>CM056996.1:23234569-24505403 GCA_029891345.1 Dryococelus australis | reverse complement strand
AAAGGAGTGAGTGAGTAAAGAGATTTGGGCGGCTCTTAACAGAGAGGTCATGAGAGCAGAGGACAATGATTGAAGTGAAGATGGAGCGGCGCTGGAATGAAGGGGCGAGGGAAACGGGAGAGCCCCTAGAAAACCCGCCTACCAACGGCATCGTCCGGCGCGATTCCCATTTGCGAAAATCCGCT
Source organism: Dryococelus australis (assembly GCA_029891345.1). Classification (NCBI taxonomy): domain Eukaryota; kingdom Metazoa; phylum Arthropoda; class Insecta; order Phasmatodea; family Phasmatidae; genus Dryococelus; species Dryococelus australis. Next base: position 24,505,218 of record CM056996.1, on the reverse strand, counting down.
GACCCAGCCGGGGATTAAACCTGTTTCGCCTTGGTTGGAGGCGAGCGTGCTAACCGCTCAGCCACCGTGCCCCCCCCCCCCTCCATAGTAAAAGAGGATATTTTAGTTTCTTAACCAATCATAATTCACTTTCAAATTGTAACGTTTTGTTGATAGTCATACGACTTTTTGCTTATGCATGTTGGCTAACTTGTGTGTGTATATATATAATTTCCTCAACATAAGAAATTAACATTACGTCTAATTCATTACTGTAGCTCATTTCCACAACAGCCCATCTCCCCAAATATGGTGGATTATTTGCCTTCCCTCTTTTCACGTGCTACAGTAAACAATCAGTAAATAAGTGAACCTGAAGAGGAAACAACAGGAGAGACAAACGAACTTATAATTTCAGGACCAGAGGAATCGTTTTGAAAGGCAATTCGACGTGTGTAGTAACACAAGTGGATTCTGATTACAGCTACGCACAGTTTTTTTTTTTTTGCACAAGAAAGTTCCAAGTTCGCAAACTTGCTATGCAGCTGTGCGTTGGCAATGGCCATGCGTGTTGTAATGCGTAGTTGCGGCAAACGCCACTAAAAAGAATGCATTTAAAAATTACTTTCATTGTACTAGTATGGCTATGCTTATGTCGACCGTAGCGCGTCCCTTACGCAGGGCGTCCCGTTGCCAAAGAAAAATAAACAAATGTATCGCACAGACCCCTCTTCCTTCCTCGCGATTCCGCAATGTCATTCCTAGCAAGATGGCGGACCTCACGTAGCAAACAATGCGTGCGCTCGTTTCAGACAACTCTTTAGGGAACTCGATGGTTATGTAGTCCATGCGCTGTTACTTCACACTTTTCTGGAGCACTGCTGAGGCTCTCCTTCCGACATATTTCTCCGCTTCGTGCAAAAAATGTTTAACTAAATGTGGAAAATTACAGCAAAGGGGCATCACACCGGATACGCGCGCACTCGTCGTGGTAATATTGTACTACGAACTTTTTATTTCTAAGTATTTCTAACACACCTATTTTCTCACTGTTTTTATTCATATTAATAGTAGGTGAAATATTATAAGTTAACTTACAGATAAAAATAAATAAAATTCCAGTTTAACCATAATGTTACGGTACTTTAACGAAGACATGCTTAGAACGTTTGTAAAACATGGCATACTTAGGAAACAGTGAAACATGTCTTACACGGGGCGTTTTTTTTTCAAAAGTTTGATTCGAAATGTGTGAAGAAACCGCGAATAGACAGTAATAAACTTGCTTGTGAAGATTCATGTTCCGTTTTGCACTTCCCGCACTAATGTTTTACGAAATTTCCTGTAATGTCCATATTTTTGGTGTCGCAAAAAATATATTTGGCAACTAGCAACTAGTTTCCACTGAATTACTTGTACTAACAAAAAAAAAATTACAGTCGTGGTGCCAATAGTCCCTTGCACCTAAACACATACATGCGGGCCACGAAAAATCATATAACAACACATATATGCGGGCCATGAAACTCATATAACACATATATGCGGGCCATGAAACTCATATAATAACACCATGTCCGCAAAAGTCGCGCTGTCAGGCTCTCTTCACTACTACGCCATGGCTGCACCTCTTATTTCTTCCTTGGCCTGAGTACAAGTTTGCGACTCGGCATAATTCCATGTAAATAAACAGCCTAACGAGAGAAACCGCGTCGGTTCCCTGGACCATGTGTCGCTCCAGATGACCACCCCAAATAGCGCCGCTTCTCACTACGTTAATTGCCCGCCGGAGAGATAAAACCGTTGTAGCGATGTATATAATATTCTGCATTGTCACGGATAGGGGTTGCGCTATGTTTAGAAGATTTACGTTGCCAAAGCAACAAAATTAATTTCACTGCTCGCAAACAAAATAATACTTCTCCCATTAATAGAAAAAAAAAATAACATTTATGGCATTATTAGAAATACTAATTCTTTGTGTCAGGTAACAAATAAAATTGATTTCGTTTTCAAATGAAAATGACTAGCTTGTATTTACATCTGGCTTAATAATATCAATAATTATTAAGATAAATACTAAAATTAATGGGATAACGTAAACCAAATCGATAACAAGGGATAGTAACTCAAGGCGTTACGATGTTATTTGGGGAACACTTGCGTTTCCCAAATTTCGTACCTTTCTGTTTACTTGTCTTTGAACTGACGTCAAGCTACATGTATAAAGTCCCGTCTACATCTAACTTGGTGATACTACAAAATTTTTAAAAAATAAATAAAATAAACGTTGAGTAATTAGAGTGGCTACAACTGAAGTTATACGTCGTGAAGACGCTAAACGTTAAACTCAACGCGTTAAAAGTGGGCACACTTCCAAGTATTTGGTTAAACTTTTGACGCCAACCAGTCAAAATTCAAGACGTAACAGAGCGGCAAAAACAAGTAGTATGAACTTAGGCTAAGAGACAGACTGCCCATCGTCGCAAATTTTAATTCTGTTTATTTGTACAGGCAACACAGTCCCTAGAACAAAGTTGCATGCATAAAACACATCCCAAATCCACAATCACGTCACTCGTGATATACTAGTTGGCGTGTGTAACAAGAATAAAAGAAAATAGCTTCATAGCTTATTGATGTATAGGACGATTGGGACACCGAGTTTTTTTTAAATCCTCCGCCCAAAAGATTATGCATTGGCAAAAATGTACGAAATATATTACTCTCCCTCCGCTTTTATAAATTTACAATATTATATAAAATTTCCTCATCTTAAAATGTCCATTGAACAGTCTGGAAAAGCGAAATATCAGAAACGAGTAGACGGAACAATACAGATTTGGAGGACGATAAAAACAGTTCTGAACCGAGGTACCAATTCTTACCTAAATTTAAAAATTACGCCTGCAATATTTCCCATATTTATTTTGAAACTGAATAACCAGATAAATGAGAAAGTTTTTTCACAATATGTAAATTAATACGAAAATTGTTACTTCACTTTCAGATAGCTTGCATTTGAAAGTTAAAATATAAATTTTCACCTTAGCAAAATGTCATTATTAAACGTTCCCCATAGTGTGACCTCCCCAAAGTGTCGGCCGTCCTCCTGCTTGTCAAGGGTTTTATGATTGGGATCCGCAACCGCCATCATCACCTCCGACTTTGGGAAACCACCTCGAAGTTGCAGCAGTATCTCTTCCAAAAGAAAAGAAGTGTTCCATTGACGTATCATGGTGATGTAGCGTGCGTAAACACCTGGTCAGGTGAAGATTCCCAGAGGGGGAGGGGTTGAACACATAAACTAAAGATGAGGTTGAGCAGTTGTTCGTCTTATGAGCATGTACCCAAAATTAACCCAACCCAAAGGAACACAACTATCAAAGTCACATGGTCAGCAACGGCAATGATGAACGTGTTTGTTTATATGTTAGAATTGAGTGAATGACAGGCACTACTAGATTAGCACAATACTTATACCAGATTGAATTTAATGAAACAGCATTACAAATTGGTTAGAGGAAGTGTAAAATCATCCCAAAGCGCTTGTTTACTAAACAGAGTTCTTACCTCAAATCCAACCCACGCCTGTTTTGCATGTCGTGATGGCAGAGAAGCAGTTCAGTGTTGGGACACGGAGATTGGTTGTGAGCAGCCAGCAAGATCGGTCTACCTTACCTTTGGTGTATGGTTGAGGACACCAGAACGGCCAATTCTGAACAAGCAGCCGATTAGGCCATCACGGGAAGCAGACTTCAAGCGAACTGGCCAGGACGACTTCTAGTTTTATATACGTAAGTGGCCTCGACATGTGCCCAAGCCAACGCAGACATGTAACTCCATTATATATTTATTCGTATTATATTACAAATAACACGAAAAAAAATTATTTAAATAAGTTTGCGTAAGTTAAAAGTTTATAGAGTGCGTCGTTGGTAAAAAATGAATAATAGTAACAAATAATAAATCCGATACAATTTTTGTAAATGGATAAAACAATTAGACATTCTTTCTACAAGACACACCCTCCTTTTTTTACCCGTTATCGTCATTTGTAGACATGCAGATTTCTAACGGCAACGTTTGATTTATAATATTTAGCTTTAATTCAATTTTAGACAATGGTGGTATCGTCCTATGTTGGATTTATATTTCTTTCATATCTTACCTCTCAAATAAAATATTTGAAAACAAGGGCGGTCATGGCATAGGGAATTTATTAATAGGTATTTTTAAGCCTACGATATTTTGCCCCTGTTGTTTATGATGCACACGCAATCTAAGTTATGTCATTGTATATAATTTTCAGTCTCACATTGAAAAGATACAGACAAAACTCTGTCCAGTCTGGTTTCACGAATTCTGTGATATAGTTCGGTATGTTATTATAAGGTCTGAATGTCAATATCAAATCATGACAGCAAGTTATACAGTTATAAATAAACACAAGATGACACGGATACTAGTACTTTGACAGGACTTTGTAGCTGCGCGTTCAAGGTCAAGAAACGAGGGAGCGATACGTGTTACAGTAATACGGGCCACTAGCACCTCATCGTTCCTACGCGCAAGGCATGCAGTGTTTACGCAATGATGCTGTACTGTGCAGATAAGATATGTAAAAGTGGAACATTAATATACGCAATGAAAGACTACGGATTAAACTACGCTCGTACTAGCATACATTTTCTCTTACCACTTTAGGGAATTGCATACCAGGCAAGCTTTAAGAAATAAGATATTTAAGCATTTTCACAATTTTCTTTCCATGTATACACTCAATATGAGCATATATATATATATATATTAATTTTCTTGTAAAAGTCGTATGTGCAAGACTATTATTTATCGGGATAAACGTATTCGCGCAAACCACGGTTTAACAGAAAATGTTTCAGTACATGCTCCCCTTATTGGGTGCCTCACGACCCACACGTGAGTGGTCGCATTATGTTCAGTTTCCCACAGCTCCACAGCTATTTCAGGCTCCTGCTCCGTGCATCCAGAGTGCACAGTTATGAGCAAGCATCTCCATACGACACTGTTGCTTACCTAGCTAGACCACTCCCCAAGGGAAGAGTATCACACGGCGGGTGGAGTTGGTAAAAATTGCGGTAGTTTCTTTTAACGACCAAAACGTCGCCTCGTCCTGAATTCTCCGGGTAGAAGAGGGTTGAGAGACTCTCCCTGAAAAGGTTGGTAGTCCCCTGGCGCTCCGCCAGGGGCGTTGCGGGAGTTGGCGTAACTGCATGATAGCGTCATTATGGCGCCGCACTATGGGGACCGCGCCGAAAAGTTCCAGGTCTTAACAGCTTCCTCTTCGAATGTGGGGGGGGGGGGGGGGAGGGGTGATGGCGGCATCCAGGAGTGAGAAAACCCCTCACAGATTTTAATAACTACACCGGATATACTCCTCCCTGCAAAATTTATTTCGACGATCGCAGCAACCTTGCGTTCCTCAAGCTCAGTCACAGAGTAGATGGGTAGACAGAATCGAAAACGAGTGGCGGTTCCTTAAATGTGAAGGTATCCATCTTCTGATCGGCTAAGCGAGTCTCTGGGAACAGGTCTCGTATCATGCTTGAAAATTGTTCCCTACTGGCTGGAGCGCCTGCTTGAGAGTAGGTTACCAGGTGCTGATTGGCGGATGACGTTTTCACATTCTTCTGCCCAGTGACGCGATTTTGATGGCGTATGCGGCTGCAGTACGCAATTTAAGTGGCTGTTGAATCTCTGTATTCTTAATTACTCTGTGGCCGTACCACAACATTTGAATGGTTCTTCCCATGGAGGCAAGTGATCAGCTGAACCATCAGTTTGGACATACGCATAGTTTCCCGAAATCTCTTTAGGCGAATGCTGAGATCTTACCAAAGACTATGACCAATTCCTTCTCCATTGCTCCTCTGAGAAACTTCCTTCGTCGGTAATGACCTCGCTGTAGACAAGACATTAGGCCCTACCTACTTATCATTTTGTTGCAAGTCTTAGACTATCCAGAATAGACATATTTGTACATGTTAAATATGTATTCCGCAAGCAATATTTGTTACCTATACAATTATACATCATTTGACGGATATGGACCATATTAGGCAGACATAAACTTCAGTGACCAATTAAAAATATTGTGAAAGCCAAAATTTCCCCCCGCCCCCATTGGGCTCAAAAACGTAAAAACAGGGTCGTGTATTTCTCAGCCAGACAAAATTTTACACCGTTTAACGAATCTCGACCGATTTTGTTCGGAACACTGTACAATACACAATCTAAAATACCTTGTAGGCAAAAATTGTATCATCTTCAATTCAATTCGGTTCGAAATCCTATAAAACGGGGTTGTTTATCTCTCATTTATGACTTACGTTTTTTCTCGACATTAAATTCAATGATCCGTAAGTGCTGCCTTCTAGGCGAATGTACAACCTAAACAGTCATACCTACTATGTTTTCGTTATTTATGTATTTGCATTCCTGAGATCTCAATTATGAGATATGGAACAAGTCAAGTCAATTTACAATACGAGTATATAAAGTAACAGTACATAAGGAAAAAATCGTAGAATGAATGACACAAAATGTATTTAATAATAACAATTATGGTTGATTTAGAGGTAGTAAAATTATATATACTTTGTACGCTGTGGAAACATAGAGTAAGTAAGGTGTATGTATATAGAGCAAGTGTGATATGTAAGGCAATACGTGTAGAAATTCATAACATTGCACATTTGAGTTTACTTTTGTGTATTGAAGTACTTAAGTGCACTCTTGCAAAATAGTCATTACTTACCATACTTCGAATATAATATTATAAATAGGTCCAGCCAAAATTTGTAAGATATTGAGACCGGAATCCTAATTCAGTACAACGGTTAGGTTACCTACTTTGAAATAATGATACCGACCAAAGTTCTGATCTAAATAGTTATTAGAGTTTTTGTGGTACAAAGGCTTAACGGTTAATATATATTGAATTAGGCTGAAACAGTACTGCCCTCACAATTTTTTGGTCTGCCCTCGAACTTTCTACTGTGGCTCCGCAACCGTGGGGTTCGCTCTATCGTCTCCGTACCCCTTACTCCATGGTGTATCCCCACTCCACCTTCCCCTCCTTTTGACGTCATACTTGTTTGAGAGGAGTGTGGCCTGTGTTCGCCGGCCACCTTTGCGAGGGCGCCGGCCTATCCCAACGATGGATCCATGTGGTGCAGATTGTGTACTTTGTTGAATGTGTGGTTCCTGCCTTTGGTTTCTTCGGCGCTGCACTTTGCTGAGAGTCAACTGGGTTTCTTTCCACTACAACTGGCCACTCATCCATCAGCGAGTTGTTTCTGCCTCAGCCCGACTTAAGTCGACTATATGAAAAGAAATAATTCAGAGGGGCAGCAAGCCGACCGAGGATAAAAATTGTTGGGGGATTATATTTTCAGCGAAGTATTATAATTTACTAGTTGTGCCATTTACCAGAAGGGAGACAATTGGGTGAGTGGTGCGTGTTTCAAGCATTTTATGATTTCTTACGTCGCTTTGGGGCCAGGTCAATTAAGAAGTTTAAAAGTGTTTTAGAAACTGTCTCTTTGCTTGTGTTTTGCAATGTGTAAAATTTGTCTAGTTTTGGCACCGTCAAGATCCATTGGTTTGCTGGTGCTTGTTCGTTTTTTTTTTTACTGTTTTCTGGGCCCATTCATCCTGTTGTCACATTTGCTAGTAAAGGTTGCTACGCACCACTCACCTTTTCGTGGTTGGAATATTTTAAAAGAATCTTGTACGTTTATTTATTTTACGGCCTCACGCCTTGCTGGGTTATTTAAACTAGTTAGTTAAATAACTGTCTTGTTGCTGGTTTGGAAGTATTAGCGTGATGTTTAATGTGTGCCGAGTGGAATTTTATGGGCGATGTGTCCAGGTGTACTTCAGCATTGAAGGTCACGTCAATATATTACAGACCTTGATTCTTGGATTTTAATCTGTATATTACGGCGCCATGAAACATGATAAAGTCAAAGGTTGGGTTCGTGTGTGAATCTCGCAATTTTGATTTAAATAACTATTAAATTAATTTCGAGGCAATGTCATAGTTTGGATACCATTACTTGTATGTTTTCCTATAGTACAACGTCTACACATTTAGTGGTTTCTTGATTAAATAAGTTTTTAAACTTGAAATGGTTTAGATATGAAGGAGCCTTGATAAAATTTTCTGAGACGGAGTACACGAATGTTAAACCAAGTGTTTGATATCAATTTAATGAGCCAGCCCTTTATGTGTATTTTACATAAGCATTTCGATTATTTGTATTAAGCCATATTTTGCTTTTCAAAGTGAGCGATGAGTTGTTTGCTTCAGAATGTGGCGCTTATTGGAAACTCTGCGCTCGTTACACGACGATTGTTGTCATTTTTAACTGCAGTGTGTTTGTAGTTATTTTAATTATCAATGTATATTAAGAAAAGTTAGTTTTACCTCTTGTTGGGGTCTTTAGGTATAAAGGGAGCGCTGTTTTATAAAAGGGTTGTATTTGATAATTTAAGGTGTGGCTCCCTTTTATGGCTCAGTATTATTTATTACTATTTTTAAAACTGTATGATTTCTTAAACTTCGAGGTGTTTGAGCCATATCGGTTTCATATGGTATTCTCACGTGAGAAATGTTATTGAGTAAGGCTGTGAATTACATTGACCATGTACCTGAATGCCTGCATATATTAGTTACTTGCAATAAATGTAACTGAATTTGAAAGGCTTTTATCCTTTCAATTGACTTATCCAGTTCAAGGCATTACTATCTACTGAAAAGCATACGTATGTAGATAAATACACGATCAACATCACGTCAAGATTAGTTACATACAGTTGCTAACACTCAAAGGAAAAAAAAAATGTAACGTCTGAGAAATAGTCACCTAATTTACATGCAGAAGTCAGACATTTTGGTAGTAAATGCTATATTTTGTCAGATAACAATTCATTATTTTCATTAATATATCATGTGATAGTGATTATTGTAATAGTTTTGCCTATAGTAAGGATAATTTGTTTTCCAATGTTTTGCTATTGGTTAAAGCTAATTTTAATTATGTCTGTTTCTGCTTGTTGTGCATGTTAATTTTCAGTTGAATTACGTTTACGTTTAGGAAAGGCCGTTGCTATGACATCCCATGTTTGTTGACTTGCTAAAAGAAGTAGCCGTCATGTGATTGATCATTTTGGCTGGCGTCAGTTTCAAGTTAGCTGGTTGTGTTCATGCTTTTACGACAGAGGGAAAAGAACGCTAGGCGGGGCGTAACTATGGTTACGTGCCGGTAGGGATTTACATCATATATGTAGAGAAAATGTCGCGAGTGTCAGGATTTAATATTTCATCAGACTTATTAACTATCGAGAAACATTTTAAGATGAAAAGAAGAGGTATGCAGTGTGAACAACATACTTATTTTATTTAGTTCAGTTCGCCGTCCGCTATGAGTCAAAGGTACATAATTGGGCTGTAGTGCTAGTACCTAGGCCCATGAGCCTGAACTACGGAAGATTTCTGCTGATGTCCCGAGACCTTGTGTTCTTCCTGCACAGAGAGAGAGGAGAGGAGAGAGAGAGAGAGAGAGAGAGAGAGAGAGAGAGAGAGAGAGAGAGAGAGAGAGGAGAGAGAGAGAGAGAGAGAGAGAGGAGAGGAGAGAGAGAGAGAGAGAGAGAGAGAGAGAGAATTTTCCCTGCCATTTATTCGCCATCTTTAGTTTATAAACTGACGTCTAATGTATTTGCAGTTGAATATATTTATTTTAACCCAACGAAGTAAAATTAAAAGCCTCGCTCCCGGAAACGGTGTGAACGTAATATATCATTGCAGAGAAGCAACATTATTATTTATAAAAGGGCTATAACAAGAGCAGCATAAAATTAAGGCTTGATTACATGGCGTCTTGCTTAAGTTACGGCCACTAGTAAGCATCTAGTATATATTCGCATATATTCATCAAGTTGTGTTTTTGCATTATTCTGAATTTAAATATTGTGATTCAGTAATTTATGTTTTTTCTCGTTAGGATTTTATGTTAATAAACGTAGGATAATTTTTATTTTATTTTAATGACAGTATCTTTCCAAGTGGTTATCGTAGTAAACGTGTTCTGGATTGAAGGAAATATTTTGCCTGCCTGTGTTTTGTTCTGTCAGTCAGTTCCAGTTGAGTCCATGTGATTAGATAGTAACTGTGTCAGTTGAAAGGTCTCCCATACACTTATGGTGTGTGTGGCTATTTCAGATTGCAAAAGTAATTTCAGCCTGCAAAACCCCGAGAACATACCTACGCTCTACCTAGCTCACACACTTATTTACATACGTGTTTCCCCACACTGTCTCCCACAATTCACTCGCTATATAAAGAATTGTCGCCCAGTACGAGTGGTACATTTAAAAGTAACATATCTGTTTGTGCGTTTCCTACGGTAAAATAATTATGACTGATGTTCTTTCACCAAATTTTTGTTGATAAAAACAAACAATATATAAACTAAAGTCTGTAACAACTTCTTCCTAAGTTTGGCCAGACTCAAAATGATAGAATGGCGAGATTCAATATCAAAAATAATATAGATGTGTTTTATATCTAACTAGTAAAATTCATTTGTTAAGATTTTTTTTTTCTTCACTCTCGTGACGTCCTCGTAAATTTTAACATTTGCAGATATCTCCCGGCCGAGTTGCAATCGGGTTGTATAGTACTGCCCAGAGTTGTCAAGTTTGAAGAGCTAATGAATTGTTGGTCTTGCATGTTGTCATGACATTTGGCGAGGATGCCGGAACGATGCTGAATTAGCCAGAGGGTAGTAAATCCTCGCTTACTGCTTGACGTTGGTGTTAATAACAATCTCGCCTGACGTAACTGCTTCTGAAGCCATGCAATTGTGTGCATGATGCACAGGAAGTATTTCCTTAGCAAGTGGTGTATATTGCGTAGCTCGGTGTCCAAATTACCTTCCTTGTGAGTAATTGACTCGTTTTGATATAAGCGAAAATAAATTACGTGTACAGCACAAATGTCCTTATTTCCCATACCCTTTACCTTAATTAATGTGTAGAGACCGGGAAATGTCGTGGATTAATTTGGAAACTAGCTATACTCTACAATTCTCCGTGTACTCGAACCTCAGTTACTTGTTCATTGGCTTATCCTCCAATTTCACCACCGACCAGGCTGCAGGGTGTTCAGTCTTTGTTTTATTCCAGGTTAGTTATTGGCTGAATTTAGTCCAGTGCGGGCCTTACAAACTGCTGTCCAATTGTAAAAGAAAGTCAAATGTTCATGCGTTTGAAGTCTACCTTGTCCTCAAATGAATTTGTGAAATTCCAGGTCTCTACATGTGTGGCTATGGAGGGGTTAAATATACACTATCTACCAAAAAGAAATTGGGCACCCGTGAAGATAGGTAATTCAGTACGTCAGTTGACTTGTGTTTCACGGCCTTCGGCGTAGGACCGCTGGTGTTTGTCCGTGGTAGCATGAACACAGAGGCCTATTATAACATTCTGGATAGTGAAATGCTCCCAACATTGTGGCGTTTTTACGTAATGGACCTGTTATTTCCAGGATGACAATGCCAGGTGCCATGTTTCAAGGGCTACTATGCAGTGGTACACCGACAACAATTATTCGCCGAATGGACTGGCCCGCCCAGAGCCCTGACCTCAACCCTATAGAACATCCTTGGGACGAATTGGATCGCCGGGTGAGGGCTCGTCAAGCGCGGCCAAAATCCATTGCTTAACTCATGGAATGTTTGCAAGAGGAATGGCGACGAATCCCCTTGGATGTCCTGCAAACACTCGTAGAGATCATGCCAAACAGGGTGGCTGCTGTTATAGCCGCAAGAGGTGGCACTACGAGATTCTAACGGGGTGACAACCACCGAGCAAACATTGTGGACAGGTGCCAATTACTTTTTGGTAGATAGTGTATATTTTGTGCAAATAGGTCTGCAATTTTTTGAAAACTTATAAATACAGTATAGATTCTACGATATCATCTAACCCCGAGTAGGTTAAGAAAAAAAGGAATTGACAAGATAACGTAGGTTCTGGTTTTGAATACAAATTATAAGTAAAATATCTAAAAGTGAGTGAGTAAAGATATTTGGGCTGCTCTTAACAGCAGGGTCTAAGAGAGCCGATGAGTGTGACTGAGGTGAGTATGGAGCAGCACCGGAATGGAAGGCCGGGGGAAACGGGAGATACCTGATGAAACCCACTGACAAGCGGCATCGTCCGGCGCTAATCCCACATGTGAAATTTCAGGAGTGACAAGGTCGGGGTTTGAACCCGACTTTGCCTTGGTGGGAGGCGAGCAGGCTAACCGCTCAGCCACCGCAACCCCTAAAATATCTATAAATTGGGGAAAAAAAAACTTCTTTTAAATACTTGTCTTCATCACTTGCGGAGGTGCACTGCCTGCGGTCTAACAAAATCTCAAGTATTACAATTTCAGATTTTGTCATCTGTGACTAGCTGAAAATTTTCTATTACAGCTGCGAGAGTAATTTGTGCCATAGTAAGTGTTGTTGTCAGAAGGAATTTCAGGAACATGTAATGCTACGAATACGTGTACAATAAGCTTACATGTAAACGAACGCAATTCCTATTCGTATTGAACCACGGGAAGCCTCTACCGTTAGTAACGAAGATGCTTATTTACTGGCCGTGTAATACGTGTTCGCTTCTTTTCAGTATCATTCTAGGATCTCACTTACTGTTAAAAGTCGTAAAATTTAAGTGATTACATACTATCTCTTCAACATCGTTCATAAAAAAACCATTCTCAAAATTATGTTTGTGAGCATTTCTTTCAGGCATATTTCAAATTGTCTCTATTAGAGTATAAGAACAGTAGGATGGATAGATTTAAAACACAAACATCGAAAGCATATAGTGTGAGGTTGAATTATTTACATAAATGTTTTATGTTACGATTTTGTTTATAGCTATTCCTTTCCCTAAACATACTATTTTTCGTTTAACTTTTTCTTGCGTGTAGTGAAAACCATTGTAATGTTATCGATGTCAACAAGAATGAGTAGATTTAAATTATCGAATGCATAACAGAAAGTATTCCATATTCTGCAAGCAAAATCGTAAATATACACGTGGTTTTTCCTGAGACAACGTAAATATTGAAATAAGCGTGGCACACAATACGGGGTTTACTCTTAAATTCGGAACCAACATTTACTTTTTACAAATCAAACACACCAGACATCAAACAATATTTCCGCAAAGCAGTTGAGTATTTGACTGTTTACTGGACATGTTCTGAGTTAAAACAACGTTAATTATGACTTATGCTTTCCCACGTCCCGGGTCCCGCAAAAAACAATCCATCAACAGAGGCGTCGCCCTGCATTCCTTCGCTCTGTATTTATGTGCATGCGTAATGACGATGACGCGGTGCGACCGAATTCATCTGGCATTCACCTCTGCCATGTGTGACAGATATAATTAATTCGGCAGACGTGTGCACTCGGATGCTTTGTGCGAGGCTCTGGACCTTGCTGACTAGCTGAAAGTTTGTCATGACAACATCCAACGCAAATAATTCATTAGCTCTTCAAACTTAACAACTTTGGGCAGTACTATATAACCCGATTGCAACTCGGCCGGGAGAGCTCTGCAGATGTTAACATTTTCGAGGACGTCACAAGAGTGGAGAAAAAAATATCTTACCAAATTAATTTTACCAGTTAGATATAAAACATGCTTACATTATTATTTTTTTTGATATTGAATCTTACTATTCTATAATTTTGGATCTGGCCAAACTTAGGAAAAAGTTGTTACAGACGAATATCTCCCTTGTATATAAAATCTGTTGTGCGTGACTAAGCCGCATCATCAGTTACAAACCGCTGGACCAATTGAGACAATATTCACACCATATGTTATTGAGGTGGCAAGTAAGGTTTTTAGTCATGTTTCGTTCTGATAGGCGGCGGTGGAGTCTAACTTCTATATTTATTGGCTGATTTTGCTCATACTTGAAAGAAATGTTTGCTGATCTAAAAGAGAAAATGCCAGCGATACCACGGTCAAACATCGGTCGACGTACCAGACGTAATAGAGAGGACGCATAGGGAAGGCAAAATAGAACGTGAAAGAGGCGGAACAACGTTCGCCGGGATCAGCTAGTGTGTGTGTTGGTGTGTGTGTGTGTATATATATATATATATATATATATATATATATATATATATATATATATATATATATATATATATAGTTTATAAAACGTTTGTACGTATTTACAAACATTTGGACGTAATCTACTTTATATTGACTACTGGCCAGCTAAAGTTCAATGACATATTGGTCATGTAGGTGTGGCCGAAGTACACTGAGAGAAAGGTTTGTTCAAGTCAACTATATACTTGTTTTTAGAGAACAAAAAATATATTTTGCTGCCCGAACAAAATATTATGTTGTGTAAACAAAACTTATAAAACCACAAAATTAATTTTCCTAAGATTAAAAATACATGCTTAGATAAATAAGACCTCTGTTTTGGGATGAAAGTAATTGGATTGTCAATCAACAATTTTGTTGAATAAACTGCACATATATTTGCTTGGTCAGTCATTTGTTTGTCTTCATTCGAAAATATAGCTCAGTGTTTTGTTTGTTTAGTGACAATTGGGCTATTTGCAGTGTTTGTATAGCCTGTTCACGGTAAAGTGAGTACTTTTGAGGCTCTAGTTACTTTTTATTTTCAGATATTTATTTTATACATAAACCGTCATTTTAAATAAATATTCTCATTAAAGTAATAAACATAATGTGCGTATTACACCGCACTCGGGAGTTAACGTCTAAGGCTAAAATAAATTATATTTATTGACTATTATTCCAAATGAGAGTGCTTCCAAAGTGCTCACTACCGTGAATATCCTATGTTTTAAAACTTGAGATATTTATTTACACACGTTGTCCAGTATTTGAAATGTGTGTAGTTGTTAACATACTCATTTCAACAGTAGTTATTAAGCTGAGGTTGCATATGCCTAGCGCTTGGACACAAACGACCCAGATTCGAGTTTCGCCTGAAGTTAAACCGAAACTGTTTTGTTTACGTAGAGCTAAAATATGTTTAGTTGTATCAGCCAGGTATTTGTTTGGGACAACCACATAATAGCAACAAAATAAGTTGGTTTTTGTTGAATCACATATGTGTTTCGTGGCCATAAAAAAAAGAGTGAACATACATTCGGCGACAACAAGATGGACATTGTTTTTTACTCCATAGAGATGTTACATACATACAAAAAGTGACCCTGTTTACTTTAAAATGAAATATTCTAAAAACTAAATTTTTGTGTTTCTTGTTTACAACAACCTCCCTTCTCAACATTCACACACACACACACACACAAAATATATATATATATATATATATATATATATATATATATATATATATATATATATATAAAATTAACATCCTACATTTTTTTAACAAAATAAGAAATGGTTTTATGCTTAAATACATATGTCTTATAGTTAGTACATCTGGACTTCTTCTTCTTCTTCTTCAAAGGTTTTGTGAACATACCTGCGATATAATTTCCACTGTTTATAAACATTTCTAACCACTCAAATTGTAACTGCTCTTCTTCGAGGTGTTTCTGTTAGTTCTGGACTTTCTGTTTCTAAACTTATTTAGTTTTATATTGTTTCTTTGGCTGTTTTTCCTCTGATTACATTTGCGATCTGTTTTAATTTTTACTTATTTCGTCATATGTATCTGGATTCAAAGCATCTTCACCGCTATCTTCATAAAACTATCTGTTTCCTCTCTGAAATCTTGTTCGTGTCATCTTTGTTTGATATTTATACCTCCGAACTGAAATTCTTCCTTAATCTGAGAATTATTTCCTAAATAATAAGTCTCCATTGGACCACACAAATCCATATGTAATAATTGGCATGCTTTTTTTTAACCCCTGGCTTCACTTATTGGGTCCAGCTCTTTGTGAACTTGCTCCTTAAGAGAAGGAATGCATGACGACTCTGTTTTGTCCAATGTATATTCTACTTCACTTCTTTTAAATAATGGCTTTACATGTTCTATTTCCCGACGTCCCATTCTATCATACCACTCGATCAAGTTATTTACTTTACCAACACAAACATGTGTATGGGTGTACCTAAACCTCGTGTTAAATAACTTGTCTTTGCTAAAAGCAATACTGGCTTCCTCCTTGTTATACTAATTTGCATGACTCACTATTTATTTCCATCTTATAAAATTAATTTATGGCTGTACTTACTGAAAATAAATTTACTTTTATATTGAGCACATACATTAGGATACCATAGGTATTATCCATTCATACCTGTTACTGGGTTTCTAATATCATCACCAATACCCATAGTTTCAATAACTTTATCATCACATATTAAAATATGTTTCGCGAAGTCTAAATATTTGTAATTAATAAAAATGTGGTTGTCATGGGACAAGTGCTCTGTTACTTCACTATCCATCACCCATTCATCACAAGCGTACTTGTTGTTGAATGCAATCATTATATGAGCTTGAAATGCAATACTACTGTTACTCGACTTATTTTTAAAACAACATTCTCTTTTACACTGTTCGCAGTACTTTTTCGCCTTATTACTTCGCCTATTATTTGTTAACATTTTGAAATTCATTTTTATGCGATTTATATTGCTGTTTTATAACTATCTATTTTAACGCAAGCGAATCACCCCCTTCTATCCTTTCCTGCCTAGGAAGCTATGGAACTCTATGGCTCTTCTTCATACCTCGCCTTGAACTGCAGTTCTTCGACCAGCCAATTGGGACGACATCTCGTCCATTATCTTTCGCGCTCTGCAGGCATGGACTCCCAGGCTGATACGAAGTGTTGATACTGCTCTGGAAGACTCATAGATGATCTTTGTGATCGCCATAATCTCGTTAACTTCAATACCGAGAGATTTTAAGGTGTTTAAGAGTGCTTCAGTTCTCCCCAGGTACTTAGATATTGTTTCGTATTTTATGTACCTCCCTTAAAAGAACTTCCGTTGTGCTAAGTACACCAACAACTCGCTATTTTGTTAATAAATCGTATGTAGCTTGTTCCATTTATCGAGTGATATTAGACAAGATATAATTTGTTGGAAGACACGATCTCCCTTGCTTTCCATAGTGGTGCCCTGTGCCGTGGCACTTCTTTCAGCCCATATTTTTCATAATCTCCATTACGTTTTGCTTCTATTGGTGCTGGGGTGGGGTTGGCCGCCCTTAGCAGAACATTTACCTTGAATTTCCACGTCACCCAATCTGCCACACCTTCTAGTTCTGTGTCAACTTGACAGCCTATCAACCCGTCCATTCATGTATTGCTGATTGAGATGTGTAAGGCTTGACTTTACATTCAAACCGATGCCACGCCATATTCAACACACACTTCACTCGCCCCGACATTACTGCCATCGTATTGCTATTTTACGGCAGCGCGTATTTGTAACGAACAATTCTAGATGTTTAAATGGCAATTAGCCTGCCTGGGACCATAATCGGACCTGTTGAATTAGACTTGTGGTTCGTGGCCATAAAATAAAAACGAGTAAAGAGTTATTCTTCGACAACAAAATTTTTGTTGTTTTTTATTACATAGAGATGTTTTATACACACAAAGACAGTGGCTCTCTTTACTTTATAAAATTTTTTTTTTTTTGCGAATTATTAAGGTTCTAGTTTTGGCTGAACTTACTATACACTTCAGTTAACAAAAACTACTATTTATTGTTCACAGTGTCAAACAAATATTTAGTTGCACCAAACAAATCTTAGTTTGGGACAACGAAATAAGAACAACAAAATAGGTTGTTTCTACAACTAAATATTTCATTAACCACCAAAACAAACAATAATTTTGTTGCTCCAAATAAACATTGCGTTATTAAAGAAACGCTTTTCTCAATGCTTTTTGGTCAAACAGACGCATGCTCCTAAATTAGTGTTTCGTGTCTTCAGGTGTCATATGAGTGATAGAATGAACGGTAGAATGATACTAGCGAACGAGTTTTGGGAATATATCCAACCACTTGTAGCTGCCATTTGCAGCATAATACCTACACAATTTTCCCTTCATAGCCCTGTTGAACCTCTCGAAGTTAGAATCTTTGAGATTGCTGTATGAGGATTAATGATTTATGTTGTGTTTCTTCATTAGAGTGTTGAACTTCGCATTGTAGAATTCTTGCTCTGGTTGGTTTGCAGATTATTCAGGATGCATCCTTTGTGCAATATGCCAGGCATGCCCTTGGTGACATGTGAATTTCTTCGACTTGATAGGCGTCTCCCAGGCGAATTTGATATATGCATCGATGACTGTCAACATGTATTTGTAGCTCTTGTTGAACCGAGCATACAATATAATCTCGACGAGGTCCGCTTGAAACAGGTTGTTCATCCCACATATCACGACCTTGCATCGGTGGTAGTTGCATCTCACAAATTCGTGCAGTTCATTGTCGATTCCCAATTGACTCAATCTATGTAGGCTATCTCCTTAAGTTCTTCGGCAATTAAAGTTATTTTGTTAGTGTGGGAGTAATTACCAACCATTTGCAAAGGAAGAAGTAGCTGCAGTCTATCAACCAGCTCATTTGGGTTGCCCAGAATATTTAGTCGGTCTTCTTGTCGTCTATCTTCTTTAAATCATCGCCGCTTTTCAGCCTTAGGCAGCTGAAGAGGTATGCGCGAATGTCGATGCTTTCATGATTTTTGTCCTAAAAAACACATGTCTGAGAATCATTGTCTTGGTAAAATGCATGAGTTAGTTCGAGCAATACAATGTATTCAAGCAGGTGGGATTCTTTAAACTCTGTGTGCTCCTTGCGAAATAGAAGTTCGTAAATCTCAGGGGTTCAATGTGCCATATAATCGCCTTTTTGGATGATCCCACCTGGGAGAAATTCTATTTCATTAGTACTGCGGAACCATTTATCATTATGTCTGTATACACTGTATAATGTTATATTATTGGGAGATGAGTACGATCATAGATGTCGAAGAACCAAAGAATTAGGTTTGAAGAATATCTTCCATACATCTTCCCGATCTATCTGTACACCATCCTGTTTTCCCTTCTTCATAAGCTCAGCAGTACCGTCGATTTCATTCTTCACGGCTATCGCTCTCCTCGAGTACTTCGATCTGTTGAGTAATAAGCTTAAACATTTCTTCATTTATTAATGTTGCGTGAAATGTTGCCCTCTTGGCGAGCAAATACTTCGAGCGAACAAACTGTATCGTCCGATGCAGCTCACTGGCAATGTCTGGCATTGCATTTAATAAACATTTATACTGTTGCTCTCTTTTATAAGTTTATTTTTGATATCCGCCAAAATTCTTTCGATCTTGCCCAGGCATTCGCTGAAGACATCCAATATTTACCTGCTGAAATTTTTAATATCCATTTTCATGGCAAGGTGGGAAATCGAGGTAGTGAATGTGCATGTCATAGATGCTTCCAAATTTTCCAGTTTCTCTTGATTTTGCAGAGATGCCACAGTTATACTGTCGATAATTTGCCTTTGAGCACACATGCTCGTCCACGGACTCCATATCGAAGACGATCTCCATCTTCACACACTCCTCCGCCCCGAGCTAGGGTAGGTAGTTCTGAAATAATGTGTTTTGTTCTGTCAACATACTGTGTATTTCCGAGTTGATGCCATCACCAGTTTTGAGGACGAAATGTTTAGTAGCAGCATCCTCGGGTCGTTGGGATAGCCATCATTTCGAATTATTCTTCTACCAGCATCACAAGTTCCATATTTTGTTGGTACGAGACAACCTCTGTCTTTGTCTTTGTGAAGCCCCAGTTTGAGGCTACTTTGCTCAAACTTCAATATTCTATAACTCATTCCAGACTATAGGCAATGAACTAATCGAATCCCCATCGATATATCCCATTATATAGGTACCAGTCCTTAATGATCGTCAAAAATCAATTTTTCTCACAAGGTACACAGACACTTGAAATTTGATAGTGTCATATCCATATTGATGTGATACTCGTAAACATGATCCGAATACTTATCGTCCATGTGAAACAGCACCAACAAGTTTCATTGTTACAGAGTAGCTTTTTGGGTATGTGTGAATAAGTGTGGCCAGAGTACATGCAGTCCACGTTCGCGTGCCATCCCATGCTAAAGTACTCTTCAATACAAGTTTTTTTTAATCTCAGGCAATGTCGTTGAAGACAAATATCTTGTTTGGAAGAGCTTCGTTCGAAGGTGCCACCTTCTCCTTTTCACTGAAGAGAAATGACCTGTGTCATCCACATCTTGCAGTACTCATGTCAGTCGTTGATATTTAGGTTGCCGGAGCAATTTGAATATAGTTACATGTTCTCCAAACAAATACCATTCTATTCTTCCAGCAGGCTCAGTAGAACACATGTGCTACCACAATTTTGTGGTTGTGAGATTATGCAGCACACTATATCCAGAAATAGGCTTTCATGTTGCGATTGGAAGATAGCTTCATTTTCAGCAAGTAAGCATATGGGTAAAGTAATATGTTGCTTGATAATATATGTGTTACCACTACTATCTTGACATCGTGTGGTGTTATCTGCAGTGCATGGGGTGATATCTGGGGTGCTAATTGCATTGCATGCAGTGCTAAATACGGTGAATGCAGTGCTAACTATATCGCATATGGTGCTAACTCTAGTGCATGTGGTGCTAAATAGGCATGCTGTGTTATCTGTGGTGCATGCTGTGCTAACTGTGGTGTATGTGGTGCTAACTGTGGTGCATGCAGTGCTAACTGCAGTTCGTGCAGTGATATGGTATTGATTGCAGTTGTAGAGAACCATTGCTACAAGTTTTAAAATGCCTCTTCAAAATATCACTCCGAGTAAACTGTCTCTGGTAGATTTTGCACTCAAAAGACACACTGGAACTTTTCATTCTGCAGGCCGTATTTTCATGACGATGCACACTGCGCAGAGCTGTAAATGCTTTATTGCATAAGCGACAAAGTAGATTCATCATTAGTATTATATATATATATTGTTCCTAATACAAAATTAAACTGAAACAAATAATTATAAAAGGAGCTAATTTTTCCTTTCTCGGCCAGTTTGCTGCGATGCCTCGAAGAGGTAAGGCCATAGATGGAAGCGGGATCATCGGTAAACTGATAAACAGTATACCATTCGAGCTGCATATTCCCAGATACAGGTTCTGCATGCTGGAAACCAAGCTTGCTAAAAGGCTGTTACGCAAAGAGATGAGTATAATCGCCCTGGATGAGGCATGTAAGGAGCACGACATCGCCTATTCCCAGAAGAAGGATATTGAAAGCCGACGCCAGGCTGACAGGATACTTGTACAGAATTCCGACGAGATAAGAAACCCTCCAGATACCAGACTCTGTGAAAAAATAGCTGCCTGGGGCATATCCAATGTTTTGAATGCTAAGGTGAAGATGTAAATAGGAAGTCACAGGTTAAAATGGGAACAGGTAAAGAAAACAAAAGAAAGATACAGGAGAAACACAATGAGAAAAGGAAGATAAGTATGCAAGGCCAAGAAAACATTTAACGGAGGATTTTTCCAATTGCCATTACCTGCACCCAGGGCCATCGGGGGCATAATCGAAGCCATGTGTGGTATTGTCTGAGCTGTCAACACAGCATCGAACGAACGGAAGCATTTGTCCATGGCAGAAAGACACAATGTAAACATGGACGCTATCGTCATGGGTTAAAAAAAAAGGTCAAGGCCTCTACCCAAGGCCATACCCAGTAGGAGAAGGAAATGTGCAAAAGCGACACAGCAGGAAGATGCATTAATGAAATCTCTATCGAAAAGACTATTTGTGTGCAAATCGGAGATACTTCATTTATGAGAAATGATTTGCGCCCTAAAGCCAAGGTAGACGAATGTGCCATAATTAATCTGGACATGGCAGCCAGGCCCAGTATGCACTGGGTAGCTTACGTAAAATGGGGCAAACATGCAGACATTTATGTCAGTGTTGGAAATTTGCATCCTTCACCCGAACTGCGACGTTACCCGAAATATACCAAAATAACGCTCAATTACATAACTGAGCAGATGCCTACCATGTGGAACTGTGGACATTTGTGCCTTTGCTTCTTGGTTCGCTCGTACAAGTAATTGTTTAAAATGGCTCTACATCGTGAGGAAACCGTCAGTCATGTCGATAATTCACACCTTGATGGGTCGTAGCATCGAGCTGCATACGGTACACTTTCCACCACTCAACCTGAACGGGGAATGGTGCATAGGCCTTGTAGATTTTTAAACCCACTATGCGATACCGAACATCGATGAAAAAAACTGCAAACTATACCTCGTAAAATGATGCAATTTTTCCCATTAGATGATGCTGTTCATAGGCTCTTTTTAAATAGAGGACATTGCAAGGTACAGTGAAGATTCGTTATCCCCCGACACAGAATTTGAACTATGTGGGAATCCCAATACTCTGTAGGGCGATATCAGATGCAGCGAAGATATCGACTTTACGAAAATTGATACTATCAGACCGATGTTTGGTTTAGAGATGTACATCTACGGAACTGGCAAAACACACGAATCTTCGCGGCCTGTAAACTTCTTGCCAGTCAATGTGATATGAATAAACTGCAATTTAGTGAGTGGCGCATACCTCAATGGCTGGTGAGCAATGCACTGCACGAATTTTCTCCTATAATCCCTTCAGGTTTTAAACAGGCCGGAGTACCACAAAGCATCATTTTCGTTCTGGTCGTCGCGAAGAGAGCTCACGAGGTAGTCGTGACAGTTGTCGACCAGCACGGAGAGTTGGTGAACTTTCGAAACGAAGAAATCACTCTAAGCCTGCATTTGAGGAAATAGGAGTAAGATTTACAGCAGCCAGAGGCAATAAACTAAAGTATCGCGCAAACATGCAATAGTTACACTACAGGTCTCCAAAGAGTTAACACGCGCTAACGAAATGTTCTAAGAAGTCTCGGCTTCGAAGTCAAACATCGTGGAAATTTGTCTAAGCGTCGAAGAGCCGTACGTTTTTGAATACTGTGTAACGAAAGAGATCTTCATGCGCACTAGCCTTCCCTGATCGGATCATACACACTTCTATCGGAAGTTCGGATAGTGGTCCAACACCAAGATATTTGCTTTCTTTCTTGACAGACTATCCTGCGAACTAAGAGGACTCTAATGAAAGAAGAAGGGTCCAACCCGACACCTACGAAAATAACTAGCCTGATCGATGGCATCACTTACTTTATCAATTGTATTAAGGTTGACCAGTCGCGAGATGTGGGCATAAACTCCAGGATCAAAAATTACCTTTCGCTCACGCCGAATGAACTGTCTGCGGCCAAGATGGATGGCTGGTGAATCGAAGATGACTAAAGTGTTCCTAAATAACCTGGAGGAAAGTTCGAACCATGAATCTTGCTCTCCAAGCTATTGGGAGTTGTCGAAGACTACAAACGAATTATCTTCAATTCGAAGCAGAAACTAGTGCTGCTTCTAGCCAATACGCATGCAGACACCATCGTAGGTACGGGAGAAAACTTGGAGACAGTGGAACTGAAACTACATTATATCGAATTAATGCTATCTCATGTGCAGTTCAGCACTGCTGAACTTATAAAAATGCCAGAGAATGGGGAAGATGGCAAAAACATCGATGTGGCTTTCAGGTCATGGAATATCGAGACATACCCATGTGGCCATCAAGCCAGCGCATCAACTGGTTGGTGAGGTCCAGTTTTTCTTCTGAGAAACCATGGCACATCATCGTTGGGCTACAGACCGGAAGAGAGCATATTGTGAGAGAGAGAGCCATTCACAGTTCGGCACATGTCAAATATAAAATGTGAAAATATTTTTGAATTTCGAAAGCTATCTGTACGTTAAAATAATCATGGACTTTGAAAATGGCCATTACCTGCTGGCTAGTCAGATGTATGCTCAATTCCAAAATTAATGTTACGGACGACTCAAATCCAGGATATTGAGCACGGAAAGTTTCAAGAAATTTGCCCCACTCATGGTGTTCGATGTGAGTGAAATGACGAGTATATTATCTCCTATGTGATCGACTGCAGGATCGAATTCACTACACATGGAAATATACTTGCCAACGTATTCGCATTCTGTCTGATACTTCACGACCGACTTTCAATTGCCGAGATAAGACCGTCAAAATACTGTGGTGAGTGCAGCTGAGAATATATAAGTATAACTGTTCACACACTAGAATTGTTTATTCATCTTCGAGCATCGTCAGGTTCGAGGTTCGAGAAGGTGCTGAAACGATGTGATGGACGGTCGTATGTCATGGGGTGGGATTTCACAGCCCACACAATTCCTGCGTCGACGATGCGGACATCGAGCGGTGAACAGAGAAGATTGCAATTTATTTACCTGTGATTTTTTCGTTGTGTACATTACCAAGCAAAATAATTTTTTTTAATAATATATTGTGTTTTATTTATTTTAAAAACTCCACTTTATATAAAAAAAAATTAAATAAAAATTATTAAATTCGAAAATAAATCAAACTATTTATATGACACTTTACGTACTTTGCATGAATGTTCAATGTCACCATTCTGTACAGGCCGATAGCAGGCTGCATAATCGAGAAATTAGCATTACCTAAACATTGGAAATAGAATCCAGTATGGAGGGCGCCGACATCACAACCCATACTTTAAAACCAGATACAAATATGACTGCCACCTGGTGGCTAAATCGTCAGCTCACTTGGTGGGTAAATAAATACATTAGTGACACCAAGGTGTTGAAAATGAAAACATGTAATCTGAAATGGCGGACTCCAGCAATGTAGAAACAAATGACACACGAAAACTCCCAGATAGCCGAATGAGTATGGGTGAGGGGGCTGGAAGCTTGCCGACTAATTAATTAATGAGAAACATTGGTAGGGAAGGGAAACTTCAAGACAATGTGATTGATTGGAGAATGGTCAGTCGTCTGCTTAACATGGAGCCAGGAAAGGGGACCTGCGGAAATGTAATTTTTTTAAATAAATGTATTAATATTTTTTTCCTTTTAAATTTTTTAAATAATGTGCTTCAATTTTTAAAAAATAAATTTTGGGCATTTTTTTTTTTGGAAATTTTGGGTTTAAGGTCATTTAAGGTCAATTTTACACGGTAAAAGTCACCTGGATCCAATATGGTGGCAGGGACGGCTGACAAAACCCAGATAGCTGACGGTTAGCTCCGGCTCAGATCCCGGACCCCGGCTATCGATTTGGCATACCCTATGCCTGTAAAATCAATACGGGTGCCACTGCTGTGCTCTCGAGAAACGAGCCTGTCGAATCCTTCCTATAGATAGAAAAATCCCGTTCTGCAGCTCGGTTTTGCAGTTTTGTGTATCGATGCTTTTTTTAAGGGAAAAACGGGGTATGTTGAGGGGAAATAAGGGAAATTTTGAAGGGGGAAAAAAAAAAAAAAAAAAAGGAAATTCAAAATGGTGGCGGTCAGCTCCGACACTCCGCGCTCCCACGCCCTTGCGCCAGACTCATATTTATCGTTCTACTCATGAATCGTTGGTTCAATGGAGATGAATCGGAATAGGACAATTCGCGGGATAGAAGCGAAATACGTAAATCACAGAAAATGCGACTTCTTTTTTCACAAGAGCATTTCATGGCCCGTTTGCTTTATGTAGGAAACAAAATGTTACAGCTTTGACTAAATGCCAGAATGCGTTGAAACCAATCACCCAATCACAGGTGAATCAAACCTACGAAACATCGAAATCAAACGTCGAAATGTTAATTTGCAGATATCATGCTATTAACCCCGCCGTTGCAATCGTGTAATATTTGTGCATGCTTTACGTATGCCGTTATTGCATCTTGCGACCACTGAGCAACATACTGAATGCTATGTCATATTAGCATCAGCTACTCGAAAACCAGAGTCGCCGACTGCATCGATCACATATTCCTTTCAATATACACAGTACACTGAAAATATATTTTTGTTCAATACAAAAAAAGTGTGTGATTATTGAATGATTGGTGCCATTGGTGTGAATGACAATAATGGCAATTTAAATAAAACATGGTTTGTATGTCATAAATATTGCTTTTAAACAATCGTACAAAATGTAGTGTTATTTAATCAGAAATATGGCAATGAGATTTGTTGGGATAATGTTGGCTACACAATATTGGCCCAAGAAAATTTTACGTACCAAACGCCAACAGTAAGTTTTCCAACATGTAACTAACACATGACCACCAAAATCCATTTTAAACAAAGGCTGGCTAATATGTTAAGAAACTGTTTTCAAATAAACAAGCAAAATTATTGTTTTCTTTTATCATAAATCTGCCAATTACCACTGTTGGCACAATGTTGTTTACGAAATGTTGTTTACATACCATACATATTTTACATACCAAATGCCGACATTATGTTTTCCAACAATCAATCAAAACATGACCAATGAATTTAATTTTCAATAAGACAGAGTTTGCGTTAAAACATTGCTACTAAACAATCATTTAAAATTATACTATTAATTCATCAGAAATATGGTAACTACAATTATTGGTATGATGTTGGTTATACAATGTTGACCCAACTTAATAATTAGTACACATTACCAAACGTTCTGTTCCCAATTTCGACGCACCATAAAAACAACTTAGCACATTTTAAAGGGAAAGGTGTCAGGTCATACTTTATCAAATACAAAAGAGTTGCATAGTTTTCATTCAAAAAGGTTGTGGTGTACATTGTTGTTCAACCATCAACCAACCATTTAAAATAAGTACAAAATTAGACTTGCGATATGTCATGGCAACCTTTGATTTAGTTACATCATTGTATCGGGGATGTTAAAGAAATCTCATAATATTTCCGTGGTAGCAAATTTTCGATGGCACTTTACATTGGGCCAACATTGTACTGACGTGTGTGTTCCAGCCCAACACACAGCCAACCATTCTAGCCAAATGCCAGTGTTGGGTCAACGTATGTTTCTATTGGGTGTCCTAGGCTACGGGGTTAGAAATTTTTATTAAACAGTAGTCTAGACTGTGTCTTCGTTTCATTATAGAGTCACTGCGACTCCGTACGGTGGTCTATTTCAAAAACACATATTTAAACATTTCCGAACTCGGCTCCTAGTAGTTTCTATTGCTTTGTTAGTTTTTATGACGATCGTATTTTAACCCTATAGAAGATCAGTTGTAAATTGCATGTATAAATAATTTAATTATGTATAAATTATCTTAATGTACATCGTGCACTGTTATTTTTTTTGTAACACAGGAAAAGTCACTGAAATGTGGAACCATGCAGCTCAACGACTCATTTGCTGACGGCTAGCCAACAGTGGGACTTCAAAAGGATTGAACGAACGTCAGGTGTAATTTGGGCCAATAGGACGCCGATATATGGAATTGCGCGTACCGATATAACTGGTGCTTCTGCAGTGGTGCAGTTCTAGCTTGCCGTGACTGCTACAAATATGCGCAGAACTCAAGGTGTCAGAACACTAACAGCGCATTCCAATTACTCCTTTGAGCTGCACTCTGTGAGCACTGGTCGAGTGCCGCGTGTTCCAATTACCGGAACTCGCTCCGAGAGCAGTCGGGTTTCCGTATTCCAATTGCGAGTTGCACTGAAAGAGTGCGCGCCGAGGGCAATTTTTCCCACGCCGTGACTGGAGGCGGTGGGGGCAGTCTCACAGCAATATGGCGGCGACCTGTGATTACGGAAACAATAAGAAAATTATTGCAATACTGGAAATTCTACAATATCTAACATCTCGGCAGCTGAATAATACGCAATATTTAATATGGAACAAATATACTCTTGGCATATTGACGATATCGTTTGTCATCACAGCAGCGATTCACCCAGTGAACTCGTGTATTTATTTTCCGACAAGTTAAAAAAGAGAAACTGAAGAAAATTTACCTTCGGAATTTCGTAAATAATAATTGAAATCCTTTCATCAAAGTCTAAGTTCAAGCAATTTCTCCTGAAAATCATATGTTGTCGCAAATATTTTGCACTTTTATCGCGGCGTGTTCCAGCTGTTAGTGCATAAATAATGCATACTCGTTTCTGACAATCACGTGACACATGCACTTTTCCAGTTTTCCAGCACGCATCCAGTGCAGTCAATCATCGTTGTCGCTGCAATAGGCGAGCTCAAATAGCTAGTACTCGCCATAATTTCAAACACAATACACTTACGTATAAAGAAATTTTGTTACTTCCAACCCACACCAAATCCGTAGACTGTGGCCACCAGTGGCTTGTGGTGAAGTATTACAGTGCAAGCTGGTGCTTGCTCAGTGCTGTACCACGCTCGGCGCACGCAGCAGTAACCAGAGTGGAGCCGGTAGAAACGGAATGTACTGCGGCCACCCACGAGAGAGTGGCGAGGTGCCCGTTACACACGTGCTGTGACGTCAACTGAACTACTACATTTAAACGGCCGACGTGTATAATAGAAAACGATTAGGTATATAACAGAGCAAAACACAACTTACCTTGCAACAGTTCACAACACGCCGCTATTGGCCGCCACTAATATATGATGATGACAGAACAGAACAGAAGTAAACAAAAATTTTAACACTACCCAGCTGCACTCTATGATGTATATTTTATACAAAATGAAGACAAAAATATGTAGTTATTATTATTTTGTTAATTTTAACCTATCTACTGTTTTAAAAGAAAAATTAATATAACCAAAAATTTTTATATATCGCGTTTTAAATAAATAAATATTGGGAAACCACTGACAAAAGAACTTTGCTTCAAACGATGTTGGAATGATGATGGATTGGTTGACAATTTTGATTAGGAATCTATCGTTTACGTGGGCTTGGAAATTTCTGAGGGGTCCTGAACTCTGATGTTATGAGTTCAGGAAGGCGCCTGTTCGTCCAGGCACCGGTGAATTTTGTATTAACTATCTTCGATTCTACTTGTTGATGTCCCCTACCAAATTTCTACGAAATCTGATGATGACATTTGAAATTCGGGAACTGACGTGGATAAGTTTTGAAAACTCTGGTCCCGTATCACTCGGGTCCCGTATCTTTTCTGTCTATTGTTAATTTCTTCCCAACGCGCCGAGACACAATTCTACGGCCTCAGAAGTGTAGCACTGTAATTTGCTGGATTCCGCTACGGAACGCCTTAAGACGACCTTACGGTTCCGGCAAAAAAAAAAAAAAAACAGCGTCTTGTGTAGTATCAGTCATAATTTCCGCTTCCACTAGAAAGCATGTTTCACCCTAAAAACAATATGGTTTATATTTCCACGCAAATCACGACGAGTTTCACTTTTAATTGGGTTATTTATATTCATTAATGGTTGTCTCGTACCCTGTGGAAGTTTATTAAAAGAAAACGCTGGTGTGCGAATAAATTTCTGAAAGAGCTGAAGAAAAGGAGGCAAAATTTTTTACAGGCTTCGTTGGAGTGCGTTAGTGAGAAAAATAAATAAAGGCTGTTTTTAGCTTTGCTACTAATGAAGCGCGGAGTTAATGTCAGCGGGATAAGAAAAAAATAATTACAAATAATTGCTTTTGAAAATAAAACGTAAATATGACGAAGGATATTTATCGGATGGAAAGTTATTTATTTATTTATTGACGTGCCCCTATAACTACTCAAAAGAACTCTTGCCTAAGCGTATACATATTAAAAAATTCTTCATTTTATGAGGTTTGGAAAGTTACTAAATTAACTAAAAAGTAACAATATAAATATGTAAAATAATATTGTTTGATGTAAATTATTTCTAGTATTTTCTCTTTTACTTCGACCGAGCGAGATGGCGCAGTGCTAACTCACTGGACTCACATTCGGGAGGACCTGGGTTTGATTCCCGGTTTCGGTTTTCCATGGTTTTCCGAAATCACTCCAGGCGAATGCTGAGATGGGTCCCTAACAATGAACATGGACTATTCGTTACCATTCCTTCCCCCAATCCCTATTCCCTGTGCAAACTTGCACCGTCTCTAATGACCTCGCTGGCCACGAGACGTTAAGCTCACTTACCTACTTCGTTCGTGCTAATTTTCACTTTATTTGAACAACTTATATGTAAAAATCTACCCCTGACTACCAATTTTAAGAGTCGATCTCATTTGCCATTTTGTACTCTTCCATTTATTGCTTCGAAAACATTATCGTAATCCTCCAACCATTTACTTTACCATGCAATACATACATAGCACTTGAACTATTAAAATATACTTATGTTACAGTTTAAATAACGAAATATTTAATAATATATGTATGTTAATTTCATTATAACTGAGTGCACCTGTTTTTCGAGAAATGATTCCACATCTATTTGTACTCCAAAACACGATATTTCAGTACCATATTCGTGATTTAATAAGACTAAACTATCACGCGTCAAACATTAGCGAACGAATCACAAACATTCAGGGTCCGAGTAAGTTATTTCTGATTCACCCAGGTAAATAGAAACTTGTCTCTTCACACAGCCATTCGGCCAACAGTCAAAGCCAATTTACACGTTTGTTAGGAGGTAGTTTAAAATTGGCTTGCGCATTAATCCTTCGAGAAAGATATGTGACCCTAATTATAATATACAGGACAATGTTGATAGCAAAAGACTACTGTCTGATTTTGATTTTTTTTCCTCCATGATTAAATGAGGAAGATATTAAGGAAGTGAATTACGTTAGTGAAAGTGGCCTTAATTAAATTTCACTTATCACCTGACGGGGTCACGGTGGTATAGTGGTTAGATTGTTATTTTTTTTTTATTTCATTGACCCTACTTATCAGTACAGCCATCCAGGGTGTTCAATTATATCATGACTACTACAATTTAACAAACAGTATATAAGTTATAAAAATTCGCCTTTTTTTTTTGTGGGAGGGCGGCTGTGGGAGGGCCGCGGGACCCCCCCCCCCCTTTTTTTTTACACAGACATACACAGACATCAACCAACATATTATCACAAATCACATCTTTCCCTCATTTAGATTATTCGTCTCCGCAGTTCCTTCCGTTCTTCTTTCATCCGTTTCAGATATTGTCTGTCTTCTCTTTCTTGCTGCTTCTCCTCTTTTTCTCCTCTTCTATTGTTCTTTACTTTCCGTCTCTGTTCTCCTCCCATTTTCTTTCCTCTTCTTATTTTTCTTCTTTTTCTTCTCTTCCTCCTTGTTCTTTAATTTTTCTCCATATTTCCTTCAATTATTCTTGCATTCATTTCGGATCTTGTTTTCTTCTTTATAACTTTTTCGTGTTTGGAGCTTTTCAATTTTTAATATTTATTGAAAATTCTGTTTCTTATCTAAAAGAGAGAGTTGTTTATAATTTTTATTTTATTTAAACGATAAAACAGTAGACAAACACAAACACGCACTCAATAATTCCCTTAGTTACAGCACACTCTCATCCGCACCCTAGACAAATCAGTTAAATCATCATTCATAGTTTTTACCGAATCACATATTTTACTAATATTTTCATTTATTATTTCTTCAATTTTCCTGTCATAGATGTTATGATTTTGTAATGGCCATTTGTCATTAAAAGGTTTTAATTTCTGTTCTGATTATTTTCTTTCTTTTTTAAACATGTCACACAAGTACAGAATATGATGTACCGTCTGAGCTCCCTTTTCAAATTGACAACTGTCGTCTTCTATTTTATTTATTTTAGCTTATTATCATTTAATTTGACAGTGTCAGTTATTACTTTCAACAAACTACTATTTATATTGTTTTTACTTTCGTACCATTGTCGTATATTTTTAATATAATTTTTATTATTTAGGCCGGTTTCTGTTGCATCGTACTCTGTTTGCCTATTTATAACACTTAGTTTATAGATTTCTTTCTTTAATTCTTTTAAACTACTAGGTTGATTATTTATATATTTTTTTTCAATCCTAATATTATTGTGCTCTACTATCTTATTATATGTATTCCCGTTGTATTCTATTTCGTCTACTTCATTTTGATTTGATATATCATATTCCTATATTTTATACTATTGGGATTAATTTACTAACAGTTATCGAGGCTACATATGATGTTGTTGGTGTTAAATTCCATTGTTTTTTCAATACATATCTATGCGATGCTTTTAGTATTCTTTTAATGTGTGTTTTTCAATTTTTTTTTGTAACAAGTGCTAGCATATTGTATAATACTATGGTATAATTCCTGATATATTATTTTATTATTATAATTGTTGATATTCCATACCGTTTGTTTTAATTTTATAAATATATTCTTAACTTTTTTCGGTTATATATTTAACATGTGGGACAAAACTTAATCTATTATCCAAAATAATGCCCAAGTATACTATTTCTTTTTTAACTTTTATTGTTTGTTTGTCATACTTTATCACTGGCGGTCTTTTATCAAATTTTCCTTTTAAAAATATGGCAAACTGTTTTCTCTACTGATAATTTAAATATTTTCTCTTTCGTCCATATCAAAGTTTTATACATTATTTTTGTGTGTCTGTTCTCATATTACCTTTCTTATATTACCTTCTATCAAAATTATACAATCATCCGCGAATGCCACAACTTTTGAACCCTATTTTTTGTTTTGTACTATGTAATCATTTATTACTAAATTCCATAGACTTGGCCCTATTACTGATCCTTGTGGACAGCTGCGATTTATTTCCCTTTTTTAACGTTATATGACTATTTTGTACTATTATGTTCCGGTTGTTCAAATAGTCCCATAAAATTTCTTTCCATTTTTTCCCTATTGGTATTTTAATAATCTGTTCTTTGATGTATTTCCACGTCACCATTGAAAATTGGTTGCTTATGTCTAATAACTACCAATCAAATATTTTTTGTACTTGTTTCTATTAAATTGAATACCTTATTTACTGTCTGTTCTGTTGTTTTTTTTTTTTCTCTAAATCCAAATTGGTCTTCGTGAAGCGTTTTTTTTCTATTTTTGATTAAATTTTACTATATGTTATCATTTCGCATATTCCGCCCAATGTTGATAAGAGACATATCGGTCTGTAGGATGAAACGTCTGTTTTTAATTTATGCCTACTTTTGTATAAAAATACTATCTTTCCTGTTTTCCATATTTCCGGATATCTGCTTAACGTATAGTATTTAATTATAATTTTTGTTAGTATTGGTTTAATGGTTTCCCAGATGTTATTTATTACGTCGGTTGTGGTTAGACTACTCACCTCCCACCAAGGCGAGGTCGGCATCCCGGCGGGGTCGCCCCCGGATTTTCGCATGTGGGAATCGCGCCGGACGATGCCGCTGGTCTGCGGGTTTTTTCCCCAAGGATCTCCCGTTTACCCCGCTCTCGCATTACGGCGCTGCCCCATACTTACTTCAATCCCCCACATCGGCTCTCAAGGCCACGATGTTAAGATCAACCCAAATCGCTTCACTCGCTCACAGATCACCTGCTCGTAGGTCGGAAACAAAATAACGACCAGCCCAACACAGACCAGAACATACGACATGAATGACCAGCTACACTCACTGCTAGGTCCACTGATGGAGGAAGGGACGAAGGTATGAATGATGGCCAAGTCTGGGCGATCGCGCAGAATAACAACGCGGGCGGCAGCACAAATTGAGTCATAAAACGACGTCCGCGCGAGTTGATGAAGCCATAAACCGTCCCGCCACTCTGCGCTCATTTGGAAGCAGACGCGCGCGCGCGCGCTTTTTCGCCCGACCGGTGTTTTTACGATGGTCCGTCGGCTAAACCGGACGCTCTGCTCCTTGCCCCGTCGGGCAATAAGAAGGGGATAGCCGCTGTTACTACGTGAATAACACCTGTGTGTGAAGCTCGCAACTTTCAGAGGTGCTGATATCACACGATGCGTTTATATCGCAGTGTTTTACACGTGAGGTCTAAAACACGGTTCGCAACATCAATAATTCTCTGTTCTTCCTTGGGGACCGCGGTGGCCGGTGGCTCGCCTCTCACCAAGGCGAACCGGTTTCAATCCCCGACCAGGACACTCCCAGAATTTTCGCAAGTGGGAATCGTGCCGGACGATGCCGCTGGTCGGTGGGTTTTCTCTAGGACCTCCCGTTTCCTCCCGCCCCTTGAATCCCGACGCTGCTCCATTCTCATCTCACTTCACCCTCATCGACTCTCTAGACCTCGTTGTTAAGAGCGGCCTAAATTTCTCAACTCACTCATCTCCAACTCTATTTATCCTTCTCCCGTCTGATGCTGGAAAACGTATTTTCGTTTCAAATTTACGAAAGATTTTGTGTCGCCTGCCCAGCTAATCTGATGATTTTAAACTTCCTCGTGCTTTAAGGATGAACGATAAGGGGATACGCACATAACATAATCCCAGCTCAGTGAAGCATCAATCACTTAAAAGTCGTTAAAGAAGCTGCTGTATACAGACCATTCACTTGAATGAACTGCGAACGAGTGTCCTGATGTTGCATTCCTAATCGTGTATGGGGGAACGACGTGAAATGTGAACTTCCCCCCCCCCCCCCGCCAAGTGTGAGATGGAAGTTTCAATGTTTTGTTCATTATATTTTACTTTAAATTTATTTGTTAGCTATATTAATTATGGAACGTGATTAATAATTTTAAAAGTTCTGTGGGGTTTGGATAGAACCTCAATCTAGAGAGGAAAAAAAAACAAAGTACATCACGCTGCCATAAGACAACCACTCTATAAGTTACCCTATTTTTAAAATCACACTGAGTCCAATAAAGATATATAGAATGGCAAAAGAACAGCTAATTTCTCACCATGTATTAATTATTTTTACCTCAAGTAAATTCATATTTTCCTCTTCAATTCTAGGTAATATTTAAAGCTAACATAATTTTCACATGGACCAACTCCTAAGGTGTCATGATTGAACTACTAACGTTTCAATTTAAATCATATGCAGCTATTCATAAGTACACGCTGTGTGATAATACAACGAAGGGGGCCTGTAAATCAGAAAAAAATGCAGCCACCGTAACAAGCAGTAGGCCCTATTCGTAACTGATTTAGATTGACAATTAGTACAGTGGATTCAGTGATTTCATAATCGCCACATACCGGAACAGCTAACTTTTTGTTCATTGACTTCTGGCTCTAGGACAAGCAACTTCACTCTGTGATGGTTTGTATATGCCCCCGTAAAACACTGCTGTTTATAAGCAGCTTGGAGTTATACAGGGCGCATCAACAGATCTGTGGCGCATCTCGATAAACTCCGAAGAACAAGACCTTGAAGCACTTTTCATGCTACAGAACAATTTCTCGAACTCAACACTCATAACACTATGCCCGCATGTACATCGGTATACACCAGAAAGGCAATATTCTCTGACACTCTAAACGAATTCGCACGGATGGAGTTCCATTTTTTTTCGGTTATGTTCGTCAGGCACCTGGAATAACTCTATATGAAATCGACTTTAATTTTCGTGAGTTAAAATTGAAAAATATTTTCATAAAACAT
This sequence comes from Dryococelus australis, assembly GCA_029891345.1. Lineage (NCBI taxonomy): Eukaryota > Metazoa > Arthropoda > Insecta > Phasmatodea > Phasmatidae > Dryococelus > Dryococelus australis. The sequence continues at coordinate 24,469,697 of CM056996.1, read as the reverse complement.
GCAATTTACAGCATTCATTGTAAAACATGTTACATATGAAGGGATATTTGATTGGGAGACTATCAAATCGGCACTTCATTCGCTGAGATCGAACCGGAAATAAGTTTTACTCAGTGAAGAAAACTCGTTAAATGAATGGAAAATCAATTTAAGTGGGAAATCCGAGAGCAATAGAAATAGCCTTTCTATAATGGTGAGTATAAGTGGCATAATTCTAGCGTCTCTTGAATGCCAGTAAATTAGTTCAGTAAAGTGGAAAGGTTTTGGTCGCCGCTCAACTCTTATAGTCCCACGTTAATTTGTGGTTTCTTGTGATGCACTGAGAGAACGGTTTGTTCAGGCAAAAAAAAAAATTTTTTTTATACGGTCAAAGGGATATTTAGTTGCGCCAACGAAATATTTTCTTGCGAAAACCAAACTTGAAAGCAACAAAATAATTTCGTTCATCTAGTAAAATACACGCTTTAAAAAAAACGTATTTGTTGGGACATAAACAAATAAGACTTTCAACAAAGTGTTTTATTGAATCAACTGCATTACATTTGTTTTACCACTGATTTGATTGCCTTAATTGAAAAATACAACTCGTGAATTTGTTTGTATTTTTTGTGACAATTAGTATAGTAACAGTACGTTTATTGATACATAGTAATGGCCATCCTAATGAAACAAGTTCAAGAGGAAACTGAAAGTAAATCTGTAACACTGGTAATACTAATTTTACGCATGTTGTCAAGTATTTAATAAGTTTGTGTTTAAAAACATTCAAATTTCTTTAGTAGTTCATTTCAAGTCCATTCACGGTTACTTGCAACTTTTCTGAAGCCCTGCTAAAGATCTACTTTCGGGATATTCTTCCGCCTCGTGTAAGTAAAGCTCAGCCAAGTCTGAGAAATCACACCGAAGGGTCTGCGCACCACATTCATGCGCGTTCTGTGTATAGGCTGTTCGAAGTAAAGTGAATATTTTTGAGGACCTAGTTACTTTTTCTGTCAGCTTTTTATTTTTTTATCCTTTATCCACCTTTTTAAATAAATATTGCCATGTAAGTAATAAGCAGTGTGTATAGATTCCACCAAACTCGGGAAGTTTACGTCAAAACTCAAATAAGGTACTTTTATTGACTATTATCCGAAATTCGAGTGCTTTCAAAAGTGAGCACTTTACCGTGAATAGACTATACTATTATTTTGTATAAGAGCCATTTCTTAGCAGGCATTGCCAGCAAACCTGTTTTCTCAGTGGTTTCATGCGTATTAATTATAAATGAAATATTATAATCTATGTATAGAATATAGGTTCAAAATTTCAATTTAAACGAAAATAAGGTACTTTTGCGTATAAAACGCTCGTGTTGTATGGAATAATTAGGAAGTAACCAGGCACATCACACACGGGGTAATTTTTCATAGGTTGGATTTAAAAAGTGTGAACGAACCGCGAATAGACTATATAATTAATGTTGAGAGGACGAAGCGCTCGGGTGCAAACGGTTGTTTCGAATCTCTGCCGGGCCTCTGGTTTTTTTTAAATAATAACCGAAACTATTTAATGTACGTTGTAAGATAGTGGCTTACAGCTGATCCCGAGTGTTGTTTACATTTTTAATGGTTTATTTTACGTGAAATGTTTACATTGCGGTAACCCAACTTTGTTCATATTTTTCCGAAACTATCGAGCTCCGTTAATTTTATTTGTTGATTATAAACCACTGTTTACACTCTCCCTAACCCATACTGTAAGTAAGTTGATCACGAGTTTTTCTGGCAGATTGACTGGCTGCTTAAGCTAGGCCTACACACAGAAATTATTTCTTCCTTGCCTTAAGGCGGCAATTTTCAATTCAATTGAAACAATACGTTTCAGCGTCATTGTTTTAAGTTAAGAGATATCCGTGACGCTACAAAGGGTATGTTATTAATCACCAGAGAAGGTGGATCGTCTGTTCTTGAGTTCCCAAAACAGGGGACTGAGTCCTGAGGACCAATGTCGGGGCGGTGCCTGTGTAATGTCGTGGAGGCGCAACGAGAGTCTACAGATGCACATTCGTCAGGTTCTGCGAGAATCTTAGATGGTGCAGTTGGAGAAAATTGCATTAATTCTGTACCTCATCCGGTATGCTGCCATGTCTCCATCCTAAACGACGCAAGTAAGTTCTCAGACATATAGGTATATCAGTCGTTGACCGACGCATCCTGCTTCAGACTGTTGTGTAAAACGTTTGAATAACAATACAGACTTACAATCCTGATTAATATTTGTTGAAACTCAGTACATATTTCAAATTTGGTGCAGAAACTAAATTAGCATAATTTTGCTATATGCTAGTTTAATATCAGTCATTACACAAGATATGGATATATATGGCTTAAATTATGCACATAATTTTCTTTTGAGTTCCCAGAGGCACGGGAATAAATCATAAGAAAACTCTCGTTGCGTCTAGAGGTAGTTATATAATTAAAGGACAGAAGAATTTTAAAATGGCACGACAAAAGAATCTGCTAATATTACATCTCGTAACTGTGCTTTGTAAATACTTGAAATCAAGGGACATTTAAAATTGATTTCAATATTCTCTACGTCACTTATGTTGGTAGCAGAACGTGTTGCAAATATATGTGTAGATATTGGTCTTACGTATTTAGTGTGTGGTAGAAATTCTTTCTTATGGTAAATCACTTGAAACTATCTACTCAATATTTCTTCAACTATTATAACTGGGTGCGTTATGCTTTTAGAGTTGTTGTTTCATCATGCTTAATCCTGGAAGTAATTTTAAATAATTTCATACTTGCAGATAAGTGAAATATGCTTATGAACACTGTTTTGTCTTACATTGCAGTAATCTATGATTTTATACTTAATACATAGTATAAATTAGCTCACTACCGGGAATCTTATTTTCTTGTTGATCATTAATTTTAAGTATAAATTCCAGATAGTTTTATTTGGAAATATTTATTTTACTACTGTAAAAGTAGTTAGCGCCTGAATATCTATCGGTAATTTCAGCACTCACAATATGCCTAAATTAAATAATTCTTCTGAACCTATAATTTGGGTACAAATTAAAATTTTCTTTTAACACACTAAACCAATAAAGACATCACAACAAAGATACATAATATTATAGATTGGCGACCATTCGTGACTATTTGTACAATCTACTGGAACTTTATTTGACTATTTTCCCAATCTCCATTTTACAATAACGTAGAGCCAAACAAATCTTCAGTTGCACCAACCGCATTCTAGTTTGGGGCAACCAAATAAGACAAACAGAAACACTTGGTTTTGGTAAGATTTCATGGCCCCAATACAAACAATTAATTTGGTTTTGCCAAAAATAAAACGTTCGATTCAACAAAACCTTTTACTGAACGTGCTGCAGGATATTTTTTAATGCGTGCTATATTTAACTTGGCAACCAATAAGCTGCAGCTAAGTGCTTGAAGAACGGTGAAACGAACCAGTCATAACGCACAGTAGTGACACGGTTTACGCAACATCTATAGGCTATTCACGGTAAACTGAGCACTTTTTTAAAACCTCTCATTTGAAATAATAGACAACAAAATATTTATTATTATAGCCTTACACGTTAAATTTCTAGTCCTGTGAAGTATATACACTGTGTTTATTACTTACATGGTAATATTTATTTTAAAAAGTGGTGGTTGAATAAAAAAATAACTGTCAGGAGAAAAGTAATTAGGGCCTTAAACGTGCTCACTTTACCGTGAACAGCCTATACCTCGATGGAAGATCATTGGGCAGTGGGCCTGGCAGTGTACAACAACGGTCAAATGTAACCTTCCGGTGCAACATACAGACAATCGTCTTGAATGGGCATGAAAGGGTAAACAGTGAGGTCTAGGTTAACATGGAGCAGCAGTGGAATTCAAGGGTGGGAGAAACAGGAGCGCCCCGAGAAAACCCTCCGGCCAATGGTAATGTCCGCTTCGTTTCCCCCGTGCGAAAATCTGTGCGATTCCACCGGTAATCAGACTGTGGTTGTCACCGGGGGGGGGGGGGAGAAATGCATATACAGCACTCAATGTTAACAGGGCTCTTCTACCGTCGGCGTAACAAGACTATTACAAGACCAAATTTTTGCTGGTGAATGTAATCCAACTTGCCGTGCCTATAGCTGTTGACGCTGGCAAAATCAACGTAGAAACGATGATAAGGTATTTCATGTTTTAAATGTGTATACAAAATTTAGGCACCTTAGGTTTGCTGAACAGAATGTAGATTTTTCCCTTTGCAAAATTTCGCCACAGTGCGATGACTGCCCACGCCATCAATTTAGATAGCTATTTGCGGGTCTTGTTTGACGTCTACGCCCCAGGGAATTCGACCATTGTATTGCGATATTCGAACCAGTAAAGCACTCTCCGCAACAGGGATTTACTCTGAGCGTGCGGGAGGGGAGATTTGAAGCGGATATCGCCCTTCATCTGTTTCCAAAGCTGGAAAAAAAAATTGTACATGATGAACAAAACCTGCAATGTAACTCCACAATTAAAAAATCACTTCGTAATTGTCGTTTTGAGAGTATTCATCAGAACAGGCCTGACTCAACTTTCGGGTGTCAGAGTGCCATGTCTGTAGAGTCGATACGTATGTAGAAACGAAATTGAGGTGACGGTTACTTTGATGTGGGCATAGCCATTCTCTAATTGGGTGCGCGAAAATTTTGGGAACGGGCCTCGTTTTCGACTGGCTTCTGCGTGCTGCGAAAGGATCCCCACTGGGTCAGCTGCCAACTGTCAAGTATACCCTGTAAAAAATAATGGGAAAATTACCTGCCATGTGTAAGGTAATATTCGCAAACTTGTGAGGGAAGCATAGTTTTCCTTGCGGGTAAGGTAAAATTACCGCACTCTGGAGTGAAATCCACATACATTGTGGTGGAAAATCCCATAACTGGATGAGAAAATTTCCTTACGACGCGTGCATCTCTTCAGCGTTGTCTCAACACCCAAGTGGGGAGACGGGCGAAAGAAACAATCATTTAACACGCTAATATTTAGCTGTACTATCACGGTGTTTTCATGGTGTAATGGATATCTCATCGGCCAATCGTGATAGAAGATTATGGTTCGCGCCCACCCACCAGCAAGTGTTGAGGATTTTAGTGTTTATGTGTCGGTTGCTATTCGTCAGAGGAGATATGTAATACATATAGTACGAGTACTAATATTCTGCGATATTTTCAGATAAAATTTTATTATACAATATAATTAATTTTCCTTTACGTGTGTGGGATTTTCCCCCACTTTTGTTCGATGCTTTTTCCGTACGATTAGGGAATATTAATTTATTTGTTATGTACATCTACTCTACATTTAAGAGGTAATTTTATCTTACAGGGGTAGTTAGCTTCCCTTGCAAGTAAAGGAATTGAACCTCAAATATTTTTACAGTTTAGGTTTTCTGGCACGTGACGTTGTTTCGCAGGTGCGTGCAGCTGGAATTTGCAGTGTAAGCGACTATTTCACCTTCGTATCCTTAATTACTAAACGGGAGTCAGCTAAGGCAGGAACCAGGTATTCGGAAAGTCAGGAGCGGGCAAGTAATCAGTCGTTGCGCTTATCAATAAAATCATCCCGCCGTTCCTCGGGAGTGTTATCTAACTTGCCGAACATGGCGAAATGAATTTCGAAGGTAGATCGATCTCCGTATTCTCCGCCAGAATCACAAGTCCAACAGGGACGAACGTGTTGGTTTACTTTTTGGATTTTCAGCGGGCCCACGCCTTTATACGAATACAATAACTCGACTAACTATTGCATTAAAACAAAGAGGAAGAGCGAAAACATCTGAACGCACCCTCTAAAGAAGGGGTTTAACCTAGAATCTTATCCGCGTTGTTTCTGATACAGCTGTTATTAAAAAAAAAAAAAAAAACAGCCCGACGTTGTAACACTTCGCGTGGTTACTGTGGAGCTTGCACTTGTATCCTGACCTACATATCCTCTGTTACACTCGAACGGACGACATGGACCTGCCACACGTCAGAAGCACCAGTAGGGGCTGGTCCGTCCACAGCGTTAGGTAACCAGTCGGGCGTTGGAATTGTTTAAATATCGTCACGGAGCCAATCGGCGGTTCGGTACGCTTGCACTGCCCATTTCAAACATGCATAAATACACCTTTTTAAGCGTTGAAACTAACAAAATATTTGTTCAGGACTGTTTTAGTACCGAAGCAATTATCTTCCATATATATTTCATGTTAATGGCAGCAGCTTGTTGTGTAACTATAAAATACAGTCTCAACGACGACTGATTACTACCAAACGTGCGAGACTACCATCTCTGGTTCCTGTTTTCTGCTGTGTATAGCACTTAACTACTAAAGTTGCCCCCTGTGAAAGTTCCTAGTTTTGACTACTGTGACTGAAATGTTAAATGGACAGCCTCGCCGTTTACTCGTACTCAACTGTACTCTGTGGCAACATCACTTTACTTCATCTTGCGATACCAAGCCGCTATTGACACCCCACTTTTCAATATCGTCAGACATGATCCACTGCAAAGTATGTTTGCCACAAACAAAACAATTGTTTGCTCTGCATGTACAGGTTGCATCTAAATCAGACCGCCGAACATAGGCTGCGGGTTAATCAGGGAAAAAGAAGGGAAAATAATGGTCTAAAGGAAATCCTAAGAGTGGTACACATCTTACAAGTTGGACTTGGAAAGACTACTAGTTTATTACAAGTATTGGAGATAAATTTTTTTTTGATGGGACATCGAGTGTCTGGGTAATGTATAACTGGGCAAAGATCTGTAAATACCACAACACCTGTCTCTCGGACGCTGTAGCATACTTGGTATTTCAAAATGGATTAATAACCCGGATGTAACAATTATCTTCACACTTTCTCGGGACACTCAGTGTTCCATCTCCATGTTGTAATAAACTAGTGCTTCAGGTTCAAATTCAAGGATTGATACCGTCCTTAGGATTCACTTTAGACCATAGGTCGGGTTATATGTTCTTATGTTCTTTTCTCGTGATTATCCTGCAGCCATAAATTTGTCGGTCTAATTTAGAAATATCCTATATACCAATGACAATGATAACCTCGCATTATGGTAACAGTGGTTCAGCGCTACGCTTTGTTATACATTCAGGTGTTTTTAAAGTTAACCCATTATATCGGTGATTGAAAGGATTTTTTATTTGGTAACGTAGCATTTAGAAATTTTTTTCAGATTCTAAAAACTATAATGAACGAAAGAAAAGTTTTAAATTTTCTATAAGCCCTTTTAATTGGTAAACAATAACGATTTCTTTACCGTAAACAAAAAACTTCCAGAAATGTTTTTTTGCTACAGAAATGCATAAAAAAAAACATTGATTCTTTAATATTAACTCATATTAAAGCACGTTGTTAGTTTAAAGAAAAGCTAGCTTCAAAGAAATGTTTTTTTTTTTTATGATAAACAGAAAGTTTTGAACTTTTTTTGCATTGTATCTCACGTATCAATGAATATTTGATGTTAGCTAACATCAGATATTTGTATCTATCCTACACGCTTTTCCCCATAAATTAGAAACGTGCAGGAGTATTCAAATAATCTGCCGTATGCTAACGGACAGTATCGCAATGTTGAGTGCCTTGTGATAAATATTCATAATGAAAATGGACTTCATTTCAACACACGGATATAATTATAACATTGTTTTTGATATCGGAAGAATTTTATGTATTACATTTTCTGGCTCCGGGTGGCCTAGATTTTCAATCATTTTACTCACGAGAGTCGTTTTATTCGAAATGCAGTTTACATTTCCCGATTTAAGTTGCAGTTAGTCCTCTGGTCACATGCGTTGTCCAAACGTGTGAAGGCACCTGAGCAAAGGCAGAAAATTATTCATGCTTTTTTTTTCTGTGTGTGATCGATTATAACCGCAATTTCAGACTTTTTATCAAATCTGCTGTGTAGATAACATGTGCATTGCCATTCTTAAAAAATCTACAATCTTCAGAATGTAAAATAAAATTGATATGTTTCACTACAAGGGAACGGAATTTTTTTGAGCTATTCGGTTGTCATAGAGATCGTACGAAAAAATTGAAAATACTAGCATTGCAAATATTTTGGCAAAACTCTCGTGCTTCTACCGTATTACTTTGTAGTGACAGTCGAAGGGAATTTAAGATTAACTTAAGGTTAATTTTGTCTCATTCATAACAAGAAAAAAGTATTTTATTTAATCTCTTGAATGCACATATAGCCACAAATAAAACACAATACATATATAATTACGTATTTTATCAATTTTATAATCAATAGTAGACCATAGTACATTGTATAAATTAAACGAGTTGTTAGAAATTTCTTCGCTTATGAAATAATTTATTTTTGTGTTCTTATGTTTTCATAAACTTTCTCTTTTCCCACTTTTATTTATAGGTTATCTGTTTGATTGTTTTTTTTTTCAATAACGATATTATTACTTTCCTTGGTCAACTTCTCACCCCACCTTCGTGAATTTAACTGGCCCAGAAGTCGTAACAAACATACGGTGCAGAACTTGGGTGGATTCGCCTTCAAAAACTCTTTACTGCAGCTCTTTGCGACTTATAAAGCCTTTATTGCCAGCTCAGATCGGTCGTGTAACATATGTTCCACTTTTGTTTCTTATCTTGTGGTTCGTTGAGTGTGAACACCATTAAAATTCAGATGTTCATTGTGCAAGGAAATGATTTATTCCATAACATGATTTCCTATTTTGGAGCTAAACATAAATTGTGATTTTGAAAATTCAGTGGCATAGTTTTTAAACATTTAACTTTCCCGTAAATGCTATTTTTTAGGAAATCATTCATAATTTATTATGATTAAGATTCAGTTAATAACTGACAAAATAATAGCTGTTTAAGAAGAAAAAAATATAATTATTCCTGTAACTAGTTGTGCGAAATAGTCACTACGTGGACGATAATATCTTCTGTGTCTAGAAGTGCTCACTACGAAATAAATGGTAATTATAACGCCCGTGAAATATATGTAACAAATCTGGACACGTAAATGGTAAAGAAGTATTTAATAAAGTACACACAAAGGGAAAGACTATCTCTCTGAGTTTTCTTGCAGTCATTATAAATATTCTGTGTGTCCAACCTTCGTCACAGGCTCACATATAAATCTGCAGTCAATTTCTACCCATACACGACCCAGTATATCAGGAGTGACGGCAAGTCGAGCTGTGGTGATGCGGCGTCGCAAGTCATCGAGATCCTGCGGTAGAGGGGGAAGATAAACTTGATCCTTGAAATAATGGCAGGGCGGCAAGTCCGGTGACCTTAGTGGCCATCGGAGTAGCGCCAGGTCATTGGCCGCGAAACTACCTATCCAACGAGGCGGCAACTCCTCATTTAAGAAATGTCGTATGAAATGGTGGAATACGTGGTCCCTGATGTCAGCTTCCGTTTGCGTCGTAAACCACAACTGCAGCTTGTCAAGATAGCACAAATTAGTGGCGGTGTTCTGAGCGGAGAGGAAGGGGCCATAAACAGCCTGCTGGACACGGCGCAAGAATCCCGGACGTGCTTCAGAGTCGCGTGGGTATTCTCCGTTCCCATATGCGCGAGTTATGTCCGCTGACCCTTTCTGAAAGATATAAATACGATTCGTCACCAAAGATCTGTTGGTTTACGAAGCCGTCGTGTTACTAAGTACAGAAATCGAGTCGGAAGGAATTTGTCTACCACTTCACTAGGCTATCGTACATCAGTGGAGTGCACTGGCCACGAAAAGCTCTTTGCACTCGCACAGTCTATTGGCAACGGGCAAATTCAAGGACTCAAAACCCCTTGCTCTACCTGGCTCACCGCCATTACAGCAACTACGGTTACGTGGCGCCCCTTTCGGCAGTTTTCACAACTACCCGTCAGCGCCACGTACAAAAAAAAATCCGAGTGATTGTCTTTTTCTTCGTGTGTACAGATTTTTTTTTTCTCTAAAATCTTTCATGGACTTTGTAATTACCATATTATACTGTGAAAATATGTATAACATCGCGGTTGCGTAGATTAAACGAAAACTCAAAATATAACATGCGGGTCATTTTGTACTATGGCAAACCTTTTGGTCGCAGCGGCCCCATGAATCTAACTTATGATTGTGTGCGCATCACCGCTTCCACTACACAAAAAAGCTGTAGGACTCTAAATGTTTAGGCAGCTTGCCAGTACGCGTGTGGCGGTTGCATGCTAGCTAATGGATGTTGGACACTTTGAACATCTGATGCAAATCCCGCCCGTCCAACAAAGTGTTGTGGACCCATGTTACGGCTCGTATGCTTGTACTGTAGAGTGGTGTTTATAAATGGGTATTGTCTTTACTGCATGAAGTATCACATGCGGAAGTTTACAATGTATCATGTACTGCGTTCATCACAGTACTGCCGCGTAGTTAGTATGGTGTACGATTACACGCTAGGTTCACGAGACCGCTGAGACCAAGGAGTTGGCCATAACAAAATGTTACCTATCTATTTTCTTCTCAATCTACGCTTCTCTACGCAATCCCGTGTCACAACCGGCCATTTTTTGTGCACTGTGTATTCCTTTATAGACTGTTCACGGTAAAGTGAGTACTTTTGAAGGCCCTCACCAAAGGCACTAACCCCTAATAAATATATTTTATTGCAGTCTCAGACGTTAAATATTGAGTGTGATGAAATGTATACACTGTGTTTATTAGTCATACTGCACTGTTTACATTAACAAGTGGCGGAAAAGTATAAATTAATTGGAAGGAAAAATTTAGCATGGCCTTAAAAAGTGCTCACTTTACCGTGAACAGCCAATAGTTATGAAAGACAACTGATAGTCTAAGCTGATTTGATCATTCGTGCCTGGATGTTAGTTTAGAAGAAAGAGAATGAAAAAAGAATATCAGTTACAACAAGAAGTTACTAATATAAGTATTGTACCTACATGGATACAAATAAATTTTAATGAGTTTATTAAAATCGTAGATGGTATGTAGGCCTTGAAGTCTTGTTGACGGCAACATCATTAAATATGAAACCAGGAACATGCGCGACAGTAGTGACAAGATTACATGCACACGTGTGCCTTACCCGGGACTCAAACCTAGAGACCCGGGACTCAAACCTAGAGACCCTCGTACCATAATTTAGCGTACAATCAAATGCATTAAGGAGGTGGTATTCGGAGCATCGTAGTTTAGCGTAATCAGTCTAGTGTTTCGAATGATATGGTTTACTAGCCCAAAATATTTACAGGACCGTCATCTTTAAAATAAGTGCCTGAGCCTTTTAAAACACGTGCGTTTACATTGCCTATCGCAGCGGTATTTGTGTGAACAATTTGGTGGAAATCGGTTGATTGGTTCCTAAGTTAGGGCGTGAAAACTTAAGTTTCTTTAGTTTCTTACAAAATTGCCTTAAAAATTGTTTTTGCAAACGATACTGCTAATATATGCTGTCCGCGTAAAAAGTTCGGATGAATTTGGTAAAATTGCTTGATAGATATGATACATTTATCAAGATATTTATATGGCCACCATTATGAAAATCCATGTCAGACCATCTAAATCATATGAGTTTGCATGGCCTTTACTAATGGTGTGCGAAGTTTAGTGAAAATAAGTTGAATTATTCCTCAAATATGACAAAATATTATATTTCCTCACCTTGGGCTATTTTGCAAAAATTCTGGCAAAAGAGGATCTCCGTATGCATCATTAATGCTTCTAATGAATAGCGTTAGTGCAACTAAGTAGACTAAATTTTGATGAATTGTTTAATATATATGACATACATATATTAACGCCGTTTATAAAACACCTGCCGCGCCTAAGACATGTTAGTTTGCATACACTATTATAATACTACTTGCTTCTAAATTTTGGTAGGACTGTAGGAATCGGTTGCTTTCTCTTCAATATACGTAAAAAACCTCCATTTTTTCAAGTAATGACTTTCACGAATGTAGGACAAATATGTTTGTATTAGCACATTCGATAATTTTCATAGATAAAATATACTAAGTTAATTTTAAATCAGTTAAACAATTTTGTAGATTTAGCACACTACGCTGGAAAGTTGTTATAAACCCATTTTGAAAAAGAAGTGTCTGAGATTCCTAAATGAAACATATTAATATGTACTAACACAGCATTACTTCTTCGCCAATTTTGGTGGGAAAAGTTTGAATGTTTCCGGAGATTTTACATTAAATTACTTATTTCATGTGAGGCTATCTTACAGCATGGTGAAGAAATGATGCTCTACGTATACAAATTAGGCGGTTGTAATAGATACAGTCTGCATACAAATTTATGTTGAAATATGTTTCGCAGTTTCGTATATATAAGATATTGAGCTCAAATATTTATAATGTTTCAAAAATAAATGTTGCACCCACTCAAAACCTATCGATTTATAAGATCTACCGTAGTGCTACCTGTTTGCCAAACTTGGCAGGAATATGATTTTTCTGGAGATACTACATAAACACTGAATTGCCATATGTCACTTTCTTACAAAATGACGGACAAAAAAGTCTTCGTGTAAACACATTCGATTGTTGTCATGAATACTGCCAGCATACAAATATAATTTGGAATTATTTCCATGGTTTCGATGATATGGCATACTAAGCTGAAATAATTATATGGCCGCTATTTTGAAAATGTCTGACCTACTTAAAACCGTACCAGTTTACATCACCTGCTGCAGTTATACATGTATGCAAACTTTGGTAGGAATTAGTCAATATTTTTACCGGGGCATGAAAAAAATTTTTTTATTCGTTTGGCGCTATCTAACAAAATGGAGAACAAAAGAGGTTTTGCCAAGACGCATATGGTTGTTGTAATATATACTGCCAAAAAACAAAATTAAGGTGGCATTTTATTCCATGGTTTCTACAATATAGCATACTAAGACAAAATAGCTACATGACCACCATTACGTAAATACGTAAATTACGTAAATTGCCTAATTATTTCATACTAGTTTACATCACCTGCTGCAGTAATACTTGTAGTCCTAATTTGGCAGAAATTGATCAATTGTTTCCCGAGAGATGACATAAAAACTTTATTTATTCGTGCAATGCTATCTTACAAAATTGAGGTCAAAAATGGTTATATGTTGGCACGTTCTAAGCTACTAATAGATGGTAACAGCATTCGAAATGCGGTCGAAATTCGTGTAACGGTATGAACCTAAAACATTTTTGTGGCCACCATTATGAAAATAAGTACCTAATTAATGTAAAACGCATCAGTTTACATTGTCTAACGTGTTGTTACTTATTCACCCAATTTAACGAGAATTGTTTGAATAGTTATCGAAATATTTATCACGTAAAGACTTTATTTTTACAAGCGCTATATTACAAAATGGCTCAGCAATAGCAGCGTTAATCTATAACTACAATTATAACGCGACGCAATGCTTGCATACCAAATTTGGTTCAAATCGGTGAATTGTTCCCGAGATATATCAACCTAAATGTTTTAATGGCCGCCATTTTGAAAGAAAGCTCCCGGCATGGTCAAAAAATAATAAAAGCCAGATATTTTCCTATTTAGTACTATATGTGTATCGAGTTTGGTAAAATTCGATTCACGCGTGCAAATATTTTATAGTATACACACACACACACACACCGACAGAGAACCACACCAAACATACATACATAAGCACACAGACAGGAAAATTACCTCGTAAACCTTTTTTGCCTATTGGAAAGTAGGCTAAACATATATAATCGTATCTGTATACATCCTGTTTCAGAGCCTTCTTTCAACGTATGTGAAAATCAAGCTGAGAGTTATAGTATTGTAATATTGCTTTATGTTATTACGCCACTTTATATACAAAACCCAAATTTGTAATATTTTTACTCTTTGGCAGCACTCAAGGTCAAATTTTACCTACTTTTGTTAGGAAGCTGACAGAGAAATATCTTAAGCGTTTAAAGAAGCGCTTTATAATTACGCCATTAAACATTGTGATGTATTTTCAAGTTATATTGGAGAAAAATATATTGTTACTGGTATTTTCTTTGTGCTGCTGCGAGCTTTTCGTATATCATAAGCAAACATATATGTTTCACAAACATTTTCTTAATCACAGTTTTATTTGCTTTTCATATTTGACTCCCTTTATTTCCAAGTATAACACGTGAAACCGGTAGGTAAATGACGAATAAGCACTTGAAAAGTCGTATCTTTGACAGTAGCCTTGATATCATATCCTGTTAGCAGGACTCTGTAAAGAGACAAGTTTCAATGCTTGCCCTGTACAAGCTAGCGTGCATGTCTGCTGTTTTTACTCTTTACATACTATGTTATAAAAGACCGCACCTAGAAAAGGATAAATGTAAAATATTGTCGCGTGGGACAACAATTCAATGATAGAGAAAGTTTTGCCATTGTAAAAGAATTTTTTGTAGTGCTGTTACCTCAAGCAATCGTTCTGATGTTGTTTACTTTATTAATTTTTCATGTTGATTAATTCCGTGTTTCACGCTGAAAAATTCGACTAGTTTGACAGGAACAAGACAAACGGACAATTCGTAAAGAAAAGCGAGTTTTTGCCACTTACACCTATGCGTGTTTTACCCAAATAAAATATTTTTGTCTATGCCTGTACTACAACAATTTAATTGTAGTATTTCACGGTAAAGTGAGCACTTTTTAAAACCCTCTCTCTTTGAATAATAGTCAATAAATGCATTTAATTTTAGCCTTAGACGTTTACTTCCCAGTGCAGTGGAATACATGCACTGTGATTATTACTTACATGGCAATATTTACTTTGAAAAAGTGGTTTAAGTACAAGAAATAGCTGAAAGGAAAAAGTAACTAGGGCTACAAAAGTGCTCACTTTACCGTGAACAGCCTATAATTTCATATTATGGCTGAACAAGACTTCCTGCATCACATACATTATGGTTTGTTCAAAATAATAGTAACACGAAAAAAAAAAGTTTACTTTATACATTATACACATTTTAAATTATCCTTTTAGTCCAATTCTCAAAGAAAATATAGATTTACGAGACCAGCTTCCCTTGTGAATAAACAGAGACCGATTAAAAAGAAACCTGGGTCAAATCATAGGAGTTAATTATGAACCCAGAATTTTGCATTCTGTTGACAACGCCGGATACTTATTTTCAAAATGACCGCCATATTACATTTAAAGGTATTATGTGATATCTCACAAACCTTTCAGAATTAAATTGAACCTTTACCTCTTTCCGCCACTTTTGAAGACAGCGACACCTGACATCAAAAATTAAACTCTTGTTTCGTATGCCGAGGACGACTCAACCGACTCCAGCCTATTTTGATTTAAAAGTAATAAAATGCAAATTTCATAATATTTTTAAGTTGGAATGCCATCTCTATACTGACTCATTACATATGTTTAAACCAAATTTGTCATATTTTTCAAAATTGCAATCGTATAAATTTTTTAGTTAAGATTATCATTTACACTGAGTCATTAGGCGTATATAAACTATACTTCGTATATGATCTGTGACTACCGAGCGGAATGAATACTAGTTTTAACAGCCTCTTTTGATAGCCATTTTTGACGATAGCGATACGTGAAGAAAGATCCTTTGACGTCATGTCTCAGTAAATTTCCAGCCGATCGCGCCAAATTGCCATAGCTAGCGAAACATTGGAACAAAGGTGTTTCAAACGAATCTGGCGCGTTGACATAATCTCATGCATGCATTAAATATGAAGATCAGTTCACTATTTCCAAAGACGCCATAACGTGGAAAGTTATAGCCCTTACTGCATCTCTAGAGAAATAATTAACCGATGGCCGTGAAATTAAGCGTACAAGACCTGCTAAGGTAATCTACGCAAATTTATCTAATTTGATCGGATATTAATTTCCGAATTTGTCGCAAAATACGATATAATGTTAACATGCCGTGTTTGCCAAATAAGGGATCCGTTTAAACTACTCTTCGTATGCTGAGAGTACCTATTAGAGCATTAAATTTATTCATTTAGCCTTATCTGCCCGCAGCAATGAAAGAGAGTAAGCATAAGGTATTCAATACCCAGTATCACATTTCATAAACGACCGAAATTAATAAGAAGAAATAAATTTTAAGTAAAGCACTAACAGCATAAATTCAATAATTGGAAATTTGAAATTATTTATTTTGAAAAACGTTTTGCTTTTGTAATAAGTATTGCATTCGACAAATGGTACACCATACCCGATTTCAGCTCGATTTATTCCTGCTGCTTGTTTTAATTTTATGCACTATTGCACTTTTAAGAGGGCACGAGAAAAGATGTCACCAAATTTAAAACTCAGAAAATCTTATCTCAGTGATTTCTCAAACAATTCCCACCACAGTTTGCATGCGAACAGTAATATGGAAGGATGCTTAAAAACTTAGTGAGTAAGTCAGTGTTTTTCGAAGTGATGAAGTCATTACTACAGTTTTATTTTCTCTGTATCTGGTACCATCAATCTAATTTAACTCAAACTTAATGTGCTGAAGAACCTACTGTGTTCACTAAATTGAATTCAGATGCCCACCGTTTCGGAAGCTACTGATACAAAAAAAGTGCTTATTGCTGTTGTCTCAGTAACTGCGGTACTGAAACTTACTATCAGAAAAACTCCCCAACAAACCGCAAACAACTTATAACTAACTGATTCTTCTAGGGTCTGAATTCTATTTATTTTATAATGAAATAAGCTGAATGCAGTTAGATTCCTCTGCTCCACGGTGTTGCTTCTCAATTAAAACGAATGCCCACCCATCGTCAGTTGCTTCATATATTACTTTCAGTGACACATAATTTACTTACTGATGTCACTTCATCTAGATCAGAATGAAGGTTTCAATCATTTGGTGACATGCTATACTCCTACATGATAATGGGAACTGCGTTCCACTGCATCTGATATACGTATCGTGTGCACAATTCATTTTCATATGAAAAGAAATCGCACCTCAGTCTTGTCCTGAATACAATTTAAATACATCTATAAATACAAATAAATATATACACTGTGTTCCAAAAGTACACGTCACTATTACGGAGAACAACCCTCACGTCTAGAGGAATAAAAAACTTTAGGTCCGGAAGCGTTCGTTTCTTTATTACATCTCTTATTATATAACGTATACTGTATAACCAGCGGCAGCCCCGCACCAGACGTGTCGAACCGACCGTTTAATCGGATGCAGATGTAGCATTTAGCTGGAAGCTTCGAGTGTCGCGTGTGCATCAGTCGGGAAGTTGGTAGAGTTAGAGAATGGACTATTCGAATGAGGAATTAGCTTCCGCGCATTTCATGTGCGGTTTGGTAAGCTGTATTGGCAGAGTCGCACAACGCTTGTATCGTGCGAGATTCCTGGAACGACGGGTTCCCAGAGCAGAACATTTGAAGCAGTCCTTCCCCGTCTGAGGAAACGTGGGATGTTCAAACCCGCCGCTGGACATAGGAGATGACCAAGACGGCAATAGTTGGAGGATGCGGTTCTGCGTGTGGTCGACGAGAACGCCATTATCAGCACACGGCAAGTAGCTACTACACTGTAAAAAAAAAAAAATTCTGGTAAGCTTTTTAAACTTTAATAGAAGTTTTTAACCTATAAGCTGTTTGGAAATAATGCCACACATCAAGTTGCAGCTGTAGGAATGTTTAGCTTTACTACTGTACAAAGTTGGGAATTTCCCTACGCATTTGACTGTTTCCTGAATAAACGTAGGAACGTTACAATGAATGTATAGGGGAAATAATTCCTACTCCCGCTTTCTCACTAAGCGTATACACTGGTATGGTAAATTTCCGAATAATTTATTAGAGAGTACATTTAATGTTGATAACGCGGTCGTCTGGAGAGTGCTGCATGATAATTTGCTGTTCTGTACCATTACTGCCTGTCCTGGGGACCCGGCACCTGTGGATTATCCTGCACGACGTACGTTCTGCCTTTCGTTTGGCCGAAAATGTGTGAACTCAGCCTTCATTGACTCGGTGTTGTTTACGTGTGGGAACATGAACACCGTCGCGCAAATTGTACAAACATGGCATCAAAATCATATTCACAATGTTTGGACAGACATTGTTGGCGATAGGTAGTGGGACCACATATTCAGCCAAGAATAATCAACAGTCAAACGTATAGAGTTGAGAGCTTTTTTTTAATTCGCTAGAATTTTATTTCCGGGGCATTAAGAGGCACTTTTTCATGAACCCGCAGTTGAAGTTGCGGGAATACTCCGTGATGTATTGTCGAAGATTGCCAAACAATCAGGATTTCTCCAGGGATACATCAAAGCATCCGTGAGTCCATGCAATGGCGGGTTTGATACATGTATCCGTGCTGATGGACGGCATTTTGAACATTTCTTCAAGTCTTCGATATACCGGAGATAAACTTTCACACGTGTGTAATCGATTTCGTTCAGTACCTAACGTTCTGGTGTGTAGTGAAGTGGTTTGCGTTGCCGTGCATCATGCACACGATAGCTGCGATTGCATTCCTCATAAACATGATCTATTCCACGTGCCATGCTATGTACTGCTCCGTGTCACTTGTCAGCGTCACTTCCTTTTCTCCGTCCCGCGCGAGCGAGAGACGGAGTGTGTGATGGTCGGGAAATCGGCGATGCGAGAAGCGGGATGCGCTTTACAAAGGCGAGCCGCCGCGAGGTAAGCCTATCGGGACCTCGTACGCTCCTGATCTTCAGCGGATTTAATAATGGGGTTATCTTCGATAGACTATTCTGGCCATCGCTCTTAACCCTGTCAGCGATACTCGAAGTGCGGGGAAACTTTTAGATAGAGCCAGCGAGACTACTCAGCCGCAATGGCCTCCGAGCCGACAGAGTTTGAAAGATTGTGTGGCATTAAACGCGGGATGTGCGAAGACTGCGAAGTGACGAGCAAGGTGTGTAGTTTGAGGATTGCGAGCATCGGTACAGTGGAGAGAGAGACTGATCGGTGGGACTATAGAAGTGGATGCGTGAGTTTATGACATTTGGAATGTTAGCAAATAGACAGATAGAATGTGCAAATAATGACTGTGAATCAAGTGACTGTAATCGATATAGGGGCATTGATAAGGACGTTAACTATGACTATAATTGAGATAGAAATTATATATTGCGCTCACTGAGAATAACAAGTATGGAGGTAGGTATAGGCTGTTCACGGTAAAATGAGCACTTTTGAAAGCCCTGCTTAAGATCTACCTGTGTGCAAGTTGTGTATTCTTCCGCCTTATGCAAATAACATTGCCATGGGCCTCATAACTTTATTCATGCGTCGGTCAAGCGAAACTGTGATATTATTAGAAAAGTAAATATTTCACAAATATGCTCATTTTTATACGTCGATGCAATAAAAAAACGAAGGAAATAATTTAACTTATCGCAAATGGTTACCTAATACTTCTTATTCGACGTTAAGAAATGTAACTATTATCTACCCATCGTTACCAACTTTATTGGGCGTATGTCAGTCAGTGTATCCGTTTAAATACATGTAGAAAGGGGCAGTGACTTTTTTCTAAGGTTGATTTCAAAATAGCTCACTTATTGTGAACAGCCTTTAGTTTAATGTTGTAAATACTAGTTATGTGAATAGATTAAAAATGAAATTTAGATATTATTTTGTTATTAAGACCTCCATTTATCACGAATTATGATACGCCCCTCTGCGTTATGTAATGGAAGCTGTGTTTTAGAAAGAAAGCGTTTCCAGACCTATATTCATACGGCGTTTTTTCTTTATCTATATATGAATTTTGCATTCCCAGAAGTATTAGCGTGTATTTTTTAAATATACTCATATGTTGTATAGACCTTCTGCTAGACGAAAAAGAAAAGGTCCTTTCACACTCTGTCAAGCCTTAAAATATTCTATATTAATATTTACAAAACTCGTGTGAGGAACTGCGCAGAAATTAAAGAATTAAATTTATTCATAAACTAATAGCAAAAGTAAGTAGTAGTAGTGTGAAATATTTGGGTGGAAGTTATAAGCTGAGGCTTGAAGCGCGCGCCCATGGGAGCGACAAAAGGTTAGGACGGAGCAGCGGCGAAATTCAATGGCTGAGAAAATGGAAGTTAGTGAGAAAATCTATGACAAATCATCGCCTTTTCAACCTGCGGTATTCCACTGGGATTCCCTGGCAAACGAATAGTAATCAAGATTTTATATTATCGCCAACTTTAATTTTCATCCTTCAGCTCTGTCTCGTGTTACCTACGTTGGCAATGTCTGAACTGTGTTTTGCAATAATCTGCATACACTACATTATATGACGTATAATATTCAATAATCAAATATTTTATTTTCTCGTTATTAATAAATTGAGTAGATTGTTCTTAAAATGGCGAAAGCTGAGGAGCTGGCCCTTCATTTAATTGTTCCTCTCCTACCCCGTTGGAAATCACACCCGATTCGCCATTGCAGGAAACGAGTTGTCTAACCACTACACCACCGTTAGCACCAGTATGCAAATACTTCACGCCACTTCGATGAATTGTGCCAAGAAGTGACAGAGAATTTGATGTTTCGCACTTTTCGCTCCCTGCTTTCTGGGTTTCAAACTTGGGAAATAGCTGTACGTAGGTTGCAGCCTTGCAAAGAAACACAGGACGATGATGATGATGATGATCCTACCGGAGCTACTTCTGTTCATCCATCAAATTTAGTTAAACTTGTTAAACTTTGGAATCATAAACAACTCCGGTCTCAATACGAGGTGCAAGGATTTACAAGAACGCGGTGAAGTATCAGATAGCGTGCTTTCGTTGTCTAGGCAATCGCCTAGCAGGCTGGAATTTCACTACACTGACTGAGATTGAAACTATTTTCCCATTCAACTCGTATCGCTACAACAGCGCGGGCACTGAACTGCTCGTGCGTCTGAATAAACGACGATAGCCATATCTCCAATAATTTTAACAGCCTCATGTCATTACGCGTGTAGTTTATAAAGCACTTGTATTCCTGCAATAATTTTCTTCACTTAACACCAATGAAAGAATCTATCATTCGGATTTTAACATAACAATTTAGAAACATTAACTATACGAGTGACGAACAATGCCCATGATTAATTGGACGCTTTTCCAAATCCACTTGTGATATAAGACTCAGCACAGAACACAAAATTAATTCAACTAGAAGAGTGCGATCACTGTAGTTAATGTGCAGTGATTTCTACACTTTTCTAAAGCCACTTCTGATAGAAGTCTTAACGCAGAATAAAGCGCATTACAAAGTTTCAGATAAATATCTGTGGCAATGCTGGTAATCTATTATGGAAAGTATTTCATTGCCTGAATTACTGATTATATGATTAATTTTCTAATCTGTCACCACTTAATTACTGTTTCAGGAAGAATTAAAGCCAAATAATTGAAAAATATTTCTGTTTCATTCGGAAGTAATTTTCAGCCAAGTGACTTATCGGCTGACTCTACGGCCAAACAGTTTAAATCACGTGACCTGAAATTACAAGAATTTCTGTGCTGAGATTTCAGGCGAAATGACTTCTATAATTGCAAAGGACATTCGCCCTAGTCGCAAGTTGCCTACAGAGTGAAATATCCGTCTGGGGCAGCAAGGTGGCGAAGAGGTAGCGCTCACGCTTAAATCACGCCCTTTGCCACTCCAGACGGGGTAGGCACTAAGAAGGGATGGAAAATTCTTCCTGCCACCCCTCTCCCTCTTCCACCACATCCTTTTCTGAATTACTGTGCCTGTTAAGCCGACTGGATGCGCGCTACTAACCTTCCCACCCTCCCAGAATTCACCCTCTATTCACAGCCTTCCCGTCCCCCAACAGCGTGGCATTAATTATTAATTTGCGCTGCCTACAGCAGTCTTCTCCCACTCCCCCCTTCCCCCTCCCCACGGTGTATCTTAACCCTCTCCCAGAAACCCTTTGAGGATCTCTTTCTCCGCCAGCGAGAAAGTCTAGTTGGGGGAGAGAGTAAAGTAAGACGACTCCAGCTTCCCGAGGGCAAATTGCTTCTTAAGACACCCGGACGATAATCCAGTGAAAAACCAGGAACTGCATAGCTTACAAGAGCACTTTCCCAGGCATCTTGTATCAGGAAGGCGCCCTTCAAGGCTACAGTTGCTACCAGTTATAAAACAATGGTAATACAGGTATGGAGGTGGATAGATATTCGGCATCTGCTCTTGAGAATGAAAACCACAGAAATTTATCCATATAAGCGAAAGTTTTATTTCAAATAGGCAAACGTAAAACACTGAAATGACAGAATTTATCATGGTCGTGTCAATGAAAGACATTTACAGGCTTAGGGAAATGCTATCTATTCATAATGAAGTTCATTATCCCAGGCACTAAATCCCAGTGCATTCCACACACTAGCCACCATTCGACAACACCAAATGTACAGAATATTCAGGGAATAGCATTTCACCAAACTAGAACGTTTGTGCATCTTTAAAATGTTGGGTTTAACAGTGTTTGTTCTAATATCTATTTGAAAAATACTGTAATAATTATTTACGTTTATAGTAATTGTGTAATGACACAACTACCACTATTTATTTACACATTACAACAAAAATTTTAAAATTATATTTGTCTGTATAAGTGAATGTAGGACAATAACATTTGTCTCAAATGTGTATAAGGCATCGTTCCCAATATTATCCAAAATTTTTGCAGAAAATAAACGATGTGGAATGGGAATCTGTATATCCATTAAGAAACGATATATTTGCCACTGTTGAATTGGAAATGTGTATAAAATGATTCTGAACCTTTAAGCACGTAACAATAACACGTTTCGCACAATTCAATTGCCCAGAAACTATACAAAAGTATTTTTGTGTTGGCGCTATAGTTCCGATTTGGTTATTCCTTTCTTAACTGAGAATTCGAGAATTTAAATAACTTGCATAGTTTTCGGACTACGTAACAACTCTTTCGCTGCATTTAGAAGAAAAAAAAACTGTTTTCTGATGTACAGTTTAGTAAATACAGAACTAACTGTCAGGTTCGTTTCCTGGCAGTCTTTGCATATTGTTTAATCCAGATAGGTGTAATAACAGAAATGACATTTATGGACGTATTTGTGATTGCATCTGCAACTTTACACATAATTCCTGCACCACGGAAAATTATTCTGCTACAGAACAGGAACTTCCTTTTAACGGAACACTTTTAGCAAGGTTTGCATTCCTTCCTCAGTAATTATAACTGTCATAAAAGAGTAGTATGGTCTGACGTTACAGGACTTGGGTTGCTGGTACAGGCTGTTAACGGTAAATTAATCACTTTTGAAATCAACACTGGGAAAAAAAATGGGAAAATTACCTGACAAGTGTAAGGTGATATTCGCAAACTTGTGGGGAAAACATAATTTTCCTTACAGGTAAGGTAAAATTACCGCACTCTGGAGTAAAATTCACGTACATGGCAGTGGAAAATCCCATACATTGATGGGAACATTTCCTTATGACGCGTGCATCTCTTCAGCATTCTCAACAACTAAGTGAGGGACGGGTGGAAGAAACAATAATTTAACACGCTCTTATATTCACTGATGCTGCCACGCTGTCGTGATGGTGTAATGGACAGCCCTACCTCCATAGCTCAGGGTTAGGGTGGTCGACTTGAAGACGGATGGTCGCGCGTTTGCGCCCCAGTGCCTCTGACGCGGCAGATTTTCAGTTCGCTTGTCACACTGGGAATTTATCAACAAGTCGGTCTCACTTGAGCTCAACAACGACCACTGCACCGACAAAGTTCCCAGTGGAACCAGCGCTGACCTCTCCACCTCCCCTCTAGGTGGCCGATACCTATTAAAAGGTCATACCTAGAGCGCTACTTTCTAACCGTTACGTCAACTACCGCAAAAAAAAAAAAATAAAAGCTAAATCGGCATTGCTAAAACCGCAATGCTGTCCGAAAGAGACATAGAAATACTACACTAGTCTATTCGCTCACACACTAAATACCGCGTTCCGCACTTAGTCCTATTCGCTACTGAAGTTAAGCATTCGCGGCCCAATGCGCTCGAGTGCATACGGACTCAGTTTTGGGGGATGCCCGGTAACCATAAACATACTCGGCCACCTCGCTCCCGAACACAAAGGGCGTGGTCATTCCACACTGCAGACTTTCTAAGACGGTAATCATCACACACACACATTCATTCCATACCTACTGTCTTGATCCTACATGGGATCCATGCCCTTCATCATTCTGATATACTTTCTGTTATTCTCAGTCCGGTGCCAACGCTGTCTGTCATCGTCGGTGTTTTTTTCCCCGGAAAATTTTTGTTCAGGGAAAGGTCGTCACATCCGTTGCTTTGTCTGGTTTGGTGAATGATTGAAAGAGGATGGGTGAGAGGGAGATGATCTTTCATGGTGTCTTCTTCCCTTTTCATGTTCTTCCGTCCTGAGTTCGGCTCAGGAGTGCTACCTGCTGGGTTGGCAGGCCCGCCTGGGCGACGACGAGCCTGTCAACTGCCTCCATTCGTGGGAAGATATTTCTGTCTGCCCCCTCCATTCGGCTTACTACCAGGGCGAGAGCTGCCATTAACGTGGTTGGGTCCTCCAAGCGTGAGCGATGTGCTCCTCGTATGACCTCGTCATACAACCACAGTGGGTCCTTCGGGTGCGCCCCCGCAGGCCAAGCTGCACGGCCGCATCCACCATAACCTTATCGTCCGGACAGTCTATTGTCACTGTTAGTTCCGTGACTGGGGTTGCTTCAGTTCTCCTGATTGACTGTTTATGGAGGAAGATCTCCCTGTAAACTTCGGTTTCCCTCTGTTGTTCAGTTCGAACCTCCTCTATCGGTACCTCCTGTTTCCCATACCTTACTGGCACGGTTCATGGCGCAGACTATTCGCCGTATGTTGTCTCCGTCGAGCTTGCTCATGCTACAAGTAGCACGAGTGAATCCCTCCCGAATGAATACCACTGGGCTCCAGGCACAGGGTCATCCATCTCCAACACTCTCACTTTCCTCGCCCTGGCCATGGGGGTCTTTCAACTATACCAACAACGACAACCACAACAGTAAAATAAATATGAAAAATGGATAGTGCATCGGCCTATCGTGATAGAGGACAATGGTTCGCGCCCACCGACCAGCAAGGATCGAGGATTTTAGTGTTGAGGTTTTGGTTACTAATGGTCAGAGGATAGATATATTAAATTAATTAACAGTACTAATACTCTGGGGTAATGTTAAATATAGTTTTGCTATAGATTATAGTTAATTTACCCTTACTCGTATAGGATTCCCCCCCCCCCAACTTTTGTCAGGTACTTTTCCCGTATAATTAGGGAATAGTACTTTACTTGTTATGTAAATTTACTCTACATCTAAGAGGTAATTTTACCTTATTTGTATTTAATCACTTTCCATACATGTAATGGAATTTTACCTCAAATTTTTTTACAGCGAACCTCCAAAAATATCACTACCCCTACCAGCATAAATGTTAACGTGCACACTTACCAGCATGCGCGTAGTAAAGTTGAGTTAATTTGAGGGATTTGAGTGGATCTTAACAACGAGGTCTTGAGAGCCGGAGGAAGTGAAATGAGGCGAGAATGGAGCAGTGCCGGAATGCAAGGGCGGGGGAAACGGTAGATCCCCGAAGAAAAAAGAAACCCACCGGCGTCGTTCGACACGATTCCCACTTGCGAAAATTCGGGAGGTACCCGGCAGGGATTGAATCCTGTTCGCCTTGGTGGGAGGCGAGCAGTCTAACCGCTCATCCACCGCGGCTCATTGCGTGCTTCAAAGTTGGTAACGACGGTGTAAAAGTAGCTATGTGTTTTAAGGTTTACTTAAAAGTGTTCGGTAAACTTTTGTAAATACTGAAATGATTTCTTTCGCTTTCGGTTTTTTAAACGCAAATAGGTTTAGAATGATAAAATTTGTAAACTATAGTCTTTATTATTTTACAGTTTTACTTGGCAGGCACACGAGTAAAGTGATCAGGCCAATGACAAAGTTAATTTTATGGTGAAAGTATACACAAGGTGCATACTAGTGCAGCGATTTCAAAAGTGCCCAGTTTACCGTGAACAGCCACACTAGGAAAGCTGACCACTAAACTGATCAGTTATAATTTCTTTTAAATTTTTTTTTACCCCCCCCCCCCCCAACACCACCCAACAAATTAGTTTGATCGTTGGTTTCCGTGCTCAGTAAAGCGTCACGTTTACTGGAGGAGAGATCTTAAACTGCGATGGTTACAACGATTTCGAGGTAAATCTGACCAGTTGACTATACGTTTTAAATAATATTATGTGCTTACTTGTTGCACAGATAAATTAAAAAATATTTACAAATTCTTACAAATACTCACGGAATGGAGCCGTTCTTGTGCTGAAACGCGCAAATTCCCATGGTGTCAAATTTATCGTTTCTGTCAGGAGGCTGCGACAAATTAATGATACATATGCCACAGTACTGCCTTTGAAATAACGTCTGGTTACGCATTGCAACCAATGAAAAACACATAGTGTCCTTAACATCATTATGAGTAGCTGTAAATGAACACAAAAAATGTTCTTGGGGATAAATAGGGCATTTTACAGGCAAGAGAATTCTGTCTAGGATACTACGCTTTCCCTTACTACGGTTTATACCAAAAATACAATTTCTGTGCGATTTATCGGACAACAGGGTTAGCGATGTTCCTGCATCAATGACAAGGAAATATAAAGCTGTTTAAGGCTATGCCTATTTTTAAACGATGATGCTAAATTACTGAACCTGTAAATATTTCTGAACTAGGATGGACGAATTTATATGCAATGGTCTGGCAACCACGAGCTTCAGAGCTCGCTATAATTATTGAGGTCTCGTAATCCGTCATCTTTGTGTGTATAATATCGGTGTGTAATAAAATCCAATATTATTTTTAACCCTTTTAGACCCCATTTAATTTGGTATCGCGTGTTGAAGGTAAGAAATTATGAAAAAGTTTCAGAAATGTCGTGTTTTTTTTGTAAATACGATATTTTCTAGCCACTTCGCCGTCTCTTCACTCTCAACCGATGACAAAACTAAGTGCTGATGAGTAATACTGGCAGAACTCAGTACCGAAGCTGAGACGGGGTAACAGCTAAATTATGACCTCAGTAACAAGTGTTTTTTTCTTTTCTGTGTCCCAAAAATGATCACACTTCTCTCTGTATACACGAGCCACCATTTATTTTGCCGCTACCCTTGTTAGAAGTACTCCTTCACATTGATGACATTTTTCATGGTGCTGTTACACTTCTCCTCCTTGTCAATATATTCTCCTGCAGAATTTGTGTTTTTATTTGGTGTCACGCTGGTCTTAAAAGCAGCGTATATACTCCAGCTGGCGTCATTTTTATGCATTGCCTGCTGCTCAGATGTGAGGCCATTCTTCTTCCGACGGGACTGCGTATAACCCGATGTGCGTCATTATTAGGTTTTTATTCACTAGAACAAAGTTACATAGTGCAAGTCAAATGCAACATGAACTCATTACAAACATAGCGCAAAGGTGTGATTGCTTAAAGAATAACGCGGCGAATTATTCATGTCTGTGCGTAATTAAGGTGGCTCAGAGGTAAAATGCCGGAATCGCAATCGGGGCAACCAGAGTTAGATTCGCTGTGCAGTAATCGTGATTCTCCCCCCTCCCCTTTTTCGTTGCTTACGTGGTTATTTATGTAGGCCAGGATTTTAGTTCATTTGTGTTCTTGACAGCCCGAGCAGCTAGTTACGTGTTTAAACATCTCCGCTGTCGAAAAATTTTCAACAAGATATATATATATATATATACATACATATATGTTTGTGTCTGTGTGTTGTTTTTATTAATCTGTAAATGTCACATAAATTAAATCACAATTCCAAATAAAATTGTATATGTTACATGGTTTACAGTGATGATGCAGTTGATTTAAATTTGAATTTCCAACAGAGACACATTTTTGTATTAATACATTATTTAGACTAACTTAAGTAGATTCTGGTTGCATTAAAACTATGTAAAAAAAACTCAAAATATTTCGAACCACTGACTTATATTAACAGCGTTATAAAATCAAATCATATCAGGTTATTTTTGATAGAGTTTTTATTGGCAAAAAAGCACGGTACACGGGGATCAGATACAGAGTATTTGGCATCCGCGCTCTACCCCGTATTATCTCTACGAACTAGTCTTCCGAGGTGTGACGCTACATTTGTAAAGCAATCACGCAATTAAAAATGTAACGCAACATTATGACAATTTGAAGTCTTACTCTACTACAAGAGAAATTTAAGAATTTTTAATTTTCTGTTTAATTTATTTCATAGGCTGCTGACGTATTCCCGAGTGTGTTACAGAATTCACCAATAAGTTTGCTGGCGCGACAAAGCGTGAACATTTCTTTAATCGCCACCAGGTGCACAAATTAATTGAAGGCTGAAAATACGCCCCCTTATTTCGTTAACAATTTTATTTATAGTGTATGGTTCATAAACACAATTTTGGAAATAAAATAATAAAAATCAAATATTTAGTGACTTGGACCACTTTATCGCGTCAGCAGACAAATCTTTGATATCATCAGTGGGTCCAGGGTATGATGGCTGAGGGCATTCTAGAAGAAGATGACATATGGTCTGATCTCCAAGATCGCAGGGACATGATGGGTCGTCTCTGAGTCTCCATTTGTGCAACATAGAATTGCAGCGACCATGCCCAGTCCGAAGTCTATTCAAGGTACACCACAATTTCCCATCAAGCATACATTCGTCTTTCCTCTCTTCGCTGAATGCGAACAATGGACTGATTATGTTCGATTCTGTCCATCTTTGCTGCCACACCATATCCGGGTAGAAACCATTCGTGTCTAGGTCTTCAGCTAGTTTCAATGGCGGGTTTCTCGACTTAAGCCTTGAAGGAACATGCCTTGACAGATCCTCACGTTAAAAATTAAAGTGCACTAATCAAAATCAGCAGGGAAGGGAAAAAAGAAAACCTTCTTTACCGTCTTTCAAAGTAGCAACAGCCGAAATCATGTACACGCGTCAGAGCATTATTTTGTTATATTACAAAATAAATTTCTCCGAATATAATAAATCTATTGCTGACGTTTTTCTGTTGAATTAATTACTTTTCTCGAAACAGGAACGGAAGTATGGTTGCAGGTCTAACCACAAACTGAACTACAACAGAGCGCTCTGTTGGCATTACCATATTTGCCAACAGTACTCAAATATTTCCAACAAACCATACTTATGAAATTACGATTGGCTATGATTACATACATTTTAAATATGTCAACTGTTAATTTTAACTTATGCAAATTCAAAAATCTTTAGTGACGCAGAATACCCAATGTCCAGTCAATCATTTATCCCCATCGCAAAAATAATTCGAATATCACGTACAGATAATTCGTGACTAGAATCGTACTTTATCTCTGTGTGCTGCACTCCGGAAATTAGAGGACGGGGACCGAGGTAAATAACGACCTCAGATCGGCGAAGTCACAGACTCGTTACGAGACGTAACGACGGCACGTAGAACGAGGTCGCGCTACGTTACGTCTCTGATACTTGGAGCCTGGTTTCCGCGTGATTTCGCGGCAAGTTGCGCACGCAGTGAGGCGTCTTGCGAAATGTAGCCAGAGGGAGATGTCGGTTAGATAGGATCGAGCCGGTAGAAGAAGCTCTCCTCGCCTGCTCCTACAAAGCGAATTGCGCCCTTATTAGTATAAGACACGTGTCATTAATCGCTAAACTGGGTAGAATAGAGTAAAGAGAAAAATTCTTTTAGTATAAAAAAAGTCGTGTAGATAACGGCTAGCCCGGAAACAGACGATAGATCTGAACATCAACTATAAAATTACCATAATTATACATTAGTAGAAACCCCATAATTTTCGGGGTAAGGTTAGGCCAAGGTTTTTGACTTTTTTGAAAGGTCAGTATTTTGTGTACCATTGCTAAAAGTGAAAAACATATTTCATTATGATTTTTCTGTCAAAATTTCACCATAGTCTATTATGTGAACTACATAAGCATCAGCATCTACGATTGATGATTAATTTTCGGTATTTTTCTGTTCACAAGTTTATCGACGTTCAAAAAACCGCATTGTACAAAAAAACGAAGCTGGTTTAAATTATGGAAAATTGCGAAGAATATAACCAGTGAAATTCTGCAACCGTAATAATAAATAAAATGCCCCTGACTTTTAAG
Organism: Dryococelus australis; assembly: GCA_029891345.1. Classification (NCBI taxonomy): domain Eukaryota; kingdom Metazoa; phylum Arthropoda; class Insecta; order Phasmatodea; family Phasmatidae; genus Dryococelus; species Dryococelus australis. The sequence goes on along the minus strand of CM056996.1, from coordinate 24,439,435 downwards.
TTCAGCCATTTCCACTGCTTTGAGCTGATCTCGTGTCATTTGAATGTCTTAGTTCAAGAGTGTGCACCATTTGCACAACACAGTTTTTTGCACAATTACATGCTCTTTCGAATTACTACGACTTATGTTTATTACCCTAAAACGTTCCTTGCCACATAATTAAACTCATTCCAGATGCATTCGTTGCTTTTTTAAAGACAAATTAGTTTTCCGTCGCAGTTGACTTAATGATCTTTACTTTCCACCTGATGTCTCGGTTTAAATAGTTCGAAATCACAGATGTTTATACGGCTGATGTTTCTCAAGAGGTAAGGTCAGCTGTCTAAAAGGTAAACAATGTCCAATAAAAAAGTTTTTTTCTATGCGATTAACTCTGGCCATAAGGTTAATGACATTTACACAATTTTAGTGACACTAACATCCAAGAGCGCGTTATACTGATAAAAAAAAGATCTATAATAATAATACATTCATTGGTGGCTGAAAGAGTCAAGCAATGTCTCCAGAAATAGGTGCCCTGTCTAAGTTAGACAAATATCCACAAGACCAAATATTAGAAATACTGTTTAAAAATTTTTCTAAATTTTACGGAAAATTCTGGTAAAACTATTTCCATAACACTCCGTAAACTCTATGGATAATTACGGACACATTTCTTTTCAAAAACGGGCATTCAAAGAACTTTAATAGGTGACTTTAACAGCAAACGCACTTGTTAGTGTTGCAAAACTACCATTTTTCGAGGAAGAGGTCTACTCAACTTTACAAATTCTGACAACCTATTCATGTATGCACATTCGACTATCACATTCTTACCTCCTCGGGAGCATTGTCATCCTTCCACCTAGACTCTATCTTATCTCCTAGAATCGTCAACTCTCGCACATTCACACCATTACACAATTCGACTCTGATAATCCTCCTGTGACAGCACATATCAGTTATCTTCAACGGTACATTCTTCCAACCTTTGTGCAATTCGATTTCCGCACATCAAACTGAAAACATTTTAAATCTATGGCGCTGGACAGATACATTGATTTCACTGATATCCCCAGAACACCAGAGGAGCTAGACATAGAAGTTCAAAATTGCACACATAACATACTTACCTCGGCAGACTCATCCATTCCACACTGTCATATTCGCAGACCTGGTACCCTATTCCCACAATCACTCCGTTTACTTGTTCGCCAATGCGACCGGGATCGTAGTCGATGGCAAAGAACTAGGCATCGTAATGACTTCAATGCTTACCATTCACTTCGTCATGCAACCAATTGGGAAATATCCACATGGATGGCACACCAACGACATCAGAAACTTCAGTATCTACTCATTACAGACAACATATCCTGGCAACTTATTCGACAATTTCGCAGCACACTGAGACCCAGACCTCCACTTATCCATGCAGGCACCACACTTGACACCCCGCTCGACATAACTAATTAATTAGCTGCTCACTATTCTACAACTATTTATGCTTACATTCCTCCTCTTGGACACATTGAACATTGATTAACATCCCTGACATTCAAGCCGGTTCCACTTCAACCCATGGATGGCAAACTCCTTGCTTCTCCACAGGAAATCAACACTGCCATCTCTCGAATCAGGTACTCTGTTGCACATGGCGCTGAAAACACCGCAGCACGGCTCGAGGATCTCTTCCAAGAAATGTCATCACTCATCTTGCCAACGTTATGAATACCATTATTCTTACCTGACGTTTTCCTACGAGCTGCAAACACGCAATTGCAGTTCCCGTACCGAAACATGGCTCCACGCTGGAACATATAGTTTAATATCGCCCTATAGCTCTCCTATCAGTCCTCTCCAAAATTGCAGAGCGTATCATTCGGTCTCGTCTTACTCATTCCATCGACGAACTAGAACCGCTTCCTCACACATAATTTGGTTTTCGTAAAAAATCATTCAGCACTCCATGCCATCGCTCTTATCGTTGACCAAATCACAGCTGGCTTCAATTCACACATACATTCTTTACTTGTCCTACTAGATTTAGTCAAGGCATTTTATTCTATACATCATGCAGCCAACATCAAATTCCTGAACGACTCATTTCTTTTATCCATCGTTTCTTATCATACGGAACCTTTTGCATCCTAGTTTCCGGATCCTATTATCAACATTTTTCCATTCATGCACTCTACAACATTCTTCCACTTCTGGCCGCTTCCTGTGCCATTCCAGAAAGTACACGATTGTATCACTGTCGAGCTCCCACTGGTCCCATTCTGCTATACGCCTGTCATCTGGACCTATGTCAATCCTTCAATCTATAAACCTGTAGCTGCTGCATACAATGAGGACTTACATATCGTCCTTGGATTATCAGACATCACGCCGGGAGCTTCTTCAGCAAGGTGAGGAAACACACAAACCCTATCATCTCCGAGATTGCATACTACGACCCCAGTATCCAGCACCCACACCGCAGACTCCTGGATTTCCTCCTCCATCCTGATCCACCCAAACGACGAGATGCGCCAATAGCTGACCTACACCACTCGAATGTGTGCAGTGCGGGAGTGGTACCACATTGGTACTGCTCGAGTGCGGGTTATGACCATTTCGTCATCCTTATTCCAAATTCTGTGATTAATTCCATTTCTTAACTTCAGTGATCCGGCCATTACTTTCCATCTCTTCTGTGCCTACTCTTAATCTTGAACATCTGTTTTTTTTTTTTTTTTACTTCATTATTCTATAATTTATACTGTAAAGATTTCTTCTTCTTTATCGTGTATATCATTTTCGAAATTTATGATTCAAATAATTTCAACCCAGTTAATTACTAAGTAATCTTCCTGTTTTTACCTCTATCCATCCTTGGAAATACGTACAATGACCAATATATTATCTGTTTTCTCATTGTATATAATTGCTCATCGCATAATTACAGCATATATATATATCAGTTTTTTATCCTGCATGTATATAGTACATAAATCTTTAGCTTGTGTAAGTATCATTCTGTATATAATAGTTCTTAGGTTTTAGATTTTAAATTCGTTAAATTGAAAATTCGGATTAATTATTTTTTATACTTCTAATAGCTGAACAAACAAGATTATATGTTCTGCTTTTTTTCATTGCTTTTCCTGCCATCTGATACATTTAAGTTACATTTAATATTATGTTAAGATAACTAACTATATTTGTAAACTCGAAAGAGCATTAACTGGAGTGAAGCAACATACATTGTAAGGTTTGTGCACCCAAGCGCTGAATTTATTCGATGTGCTGATTAAATACATGGGCAAATAATCTGAATTCACGTAACCTTTCGTAAATTAGATAATTGTTTTCGTGTACTTGCAGTTTTAAAAAAGAGAAGACGGAAAATAATCTTTAATATTCTATACGCAGGTGTTCTGCGTAAAAATTTTTAAAAATTATTTAGTTTATTATCAATACATGTGACACTGTTAGTTCACTTTTTCCCACGAAGAGTAACTCAGATAGATGATCACATAAATTAATTAATGCTTTACCCCGGGGCTTGAACCCGGAACCCCCGCGCCGTAAGCCCGCTCGCAACCAACTACGTAACGGAGGATGGCTGAAGTCTATTCTCAAGTTAACACTAACTTACGTCCTTCTTTTTACAATATAGCACATAACATTGGTATTTTAAAATAGTCACATAAAAATACTTTTTTTCAGTTTCTAGCAATGTCTGTGTATATTTAATTGTTGCTAGGCCGAACTGTCACAGACACCTCATGTTACTCTTTAATATTTGGAGGGATTGGTCTAAGTAACGTGGATACCATTACTGCTGCAGAAACTATAACGATTTGTTTACGGTGGGGAAGAAAGCTTCGTGTAAACTTGGCATTGTTCGTCCCAGAAACCCGAAGCCACAGGAAATACAGAGATTTCCGTATTTTGTATATTCGGAGTTCAGCTCCGTTTTTAGTCATTAAGAATTGTGCTTCGGTATATATTCACTGCATATTTCCGTAAAATTTTGCGTAAATGTACGGAAATTTGTAATAGTGAAGTTAACATAGGTTTTAGGGCGGCGTTCGGTAGCTCTACCTACTGGTAAGTACCACCACAAATGGAGAAAAATAAATTTTGCAAATTATTTTTTGCAGCGTGCTAAACGATACATGCGGAAACACCTTCGCTTCGTTTACTCCAACCATTGACTTCGGAAGAAGCAGTTTTCTGTCCGGACTGGGTTTTAAATTATTAGGCCATTCTGTTGTATGCTATTTTTGTTATTGACTCAGAGTCTTCTAGAGCAAATGAAATTTACTGTGGTTCAGACCTGAACCTCAAAAGGAAGTCCACTTTGCTACAAAATAAATCAGCTGAATTAATTAATCTAAATATATTTGCCTACTTCAAAGTTAACAAATGTTTAATGTATACTGATTTATATAAAAATGGGAATTTAAATTTTGTGTAAATAGTTGTTATGAGAGTAACTCAATGGCACTTAGTGAAAGTGCTATGGTTATAGCGCAGCTTCGCCATCCTCCTAGACCTACAGTCAGCAATTCGTCTCAATGAACACAATTAGCGCAAGTTGTCTGGAGATCCACGCCATTAATACCAACACAAATCGCTGCTGGTTATTGCGGGCCACGGCACCGGAAGCCTCCGAGCTCAAGCAAGAGACAGCCGAGAAAGCTGCGAGTCCTAAGGAGAGGGCTTACAAGTGCCCCGGCGCTACTTAGGCGCACGACCGCCCAACCAATCAGACGTAATCTGATTAGGAGTCGCCAGTTAATTCGCTTGCACAAACCCGCGAGTATTTACCTTACCTGCCGGCCGAAAGGGAAGCGGGCGTCAATTACCCTCGGAGAAACTTTATAGCGTGCCTTACTCTGATGTAAGGTCTTCCGGGGTCTGTGTTTGCTGAGGAAACAAACCGAGATTTCGGGGCGAGTGCGGTCGCCGGCTAATTGTTAATTACGAAGGAACAACATTGATTCTGCACTAAAATTAACTGCGATGATTCATCACGCAAACTTAAAAACCACATCGTTAAAACTGGGTGGGAAACCAATACATTACCAACAACGGGAAATACAATACTCAATTATTCACGCTCAACTTTATTTTAGTACAAGAATCAAACTAACATACGTGGATAATTACACCATACTTTAATTCACTGGCAGCAGTTTGTAATTCTGTAGCACCTCACAAATACATGATAGTGAGACTAATTTCAAGAAAAACTTTGCAACGGTTACAGAAGAAAAACGGTAAATAGAACGCTGAAACATGTATTAGCTGATGTATAACTATTTTTGCCAATAAAACAAAACATCGCACAGTTTTGAAGTACTTTGGTTGATTTAACGCACGTGTCAGTTTCACTCAACGGCAACGAGTATTACGCAGATTTTGTACAGAATATTTTCCCTTCCTTTTGTGTCAAGCTTTTGCTCATTCACTCAGATGTGGCAATCATGTCATTGACGTACGCTCTGCTACTGTAATACTTGCTTCTCGCAATTAACGAGCTACGTACCGGACGCTGTGTGACGTCAGCGTTATCCAATCGTAAATCGAAGCTGCGGGAAATAACGTCGTATTATTCTTAAGAAAGAAAAGTCTCAATTTCACCCGAAGCGTTCGCTGTTTAATGGGTTAGCCATATGGGTACTAATTTCTGCAACACGTTCCCCAGCGATGAGTAGCTATTTAGAACTCGTTTTATGAGTTTGCTATCGAGAACTAACCAGACCGTAAACAAGAACTTTATGATTTCGCAGTAACTCGGGAATAGAATTCGACAGCGATCTAAGACGGACAATTTTACGACACGCGTCTCAACAAAATACAAGCAATTTGAGTGCCTTACGCATACCAAGTTGCGGCTCTTAAAAATGAGGTCTTGGGAGCCGATGAGGGTGAAACGATGTGAGAATTGAGCAGCGCCCGAATGCAAGGGCGGAGGAAAAGGGAAGCTCCCGAAGGAAACCCGCCTGCCAGCGGCATCATTCGACACGATTCCCACTTGCAAAAATCCGGCAGTGGCCCAGCCGGAAATTGAACTCCTTTCTCCCTTGGCGGGAGGCGGACAGTCTAACCGCTTAGCCACCGCTGCTCTTCTTGTGCATAGAAGTGAAGAGGCGTATGGTGCTTGTACTCGGGTCGCCCGTAGCCATTCCGCCATTTTAGGCTTCGTACACTCCAGGCGAAACCCTTAAAGAGGTGCCAAACATACTCAGCTCTAACCACAATTAAAAATTACACTCGTGTAATTAGCCCACTATTCTCTAAACTCTAATTAATTTTTTTTTCTGTGTATGTCCATTCCTGCATATTTCCGACAAATTCAACATTTAATTCATCCTTTGACTATTTAATAACAATATTTCTTGTATGTAAGTAGGTGCCGCGGTGTCATTGTTAGAAATATAAAGATACAAAATCGGACGCTTAATTTACGCTAGTAATATTCCCCATTAGCTAAGCTCCAATGCACTACGTCTAAATCTGTGACGTTTCTCTGAAAATTGGATGCATGCCTTTTCGAGATGAAATGTTTTTACGTGATTGTGTAAGTCAGAGCAGACTTACTCCAACAACGAAGTTTGCAATTCGCAGGAAAGAACCAACGTCGCTTTTAGAAATTCAAGCCATCCAATCACGAAAACGAACCTGAACTAAAGCGTTTTTAAATAAACTTAATAATTGAATTTTTGTCTGAAAAGCGGGTATCGCTAATTACCAAGAAAATTATTATTACTCTTAAATCAAAATGAAAGCAAATTCAGTGGTGACCAATCTAAACGGTACGTAATAATAAAACGTCAGGTGACAAAATGGCGTTATTGATCAACAGTTAAAGTTCTTGTGGGTATAAAATATTTGATTGATATTTTTTGTTCAGTCATACGACAATCCGTGTAGACATGTTTTCAAATGTTGATTCTGTACATGGTAAACTTAATGCAAATAAGGTATATATATAAATATTTGAAGCCTTTCCTGACGAAAAATAATTTTATAAAATAATCTAGTCTGTCGTTGATACGTACCCAACAAAAACGCGCTATACAAGGAATAACTAGACGGTTTGTTAACTGATAAAACCATGGCGCAAGTTAGACAGGCGCCATGCGAGTTTGTTTTAAAAACTACCCAGCCAAATACGCTTGGCGCGTCTCCCCGTTACGTTCATTTCCAGGATCAACTTGCTTTACTGCGTGCTCACGACCGGGTCATTATCTCGGCTTTCCCTGTCTGATATTCGCGAAACGAGCATTGCACATAGGGCATAGCGTTACGATATCATACTTAATCACCACTACGCCCTTGTTTATCTGGCTAAAGAGTGCCTGGTTCATTACGCTGGGTTCATTAGGACGTCTGATTATTTTCTTTTCCGGCAGAGCACTCGTACCTTTTTCGCGATACGAGTAGCCGTACACTTTTATACACGTTATTTCCAACCAAGCGACAAACACAAAAATAGCCCACTGCGGTACAATGTGCTGTCTACCAAAAAAAAAAAAAAAAAATAATAACTGGAACGACGTGTATGCACCTTGTGGCGGTTCGTGTATTTTTCATCAAGCTAAAATTAGATTTTAAGCCTTTCGAAACACATCAAGCAATTCGCAAAATTTTACCAAAACACTTCAAAATAAGACAAGAATATTTCATTAGAGTGGGGTTTTTTTTTTTTTTTAACTATGTCAGCTGTACACTGAATTTTATTTTTGTTTCTAAGTAACGATCATACCCAAATTTTACAACTTAATAAAATTAAAAAAAATTCTACTAACCCAATATTTGTATTCGACATAAAAATCTTACAATCGATACTAAAATCTTTTATATTAAAATTCAATGTAAAATTCAAACGATGAAATACGCCGAAAGAAAACTGACCCTAGGTAAGAATATTCAGTGCACATAAATATATGCGATTTTTGGTACACGCTATGAGATTATTGCCTCAATATTTTGAAGAATATTATGTGATTTTATACTTACTGTCTCAACATTTTGACAAGTATTTAGTAACACTTAGGAAAATAATTTGTTGCTGATCTTACCAGATTGTCTTTATATACGCAATATTTCATTAGAGGAACTTTAAGTAGAAGAATAATCTGGAAGACATAATCACCTTAGTATTAAATATGAAAATAACGGTGACTGCGTGGCATTTCATTGCTATTTTCACTCAGGTACTGGTTCTGTCTGAAGCACACTGGTTTAGTGCTTATAAAGGCTCTAAAATAGCCCTTTAACATTTTAGATTATTTGCGCAAGTATCAGCTACGAGTTGATCACAATATAGGGGTGGTTATTTTTCTGATTTTATAGCAGGAATATGACCAGTTTACAAACCATAAGATCCGCTTGGAATCTCCTCGAGTTCCGAAATCCGCGCGGAGGAAAGCAGATTGAGAAGGGAACTGCAGGCTTGTCAAAGAACCGAAGAAAGAGAACGTTCTAGCCAACAGCGAGTAAGAAACTCCGAAAGGGGACCGACACATTAGACGAGCGCAAGGCGCGTTCGAGAAAATTTTCACTTCCTCAGAGCTTCCCAGAGACGAAACGTCTCCCATAACGCGAGGGACAGGATGGACCAATGATGGTAGAGAGGACTCGAGAACGGAATATTCTTCCCCTTTGGACGGAGGAAATATGTCGTTTCCATTTAAATAGCGTTGTGTTGGAGAAGTGGAATGATAGGGAGAAAAAAAAAATGTGGGGGGGGGGGAGAGGGGTGGAAAGAGATTCATGTGGGTGAAACGGAGGACGAGATTTCTTCTGCAGCGAGCTGACAAACCGCGGAATCCATTCGTTTCCCCAACCCCCTACCCCCCGTCCTCTTTTCGCACAGTGTTCGTCCTCCCTTAGGTCATCGCCGCACCCTTCGTAACGACCCCATCGGGGTTTCCGACGGCCCTCCCTCTTTCCCGCTTCTCGGCTTCAGATTCAGCAGCCACTCTCTCAAACATCCCCTCTTCACGACACGCACACGAACACACACACACCAAGGAGTTGGACGTATACGTTCTTGTGTCGTTCAGGGCGTCCATCGTTTGCCTAGGCCCCCCAATCAGAACGCAGAAACTCAGTCGTACAGTTGATAGTCAAAATCTGTTTGATATTTTTGTGTGTTGTTTGCTTGGAAAAAGCATATAAGAAATTTTTCATGTCAGAATACCGGTTTCCGTTTTCTATTTCCATCTCTGATGTGTGTTTCATAATGTGACAAAAGCTAATATGGGTGTTTTCCAATCACTACGTATAATACTTCAGGTACAGTGCACCTAAAACAGCTTACTGATAAGCAGCATATTTATTACACCATAGAATAATAGAGTCACCACTGAAAGTCCTACGATGTGAGTCGACGAGAGGAAGACTCAACTTCAGTCAGTTAAGTGCTTTGTGCGTAAAGGCGACCAGACATGCTATACGTGCACCTTAATCGCCCGTAGCACTTTCGCGACATCTCTAGGCCTCGGACAGCGCCCTTGAGACCGTTCCAAGAGACTGTGTGTGAGTGTGTGTTATATATATATAACATATTTCGAGGATATTTTATGCTTTCGTCACACAGCAATAATAACTTGATAACATACCACATTTTAGCAATAATATTATTCAACAATTATTTCTTATCGCAAATATTAAAATTTATGACCACAATTTGAATTCGTAAAATTTTCTACACGTTTTTTTTAAACACAGTTTTAAGTTTTTATTAAATTGTTTTTTGAAGCAAAATTAGTGGTATGTCGCAGTTTCCTATTAATATAGCATATGGTTCACCTACGGCTATTTCGACTTGAAATGTTATCTTAAAAATGTTATATTGGAAAACGAGCGAACTCCATCAACCATTCCTAAGGAATTTTTTTTGTGGCACGGATAATAATTTTAAGGTTTGGGCCAACGTTCATAAGCATCGTTTTTGAAAAGTAATTTTCCGTCACTGTGAATATTTATCACACTATTACTTCACGTCGCAACGAAAATGTGTGTGATATACAAAAAAAAGAGCATAAAAAAATAATTTTGGTATAATTAAAGTAACAGCGCGACGTTGCGCCGGCAAGCGGCAGGAATAAAAAAATGAACGTGTCGTTTCTGCCGGAAAAAAAGGGTCGGTGTGGATAAAGGAGAAAGGGAGCCGTGTTGGCCACGAGTGACACGCCTCTCTTTGACGGCCCAGCTCTAGAGAGGTCCAATGTGTTGTTGTTTAATGTTTTACTTGAGAAGTTTTGGAATCAAGCTGTGCAAAATGTCACTGTCTCCTACTTGCGTATATCTCAACGCGCACACTGACTGGCGTGTGCCCAGTAATGTTGGCAACGATTGAAGGAGAGTAGTTACATGTCGCACCGTTGATTGGAAACATTTGTGATCACTGAATTAAATGCTATTGGTATCTGTTTTTTTTTCTAATGCATGTATGTCAAGGATTAGCAAATATGTAAAATATTTACTTTCCCAATAATTCTCTAGTTTCACTTAACCGACGCACAAATAAAGCGCAACTACTCCCAATAGTAACGTTTTTTTTTACATATGGAAGAAGTATGCACAATGTGCATACAAGTAGATCTTAAGTATGTCTGTCAGAAGAGCTCAGTTTACTGTGAACGACCTATAGTTTCAAATATTATGCTAGAGTTTACACCGTACATGTTAAAGTAGGTCCACGCTTGTTATGCATTGTCACCTGGAAGAGAAACAATTAGAATAACCAAGTTTAGTATCACAAAGGCATGGGGGCCACGGTGGGTGAGCGGTTAGCCTGCTCGTCTCCCACCAAGACGAACAGGGTTCAATCCCCGGCCAGGCCACTCCCGGACCCTCACATGTGGGAATCGTGCCGGACGATGCCGCTGGTCGGCGGGTTTTCTCGGGGATCTCCCATTTCTTCGCCCTTTCATCGCTCCATACTTACCTCAATCACCACCTTCGGCTCTCAAGACCTCGATGTTAAGGGACGCCCAAATCGCCTCTTTCTCCACGAAGATATAATTAGACATTATCATACGCAAGTATTAATTATAAGTGTGCCACATAACTCTGTACTAAATAAAAGGGTCGCACCTTAAAACTGAAGCCGAAAGCTGATGAATATATGGATTACTGCAATCGGCACATGTTGGCGGATTCTTGTTGCGTCTCGTTGGACCAAACCCGAGCGAAATAACGGTGTCATTTATTGCCAGTACATCTCGCAATCGCGACCTGGTTCTCAGTCTGGTGAAGGTTTCTGTTACCAGTAACATAATATTTTGTTACTGGCATCACTATCTCTGCAATCGACTGGCCTGGTTACCAATCTTACAGTATATTTGGTAGCGCGTTCAGGTAGGCCGCCGTATGAAGGCCTGCCTACGCCATACACGTATAATTTTGAGGTTGTTTTCTTTGGGACTTCAATACATTGCATAATGTTCACTCTAACTGTTATTAAAAATAAGTTGAAATGAAGTCACATATGTAAACTAATCTGTCGATTCCTGTATTCCCAAATTACCACTGTCGTATTGGTCCTTTTTACTGTACATGTTTCTTTAATGGCTGTCAGCCGATGTATTTGCCACTGCATTGCATTCTAAATACAACTTCATTTGTATCTCTATAAATGAATTTACGGCGTATAGTTCAATAATTAAATAGTAATTGTACAGATGATACGTGCCGTGGAAGTTATATAACACGGGCTAAAAAAAAAAGAGAGCAAGGTTTTTAGAGCTGTTTAACTGTAATCCAGTGAATTTTTGTGGTGATACCTCATCATATCGACGCTCGAAACAGGTTCGTTAGTTAATATGACATCATTTATTTGTACAGTATCCTTCGTTTTTGATAACCGATCGAGGTGGCGTGGCGGTAAACTACTGGACTCGCGTTCGGGAGGTCGCGGGTTTGGATCCCCGGTCCTACCGTATTTATTCTGTATCCCGTGGTTTTCCGAAGTTGCTCCCCGCGATTTCTGGGATGCTTCCTTACTATGGGTTGTTCACGGCAAAGTGAGTACTTTTGAGGCCCTAGTTACTTTTTCCTTTCAGCCTTTTTTTTATTGTTTAACCAAATTTTTAAACAAATATTGACATGTAAATATAGTCCATTCACGGTTTCTTCGGCCTTTTTGAATCAACCCGTTGAAAAATCTCCCCATGTATGACGTGTTTGGTCGTTTCTTAGATACGCCCTGTATCACAGCGTTTTATACTTGTGTTTATAAAAGTTACTATTTTTGCTGTTAAAATTAAAATGTTATTCATATTTTAATTTATATATTGCAATGCTTCATTTATAAATAATTTGAATAAAAATCAGTGAGAAAACATGTGTGTTGGTAGCGCCTAGTAAAAAATAGTTCTTATACAAAATACTGTTACAACAGAGAGCTCACGAATCCGGTGCGTTGTCCCTCTGGTGTAATCTTCCAGATTTAGTTGACCTTAGTTTGCACGAGGCGGATGAATATCCTGGAAGTAGAACTTTAGCAGGGCTTCGGAAAAGGTCGGAGATACCGTGAATCAACTATAACAAATACATTGTGTATTTTCCACCGCACTCGGAAGTTAAAGTCTTAGGCCAAAATGAAAATTTTTTTATTGACTATTAATCCAAATTAGAGGGCTTTCAAAATCGCTCACTTTACCGTGAATAGCCTGTACGCACATGCCATGGCCGATTCCTTCCCGTTCTGGCCTCGTGCACTTCGCGTCACCTGCTGCTGTGATTGTTTATTCTAGAAACGTGTTAGCCGGCAGGCTAGAACATTTTTCCCTGCACTTTTATTTCACGGATGGTACACTGTTCAACAGATCAACGGATACTGCGAGTTTATTAGGAGCGCTCACACAAACTAGGACAGCTCAAAGGAAAATATGGTCCGGAGGACACAAAATATTTTCAAGTAACATGCTCATTTTTCTCTAACACTATAATTTATTTTGCTAACCACAACAAGTACAGGACAAGCTCCGACATAAACACAACTTTGTAAGCTACAAAATAGTCCGAACCGCGAAAAATCTGGTGGATATTAATATAAAAAAATTTCATTCTGATTCGCCCCACAGAACATCGGAGACATTTAAATTTTGAAATGTTATCATGTTTTTTTTATGTCCTTATAAAATGTAAGAGATATTACTAGAGAATATCACGATACTAGTAGGGCCTATATGAAATCGCAAAGTGATGTGTAAAACTGTACTCGCAGTAATTTCTTCATGAAAGTATTTCAGTAACATAGTAACTTAACTTGCCGCATAAGTGTCTGAGTACTCTAATAAATGAGAGTTATTGAAGACGAATGTAGCTATAGTGTAATGCACTGAGTTTCAAACTTCTTGTTGACAAATCTAGAAAAAAAAAAATTACAATTGAAAACCGTTACGAATAACTAGCTAATACAAATTACTTTCTCTAAAATTCAAGCAGAAACAATAATTTATGACTTTTGCAAGAAATGCTGGGTACGTTCTTAATGTCTTGGTTAAAAAGCGTTTAACAAAGCCAATTATATACTGAAACGATTAGTATATTCTATCACGCAACTGTCGTCCAGTAATTCGATCGAGATGATCGACGCAGAAAAAGTATAAGTATTTTTTTGATGTTGTGATTTGCATTAGATATTTTCCATTGCATATGCCCAATTCAAAAAAATTGCATGTGCAAATACGGAAACATGTACCATAAGGCAAAGTACTTTTTTTAAATGAAAGTACTGCCTGCAGAATAGTTTTAAAACATGCAATTTTAACACAGGTATCAAGAAATATTCACCTAGATGTCTAGTCATCACAAACTGGTCATACCTGTTATAGACACACGAAAATAAAAGGGAAATAATTGACATGCAGTACTGAAGTTAAATTATAATAACTTATTTAGAACACCGCTTTCAATGACATTACACAAGTAATGTATGTAGTCCAATTTTGTAGTTGACTGTGGAATTGCCAAATGTTTAATTAAACTAATTAGTGGCGTACTATTTCAATGTCGCTGAGTTAGTCAAATCATGCTCGTGCAGTTAGACATTACAATGTAGAGATCATTATTAAAGTAATAACATTTGCTTAAAATTTTTATGAAAAATTCACATTCTTTGAGAAATGGTAGCCAATTGATTATATGTACAAAGTTCCGTAAAAACATTTTAACTGGTCGAATATGTGGATTCGTAAACAAAGGTATGAAGATTAATGAAAGAAGAAGAAGAAATGTTGCTATGATATATTGAAATAATTAAAAAAGGGACACTGTATAAAAATTCCGTTCATTTTAATTATATGGCGTAGGTAGCAAGTTGTTTCTGGAGGTTGTGTAAAATTTGAATGTTCTATAAATGTGACATACGTCATTAAAATATTAATTTATTACAATGTTCTTAGAAAGCACAAATTTTTTAAGCAAATAAACGTTTTTGTTTTTTAGTCTTATCTCAATCAGCTTTCGAGATATTGGGGCCGCGGTGGCTGAGCGGTTAGCTTGCTCGCCTCCCGCCAACGTGAACCGGGTATAATCCCCGGTCGGGTCACTCCCGGATTTTCGCAAGTAGGAATCGTGCCGGATGATGTCGCTGGTCGGCGGATTTTCTCGGATGTATCCCGTTTCCCCCGCCCTTGCATTCCAGCGCTGCTCCATACTCACCTCGTTTCACCTTACCGGCTCTCACGATCTCGATGTTAAGAGCCGCCCAAATATATTCACTCACTCACTTTCAAAATCAGGAAGTAAATTACCGTGTTGTGAAAAGTCAGATGACGCGCAAAAAAGGGACAGATGGAGCCGACGTAAATAAATTCCGTGTGTAATTTGCATGTCCATTAGAAAGTCTTTATGGAAAAAGTAGCAACATAGGTTGTTTTCTAGGGTAAATGTACACGTGTGTTCGACAGTAGCAAAAGAAATGGGGTGTGGCTGTGTCGGGGAACACGACCGTTTGTTTTGCGTGAATACGTCTACGTTGACGCGCTCGGACACCTTGATGTTTATTTTACGTTCCCGGCACCGCTTCACTCGATCATATGGGGTTTTATGGGTATCACTGGATTGCTTTTGAGATGCTGTTTCCAATCGTATACAATTTCTGTATTTCTACTTGGCCTTTTGACGAGTATAGGCCTACAGTGTGTTAAAATTTCTTAATTTTTTCACTAAACGCATACAATTTCACCATAACCACGCCCCACAAATGCTTTTATAACCGCAATCGATTGATCATGACGAGATATATCGATTGAAACTTACACGAGCGTCGTAGCTCCTCCTAGTCAAGAGTTATACTACGCGGAAGTTATGAGACGCGGCGAAACGAACTCAAAATTGCACCCCCCTCCCCTCCCGGTTCTAAATGCTTCGCAGTCCTCCTTCAATGTACCATATTCTTAAATATTTTGGCAATCGAGTGGTGTAATTGAATTTCGAATATAGACGATAGATTCGGAGCTTCAATGCAAAACTCTATCCCCCGATTTTGTTATCATCGGATTTTCTGCATTGCCTCCCACTATGGTTGCAAAATCGAAGAACTATTATTCTGTACATAGACGGAAAGAATTTCTGTCATTGCTGGCACAAAATTGCTTTCATTCCGAATTTGGTTTTGTTGGTTTCTTGAACAGTTTATCGGCTTAATAAACAGGATAGTTCATTTATTTAGCTTAACACATGGCAAGAAATATAATTACTAGCAAAAGTTTGGTATTTGACTTTTAACTGCACAGCAGAGTCAAGATTAATTAAAACCCCAAACGTCAAGTAATGCATAGCCGTTTTATTTCTGAACTATTGGCGGCAGACGGGAAATTCGCAAGTTCTGTGTATGCGTATGAAAAAATCATTGCTAAATTCGTACACAGGCCATAGCACAGGCATGTGTTTCATTACTGAGGCACAAGTTACACATTACTAAGGGGCAAAGTCGCTGTTTTCTTGAGAGACTTGTCCAAGGAACTATGCTCGGGTTGCGACAGGCAATACAACGTACGTGTGCTCAAGCTCAACCAGTTTCCCAAAGAATCTCACGGATTTCTCCAGTCCCCAGATATGAGTTACGGTTAGGTTTACTTTATCCGTTCCAAGGTTCCGGGGCCACGGTGGCTGAGCGATTAGCACGCTCGCCTCCCACCGAGGCGAACCGCGCTCAACCCCCGGGCCGGGTCACCGGACCTTCGCAAGTGGGAATCGTGCCAGACGATGCCGTTGGTCGGCGGGTTTTCTCGGGGATCTACTATTTCTCCGTCCCTTCATTCCGGTGCCGTTCCATATTCACTTCAGTCACCCTCGTCAGCTCTCAAGACCTCGCTGTTAAGGCCTGCCAAAATCGCTTCACTCCACGCACTCCAAGGTAGTATAGGCTATTCACGGTTAAGTCGGCACTTTTGGAAGCCCTCTCGTTCGGAATAATAGTCAACTAATATATATTTAGTTTAGCCTTAGACGTTAACTGTCCAGTCCGGTGAAATATATGTACTGTTTTTATTACTTGACAATATTTATCTTAAAAAGTGGTGGGAAAAAAATGGCTGATTGGAAAAAGTAACTAGGGCCTCAAAAGTGCTCAATTTACCGTAAACAGCCTATAGCAGAGATAGACATTAGGACTGGCGAAGTTATAGCCATTGGATTGCTAGTCCATACAATAGGAAAGAATACGGGAGCGAAATAACGCTGTGGTTCTATTGATGTAAGCGAACTCGGCCGCTCATTCATCGCACAGAGCTGTGGGAACAGCCCTTTGATCTGACTGGCTAATACACGCTATGGTATATTCCTTATTAGTCGGACTGCCGTTTGGCAAGTTAGTCCCCGTAAGTTAATTGATGAAAGATGTTCCGTCATATTGTTGACCGGCGAGGCAATTTTGCTAGCGCTTGTGGCTGGAGTTCACAATAAGCGCCATTTAACCTCTGGATTCTTAGTTGCTGTGTGGCTAGCCTGTTCACAGTCTTATTGCGGTAGAAAATAGTTTCGAAAGGATTTCTTTTATTTCCTAAGGTCAAATGTAGCAATTCTAAAATATTAACTGTTTCTTTTCATGTTCTTTAATACCAGAACACAGTTTTCGCATGCAGAACCAGGCCTATATTAGCTTACATTTTTTAAATATTTTAATTCGCTGCTTGTTTCGGAATAAAACGCTTCATTTATCAAGTACTGTGCGAGATGGCGGACGCGGCGGGCTGGCATGAAGTGTCGCTGTGTGTGGAAAAAAGAAGCATTTAAAAATTACGCAAAAAAAATGTAATGTGGTCATTTGATCATAAATATGGCACAGTTCACTTGATTATAAATTCGAAATTAAAATAATTATAGCATTTATGGTGTAAAAGCTATAAGGACGTGACTATGACAGCTGACTGCTCATGATGCATGTGTTGGTGGCTGGCAACAACTTGAACGGGCAGGCGAAGTGATACAAGCTAGCACCTTGGAGAGGACATAATGTACAGATTCATTTCTCTCGTTCAGTGACATTGAGGATAATCATAAAACCCTATCCATACTCAAAATTCAGCAAGTTTGTTATTCTTTGCTGAACCAGCAATCAGAAGATTTTACCCTCCGCCATTCGGCACAGGATTGGATGCCTTTCCCACTTGTAGGTCTGTATTGCCTCAGACACCTCCAGTACGTGAATGTTAAACTATGATTCAATAACGCAGTTGATTTAATGAACATGTACTAGAATTAAAGCTTGTGGTGTCTATCTGCGAACTATCCAAGTTCTGTACAACGTTACCCGCCATAAAAGTATGTGTTAGTTTAATGCGTGACAGTCGATATTCTTTGATCCGACACGGCGTGTGGGACTTCAAATCAATAGTGAATATTAAGCACGCGGGTGGCTTTCTTTCATGTGTGTGTGTTGTAGCAGATCGACTGGACTCGGAACCATAGAGTTATATTTATTATATACATATTTAATTGATTTCACATATTATTTAAATGTTAATATAATTCTGTTCACATGTTTATTATGTTTTATGTTAAAATTTCATTTCCTTTATTTTTCTATATATGTGACCCTCCAGTCCACTACTCTATGGTAATTATCACACGTTCTGAGTTCTAAATACGGTTATGTCACTATTTTTATTATCGTATCAATATGTTTGATTTTATTTTCAGTAATTGTTTCATAATTTTGAAAGCTAAATTTTTTGTTGATTTTGGGATTTAAAGACATAATATTTAAGACCTTAATTTTATTTAGTGAAGGTAAAGCCGGAAGCGAGCCGTGATTGGCTGTTGGTTGGTCGGAAGCCGGAAGAAGGGACTTCTGGAAAAGACATTGAACTTGTAAGGCGTCTAAATTTTTGTTGGAATTTTACTTCTGAAATTCCAACGCCATCATAGATTCATTTTAGAAATTATGCTCCCAGAAGTTAAGTTTTTGGTAGTCGCCGCAGCAATATTGAAGAAGAGGCTGTAGGCTAAGTCGTAGATAATTATTTTGAGTGTTAAATTGACGAGGCGAAAAGGACGCCGAGAGTACGACGCCGGCGCCATGCAACGAGATAGCGCCAGAGGGCCTCAGGTGACGGCAAGGCAATTTAACGTATGGAAAGCTTAAGTATGTGAACAATTTTTCAAGTATTGAACTTTAACAGGAACCTGAATTTATTTTACTAAAGTTACTATTTTGATTTTTCAACGATTTAACTGTGAGTTCCATGAGTATGTTAAACCAGTAGTCCCGAACTTTCGCATATGAGATAGTAAAGCCGGAGAAATATGGAATGAAGAGTTAAAGACTTATTTTGAACTTTCAATATAAATCCAGAGTAATTTTATTTCGTGGAGAATCAGGTTTGAGATAATTAAGTAATGAACTGACTTTTAATATTTAATGAATTATCAGCGAATGTGATCCAAGAAATTTAAGAATTTAAGTAAGAGCTTACCAAACTTTCTGGAAATTTTTTACAGAGGAGGCTACTTCCGGTGGAACCTGATTAATATTTTGAAATGAAATCTCAAGAAAAAATTTATAAATTTTTTTATATAGCAGCTCTAATATTTCACAGCGTTTTTAAATCTTTTATTTTATTTTAATTTTGTATTCTGATTTATTGTGGTTCTTACTTGGATGGTGGTATGTCATTTATGTTAATTATCATAGAGTATAATTTCATTTTTGAGTAAAGAGATTTCTGTCACACACATATTTAGTTTTGCGCCTTGTTGAATTATTCACATATTTGGGTCTGAGTTAATTTATTTACTTTTTTCATTAATTAATTAATTATCATGGTTACACATGTTTGATTGAAATCAATTGCTCTGAAAGCTGTAATGTATTTTCCATTGCATGAGGTTTACAGAATCGCCGGAGAGCTTCTGATTCCAGCGTTTTAAGACCAAGGTAACATCAGAATAATAAGGGGCCCAAGAATCTATTACAGCAGTATAATTATTCTTTCTCCCAACTCACACCAAGTAGATTTACACCCACACTATTACAGACACTGTTTCAGAGTGGAGCACAACGAGAACCACCACAAAAAAAGTGGCTACCCCAACGTGTTGGCTATTACAGTGTCTATAGTCTATCTGCGGTTGCTTCGCACTTTTTTGAATTAAACCTTTGACAAATCACCACATGTATGACGTACTTGTTGTTTCTTGAATATGTAATGTATTACAATCTTCTTATACTTGTCTTAACGTAATAATACATTACTTTATCGCTAAATTGAACTTTTAGTTATTAATTATAAATTATAATATTTTATTTGTAAATAATATCAATGAAAACAGGGAGGAACAAGGTGTTAGTAATGCCTATTAAAAATAGCTTTTTATGCTAAATAATATTACACTGAGTGCACACGAATGCGGTGTGCTGTCCGTTTGACGTGATTTATCAGACTCGGTTAAGGTTTGTTTTCGCAAGGCAAAGGAATATCCTAAAAAGTAGATCAGAAAATTTGAAGGATAGCTGTGAATAGACTATAACAAGAGAATGAATGTTTACTGTAAGAGTACTCAATGAACACTTGACCTCTACTGTAGCTTGGCTGTTAAGTCCAGCCTGGTTCCATGTTATAACATAAAATGGCAGGGTTCTCTCCTTATCGGCCATCTCTCAGGAGTTCCGCCCGCCTCTCCGCAGCGTCCGTGATCCATCGCAAGCTTTACTCGGCGCGGGCTGCATCTCACAGCATCTCCGGGGATCACAGAGCTCACGTGGCGTTGGCGACGGGGAAAGGGGTCGAAGTGGTGAGCGTGCATTATAAAGGGGCGGGGGAGCGGGAAACGAAAGATTCAGCAAGAATTTTATACCGGGGAGGACCCCATCCAATAAAGCAGCTCACAACACCGCCCGGACGGAGCGGCTAGCGATGGCTACGTCAACCTAGTGTCCTCAGCAAATTTCGACGCCGACTTTCATTCTTTCATCTCCTTCCACCGGACCATCTCGCCGGAAAACCCTTTCCGCCGACCATTCCGGCAAGTTGTGACCATCGCCGATCTGCCGCTTCAACCCTCCGTTGACTCTCCCCTTTGCCACCCCACCCCCCCGCCTGGCTCGTCCAACAAACCCCCCTCCCCGTCGAACAGCAAGCAGCCCCTTCCATGCCATCTCATTCCGTGCCATTACTCCGAGGGCCAAATGAATCTGCTAACTTTGCCGAATACACTTATCTGCAGCGCGCCGGGACGGAGATAAGAAAGTGCGGTTTGCGGTATTGGATTCCACGCGCCATTTATAACGGCTGGGGAGGTCTGATGAGGTGGATGAGGGGCGGAGGGGGCATAAAGCCGGGAGGAAATGAGACCCTATTATTGCCTTGGGGTCTGGAGCCGTTGTACACATCGACTTCTGATAACTCGTGTTCTCAGCGCCGCGAAGGGGGGGAATCCGATAAAAACAAAAATTCGCTCGTCTTTCCAGCCGGTGGCTAAAAGTGCGCGTACGAGTTGGGAAACGATTCAGTTTTTCTCAAGTGCCAACACATAAAGATGAAATTTCTCTTTTATATTTTCAAACAGTTTTGTGACGGCATTTATTACACCATCTTCGCATACGCTGTTGTGCTATGAACATTTTATCGTGCACATTGGCTATAGACATAACAGCAATGTGTTGGTGGGGAAGCAAGGAAAAAAATTCCGTGTTTTAGCGTTTAATTACCCGTGAAAATTCCAATCAGCAGCAATTATAATCGGTTTCTGAACTTATGTAATAATACAATAACAATACTTGCTCCACCCTTTGGAAAAACTCATAAATTTTGACAATATTAGGTTTTACATGTAACGAAAGATGATAACAGACAGAAAACTATGTACATATTAGTGTTTCTAAAATATCCCAGTTAACCGCGACATATATTTACTTGGATTTACGGGAATTTCACTAATTCGTCGAAGCACTTATACTGCACTTATTACCTATGTCGCGTTAATGATTTGACGACACGTATATCTGTTTATACGACCTGGGTGACTGCTAGAGGGTAAGCAACATTGAACAATTCTGCGATTAAAACAACAAACACATCTTTTTTATGCCGTTCCAAATAGTTGTTAAAATTCCTGATTCTTTGACACTCCACATTTTTGAGAAGCAATTTACTTTCTAGTCCATTGAGAGATTTTAATTGTTACAAAACTTTAACCGACTGCCCGCAAAAACATATAAGTCCAGTGTCTGAGTAACCTCATTCTGAATGGGCAGGCCACCTAAAACTATTTCTGTTATCGAGAACACGCTGCACGTTACACTGTATTCTGTATATTCGAGCCAGGGCCATTTGTTTATTGGCTTCCACAAATGTCGGGCACCATTGTCCCTTTTGACTTAGTTGGACGCTATTGGGCGATGCTGCCTCGTTAACTTTTTCCAATTAATTTAAACAGTTTCGGGACGTATCAGGCAAACTACAGCCCAGTAATAAGACCAATAGAAATGTATCATATTTCAAAATCTATTCTGTCCTCAAATAATAACGCGAATTTTCAGGTCTTTAGCTATTACAAACTACCTTGTGCGGAAATGTTCGCGAAAACCAAGTATATCGACGGATAGTCACCGAGAGTTTTACACGTAGGCTAAAATAAAAAACCCTACGTTCACGCCTGCAGCTCTCCATTATTCTTTAGGAGCGTGTAAATGGGAAAATATATATTTTGTCTCTTGTTTGATTGAATGGTAATTATAGACTGCATTTTATTCACTGCCGGACACCTGACTAACGTAACAAATTGAATCCTCCAATCACGAATGTAGATGCGAGGTTCAATTATTTCGAACCACAACTACACTAGTGAAAATGCATTAAAGAATACCAAGCAGAAATCATCCAAACCAAACGAGACGTACAGCACAATATGTTCATGATTAGAGGGCACTCCGATCGGGCGTGGAAGTACATGACTTCTACATCAGTCTGCATTCATTAGACAAAGTGTCTTACCACAGCTCGACTGATAGCACACCAAGGTCTGCTCGCTGTGCGATTCCATTGCGTGTGTATGACATAATGAGTCTTCAGTGGCTGGAATACGATGGCGAGCACTTTGAGCGTAGCCTATTTGTGGAACGTCCAGAGGGTGAAAAAATTGCCACTCACTCGGGGCGTAACGTGTCTGTGGTCCAAGAGTGGTGGAGAATATGTTGACAGAGGGTTCCTACAACCGCCTAGCCCCACTAGCGCAACCTCGCTGCACTGATGAGATCATAGGAAGAAGGACCGTTCGGGTCACCGTGGCTGACAGAACAGGAACCGCTCGTGGTCTATTATTGTGGATAGGTTAGCATTCTCGCGTTCGTTCGTCACATTTATCCCAAACACCTGCTCATCGTCGTGAACTTCCCCACTCTTGCGGAGTGCGTTGGAGAGGTGAACGTAAAGCTGTAGTTTTCAATTACGATAGTCGTTTCTGCCTCGGACAGTGCGATGACTGTGTTCGCTCTCGCAAGCGTTCGGGTGAGCGGGACAATTTATCGGGTATTTACACTCACCATATAATACCCACACCTGGGATTATAGTATGAGTGGCCATGAGCTGCGCATCCCGATCACATCTGGCATTCATTCAGGACGGGTGCATCGGGAATCCTTGATGTCAAACCTGCCCTCCGACCACATCTCGACGCACCGCAGTAACCAGTCTTCCAGCAGGACATTGCGTGTCCCCATGTTGCTATGGCAACACAGTGTGCTGTACACAGTGTGCGCATACTGGCCTGCTAGATCTCCAGGCCGCAGCACCATCGAGCATAATGGGACGGCGCTTGAAATTCAGCCCAGTCCAGGCAACGACCATCGCCCAGCTACGCCAACAAGTACAGCGAGCGTGGGATAATATACCAAAGAGACATTCAGCATTTTTATGACATGTTACATGCCTGAATTGCTTCATGCGTGGCTGTTCCTGGAAGATACACTCCTTGTTAAGGCATCTGCTGTAGGTGTTGCCTTTTATGTTCTGGATGTTTCACAAACTTGATGTTTTGATCAGTCCCACATACCATACGCATACTCTTTTTTGTGTACCACCTATAGGGCAGATACGTGTACTCCTACGGGGTGCTCTTAAATATATTTCTATTAGTATATTTACAGAACGTTTTTGTCATAACTAGGTGTCTCTATAGACTGTCTATGTAGCAAACCACATATGGCCCATTGATGGTTTACAGTCAGTTACCAAGCCAGCAAATAGTTGGCCAACAGCTTGCATGCACCCGGCACCATTGTTGGTCCTGAAGTGGTACCAACTAGCCATGCTTTGCCTATAACTGGCCAAGTGGTGATGAACACAAATGGCCCAAGCATGGCCCATATGCTTAACACAGATATGGCCATCGATGTATCATTTCACAGCCATCGGATGGCCTACTGATGGCTAGCCATGCTTTCGCCATTTGTCTAACACTATATCTTAAAAAATAATTATTTTTGTCATCAATATCAACTTTCCTTTGTTTATAATTTTCTTTCCTTCACTATTAAACACATTATACAACTTGAAAATCTTATTTTTACTGGCGAAGGAGAGGGGGCGCGAATCTACAACCCTTGCATTGATAGCCAGCATGCTAGCCATTACTCCACTGTGAATTCTTATGTTTACATGAATTAATGTTTATTATATTCGGACTTGAATTATTAATACATACTAATATATAAATTACACCAGATATAAAAAAAAATACTGTCGTTGAGATAAATATTCCTACATGAATCGCGATATTAACACAAAGATTTCCTGTAATGAAATATTTCTTAGTAATGTCACTTGTATGCTATTCATCTGTTTTGAAATGCAGTCGCTAGTTATGAATATTTAAGTGATGCACAACAATAACCCTTCAATGTTAATTTTATAAAGGTGGTTATTATATATATATAATTAACTTCTCATTTCAATTACTTGTAGTCACACATGGAAAACATCCCATTTGTCAAATTATTCAATGTAAGTCACGGAGTCACACCTAATACTGTATTTACAGCATTTTGCCATAGATATTTCCATCACTGTATATTTACAAATAATCTGCTCATTGTATCATATGATCTATACTATTAGACACACCATATTATATATATATATATATGTGTGTGTGTGTGTGTGTGTGTGTGTGTGTGTGTGTGATTTGAAGTAACTTTCTGTGAAGAGTGGGAACCATGAAAATTCCCATAATAAGCCAAATTGCACCAGCAATGAATTATCCATCTATGTACCACTTTACAGCCATCAGATGGCCTATAGATGATTACCCATACTTTTACCAGCAATAAGTATAGGTTAAGTGCGGCCATGCTGGAATACAATTGGTAAGCCATTTATATGTCATTTTACGTCACCTGCTCTCAGCCATCAATTTAATTTCTATAAATATCCCATTAACGTGCCATTGATGTCATGCCAAGTGTCCTGTTGCCAGCAGTCAGCCATAGCAGGGTCATTAGTGTAAACCCATAAGTATTCAGTGCCAGCAGTCATCCAGCAGTGCCAGAAGTAGAACCACAGTCTACAGGCTGTGGCTTGCTACATGGGTGTGACTCGAATGCATAGAGGTATGTTAAGTGTACCCTGTAACCAATGAATTCACGAAATTTCCGGTTGTTTGAATATAATTGTTACAATTGTGTTAAAAAGAAGAAAGAGTTTCTTAAAGTTTTGAGCACAGTGTGTATGCTTTGACGTATTAATTGGAGTCTATACTAATATGAATCCTGACTATAGATATTTAATTAAATTAATGATTAAAGTAACTTAAGGTGACTATAAAACAAGAATATTTTGCTTCTGAATTATTTTAAACTGCCTTAATATGGCATTTTATTTTGATGGTGTTTACGATTGCATCAAAATATGTGCATGTGAACATTGATACATCGATATTTTTGATATGCCAACCAATGTCGATATTTCAATCATACGACTGTAGATCACGCCAGTTAACTTTTTTCCTTCGACAATATCCGTAGAGACGTGAGAAAATTTTGAATCTCCTACAAAATTAATTTCTACACCGCCGTCAAAATTTCTAATTGCAGCTACATGTGAGTCAGAATTTATGTCTGTTTCAGCGAGTGCGTGAAAAATGTATTATTTTTGTTTAATCTGCTTTATTTCTGTTATATTTTAATTAGCTGTGTGGCGGGTACCGCAGTTCAACATGTGCTGATCACAATATGTTTGCTATTTACCGAGGACGTGAGTGAAGCAGATGCTTCCCAGCCCGTCTCCCAACTGGGACTTTCTTTAGGGTATTCCTGAATCATCACTCAGATAAGAGTTTACTATTTTTCTGCATGCATCAAGCATGACGTAATGAATTAACAGAACACCTCACGGATTTTTTTTTTTTTTGGGAAAACAAAGTTAAATTAAGGAAATAAAATTTGTTCAAATTGTTTTGAATATTGGATTGACATAAAACATATTGTTCATTTAAAACGTTTTTACGATAACATGGCAAAAAATAATATTTGATAACCTGTGTAACTTACAAGAAAGACTTCTCAAAATGATAATGTAGCAGTGATTATTTATTATTTCGTCATTCCTGACACTCAAGAAGTTTATACGTCAGATGTTAGGTTTTGTTACTTTGTTTATATATGTTTCAAAAAATAATAATCTAAAATATTCGTGTTTGTGATCTGCTGAATATTTTATGTGCAGAAATTCATAAGGTTTTAGGTTATGTGCTGAAGTGTCAGATTCACTTGTTGAAGGGGTTGTGGTGTTACGCTGGCCCAGCCTCGGGCTCATATGTTTCCAAAACTTTCGAGTGACGTGGAGCGCCTGGCCTCGATAGCGCAACTTGAGCTTGCGACTAGAGCTCCCGTTTACGTCGTGCTTGACCTCTTGACTTTTCGTTTGCAGAGTGACTCATATTATTTGGCTGACGATTAGCCAAAATAATGTCGTATTTACGGCAACTTAATTTTATTTCCTACGTAACTACAAATTGATATTACGTTGCTTCGGGTTTCATGAAAACTACAGGTGATGTAAAATGCAGTCCTTTATTTCTCCAAATAATGCGGACGTAGTAATTTTATGGTTAAGTACACATTACCAAATACTTCTTTTAATATGTTAACGTGGGGGGGGGGGAAGTTATTATTCCCTAGACTTCGGCTGCTTAAAATATATCAGACAAATCAAATAAAACACAGAGGAACACAAAAGTGAAACAGCTGCACAAATGGCAAACTTCTGTTACTCGCGCGGAAAAAAAAAATGTAGTAGCTTCACTCGCCATAAATACGGTGTTACGTCATTTGCCAATCAACGCTGAGACTAACTTGAGATACGGCAGCCCAAACAACTGGGAATCTCCTGGAGAAAGAATTTAGACACCTATCGGGCACTGGAACAGTTTCCAAAGTCTAACGACTCTTTGTTTGAAGGAACAGCAATATTTTGCTTCTGTGTAATAACGTATCCTATAATGATGGTTTGCTTCGATCTATATTCTCCTTCAGTATCAAATGTTAAATTTCCTTATTTGCTACATTACATCCCGAAGCCTTTCAGTTTCATGTAGTCATATATTACTATTTACAACTAATTACACAAGTTTAAATTTTTAGAACAAGCTGCTCATATACATATCGTAACAGTTTCACAAACGAAGATACTTTCACTCTAGGCTTTCTTATAATCAGTCATCGTATTTTCAAAACCAGTGTAAATGAACTATTTATTGAATTGTCACTCCAAAATAATTCATTTTATACCTTTATTATTAAATTACCTTTCAGCCATTAATATTATTTTTCCGAGTAAATTTCTATATCTCTTAGGCTACTCTTAAAGCCTAGAACTATGGAATTTATGCAAAGATTATGCGACTTTTTAATTTAAGAATGTGTAATTTGGTTCTCTCATTTAGACTAATCTTTGTAATAATAATTTTTAAGATTGCATTTTTAAGAAGAAGAAACTGGCAGGTTCCTTATATTCAACATCTTTTCAGTAGAGTTGAACATTCTGTAAGTTACTTCCCGTATTTGGGAATACAGATTTTATTTTTGTTGGCAGTAAAGTAACAGGCAGAATTTTTAATGTTATGCTATTTGTTATTTATGTAAATGTAATGCGCGCACTCTCAAGGAGGTACTTTGGAAACCAATGCCCCTACACTCTGCCGAACTTAACTGATCAAGTCAGCATTTTCAGAACATCTGGTACAAAAGAATTTTGCTGCTGTGTTCTCAGAGTTCCTTCCAAAATATTGCTGGACAATGTTCAGGCCGTTTTGTAATCGTCATTCGGGATCGCGGATATATAGCGTGCAGTTCAAACTGACGGAGTGGGGAAAAATGCCTTGTATTTGATTGGATAGTCAATTCTGTGGAAACGCGTTGTTGGGTTTAGTCAAGTTCTTCTCCAGCCACTGATTTGTGAATGTGCTGATGCCGCAGTTAGTGAGGACATTCAGCAAGTGATAAGTGATTACTAAAAAAAACTTCTGTTACTGAAAAGTATTGTTTTTTTTTTTCTTCAGTGTGGCCCGTTATCGGAACGTTTATTGCTGATTGTAGAGCTACTTTTCAGTCACCACGAAATATGCTGTAATTGTTTTAATTGTTTACAAGGTGAGAAAATGTATTGTTTCTTATATTCCGCGCAGCGATTTGAAGTGTGATTTTTATGAATATATTATTTTCACCTTGATTCAAGGGAGATCTTCTTGTGTAAGTCCGAAATGCATGACCTGATGTCATATTTTACGTTTGTACGCATCGTAATTTAGAGCTGGCGGTTACGTTTCCAGTGTTAATATGACTGAGCAAGCATTTTTGAGCAGCACTTTGTTTTAATACTTTGCTTCGCAGTTACAATTGCAGTTAACATGCAAACTGAACTCATAAAGTTAGCTTATAAATGTTAAGATTACATTACATTGGTCTATAAAAGTTTTAGATAAATTTCACAGAGTTTGCGTTTAACTCGTTTTAACCAAAATCAATTATAATTTTAACTATATATTGTGTTTCACCACCGGCGTAACGCTGTTAACTAACTCTGTCTGGTTAAACGAAGTTAAGTACTCGAGTTTGGCAGAATGTTATGTATCTACAAGGCGGTGGCAAACGTTCATTTACTTATTTATGAGGAATAAAGTATATTCAGTTATTGTTTTCAGACAGATTATAATCGTGAAGGGTGGAAATAAATAAAATGGTGAGTGAATTTTTCGCATTTTGAAAATAAGTTACGCGTGTAAATAAGAAGAAAACACGTTGACGTTAAGGAAGAAGAAAAAATATGCTGTTTTTGTGAAGGTTAAGTCGCTTAAGTATGAATATCGTATATCATATATCGTATAATACATTTGCCCTGTCACTTAGAAACTAAAAAGGTAAATTGCTGCAAGGAAACTAACTGGACTAAAAAATTATGCAAATTATAAATTTGCACTTTGCGATACACATTATGCGGTAGTAAAATTTTACATTTTTTCATTAAAACCTCCAAATTCGCAAATGAATACATTTATGCTCTCCTAGTGCTGAAAATTAGAACAAGTTTAAGACGATAAACGGTTGATAATAGCGTTTAAATTTTAACTCCAGTAAGCTGAATTACATCGAATTTGGAGTGTAGTGGAACGCCAAAAAAAATCTTATTTAACTTGATCTTTAATTCTTATTACTCAGTTAAACTTTTATGGTGAAACATGTCTCTTTTTCACCATAAAAG
The DNA here is from genome assembly GCA_029891345.1 of Dryococelus australis. Classification (NCBI taxonomy): domain Eukaryota; kingdom Metazoa; phylum Arthropoda; class Insecta; order Phasmatodea; family Phasmatidae; genus Dryococelus; species Dryococelus australis. The sequence continues at coordinate 24,410,239 of CM056996.1, read as the reverse complement.
CTATGCTGCAACTTGTAAACTTGTACTCACTTGTAGGTTTTTTTATTTTTTTATTTATTAAGTATACCAAGGCTCTAAATGAATTTCGAAATTTACCATTTTTCTCTCTTTTAAAATACCATTAATATCTTAGAAATGTCTTATTAATTGAATTTTTTAGCGTATTATAATGTTTGTTTACGACTGGTATAGTGACAAATTACACGATATACAAATAGTAGAATTTCCAATGGCCCTTATCAAATACAGCTAGATGATTTATAAACAGGCAGATGAATTGAAAACAAGTGTTTCTATGTTACGTTTCCTACCGTGCAAGTGTTGGCGATAAAATTCCCTGCTAAAAAAAAAAGTGCGGAATAATATTCAAAGTATATTTTACTACATATGTTTATTCTTATTCTAAGTCGTACTGGCATCTTTTTCTCAACTGATCATCATAACTAGCAATTTATTTCTCGCTGCGACATCAGATTTTATAAATTTCTTATAAGTGCTCAAGATAAAATTTTATACTAACGCAATATTTATATTGTAGTTTAATATTACGATTTTAAATATGAAAATATAAACAGCGGAAGAACTAAGAGAAAGGACATTCATTCATCTGGCTGCACTCCAATTAAAAGAAAAATCCTTTCCTTTAAAATACAACATGTTCTCTGCTTTATTCAACGCAACGGGTCGTGTCGCTTTCCAGTGTCTATTCTGCAGAAAGAGGATAAAATCTTGAATGCCTAAGTGATGTTGAGTTTAATATAAAGCCTGGAGTGCTTCTGTGAAGATGATAAAAAGCAATAGGCAGCAGAGTCTTGCTTCCTTCTTTTGTTGTTCTGCTCTTTCAAAGAGAATACAAAATACGCTTCCACACTGCTCCGGAGGAATGAAGAATGACCTCTCTCCCTCCCTCTTCAGCCCCCTTCCCGAATATTTGGAGCTTGGAAGAAAACATCCAGGACGCCTGTTCAGATCTTGCGGCATTCCGACTTACAGAACTACACTGTGCAAATATAATGAGTTGCGGAAGTACGTTGGAAATCACGACATACACACACCCTTTTTATTCTATTGTCGAATGTGCTGTGATGCAACCAATAACAATAATGAATTTTTTTTATTTATAACAACCCAGATAACGTAAATAAAGAAATTAAATTTATAACCATTATCTATGGAATATAGTGCTTAGATTATTAAGTTACATATTCACAATTTTTAACTTAAAGTCGCACTTGTTCTACGTTGTTTATATAAAATTATAACATAACATTGTAATTTAAGGGTTACATGTTTTAACCGAATGTCATTCATTGTCTGAAGTACTGAGTTATGCATATCCACTATTTGTAATTTTATTACTAATTTCTACTGCACCACAATAATTTATTATTTACACGTGTCGTATAATATACATTTTTGTAAATCTGTATAGTATTGTATGTTATCAACTGACGTATCCAATACCTTAAGGTACATACAGTCAAATGGATAAGAAGTAATAAATAAATAAACAAATAATAAAATACCGCGCTGACCAACCGTGTCACATTCATCTTCCGTCTCAAATGTAAAAACGAGTAACAGAATCTTAGCCTTCATCCGTTGCCTGTACTATACGATGTATTACTATTACTATTCCACCAATTGCCTGTACTATACGATGTATTACTATTACTATTCCACCAATTGCCTGTACTATACGATGTATTACTCTTACGTACTATTACTATTCCACCAATTGCCTTTACTATACGATGTATTACTATTACTATTCCACCAATTGCCTGTACTATACGATGTATTACTATTACGTACTATTACTATTCCACCAATTGCCTTTACTATACGATGTTTTACTATTACGTACTATTACTATTCCAACAATTGCCTTTACTATACGATGTATTACTATTACGTACTATTACTATTCCACCAATTGCCTGTACTATACGATGTATTACTATTACGTACTATTACGTACACTAAGATGTGAAAAAGTGGTTTTGATGAATATCGTTTGCCATAGAGTTAAGGGTTTTTTTTACTTTATTTAGCCATTTGGTTATTATTCTGACAATATTTAGTCAGGGATAAATCTTAGCTATAGATTTTATCTAACTGATTTTTTACAACAAACTATATAACTCGCAGTTTTGAACAGGAATCTCATTCTCTAAAATATCAGGCAACACAAAGTTAAAAAGAAATAAAACAATTACTCTAAAATTATTGAAAATGCAGTTTTAAGAAATTCTGAATAAAAAAATATTTACAACTTTTTCTCGTGGTATTCTGAAAACACCAGCTACCTATATGAAAATTTGCTTATTAATTATACCTATTAACTAGTACTACAAAACATTTAGACATCCTGATTAGGTTTCTGCACCTTAGCTTAACGACCAATAAAATACAGTTTTGTTTTTCACACCCGGTTGCAAACGGAAACGACAAAAGCACGTGTAACACGAATTTATATTAGGAACTTGTAATTTAAAGGTCGTACATTCTGCATTTCAAGGAATATTGAATTAAAAGTGTTCATTACATTTCACACAGAAGTTAAAAAGCGCTAGATTTAAAATTAGATTTTGGAGATCGTTAATTAGATCAGTGATTCGAGTGTGCCATCGACGACTACAGAAATATAGCATAGCCAATGGAAAATAAAAGGAAAAATCAAATAACCACATTTATTTTTTTAATTCAAGTAATTCAGTTTACTCTGTTTTATGTTGCGAATTGTTTTACCACTATTGATTATTAAGCCTGTAATTAAAAAATAAGAAATAAAATAATGTTATAAACTATCATCGTTACCCAGAGTGCAAATTGCTGAAGCAATAACCATTTGTAAACACAAGTAGGCAAATATATAACTGTTTAACGAAATGTCAATAAACTTCGTAAAATATTAGTATTTATATTGTCCGAGAATAATTGGTAAATATTTTTGAAAATCTCAATTCATTTGTAATAAATGTTTAGCATTTATTTATTTGGTAATATGTTTTCATACTTGGTCTATATTCTGAGTATTGTAAACTAAGGACGTAGATATAATGTTTAATTCGCGCCCCTCTTCGCCACGTTAGCCCACAGAGCAAGAGTGTTGTGCGGGTTGCGTATGAGAACGAGGCAGGCGCAGGGCATGTGCTCCAGGAAAACGTAATTGAATACGCGGCATGCAGGCACTGGGATACGCGTGAAGATTACAGCCGCTTGGCGTCTTCCTGTTTCTTCTGCACCTACGTCATTACGTTCTATCTTCTTTAGTCTCCAGGAAGCGAGGGACGTAAAAATAAGAGAATAAGAAATGACGAGTGGTTTTGACGCCTGTCTCCCAAGCTTATTGAAGTAACCGATAATGCAAACGACCAGTTTTTTTCGCCCCGTGATCAAATATGTACAATTTTCTTGCGGGCTCGTAATCGGTAAAAAAATATGAATTCAATTAAAAAATAATTTTTTAGGGTGGTGATAACTCTACAGACAAAACAGGCGCAATTGATTGTGTTCCAAAATATTCACAAACACCATAATACGTAAAATTTACTTTTATTTTCGAACTGATAGGAAAACTCTCAGCTCAAAAAGGAAAGCTAAAGCTTTGCTTGGCTAAGATAACTAATTTAAAGTCAATCTTTAGAAATTGGTGTATGTATTAACTATAACATTTTATATAATTAACTCTTTAATTAAAGTATGCGTTTACTTCTCAAAATATAAAACTAATACAAGAAAAATATCATCAGTAATAAAAGGACATATTTTTAAAATTAAAAGTAATTGGTTATTATAGCAGCGACGATGCGCACGTTTAGTGTACATATAAATAGGCTGCAAAACATTCGGAAATGTTTTGCAGCCTATTTTGACCGTATTATCTGCCTGTACGTGCCCGTTGGACGTATGACGTAGAACTAGGCTTCATCACTGGCAGAAAGCGGGGGGAATTTCTTACAATACCCATAAAATCTAAAATATGAAAGTCCAACTGAACTATACACCAGTAAAAACTGTGCTTATTGAATAACAAATAACTTACATGTTCTTCCGTTTCTAAATTTCACTTACAAAACAATGATTTTCATTTATAGATGTAGAGAAAAATTCCACTGCATCGGCTACCGTTCTAACAATTCATTCCACCGATTTTCTATTCACCTACGTCTTGTTAACTGAATTGTATAGTTAAAAGTTCACTCGGTTTGAAAATACTATTTCAAAAACGCGAGTTAAGCAAAATGGTCGAAAAGGAGAAAGGCCACGAAAATTCTCTAATTGGAAAACTGAAATCTCGGCGAATATTGATTCGCATTTCCCCTACCGATCAAAGATTTCCCTTTGACACGTCCACGCATCAAACCAATATGTCATAATTATTTAGAATGCAATATTACCTAAAGACCCATTTCTATGACAATATAAAAACAGTCGAATGGGGCATAAAGTTCCATTAGAATGAAATGTAGTACACAAATGCAGTACAGTTAACCAAGGAAATATACCCTTCTAATTTTGAAGTTCACGGTAAGGCTGTACAAGGTTGATTGATCACTTTTGATACCAACAGCTGAAAAATGTCACTACCTTCACCTGCATATATTTCAAAGGACGCACTGACTAGCTCGCGCTCAGTAGAGTTGGTAATGACGGTGAGAAAGTATTTACATGTCCTGATGTTAAAATAAGTGTTAGCTTTAACATTTTTGAATGTTGAAATTATCATTTTTTCTTTCTGGTTTGTTAATACACGTAATTGTATAAAAATAAAATTCTTAAATATTTAAATTTCAAAAAATTTCATACTTTCACGAAACCGACGCAAGAGTAAAGTGATAAGGGCTATGCCAATTTTAGGCAAGGTGGAAAAATACACAATTTGCATACAAGTAGGTCTTCAGCGGGGCTTTCAAAACAGCTGAGCATCATACAGTTATTTGAATGTTTGCTGTCGCATACGTCTACTACGGATTAAACATACTGAATAAAAAGCCAAGCAAAAGAAGTGTATGCATCTAACCCATATAATAGCACAAGCTAGATAATAAATGAAGAAGCTACTAATAACTGATGAGCCTGCTTTCCTCTACATGGGTGCAAATAAATTTTAATGAAGTTCTTAAATCTTAGCTGGTCGGTTGGCCTTGACGTCTCTTGACAGCAATATCTTTAGAGATGAAATCAGAAACGTGCGATAGAGTGCAACGACGATTGAAACACACGAGTTACTTAACCGGGATTAGAATGTTGACAAACCCGTGAAATTATGCTACCTTGCAATCAACTGCATCACGGAGGTAGGAATAGTAGCATCTACTTAAGATGTAATCAGTAAAACGTTTTGAATGATAGGGTTCACTATACTGAAATATTTACACTGCCATCATTTTAAAAATAAGTATCTGTGACATTAAAATCATATAAGTTTACATGGCCTACCACAACGCCATTTGTGTGAAAAATTTGGGGCTAATCAGTTGATTGGTAACCGAAATAAGGCATAAAAACTTATTTTCTTAATTTGTGCTATCTTACAAAACAGCCTAAAAAAGTTCTTTATACTTTGCGTATAATGGAAAATGTAAACATAAAATGCTTGGTTGAATTAGGTCAAACTGTTAAAAATAGAAATACCAAGTAGGCCTATATCAAAATATTTATTTAGCCGCCATTTTGAAAATCAGTTTCTGGCGTCACTTAAATTACGTAACTCTTCATGGCTTTCTGTAGGTGTGCAGAATTTTCTGGAAATTAGTTAAATTATTCCAGAAATATGGCAAAATGTTAATTTTATTTAACTGACACTACTGTACTTTACAAAAAATTCGTATCCCAAGATACAGCATAAAAACTGTAAAAACGGTATTATTTCATGTGGGTCTATCTTACAAAGTTGCTGGGAAAATGAGGCACTTCATATAAAAGTGTGATAGATATAACTGATTCTGTCAGATTACAAATTTAAGTTGAAAATTTTTTTGCAGTTGCGTAGATACAAAATACTTTCAGCATGTAACATTTGGTGTGAACTCGCCAAAAGTTACACTAGATATACCATGAAACCTAAATTATAATTGGGCAGTTATTTTGAAAATAATTGCCAAGTGAATATAAATTGCTTACGTTTATATGGCCTATCACGGTATTACATACGCCAAATTTTCCGCAAATTGGTTCTGTAAACACTAAAGCTCAATCAGTGAGAATTGCACGGTTTCAATTAGTTAACCCTATCTGACTGATTCAACAGTCATTTCAGTGAAATGAACTGATGAATCAGTGAAAAAAATCCCAGTTCTCCATCACTTATAAGTCAGTGTCATTTTCCAGTGATTCCTCAGTCATTTTTTTTTTCCACTGTTTTTCAGTGATTTGTTTTTTTTTTTGCTGATGGATCGTGTAAAAATGGCCGTGAAAAAATTGCCGTTAAACAACGTGTATCAAGCGAAATAACCATGCATAAACTAATAAAACCAATACAAATTACTTTCCAAAATTTGTGTCGTATTTCAAAACAATACTTTATGAGGTGACACGAACATTCAGTATTTTATTCCGTTTTTACGTCTTTCATTTCGTTGACGTCATGTAATCATCACAGCGCTCTGTTTGAAGGTTTAAACTGCATAAAATGTGGCGAAGAGAGTGTACTTGTATGTACTATTCGTTTTAACTTTCCTGACAGTACAAATAAAACCAAAAAGGAAACGTAAGGGAATACAATTTAAAACTGCACGCTTTCGATGAGGAAATAAGGATCATTCTTCCCTCTTCCTTAACAACTTCACTTGGTAGTTTAGATAGCCAGGTAACGGTCTAAAAGTGGATTGGAAAGAGTGTGTGACTTCAATTCCGGCCGCCTGCGGAAAAAAATTAATATTTTTAAAATTACAGTAAATTGCGCAATATATAAATAGTAATCCATCGTAAATATGTTTAATCCTCGTGATTAATTGGCTATAATTAGTCAAACCAATATTTGATTCGCCACTGCAGTCGGCCGTCACTTACTCAGTCAGTGAAATTGTTTCGCATCACTAATTAAATTAGTGAAATTTTTTTCCCACTGAAACAATCTGCAGTTTTCCACTGATTCTAAGTGGAGCCATTTTCACTGATTCGAGTAGTTGAATTTCACTGCGAATCAGTGGTTTTCTACTGATTCGAATTTAGAGTGTAGTTTTCGAGATATAACTCAAAAGCTTTATTTTTTTCATCTGGCGCTCTCTTCTAAAATGGTGGACCAAGAACAATTTTCAATTCTGAATTCAATGCTTTCACCTTGCACTGTCAGAATACACAATTTGGTTTAAATCGGTCGAATGGTTTCCGAGATATAACATATCATTAAAAAAAATATTTAATTACTGCCATTTTGAAAGCAAGTGCCTTGCATGATCAAAAAATATAAATGTCAGGTTCCCTTAGTGATTACTACATGTGTACGAAGTTTGGTGAAATTCGATTCATGCGTTCAAAAATTTAGAACGGTGTTGTGGGGGACACACGCACGCACGCACACACACACGCACACACACATGCGGTCACACAAAGTGCTCTCATAAGCTTCTATTTCTTTCGGAAAGTTGGCTAAAAACAAACAAACAAAATCATCTGCTCACGGATGGTTTAAAAGAAATATCTCGCGCGAGTAATCTGGTCGCGGGAGAATGACCGAATGTAAGAGAAATCGAACAAAATCTAAATGCAATATACATTAAGAAACATCAGACAATAGGAAACAAATTGCAACTCCCTTACTTCTGCAACGCCGACCACAAGACAAAATGCACCAACACAAATGAAAAATCGCCAAAATCGAGCACGAAAATACAACTAAGAATAAACGTTCTTTTGAAACCAAAAAATTACGAGCACGACAAATAAATATTCTAATAAAAGTAAAACACATATGCTAATTGAACAAGAAACATCAACTACTATGAAATAGCATGGGCCTATAGATACAAACATACAGTTAGTGAGATTTGAGAGATAAGATCTGTCCCGTCCTTGGGCGATATGGAGTAAGCTGGCGGCGGCTTGAAAATCATGCTACTGACAATGTTGTATTTAACCACCATGCGTAAATTTAATATAGCCACTGATCCGTCAGGTTACTCATGCGTTTATCAAGCGTAATTGGTTACGCATATAAATGTGTTAGAAGCATGGAAATTCGTACACTCATATTGATAAAAACAGTTACCCAGTCAAGTATGTTGAACGTCCACAAATTTGAACGACGCAAATTTTAATGTGGAAGTTAAGTTCTGGAACCATTTTCCTACATCGTTTCCAGATGTAATGGTCTCACACCCGTCAGTTAATCCATTAAAATATTTTAATATATAAATTCATAGATTTAGTTCGGAATTTGATTTCAAAAGAGCCCAGTTAACTTCGAACGAGCTTTACAAAGTGTGCCACAATTAATGTCAGAAATTTACAGCTGTGGAATTGTGAGACAAAAGGAAGACACTGACGTACGGAACCCGGCATTGGATATCTTTTCGAACCCTCGCCCCCATTCCACCCCCTTTTTACAACCCTTCTTTATGTGCGAGATAAACCTCAGAAGTGCCTAGGCAACATGCGTGTATGTAAAACGTAATCAACGCGTGCAGTTAGGTGGCCTCGCATGCTCGGAAGTTTGTAATATGCCCCAGCTGGTCGACAAAGCATGGCAGGCTCAGCAGAGATGGCGAAATATTTTTTTTTTTCAACGTGGTCACGAGGTTTATGTGTGGCTGCTGTGTTAAGAAAACCTTGCGTTCAGCGCAAAAAAAAAAAAAAGGCCACATGCCAGGGTGTCTTGTAATCTGATGCAGACAATATACCACAAGTTTTGTAAGGAGGCCATACAATCGTGGTCCGTCGTTTTAAATGTGCTAAATGAAATCCTGGAAAACTCCTGTAATCCTTCTGTCCTGCTGTTAATAAAAAAAAATATTTCGCATTTTTTTCTGGTGTTATTGTACGTAACTGTTATAACATAGTTCCCACGCATACCACTGGATGCCAGTAACACAACTCTATAGAGTTTCACAGCTGTTACAAAAACGTGTTGTATAGCTACCCTGTGAAATCATTCACTCACTAGGGAGAAAGAGACGGAAGAAATTATTTTCAAACACAAATTTTGTACGCCTACGCGTTTTGTAACTATAAGAAAATATATTTATTTTTGTTTGTTGTAATTTTTATTGTTTTATTTGTGCTGAAGCGTGTTCTTCCAAAAATTATCATTTGGGGTGGGGGGCAAAGCTTAATTGTCAAATCTACGTACACAATAATACAGTAAGACAATCCTTTTTAACTGTAAATGTAACTTATTCGTTATCAGCTAAACTTAAATTTGTGGTATTTGGTCCTCACCCATTTTTCAGACTACAATGCAATTCCTGATATTTACAAGTCCGCCGCTTCGAAGAAGATGAATGGACTCGGTGAAAGGAGACTGGGATGATATCGTACCGACAATCTATTCATGCTCAAGGATATTTGATTCAGATCACGTAATCCCAAATATTGAGGTTTTGCTGAGCGCGCTGCTTACATAGCAATAACGGAACTGGAATTTCAATGGGGCGGAGAGGCACTTGACAAACGCGGGAAAACGAGAGGCTTGGAAATTTCTTTCAGGGAGGAGATATCTGACGATCACAGAATTAAAAATCGTACTCACAACAAAAAAGGTCTCAGAAAATCTGGTTTTCAAGGCACGCAGATATCTGTTCGTAAATATCTTCAGCGTAAAGTGAAAGGTGACTGCGAAAAAAACTGAATTATTTCCTGTTCAGAAAGAAGACACGGATATTTATGTCAAAGACACGGAATTATTCAGGATAAGTAAGGCAAGACAGTTTTTCTCTATAGGTTTCAGAATGACCTCAGGTAATGTGCACTGCAAAAAAAAAACAATCTTACAATTATGACTTGGAAATAGGAAATAAATATAACGGGATTATACGGACAATGGAATACAAATATAGAGGATGAATTTCTGTGAAAATAAAATTTTCCGTTACAAGGTAGTAGTCTATGAAAGAAGATGTTTTAAGACGCTCTATAATAAGGAGCGTCATGCCAAAACATTCAAGACACATTAATCATGTCTATCCCGTTATTTGAGATATGTGCTAACATATTTTGACAAGTACTATTTGACAACTTTCTGTCTTGTGGACGCTTTAAGAATTGAATAAGTGTAGACATCACTGAGGGTAATTTTCGACGGCTATTCGGAAGCGATGGAAAAATTCCTGAAGGACGAAAGTACGGAGGGATGGTGGCTGCGTATGGAAAATCATTCGAACGTGTTTCATGTCGCGTTTCATAAGTGGCAGAGGTATGGACTACATTCCACTGTGACGGCTACCAAAAACCTAGTTAGCTGATAGTTTCATAATACATAAATGAAGAATGAAAGAGTTTATGGTATTTTACAGCATTAGTGACTTTTAAAACCAGAGTGAAAAAAAAAAATCAATTAAATTGAACTGTATATTGAAAATGAATTTATCTGCGGAATAATATTACCGTGTATAAATTTGTGTAGCAGTGTAATGCTGGATTGTCGTTAATAAGAATGATGAAAACTTTTCTCCAGTTGGTAACAAGTTACTCCAATATATTAGTTGCTTAAAATCGTGTTCCATGACGTCTCGCGCATTTATTTCAAATTCTTGTTTCTGGAACGCACGTCTTCAAACGAATACAAACGACACATTTGCAACATCATAGTCTATCCGTCAATCACGTGTACAATAGCCGATAAGGTGCCCCTAATAATTTCATTTCTCTCGATGGATGGACATAGGAAAGTACCATTTTCCTAAATTTCAATTAATATTGTCCGTTTATCCCCAGTTTACTAACAACCTGTCAAAGGTCGTTTGCATAGAGTTAATCAAATTAAATAGAATTTTTCATATATTTGTATATTAATTTCGTACGGGAAAACGAGTTACTATAAGATATAGACAATGAATAATGTGGAAATAAGTCTCATAGATGGAAAGTATAGATATAAACCGCCCCAATTTTCATAGAATACGAAGGTAATTAAGTAGTAAATTTTCAACTTTTTGCTTAGAGTGAACATACACCGGATCGACTGTACATCGTGCTTTTGTGTAGGAAATATTTCATTTATCATCTCATTCTTGACAGTGCAAGTTGCCAGTATTTAATAGACGACGGGAATATGAAATGTTCTGTGTAACCGTAAACAGCTCGGTTACCATTTCTGTGTTGCAAACACTAAACGACTGTTTCTGCTATGAGAACTGCAAAATTCACGGGATTTCCACTATTATGAGAACGTTTTAATTAACATGTTCTCTCAGACGTTAGCGCCCATATTAACTGAGATGCAATGCAGCTGCGATTAATTATAGTTAAGCGAAATATTATTATTTTAAAGCACTAGTTTTAATGTAAACCCAAAAGAAAAAAAAATGGGGTTTCACAGTTTGAGCACGCGGCTATGGCAGTTCCTTTACCAGTACGTGAGCCAGTGTTGAACGTGCGGAGAAGACTTAAATCAAATCACACTGTTTTACATTTAGTCTCTGTTGTAAACCGCTCGTCTATGAGGCGGTCGGACTGTAGCGGGTTTGGTTGTCGATGTACGACAATACGACCTGTCACAACTGAGGCCGCGTCTTTCTACGGATAAAACCACACGCGCAACAATGTTTGGAGACGGGACTTCCTAGACACTGCAGGTGGTGTAGTGGTTAGACTACTCGCCTTCAACCTAGGGCAAACTGGTTCGATTCCCGGCGAGGACACGTCGGGATTTTCGCACACGGGAATCCTGCCGGACGACGCCGCTGGTCGGCGGGTTTTATCGGGGATCTCCCGTTTCCCCCGCCCTTGCATTCTGGCTCTGCCCCGTACTCACCTCGCTTCACCACCACATCGGCTCGCAAGACCTCGATTTTAAGAGGCGCCCAAATCTCTTCACTCACTCACAGCGTAACAGAATTCACTACTACGAGATAGGCGAAAACACTGGTCACGCCTGTTCATGATAAAGTGAGTATTTTTTGAAATCAACCTTAGGAAAAAGTCACTGCTCCAACCTCCATTTATTTTAACGGGTGCAATGAGTGACACGCGTCCAGTAAAGTTGGAAACGACGGACGGAAAGTAGTTCCATATCTTAGGGCTAGGTAACCACCTGCGAAAGCATAAATTATTTCTCTCGCTTTCTGTTTTTTCATTGCACAGAGGTGCATAAACGAGCGTATTTACAGAATATTTACTTTCCAAATCATTTCACAGTTACATTTGACCGACGCAAGAATAAAGTGTTGAGACCCGTTGTAATTTTAACTTTACATAAGGCGAATGAATACTAAAGTGCATACAACTAAATCTGAGGCAGGGCTTTCAAAAGTGCTCACTTTACCGTGAACAGCTTATACAGAATATTCGCCAATAAAAAATTTAGTCATGTATTTACACGATGCATGGCGAAAATAAGGCACATCAGTTCAGTACAATGCGCGTAGATTTAATAACTGATTACCGCATTACAAATGCCGACTTGCATGCGTGGAATACCAACACAAGGAAAGTCTGGAATCACGAGTTGTGAATGTTTTTGTGCGCTGGCAGTCCACGCGGGCTGTGTTCGCCGCAGCCTGTGTCGTTCGTTGGAAATTGACGCCCAGCGCCCACGTGAGGCAGTGGTTGCTAGGTTGTCTCCTCAACCCCTTACTGCCACCTATCTCTATCTCCGTCTCCCCGAGCCGACCTCTTCCAACCAATCCCATAGCGAGTTTTATTATTACCTCGGCGATCAGCCGCAGGGCTGCCAACGCGACAGCGCGGACCCGCTCCTCTTCCCGTCGTTTTGGAACGCACCCGGGCGTGAAAATGCGCACCTGGGTTGGCAGCGCCCCTCTCGGAAGTCTCTGTAAACACGGACTCCCGTTCGCTCCCGCGGTATGATTTACACGGGTAGGTTTCCATGGTGAAAAAAAAAAGGGGGGGGGGAGAGGAGCGCGTGTTTGGGGTGGCTGGGTTAGGTTGGCAGGCCCGCGTCACCCTTCCCGCGGAGAAAATATATGGAGCGCAGTCGTGCCAACGGGCGCTCGTCTCGGTATATATGAGAGGCGTTATAACGGCGCTTTTAAATCCCGCCGAACAGCCACCCTTCTTTTTACCCGGGCCACGACGAAAATAGTTCGCCGTCGAAGAGAGCTCTCGCTATACACGTCCGTCCCCCCTGCCCCGGGGAACATAAACACGCATCTCGCGCAACTAACGCTGGAGGAGGAACTCGAAAAGGGGACAGTTTCTTGGGGAAAGATGAGGAGGGGGAAGCAGTACTTGATGAATACCGTCACTTCTGGTTAAATATGGGACCCCCGGGTGGCGTTTGTAGCTTGACAGTTGGGGCGCCGGCCGAGACTCGAGGGGAAGAATCTTGAGAACATCGCCAGCACAACAGAGTCATCTCTTCGCGAGCGTAGTATAAACATTGCCTGGAGTCGTAGGCGCCAGTCGTTTTTCTCGAAATGATTCTGATTTTTTTTTTCTTCTGCCACCGGAAAGAAAACAGTAGTCAGCCCGAAGTTGGCAGGGTCTAGATTGCAGATGTCAAGTTGTGACTATTTCAGGAACGTCAAAAATAACTTTATTTTGAGTATTAGTTACATGAAATCGGTCTTGTAATTCCTCACGTGGCCTAAGGCCTGTACACGTCCCTAAAAGTGGAGGTAAGACCCATGCATATTGCAAATATAAGATGCAGTGTTTGAGCTCAATCCCATAGTCTAGGTATAAACTATTATCAAACTAAGATGTGCAATATATGATAAATTAGTTTGAGAAAATAAAAGTTGGCATCAAATTTTTTCACGAATAAAATCACTGTAAAAAAACTTTTAAAACCAAAATTTTGTATATAAATGCACTATAAAGAGAAAAATAATTATAGTAGTTACACAATTTGTGGAACCTGTAAGATGTGGTCGAACAGCCGTAATAAACTTTACTACAAATTAATATGTTTGCATCAATTTATATTAAGTATATAAAAACTTGGCGCTCTGTAAAAAAAAATAGTAAAATTACCTGACAAGTGTAAGGCAATATTCACAAACTTGTGGGGGAAACATAGTTTCCTTGCGTGTGAGGTAAAATTACCGCACTGTGGAGTAAAATTCACGTACATGGTAGTGAAAAATTCCATACTTGGATGGGAAAATTACCAATCGACGTGTGGATCTCCTAGTCGATATGCAACTATTTGATAATTGTATAATATATATTGTATGATATATATTATGTTTGCATGTGTTGGTCGCGGGAAGGGGGGGGGGGCGTGGTGACTGGCGCAATTTTGCGAGAGGGTGAACATTTCAGGCAGTTAATCTCACTACTCCGATGTGGTGGCACGCTGATTTTGGCGCCAAACGTAAAATATTATTGTAAATTTGTTCATTAAATACATAAAAACATGTATACTATTCGTTGAAAGCTGTTAGCGATAAAGTGAGCATTTTTAGAATCGACCTTAGCAAAAATGCATTGCTCCTAGCTGCATATATTTTATTGGGTGCACTGAGTGAAATACGCCCAGTAAAGTTGGTAACGATGAAGCGAAAATAGATCCATATCTTAACGTCAAATAAAATTTTTTAGTTAACCATTTGTAATAAATTAAGTTCACTGAAGCGCAAAAGTGAACAGATTTGTAAAATATTTATTTTACAAATAATTTCGCAGTTTCACTTGACGAACGTATATGAATAAAGTGACTCTAGGCTCACGGTAATGTTAATTTTACACAAGGAGGAAAAACACACAACACGCATACGAGCAGAGCTTTCAGCAAGGCTTTGAAAAGTGTTCAGTTCAGCGTGAATAACATTTGCTTTTGTTTCATCCCCATATACATAAGGAAATATTACTCTCCTAAGGCAGACGTAGCCACGAAGAACCCACGCCGTGATCCGACGACACAGCCAGACATCGGTTTTTACTTTGTTGAAAATCACGTTATCATAAGATAAGGACGAAGAGCTAACAGGCGTTTTGTACAGTACTTTGTACGTGGGAACGTCACACTGTTCGTCACAGCCACTCATTTTTATCTGATTCGATTGCTTTCACTTACAGTTTTCCCGCCCTGTTTACGTACTGTTCGGGGAACATCATGTAAGATCGCTCCCGTGCAGAGTTTTCGCTCTCGATGGCACTTCAACCAATCGATACGCTTGCCTTTCAGACAGCCCCGTGACACTTAGTTTGACGCACACGAGGGGAAGGGGTCGAGGGAGGGAGCTGGGACTCCAATTTGCTTTCGCTCCAGCGCACAAAGTTATCTAAGAACATCCAATTCTACCATTCAAAGCAGCGCTGAGGCCTCGCGTACCACTTTCCCCGAAATGCGTCGCCTTTGGGAAGCCATCGAACGTTTTGCTTATTTATAGCCAAAAAAAAAAAAATACATCCAGTTGGTTCAAACAAAAAATTTTTTTTTTATTTAACAGCGTTTTGCACGCGAAAGAAAGAAAACCATATATTTGATTCAAAATGTGTACCAAAACTGAAAGGGCCGATTTTTTTTTTCGGGTGCGGCAATTATTTGGCCTGCTCGCACCTTTATGACCAAAACTATTCTCTCGCTGCACGGTAAATATTCTATAGCATAGTCTATGTCTAAACAAATATAAAATTGCAATAAAATGCTATGCGAATTCAAGAAATAAATTAAAAAGATTCCGTATTTTGATTTTTAAAAGTGTTTAAGTAGACGGTATCGACAGTCAGTAATGGATGCAGTCCTTCTAAATACTTATAAATATCTTACATAGCCATATCCATTATGATTTAACCGACATGGGCCTATCGTATTCCCAGAGTGACCACCTCTATGGAGTATTGTCGTTTCCTCTTACCTGTGGGCTAAATGTTCGATTCTCGCCACAGAAGCTAGGAAATGTTCAAGTGATTGGCAGTTCTGGCTTACACCCATGCTGCGAACGTCGAAGGGAAACAACCTCAGAAATGATCCTACGTAACTACCCCGGCGGCTGCAATAGAGTTTCGATCAGAGCGCCGCGTCAACGTCTAGGTTTACTAGTCCCTTTCATTATCGTTATTATATATATAATATATATTTATTAGGCCTGAGGCCTTCACAACGGAATCAAATGAACAATTAAATGTTTTAGTGGGAAATAATAAAACTACCCTACTTGCATGAATGAGGAACTTATTTTTAAAAACCAAAGTTTTCTCAATTTATCTGTAAAACTATTTGTTGGGCAATATAAGGAAAGATTTGCTTGCACATGTTTGTGAGTGTTTCTGATTTCCTCAAAGGAACTTTTTGCTATATTTGTATTTGAATTTGTTATTCGTGTAAAATTTTGATTAATTTACTTAATTTTTCTTTTGATAGTGGCGTGGTTTAGTATTATAATTGCAATAAATAACACGTAGAATTATATGGCTTTGAGAAGTAATTAGAGCTACGTTAAGGCAAACCTGTGGAGGAAAATATCTGAATTTTTTTGTACAGGTATAATTTTGAGGCGTTGGGCCTTACGTACATGCCGTATTTTTTTTGTAGGGCAAATTTCTTATTTGCCCTATCACGATGATCCGGGCTCCTAACCGGCGGACCCAAGTTCCGAATTCCCGCCTGTAGAAACATTTAAGGGCGTGACCAATAGTTGAACTTTCCCGCTGTACCCCGCCAATACATCCCGTCGATCGTCGAATAGACTCGTTGGTGTCAAGTTTCCAGCAAAATATTCTTATCCTCGTCTAGCGTGAGTGTCTCATAAATTACTTCACTTTTAGGTCCTCAAATATTTTCTTGGTTATTTCATCAAACATTCTCAAGACATGGACTTCTAACATGAGAATAGAAAAGCTTTCAACGTCTAGCTATCCAAGAAGGCGAAAATCACCCAAATGTATTGGTGCTGCAAACAAAACATTCGATTTCTGAAAACAAATTCTTTGTTCAAAATATATGGCTCGTAACTTATTAAATAATTTGATTGACAAATTATATCTATATGTTTGTTTACATTAAATATTTGCTTAACATACCAAAACAATAAAATATTTGTTTGGCACCCAAAACATTGTTTTAACTAAATTATTCGACTTTGTGAACAAATTTAAATTTTCTGATGGAACGGAGGCTTGGTCGCGTTGACAAAATATCGCTTAGCTGAAACAAACACAACGAAAGATGTCTATTCGACGTTCTGAAAGAATTATTTTTTCTCAGCGAGGATTCCGCAACTTAACTAACCCACAAACAATTTGTACGTAAACTTGTTGACCCGTACACTTCAAACTATGCATTTCCGGACATGGGTTTTGTTTCAAAAAAAGTTTCATTTCGATCTCATGTATGACCTACTGCACATTGTCGGTGTTTCCTTTTTTTTTTTACTGTGTGTATGGAACGTGAAAATTATATTTGTTCACATAGCCCCTTCAGATGCTTTTTATCCCGATTCGCAGTAGCTTTGTTTCCTTCAGAGCTGCAGCTCTGATCTTTAACTTTTCGCAAAGCAGTTTCGGAAAGCTCTCTGCGTGAATCAACCAACCGAACCTTTTCTGCGAAGGTGAAAAAGAAAAGATCAAACTGCACCTCCATGCGCACGGATTCCTCGTGTGTGTGTGTTCTTTTCGGCCGGGAGATGCCGACGAGAGATATCGCCCCATCGCGGGCGATTTATCCTCGCCTCCAGGTCCGAAGTCATTTTGGTAGTGGTTGTTAGGGGGGGGTGGGGGTAGGGATGTTAGGGGAGGGGTGCGTGCAGGGTTTGTGGGCGGCGTCACGGACGCAGCGGAATAACACCTCGGCGCCGCTGAAATAGGAGGGGCAGATCCCGCGTGGATTAGCGGCACGCTACGCGAGTGCACTGCCACGGCTGGAAAATAACACCGCTGAAAAATAACACCCCCTGCCAGGGGGTGCGATTGCCGGGCCAAGGTCCTGCCGACGGGATTAGGGCGGATTCCGGGCTGTTTTCCTCCGTGTTCCTAAATTATTCGTTCGTATGGTTAATAAATTCCTCACTTGCAAGCATGTGCTTAGTGTTTTTTTTTTTCTGTGGATTGTACATTTTTCCTAATGATTTGCCGAAACTTTAATTTCTAGATACATCAGTGCAATACTTTGTTGTAAGTAGCAGAAAAACAACAACGCAACGTAAAAACTTGGGTACATACCAAATTAAAATATATATAAAAACCCACACATTTTAATTATTACAGTAAATTTATTTTTTTCATTTTTTAAGATTTTATTTACTATGTTGGGAATTTTCTGCATCTTAAAACAAAATGATGAGTTTCCACAGAATAGGATTAATGGTTCAGTTTACCATATACCATTAATGAAAGAATTACTTAAAGATTTTCGTTTATCGTAATACATAGTTTTGCCTTGTTGCTTTCCTGAGGCAAAAAAAAAAATCTTACGTGACAAAGTATGCGACCGCTATCTTACTTTACAGGGTTCTCGGAAATTCCCCTTACAAACTCCTAGGTCTTGTAGAGGAGACTGAGTAGACCATCTTTTGAAAAGGAACCCATGTTCGGAAACGTACCGTTTCCGTGCTACAACCATTTCAAATCAGGTGTATCACTCGTCCACTTCCGCTGAGGGAGAGAGCAATGTCTCGGATGTGCCTGTGTTGGTATGCAACCGGGTAGGCAGTTCATTACTTCAGAAAATCACCTGAATGGCACGCGACGTCTACCCTGCCTCGAGGCCCATGCACGCGCAATTGTTCGCGTACTCGCGGACGGGTTCTTTTCAACGTGGTACAGTACAGCATATTAGGGCCGGTTTTACCACGCGAGATAATGATAGTTTATCGAGATTAACTGACAAAAAAATCTAGATTATCTGTATTTTGCATTTCACCACACACATTATCCTCGATTTTCATTGAATATCTCGATAAAATATTGACTCGCCGATTTTGGTGGTTTAAGCCGCTTTATCGGGATTAAACTGAAAAAAGAACATAAACAAATTTTTGGGAAGGTGACGAGAGGCAAAGTTATTTCATCTAGAATAAAGAGAACATGGCTCAGGCAATGTACAGTTTAATTCTTGAAGAGGAAAGTGATGACGTGGATTTTATTGTTTGTCGTCCGCAATGTTTACACGAAAGAATGAATTATTTTGAAATTCATGATGAAGAGGTTATATAAAGTGCACTTTCGCCTTACGTCAAACACACGGTCGTCAAACAGACTATATTTTTTCATTATTTTCCTTTACGACAACTGTTCTGCATTAACATTAGGTAAAAATGTAAAATAAACAAGTTACTTATGTAGGCCTAATTCATATCAAGAATGTGACAAACACCAGAAGTATTTTCAATTGAAAATGTCTTTGAAAATACTCAAAAACTGATGTTGTGAACTAAACCGCAACAGATAACACCTTAGTTACTTAGTTGTGTCTTTAGTTTTAGGATCTGCAAAGTTAAGAGCTCCGTTTGAAGCTTCTCCTACTAAGTTCTTTCTTGTTCCTATCGTAACTTTAGTTGACGAATCTCTTTCATTGCCTCGTCTTGTTTAATTGCAAACTTTTGATAACTCAATTTTTGCTATATACCGGGCACTTACTTTAGCTTTTTTTTTTTTTTTTAGTGCATTGCTGGTCGTCGTTTACTAGTCCAGGAAGATGTTGCCATACGGTTTCTCACATGGCTGGCAAAGACTGTCCTCCAATCATCGGACCCAGTCGAGGCATAGTTATCTGAAGTATTTGCAGAATTACTCATCTGAGCTGTGTTTATGACAACTGATGAGTCTCTACTGGAATGCCATTCTGCTGGCTTTACTAGCGGCAGTATACAGTGATCTTGGGTGACTATTTTGAGGGCAGAACACACTGCACCCCTATGGACACGTTCGTCTACATAGGTTTTTCGCGTATGGTTTTATAGGTTATCTCATACCGCCTTCAAGTTTTCTGTTGTCCTGTAGTGATCACGATATGTGCAATTGAAACTATTCGCAATCGTTCGCCACCTTTTCGCTTTATTTTGTCGTGTCACAACATCAGTTCGTTTATTTTCAATGTTAGTGAAATATTCTGTAACAAATTCTAACAAACTGTTTTTTTCATGGATGAAAAAGTTCAGTTTCGCCTGTTTCCTTAGGACCACAATGCCTTCTCGACTTGCCATACTTTCTCAAAATGATTTCTCTGTTCCAGCTCAAAGCAAAATCTCTAATGTTTACTAAGAGAAAATCGCGATTAAGTCTGAATATCGAGATAATTTTGACGAGATATTCTTTACTGAGATTAGACATGGCGAAACACGCTGAACATCATCGAGATTAAAATCGAAGTTTTACCTCTCATCTGGACAAAATCATCTCGATATTCTGAAAATTCAATCTTCGGTGGTGAAACCGGCCCTTACAATTCGGGAGTGCAGAGTCTCTTTGGAGCATCACAGTCGTTCCTGTCGGCGGCGAAGGTACCTTGTTCTCGTAGCCTTTGTATAACTGTGGCCAAGAGGGTATGCGATGGTGTCGCACGTTGTGGATGACGCTCTTGATACAGCAGACGAGCTGCTCCTCCATTACCTTCAGCTGTGCCATGCACAAGGGTCAAGTCTGTGTATTCTGCAAACGTGTACCCGACCATGTTAATCGTAGACACAAAGGCGCGTGAATCCGACTCGAGGCAGGGTGGACGTCGCGTGCCAACAGGTGATTGTCTGAAGTAATGTAGTGTCCTCCCTGTTGCATACCAACAAAGAGACCTCCGAGATGTTGAAATGGTTGTAGCACGGAAACGGTACGTTTCCGGACATGGGTTCCTATTCATAGTATAGTCTACTCAGTCCCCTTTACAAGTCCTAGGAATTTGTAAGGAGAATTTCCGAGCATTCTGTATATTATCTTAAGATTTAGGGTGGCGACATAAATCGTAATGCCATTTGGTAAATTTGTAATTCGCATGCAACTTGTGTATTAAAGCAAATATTATAAAAATGCAAAAATTAACAAATTAAAAAAAAGTATATATATAATAAGAGAGAGAGAGAGAGAGAGAGAGAGAGAGAGAGAGAGAGAGAGAGATAGATAGATAGATATAAGTCTTTCTGGATTAGAAAGGCAATATGGACAGCACCACCTGTAATTAAGAAATTAGGGCCGTCACGTTATTAACAAACGAATGTGTGTTACCCGTTAGTGTTTATCGATTGTCATCACCCAACCAATGTTAACAAATGGCGGATATCAAATCAGACTAACACTATTCGCAATTTTATTCTTTCATCTCAAGTACTTTCTGATATTTTGCGAATGACTAATTTTTATTCCCGGTAGCCAAAGGTCTTTCTCTCACTTATTAGCCACGTTTTGTCGTATGTCGTATTGTTTTTTTTTGCCCAATTTTGCATAACGAAACATCTTACAAATTTTGTTCCACTGCCTCTGCTTGCATATATTTAAGCGGGCGTACAGAGTAGCATGTGTCCAATATAGTTGGTAACGATGGCTAGAAAGTAGTTCCATGTATTAAGGTCGAATAAAAATTGTTAGCTAAACGTTTGTTATAATTTAACTTGTTTCTTTCGCTTTTTGTTCTTTTAAAGCACCGAAGTATAAAAATGAGCAGATTTTAAAATATTTACTTTTCTTATAATTTCACCGTTTCAGTTGATCGACGAATGAATAAAGTGATGAGTTCCATGGCAATGTTAAGTTTACATAAGGCTAAAGAATACACAACGTGCATATAAGCAGACGTTAAAGCAGAGCTTTTAAAAGTGGTAATTTTACCGCGAATAGCCTATAGTCGAATTAATGCTACAATAAGTCACTTGTACGTCAGTCCTAGACATGAGGGTGGCTGTTAGGCATCACCACTCCGAATCTACATCTCTAATCTGATGTCCGAAAGCACAGACAACATCGCTTCTCGTCTCTCACGGATAGCCCAGTCGTCGTGCTTTGTGCTTATTCTACTAATTGAGGCGCAACAGAGGATCCGCGACAAATTGGGCACGTCTCTCCAGCGCAAGGAAAGTGGGCCTCTTCCTCCTCTCACTTCATTTCCATTAAAAGGCAAAATTTTAATTATCTCGTTTTAACGGAATATAGCCACAGCAGCGCCATTAGTACGCTCTAAGTTACTCGAACCTGTTTATTGATGCCTTCGTTATAGTTTACTTAAAGAAAGTACATTAATTTAGGAATTTCTGAAGATTTTCGAATAAACGTGGTTCTAAAAGTGATTATGTTCATTTCCTGTGTATTTATCGGGAGAAAAATGCCTGGTGCTATTTTAAAACCGTCTTCTTTTCTTCCACACTAAATGCTGCACTGATTTATTTTGTTGACAGGACCACTCTAGTTATTTTGAAACCAGAGATGCATTTAAACAAAAGATATGTTATTTTTGTGAATTTTAAATTGGTTATTAATTTCTACCTTATTTAACTAATACGGGCACAAATCCTGAAATAGTGCATCGATAGTTTTTTTTGTATAAGTTATTAAGCGTAGTACGAGGGTTGTGCTTTGGCTCACGTAAATCTAGCAAAATATTATCTAGAAGAACACTGTAACAATAACATGTTTTATTTGGTACTCATAATTTTGAGAAGAAATATAATTTTGATGGTCAACATTGATCACAGGTATGTCATCAGCAACTTATTTATCTACACTCACATCTAGTTCACTCAATACCATGTGTTTAAGTGATTTGAATTTTTTTTTTCAGAAAGCCCCAAATAGTATGTCACGCATGTTTTCAAGTACAAAAATAAGAGACTGTTTGCGAAAACCGAATGTTTTTATTTCGTATTAGATAAACGGCGGGAATATTTTCGACGTCGATGCCTGAATACTCTCTTATTGTTGGACCACTTCCACATTCATTCAAGTTTGTGATCATATAACATAACACAGAAAATCCCAGAAAACGATGCGTTTGGGGGACTAATTTATCATATATGAACACGTCAGGTTGTACGGCGAGCTGCCCTCTTATGGTTTACCGGCGAATATGCAGTGCGTATAAACATAATTGCACTGGCTTGGCTTTAAAGAATAATTTTTTTCCTTGCTCTATGCATTTATTCCACATTTATGAATAAAATAATTGAAATATTTATTTTCATTTCTACTTAGTTTTGCTACATGCTATGGCTGAGGCATTCCAACGTCGTTCTTATATCCCAAGCGCAGGATTACAGCTTACGTGGCTGCGGAAAGGCACATGCTGCATTTGTTAGAAGCGGATGATTCTAATGTTACTTACACAGTCAAAATACGTTCCATTCTGTTTCTTCAACATACACCTGCATGCTCAGTACTGACCACCACGTCAACATTTCCTCCTGAATATCAAACATACCTTGAGTAAATACACGCTACTATTTGATTTCACGTATACATAAGTTAAAAGGCACGGAAAATATATCCCTGACGATCTCATAAATTCTGAGGCATTCTCGCTGACAAAACAGTGTTTTTTTTTTTTTGTGGGTGTAATATGCCTTTCTTGCATTGAGGAGGTCGTTTCTCGATTCCGGCCCACCGCAATGGAGAGTGTCTCTCTCGGAATGATTTTCCTTCCACATTAAAAGGAAGATACGGTGTAGCTGTTTAAAGGCCGTTAGAGGATGTGGCTACCTATACACGTTTATATTTACTGTACATTTTATCTTATTTAGTTCATTTGATATTCAATTTATTATCAAGTGAAGTCTGTAGTGCTCTTTTCTACGGTATTTGGGCTGCAGACTGTTATTATCGAGTTGTTGATCCAAATAGGTATCGAAAATGGTGGATTGGTAATCGGCATGTCTTCAGATTTTACTACGTATTTCCCAGTTATTGGTACTCGTGAGTGAGGTATTTATTAGAATTTAATTTCGGATATAATATTCATGAAAAATACTTAGCGGTGCCCATACATTAGAAAGTAAACCTGAAGTACCCAACACTAATACGTGTACAATAAAATCTCCATAGTATAATTAAAAAATATCAACGAATGAAAAAATCTTTTTTTAATGTATTGCTACAGTAATTTCATTTTTTAGTTATTTTCTGATGTATCAAATAACAGTCTGATGATGGTGTAAAGAATAGCGAAGTAATTTTAAAAGTGGTAGTTATAAAAACTTTCAGACCAGACCTTTTGTCACAAATATTTCAAAATCGGAGACGGCAAATATAATTAAATATAAGTTAATTCAAAATAATTGTAAAATTTACCGGAATTCCGTTAGGATGTTTCAAGAAATATCATTTTGTGTTCGTCCATTGTTTTTAAGTTTATCTACGAATTTCAAATATAAAATTAGCTATACATGCATCACCAATCGCACACACTCTCAATTTTTTTGGTTATAAAAAATTGCTTTTTTTGCATTCCTATGTTTTCAGAAAATCCCCTTTAACGTTAACGCATCATATTTTTTAAGAAATATTTTTGTGGCAAGCTTTAAGGTTAAAATCCCTTTAGTTATGCTTAACTGTAGCAGTAAGTTATTTAAATTGTGCTGTTATCAAATTTCTGCCAGTGTACTATAATAAAACCGCAAAATACCCACAAATATGAACAATAAATACATAAATGGCCTTCACTTGAACTTCATCAATCCCTCACTCACAAATAATCAAAATAATTTTAACCAAGGTCAATAAAAATAAACAAATATTATATGTCTTACTATTGTTGATAATTTAGTTCTACGCATAACGCACCAACATTTAAGGTCGCTCGTAACATGAAATGATAGTATAATTGTTATAATACTTAACTTGTCTTCTTAAAGTTAATAAAGTAAAACAAATATTTACTTCTACGTATATCATCACGCCAACGATATCTTATTTGATACTGTTGTGTATAGCTGTAGAGCATAAATGAAAGTTTTCTTCTTATAATAAGTGCAATGTTTAGTCACTAAAATTTTGCACTGTAAGTGTGATGGGTTAAAATATCTTACAGTGTCTGCTAGTATCCAAAATATTATTTAATGCAGTTTTATTTCAGAAGGCTACTCCAGTACGAATTCTTGATGCATCGATGGTATACGCTATCCACGATAAAGTGAGCACTTTCGAAAGCTCCCTCGTTTATAATAATAGTCAATAAATATATTTAATTTTAGTCTTGGACGTTAACTTCCGAGTGGAGTGGAATATACGCACTGTGTTGATGACTTACATTGCAATATTTATTTTTAAAATGTGGTTAAAATATTAAAAACCGGCAGAAAGGAAAAAAAAAGTAACTAGGACGTCAAAAAAGCTCACTTTACCGTGAGCAGCCTATAACGAGAAGACTTTCACTTTTCGAAGCGGCTGAGTAACTCAGTGGCGGACGATCTGAGAGCTACACAGTCCACTCACGAATATAAAATCTCGACGCAGGCATCGAATGCGCATGGGGCCTGCGGCGGGCCAGCATTCTTAACGACTTCGTGATTGAGGTGAATAATGCACGTGTCCACCTTCGACCTTGAAGGAGGGTGGGGGGGGGAGGGGTTGGAACAGGACTGCGTTGAAAGGTGAATCGATAACGAGGACGATGTTTCCGGGAATATAAGCCGTTAAATATTGCAGCGGTTGGCGTGGGGGCATGGGGCGCCCGACTGGCTGGGCCCACCCCATCATTTCGTCGTAGAAAATACAACTACGCACCTAACCCCTTACCGAGCATTGGGTCAAGACCGGTGATAAAGCGTAGAAACTTTTGCTAACCATTTCGCTGAAGGGAGCGTTATCCTGGGTCAACAGAATGCTCTTTTAATAGTATAATGGCTGGAGGTTTAGTCCATTCACGCGAACTTTTCTGAAGCGCTGCTGTAGTTCTACTTCCAGTATATTCCTCCGCCTCGTGCGTACAATGCTTAACCGAGTCTAGAGAATGACATCAAATAGACAGCGCATCGCATCCGTGTGCGCTCAGTTTAATAACATTTTGCCTAAGAACTATTAATTACTGTGCATTGAAACACACCTATTCGCTCCCTTTTTTATTGATATTATTCATGAACGAAATATAATTTATAGACAATATATGACTATATGTTATTCTCGGTAAAGTCAGAAATTTTGAAAGCCTCCTCATTTGGAATAATAGCCAATAGATATGATTTATTTTAGCCTTAGACATTAGCTTCCGGGTGTGGTGGAATATACACACTGTGTTCATTACTTACGTGGCAATATTTATTTAATAAAGTGGTTAATGAAAAAAAAAAGACTGAAACTAAAAAGTAACTAGGGCCTCAAAAGTGCTCACTTTACCGTGAACAGCCTATAAAAGTGAAGTTTAATATAAAAAAATTAGTTAGTTTTATGTTACAATAAGTTTAAATCGCTTGTGATACAAGCCATATTTAAGAAACAACCAAGCACGTAATATGGGATGATTTTTCAGTGGTCTGATTCAAAACGTATGAATAAACCGCGGACAGGCTATGTTTTGAGTGTCCGAGCGAGTCCTGGAAGCGTCGGACCGCGAAGGGCGACCGATGCACATCAGGTTGCCTACGCGAAAGGCTATGTTTTGAGTGTCCGAGCGAGTCCTGGAAGCGTCGGACCGCGGAGGGCGACCGATGCACATCAGGTTGCCTACGCGAAAGGCTATGTTTTGAGTGTCCGAGCGAGTCCTGGAAGCGTCGGACCGCGAAGGGTGACCGATGCACATCAGGTTGCCTACGCGAAAGGCTATGTTTTGAGTGTCCGAGCGAGTCCTGGAAGCGTCGGACCGAGGAGGGCGACCGATGCACATCAGGTTGCCTACGCGAAAGGCTATGTTTTGAGTGTCCGAGCGAGTCCTGGAAGCGTCGGACCGCGGAGGGCGACCGATGCACATCAGGTTGCCTACGCGAAAGGCGCTGACCAGGCGTGCAGTTTTTCTCACTTTGACTGGCCTCGAATGTTGCACTAATCAGCACAAGTGTGTAGTACATGACTATGTGCTATTGAAAGTAGCTTGTACCGGATCTTTAAGGCCAAAAAAAAAAAACTACCGCGAAACACTCGTACGAACAATTTAACACACAAAAAAATACTTGTTATGGACAGATAAAGAAAGCAGACATTACCACTCATGCGTGGAAATATTCTCGGTTAATACATGCGTGAGCAAACACCGCTCTATAACAGACAGAAGTTTTAAATTACAGCCATACGACTTAAGCTGTGCACTCTGGGGGCTTGGGCAGACGACATCCTTAACATTGTATAACACATAAATTATTGCCAAACGAGGTAAGTCATATTTACGCGTTTCAGAAGTCAATGCCAATGTATAGGTGGTTCACAATTAATTAACCATTTTTCAAATTGACCTGTGAAAAATTTCACTGTCCCTACTTGCGTAATATTTCAACGTGCACACTCACTGACTCGCAAGCACCCACTTAAGTTGGTTACGATTTAAGGAGAGTGGTTACACTGCTTAGCGTTGAATAAAACGTAAATATAAACTGTTCAAGTCAAAATGAGCACTTACGAAAGCCCTGCTTAAGATTTTCTTGTGTGCACGTTGTGTAGTCTTCCGCCACATGTAAAATTAACACTGTCATGGGCCTCTTCACTTTATTCATGCGTCAGTCAAGTGAAACTGTAAAATTATTAGAAAAGTTTCTATCTTACAAATTCGCTCACTTTTACACTTCAGTGCCTTTAAAAAAAAAACTGAAAGCAAAATAGCAATTTAAATTATCAGAAATGGTTACCTGACACTTTTTATTCGACGGAACTACTTCCCATCCATCGTTACCAACTTTACTGGACGCATGTCACTCAGTGCACCCGTTAAAATATATGCAGGGAGGGACAGTGACTTTTTTCCAGGGTTTATTTCGTCAACAGCCTTTCTTTATCTTCGTGTTTCGGGGACGAACAATGCCTATGCTGTAAGAAGCATTCTTCACATTGGCAACCAAAAAATTGTAGTTCCAGCGGCAGTTAGATTATTATGGCCACTCGCGCTGATACCTTATAAACTCAAAAGGCACAACAAGCGACCTGTAACAGGCTAACAAACACTTAAATTATTTCAACACTGGAAGGAGTTGAAAAGTCGTATGCCTTTCTTAAGGGTGCTGAAAATCAAACATTTAATTATTTTATATTGCAATGAAATTCCGTTCAGCAACGAGACATTACTTTTAAATAATCTTTCCTTCCTTAAAAAGTTTAAGATAAAATAGTTTGTGCGTCATGGCGTGTCAAAATCACCAATTTTAAGTTCTGTGGACGTGCCAATAAAATTAACGGAAACATTAACAGAAAATTTAACAATGATGGCGGAAAGATTATGTCTTAAATAGTTTTAAGGTATGCTTAGCCGAGTCAATTTATTTAAAAAAAATGTATATAGACTGCTATAAATCAGAAACCTGATAAAAACTTTCCTTATCATAAGCAATTTTTGAAAATTGCAAAAAAACACTTCATAATATGATTTTAAAAATTTATTTAAGTAACTCATAGTATCTTGTTTTAAAGCTAATAATCTCATTTCAATGCGTGAGTTAGATATTATTCGTACTTCCCAAAACAGTAAAATCATTATTCTGACATGCCATTATGCAAAAATTATGCGGTTTAAAATTGGTTTTACGCGAATTAATATGGCTTGCAAATAATGTCTGCATATCAAACTAAATTTAATATAATTTTTAAATAATTGCTATTTTTGTAACTAGTATCCTTTAGTAAAAAAGTATGATAACTCATCAACTACCTCCATGAACTCGGTAGGTTTGTATGGTTACGATGCCGTGCTGCAGTACGTTAAAACCCTTATTGAAACCCCACTACAAATTAAATGGCTAATGATTTTTAATAATGTTTTCTACACAGAGCAACACCTTTAAATAGGTATAAAATTTTACAAAGATTCGTACAAATTCCCAACTGTTAAAATTACGGTTATGATGTGCGAACTCAGAGAAGTTCCGATGATATTATAGGGACAGTCCCTAACAGAGGAAATTTTGTCTATAATTTTTTTTTCAAACGGTTTAGTAAATCATTTTTATTTCTCAAATTTGTGAGCAAAGAGTGATGCATTGATACATTCCTACTTGAGTGTAATTTTTGTGTCTGAATAACTTGTACAAATTTTCAGTATTAGAAATTCGATAGCGAATTTATTTCTCAAGCATATACAATCCGGGATAATTGTGTCATTACAGTTTTTTTTTTTTTTTTCCGTCAAAAGACCTACAAACATATATTAACCTTTTTAGCATTTTTTTACGTCCCAAATGCTTGTACACAAGGGCAATAAAATATTTTGATGTTTACAACTTATTGAAATTGGTCAACAATGGCAACATTTATTTGCCAGCCAAAAGACGTTTGTAGCTCCCAAACATATTTTCGACTGAAGAAGACCTGGCATGAACTGCGTTTCTGATATGTGAAACAGACACGTCGTTATCTTAACTAAATAAGTCTGCTAAAGAAAATGGTTAGTCAAAAATGTGTATTTCGTTTTGCAGAAATCACTATAGTGTTTACGTTGCAAATACATATTGTTTAATAATTCGTTTTGCAAAATTTACAATAATTTTTAAGCAGCAAATATACATACCTCACAAAAAGTTCGGAATATTGGGAGATAATACCGTTTGGGTGGCAGGACTCATGTATTTCCTATGTGAAAATGCCTGGGAAGAGCTGGAAACAGCAATTGACAATCGTTGACGAACTCCATAATCACTTCCGGATCGCATAGGAGCTGCCCGGATGGAATGAGACCTTCGTCCATAATATGGCATCAACACAATGATTACACGCGAGCCACGGCGTGTTAGGGACCTGTACAATGCGCATGGAAGCCATACACGGTACTAAGCCGCAGTTGGAAGAAAGAAACCCTCCCTAGTCAGACCCGCCATTGCGTTACTTTTATTGCTATTTCGTGTATATTTGATTTTTTTTTTTTTTTGTAATACTTCGAATTTCACGTTTTTTTTATCGGTACCGTTGGTAACATATAATTGCTAAGTTTAATTTTATGTATATTCCATACTTTTTTGCATTGTGTGTTTATATTCCAAACTTCTTGTAGGGTGTTTATACTTCTCGTTTAAGAACACTTGTTTTAGAGAAAAAAAAAATTGTTTTTGAGTTGCTGAAACAAATTTAGAAATAGACAAAAAATTTGTTTCTAGTGAATTTGTCTGGTAAAAATAATTGCTTTTTCTTTGTTATCATCATTCAGATGTTAACTCAAAAATGTCATACTGGAAAATCGTGTTATTTCAAGCGATTCTACTTCAGAGACTTCCAATAAACAAGGAACAATTCCTGGGCTCAAAGGAATTCTCATACTGGTATAAGTAGCAATTGCCATATCAAAATTAAATACATTTTTTTTGCTAGTTTGGAAACGTGTTTACTTGAAACCAATTAATTAAAAAAACGTTCAATTATATTAAGTTTCTAGAATGTTATATAAACCACTGGTATTTGACAGGGTAGATTTTTTGTTTTTATGAAACTTGGCCTATTATGTAAAATTTATTTTATGTTTTCATGTCCGTTAAATAGAAAACGTAGATTGGGTGACTGATAGTGGTAAAATGGCTGTGTTACAAATATCTAATTAAATATCATATACATTATGAAGCAAATACTTATTAATACTTAGATGGTGTCATCTAGAATATCGACAGGAATCTCAAAATTCATGCATGAGTCTGTTTATAAACACAGAAAATCCGAGTGGCTTGCAGACCTCTATAAACAGGAGTTCCAATTATCTTTATATTTATTGTTCATAATCACGTAACGTTATATTGAAAACTTTACTTAAACCGAAATAAAATTAAGAAATTGAAAAACGGATACTGCATTTAGAAAGGTGTAAATGTTCTAAGACGTTAGCATGTGTTCCGAATCGTCAATTTGTTCTGTGACAGTTATGACACATAACAGAGGTTGAGATTCTGGGTTGAAATTCCAGGGCATGCTGCGCATTGCGTGCCTCTTCAAACCGTAGGTTTAGAAGTATTTTTTTCACGTGGAGTATGTGTTTATAGTCTATTCGCGGTTTGTTCACATTTTTTGTATCAAACCTTTGAAAATGCACCTCATATATAACTTGTTTAGTTATTTGCTAATATGCCATTCTCACAAGCGTTTTATAACTCTGATGACATAAAGGTAAATTATTTTTCGTAAGTTATAAGTTTCACGTACATTTTATTTATAAATTTAAATACCTGATTTATAATAAATATGAATAAAAACAGTGAGAAATTATCTGTGCTGGCAGCGCCTAGTAAGAAAGGAATAGTTCTCGTGAAAATATTATCACAACTGAGTCCGCACGAATTCGGTGCGTTGTTCTTTGGAGTAATGTTTTAAATGTAGTTGGGCGTAGTTTGCTCGAGGCGGAGGAATATCCTGAAAATAGATTTTTAGCGGGGCTTCAGAAAAGTGTGAAATAACCGTGAGTGGAATACATACGCACATATAAGTTATTGCCCAGCGTCTGTTCAACAACGGGATATAGAGATGTATCCCGGTGTTACGAACAATCAGGTGGGTACCTGGAGGAAGGGAGGACGAAGTCTCTTATTTCGCCTCTGCGGAGGTCGAGGAACCATAGGAAATCGATTTCAGACTGACCGTACCAAGGAATCGAACCCGGGTCCTCGTGAAAGCGAGTTCAGTATATCGGAAAGCATTGGCAGTCAAAGGTCCTGTAGGCTAAACTTCATCGAACTAAACGACATGTTCCTATTAGTTGGCTGCTTAGTTAGGTTATCACGTGATCCGATATCGTCTACGAAATCGATAACGAACCTTTATCATTTGTGCCTTGTCAAATTCCAAGTTGCGAAATGAAAAACTCGGTGTCATATCAGTTCTACAAAAAAAAAAAAGTCCAGTTCCTAATTTTTTGGAACGAAAATTTTTTGCCGGAATGCTTAATTGATTGGTAACAACGCCTCTGTAAAAATGTTATGTCCAAAATATATTAATCAACTTACATCTAAGGTACATTGTCGTCAATAATTAAACGTGGTAATTTTTCTTTTACAAGTTCAGGATTTACAATGCAGTATCAACGAGTTTACGTTTATCTTTAATCTACGAAATATTTCTGTCATACACACAATATTAAGAAAGCTAATACAAAAATCAATGGCGTTACAAATAAAGCATTATGAAGTACAAAACATAAATTTAGAGACATTATATTTCCATCCAATTTGAGCTATTCCAACTGTATCCAAACTATAATGTTTAACTGAAATATTGGTTATTTTATGAGTAGGTTCATTTTTTTTTTAATATCCATTGTACCATTAAAATTTTAAGCCAAGAAATTATCGTTTGCCCGATGAGTCACAGTAATACAATATTAGGGCTAGAAAAATGTTTTGCTGTGTTCTAAACGCATACGTACACAACACGACGTTTGTCAAAATTGCCTCACTAAACGAATGAAGGGCAAAACTGCCATCTGCTTTACTCGAATAATAGAGTAATTTATTCGTATTAATCCGGGGGACAATAATCTCACATGGTATAACGTAGTAGTGATAAATGTGTGCTGTTCCCTTTGTTTTGAAAAGTAATATTGCACTCGAAGGTCAAAAATTATTCAAACAGGTACCTTCGTTTCAACGAAATTTGATAACTTCAGAAAAGTCAACGCTGTACATTTGTGGAAATCCATTTTATGTGTCGTTTCCTCGATGGCATTGTCATTCAAACAGAGGGTTGAAAATCTCAATTTTTTTTCTATTTAATCTACTGTGTTTGTACCGGATGCAATTTCATGTTCTGGTTAAGGAGAGAATATTAACAGCAGGGGATAATGTAAACAGAAGTTACTCTACAGGGTGATTTTCACCCACAAAGTGTTTAGGAATGTTATAGTCCTGAGTGCTGAATAATGTTAAGTGGAGCCTATTAATAAATATTTATGTTATAATAGATTTTTTCTCAGAAATTTTTCAATACAAATGTATTGAAAAATTTCAAATAACCTCTGTCGGCTTCATTTAGACTGCAAACTTACTTCTTCCTTTTTCTGTTTTTTGGGGGAGAAATGTGTTGAAGGCCAATCGCTTCCATACTCTCTATACATTTGTGCTTACCACTGCTGTTGTGGAAGCGTTACATCCACAAATGTTACGCTGTCGTTTGCAGGCGACAGCGAAAATTTTTCTTCAGCACTGCGAAAAAAAAAAGGGCGGACAGGAGAATACGGTCAATTTTATATATATATATATATATATATATATATATATATATATATATATATATATATAAAAGAAGGGGATTCAAAACACGAGAGTTTGTTTAAAATTTTTCGGAAATAGTAATTTTTCGATATATAATTTAACTTTCGTTATTGGAAGCACGTGTATAATGTCAACTACTTAAATAAAACATAGCACATATAAAGGATTCCTTTTATATTTCATGGAAATCTTATGAATAAAGTAGCTTTTAAGTTCTTATTTTTACACAACTGATGCATTGTAATTAAAATTATGGCGTACTGGAAATTTCAGCGCTGATGAAAATCCCCCTGAATAATTTTATTGGAAAGAATAATTTTTATAATATTGTTTTGCGTATCGCTATTTAATACCCGTGACTCAGTTGTATGTGCTTATTAATAAGAAACTATTATAATCTCAGTTTCTCATTGGCTCTTAAAATTTATTTAAAAATGGCAATTAAAAAATTTAAATAAGGGCATTCGTATATACCTAAAGTTGAAAAAAAGTACATATGGGCATAAGCAGACCTGGTTAATCAGTCGCTCTTACTAATAAGTGAACATACGATAAGTATATTACAGCATGGGGTGTAGATATTTAAGTTTTCCACTGGACCCATACGATAGGTAGAATTTTTGCCAGAGATTTCTGTAGGGTGTGTGGTTTTATAAGGAGTTTCTACACTCAATGCAAGGTTTCTTCACGCCTTTTGAAACAAACCTTTGAAATAACACCTTAAGAGTAACTTGTTAACCTGTTTTTTAAACAACTGGTATACCACACATAATTTACACTGTGATTAAATTACAATTACTGATCAAATGAAACCTTAAACTAGGTATCTTCTGTGACTTGTAATATTTATATCGTATTAAATATTAATAAATAAGAAGTTTCTGGTAACTTATGAGCCTCATTTCCTCTACATGGGTGCAAATTTATTTTAGTAAAGTACTTGAAACTTGAATGGTATGTAGGCATTGACGTCTCATTGACAGCAATATCACTAGAGATGATACGAGAAACATGTGAAACAATAGAAAGACAATTAAATTACACGAGTGACTTACCCGGGATTTGAATTCAGAAACACAAAGTTAAACTAGATTGCAATCAACTACATCACAGAGGTAGGTTTCGGAGCATCAACATCAGATGTAATCAGTCTAATGTTTCGAATAATAGGGTTCACTATCCTGAAATATTTACTTGGCCATCATTTCGAAAATAAGTGTATGAGCCATTTTAACACAAAAGTTTTCATGGCCTACCATAATGCTACTTATGTCAAATATTTTACGGAAATCGTTAGAATGGTCTCCGAGATATGGGAAAAAAACGTTATTTTTTTAAGGTTATCTTACAAAATTGCATGCCAAACATATGAACATTTTTATATGGTCGCCATTATTAAAATCATTGCCAGATACCATCTAAATTATGTAACTGTACTTGGCCTTCTGTGTAGGTGTGTAAACTTTTGTGGAAATTAGTTGAATTATCCCACAATATGACAAATTTTGAGTTTACTCATCATCATACACTACTTTACAAAAAATCTGGCAAAGGAGGATCTCTGCATGCATATCGGTTGATGGGTCCTCGAGATATGGCATTAAACCTCCATTGATCATTTAACGAACTTCTTAAAGGGAGGGCAAAAAGTTCATATATTAGCACTTTCGATTATTGTCATATATAAAATATATAAAGTTTAATTTAAATATGTTCCATTGTTTCGTAGATGTGGCGCACTAAGCTAAAATGTTTGTATACGCATCATTCGGAAAATAACACTTACATTATTGCAACATATAAAGTGATATATCCTACCACACTACAAATTTATTGCCAAATTTGAAAGAAATCGGTTGATTGTTTCCCGAGATACGGTATAAAAACTATATTATTTCATATGGAGCTATCTTACAAATTGGTGGATAAATAAGGATTTTTGTAGACAATTTTTATGGATATAACTGATACTGTCAGTAAAAAAAAAAAATGTTAAATTGAAATTGGTTGTTCAGTTTCGTAGTTAAAAAATTCTGAGCTAAAATGTTTATATTTCCGCCATTTTGTACATACGTATGCCTGAAGCACTCAAAATCCATCAGTTTACATAAACTAGCATAGCGCTATCCCCATATATATTTTCTCTTTGCTTTTATTTATATTTATAATAAATGAGGTATTTAAATTTGTAAATAAAATATAGGCAAAACTTCAATTGAACGAAAAATATTATACTTTTAAGTCAACACAGGTATAAAACGCTTGTGATGCATGGAATATTAGAGACAATTAAACACGTCATACACGGGGTGAATGTTGAAAGGTTTGATTCAAAAAGTGCGAAGAAACCGCGAATAGTAGACTACAAACACATACTCCACAACATGATAAACTACTTCTAGACCTACGGGTTTAACAGGCACACAATACGCAGCATGCCATAGAATTTCTACACAGAATCTTGCTCTCTGTTATGTGTCATAATAGCAAATTTGACTATAACTGTCGTAGAAAGAATTGGCGATTCGGGTGCTAACGTCAGCCTCATAAAACCACTTTTAGTGTGAAAACTTACACCATTCTAAGAGCAGTATCTTGTTCAATTTCTTAATTTTGTTTCTAATTAAGGAAATTTTAAAATATTACGTTACATGAATATGAACAATAAGGGTGATGATGATTGGAACTCCTGTTTATAAAGCTCTGCAAGTCACTCGGATTTTCTGTGCATATAAACAGACTTATGCTAGAATTTTGCCATTTATGTTAATATCAGAGTGACAACTTAGGGAACACGTCCTAGATGACACCATCTAATATTTCCTAATTTACAGTTTAAAGAAGCCAATCAAAACATAATCAGGTTACACAGCCCCTTAATACTCTGCACCGCAACCTGCCAAACAGGCATGTGATGCGGTTTAAACGCGACGCCAGGGGTCGAGCGCCAATACCCATTGTACAAGAAAAACAATCCAATCTTAATAGCTACATAAAAAATAAATAAATTGCAAATAAACCTTAGTGACGGACCACACTCCGTCACAAGTCAAAAACTCTTTATATCGAACGGAAGATAACTTATACTTGGAATGTAATTTTTAAAACAATAATTAAAATAGTGTTGAAAAAGATTGGAAAGAAAAGTTCCAAAACAGTAACAGATGAGTTAAAAGTATTTAAATATTTTGAGTAATATCTGACATCTTAAAGATAATTAAAAATACATTTTCTATCAAAATACAATATTTTTCTTGCACTCGCACTAAAAGAGGAGAAATTTCATTGAATGTCTCACTCGGCACGTCTGCAGCTACCGAGGTGCATTAATCTTAGCATTTAGAAAGAAAAAAAACGTAAAATATTTTTTTTACGAAATGTGTGTTTGTTTTCCCGCTCGGTATTAATTCTATTTCAGAAAGAATATAAACATCCTGGTCTAAACCACTTTAAAATTTCGGCATAGAAACTTACTCGAAAATGAACAATGTACTACAATATTTCATTACAATGTATTTCGTGAACTGACTTTCTTTCCGATTTCTCATTTATCAATTAATTATTTGATGTAAAAAGCAAAATACATAATTAAGAACGTTATGGAAAGTTGAATTTACTTCTGTTGGAGTGAGCCCCTAACTGGAATACTATTTTAATGGATTTATGTTTAATGGTTTTATGTTTTACGTGATATTTATATGATTTGCTGTTATTTTGATATCTTACGTGCATTCCTGCTTCTGGTAAATAACAGTAAACATAACTAAATAAATTGTGTAATAACACATGGACGGCCTATAATGTTACAATTTTTGAAAATTGTGGTTTATAACGTATGATATGGTAAAATTCTATTTTTAATATGAAGTCTTAAAATTTAAATATGCGTAAATATAAATAAATTCCCTTTTATTTAAATATTCTACCTTTCTTCCTCCCTGAACGTGTTCATTGCAGATATTCTCATATTAGCTAAATGCTATTGAAATTACAGATAAAGCGATGAACCACCAGTAACGTGTCAGTTTTCCTCTCGTGTAAGAAATCCCACATTACCATTTGTATCAGACGACAACGGTTTCTGCTTAACTACCGTGGCTATGAGTAATTTTGGATCGTGGCTACAGTTATGTATTTCTGCCAATGGAAACGGGAATCCACGATAAGATTATTTTCTCTCTGGTGATAACACTTGTGATATCTTTAAAATTTCGCTTATCCTTTGTAAAGTATAAAAGTAAACGTTTCCAAATGCTTAATGAAAAAAGTGTCCGTTCATTGATATATTGAATTTCATCATGTTAGGGTAGATAATGTAACGTTAGGTTTGGTTTAATTGCGTTATACTAACATATAAACCAATACTTATAAAAACTGTATTAAATTTTTGAAGAACTAAACATAAAATTCCTAATTAATTTCCGTTTCTTTTATTAACTACGCTATAAATAACGGCACTTATAAATTTTTACACACTCTGCGTCTAATAGTATATATATATGTGTGTGTGTGTGCGTGTGTGTGTGTAACTTATATAAACACACGACCGACCTAATATTACCTTCGGTTAGGCCTACTGTAAAATGACATATAATTTCTTCAATTGAATTAATTTTAATATATTTCTTTCTTAAACTAAACATCACTCTTACCTGCGAATTGTTTTTCTTCGCCATTCATAAGGGCTCATTTCTCCCAAATTTTCTCTCTGTACTACAGCTATCCATCGCGCTTATAGCCTTTTGGCTCCCTGTTAAGGACAGTCTTGACAACATTTCCTATTCCTCGGTGGGTTTATCTGCGTGGCCATGACAACGGAGGAATGAGGTAAGCTCAACCAGCGTAGGCAGCTCCTCCCGCTGACATGGCAGTTGACACGGCGCAAACTCCCAAGGCTGGTGAAGTGCGCTTTTAGCGCCCTCCCACATCGTTGCTGACATCCTCGCATCTAGATTCTCCCGTGGCCTGGCCACAGAGTAGGTACGCAGAAACGAAATGGCGTCGCGATTCCTTTGGTGTAGGCATGCCCATTCTCTGATTGGTTGCGCGAGGCTCTGGGAACGGGCCTTGTGTCTTGATTGGTAGAGACCTGAGAAATTCGCGTTGTAATGTAGCGGCAGACGGAACTCCAAGTTACTGTGCATTTGGCCGACTTCTGCTATAGGCCGGCTGTGTGTGTGTGTGTGAGAGAGAGAGACAACTTGCGGCAATGTTGACCCAATGATGCCACTTCAGAGATGGAGTGACAAATCTTATCTAACGAGGTCAAACAGTTAGGTGACCCCACCTATAGTTTAGCGGCCAATAAAACCACTGGTTGTACTCACTTATGTATAAGGTGGTGGAGTGTCAGCGAAATATAAAGTGAATTTTGCACATCTCTAATGATTATTTATCGGGTGCAGATTTTCATGTACCTGCGACTTAACGTTATGAGATACTCAAAAGCGTAGACTTTACAATAACGTCTATTTTAAAAATGTGCAAACGGGAATATTGGATTAGTTTTTATGTTTATCGGTGTAGTAGTTCCTGAGAAATGACAGGCCATTAATAATTACGCCGTAACGTACCAATTTGTTTTCATATCGGTTAAATGGTTATATGGTTATATGGATATGATGCGGTATCGAAAAAAGAGTAATGACCATAATTTTGAAAATAAGAGAGAGAGAGATAGAGAGAGAGATAGAGATAGAGAGAGATAGAGATAGAGAGAGAGATAGAGAGAGATAGAGAGAGAGATAGAGAGAGAGAGAGAGATATTTACAAACATTTTACCTTTGAAAATTATTATTATTATATATTGCTTATTATGATTTCAGAGCTTCAAAGTATGTTATACTTGTTTTTAAAGTATTCATAATGAAACAAGCGTTGCATATCATTCCAAGTAGTTCCTCATTAAGTATGCTACGTTCTGAACTTAAGCACTGAATATTTATATTATGACTAGGTTATTCACGAGAAGTTTTCATTTCTATTGTTACTTCTTACAAATAATTGACAGAAACACGAATATAATTTGCATAATTACATGGGAAAAGTTAAAATCTTTCACATATTAATGTGAAAACATAACCACCTTTCTTAACTTTTGGATACAATGGGCTCCAGTTACTAAAACGATTTTGAACTTTTTGTATATGAAGTACCTTACGACGCTTAAGTATGAGCTTCAAATCATTTCGAATATTGTTCTTATTTGTAATGCAATCGCTGGTTCGTGTGTTTGACAAGAAACAGCCAAAAATATTATGATAAACTCGTCGCACATTCAGATTCAACAAGAAAACAGCTATTCGTTTTCAAATAAAAGTATTGCAGATTAAAACTGTTCGCGAATACTGTTGTAATAATTATTATGATTAAATAATCATAACAACGAAGCGATCTGATTGTTATACCTAACGAATATTTTGGTATCACTTTAGCTTTGATGCAGACAAAAGGGTAGTTAAGAAAACACAACATAGTTTTTAGTACACAAAACATGCATCGTTTCTATTACAAAAAGTACCAACAAGAACATGCTAAAAGCGGCTATGTTATGATCGAATGTGTTTGCAATACGAGTACTGAAAGAGAGTTTTATTTTGACTAGATGGTAGCGTCACATTCGAGCAAGCAATTTTTACGATCGATAATGTCGTTCGCAGACGGAATTTTACCACTGCAAGTTTTCGAAGGTTGTGAATTAACTGAGATGTTATTAAAACAACGTTGGAACTGATATTATGCAGATACTTATTTGGCTACTTCACGAAGTAAAGCTTGCCTCGAACATGTAATGCTCCTATAAGAATTACTTCGACACGTAGCTGTATATGAATTCATTGCTGATATAAGTAATGCTTAAACAAGAAGCAGTGCTTCATGAAGAATGATTTATTTGCCAAACAAGCCCTCGAACATTAATTATAGTATAATGTACTTAATAATTTTCATAAAACGGCAACATGTTGGAATTTTGGATATCGATGGAATATCTAAAAATTCATCCTTTAATTTATACTTATAGAACACAATTATAACTTATTTTTACTTCTCTGTTTGTCTTAACGTTTGTTAAACACTCGAGTAAATCCACCAACTCTTTTTGTAGTATTTTGTCCCAAGGCGCAGTATTACAAGTTCTAACTAAAAATTTGGAGAAATAATTTTAAAAATATCAATGTTCTTAAGTATATTGACACACTCTATATTAATAAATATTAAAGAATCTTTTGAAACCTCTTGATTTATGGTGTGCCGTTTTAAAATACGTCACGCCTATTACACTGTTGTGTCACTACTAGTATACTAGTATTTGAAATTTAATTTTTAGTATTTAATTCAGTATAAGCAAATGAGTAATATTTAATGGTCTTATTACCTTTGGTATTTAATGTGATAATTGATGCTTTCATTATCCATTTGAGTATCTCCGATTAATTTATCCATTTATTAATGTGAATTTGTCCGGTGTTATGATAAAACGTATGGTAAATATTTCATTTATTTATTTATCGAAGTTTATGTAATGGTTTATTTACGTAATTCAGTTGATTTATTCATTGTTTTCCAATATTTTATAACTTACGTATTTTTCTCGTATTACGTATTTCTCAATTCATTTTTGGTCTATACTTTGAAAGTAACGTTTTTAATGCCGTCTCGCCCTACAGACACGTGTTTCATGAGAGATTGTTTCTGCACCAACTGGATATGCAATGCTGTATTGCGAATCGTCTTTCAGTCGCCGTCTCTGAAGCCATCTCTTCCACTCACGTCCCTGTCGCTGCAGTCCTTGCACATTATCTCGGCGTATTCCTGCCGCTTGGTGGTGGAGGGGGGGGGGAGGGGAGTTATTTAACATAAAAAACATAGGTCCATAATCACGTGATATCCGCCACCACCTCTGTGCGCTCGAGCGCAATTCGCCTCTTGTGGACAACCAACGAGATCTGTCGGCGACTGTGTAACCTTCCGATTTTCTTATGCGTGGTTTTTTGCGTCTTTAACGTTGCAATTTTTTTTCGAGCAGTTGTGTCCTTGGTGTACTGCCATCATGACATGCGAGCGTTATGTGGTAACCGTGATGGTGTTTTGTTCTCACAAGCCATCACGTAGTATGTAGTCGTCACTGAACGTAGTTTCGTTAGTTGTGTTGCATCATTTTATTTATTTTTCTCTTCAAAATGTAGTTGTTCATTTGGATATTTTCTATTTTCCCCTCTCTTGGGAGTACCATTTCAATTTTATAGTTCGTTTCTTCTCGTGCACCAATCATCTTTCACTCACTAATTAATTTCGTTTGTAAATTACGTTGTTTTGGTGATGTCGCACACGTCTGCCAAACGTTTGTACACGTGTTGAGCTAAATATTTTGCTGCACATGTCAGCTAACCTCTTCTGCATGTTATGCGCTGGAGCGCTTCATTTTCAGGCACAAGTCGTCTCTCTGCGCATTGCCTTCCACTTCCTCGCTGGGGGGGGGGGGGGGACTAGTTAGGTTTAGTTTATAAATCACTTCTTGCCCGTTACTGTCGACTCATTACGATGCCTGCAAGCAGCTCAGTCGCAACGGACGTTTCATACTTCTTTACCAAATATCAGAATTTATCTTTTTTATTAAAAGTAACTTTTACTGTGAATTTGGGCTTCATGACTTAATTTGTGCTGTGTTTGATTCGTGAGGATTATATTAAACTTTATTTAACTTGAAGGTATTTTTGTTTTAATGCCAATTTTTAGATTCTAGAGATGCATCGTATGAGTCTAATAATTTTATTTGAAAATATTTTGAAGTTTAATGATTAACTTAAATAATTTTATTCCTGAATATTATTTGATTGTCTATCCAGTTTATGAACAATTTTTAAGAATACTTGTGTCATATCAATAATTACATTTATTTAATTATTTTGTTATCTTTGCGATGTGTCTTTCATATTCTTGTGGAAGTATTTACTTGCTTATGTTTATGAAACACATAATAATTAAATAAAACTAAAAGAAAAGAGTAACACACAGCCACAATACTGTGATTTTTTTATTTGTTAATAAATTAATTTCCATCTGGGCTTCTATATTTTATTGATGATACAAGAATGTCCTGTATAATATATTTGTTTCTTTCTTTTGTGCTATATAAGATTACCCAGAATTATTTATTGTTTAATATCGCTTCCATTTCTATTTGTTGTTGTCCTTGCTGCAGAGTCCTTCGGCAAGTTTCTTTATTATTTCGTGTCCCTTGTTGTTGAATTGATAGCGGCTCTCTTTGTATGTCGTTTGTACTAAGGACTGACTGCATCTTCCTTTCGAAGAAGTACATTTGTTTATGTTCGTACATGGGCACAGACTGATATCTACGAGCGTGGTCGAGTTTCGCATGTCATTTGGGGTTGTGTTGTTTATGTTATTTCTCATGTTTACAAAGTTTGTTAACGAAACATAATATTTAATGTGGGGAATTATTTATGAATGCTTTTTGCCAAGTTTAAAGAGCAGAATTTTAATACTAAGTGCTGTGAGTGTAATTTTATTGTATTTGTTTATGTCTTGCTGTTTTCAATTGACAAATGCATGTACGTGATATATTAATATTTTGAAGTTAAAGTTTGTTA
Source organism: Dryococelus australis (assembly GCA_029891345.1). NCBI lineage: Eukaryota > Metazoa > Arthropoda > Insecta > Phasmatodea > Phasmatidae > Dryococelus > Dryococelus australis. The sequence continues at coordinate 24,367,332 of CM056996.1, read as the reverse complement.
CTTTTAAGTCAAAAGTTTACGTGATGTTTGTACCAAGGACTCTATGCATCTTTCTTTTGATGAAGTGGATATTTTATATGCCCATGGTCGTACATGGGCACAATGGAACATACGGGAATATTTGGTATATATTATTGTTTGTATATCTTGAAGCGGTTTTTCGGATGGAATATTTAGTTCCACAGCTAAAACAAAATAGTGTGTCCGAAAAAGACTTGTTTTTAGGAATTCGAGTTGTGTATCTTTAAGTTGTCTGCGGTATAGCTAAAAATATCTGGAGTTATTTGTAATGATTCAACTTTACTGCACGGAAATATTTTTCCGTAAACGAAAATGGAAAATAAATATATGACGTGCAGATAATTAGTTTTAACGTACTCAATAACGTTCCGGATTCCATTACACCGAGTGGTGCGACCAAGCTTGCTCGAAAATCGATTTTTCAAAATGAATTCCGTTTGGGATCGCTAATATCCTAGAGGCAGGACAATCGGTGGACACTGGTCGGATGAAGCGATTACGCCATTATTCGCTCGCAATAGCCGCGCTCCCATTGTGGCTTTAATGGGTCTCGTGTATAAATATTTGAAAAGACTTCCCGTACGAAGCGATAAACTGCACCTTTCTAGCTTTTCCTCTGGCCGGAAACTTGCACGAAAATAATGTTGGAGACAATTGCCATCACGTGTAAAAGCGGCCGAACATTAGAGAGGAAATTTAGATACGCACGTAACTGCTTCATGAGGCACCTGCCATCACAAACTTGCTGTCAACTGTTCAGTCACGGAATGAAGGGAATATTATACGCCATACTTATGTCGGGATCACGTCATCCCGCATGTGCGCGAAACATACTGAAATTCCGTTACTGCTTTCGTCCTTCTGCGTATTAAAATATGTAGAAACGGTTCAGTTCCACTCCAAGCAAGGGTTATGGTAAAATGTAGTCTATGTCCATTTGCTAGAAAAATGTCGTTGATATTAGATACACCTGTCTGCACTATTCAGCGTTTATAACTAGACGTGCTTCAATACGGACGCACTGATACGACAAATAAAGTGTGCCTGTTTTCTAAAACATGCGTGTGGTTGGCAGGTTTTCTTAAGTGCGCCGCCTGCCTACACATTTTTAATGTGTTCGAAGCTCGGAAGTAAGCTCAAACTGTAAAAAAATTACGTATAATGAACTCACTAAACTCTAACCGAGACATTGGCTTACTTTATGAAGGAAAGAAAAGCTTATGAGATGATTGTCCTCTCTGTGTGTATGTGATTGTAGCTCTGAATGCGTGTCTGTGCGTGTGTGATTGTCCACCTAAAAACTTCTGAAGACGTGAACTGAATATCACCAAACTCGGTACACATGGAGTACTTAGTAAGGCCGTCAGACTTCGATAGTTTTCGATCACGCCGGGCACTTACTTTCAAAACAGTGGCACTTATAAAATTTTTGGGTGATTTGTCATATCTCGGAAACCATTCAACCGATTTAAATCGAATGTTGTGTGTTAACAGTGCTTTATGTAGGCATTGAATTTAGAGATAAGTATAGTTGTTGGTCAGCCGTTTTGGAAGATAGGACTATGTGAAAAAATTTAGCTCTTATGTTACATCTCAAGAATTACTATAATATTTATCGTTGAACTTGACCCGGAAGTAATAATATTATAGACAATGTATAGAAAGCTATTTATATTTATTAGGTACTTATTTTCAAAATGGCGACTGTACAAATTATTTTGGTTTTATTGATATATCTTCCATACTATTTGGCCAATTTCCACCAAATGTTGTATGTTGAAAGGATTTTTAGAAGCTTCAGATAATAAAAGCCAAAGTATAGCCATATTACCTATCATTGTGTATGAAAGTGCCACACGAATCAATAAAATATTTATGTAATATGTGAAAAAAATGACCGATTCGTTACCAAATTTCGCAATCAAGTAGTACCGCGGCATGTGATGAAACTGGTATGTGTTAAGTCAGTCAAAACACTTATTTTCAAAATGGATGCTACATAGCTATTTTAACTTAGTGAGTTATATCGTCGAAACCACGTAATCAGTTCGAACTTAACTTTGTACGCTGGTATGCATTTATTACAATTATCAAATATGTGTACACAAAGCCTCTTGGCCCACCATTATACGAGACAGAGCAACACGAATAGATAAAGTTCTTACGTCATATCTCAGGACACAACTGACATATTTATACCAAATTTTGCATTTATTTCAAAATGGCGGTCATATGCCTATTTTTAGTTTAGAATGCTATATCGTCGAAATAATGTAGTCCCAAAATAACCTCGTGTTCTGGAAGTAGGTATTACAACTATCAACAGCATCTACACGGAACATCTTTTATAACCCATCTTAAAGTTAGCGACATGCAAAAAAAATGAAGTTTTTGTGTAATATCTCTGGAAACAATTGACGGATTCGAACCCAATTCGGCAAACAAATAGCACTGCAGCAGGTGGGGTAAACTGGTATTTTTTAAGTAGGTCAGGCACTTATTTTCAAAATATTGACTATGTAAATATTTTAGCTAAGAACATTTTATTAACTAAACAAATTCCAACATAATTTTGTATGCTGGCAGTGTGTATTACAACCATCAAATATGTCTATGCAGAGAATCATTTCTCTGCCATTTTGTATAATAGCCTCAACTATAAAAATAAAGTTTTTTCTCATGTCTTGGGAAACAACCAATCCATTCTTACAAATTTTGGCGAAGATGTACTGTGGTTGGCTATATTAATATATGTATTCTTTAAGTATGATACACTTATTTTCAGAATGGTGGCTAAAAAATCATTCTAGTTTTATGTGCTATATCCACAAAGTTATGTAATCTATTTTAACTTAACTTTGTATATTGGCAGTATACAATAGTCGAATGTGCCCCTACATTACTTTTTGTCCTCAATTTATGAAGATCGCCATATGAAAGTTATGAAGGTTTTATGCCATACCTCAAGGACCAATGAAACGATTCCCACAAACTGTTACGCTGGAACATTTTAACTCATTTGTACTGAATTGTGCACACCATAAATGGTACAAAAGTCGACGTAAACTTTAATGATTTTAATGGGCCAGACAACTATGTTCAAAATAGTGACGTCATAAGTTATTGAGGTAAGTTTGCCACATATATTAAACAATTTAACCAATGCAACCAAACTTTGTATCTAGATGTTATACGTTAGAGACATCGTATACCGAGGCAATTTTTTGACATTTTTTACGATATTATTAAAAGATAAAAACGAGGTTTTCTAATGGCATACTTCAGGGACCAAACAACCGATTTCCACCAAGTTTTTCACAAAAGTAGAGCTTTGGTAGGCCATGTTAATGTAAGTATTAAAAATGATTCAGTAACTTATTGTTTAAATACAAACTTCAATGTAACTTACGGTTTTTTAATGTGGCTCAGATAATTATTTACAAAATATGGTCCTGTAAATATTTCAGGTTAGTTACTTAAACTCTATAATTTAAAACATCACACTGATTACATTCGAAGTTAATGTTCCCAACCCTACCTCCGCAATATAGTTAATTGCACGCTATTTTTATGGCACAATTTTTTTCCTGGGGTCGAGGTCCCGTGTAAGGCGTGTGTTCATTTGTAATGGTTTTAATAGTGTTGCATAAGTTTCTGGTTGCAACTCTAATGGTATTGTTGTTAACGAGACGCGTAAAGGCGCACCTGCCATCTAACCTTTTAAGAACTCCTTTCAAAATGATTTGTATTCACGAAGTGGAAAGAAGGCTCGTTAGTTATATGTGCAATTTGTTGTTTAATCTGTACATAGCATGGAAGTAATGCCTACGTCAGGATACTAAAACAGAAACGTTTACCGTCGCTACTATGCAAAGTCCTAAACTTTCCTAAGCATTTCATTCTTTCATCAGGAAATAAAGGAACGCTACCGTTTATGTATGAGAAAACAGCGTAACCATGCTCACTTCCTCACCATAGTTATACGCTGTAGAACTATGGTGAGGAAGTGAGCATGGTTGGTGTAATGGTGAATTTCTGAATAATTCCTTATTGCGTTGTTAATACTGTACTGTGTGTGCTGTGTCTACTCAATTGCCTGCTACACAAATACCAACGATCCCGTGGCAGCGGCTCAAGCGAGATACGTCACACCATACACCAAGGACAGCAAATAGGCATGCGCGACACGTGGAATAGAGCATAGCGTCGCCCCTCGTGATATACCGCGACTCGCTGCTCACACATCGAGATTTGTCCCAGTTAAATTTCACTGCAATAAATCCATTGGTTTGATAGTTATGTGGGAACAACAGGGGTAGACAGCGAACGTTACTCGTGTTTGTGTGTGTGTGTGTGTGTGTTGTTATAATTTGTTTATATTGTGGTTAAACCGAACTTGTTGATAATGTTTGATGGAATCTCATTATGGTAGATCATGTTGGGTAAATAAACATGAGGATCTATAGGTTACTGTATGGCTTTATAATAAAACATCTGGAGAGTTGATAAAATAGGCCTACTATAAGGTCGGGGGGAGAATTGTTAATTTAACTGCATATATTATCTTACTGAGAGCCACGTTAGTATATTGTAATTGTCCCACCTTGAGAAGTATCCCAAGGCTGATTTAAGTGTTACAGTGGTAGGCATAGCAGGCTTCTTGTGATGCCGATCTCGGCCGGCGTCACATGGATAAAGACCCTTATTGCTGCTCTGCATTGCCCTCATATCAGCGTGGCATAACGCAGCATGCCCTGATTCCCTGGCTGGTAGAGGGGATTCCTGTTTACCGGGGTTCGGGAAATGCGAGTTCCGATTACGGCAACTGGCTGACCTGATTACCGCTCATGTGTGATGGCGTGTTCACGCATGCCGTCTAATTAAGGCCTCTACACGCTATCGTAAGAGTGTGTTAAGATTTTAGTGTTGAGGTGTCAGTCGCGTTTTTACATAATCAAATGAGAGGAAAAGAAAGAGGATATTTTAAAACTAGTATCGCGTCCGTTGGTAATTACCCAATAGGTCTAACTAGATAGTTAATGCCTATTCCCATATGTGTTAAACCTTGCATTAAAAGTCTGTCATGAAAAGAGGTTTCTACAGCACATTTTGGAATGTACTGCAACCCGTATAGAACAGACGAAGTGAAAGCGTAACAAATAAATAAACATTTTTCCACCTGCTCCTCGCTGAAAGCTCGTTGTACTACGAACTTCACAAATTTCATGCCAAAGTTCCAGAACAGTAGGCCGCGAAACCTACATAATTCAAAAAGGAGACAGAGGGACAGCCGCCTCATTTACATTCCTTTTGTGTTTCACTAGCCAGTATCACGTATTCCGTTCAACCGCCCCCGCGGCTGCATGTTCACTTTCGCTGCAGCTCACTCGTGAGATCTAGCGGCGAGAATGGAACTACGTCAAATTACTCGCGCGTTGATGCAATTAGAATTACTTCTGAGAGTCGCGTGAGAGCGGACGTCTGTGGCATTGCGGCACTATGCTCAATTGTGGTAGAATCCTATTTTATCTCCGGAGCCGAGCAAAAAAAATCATGCTTCCACTGTGGTGTATTCATTTCGCATTTCCTGCACAGAAACCGCTTCGAGATTAAACTTTGTATAGCAACTACCTGACTATAGGCTATTCACAGCAAAGTGATCACTTTTTGAAGCCCCCTCATTTGGAATAATAGTCAATAAATATATTTGATTGTTGCCTTAGACGTTAACTTTAAGGCTGGTGAAACATGTCCACTGTGTTTATTACTTGCATGGCAATACTTATTTTAAAACCGTGGTTAGAGGATAAAAAAATGGCCAAAAGGAAAAAGTTACTATGGCCTCAAAAGTGCTCAGTTTACCGTGAACAGCCTATAGCCAGGCTAGTTGCAGGGCGCAATAAACGCGAGTATGTGACATTTAAAGTATTTAAGGGATTCCGTCTGGCTGCAGTTATTTCGCGCATTCGGGTCCTCGAAACACGGGAGCTGTAAGGCCGACTATTGCTAGTTCGCCACTTGCCTCGTCGCCTCTACGCGCAATATGCCCAACTGGTGTGCACTTATTCCGTCGGTGACTCGCCAACGAGAATTTAAGTTCTGTACCTGAATTTTTTTCAGCATGCTAATAAATCAAATTTGCTATGCATGTCTGAAGACAACTTTGAAGATACTGCACGGAAAATTTAGCAGCTAAAAGTAATTCCGGAACATCCGTTTCAGAAATTTCCACAACACAAAAAAATATTATTGGAGTTGAAATGAGATCTTGGAAGTTGTAATGGGACACATAACGTTTCTTATATGCACTTTGTGTTCAGACGCCGCTACATAATATCGTACGTGTTTTTGAATCTCATGTGTTTTCTACCAAACCTCTGCAACGCACATCACGCGCTTGTCAGGCGGGGCCCTTAACATTTTCAGACCCACCTTAATTTATGGTTACAGGTGTTGCTCATGATAACATTTTTGAAGCACACTTCACCTAAGACGAGAGTGGGAGATTACGGACTGTTCGCGATCGAGTGAGCGCTTTTGAAATCAACCTTAGAAAAAAGTCACTGCCCCTACCTGCATGTATTTTAATGGGCGCACTGAGTGACATGCGCTCCAGTAAAGTTGGTAGCGATTGAGGGGAAGTAGTCCCATATCTAATCGTCGGATAAAAAGTGTTACAGAACCATTTGTAATAATTTAAATAATTTTTTTCGCTTTCCGTTTTTCTTAATGGATTGAAATGTAAAAATGAGCAGATTTTAAAAATATTTGCTTTTTTAATAATTCCACAGTTTCATTTGACCAACGCATGAGTAAAGTGATGAGGAAATGGCAATGTTAATTTTACATAAGGCGCAAGAATAACCAACGTGCATATAAGTAGATCTTCTGCAAGGCTTTCAAAAGTGCTCAGTTTACCGTGAACGAGCCTATATCGTTACTGCAACCAATCAACGCCAGGCTTTGTGTTACGCTAGTAGCACTGTTTACGAATCACTTAACCTCAGGTAAGAGGATTGGACTTAAAGCATAGCAGTTTACGTTATCAGACAAGAAAGAGCCTTCCAGTGGGTCATTGTGTAAACAGGGTCTCGACGCTTTAAACTGCTAGACTATTCCTAACGACCCCCTTAGCGACATATTGTCGGCTTTCAAGCGTGAAAACTTGACAGTAAATCGTTCGCTCGTAACGGCTCAATTTTTCGTACGTAATATTACATTCTACACATATCTTGTTTTAGGAGCTAGATAAAATATCTACAAGTAGTGCGTGAAAAAAAAAAATTATTTGAACTTTGTGTAAAACGACATATGTCAGTTGTAATACAAGGCTATCATGTGTAATATTACAAAGAAATGTTTTTCAGATTTTACAAGAAAACTCTTTGTAGTTTTACAAAGGGTTTTCTTGACAACTGGGTTTCCAAAGAGTTTTCTTGTAAAAGTACAAAAATCTTTTAGAGTGTTCTTCTCTGGAAAAAGTTTCGAAAGTTTCAGGATGGAGACTGGCAGAGAACTACGTTAAAGAGACATTTCGCATATGTATAGAAGTGCCATTTTTTAAAGCGGTATTTGAATATTTCTTTTTGGAAGAAAAATTAATAAAACGGATGCTTTCAGGGTAATTACTAAGTACGAGAATGCCAGTAGGCCATTCTCAAGTACTCTAAAATACGTCGTGAAAATTTGTTATAAAATGTTATGGCCTCTGATTAATATTCCTGTTCTTACTCACTCCATTAGAGAAAGTCTGCATACCTTTAAGGTTCCTTGAGCATGAAAGTCTGCATACCTTTAAGGTTCCTTGAGCATGAAAGTCTGCATACCTTTAAGGTTCCTTGAGCATGAAAGTCTGCATACCTTTAAGGTTCCTTGAGCATGAAAGTCTGCATACCTTTAAGGTTCCTTGAGCATGAAAGTCTGCATACCTTTAAGGTTCCTTGAGCATGAAAGTCTGCATACCTTTAAGGTTCCTTGAGCATGAAAGTCTGCATACCTTTAAGGTTCCTTGAGCATTAAGTTGACTGAGTTATCTAATGCACATACCTAATTGGTGCTGGGCACTCCTGCGCATTTAGGTTACAAATGCCATAACAATAGCTTTGCCCAGACAACTAGATTGGAAGCATCGGATAGCAAGTTATCCATCACTGCACATATAATTTCATAACTGAAAATTTGTAAATATATTAACTTAAAAAAATTCCCAGCAAATAAAAACCACATGCATGCAGTCGCATATAAAATACGCATATGCACTATGTATGGATCAGACACATCATAAAATATTAAACAGAGAAGTGAGATAACGTACATAAATAATAACAGGCTGTTATTATAGAAGGCTAACAAAGTAAAGCAAAGTAAAGCAAAGTAAAGCAAAGCCTCAGACAGAACGGATGGTCTTGAGAACTTCAAGCTACTTGTAGAAGCGCGGTACCTAATCAAACTCTTTTTGTTAGTAAGAAAATCATTTTCGTTTGGAGTTGCCGCAAACAACAACTAAAAAAGTAGAACCTGACTAAAGTATTAGAATTTTAGAAAACGTTACTTTTAGTGCTGAAAAACTAAACAGTAAATTTTGAACTTGAACTCGTAATTTTTTTTCTTTCTATAAAAAAAAAAAAAAAAAAAAAAAGACCTGTAAAAACTTTGAACTTTGAACATGATGCAGTGTTGTTTATCACGCCGTTGTTTGATTTCACGAGTCAATGCAGTCCAGTAAACAATGGGGCTTTATCAGTTAGATGTAAACACCAATACACACATCGGCAGAAAAGTTCTCGCTCACGAACGAATAGCATTCTGGGAAATGTTTGCGTACGTAAAATCCATTCAACTCTCGTTGAGCGGTTAAAAAACAAATAACGATGCGATAGAGCATTAGGCATTCATTTGTTAATAATTACTGGATTTAACAACCAATACAAAATTTTCCCCTCAATTTGCCTACATTCTGCTTCACCTTAAAACACCTTTGATTTACCATGAAAAAAAAAAAACGCTACGAGTAACTTGAAAATTAATACACAATTAAACTAGGGAAAATTTTAACGTTTGTAAAACTGACGGTGATACGGACATATTTACAATTTTTTTTTGTGTGGCCGTCCCTGATTTTTTTTTGTAAAACAAGCATATCTTAAAAGTGATTTACAGAATGTATTTCGCTGTCCCCCTTTTTTTTTTTTTTTTTTTTTTCAAGAGTTAGAAATTAATAAAATTGCTATTTTGAAAGGCAGTTATTCAGAGAGCAATAATTTTTTATATTCTGTAAATATTGTGACAAAGAAAGAAAATTTTCTGTAGATTGACACAGATTTACAGAAAAGAAATTTCTTCATTATAACGTTCTTAAATAAATAAATGTCTCTATATGCTGTTTACGGTAAAGCGAGCACTTTTTGAAGCCTTCTCAATTGCAATAATACTCAATAAATATGTTTTACTGCAGCCATCGACGTTAACTTTCGAGTCTGGTGAAATATTAATACTGTGTTTATTACTTGCGTGACAACATTTATTTTAAAAAAAGTGGTGGAACTATGAGAAATTACTGTTAGAAAAATGTAACTAGGGCTTCAAAAGTGCTTACTTTACCGTGAACAGCCTGTAGCAATAGCTTCATGGATATTAGTAGCGTACACATCATCAAGGCGAAAGCCAATTCTCCCTCTTGCCGACTGACCGCGTGGGGGGGGGGGGGGGGGAAAGAAAAGAGTGTTTCATGGTGGGACGCAATTTGTTACCCGAAAGAAATTACCCCAGGGTCACTTACCATCTCAGAAAAGCAAAAAAACCACCGAGAAGTTTTCGAGAGCGTGTGCTTGATTGCCGCGACGTTTTTTTTTTTTTTGGGCGTTAAGTGATAAAAGCTTACAGCGTCACGGATGTTGACGGATAGCACTGGAACGTTTCCTGCACCCACAACCGTTCCTGACACACATACTTCAAGGTTAAGTGCATCGTAAACTACAATTCCATGCGTAGTAGCTAACTGAGATACTCGAGTTTCGAAACAGAGCCTGTCGAAATGAATGCACAGAAGGTTTTTTTTTTTTTTTTTTTTTTTTTTTAAGAACTTGTGTAACATCTCATATATTAGGGACGCCAGTCAAAGTTAATATATTCCCTCCGTCAAGTATTTATTTACATGTCTTTGTAACAACGTTCAAAACTTCGTATCAAATTATTCTTGTTGTGACAAACAGAAATACTTAACAAGAATGAAGTAGTTTGTAAGTTTCGCTAACAACACAATTTCCTCTCGCGAGACCAAAATATAAAGTAAAGAGGGCGTATTCGATTGTGATTACAAATGTGACGAAAATAACGTAGGAAAAACGAGACGGATTTCAAAATAACTGTTTTGAGGCCCTTGTATTTTAAGGGCTTTGTTTTTGACATCTGGATATGGAAATATGCCTGCAGAGAAATATAAGTGCGTCCAAGATGACTGGGACATTGCCGCTTTTAACAAATACAAGTGTTGAGCACCGATGAGTGAGAAGCGAGGCTATGATGGAACAACAATTGGAAACGGAGCACTTGGAGAGATCCCAGAGGCCAAAAGCAACAATCTGGAGTTCGGCCTCGCCTGTAATCGAACTCGGTTCACCATGGTCGGAGAAAGATTGCGTGCCTATCTGTATATACACCAAAGGTACAGGACTTTTTTGGGCATCTCACAGATTGTGTGTTCTTCCCCAACATGTTAACGTGAACATTTTCAACGTCCTATTTTCTATTATCAATTCATTGATGAAGTAGAGCTGAAATATTTTTAAGAAACATACAAAGTTTTTTTTTTTTTTGTTATATCTCACACCAATACTTGTTGAAGATAGTTGAGACTTATAATACAAGTCACTCATTTAAGCATTTACTGTTTAATGAGACGTCAACACTTTCAAACAGTTTTCGTAAAATAAATGTGAACACTTTTTAAAATATTTGAGTCAAAGTTGAAATATAAACACATTCACTTACGGAATGGGAGCTTTTGTTCCAATTTGAGTTCATGAAGGCGGATTCCTACCCGCCAGTTTAGATTTATCGATTTTTCGCCAAAGCTTCTGTTTCAGAAGGTGTATTGAAATTTCCCGCACGGTGTAACCTAATTAATAGCTTCCCAAACGTAGTTGAACTTCCACAACTTCGCCACATTTATTTATTTCCAGCTGGTAACTGTCAAGTCGAAACGCGAGATTATTTCTTGCGAACGTTTACACAGGCGACGTTATCAACGGAAAACAAGAAATACTGACTCAGAGAAAGGACTAGGCAGTTCTCGTTCCAAACAACATGATACAAAATTGTAATGCCAGATTACGGCTGAAATTCCATAAATTGAAGATGGCGAACGGGAATCTGCCATAAGTAGCATCGCGAAATATGAAAAAGGAACCGTATAACAGAGAAATTATGAACACAGAGATGAAACAGGCACATAAAACGTGTACTCCAGGCGCAAAGGCAAGCAAATAGGCTTCAATTATCAGCATAATTTTGGAACGTTTTTCGCAAACCAGTGCCAGATAACCAACTCGCCAGACGTCAGCCCAGCCAATGGGGAGTAAGTGCGAGAAGAGATCTGGGTGGCTCTTAACATCGAGGTCTTGAGAGCCCATGAGTGTGAAGTGAGGTGACTATGGAGCAGCGCCAGAATGCAAAGCCGGGAGAAAACGGGAGACACCCGAGAAAACCCGCCACCCAGGGGCATCGTCCGGAACGATTCCCACATGCGAAAATCCAGGGGCGACCCCACCGGGAATCTAGCCCGATTCACTGTGTTGGGAGGCAAGTAGTCGAACCACTACACCATCGCGGCACCCCCCCCCCCCCAACCACCCGCCCTGAGGGAAAAGTTCGCTGCACGCAGTAGCCAATCAGACACAATGCCCGTTCCCAGAGCCCTTGCGCTGCCCGTGGAAGAATGGGCAAGTCCACATCAAAATAATCGTCAAGCTATGTCCTTTCCACGTACGTAGCCTGTATTGTTTTTGTCCGTATGACAAAATAATCTGGGCAGAATAGTTAATTGGGTAATTTTTAAGGTTTCCCTATGATCTACTTTTCAGTCTGTTTTATATCCTTCTGCCACGCGCATTACCACATGCCTGATAACTTCATTCATACGGTATCCGTTAATATGAAATTGTTAGGAATGCAAATATGTTACGAATATGTTAAGTCATATTCTAAAATTAAAAAAAAAGAAACAGAAAATAAAGTGGCCATAAATGTATAGGATACACTAGTAAAGAATTCCAAATCATTCGAAATACTTTCATACATTCACTGCCCATATTACTAGAGTACATGCTAGTGTGTCCTGTATCTATAGGCTTTTCACGGTAAAATTAACACATTTGAAAGCCCTGCTTAAGATCTAGTTGTATGCACGTTTGTGTATTCTTCCGCCTTATTAAAAATTATCATTGCAATGGGTCTTATCACTTTTTTCATGCGTCGTTCAAGTGAAAATTTGCAATTTATAGAAAAATAAACATTTTATAAATCTGCTAATTTTCACACACTGGCGAATTAAAAAAAAAAACAGAAAGCGAAATAAATAATTAACATTATAACAAATGGTTACCTAACACTTTTTATTTGACGTTAAGATGTGAAACTATTTTCCATGTATTGTTACCAACTTTACCAGGCGCATCTCACTCAGTGCTTCCGTTGGAGTATGTGCAGACATGGGCAGTGACTTTTTTCTAAGGTTAATTTCAAAATTGCTCACTTTATCGTGAACTACCTTTAAAAACTAAACAGTTTAAAATGCTTCAAGTCAGTGAGTTTGACTGCAGATATGTTGAAACAACTGCACTAGAACTAGTAAAGTTTTACTGATCATTTCAGTTGCTGGTATTTTCTCATCAAACCGCGAGTTCTACTACTGACTGATAGTCAATTGCACACGCTTGGTAGTAAAAATCTCAGTGAATTTCACTGATTCGTAAGTGTATAACAGCCCATCAACTGAATATTCAGTAAAATAATACTGCGGAGAATCACTGATTCAGATTTGTAGTGAATATATGTAGTTATCAGCAGAATGTGTTTAATACTTGTGACAAATGTGCTTACTTTACCGTAGAAAACCTTGACTTTAGGTAGTTCTTATGAATACTCAGGGGCGGGGGGGTGTGAGTGGGCGCACGTGCGCGAGTGTGTGTGTGTGTCTATATATATATATATATATATATATATATATATATATATATATATATATATATATATATATATATATATATATATATATATATATATGTGTGTGTGTGTGTGTGTGTGTGTGTGTGTGTGTGTGTGTGTGTGTGTGTGTGTGTGTGTGTGTGTGTGTGTGTGTGTAAAATTGTAACGTATTCCCGCACACTAAAATATTTTAGGTACTTTTACAAGAAAGATATTTGGAAACCCATGTTCCAAGAAAATCATTTGTAAATCTACAGACGGTTTTCTTATAAAATCTGCAAAACATTTATTTGCAATATTACAAATGTTGGCGTTGTATTACAACTTAAATTATTGAAACGTGTACATCAAATAACTTATTTCTCGTAGAAAACCAATGTAATAAATTAATAACAGAGAATAACTAAAAAATTTAAAAATATAATTCACAAAGAAAACTACATTATGGCAGCACAGGGGTTAGAACCCACGCCCTTGTATTATTGTCTCGCACCCTTAACCACAACACTGACTCGACTTACGAGCTTCCTACTTACCTTCATAGTAAATATAACTGCTAATAGCTACAAAATGTTAACGAGGTTATTCTATTAAAAATAAATTTATTTTATTTTAAGAGCTATGTATAGCTAGAAAAAATTAATTTAATGAGTGCTATGGTCGCGTTATATGGAAATTGTCGTTTTATTATGACTATTTGAGTTGATATAAGTATTTTTTGTTATTCAAACTTGCGATACGTTTCTTTTTGCACGAAACTACAACTTACGTCACCTATATTTTTTGCACAAGCAGCTATATACTGTTTTACGTTGTTAAGAGTCCGCCATTTTGCTAAAGCTCGCGGATACGGATCAGTATAGCACAGACATTCCTTATGTTCTATTACAAACACGGCCGTTGTAGTTATACAAACGACTAGTTTTACAAGAGTAAGCGTTGTATTGTTACAAGCAATTGCAAAACTACACACAATTTCTCGGTAAAAATTACAAAAATTTTTTTACAGCGCAGGACCGACATGGGCTGTTACAATTTGGCGCTACATAAGTGGAGTTGACTGTGTTTCTTGGCCATTTTGGACGATGTTCGAGGTGAACGAAGGCAACTATGGAGCAAAGGTGGCATAAAGAATGGGGAGTAAACGGAACAACTCCGAGAAAACCGCAACGATGCGTAGTTTACATTACCAACGTGCGGAAATTCACGTCCAAATAACTCCCACGTTGTCACGGTCTAGGGGTTAAAATAAAGGGCCGTGCAAATACGAAGTTATTCACATAAATGGTTTCGGTTTTAATTCGTTTTGTTAAAACGTGACTGATGAGAGCTGTACTGAATGCGCATCAAATACGCCTTCGCCGTTACGGGCAATTCTTCAAACGTGCAGTGTTTTCGCCGTGTTACGTGGCACGTGTGGGATTCGAAACTGTGTCAATGGTATGTTGTTCGTCGAAAGCCTGTAGCAAAGTGCGATTCAACCTCCTAAAGGCTTTTCACGATCAAGTGAGCACCTTTAAAACCAACCTTCAAAAAAAGTCACTGCTCCTAAATTCAAATATTTAATATATAAACGGGCGTACTAAAGTTGGTAACGATGGATGGAGTGTAGCTCCATATCTTAACGTCAAATAAAAAGTGTTAGACAAACATTTGTGATCAATTAAATATTTATTTCGCTTTCTATTTTTTTAATGCATTGAAGTAAAAAAAAAATTACCAGAATTGTAAAATGTATTCTGGCAATAATTTCACAATTTCTCCTGACCGACGCATGAATAAAGTGATGAGGCCCATGGCATTGTTAATTTTACATAAGGCGGAAAAATACACAACGTGCATGGAAATAAATCTTAAGCAGGGCTTTCAAAAGTTCTTATTTTACAGTGAACTGTCTATATAGTAGTTCCACTCATGTCCGTCTAGTACGTTTTAAAGTACAGCTGTCTGAAAAGTGACAATCCTTTCTCGTCTGGCATTTCTCCCTGTATGGATACATATCGGGGACACGTTTCGGTGTTCCATTAAAAAAAAAATGCATATTTCAAAGAAGTTGCGACGCTTTCAAATGCCAATCAAGCGACCGCCTTACTGCAAAGAAACGACGAACCACTCACTACCGACTCGGCGCTGATATATTTTTGAATGCTGTCGGTAACTGAAGGTGTAGCAATTCCGTCACACAACGCTCATCATCTTATGACAGTAGGAAATAGTAACAGACATCGTACAGGCTAACGCAAGTTATACCGTAGCAGCTGTCTTGCAAGTAGACAACCATCGTGATTTTCGTCCGCTGTCGTCACCGGATATTACAAAATGTTTGATAACAGCACTTCTCCCATTTTATGTCGCAGTTTCAGGGCTTATGGCAGTCACAGATAGTATTGCTTCAAACGAATTTGTAATTAAGCGGGTAAAGATCTCTACAGCTTACTCAATCACCTGCAGGTGTACATTATATTATAAATTGATTTAAAAATAAATAATAATAACCACATAATTTAAATTATCTTTGAGGAGCAATGGAAACAAAACATTATCCACGTAAAAGAAAATACCCAAATTAAATTTTATTTCTGTTAGCAAAGTAATAAAACCTTGTATAATGTAACAATTATCACTTTATTGGCGTATGTTGATACCCAAAGAATATATTTTAATGTGGAAGATTAGTCGTACGAAATGATTAAATTACATGAACTGACACAAATTACGAGTAAATACGTATTTAATTATTTATCTATAACGGTAATTTTTAAATATTCAGACTATTTATTTTCAAAAACCAGTTAGTATTGTACATATGTCGGTTCTGGGGCAGGATTTCAGGAGTAGAGCTAGGAGCCATCGGCCATTTTGGTTGTCGTCACAGACGTTGCCGATGGCCTGGGACGACCATGTAATCGACAAAATTGCCTGTTTCACTCCGAAAATCATTTACGAAATTAATTATTTTGACTAAAATCACTATTTTCACCAAAAATTCTCCATAAAAAATTAAAACACGAGGAAAGCCTATTTGAAGCTTCTTGAAGAAAGAGACGAAAAATCTCACTCGAGCATGAGGATTCGAGGCTCTTAGCGAAATGAGCCACTGAATCTTTAAAGAAGGATTTTTTTTGCAATTTTTAACGACTTTTTTAATGATTTGAGGGGGTGGGGTTGGGTAGGATTACATTATATGTTCTCTCGATTTTTTTAGTATTTTATTCAGCTAAAAGCCTCGAATCCTCTTGTTAGAATGAGGATTTTATCGCGTCTTGCTACGAGGATCTTCAAATCCGCTTTCCTTATTATTCCATTTTTTTTTTTTTTTATTTTCGGTGAAAATAGTGACTTTCAGGAAAAATAATTAATTTCGGGAGTGATTTTTAGAGGGATAGAGGCAGTTTTGTCGATATCAAGGCTGAGCCAGGCAGCCGGCCGCGCCTGTGATAACAACCAAGATGGCGGACAACTCCCAGCTCGTACTCCCGAAATACTGCCCCAGAACCGACATATGTATACTACTCAAGTTATTGGCTACTACTTCTACGAGTGTAATTCAATTACTATGTTCAGTTAAGTATATACTGAACTGTCCATGACCTAGTGCATCTCATGGCCACAACCCCAGCTAATTTCCAGTAAAAGGAGTATTCCAAGGTGGCTATCAAGGCATCTGGTTCACCCCCTCGTTGACCAGGCATTGTAAAATACCTGGACAAGAGCTGCTTCAGCAGTAGGTGGCCAGTAATACTGGCTTCGTAGATCACGGACTTAGAAATCACTGAGAAGCAAAAGGAACTTGGAGGCTCATCTATTCACAGAATATGTCCGCTTTAGAATCTAAAAAAAAATATATATATATTATTAGAGCGCCAAGGATGCCAAACATAAAGAGGGTTTTCTAGTTGTAGACAAGAAAATAGCGAACATTTTGAAAAGTTTAGTACAAAATAATATGCTCAAGAGTAAGGTCGAGTGTCTCCTTGATGCGTTAGCGCCAAGATGTTAGGCTACGTGCAAGACACATTCGCTGTGTGGTCGCCTATCGGCAAGAACAACTAGGATCTGATTTTCATCTAAGTGGGTTAAGTGAAGAGATTTGGGCGGCTCTTTTAACGAGGTCTTGAGAGCCGATGAGGGTGATTGAGGTGAGCGTGGAGCAGAGCCGGAATGAAAGGGCGGTGTAAACTGGAGATCCCCGAGGAGACCCGCCGATCAGCGACATCGTTCGACACGGCTCCTACTTAACGAAATTCTGGAGTGAACCGGCCGAGGATTGAGAACCCGGTTCGCCTTGGCGGGAGGCGATGCAGTCTAATCGCTCAGCCACCGCGGCCCCATTTAGCTAAGTACTGAGTACTTAAGAGTGGGATGAACCCCCGCGTTTTTGTGAGATAGTTGTTTGTGAGAATACGTGTATCTCAGGTTCTGCAATACGACTTTCTGTCATTAAAGATGAAAGACAATTATCTATGCCCGCATGTTTTTACTTTTGTCATATTAAGTGTATTCCAGGAGGGAAAAAAATCATGAAAATGGTCAACTATCGCAATTTTAAAGCTTGCCTATGCAGTTTCCTTAAGCAGCAAGAGAAAAGTGCAAAGATACGAGCGTAGTTTAATCTGTGGTCTTTTATCGCGTGTAATGAAGTGCACTGTTACAAATCTAATTTGCACAGTACGGCGTTACGACGGAAACACTGCACGCCTTGCCCGTAGGAGCGATGAGGCACAAGGCGTGCGTGTTAGTGCCGCCCGTATCGCTCCCTCGCTTCCTGACCTTGGCCGCGCAGCTCCATCCCACTCGTAAGAAATCGAAGGTGAAACAGCGGCTCACATCACGAACTCCAGTCGCACACGCAACAAAATGCCGTCACTGGCCGTCAAAATGTTGGAACGCCTTTCGCCAATCAGCGCCTGTTAATATGCTCGCCAGCCATCAGTCAGTTCTATAGGGTATATTTTGCTGCACTTACCCATGTAGCAACCACATACGGCCCATTGATGGTTTGCAGTCAGTTACCAAGCCGGCAAACAGTTGGCCAACAGCTGGCATGCACCCGGCACCATTGCTGGTACTGAACTGGCAACACTACCTAGCCATACTCTGCCCATAGCTGGCTCAGGTGTGGCCCACGTGCTTACAACAGCAATAGCCCATCGATGTACCATTTCACAGCCTACTTATGGCTAGCCCATGCTTTCACCATGTCC
This sequence comes from Dryococelus australis, assembly GCA_029891345.1. Lineage (NCBI taxonomy): Eukaryota > Metazoa > Arthropoda > Insecta > Phasmatodea > Phasmatidae > Dryococelus > Dryococelus australis. The sequence continues at coordinate 24,348,904 of CM056996.1, read as the reverse complement.
AACTGTATCTCTTAAATATAATTATTTTGACCTTCAATGTCAGCTTTTCATAGTTTTCATTTTCGTTTGCTTCACTATTAAACACATACGACGTGGAAATATGACGCTTACCATTGCAAAAGAGAGGGCGCTATCTTACACCCCTCGAGTTGACAGCCAGGTATGCTAACCATTACTCCACTGTGTATTCTTATGTTTAGATTAACTAATTAAAAATATATCAGACTTGAATTAATAAAAGACACTAATATAATATAAATTACACTAGTTATTACATAGCTTTGAAATTTACCATGGAAATTAATCAGTTTTTAAAAAGATGCAGATAAAAATACTGTCGTTTAGAAAAATCTTCCTAAATGAATTGCGATATTATCCAAAAAATTGCCTTTGATATAATATTTTTCAGTGTGTATGTCACTTGGATGATATTCATCTGTTTTGAAATGCAGCTGCCAGTTATGAATATTTTAGTTATATGAAATGACTAAAGCCTTTCAGTGTTAATTTTCTGAAGGTGGTTATATATTGTTTTTTTTTTTTTTTTAACTTCTCATTTTAATTATATGCCGTCATACGCGGAAAATATTACATATGTAAAATTATCCAATACCAATCACTGCATTTTCAGCATTTAGCCATAGATATTTCATCACTATACATTTACAAATAATCTATAATTATATTAGACACACATATATACATATACGCGTGTGTGTAGTTTGAAGAAGCTATCTGCGAAAAGTGGGACCCATTAATATTCCCATAATAAGCCAAATTGCACCAGCAATGGTCCATCGATGTACCCCTTTACAGCCATCAATTGCCCTATATATGACTACCCATTCTTTTACCAGCAATAAGTAAAAGTTATGTGCGGCCATTGCTGGAATACAGCCGGTAAACCATATATGGGTCATTAATAGGTCACCTACTCTCATCCATCAGTTTAATTTCCATTAACGTTCCATCAGTGGGCCATAAATGACATGCCAAGTGTCCTGTTGCCAGCAGTCAGCCATAACAGGGTCATTAGTGTAAACCCATAAGTATTCAGTGCCAGCAGTAAAACCACAGTCGGTCTACTGTGGCTCGCTACATGGGTAGTAGCAGGTCAGACACAAGGCCTCACGAAGCCAAAACTAAACTAGCCACTGCCGCTTCAAAGTAACTGCAACGCCATTAGCCTCTGTACACTATTCTATTCTGTGACTACGATGTACAAGCTATCCGCTTCTCGAAAGGACTTGCGGCAAGAATTTACGTCGACATGGTCTGTTAGTGTCTTACTATACGATGGTGAATGTGTGGTAATGCGGTGGTTCATAAACTGAAACGTTCTCCATTTTATAGCTTATCCCACACCTTTTCGCCCCGGATGTAAAAGTCAGTAATGTGTTTGACGACCCGACACGGCCTCTGACATTCAAGGAAAATATCTGATGCGGGCTCTCCTTGTCTGTCCTCGTCTCTTCCACTCCCTTTCTACTGTGCCTCACGCCCTTCTACAAATTAAACGGCTTCAATCTGCTGCAGGCGATGATAAACACTGCTCCGGGGTGATGTTTGGTACTTAGTCCGTATTGCTGTTGTTGACCTTTTGATACTCTCTGTTAATTGCAGCCGGAGCACTATAAGGCACTCTCTTAATCATCTCTGGTGAGCTTCTGTCAGCATGCCCCACTTTAGTTAACGGTACGTATGTGAGGATATCCATTATTACCAGTTTCGCATTATATCCATTTCCCTACGGACATGCCGATAGTTGTTTTGGTAACGTGGACACACGAACTTAAATATGGAAAATACATAAAATAAATTTCGATTCTGAAGTCAACTCACTGAGTGAAGATGCGTAAGAGTAACAAGCTAGATTCGCATTCTGGAGCACCCGGATTCGAATTCCTGTCTGATCGTAATGATTCGGCTTCTCTCTAGATTTCCTCAATCACCCCATTTAAAATACTGGAAGCTACTTTCGGTTAGTTCCCTGTTTCCGGCCATCCAAACCATTAGTTATTTCTGCGATGAAACCACTCTTAACGAGAGATTAGGCCATTTATTCTGTGAAGTTATTCTATACAGAAAGTACAAGTATCAAAACATCTGTGGCAGTAAGATTCTTTATACAAACGGAAAATAAAATAATACGTAAGGTGGGTTATAGTAAGAGGATTGTTTGGAAAACAGAAACGATAAATGACTCATCAGTAATGAATTCATTAACGCGTGCTTTTTGTTAAGGTATGATTTAATTTTGATTTGAATTTTTTTCTTTCTTTTTGCACAATGTTAATTTATGATATGAATATAGGTTTTATAAGTATTATAATATTCCTTGGAGATGATTTAATGTTTTGTTAATGTATTTGTCTATGACTAAGCATACAACTTGCTCGTAGGATAAATAAACAATGGTTGAAAGGGGTGAATGACGTGACTGTAAAAAAATAAAGTTAGTTTGGAATAAAATATAAAACATAAGAAAAAGGTTCATCAAAATAAAGACCTGTAAGAATATTGAGGAGATACTTCATTGAAAAAAATCTGAATTATGAAGAAGATAACGATATATAAGTGAAATTTGCAAAATAATTTAGTTTGCAAATAAATTTCGAAGAAGACTCTGCATAATATTAAACGGTATTGAAGCCGGTAAAGAAGAGATTCCTGACGGCGGGAAGTCCCATCTCATCTCATCGAGGATTCCAGAGTCAACTGGTGAGTTGCTGTACAATCGGGATCATTCTGCCGCGGATAGACGACGAAGTTCGACGCTCGCACACCTGAAAGTATCGACAAAGTGCTTTGCTAGTTTCCATCAAGTTGGAGAGATAGAGAGAGAGCCCACAAATCGTGTGCCATTCCTGAAGTTGTAGCGTCAGATAAGTCCTATGCAACCTTAGTATCATCTGTGACGAAGCTGAGCTCATTTCATTGAAGTAATCCTTATAATGGTGGTGTTCGCTCCACTACTGATCATTTATGGATGAAAGCTAGATTTGTTTGATGCAGAATTTTTCATCATAAGCATTAACACTGTATTTTGCTGTAATTTGAAATTTTGATATATTTGAAATATTCATAAGAGGAGCTTTTAATTTCCAATCATTAAATATCTTTTAAATTTAATTATTTTATTAAAAAAGAAAGAAACCTTAGAATACTTTTTCATCCAATTAATTTGCTTATATTGTTTTCTGGTCTTTCAGAATTCCAATATTATTATTATTTTCCTTTAAAGATATATAATCTTACATTAACTAGTAATACTAAAGTGACATATGTGTTGAACTGATATATTCACGAATATGCATAGTTTGTAATAACTGTGTGGCAGCTAACCATAGAAATAAAAAGCTAGCTGGAGCAACTATTTGAATTAGCATCTTGGTTAAAGTGAACTGTTTTAAAGTTTACCTCTTTAATTTTAAACTAGCTGTTACAATATATGTTTTACAAAATATAATACAAAGCGAGCTTCATTGCAAAGGGGTTATATTTACGATGAATTCCCCGTTAGTTAAAAATTATTACGTCCCAACATTATTACGTCACATAATTACTGAATAAATAATAAATAATTGACATACGACTATTTGATATATTCAGCGAAGGAACCATCAAGTAATATTTCTGAACATCGTTATTATTCTGCTTGCAAATGTAAACAGAGTAAACGCCACGAACGTGAATAGTTGGCATACAGCTAGTTTAAACATATATCCAGAGAATATATAAAGTTTTCTGAATATCGTTTTCAATTTGTTTACAAATTGCAACAAAATGAAAGGAACGAAAAAATGTTATTATTGATTACTGCCCAGTTTAGTTTCCCCACATAGTGGCATATTTCAAAGCATGCCCCATTTAGTGCATATCCTACTGCCCGTGACGTTACACAGGGGTTGTACGGCCTTGTCTCTGTGGTGACAATACAGCTCTCGCCATATTATTTCTCCCTCTACTATAGACTTACGTCCTTCATGGTAGAAACACGGTCTAAGGGGCAAGTTAATGAGCGATGGAAAGTAAATTTCCTATACAACCCACGACCTTTTGAAATGCGAGTCAGAAATATTAGCACATGGCAAAGTATGATCGGTCGATCTGTTGTACACACTTTTTATTTTGAACAACCTAAATTACGTGGAATTAGAAAATGTTCTTTTTTTTTTGCTAATTATCTGTAAAATTAACAGTTAACAACACCTTGGATCGCATAGTAAATTATACACCCCTTAGCAAAATTTTAACAATTCTGATACAATTGCATATTTTATTTCGAAATTTTATTTTGAAATTAAGCCAATCAAGCCCAGGCAGATTTATAGATGAAATATATGAAAATTCGGATTTTAACAGTTTTAATTCTACATGCTCTTCGCTATTTGTAAGTATATTTTCCAAGTGAGATTGCCAATAAAAAATCATCGTTTCTCAAAGGAAATTGTTTACTTTTACATATGGATTTACACTAAAATATCGCTTACGGATAATTAATCCAAATATCCTGAAAAGAAAACATTTTCCTTTCTTAAAGTTATAGTGCTTACAGAGGTTAGAGGAAATTTTTGTTGTCAGTGCGTTGGCATGCAACATATTTTATCAATATTGTATAATCTAACGCAATTATTTCAAGGATTTTTTTAAAATCCATCATGCCACTTCTGGGAACTGAACGTCTGCCCTTCGCCATCGTTTCTTTGTCTTATCATTTACGGTCATGCTGAAAGACTCAAGTTTGGTGAAAAAAAACGAGAAGAATTGTTAAAATACAAATCGTTGTCTGTTCCCAAGATGCTTCCTCCATAGTTTGTTGGTTTTTGTTAGTGAAGAGGGGTTAAAGGAGCAGATAAGATATGCCGTCGTGACATGGAACACTTTGCAGGAAGTAAAAAATTAAAGACTGATGTTTCTCGGCTTGAAAAATAAAGGGGGATGTACAGCAGTGGACGAGGAATATCACCCCCAGAGGACGCGTCAGATAAGACGCACAATGGCTGCAGGGGACTGCTGGGGCGTTGTATCGTACTCACAAGTAGTTTGCAAGAGGTTCCCACACCCTAGAGAGAGATAAGTAAATACAAAACACCCCATTCACCTTTAAATTCCACACCGTCTCTTCCATCCTTTGAAAGCTAGCGCTAATTTTTCACCCACCAGCGCCCTAACACAGCGCGGATGTAGAGCGTATTTCATCACAACTCCAGGGTTATCTGTAGCGCGACGAAGTAAAAAAGTCACAATAGAAAAGCTTGTTCCATGTAAATCCGAGAGGGAATAAGTCCTTGGTATTTCGATTTATACGTTTTTTCATAAGTTAATATACACGTTGTTTATAGAAAATTTTGTAATGGCAAGTCGTTAAATAATAGATGCTCAAAGTCATTCTTTATCTTCACTGCACTTAAGCTGGTTTAACACTTTCTTCATTCACAAAAATGAATGAGACACACTTTTCTTGTATAGAAAATTTGGGAGGCACCATTCAGAAACCACACTTGTAGAAACGATGACATATCTCTTAACCTACACGAAAGGCACTTGCTTACTGCATACGGCACTGATCTCACTATGTACAGCTTAAGGCATGTGCAACACGCCCACAGTTGGACAAATAGAACTACTTGGTTCACTGCTGAAGCTTCACTGCATTTGCTGTCTTATAACTGCAAATAGCCAGGAAGATATAGCACTTTCGCGAGTCATTACGGGACGTGATTATAGCAAGGTCGTCATACAATATGAACTTCTGAATACGTATCAAATAATCAGTTGTTTGCTTATAACGTTATGATCTCTTTTTAATGTTTGCGTATAGGCTGGACTTCAAATTTTATACCAATTTTACGAAATATGGCGTCGCAGAGTTGTTCATTTGACACATCCAGAGAAACGTGAGGGCGTGGTTAACATTTAGACCTGGAATTGTCGAATAGCACATAATCGAGTCAGAAAGTAAACTAGCTTACAACATAGAGAGCAGCTCATGATAAAATGACCGATTATACAGTATGAAATATTTTGAGAAGTCTATCTTGCTAGACAAATAAACCTAGCTAAGGTTATAGACACCGACACTTCACGTGAAGCAAGCGTGAGACACTATTTCACTCCAAATATGCCAACTGAATTCTACATATTTTTGGAAACCAGAATAGAGAAATTAAAAATGAGCAATCTTAAATAAGTTTTTTTACTAACTTTATGGACAATTACTGTTTCATACATGTGCATTTGTTTCGCATAGTATATTGCCCCGCGATAACACAAACAATTACGGTGTCAGAGATGGTTAGGTAGAAATACATCACTCTAGTAAATCATACGTTCTCAAAGTTAGTAAAAACAATGCTGTAGAGTTTCCCTTTCTTCGATTAACCCCACTGGCTTCGATAAAATTGTTAAATACAATCACATTCCATAACGTGCCCCTTAAATATTCAGTGTTAAGTAAAAAGTTAAGTAAGTAGGTATTAGTTTAATGTAAGTCGTTCGAATCTCGATCGTTCGATACGTCCTAAAGAACTCTAAAAAAATTGAGCATATAGCACTCGAGTGAATTGACTCCGTATGGCCGAATGGAACACATGAAGTCGATGTTTCTGGGCTTTTGCTCCACTTTTATCCACTTCGCTAGCAAAACCATACATCTTAAGGAAGTTGCTGAGAAATTACAAACGCGACCAATTTTGCGGAAAAGTCATTCTTTCCTCATCCTCGAAACCAACGAAAACCTATGTGCTTTTGGGTGCTGTTATCAGTAACAAGTACTGAAACTTAAGTGTGGCAACAAAATGGACATGACATCAACCACCAGCCAACGGTACTATTTAGGCCAGTAACTTCTGGCGAAACTATTTTGTGGTTAAATACACTGTCAAAAATATTTAAGTGATATATGTGTTGTATATATAACACACACACACACACACACACACACTATCGACCAAAAAGTAGTTCGACACCCGTGAAGATAGGTAATTCAGTACGTCAGTTGACTTGTGTTTCACGGCCTTCGGCGTAGGACCGCTGGTGTTTGTCCGTGGTAGCATGAACACAGAGGCCTATTATAACATTCTGGATAATGAAATGCTCCCAACATTGCGGCGTTTTTACGTAATGGACCTGTGTTACTTCCAGGATGACAATGCCAGGTTCCATGTTTCAAGGGCTAATATGCAGTGGTACACCGACAACAATTATTCGCCGAATGGACTGGCCCGCCCAGAGCCCCTACCTCAACCCTATAGAACATCTTTGGGACGAATTGGATCGCCGGGTGAGGGCTCGTCAAGCGCGGCCAAAATCCATTGCTTAACTCATGGAATGTTTGCAAGAGGAATGGTGACGAATCCCTTTGGATGCACTGCAGACACTCGTAGAGAGCATGCCAGGGAGGGTGGCTGCTGTTATAGCCGCAAGAGGTGGCCCTACGAGATTCTAACGGGGTGACAACCACCGAGCAAATATTGTGGACAAGTGCCCAATTACTTTTTGGTAGATAGTGTGCATATATATATATATGCTGAATAATGGTTCACACGCTAAAAACGGGAGTTATTTCTTGCCTTAACCGAGTTCTCAGTGACTGAGTAGCCCAACTAGATATGGAATTAGCTACTCATAGTCTCAGCAGACATGAACTTAAGTGCAGTTATCTACGTAGTGTATTGAAGATCATCTGTTTTAATATGAAGTTAGATATAAATCACTGGCTCCGAAGGGTTTTGAGTATTTTACGATCTCGTTTTGTGACAAGACTTACTTCAGACATTCTATATTGCTGTTTTTTTTATGATTTAACCATATGTATTTATTTATTTTAAGGCCTGAGGAACTGCGAGCCAGTGTTGGGTAAACAAGAACTCGCAGCCAAAATAAATGAGCACAATACTAGGGGATCTGGATAGTGGTCACATGATCGTCAACTGCTGAAAATGTTGAGGGTAGTCAATTGTGAGAAAGAGGGTGCCCAATGACGTCTATGATGCAGCACATGCGTGATTGTGCACACTATTAATGGAAGTTTTCAGGATCCTCGGGAGCGCATCAGTCGGGATTCCAGCTCCTGGAAAGGCAAAGGACGAGTAGTGACAGGACAGGAAATGAGAACAGTTCCGGGTCGGATCAAGGAACACGGATCAGAAAATGCCCCTCTCACCGCCCTCCTAACTTTCACTCTCTCTTCCAGGCTAACCGCCACAGTTCTCCTTCAGGCGTCAACAAAACGACGCCTCAAGGCCCGGGGATAATCCTTCCCTCCAGAAGCTCCTGAAAGGGAAGTAATTGAGTCACTACGCGGGAGAAGACCAGGCTGGCCGGTAAAGGGAGAGGAGGTGGGTGAAACCAAGGTGTAGGACCAGAGCAAACTTCCCTTAATCGCGAGTAAAATTGAACCTCAGGTGGAGGTATAGTGCTGCCCTCTTTGGCGAGATTACTACTCGCGCGGTGATTGGGCGGTTGTGAACGCAGGCTTACGCCCACAGATGTGGGCGGGGAGTTTCAATCGGAGGAGAGGTAATGACCGCCTTTCTGGTCGGTTTAAGGTTTTCTGAGAGGCGCCTTAATTGTATAGGTACCACAGTATTGGCACACATCGCTATGAACTAAGTCTGGTGCTTATGTAGGTCCCGAAACGGTGAGAAGTACCTTAGTAATAAACATTTAATTTATATATATATATATGACTGAAAATTCGAATCAGTGGAAAACACCTGTTTGTCAGTGAAATTCAACTACTCGAATCAGTGAAACGGATCCACTTACAATCGGCGGAAAACCATTGTTTGTTTCTGTGAAAAAATTCCACTGATATGAAACAATTTCACGTATTGAATAAGTGACGGCTGACTGCAGCAGTGAATTAAATATTGTTTTTATTAGATATAGGAATATAATTACGCGAAATAAACATATCTACGGTAGTTTCCTATTTATATGGCGCAATTTATCGTATTTTAAATAAATATAAAATGTCCATAGGTGGATCGGTATCGATCTTGACAAACCCTCTTCATTTCGCTAGTAGACTGCTCACCTTACCGTCATGAGCTACCAATCCACACTGACAATTATGAGGAAAATATATATGTCTTGTAATTTCTCATCGAATGTGTGAAGTTTTTGATTCTATACTTATCTTTTCATTTTTAGTTTGATTGGTAATGTTAGGATAGTTAAAACGAATAGTATATTAAAAGCACTCTCTCTTCACCAAATTATATGCAGTTTAAACCATCAAACAGAGCACTGTGGTGATTACATGAAAACGAAATGAATGACGTAAAAACCGAAAGAAAGACTGAATGTTAATGTTACCACATAAAATGATGTTTTGAAAGACGAGTCACATTTTAGAAAGTAATTTTCATTGGTTTTATTAGTTCATGCGTTTTTTCACTTGATACACTTTTTTAACGGTCAATTTTACACGTTGTTTGACTGCCATTTTTACACGATTATTAACTGATCCATCAGTAGAAAATTTACCACTGAAAACAGTGAGAAAATGACTGAAGAAACTGTGGAAAATATCACTTTATCAATAAGCGAAGGAAATCTGGCAAAATTTTAACTCGTTCATCAGTTATACTCACTAGAGTTACTGTTGAATCAGTCAGGCACTATTCACTGATTGAAACAGTGAAACTTTCACTTATTAAGATTTAGAGTGTATTTGTGGAATATCTAGATACTCTAGCATTTAAGCGGGGATCTCCCGTTTCCCCCGCCCCTTCATTCCGGCTCCGCTCCATATTCACTTCAATCGCCCTCATCGGCTCTCGAGACCTCGCTGTTAAAATCCCAAGTCTCTTCACTCACTCTAGCATTTAAGAAACTTCTCAAGTACAAATATTATTTTCTGTTTTCTACGAAATCAAATTGTGAAGTATATTTCTGCGAAATGTGTGAAACTATACTAGGCGCACAATTTCTTGGCCGCTGAAGGCAAGGCGATCTGGCATGCTCCTCCCACTAGTTGGTGCCAGTAGCCCATCACGGCTGTACGCCGTAGCCTACTTCACAGTGTTACAGCAGCTGCAGGGATTCAAGCAACATGTTTCTCAGGCGTGCTCGTAAAATCGTGAAATATGACATTCAAATTCGGTCACTTTTTCCAATAGGTTCATTTTGCTGCCTAGGTAGGTGAAAATCCCAACTCTGTTTCTATATCCGTTCGTGGTTTACATTATTAAGGAGTGTGCGCCACAAGGAACCGTATTTCGTAATTATATCTAAATGTTCCTGTCTTGCTTTGAAAGCAGGCGATAACGAAGTTTGAATCCTGCTTATTCGACCCACAGCTGCCCCATTCTATAGTGCGTCTCACCCTTAGATTGAAGTTGGTAGCTAATCATACAATCTTATATGTATACACTACTATACAATTTGACAACATTTGTTACGTAATTTTGTACGTAAGAACTTATTCTGCCAACACAGCACAAACTCTTGGCTGTTGATTACTCTATCAAACTGGAAACAGCGCGCGTCATGCGCTATTTACTGCAATCTAAGAGTGAGACGACCTGTACCCAGTGTTAGGCACCCGCTCTCTTCAACTGTTCTGTAGCTTCAGTTCCGAGACGGGCTTTGGACGTTTCTCATCGTTTTCCAGTTGCTTACATATAAAGTTTTCGCTGAAACAATGGCGCTAAGTTATCCTTGTCTTATCGCCAGTAGTTGAAAAAAGGGAAGTGGTCCACAAACAATGTTGATCTATAATCGTTAATGTGCGTTGATTTTTTTTTAACTGAATTATTGAACTGAGAATTTTGCGGAAGTACGAATTTTAAACAAAATTAGCAGTTTGACAGCTTGGGCGCGTAATGTCGGTGAACATACAGTGCGATGGATATGCATTACACCAACGCCGAAGTTAATGTTTGTTTCACAAAAAAAAAAAAAAAAAAAAAAAAATATATATATCTGAAAACGGAGATACTGTTTTTTTACGACTACCAAAGAAAGTCTTTGGAGAACTGTGTTAGAATTTTACGACAAAGGGGGAAATTCCGACACCAAAACAAATTATTGCAGTTAATGCATGAGGGCTTCAACACGTTCCGTTATAAAATCGTTGCGATATTTTATGTTTTAAGAAACAGAATGACGGGAGGAAATTTGTAATGGAAGGCATGGCGTAATTTGTGCGGACAGCGAGGAGCAGCTTATGCTGCTATTATAAGTTATATCAACAAAGTTGAATAATTTTTTCTATGCTACGCGCAACTGTGAGTATATGACAAGTTTTAGATACACGTTTAATAGCTGTTGCTGGTCTGTAAATTTAAGTGTAAAATAACTTTTACTACAAGGCAGAATTTTAGATTTTCGTCTGCTGATTATATATATATATATATATATATATATATATATCACGTAAGATATATTGTTTATTTACTTCTCTTTCTACTTTACTCAAATGCTTCTTTATGTATATAATTGTAATTGATATCACTACAATTCACATTTCACTGCACACGTACTACGACGCGACGGACACTCGATATATGTGGCAACAGGGCTTGCTAACACTCGTTTATAGGCTGAGACTGAACGGCCAAGAAGTTATGTGCCTGGATAAAGTGGAATTTTGACAGGCAAGTGCTGTACAATTGAAATTTATTATAAACATAGAAATTCATAAACGAATTTGTGTTTCATAAACCAATAGGTTGTCGAGATGCAATATTTTACATGTATTTATGCAAGAATATTTTGGAAACCAGTTTCCTAATAATTGCTCTTTAAAACATACAAAACAGCATTTAAGTGTGTTTTGTTCTCACTTGCAAGTATTTCTAAAATTAAAAAATTATTAAGTTGGTACTGTATAGTCACAATTTTTCGCCATGTAAACCCCTTATTTAGAGAACTAGAAAGACGTGAAACAAACCTCTGTTAATATTATTTCCCTATAGAATTAAAGTCACCTAAGAGATCCCATATATGCGTGTTGCCGACTGGAATATTACACACCCAGTTCAGTTCGGGGCCTTGAGCGTGCAGGCTACGGCGAGGAATATAATGTGGTGCCTGAATCGTCCTTAGCCCTTTCGAGCACGCCATACGAGACTGCAGTCTGTTTAACGCGCTCTCAAGAAGATCGCTCTCTGCTGCTAAAAATTAGTCTGCAGAGTCTCTTAAGACTCTCGTGATCCCGGGGGAAATATTAAATACGTGAAAATCTGTAACAGTAGATCAGTAGAAATGATTTAATTAGACGAACTTTAACGATGCCCATGATGTCAAGTAAGGAATTATATTGCTTCACAATTAAGATCTCGCTGCATACTGAGCACTTCTGAAAGCCCTGTTTAGGTTCTACTCTTATGTGCATTGTGTATTCATGTAAAATTAACACTGCCAATGGACAGATCAGTTTATTCATGGTCGGTGAAGTGGAACTGTGTAATTATTGCAAAAGTAAATACAGCTTGTTCCGCGACTCAGCCGACATACCTCGGCAGCGCGTTGTGCAGATCATTGTCAACAAAAAAAAATGTCATACACGCAAGTAGGCTATGCAGAACTATTTCAAAGTTACACGGACGTAAACGAGATAAAAACATGAATTGTAATTACTGAACATCTTAAAAGCGATTGACTACAGTCATGCTGTAAGCCCCAAACAAGTTATTTGATATGTTCCCACTCTGACTGTAAGCAAGCTGCTAGGGTGGTTGGCGTGACCAGCCTTTGTTAGTGTATCGAGGCGAGTGGTTGTGCAACAATGTCAGGAATGTTTACACGTGCAGATTATATAGACATTGTGTTTGTCTACGGACACTGCGACGGAAATGGGCGTGGTCCAGCAGCTGAGTATCCGCGCAGGTGGATTGGAAGAGGTGGGCCAGTTATGGCCGGCGCGCTCCCCAGACCTCTAGAGTAGGGTTTACGGCGGACGGCGATCAGACACACGAGACCTGTTGCTACAGGCGTTAACTGACGCCACTAATCAACTCGGAAATAAACTTGCAGGCATGGAGTTGCACCATGCCATGGTAGGCTACAACCTATCGCAATCTGCTTGAGGTCAGATGGTGCCCACTTTGAACAGCTCATGTGATGCAGTCAAAATGAATGTAGTCAGTTGCATTAAATACATTCAGTATATCTAATTTGGTTTTTTTTTTTATTGCATTTACGTCCATGTAACTCTGGCTTACTTGTGTGTATGACATTTTTTTTTTGTTGGCAATGATCTTTATAACACGCTGCCGAAGTATGTCGGCTGAGTCGCGGAAATCCTGTGGTTTACCAATTTGCTAAATGTTTCAGATATGTGGATAAAATACCAGAAAAGGAAAATTAATAATTTCAGTTATCACAAATGTTTACCTTGCTGTTAAAAATCTCCATATATTTACGTTATGTTTTACGGAAATGTACAGTGTATATACGGAAAGACAATTCGTAATTACGAAAAACGGAGTTAAATTCGTAAATACAAAATACAGAAAGTCTCCGTTTTCCCTTTGGCTTCGAGTTACGGGGACGAACAATGCCGATTTTACACGAAGCTTTCTTCGTCACTGTAACACGAAAATTGTCGTTTCTCCGGCAGTTAAGGTTATCAACGCGACTATGACTTATTCTTTCAAACAATAAAAAATAGCACCAGGTGTCTTTAACATTTGGCAATACTAAAAATACACTGCCTTTTAAAGATTAAGAAATTCATCTCCTGAAAGTGAGCGTTGTAGGTGAATGGTTAGAGTCGTGGACTGGTAGTTTTTTGACTGGGGTTCAAACCTTGCGTAAGTGCAAAATATTGTAACTTTTTAATATAAATTTTTTACACAGTAGAACACCCGCGAAAATTAAAGACAATTTCACTATCTCTTTTTATTTTAAACGAAAAATACAGAAAACTAACTTGGAAATTAGCGCAGAGGTTCCGTGAGATTTACGGAAAGTCCGTTTCTGTAAATCAATGTGTCCGAAATTTTAGGAAGAGTTTACGGACACTTCTGGGTAAATTTTTACCAGCGTTTTCCCGTAAAATAAAGGATTTTTTTTTTTTAACAGTGTAACAATTTTAATTCAACGCGAAGACATGGAACTTCTTTACTTCTGTCGTTGCCAGATTTAATGGGCACTTGCCAGTCAGTGGACTCGTTAAAATATATTAAAGTAGTGGCAGTGACATGTTGATCAAAAACTGTTCAACATAACAAGACAAACCTTGGAAAATAACCCAGAGCTTAGAAAAAAAAAGAGACATTCGACCACAGGTAGGTGAGTGAACATTCTATACTGATAAACAACATTATTTATTTTCTGTTGCGTCACAGGTGCGTGTGAAAAACTTTACTCCTTCGTACACAGGAAGACGCTGATAAACATTCACTGTTTAGCTGTCTAATTATGCGTGGAGAAGTTGAAGACATAACGAACACAAAATAAAACTGGTAACGAAATATTCAGCTCTCCCGTGAGTTTATCTACTTTTTTCATGTCTAACATATTTTCACCGATAATTTCTTGTCCTGCTGGAGATTTGCAATATAATGTCTGAATTAATTCCTGTATAAATTTGTCACATAAAAAAAATACTTAAAATGTAATTTGCAGTATTTAGGTTACATGTTCCAATTCGATGTTTCTAGCGCGTTTCTTTGGAATCGTTTCGGTAACCAGTTCAGTGAACTCCTCACTGTCGTTGACAGTTTTTAGAAAACTTTTGTTACCAAGGCATTTCACACGTTGCTGTAAACTATTAGAACGTGTTTTTGATGGGTATGAAATAATGATAGCAGCCAGAGAAGAAATGTACAGACATCCGTAGCTTGTTAGTGGTGGGTTTCCAAAGGTAGGTATAAAATGTCTAAATACGACGAATCAAGAGTATAAATCACTAACGAAAATACTTAAGTGGTTGAAAGTGTTATGTAACGACGTTATGTGACGTACTATGTACGTGGTTAACAAAAAAATTAGAAAAGTGTTTTGCTGCTTGTGTTGCAATTAGAAAGGGAGAATATAATTTGACTACCTGTGGGCTCAATAACTTATTTCCAACCATTTCATCTCTGGGATACGATCTTCCAACTTGGCTAGCTGTATTAAACAGAACATACATCGACAGCTCCGAAATGCTAGTAAAATTCATGAGAGTAAAAATTAATTCCCTTTGATTAAATAAATCCAATTTTTAAGCGTGATGGCAAGGAGTTCAAAATTGCATAATGAAGAGAAAAGAAATATCTGTTTTAGTGCAAAATTTTATCCCAAATTATACTGTTACTTTTTAATTATTTAAAATAAGGAAATAGTCATGTGCTGGCAGAGTTTACTTGGTTACCTTCATTGTATTTCTGTAAATAAAAATTACTGTAATAATAAAATTGGAGCCTGATTCCCCCTATATACCACTATCCTTTTATTGTGTCTTACCAAAAAGAAAAAAAATGTGTAAAATAATAAAGCTGCGTAAAAGAGAAAGAAAAATAAAAGTCTGTAGATTCAATACCTTAGCTCACGTAATTTTAAAGAAAATTAAGTTCGAACTTGTAAGTTCCATCTTCTGAAAATTATGAAAAATTAAATGTTTTATGTTCAAAATTATGTAAAATTTCCAATACAACACGTTTAAAAAATACTCAAGAGTTTTCGCAGGGTTCATAAATTATGATCCGGCCATAGCGTCAGTCAGCAGAGCGTTGGACCTCTGGTTTGAATTCTGCATTGAAAAAATTTGGAGTTGAAATTCCCAAAACTCTTGGTAATAATAACGTCTGTACTCGATTTTAGGCCAAACAGTTCAGATTAAAGCGGGAAGAACCCCTCCGGCGCTAATAAAGACGTAGCATCACCTCACTATGATGGCAACATACCAGCTTCAATGTTGCCTGGCGTTAAGCAGCGCCTCGTCTTAAGATCTCAGGAAAAACTCAAAAATTAACTATAGGCCTACAAATCTCGGTCCTCTTCTCCACGTGACATGATTCGCCTAACATACTTTTGCCTGTGGGACCCGAATTACGAACCTTACTTACTTTGGCGCCGGGGATTTTTTTTTTTTTTTTGCGATATTATTCCTGGCGTAATTAGACTCGGGCGTAATATATGAAGGTCGCAGACGGAAGCTAACTCATTCGGGCAACTATATATCCTAACAGTTCTATGAAAAACTACCTCCGGTTACGAGAAGAAAAAATCACAAGAAATACAATACAATTAGGCCTATAATTAAAATGTAATTATTTATTTACACTTAAAAATTACAAAATAAATACAATAAATTTTACAAATTAATCAATTTTCAAAACTAAATATTACATCCCAATTTTTACCAAAACAACCATATTATATAACTTTTCTATAGTGACATTCTATACTACACCTCTGTAAAGTAAGGGTTTATTTTATGGTACGCAGCAATGTACCAGAAAATGTTAAAAAGTAGGGGCTTTGGAATAAAAAGTTTACGTGAATATTAGTGACCATTTAGGCGGCAGTAAACTTGAGCCATGTTGTTGGAGATTTCTACATAGTAATCATCTATTCGTTCATCGCGTCTAATAACTTCCCTCGCGTTAGTACAATATTTTGCTGTTTCCGGAGGTGCTGTTTATTTCACAAAGTTACACGATATTTAGTTTGATACACGATTTCCAAAGAAGTTAAGGGACAGCGAAAATACAATTGAACACTTATTCTAAATTTAGAGACCAAGAACTCCATCCTATATTTGAACAGCAGACTAACATTTCACAGTCATTTGCACACTCAAAGTAATGTTTACGTTCATTGTCTGAATATATTTTTCGGAAACAGTATCAATGCTTGCCCTAGTAATAACTTGTTTAACACTTACTCTAAGTTTTTTGGGTCGCGCCAAATGAACGGTTTTCTAACCAGATCACACAGAAATTTACAGCATTTCAAAACCTTACCCAGCAAACACGGAAAATACGGGCCAGAATCGGGCTGGTAAAAGTTAGCCGACAAACTCCGGCAAGCCGATACACTCTAAATCGTAATCAGTTATTTTCTACTGATTGTCAGTTGAAACTGCTCCATCCGGAATCTGTAGAAAAAATATCACTAATTCATCAGTTAAAAGAAAGCTGCTAATTCAAGCAGTATAAAACTACTTATTTATAGTTGTTATTAATAAATAAGCACAGAGCATTCCTATGTGATGTATGTTAGGTACGATTTATTTTGTCGCAAAACACAAATATTGTCTACACAAAAACGTATTTGAAGGTGGCTGGGCTCGAACCTCCGCCCATAAAGAAAGGCATGCTGAAGCTTTCATGATCAGCCATATCCACTGCCCTACTTTACTACTGCCAAATGTGTGCTCGTATTATGGGTACTGGACCACAAAATGTAATGTCAAATATTGCTGTAAGTTTCGTGATGTGGAAGTATTTCTTGTTGTCGAAATATATAGATTTTCTGCGCAAGTGCATGTCTTTGCAAAGATCGAAAGTCAATATATATTTAGTTTAGATCGGATTATTTGCCTTAAAAGATAAAAATGGTGGTTTCAATTTACGAGGTTATCGATTTGCACTAGTATACGCCATTTTACAATGCAATGAGACACTACAGATTTAAACTGTTATTTTTAGTGACAGATAGATAAATGATAATTTTACTGACTCGATAGTGCTGTGATTCAATAAGAAAGGTGGATTTACTCCAACAGAAGTTTTGTGGTCTCTGCAAGTGAACAGATCAAATAATGAGAACACGACAAATAGTATAAAATACTGCATTGTTTCTAACGTTCGACTGTATAATTAGCACAGTTATTACTAGTCAATCTGTCTCTTCAAAATAATGGTCTGATTCTGTAAAATCTCGTTGCATTGTAAAACAGGAGATACATAGAAAACACCGACAACACCGTTAAAACCACTATAATTCTCTTTCAAAGCACACAATCTGAACTAAACTAAACTTGAATGACTTTCGAACCTTACATGTACCTACGTACGCATAATATGTGTATATTTCGACAACATGAAGTACTTTCACATTACGAAACTTACAGCCGTTCGCCATTGTAAGTTTATGTTACTACCCAAATGCAAGACTATTTATCTCAGTGGCAAAGTAGCAGAGTTCGTAGAACGTCAGCCAAAAGGAACAATAGAATGTGTTGCGTTTTGGGGTGGCGGTTCAATACCAACCACTTCCAATATTTCCTTGTACTTGTAATAATTTTCTTTTAGGACAAAATAATTGGACACCTAATTTATTGCAAACCATAATGCGCGGTTTTTAATCCTTGTGCTTTTTATTAATCGACTATAAACAACTGAATTTCTACTATTTGTATTAATAGATTTCATTGAACTGAAGAGATTAGTAGTTTTCTTTTTCTACTGATTCCGGATGGAGCAGTTTCAACTGGCAATCAGTAAACAATTACTTATTCTGGTTTAGAGTGTACCGGTCCGTTGCCTTATGCCAGAAACGGCCCAGTGGAAATATGAACTGGTGGCTAACTCTCGGGCCTGCAACGGCTGGATGTCGCTACGATGCCGGGCCTGCAGCGACATGATGCCCAGAAATAAGTAGTATAACCATGCAAAAACCTTAACTTTTCGATAAAATATTTTAGTAATTGTTATTTCCTTTATATATATATAATTTATTTATCAACACATTGTAAGATGTGAAAATCTTTTGTTTGCCGAGTGCAGGATTCGAAACGAAGACCCTCGACATATACACCACAGGGTAAGTTGCTGATAGTCTCCAGTAATTTAAAATATGAAATCACACAAATTATTATGCAATAATGTATAAATTCCATAAAAAATATAAGAAGTAATTTTACAACATAGATTATTTAAAAACTATTTCTTCGGGGGCTTGCAAACAAAATAGTTTTTGTTGGTTTAAATGTATCTGTCTTATGGTTGTACAAATGAAAAAAAATTCAAAGTAATCAAATGCCATTGGCTACCACATGGCACATATATAATCACGAAAAAAAAACATGCTAATCGTTAATAAACAGTCTAAAAAAAAGACGTCGTGCCATGAATAGCAACCTAGCATCTTACCTATACAAAACACTTTCCATAAGTTTGTCGGCAAAAAGACATCATATATATATATATATATATATATATATATATATATATATATATATAGATAAAGGGCCTTGTTTCTAAAACTTTACTGGGCCGGAATAAATATGATGATTGCCAGCTTACCAAAAAGAATAAGATGCTGCATGGGAATCAGCCTGAAAATATCTTTAATTTGCTTGCAACATGTTTGCTCTATGATATCATGCCGACATATTTTCGATTATATCCATCTGTTAACCTAAAAAATGCAGTGGCCCGTTGTCTTTTTTTTTCTATCAGCAAACATTCTGTCTCAAAAAAAGACATCATGCCACTAAGACCTCGCTCACATATTGCCTATTCAAAACACTCTCCAAAGGTTGTCGGCAAAAATACTTCATATTTATATATTTATTGAGATAAAGAGCCTTGTATCGAAAACGTTACCAGACCGTAATAAATAAGATAATGGCCAGCTTACCGCAAATACAAAGATGCTGTATGGGAACTAGCCCAGAAACATTTTTAATATGCTTGCAACATGTTTGCTCGTCGATATCATGCATGCCGACATGATTTCGGTGATATCCATCTGTTGACCAAAAAAAATACAACAGGCCAATGTTCTTTTTTCTAACGGCAAGCATTCTGTCTCGAAAAAGACATCACGCCGTTGTCAGATGGATATCTTGTTGCATTGAAACGACAGTTGCCGACAGTACAGGTGTCGGGCCGACACTTTGCCGACACTTTGCCGACACTTTGCCGACACTTTGCCGACACTTTGCCGACACTTTGCCGACACTTTGCCGACACTTTGCCGACACTTTGCCGACACTTTGCCGACACTTTGCCGACAGGAAGCGTTTGCTCCGCAGTGTCGCGGAATTATAGGTCTTAGTGGCGTTAGCTCAATCAATAATACTGTAATACATGATTCATTAACTAAAAATATTTCCTGCGCCAGAACTATGTACGCACAGAAGAAGCATACTTTTCCTAACGCATATTTCGTAACTGAATTTTAACTTAAAACCAAGTATAATACAAATCATTTCGGATTATTTACCTGTCATATCAAGCACATACACCAGAGATTACTGTGGTTGGTTGCGAATTTACGAAAGTAAATAAACCATTGTGGAGTGAGCTACAAAACCCTTGTTTTATTTAACTTCGCGGTTCTGTGTAAACTTGGTAGGTAAAGGATATTCACGATAAAGTAAGCACTTTTGAAATCAACTTTAGAAAAAAAAAGTCACTGCCCCTGCATGCATATATTTTAAAGGGGCACACTACATGAAATGCGCCCAGTAAAATTGGTAACAATGGAGGGAATATAGTTCCCTAGTTTAACATCGAATAAAAAGCGTTAGGTAACAATTTGTGACAATTTAAATTATTTATATCGCTTTCTGTTTATTTGTAAAGCACCGAAGTGTAAACCTGGGTATATTTTTAAAACATTTCCTTTTCTAATAATGTCACAATTCCACTTAACCGACGCGTGGATAAAGTGATGGGGCCCATGGCAATGTCAATTTTACCTAAGGCGGAAGACTACACAACGCGCACACGAGTAGATCTTAAACAGGGCTTTCAAAAGTGCTAATTTTGTCGTGAACAGTCTATATAAAACCAGTCACGGTTACTTCTCACTTTTCTGAAGCCCTGCTAAAGTTTCACTTCCAGGATATTCCTTCGCCTGGTGCAAACCAAGTCTAGAAAAATACGCCAATAGACAACGCACCGAATTAGTGCGCACTCAGTTGCAATAATATTTGGCATACTAACTATTAATTACTACCCACTACCAACACACGTGTTTTCTCACTGTTTTCATTCATATTTATACTAAATGAAATATTATAATTTATAAATTAAATACGGGTGAAACTTTGGTTCAACGAAATAAATAAGATACTTTCATGTTAACAGAGGTATAAAACGCTTGTGATACATGACATATTTAGAAAATATATAAATAGATCATGCATGGGGTGATTCTTCTTAAGTTTGATTTTAAAAGTGTGAAGAAACCGCGAATAGACTATAGGTAAATAGATAGGTAGGTTGGGCCTAACGTCTCGTCGACAACAAGATCGCTCAGAGAAACCGGGATGGGAAAGTAATCGCCCATGGCCTGTAGTGTGAAACCAACCCAGCATTCTGCTAGAGCAGGGCTGCCACCAGCCCAGAAGCTGAAATCCTGGTTCCGGTATTTGAAATCCTGTAAAATCCTGGAATAACAGGGCCAAATCCTGTAAAATACTTAGAATTAAAAAAAATATATATTAAATTACAGAAAAAAAGTGGATATGAAGGACGTTTACGTATTTATTGTAGTTGTTTTGCTTTGTAATGTACAATCCATGGTAATTATTTTCTCCACTCACACGTATAATTTTGTTTATATAACGACCGTGTCGGCGATAATTTTCGTCTCCTCGCCATTGTGATATCAATGCCAAAAGCAAAACACAGTCATCAAATTCGCATTGCATGCGTAAAAAAATCGGCAATTCTCGGCAAAGGTTCTCTTCAATAATGGCCAGGGCCGTTGCATGTGACCAACCATAGCCAGGGACAGAAATGTGTAGATAACTGTATACCCACACCAGTGAATAATTAAGCGAAATAATTTGGACATACACTATTGAAGCAATGGCGTATGCCAAAAACATTTTACTTAATTATTCACCTCCGTAGTAATAATCTTTCAAACAAAATGCATCAGTGAAACAGACACACATCGCTGTGGGCGCTAGTGTCGCCTTTTTGAGCAAAGTGTAAAAATTAAATCAATTTAAGAAAACGATTTATTTTAAGAAGAGTGTTAAAAATTCATAAAAACGGATAAAACCCGTTAAAACGACAGGCATGCAAGAGTGATTTCAGATGTCAGTGGGAAATCGCAATCATGACGGCCGGACAAGGATTCGAACCCAAGCCTCCTCGAATGAGAATTCGGAAGTTTACCGCGACGCCGCCTCGCTCAGCGTGTGTATGCTCGAGATAGCGTCATCAGCATTTTAATAGCGCTCACAGATTTTGCTTCAGAATGACTGCATTTAACTTGACTCGGGCTCCATTATCTAATGTTGATTCAGTATAGATGGACACAACAGTATTCTATGTAGTGCCTGTCATTAAAGTTAATGCGCATTTTTCAGTCTGCTTAATTAAAGATGCCGGTTTCCTGTTAAAATATTATGTGAATATTTTAATGTCTAACACTTCGGCTCGAATCAACTTCACTGTGTGGGTTATTTTAATTCTTATTTGTTTTATGTGCCTGCCCGCGAGCTACAGAAACCAGTAATATGAGTAAAATTGTTATGATTATCCTTGTCAGGTAAGAAATTATTTCATTTACTTGTTATTATGTGTTCGCTAACACGAGAGCACAAAATAGTTAAGACTAATTGGAAAGTGTTAATGCTTGAACAGCACCAACATTCACCCACCCCCTGGAGTAGGGGTGGGAAAACCACTTAAGGAAATATCCCCCCCACACCTTTTTTTTTACAGTGCAGCCTACCGGAATCGAACCCATGGTATCCCGAATGGACATATGCTACCGCGTAACCAGACACGCTCGTCATACAGTGAATCTGCTCTCAAAACCTCGATGTTAGCAGCCGCCCAAATCTCTTCACTTATTCTTCATACAAGGAATTGCCCCGAAACACCGAGGGAAACCACACATGTGAACATTGGCCTCTTTGAGGAAATATCTTCGCGAAAACATGATCCTCTGTTCCAAAGCGATCTTGTAGTAATGACAGCTGTCTGTTTTAGATTCCCTTGTAGTTTACCACTCTTCATCGCAACTCTTACACAAGTATAGTTTCTTCATGAAATCTTTCAGGGGTTTCCTCCCTACAGGAATAGTGCATCGCCGTGTCGAAATGAGACGTCGAGCGGAAGAGACAGAAATGGAGACAAAGAGAGACCAGAAGACATATATCCACCGTAATCACGTTTCGGTACTTGCTCGCGTTTCACGATGGCACTTCCCATCCTTTCGAAAGGAAACTATTGTTTGTGAAAGGAAGCGGAGGACAGTTTTTACGGCGCTGGAAAACAGTTCTTGACTTACGTGAGCGGCGCGACTATATTTCTTGCTGGGCAGAACATCTCGAGAAACGGATTGCAGGCTCTTGGGAAATACGACTTATGCCCTCAATCGCATCTCCATGCTGTAGCAAGGTTTATGTAGTCCTGAAAGACTTCCAGCAATGATAAAGGTCTTGAACACGTCACGTGGCGTTTTATTACACCTTACGATATTCGCTAGCGTACTCTAAACAAATACCTTATTCACAAAACTGCACATTTCTAACATTCATTATTATAGAGTGCATGGCGTCAATTTAACCTGAACATAATTTAAAGTCGTATATATATTTTCAGTTAGAGTTATATTTCTGAGAATATTCTAAAACTGACCATTCTTTGGCGCGGGTCTCATTATCATTATAGCGAAGAGAAGTGAAGAAATCTGGGCGTATCTTAACAGCAAGGTCTTGGGAGGCGATGGGGGTGATTGAAGTGAATATGGAGTAGCGCTGGAATGAAGGGGCGGGGGAAACGGAAGATCACCGAGAAAACCCGCAAGCCAGCGGCATCGTCCGGCACGATTCCCACTTGCGAAGGTCCGGTGACCCGGCCGGGGATTGAGCCCGGTTCGCCTTGGTGGGAGGCGAGCGTGCTAATCGCTCAGCCACCGCGGCCCCTATCGTAATAGCGTATGCTTGAAAACTTATCTCGACATTAGTAGAGTTCGCTGAAATTTTCTTCATCGCAAAGCAGATATTTAACAAAAAAAAGGGGATTACGTTTTGTAATCATACTACAAGCAGTAGTTCAGAGTTGGGTGTTTCATTGTTCTGTATGACTGGAGCAGAATTATTTTGACGCGCACTTGTGCCGTTTGAAAATATGTTATGTCTATTTTACTGTCGTGTCACTGCTTGTGTACTATATTTAAATATTTTTGAAAACCCATTTCAGAACAGAATTCAGTAAAATAAATTGCGAGTAATATTAAATAGTCTAATTACCTTTGGTATTTATATAACGTGATTATTAATTCATTTGTTAATCATTAGAGTATCTTTGAATTTTTTTTTAATAGTGTCTATTTCGGCCTTTTTACGCGTGATTTTAGAAGAAAGAAAAAAGCTCCTATATGTTATGTTCTCCCACCTCTGTGCGCTTCAACATTACTCGCCTCTTCTGAACGGCCTACGGCATCTATCGTCGTAAATCTAAGCTTTTCGTTCGTATTTCGTTTCGCATTTTCCATTCTTCACACAACGTCATTAACGCACTTTTCATCCCGCTGTCCGACTAAAGTGTTTCGTTCGCGATGTGCTGCGGGCGTGATGGTATTATGTGGCCACTAGTGCCTACAACGGTATGGAAGTAATCTTATTTTCGGACATCACGTAGTCGGTCTCAGGCCTGGTTATTTTATTTGTGAGTTGAGTGTTTTGAAAAACCAATATGGTTCAATGTTTCGAAAGGAAGTGCGCCGCCTGGGGGGGGGGGGGGGGAATTTTCTGCCTTCTCTCCTTGGTGAGTAACGCTACAGTTTTATAGTTGGTCTTCTTGGCCACCACTTATTTTCCCTCACTAAACTTTTGCTTACATGTAGTTTTAGTGTGGGTGCAAGTCGTAGGCTAGTCTTTACTGCACGATTTGGCCTACCATTTCCGCATGTGCCGGCTAAAAGCTTTTATGAATCACGAGGTAACACTTATTCACGTCGCCTCCCATTTCTTTGTTGGTGGCGACGAAGTCAAGATAATTTTCTCCATTCTGGTTTTCGACAGCGAACTATGTCATCTTCTTGGCCGGATATATCTGAATTGTTTCCGAGGTCTCTACGGTCATCATGCAGTTTAGTCTCTACGGGAATTTTATATGGAATATTAAACTTTTTTAAGCTGTATCCTGCACAGGTTTACCTTTTTTATCGTGTCTTTACTTACTAACATTTAGTAAAATGACATAAAGTTATTTTTAAACTAATTTAGTAATACATTTTGTGCGGGTGCCCCTTTCGAGCCATTAATTCCGTTTCAATTAATTTAAGTAATGGATTACTTAATGCCTTTTATTGTGACAGCTTGTCAATATTTGTGCCATAAAATATACTTTTAATTCTTAAACATTTTAAACGGTGAGTAATTATTAATTATTGTATTTTACAGCTTTAGTCATATCGAAGAAATTAAATTACATGCGTTAGAGGAACACAAATTGGTTTACGTATTAATTAAACAAATATCTTGGATAAAAGGAAGGTATGTTCCGTTGTAGACACCCTTATCATGTAAATAACAGAGGTTGGCACCCTTTGATTGCGTGCAACATTTAAACCGTGAGGTTAAAGTGATTATTGATACTATTGTATGAAGCAGGATGTCGTAATTAGCAAATAAAGCCCCCTAGTTGCATCTCCCTAGGACCCACCGTTTCCGTGTGTAATGCAAACGAAGGGTATAGTGGTAGCAATATCATTGTCTGGTGAGCAGGCCACATGCGATGCACCAGTCTTAAGCACATGTTGGCGGATTGATGCACGATGTTACATGTCGTGCTGGACGATGCCGCTGGTCGGTGGGTTTTCTGGGGAATCTCCCGTTTGCATCGCCCTTATATTCCGGCACTGCTCCTTACTCACCTCAATCACCCTCATCGGCTCTCAAGACCCCGCTGTTACGATCCGCCAAAATCTCTCCACTCATTCGGCGGGGAATCCCCGCTGAATTCCTCGAGACAAAATATTTATCTTGGTGCGAACTTTAAGTACATGCGAACATTAAGTATGTCCAAGGGGCTGAATTTCTTCTGCATACATAGCAATTTACGTATTTTTCGTTGTTCTCCAAAAATAAGTATTTCGCATAACTCTTCGCACGATACAATATTACCGGTAAATATTTGACAGAGTTTTAAAGGGGCCACGTTGTGTGTCTGCATTAGGCCTGTTGGATTTACTCCTTGGTTCCAACATCGGGTCGCTGTGGCATCGGAATGCGCCACATTCCTCTCATTAATTTTTATGTGATCAACCTGTATTTAAACATCAATTTTTCAGACAAAGTTTAAAACCAATAGAGTCAAATGTGGAACCCCTAGGTCACGTAAAGCAAATGCCGGATTTCAAAGAAATTACAATTTGTTCCCAAGTAGCAAACAACAATCGGTTAACAGTTGGCCAACTGTTGGCAGCAGTGGCAAACGTTCGCATTTATGACGGTTAGTATTTCTTATATGGTTGACAATCAGGTCATATAAACGAAAGTAATAGTACCAATTTTTAAAATAATCGTAATATGGGCTAATGCTCCCACAATAATTGTTAGATTTCAGCGGATGCCTCACAAGCAGATGATAAACGAAATGCTAACTGCTGGGAAAATATTAGCAACGTGTTTATGGGCCGCGTACGGCATACAAACTGTGGTTTCCTACTGAGGACATAAAAGCAGCAAACATGTAGGCCACTTGTGGTATACCGACTGTTACTTACTAGCGCGGATGTATAAGTAGCATGCTAATGGGCCACATATTGCATGCCAACTGTTCCTTACTGATAGAGACATAATAGACGCATATTACGGCCCTTTTGTGGTATTCTTACTGTTCCTTATTACTAATGAAACATTATCAGCAAGCTTATGTGCCATTTATCGCATGCCGACATGTTGTTGTGCAGTAGCATGTAGCATAGGCACTGTGAGAATTCACTTGATTTTTTTTATTTTAAGCATATATGAAGTAAAATTATCGTGTGTCATTGCTAATAATGAGAAAAAAAATGTTTATAGACTGAAAACCTGCAAATCATAACACCGAAAAAATATTCGTTATTTTGCATTTTGAATTCCACCTGAAAGTAGCCCGAAACTAAAATATTAGCCTTTTAAACAAAACACAGAAATTTCAGTATAGACTTGTGATACTAACATTAACCGTGCCAATATGAAAGCTAATAATGCAGCTTGTATGTGTAGAAAGTATTCAGATTTACTTAAAAGGTTTTCCATGAATATGTGATAGAGCAGTTGCTCGCTTACGAGGATGGGAACGAAAAAGTTTGAGCTCGATTCAATGTTCTTCCAAATAACTTTATTAGTTGTGAAATAATGTCGTACGCAACATATATGGATATGTTAAATCAATTTCATTTGGGAGAAACACGACGATTTTTTTTTTTTGTTTTTGAAAGTGCATGGCAAGTTGCTTCTAAGTAGGCCACAAGAGGCCGATGGCTGGGTCACAAGTGACTTGCCAACAGTTGGCCGAGGACATGTGGTTTACTTACGGCAGGCAAGAAGCAGAAGGCCAGCGGGCCACTGCTGCCACACATTGCCCACTGATGGTACTGACATGTTTGGGCTACAGTTGATCACGCAGAAGCGGGCCGTTTGCGGGCGTATTGTATTCCGGTACATGGAGTAATCTACTGTACAGCGGCCCAGATGTGGCCAACTGCAAGAGGCATCACGTGGGCAACAAGCATATACGGATGCATTGCAGCGGTTGACTGAATGTTAACTGATCGTGGAAACCGTGTGTGGGCCGCTCGTGTACAAGCAGATTTGCACAAGTGGGCCAACTGACTTCAGTTTAGCTAAAACAGTTCACCTGAATACTAACTTCGCGTTAAAATAACTTTTAAAATTTGTGCGAAACAAGATTTTAAGTTAAAATTCTGCTGTTTTCGCGGGAAAAAAAAAAAGCTATGTTCAATATAATTTTTCTAACGATTTGGTATTTCAGTTTAGTTATTTCACAAAATAATGAAATATCATCAGATCTAAGAAGAAATTCTTGGCTCACGAACAGCCATTTGAACTGCATTCTCAGAAACCTGCTAATTCGCGCACCGATGTGTTGAAACCGAAAGTAGTTTTATTTTCCATAGGTTGCCCTGTTCATACGGGCACATTGACACTCCACGATAGACTGAACACGTTTGTGACGTATGACTTGTTCCCATGCTATACACAGCCAAGGCATCGGTATTGGCTTATTTTCTTACGCTGCCTTCGGCATTCTGAGGTCGCACAGTTGTTGCGGATTCCAGTTATTAAATTTAATCTGTGCAAATTTCCATCACGTGCGTTTTCCTACGTGCAGATTTGTTGTCATATTTTGATGCCTATGAAACCTCATGAGAAAAACCAATTAATTTCAGAGTGTATACAATTATTATCAGTCCCAGAGATAATTCAAATGACTTTCTAGTAATCCCATTACTCTGAAAACTTCGATGTAAATATACAAATTTATGTCATTATTGTGATTCACGACAATAAACTGCGCGTCATAACTCGACAAGAACACTGAGGATCGGATGTATTCGGTGAAGAAATAAGCCGCGTGATAGAAACTTGGTTGTCATCTTCTTTTCCAGAATTATTCTGCAATATGCAATGAATACTAATTTAATAGGTTGCCGAATCGTGAAATGCTAATATACTAAGACTAGAGACAAAATTATAGAGGTATTGTCAGAATGTTGTTCACACGATATCGTACCTCAGCACTGACACTTTTTGCTGTCTGTCGGCGTACGCTCGCAAAATTTGACGGCGGACACTTCTGCTGTAAATAGTTGAATACGCTTAGACCAAGAGAGTGTGCTACAATTTCGCATCTGTATACCTAGTTTGTCTGTGATTTTACATTGCTGTCGAGGTTAGCTTATAACAGATGCCTTACGATGCGAAAAATAAATTGTTGACATTTCACTGCAAGAATTTATTTAAAATCTCTAATATTTTAAATTATGTCCTGTTTACTTCTCATCTTACAACCTTCAATTTGAATAATTCAGAAGAAGGTTTTTTTTTGTTACAAGTTTAACATTTATACTTTTGTTGCACATTATGTAACTAGTGATTTTCGCAAACAACCTTAAATTTCTTTTTCATATAGTCTATTCGCGATTTCTTCACACTTTTTTAAAAATAAAACCTTTGAAAAATCGTTTTATGTAAGACGTGTTTGGTGTTTCCTAATAATGTCACGTATTAGAAGAGTTTTATATTTTTACTAACATAAAAATTCCTTTTTTTTTTTTTTAAGCGATCTTATAATTATATCACATACATAAATTTTAATGTTTCTTTTATAATTAATGTATATAACAACCGAGACAATATACGTGTGTTTATAATGCCTAGAAATAAATAGTTCTTATGTAAAATATTATTACACTGAGAGCGCATGAATGCTTGCCGTTGTCCCTTTGGTGTAATTTTCTTGACTTTGTTAAACTTTGTTTGGCCGAGTCGAAGGAATATCCTGGAAGCAGAATTTTAGCTGGGCTCAAAAAAATTGGAGTAGGCTTAACCGTGATCAACATGTAGTAGTAATTTAACCAAGGATTTTCATCACACTGTAGGACGCAAGTGTCGGAATTCTGGACACGCATATTACAAATATTTACACCTGAACATTGATCTTATTTATTATTAAATGAACGTGTTTTACGGTAATTAACTCAAAATTATACTTTTACCTTAACCGCTATTTAACTCAAATATAGAATTTTTCCGTAAAATAAAAATGGCTAAAATAAATACTTTGGCTATAAATTTCAAGTAAAATAGGATGCTGACAACAACACTTTAAACTTTTTGTAAATAATTTTAAGAATAATACGGAATATAAAACTATGTTAGCATTTTAATAATTTTAAATTAAATTTGTTTTCAAGACAAATTAAAAATATACAACCCTAGTTAACACTGCTTACTCTAGAAACGTTTACTTTAAAAAATGTAGTATGTTAAAGATTTCTTTATGTATCACGAACGAATTTTTTTTCATAATTTTATTTTAAAGTAGGTAATGTACATACGAAATACGCAACGAATTTTCAAGAATTTTTTTTAGGTTTTTCTGGTTGAAAATAATTTAGAGCTGCAGTATAGTTTTGCTGAGTTATGCGAATTTTATGAAAATAACTAAAATACCTTTATTTCCTTCTTTTAAGTAGTAAACTTTTTTTAACTTCCCAAAAGTCAAAGTCAACTATCGTATCACGAAGACATAAAAAGTGTTTGAAATATATAAATGTGTTGAACTTGTGTGAATGACCTTAAGCGCGTTCTCCATTTCTCACTGCCTTAATTACCGTCCTAGAGCGTCGAGTGTCGCGTGCGGGATATCCCCTCCGCGAATCATCCGGTGTAACAAATGCGGTCTAATCTCCCTGTACCTTGATGTTGGGGGGGGGGGGGGGAAGGCAGTCCGTGGAAGTGTGCGTCCCCACGGAAGGGGAGTAACGGGGTTATTAAGGCCCTTGCCATCACACACGACCGCGCAGCTCAGGAAGTCTCCCGGACGCGCGGCCATTAAACTCCCCCGCGCGCGGGGCGGTCGTAATTTAAGGCTGTTCGCGGCCTGTTGCCCGGCCCGGCCCGGCCATTTGTCAGCGACCATCACGCCACGAGTCTCTCATTCTCTCACAGCGTCGCCTGCCTGCATTAACAACCAGCCTACACCGCCTAGACACTATACGGACGTTCCTGAGGCCCAAAGCGTTACATCTGCTTGTACGCTCGTACCGCATATAGGCTGTTCACGATAAAAAGGGCATTTCTGAAAGCCCTGCTTAAAATATTCTTCTATACACGTTGTTTATTCCTCCACCTTATATAAAATTAACATTGGCACTTTATTCATGCGTCGGTTAAATGAAACTGTGAGATTATTAAGAAAGTAAATACTTTACTAATCGTTTCATTTTTACACTTCGATGAATTAAAAAAAAAAAGAAAGGGAAATAAATAATTTCAAGTTATCACAGACGGTCAGCTAACATTTTTATTCGACGTTAAGATATGGAACTACTTTCCCACCATTGTTACCAAATTTACTGGGCAAATGTTACTCAGTGCGTCCACTAAAATATATGCATGCAGGGGCAGTGACTTTTTTCTAAAGTTCATTACTTAAGTGCTCACTTTGTCGTCAACAGCCTTTATTTATAAAGCTTGGTACACACGTGCGCCGATCACGCCAAACAGAGAGGGCGGAAATCTAGAACAGCTAATCGGAAACCGTCCTCGGGTTATGGGGGAGTCGCGCGGAAACCGAGAGGACGGCTTCTGATTAGCTGTTCTAGATTACCCCTCCGTCTGTTCGGCGTGATCGGCGTACATGCGAACCCGGCATAACGGTAGGTTCAGCAGCCGCGGTTGATTCCAGAGGGCCCGTAGGCAAGAAAGTAAACATCTGACTTCCTCGTCCACCAACCGCACGTGTGCAGACATACGCGCCGATTGACCTCCAACTTACAATGCAAACACGAAAATGAACTGACGTCCATCTGAGGATTACGTGAATCATAAGTTAGTGCTTTGCTGTGATTTTCTAGCCGCCTTTTACAATATGTATGTTGCTACACGGTGAAGTTGAGTTAGGAGGTTTTTGGTTGGAACTTAACAATCGAGGTATTGATATTTTGTGAAGATCGAGCAGGGGGCAGAATGCAAGTGTGAGGATAACGGGAGTGCCCCGGGAAAACTCGCCGAACAATGGCAACGTCCACCACGTTTCCCATATACGAGAAACTGGGTATAGACTGTTCTCGGTAAAATGAGCACTTTTGAGGCACTAGTTACTTTACACTTGTGCCCATGTTTTATAATTTACCCACCTTTTTATAGAAATTTGTTCCTGTAAGTAATAAACCCAGTGTGTATATTCCACCACTCTCAAAAGTTAAAGTCTAAGGCTAAAATAATATATATTTGACTATTATTCCAAGGAGGGGGATTTCAAACGTGCTCACTTTGCCATTAATAGCCTATAACACTGTAAAGCGGGGACAGAACTCGGTGCGCCATGGCGGGAAACAAGTATTGACTACTTCACCACGAATAACTCTTAAACAGCAAAGAAGTCAAAGCCATCTTCAACTCTCTGCCTCACTATAGTATAATGGGACGACGATAACATTAAAATCAAAAGAAGGATGGTGCATTTTAGTACAGAGTCAACAACATTGCCAAACCTAAATGCTTCTACCATTAATACAGGCAGCTCATTGCTTATAACTGTCGTTATCGCTGTAATTTCGTAAAGTCACTTCCAGTGAATATATTTAAACGAGCTAAAGTCTCACAATAACACTCCTGGTTTTATTGGACACCAAAACTTTCTGGTTTTCCGCTAGACGCTAAGAGATTTTTGGAATCTAGCTAATCCGACCTGTTAGTCACACAAGGGAAACATCTTAGGGGTCATAGTCCAGGAACACTTACGTTTATTTGCCTTATGTGAGAAATAAATAATGATTGTGGGAGTATCCATTCTATATGACGGCCGCAAACTACAAGGATTCACGCAGCTAAGGCAACCAGTTCTAAATACCAGCAGACTGCGGCTTGCTCGGACAGACTCTCCGTTGCTCATAGCAGATTTTCATGTACAAAGCTTAGCGACTTTTCTTAGTTAATAATTAGACAAGAATGGAGTGAGCAAAAATCTGTAAGCTTTAAACTCTTGCGGTCAGGCAAAGTTCTGTTCTTGTCGGTGGAGTTATTGTGGAATATTTCGTAGTTATTTGAAAACTGTGATAGAAGACAAACTAAACGATAACTTCAAATTTAGAATTTGATAAGACGTGCTCCTATGTAAAGCGTCCGTAATTATCATTGGTATCCCCTTCCATTTTTATTAATTAACAAAGTCCGCTACGATTATTTGAGTCACTCTGAATACGAGACTGTTACTATGCTTATATCT
The DNA here is from genome assembly GCA_029891345.1 of Dryococelus australis. Classification (NCBI taxonomy): domain Eukaryota; kingdom Metazoa; phylum Arthropoda; class Insecta; order Phasmatodea; family Phasmatidae; genus Dryococelus; species Dryococelus australis. Next base: position 24,316,070 of record CM056996.1, on the reverse strand, counting down.
TCCGTAATTTTTTCCACCCTTTTTTTTAAGCCAAACTAATCTTTAAGACATTGAAGACTATCCAAATGATTGTGAACACAATATTTTTGTCCTGTGTTTGAAAGATAGGCTAGTGAAATAAGGGACATTTCTGTGCCCTGTTTATATACAGATGGGGGCAGAATTCGAACGACAAACAGTAGAATAACCTAATTAACAAAAATTATCCTGTCGTTGCACCTGCCAGGACCCGCCGTGTTCGTGTAACACTCACGCAAATCTTCGACTGCAGCAATATAGTGCCTGCCAATTAATTAGACACTACTACAAACATGCGTGTAATGTATGCTGCTGTGTTCACTGCAAAGACGATTGTGGAGGATGTTTTCAACACCTACTGTAAACCCCAAGTACCATGCATTAATAAGCTTGCAGTAATGAAGCTGCCTGTTTGTTTCTGGCGACATTCAGTAAGTGAATTCCTGCTGGAAGTGTTGCTGTTGCCTATATGCCTGAAACTGTGTGGGTTTTTTTTTCCCCAAAAACGATGGGTTCTGGACAATAGTAACATGAGGACTATTTTTTGTTAACTATGTCATATTGTCAAATAAACCAGGATCAAACGTTCATAATTCTTGACGGTAAAATATTTGCCTGCTAAAAGAGGATGGCACTCCCTGTTATTTTCGTTATGAAGGGCGATATTACTGAAAGTATTGTAGGTTGAATATCCCGAACTCACAAAAAACATGTTCAGATAATCGTTTCTGAAATTTTTAAATATACAGTTTAAAATTTAGATTTTTGAGAACCCTGCTAGAAAGTGTCCTATATGTATTTCAATCAGATTTTGCAAAGGGAATAACCCCACCAAGCCCCTCCCTCCCCCTTTTTTTTTTACACACACACCTCGCTTATACTGTATATTCCTATGAGAATGCCTTCTTCTTTTGTGTCTGCGTGTAGAGGGAAATAGGCCTATTAATTACACAGTTAAATATTGGTTTTTCGATTGATTTACTTGTCCTGCTTTTCGTCAGCCTAAACTATATTACTTTGAGTACGAGATTAGTCTCCAGTTACATTTTTTTCTTTCATACCTTTTCTACTTCGTTATCAGCGCTGACAATGAGGACTATGAATAACTCTGAAGAGTGTATTGTGTTTTTTTTTCCTTCGACGAAGATTCTCATGCGAGATCTGGATGAGCTATAATGTTTCAATTCATTTCATGTGTGGTCATTTACCGTCATGTTTTACATTCAAGTAGACAATTACGGACAATTACGAATATCCTTCTAAATTTGAATACTAGTTAACATTTCCTATTGTTTCTACCATAATTTTTCTTGTCATATACTGTAGAAAGTCCATACTACCCCTCAACGCAAAATTTCAACCCCTCTTTCTTCTCATTCAATATTTTGTTTTCATTTCCATAATACTTGTATTCGGTCTATACAATGAGAACTATAGGGACTCGAGAAGACAGTATTTGCTCTATTTATCTCTATTGTTGTTTCTGTTGCACTATTTAACAGCCAAACGAAGCAACTGAAACCATCGTACTAAACCCAGAAAGCGATTCAATTACAAAACTGCAATCTGAATTCAAGAACATAATAATCAGTGCTCTGAAGCGGAGCGTAATGGAATACTAAAGAGTTAATAAAAGCTGTCAGAGACAAGGAAACAAATGAGAGGCAGCGAAAAAATATGTATATTCGTGCCGTAAATCTGCTTTCAGAGATGGCTATCCTTCACGATGCAAGCAGTAGCCGGTAGAAGCCGAAACCGACCAGCCATAAACATCGGTTTAGCTATCGCGATAATCTAACGCGTCGTTTGCATGCGGCCATGTCACAGATTTTTCTGCTACCCTTCGATTCTCGGATGTCACGCAAGTTGGTTTTTTTTTTTTTTTTTAAGACCGCTGAAATAATTTATTGCCGTATTAATAAAGCCAGCGACATTAGATGCAAATATAGATCTACCTGTTATTCTTGGGTTTACAAGTCGTGCTCTGCAATGTCCGTTCGGGATATCGTCCGACAACTTATTTGATTTTGTTGGCGTTAGGCCTAACATAACAAATAATAAGTAATGAATATTAGTTAAGCATTAAGTATTTGCATTTTAAAAGTATCACATTTATAAAATAAACGGTTGTATTTTATTCTGGCTGTTAAAACGAGAAAATTACGTCTTTGTTCCTTCAGTGATGTCAATAGAAACATTATGAAAGCAAAAATAAAATAAGTTGTAATGTTTGGAATATAAACAGCCAAATAGAGTCAGTTGAAATACTGCATAATATTTTAAGCATCGAAAAGTAATTTTTAATTTTTACTGAGTAATACTTTGAAAGGTCTTATTCGTTTCACTCTTTGGCTATTGTATACTGTGTTATTGAATTGGATATCTTCACCAAATAGCAATCGATCGGTCTAGCCTTCGTTAGCTTATTTTTGAACCTCTTAACTATTCACTGCAATCAACTGACTGCAACGCATTATGATGAAACAGCTGGAATCCATTAGCGTGTGCTAATACTGAATCCTTCATTCAGTATGTGGAAATCCAGTGGGAAGAGAGTGCATCATTACACCGCCTAGCATTATACAATACGAGTGGAATGAATAATAACTTGTGGCTAGGATTTCATCACTTATATAGCAAAGGAATACGACAGTCTGTTCTAAATGTGTTTGTTACCTCAGAATCTTAATCGTAGTTTTCAGTCAGTGAAATACTAATGGATGATAGCTCGTTACTCTGACACCGTAGACTGGCATAAACAAAACTCAACTTGAATCAGCAAAATTCACTGTTTATCAAAGCAAAAATTACTGCTTATTCATGTACTCTTCTTCCAGTCATTAAAGTGATCTTACGGATTTTGAAGATTTGATCAGAATTGTTATCACTGATTTTTTCTTATAGCTGCAGAAATTTTTCATGATTTTCGCCAATTTTGGCGCAAAATTCTAAGCCTGTTGGATGGGGTAAAGAAGTCGAGTACTCACGTCTCGGCAGACCTTAAGTCTTACACTGTAAAATCTGAGTCAGTGATTTATATCAGTGGAACTATTTTACTGGATCAGTGGAACTCACTGAGGTTTCATTGCGAGGTGAGATCATTTCACCATGAATCAATAGAAATCACTGTTTTATCGGCGAATACTCCCAACAAAAGGATCTTTAGAAATGCACTGATTAAAGGTGGAGCAATTTCAATATGCCTGTTGTTAAATTCACTGATCTACAGCTGTTCTAACTGTTTCGATTTTAGAGTGTACTGCTGGAACACAACATTTGTCGAGCTGCCACAAATTTTGTGAAGCCACGAAAAACACACAGTCTTATTTGTTGCATAGCAAAAAATCTTCGAACTGCTATGCGAACCAGTATTTATGCGTAGTTGGCCTGGGAGACTCGTGTTAACTAGTGGCGTTGGTCTTGCCGGCCATGTGTCTCGGAACTCTCTGGAAAAGTCCGCAAGTTAACGTAATGGGTCGTCTGCCCTGGTTGGCAACAGATGAATCCCATTAGCGGATCAGTGGTATCAGTACTCCTTGCGTGGCTGTTCCTGTTGATCAGCTGGATAACAAGTTTACGCACTCGGACAATATCGCCGTATTAACGGGACCGTCACTGTTATTCAGTTGCTGAGTTGTTTGTAGTGTTCTGAAACATTACTTAAGCAACACGCCCTTCGTGTCACACTGCTGCGTTCCCTGTTTTATTGGAAGATCTACCGAAATACAATATCACAATTTAACTATAATTAATCACAGAAGTTCTACCAAACTTGGGAGGTAAATTCTAGTGAATACATTTTTTGTAGAAATACATGACTTAGCCAACGGACTAAAAATCCTTTAGGCACCCTCGTAACTCTGTGCTTAAATCATTGAATACGTCCAGTTTTTCGTCGTTCCACATGAAACAAACGAACTAGAAGTGATGATGTATAAATATTAAAAGTCTGCAACAAATGTTACTTCATACTGTCTCCTATGTATTTTTTTTCAGACATTCTGTATTATACTAGTAGAACTACCCGGCATTGCTCGGGTGTTAGAGGACGAGATACAGGGCCCCTTTTTAGGGATTTCGAGCCCAAAGGGGGTTCGTAGATATACAATACAGTTTTAGGTTTCCAGCGTATTGTGCGGCCAGAGCCAATTTGGCCTATGCAGCACTTTAAGTTGTGTACTTCCCTGTCAGATTTAGTGCATATCTATCAAACGGATTATAAGTTTCATGAAAGACCCCATTTTAAAGTATTTACGGGATTTGGTTCAAATAAAATGCGGAGCCCATTTTCGCCTACACAGTATTATAAGTTGAATACTGAAAAGTTTCCTTGCAAAATTTGGTCTAGATCTGTGAAGCGGTATTCAAATTGAGATACACGACACCCTTTTAGGAATTTTTTGACGTTTTGGATCCAATCGGCGACCGGGGCCCGCGTTATCTTACACAGTATTCTGAGCAGGGCTCCCGAGGAAACGCCAGCCAAATTTTCTTCAGATCCATCAAACGTTGTAGAATTGAGATATACGACCCAGTAATACGGGTTTTGAAGTTTTTAAGCCCAATGTGCGGCCGGAGCCTTATTTAGCATACATAGTATTTTACGTTGGTTACTGAAGGGTCTCTTTGCCATATGTGGTCCAGAACCGTAAAACGGTGTAAAATTGAGACAAGCCATGTTGGGTATTTTGGAGGGATCTATGTTCAATGAAGGGCAGGGGACCACCTTAGATTACACAGTATTTTCAGTATGGTACTGAAGAGCATCCCTGACAAATCTGGTGCAGAATTGTTGAAAGGTGTTCAATTATGTAGAGAAAAAACACTCTCATACAAATTTTGACGTTTTGAGACGACATATTGCACCCCATTTAAAGGACTTCAAAGAGTGTTTTCAATTTTCACAATGCCTTAAAAAGTTGCATTCTACACTAGTATATGTTGTGAAGTTATGCTAGCAAAAATAAATTACGAGTGCGTATAATACTAAATTGTTGAAGGCGTATTTTAGACATTCTGTATCAATTTGACTTTTTATATTTTTATTTGATGTGATTAGCAAAATTTAGGATCACCTTAAATATTTTACTGGTAACCAAACCCACTCGAGAGTCACAAAATTGGTTTAACACTTTAGTTTGGGAACAACTTCCAAATTTCTCGTGGAAGGTAAGAAAGAGATTACATATATGACATTACATGGGTGTAAAGCTTTCATCCACAACTTTACGCAAAACACATAAAAAGAATCATACATGCTTTGCTTCCAACACACAAAAGGCTTCTAAAGGAAACTATATTTGCCGTACATGTATTTATGCGAGATATCGTATAGCTTATTACTGATAAAATTATTGCGTAGTACTCTTTTGGAATTAATAAAATTCTGATTACCATTATTAATTTTTATAAATTTGTTTTCATTTCGTAATCTACTCGTGTAATTATTCGCCTCTTTAAATATATCCACTGATGTTTCAGTTAGCTGTATTGTTAGGAACCACACAGTAAAATCTTCGTACAATTTTGTAAACATATTTTTAAAAAAAACTGGATACCAACCAACTTGCACAATATACCAAGTAACTCGCATGTGATAAAAAGTACAAAATATTGTACATTTTAAATGTCAACTTTTGTTATTTAAAGAGTTGTGAGGATTATAACATAATTAAAGTATAATTTTTTATTTTTGTTTAAAATAATTTAAATTCAACTTTAATAACCGTTGATGCGTAAAATAGAAAAAAAAAAAGCCATGATGTTAGATTTCTGGAAAATATTCGTTACAATGTTACCATAGCAAGTAAAGGGCTACTACTCTAATGAACAAAGTATGCAAATCTACAATAATACGTCCAGTTTTAAGATACAAAACAAAAATTACTGTTATAACAAATGAGCCTACTGTCCTCTACGTGGGTTCAAATAATTACTGATATAACAAATGAGCCTACTGTCCTCTACGTGGGTTCAAATAATTACTGATATAACAAATGAGCCTACTGTCCTCTACGTGGATTCAAATAATTACTGATATAACAAATGAGCCTTCTGTCATCTACGTGGGTTCAAATAATTACTGATATAACAAATGAGCCTATTGTCTTCTACGTGGGTTCAAATAATTACTGATATAACAAATGAGCCTACTGTCCTCTACGTGGGTTCAAATAATTACTGATATAACAAATGAGCCTACTGTCTTCTACGTGGGTTCAAATAATTACTGTTATAACAAATGAGCCTACTGTCCTCTACGTGGGTTCAAATAATTACTGATATAACAAATGAGCCTACTGTCTTCTACGTGGGTTCAAATAATTTTAATGAATTTGTTAAAAGCTTAGATGGTAAGAAGGACTTGTCGTCTCGTTGAGAAAAAGATCATTAGAATTGAAACCAGAAACTTATTCAACAGTAGTGAGACAATAACTAATACACAAGTGATTAACCCAGGACTCGAACCCATATAACCTCGAACTATAAGCTAGCGTGCATTCAACTGCATTACGGACGTCGGATTCGGAGCATCAACATCGGATGTAATCAGTTTAACGTTGAAATGATAGGATTTACTAACCTGAGATATTTACAGGGCCGTCATTTTATAAACAAGTGTCTAAACCCCTTAAAACACGCAAGTTTACATGTCTTACCGTTGGGAAATTTGTGTGAAGAATTTGATAGAAATCGGTGGATTTGGTCCCTGAGATTTTGCATTGTTACAGGACGCCTGAGGGGAGTATCCGTGTTTGTGAGGGATGTCAGTTATAATAAAAATAAAAGAACTAGGTAAATTTGATTCTAATTTATTCACGCACATGTTATTTACAGCATTAATTTATTTATTTTTATTTTTCAGTGAGCGCAATATTTAATGTCTATTTTTACTCTAATTAACGGCGTTCTTAATGTCTCAGTTTGATTATAGTCAATTAACTCATGCAAATCATTAACACACTTTTGGTATGTCTGTTTCCATCATTGGTGACGTCTTTCGCTCACGCATACAGTCCAGTCAAGTCTGCCAGTCGCACCCTTCACTGCGCCGATGCTCGCAGTCGCAGATTTTCCTCCCGCTGGTCACTTCTCTTGCCGCTCGATTCGCTCGTCCGTCTATAGCCAAAACTCCTAACAGTGATCCACACATCAACTCCCGGCCCGGAGTCCCGACACACTATTTATACTCCAGTGGCCTTGACTTAGAAAGTTCGACGCACCCCGAGTCATGCTGACAGAAACTAGGGCAGTAAATCGCTATAAAATTCTTCAGGTAAACGCAGGAACTCAATACAACCAAGGGGGGGCCACGGTGGCTGAGTGGTTAGCCTGCTCGCCTCCCACAAAAGGTGATCAGGGCTCAATTCCCGGCCGGGTCACCGGATTTTCGCAATTGGGAATCGTGCTGGAAGAAGCCGTTGGTTGGCGGGTTTTCTCGGGGATCTCCCGTTTCCCCCGTCCTTTCATTCCAGCACCTCTCCATACTCACCTCAATCACCATCAACAGCTCTCAAGACCACGATGTTAAGAGCCGCCCAAATATCTTCACTTCAATACAACCAAGGCCGGAAGCGTACGCTGTAACATGTATTATCGTGTTGGCTCACTTCTTTTGTAAAAGATATGTTTTTCTTTGTTTATCACTCGCCTGCTCTTAAAATCATCCCTTGTGACTCGCCGCCGCTATCATATAACTATTCTGTCATTCACTTCCACACGCTCGTGGGGGAAAAAGCAGCGACCACGTAACAGTATACAAATTTTGTTTGTTATTTGATGCTTCTAACGATACTGTCAAAATAAAAAGTTTGTTTGATATACGTTTAATTGTTTAAGATACGACAATCTTATCAGAATATTTCTACGACAGCCATTTTGAAAATCAATGCATCACTGTATTTAAATCATTTAAGTTTACGTGACCTTGTAGTAGTAATGTGTTGCAAAATTTGGCCGATATTAGTGCAGATTTTCTGGAAATATAACCAAATGTTCAATTTTCTCACTTAGCACACTTTGAAAAACTGGCCAAAGATGATTTTTATATGCATAACTGATGTATCTAATAGGTACTATTAGTGTAGGGAATTTGCTTAAATTTGGTTGAATTGTTTAATTATCATATTATCCTACAATATAATAGGACGGTCTCTGCCTGTCTATCTGTCCCTCTTTAATACTTCTAAATCCATAGAAACTCTACAAAAGTTCTTAGAATTTTGCAGAGTGAATCCTCAAGGTCAAATACAGTTCAAGCGCGAACGTCAGCAAGATCAGATTACGCAATCATGACTTGACACTAAAAATTCATTTTTAAATTACTTTTTCCTATGAAAAGTTTTGTATTAATGTAAAATGATTATGACATAGAGATATGAAGGTAATGTAATATTATTTTTCTTTACTCTAAATGTCCCGCTTCATTGTTGAGTTAATAAAGTGGGGCCACAGGGGTCAAGTGACTACAGCGACTCCAAGTGAGGCCACAGTGGCCCAGTGGATAGATAAATGTCATTTTTTTTTCAGTCTTTGTATGATAACCGAATTTTTTAACATGGTAAATATTCTAGGCACGTGGCCATACTGAAAACATGGGTCACGGGCTAAACCCCTAGTATAATATACTAACCTAATTTATTTATTATAACGCCATTATAAAAAGGCCTAAAGCACATAAAACATGTTTGTTTACATAAAATATTGTAGCACTACTTGTGTGTTAATTTTAGTGGGAATCATACGACTGGTTCTTCGGGTATGGCATAAAATCTCTATTGTTTCTTTTCTCTAGACTTCAACAATAATTTACGACTTACCTGGAACAAGGCCCATATGCTCATTTCCCCGTTCCAAATGTCGCTAAAATTATTTACGTAATTAAGATTTTCTTGATGTCTAAGATTGGGTGAGGATTCCATCCAGTCGCTTTTGCGAGAGGATTTCTTGACAAAGCAACACACTGAATTACCACGAGAATAATTGAAGCGCTAATACGTTGTAACTGCAGATTTCCGGCCAATATATTTTGCTTAACGCAATGGTGCTTTAGTAGATTTCACGGCCATTTACATACTCGAGCAGAAGTAATTTGTTCATTAGCTGCTCGCACGCTAAAGTCACGTTCTTTCCCACGCAAACAAACGAGCTTCAGCAACCTGCGAGCTAAATGTTTGCTGTCGGGTCGGATTCGCACAGGCCGTGTCTGATGAACAGAGATCCACTGACAAAGGCTGTTCACCATAAAGTGAGCACTTTAGAAACGAACCTTGGAATAAAGTCACTGTCCGTTCATATGTCCATTTTAACGGGCGCACTGAGTGGCATTCGCCCAGTAAAGTTGGTAACGATGGACGCAAAGTAGTTCCATATATTAACGTCGAATAACAAGTGTTAGGTAACCATTTGTGATAACTTAAAATTATTTCTTTCACTTTCTGTTTTTTTTTTTTTTTATGTATCGAAGAGTAAAAACGAGCAGATTGGTAAAATATTTACTTTCTTAATAATTTTACAGTTTCATTTGACCGACGCATGAATAACGCGATGAGGCCCATGACGATGTTAATTTTACACAAGGTGGAAGAATACCCAACGTGCATCTAAGTATATCCTAAGCATAGCTTTCAAAAGTGCTCATTTTACCGTGAACAGTCTATACCCGTAAAACTACGACATCCACGCTGAGTTACGTATAACGCGAAATAATGGGTTCCAACAGAGGGGCACATTAAATCCTCTGAGGCTTCCGAAAAAAAAAAAAAAAAAAAAAAAAAAAAAAAGCATTACAGTCGTTCTTTATTTAATCACACAAGAAGTACAGTCGGAATAACATCAGTTGTGTGATACAGTGGTGCATGTTACAGTATTTCAAGGCAGCAGAATCAGCTTAATCTTAACACATGCTAAAACAGGGACCACCACTGCCAATCTGTTATAATGTCAAAATATTTAATAACTTGCTTTTAATTTTTCAATTTTTTATTCATTATTTATCAATATATTGTGAGACATTTCTTCTAAATCTATGTTGTAATGAAGATATCAAGTTGTTCTGAAAATGTTAGGCCATTCAACTTAGCTTTTTATGTTGTAAGTATCTATTAAAACCACGAAATTTGTCTTTAGAAATCCTTGTTTCTTCGCCACTTTGTAAGACAGCCCCACATCGAAAATAAAGTTTGTCTCCCATATCGGGAAACAATCAACCGATTCCCGTCAAATTCGACAAAGAAGTTTTACCGCGGAAGACCATAACAGTTTTGTATGTTTTAAGAGTGCCAGAAACGTATTTTCAGATTCGCGGCTATAATAACACCTTAGCTTAGAGTGCTATATCTACTAAACTATGCAACTTTAACTTTACATTTTATACTGTAACTACGACAACAATCGAATGGGCTTGCAATATAACCTTTTTCCCTCCATTGGTGAAGATCGTCACATGGAGAAAATATCATGCTCGCAACATGATCAGTATAAAAATAGTAATGATTTTTTATAAGTCTTAATAGTTCGTCAATGCCGAATTCAATACAAGAATTACCGTATCACCTGGTAAGATAGGCCCTTCAAGATAACTTCGTCTAGCATGGGTTACTGAAGAATGCCACTTGTGAATGGGAATATTGTCATACTTAATAAGTATTGGCTAAGAGGCTGTGGAAGGCAACTTGAACTTTTTCTGTAAGCTTATGTAAATCATTTTCAAAGAAATTAATACGTACGTATAAACTTGAATAATCCCTACGACAACAGTAAAGTTTAAGACCCCCCCCCCCCCCCGGTTCCTGGACCTGTTCCAACATCAAGGGGGAAATGACCCCCTGCTATCGTGCAAAAGTTCAGCACTTCTTTCTGAGCCGTGGATGGAAAATTACTAAATAAAATACCCATATATGATTGATATATGATTGATATCGTATTCATGACAAAAATCTATTTTATATGCCAATGTCAGAAAAATGAATTTGGATAGTGATATCCAAAAAAGAAAATTGTATTCTGACTGCTAAATTTAATGTACAATTTATACACACTGTCACAGATCGACTGGACATGGAACCATAAGGTTATATTTATTATATGCATTTGAACTACACATATGTTTTGGACAGTAATATTTAATTGATTTCTCATATAATTTGGATGTTAATATAATCCTTTTCCCATGATTATTATATTTCATGTTAAGATTTCATTTTCTTAATTTTTCGATATATCTGAACCACGCTGTTCTCAGTTCTACATATGGTTATGTCACTATTTTTATTACTGCATTAATATGTTTGATTTTATTTTCAGTAATTGTTTCATAATTTTGAAAGCTACATTTTTGGTTGATTTTGGGATTTAAAGACATAATATTTAAGACCTTAATTTTATTTAGTGAAGGTAAAGCCGGAAGCGAGCCGTGATTGGCTGTTGGTTGGTCGGAAGCCGGAAGAAGGGACTTCTGGAAAAGACATTGAACTTGTAAGGCGTCTAAATTTTCGTTGGAATTTTACTTCTGAAATTCCAACGCCATCATACATTTATTTTAGAAATTATGCTCCCAGAAGTTAAGTTTTTTTGTAGTCGCCGCAGCAATATTGAAGAAGAGGCTGTAGGCTAAGTCGTAGATAATTATTTTGAGTGTTAAATTGACGAGGCGAAAAGGACGCCGAGAGTACGACGCCGGCGCCATGCAACGATATAGCGCCAGAGGGCTTCAGGTGACGGCAAGGCAATTTAACGTATGGAAAGCTTAAGTACATGAACTATTTTTCGAGTATTGAACTTTAAGGAACCTGAACTTATTTTACTAAAGTTACTATTTTTATTTTACAGCGATTTTAATATAAGTTCCATGAGTATGTTAAATTAGTAGTACCGATCTTTCGTATACGAGATAGTAAAGCCGGAGCAATATGGAATGAGGAGTTAGACTTATTTTGAACTTTCAATGTAAATCCAGTGAAGTATCAGATTTGAGATAATCAAGTGATGAACTAACTTTTAACATTTAATGAATCATCAGTGAATGTGATCAAAGAAATTTAAAAATTTAAGTAAGAGCTTACCAAACACTCTGGAAATTTTAATTACAGAGGAGGCTACTTCCGGTGGAACCTGATTAATATTTTGGACTGAAATCGCAAGTGAAAGATTTATAAATTTTTTTATGTAGCTGCTCTAATATTTTACAGCACTTTTTAAAATTTTATTTTATTTTAATTCTACATTCTGATTTATCCCTATTCTTACTTGGATGGTGGTATGTCATTTAAGTTAATTATCATACAGTATAATTTAATTTTTGAGTAAAGAGATTTCTGTCACACACACACTCGCACACATATTTAGTTTTGCATCTTGTTGCATTATTCACATGTTTGGGTCTGAGTTAAGTTATTTCCTTTTTTTCATTAACACATTAGTTACGAAAGTCACACATGTATTATCTAAATGAATTACTGAGAAGGTTGGAATGTGTGTTCTATTTCATGAGGTTTGCATTATCTCCGGAGAGCTTCTGATTCCAGTGTGGCAAGGCCAACGTCACATCACGAATAATAAGGCGCCCAAAAATCTATTAGATCATTATAATAATTCTTTCTCCCAACTCGCACCAAATATATTTACACCTACGCTATTGCAGACACTGTTTCAGAGTGGCGCACAACGGGAACTATTACAAATAAAACGTGGCGCCCAAGTGGCAGCTATCACATATCACAAAAAGTGGCTATCCCAGCGTGTTGGCTATTGCCTAAGAGTGGCCTCCACACCCTATGTTTTACAACGCGGATAAAACGTGGCGCCCAAGTGGCAGCTATCACATATCACAAAAAGTGGCTATCCCAACGTGTTGGCTATTGCCTAAGAGTGGCCTCCACACCCTATGTTTTACAACGCGGATAAAACGTGGCGCCCAAGTGGCAGCTATCACATATCACAAAAAGTGGCTATCCCAGCGTGTTGGCTATTGCCTAAGAGTGGCCTCCACACCCTATGTTTTACAACGCGGATGAAACGTGGCGCCCAAGTGGCAGCTATAACATATCACAAAAAGTGGCTATCCCAACGTGTTGGCTATTGCATAAGAGTGGCCTCCACACCCTATGTTTTACAACGCGGATAAAACGAAGAGATAAGGAAATATTTTCGTATCTTCCAGTCGAAAAATAAGACATTTATTTTTATAGAATAAATTTTCAAAATAATCATTCACAGTGAAAGATGCTATTCGCTGAAAAAAAATTTTCTATTGATACGTTTTCTTTGCTTGTGTTCAAAAATATCCGTTATAAATTATAGTGGCTTTCAGCCCGCAGTTAGACAAATCCACGACATTTCTAGGTCTCTAATTACATACAACTGAACATCTAAATTAGATTCACTATGTATGTGTTAATTTAGTATTACCTAAATACAATGATAGTAAAAGTATTTCTGTGAACAGAATAAAACCACCACAATGTATTCTGGATCCATTAGTTTTAAATTTTTGTAGAAGCATTTTCTTTGTAGATTTATACACATTAAATAAACAAATATATTAAAATATAAGTTTATATTGACCAGTACATTTTTTTTTCGATACTGAAATTCTGGGTGTTGCGTTCCGTAGAAACGCCTGTGGTTCGTTTGCATTACGTCAAGCGAACGAAGGCTTCATTTATTTATAAGGACAAGAAATATATCGTAGCGAACAGAAAACGTTGGCAGCTTCGTGGGATTATACGCGTAACAACAAAAAGCAACAGCAGTGTGTTTCTTGCGTGAAATGTTTATGCGCGTAACCCGCGCCCCTTGAGTTTGACAGAGGAGAGGGAGTCATTATACGTGGGATCTACGTTGTCGGTGGCATGGCGCGTTATCACGGGTGGGTATCGTGACGAATAATACCATTCCACCCTTCTCCCCCCTCAACCCTTGCCGTGCCCGCACCGCCCCCCCCCCCCCAAATCCATCAACTCCTCCTTCGCTCCAAACTACTAACTCTCGTGACAATGCCCGCCGGAACGGCGGAGCGGAGTAATTGTCGTCTCATGTGACCTTCGTCCTGGAACGTAATTTTGTGGATAAAAAAATCTCCACCCTCCAGCGGACGATATTATTTCGTCGCAGCTCGCCGAGACCTCTGGTAACGAATACTGTCTTGTTTTGCGCCCCCTGGGAAGGTTTTAATGACATCTGAAAGTTTCCTCCCCCCCCCCCCCCCCCCCGACCACAGCAAGAAGGGTTACTAGTTTTTGCACGTCAGCTCCTTTTATTTTCCTTCTCTGCTATTTCTGAAATTTGCCCGAGATTTGTTGTGTAGTCACAGAGTTCATTTATTTTGTGTTGCCCAGCGAAACTACCAGAATGGTGGGATTTCAACCCCGCAAATTAACGGTTTTTAATGTGATCCGGATATCAATTTATATCAATTAAGTTTTAAATGTTTCAATAAAAAAATTGATAAATTTCTTTTTCCGTTTTTTTTTAACCAAAGTCTACTTCGATGCCCGGGAAATAAGAGCGTTAATTTAATTTATATTCTTTAAAGTTTATAAAAAAAATAAGAATATTTAAAAATCCCTTAATACGTAATAAAGGGAAAATTACTGCTTCGGTGAGCTTTTATAAAGTCGTGTATAATGTAATCACCATCCCCCCCCCCCCCCATACACACACACAAACACTTTCTAGCCCATTATTTGTCGAGTCCATTTCAGGTGAAAGATAGAAACTTCAGCAGTGAATATGTGCTTTGGAGTGGGTTGTTAATGGAAATACTAATTAGATACTCAATATCACGGTGGTTCTGTGCAACAGAGTTGCTGTGTTTGATTAATTGTAAACAGTTGCAGAGAAGATAACACAATGCATTCGGGAAAATATACTTATTATTTAAAATTCAAATACATCAAAAACTGCTATCAGGATGACCATTTTGTCGTCGACCGCTTCTATCCACTGTATAGTATTTTGTCAGTACACCATTACTAGCGGCAGCTACTTAAGTATTAATAAATAATTTCCAAATCACAAATAAGGTAATTTAAATAAACGCCGATAATATTTAAGATAAGGCAACACTCAAACACAATCTCAGGAATATCGAGCTACAAAGTTAGTGGGACACTTTATTGAATAGTACTGGTGGAGCAAAATAAAATTGCACACACCTCAGACACTTTCAACAGTTGTATATTTACAGGCAGGTCTTAAAAATGTTTCATTTCTGTGCTCAGATAGCAAACTGCCCGTAAAATT
The DNA here is from genome assembly GCA_029891345.1 of Dryococelus australis. Taxonomy (NCBI): domain Eukaryota; kingdom Metazoa; phylum Arthropoda; class Insecta; order Phasmatodea; family Phasmatidae; genus Dryococelus; species Dryococelus australis. The sequence continues at coordinate 24,300,809 of CM056996.1, read as the reverse complement.
CAATTGTTTGTAAAGATAGCACTTTGTACACCTACCAGATATGTTGTGTAAATTACAGGGACACATTATTCCCACTGCTTTACACAATTAGATGTTGAAAGAACACTACACAGTCTTTATGAATTTGTGGACGGGAGTCATCACGATACAGTCGTTTAAAGCTAAATTGAACGTATAGAATCCTGCTCGTTTTTCATAACATCTTCGCGAGTGAATAGTACTGTTACGCGCTCGATGCTTCGCATCCTGCGCGAGCGAGTGGAAGTGAAAGACAGCAGTTATATGATAGCGGCGGCAGCAAGACAAAGGGTTGTTTTGAATCAGCGAGCGAGCGATAGGCGGGTAGCTGCGTATCTGTCACAGATAGCGAGCACACACAAAAATTCTTTTCGTGGCCCGGCGTTTCCTTCGCGTGGGAAGGCACCGATTTATCAAGGTCAAGTTTGTAACATTAGACGAAGCGAGCGACCTATCACAAAAGACGCGACGCGCACGCCAATAATATTATCATAGTTCGAGCCTCGCTAACCCTGCGAAGCTCTTATTTCTCAATTTATCACCGCTAGAAAGTCGTCGCTATCACAATTAAATTCCCCAGAACAATTTGGAATGCCGAGAACTTTCCAGAAGGTACCTACCTCAAGTATAAATACTACATGCTGGCCTCTGACGAGAGAGTGATTAAGAGCCCAAAGTTTGGCGCCTCGTGCGACCTTAGGCGGAGAGACGAGGAACAACCGCAGCGATCTGCGAGAGTGCTTCGGCGAGCTTGTGTTCAGTGAAGAGTGGGACTGATCTGCGAGTCTATGGACTGGATGCGTGAGTGAAAAGACATTCGGGACGATGGAAATAGACAGTTTTTATCTATACGTGTGGTAATCATTGGAGTCGTTTAAGGACTTCGCAAGAGTAAAGACTGCTATAAAGTCTTTAATTTAGGTGGAGATAGTAACTAAATAATGCGCACAATAAGAATAATAAGAGTTAATAGGACGATCAGACTAGTAAATAACAAATGTTTAACTTTTCGTAGCATTGAGAATAAATACAATTATTGAATTTAGTTCTTTTATTTTTATTAAGACCTCCATCCCTCACGAACTCGGATATGCCCCTCAGGCGTCCCATGTAACACTACACTGGAAGAGCTACCGCTGCTGATGGAAAATAACTTTTAATTTAACGGTGCCTATGATTGAGGTTATTGATAACAGCTGTTTAGGAGACAATGAAATACCCTCAGCAATGACTGGTGTCCTCTACACATACAGAAGTTTCCTCATTTGACGTTGTTTTTGCCGTGTACAACGCATGTGATCAAAGGCACTGGCCACTGTAACTGACATAGAGGTAAGTTTATGTGAAGGATGAAACCACATGCTCAGAAAGAAGACAGCATAATAGTGTTATTTAATATTACCGGTTGTGTTGCTGGAATGTGATTAATATTGTTACATATTGCTAGTCCGCATCGCTTCCCTTGCCTACCTTCCCACTCGAGCGAACGAAACAGTGTGCCGAGAACAGGATTATAATGCGAGAAGCGGGCGGCGATTTACAAAGGCGAGCCGCCGCGCGTTCAAGACAAGCCTATCAGGACACGCGTGCACCTGGACTTCAGTGGATCGATTTCTGGGTTTATATTTTGAAAGAAGGTTCTGGTCATCATCCTTGCCTCTTTCAGCGCAACCCAGAGGGCACGGGGAACCTTCTAGATCGCACCAGGCGTTTAAATAGAGCGAAGCGACGAGCCAGCAGAGAATCGAGTGGCGGTGAGAGTGACCAGCAGGTGCGAAGTCTGCGGACTGCGAGCACCGATATAGCGAAGGGTGAGACTGGCGGGTGGTGGGACTATAGAAGTGGATGCGTGAATGTCAGACATTTCGAATGATGGCAATATACAGATTGAATACGTGTATATAATGAGCGTGAACTAAGAGACTATAACCAATATACAGATATTGACGTGGACTTGAATTAGTATTGAGATATACATTAATTATTACGCTCACTTACAATAACAATGGTAATAGTGGATATAGGTAGTTAAATGATCTGTATAATAAATGAGTGAATAAATTTTAATATTAAATTATTTTTTCTTATTTTTATTATTAAAACCTCCATCCCTCACAAACACTAATACGCCACTCTGGGGTCTTGCAACAGTATGTTTCTGTAGGCGACATTTAACAATGTACTTGCTACGAAAAAAAAAACATTTTCAGCGGCGCCGTAATAGTAAACTCAGTTACGGAGTTGGTAGCACGATTATCGTCTGCGCGTTTGACGACAAGCGATGTTAAAACGCAGAGTCTCGAAATATCCGGGATTTAATGAGACCTCGTAACCATTAAGCCTGCAGTGGGCGTTGCGCTAGATATCGATTGTCTCGACATATGCTGTTAGCTCCAAGCGCGATTAACGTAAGTCACAAGTCCACGTAACAAGGTACGTTTCCATGAACGCGAGATCCTTGCACTGATTTTCTCGATGATGGAAAACTAATAATCTACCACTCGAGGTTTTCCTGCCCGAAGACTAGGACTATGAAGATGACATGTGTTGTCCGGCTGAAGGGAAAATTGGAAGTCTACTAGGACTCACGTGACACTTTACAGACAACCGTGATGGGATCAAAATTATTTGCCAACTGAATGAAACATTGAAGGGGGCGGAAGTATCTCAAGAAAATCAATGGACCAGTGGCAACGTCTGCCACATTTCCCATGAACGAAAATCGGAACAAGGCGTTGCATGGAAATGAATAGTTGGTCATTTAATAAGTATTCCCATAAAGCTCGTATTTGAACAATTAGAAGCGCGAGGAGGAAACAATATAGTATAAGTTACATTTGAATATAAATAGGACTGTGGAAGGATCAGTCATGAGAAACTTTATCCTCTTTTTTTGTGTTGGTTTTAGGTCAGAGAAAATTTCGCGTTTTAATACCTATGCCCGCGGGGCCGTCGTGTGGCGAGACGAGTAATCTAACACCGTCCGTGGCCCTCTATTCTCTACCACTCTACACGCGTACTCTCATAGAGTGAGCGAGCGGAGAGAGATTTGGGCAGCTCTTAGCAGCAAGGTCTTGGGAGCCGATGACGGCGATTGAGGTAGAGCAGCACCGGAATAAAAGGGACGGGGGAAACGGGAGATCTCTAGGAAAAAAAAAAACCCGTCGGCCAACAGCATCGTCCGGCACGATTCCCACATGCGAAAATCCGGTTCACCTTGGTGGGAAGCGAGCGGGGTAACCGCTCGGCCACCGCGGCCCCGAATGTCTTGGAGGGAGAAGGAGCAATGGTTGGAGTTTGATTCTTGGGTGGTGGCACTATGGCAGCAAGGGCATAAAGGAAGCGAGTACAGACATGCCTTATGCGGATGGAAACCTATCACAAAAATAAGCAGAGGAAGTCTACGGCGGTATTTCATTTTAAATGTAGCATTCTACTGAAATCGTTGAACACAGATTATGGACAATTATTAAAATCAAAGTACTAAAAGGAAAATAAAAAACTACAAGTTACAATATCCCTCAATACCAGTCCTACATGAAAAATTCAAGAACAAGAAATTATATAACCCTAATTAACAAACAAGGCACGTAAAGTAATACCAACCCAAATAAAAAAATATTTTACTCCAGAACAGTTTGTAAATAAACAACCATATAATTTCAGTACAACACCTGCCAAAAATAACTGAACCACAAATCATTGTTTCAACGTTTGCTTTTGTTGATCAGGCATGTACATGATATTTAGGCATTTTAATTAAAGAAGAAAATTCATACATGAATAACAATAAAATAAGAATTATCGAATCTTAAAATTAAACGAAAAGACATGAAACCAAAATAAGAGAATAAATAAAAACCACAATACGAAACTAATTTTTAATTTTTCTGGTTTATATACAAATATCCATCTGGAAATAATGATTAGTCTATACCTTCAGCTTATTTTTTATTTCTTCTTAACCACTGTTACAAATTAACGTTGTCATGGAGTTAGAAATGAAGTGACCTGTAAAAAATTTCATGAGTTGTTAGAAAAATTGTTACTACGTGACGGTAATTGTTACTCAACCTTCTATAACATTATAAAAACACACCCCAGCTGCTCCGAATTTGAAAATTGTGTTTATAATACAACATTAATACACTTAGACTATTCAATAGAGCAATGTTTAAGTCAATCGTTTTAAATAAGTCTCTGTTTGCAAAATTCATATTTTTAATGTACACGATGATGGCCATACTCCCAGTAAGGTTTACAGTGATACAGTATTACACTATTCAAGGTTAGACATGCCACTTAAAAATAATTTGTCATGACGGAATTTATTTTCTGTTTATTTTATTTACATAAATTGTAATGTCAGAAATATTAGCAATAACTTTAAGTAGCAAAATTTTTCAGTTTTACTCTAGAGGCGCATGAATTAAGTGAACGGGTCCACGGCCACGCAAGAAGCTCATATGGCTGAGGGATACAAAGTGTCTAGAAAAATAGATCTTAAGCATGGCTTTCAATAGGACAAAACAAACCTGGAAATGCCTGTAAAAGAATTACTTTCACCGGTCGTTGACCACATTATTTTATGTGCGTCACCTGGTGTTTTCGTTGAATTGTACGCTACTATGGCACAGAGTAGCTAAGTAGACAGAGACGAAATTGCGTGCCATTTTTTTTATGTAGGCGTTTTCAATTTCTTGATACCTGCGCGAGGCTCTGGGAATTGGTCTTACGTCTGATTGGCTACTGCATGCGTCGGAAGGTTCCCTGTTGGATGAGCAGTCGGCTGGCAAGTAGGTTACAAGCGCTGATTGGCTAACGACGTTCCTACATGGCCAGTAACGCCATTTTGTTGGCGAGTGCGGCTGGAGTTCGCGGAATAGGCGTCTGTCTGCCTCTGTATTATTAAGTGCTTTGTAGTTGTTGGTAGAGTAATTTTGTCGTGAATGCGTCTTTAAATTTGCAACCATAGCGGGAGGCAATCTAGAAAATCCGATGATAACGAAATGGGAAGATACAGTTTCGCATTGCAGCTCCGAATCTATCGTCTACACTCAAAATTCAATTACACCACTCGATTTCCAAAGGATTAAAAAATATGTTACGTTCAGTGAGGACAGCGAAACGACCGGGGGGGGGGGGAGGGGCGCAATGTTGAGCTCGTTTCGCCGTGTCCCATAAATTCCGCGTAGTATAACTTTTGACTAGGAGAAACTACGTCGTACGTTTAGGTTTCAATCGACAGCTCTCGTCGAGATCAATCGATTGCGTGTATACAAATATTTGTGTAGCGTGGTTATGGTGAAATTGTATACCTTTAATATATATAAAAAAAAAAAGAAAACATAACACAATTTGGGCCTATACTCGTCAAAAAGCCAAGTCGAAATACAGAAATCGTATACGGTTGGAAAGAGCGTCTCAAAAACAATCCAGTGATGCCCATAAAACCCTATATGATCGAGTGAAGCAGTGCAGGGAACGTAAAATAAACATCAAGGCGTCCGAGCGCGTCAACGTAGACTTATTCACGCAAAACAAACGGCCGTGTCCCCAACAAAGCCCAACTCGATTTTTTTTCATAGTTACTTTTCATAAAGGGGCCATATTGTATCGTTTGGGTAGGTAGCAATATTTCAGTTCCTACGAAGTGATTTATCTTCAACGCACTGAGCTGCCCGGGTGCCACACAGAGTGGTGATAGGTAGCCCCGCGAATCCTGACGTCGACGTGAGGTCGACGTAAGCTCTCCAGGAACTCGAGACGTAGTCTCCGAGGGCTGCGAAGGGGGAGGGCGGGAAGACGCTCCCGAGTGATGGATCGCACCGTCCGCCCCGAGAGAACGGAGGATTCTTTAAGGTTCTCTAGTTCCCCGAAACGCTGACGTGGCCCGAGCAGCGCGAAATTTGTAAACGTGGTGTCTTCGGTAGGTTTCGGTGAGGTGTCTGGCAGCACTGACATGAAGGAGAGTTTTCGGCGCGAAGGGCAAGGTGCAAGCTGCTGGGAGAGGTAAACGGAGTCTGCGAGATTTGTTTGGCGGTGTAATACCAGTGTCACGTAGCACTGACGAGCACAACACAATGAAAACTCCAACAACGTCACCACAAAAACACGTCCAATACGACTGCTTGGATTTATAACACGACATTTTACACGAATAAACTAGATTCAAATGCGATGGACAGAAGGGGAATTTTGAACACATACTCGTTCGCCCTGAGGAAAAGACGCAGATACCATCACATATGTACATGCAGCATGTATAGGAAACACGTGTACAAACTCATGTTTCGTGATTCTTGACCGGAAAAGAGGAAGATTGATACAGGACACCCATAGTACACCTCAAATAAAAAGGGCTGTAGCAACCCCTAAAAGCAGTGGGCGACAAGGACATTACGTGGGATCTTGGGCGAATCACTTGCGTTTGAAGAACAGAAATTCGTATACGGGGCAAATAAACCAAGATATTGGATACAAGGTAAGTACGGTCCGTCGTACACACCCCCATCATGCAAATAATAGGGGTTTGCGCCCTTTTATTGAATGCAACACGTACACCATGCTGTTTAAGTGATCGTGAATACCACGGGATGAAGCAGGACGACGTAAGTAGCAAGTAAGCCTCCCTTGTTGCAACTCTCTAGGACCCACCGTTTCCGGTTATATCGCAAACCAAGGGTACAGTGATAGCAATAGAATGGCCTAGTGAGTACGCAACCATTTCGCACCCGGAGGAATTCACCTGGGAGTCGCCGCCAAATGCGTCAAGAGTGTGTGGCGGCACGTAACAGCGTGATCTTGAGAGTCGATGGGCGTGATTGAGGTGAGTATGGAGCTGCGCCGCAATGAACGGGCGGGGCAAACAGGATAACTCCGAGAAAACCCGCGACCAGTGGCATCGTCCGGCATGATGCCCACATACGAACATCCGGGGGTGACCTGGCCGGGAATTGAAAGCGGTTCGCCTCGAGGTTCTCCCGTTCGCCCCGCCCTGTAATTCCGGCTCAGCTGAATACTCACCTCAATCGCCCTCAACAGCTCTCAAGATCTCGCTGTTACGTGCTGCCACACACTCTTGACACATTTGGCGGGGACTCCCTACTGAATTGCCCCGGGTGCGCTAAGGGTTGTTTACTCACTAGGCTACGCTATTGCCACTATTGTACTCTTCGTTTGCGATTTAACCGGAAACGGTGGGTTCTAGAGTGTTACAGAAAGGAGGGCTTACTTGCTACATACGTCGTCCTGCTTCATCCCGTGGTATTCACAATCACTTTAACCGCATGGTGTACGTGTTGCATGCAATCAAAGGGTGCAAACCCCTATTATTTACATGATGGGGGTGTGTACGACGGACCATACCAACCGTGTATCCAAGATCTTGGTTTACTTGCTCCGTATACCAATTTGTCTTGTTGTAATGCAAGTACTTTGCCTAGTATCTCACGTAATATCCTTGTCGCCCACCGCCTTTAGGGTCTGCTATAGCCCTTATTATTTGATATGAACCATAGGTGTCCCATATCAACCTTCCTCTTTTCCGGTCACGAATCACGTCCCTAAGTATGTACACATGTTTCCTGTACACGCTTTATATGTATATAATTTATTTTATACATGTATAAATTCCTATCTTATATTTAATTTAAACATAATTTTATTTTATATAAATGCCTACAAGCATATTAAAAATACATATTTTTATGTATTTGCGTCAAGATCAAGGTCACCGACATCCAGCATGGCAAACAAGATCGCTGACAGGACCAAGATGGTGGATGCTTAGCTTTGCCTCCAGACCCTGGGCACTGTGTATCGAATTGGCATATCATTTTCTGTAAAACCAGTATGACCGCCACTGTTCTGCCCTCGAAAACGATCTCCCCAAATCCTTCCGATGGAACGAAAAGGGCCCTTGGGGGATCCCTTTTTGTAAATAGGGGAATGTTTTTTTTTTTTTTTTTTTTTTTTTAAGGAGAAAATATACATTTTGGGTAAAAAAAAAAGTTAATTTTGAGGGAAAAAATGGTCGATTTTGAGGGACAAACAGAATATTCTAATGGAAAATGTCCGCCGGCCGACCGGAATGACAGAGTATGAATAGCTTCGAGTTCCAAAGCTCCGCGCTCTTGCGCCAAAACATACAAATTCATTCTATTCAAAATATTAAGTTTTATAAAGTTGTAAGCCTTGTTTGTCGTGCTGCAAAACATGACAAAAAATACAAGTAGTAATTTCTAATCTAAAATTGTTAGTCATGCAACAGCTTTCGTGGTATTGACGTCAGAGGTGTCTTGTATTTTATTGGCTGTTCGGTTTTAATCGTTATTCTATTAGACGCAACGTGATTACCGAGTTACCTCGGGAAAGTGTGAGTTATTAGTTTCTCAGGGTCGTGTTCGTAGACACAAACGCCGCCGGAGAGTAATGTGTAATACGGAAGTAGGTTATTAGAGGGAGTATTATGATCGCGCAGTTAGTATCACTAAGGCGAACGGGGTTCAGTTCTGGATGCACGCCCCTCATGATCGCTTATGATTAAAGTGGCTGATGTTTCTGATGGTTGCTGTATGTCATCGGTGTGGTCCCAATTTGCCGTCCTTGCACATTCTAACCCTCATAAAATCTCGAGAACTCAAGCAGTATTATTCGAAATGGTGGCAATATAGATAATTAAATTTCGTACGCGCCGTATCCAACGAAAAAAATTTCACTTACTTCAATTTCAACATATATGCTGGCAATAACTAAATGACCATTAAAGCTTTTTTTTTTTTTGTGATTTTTTGTCCATCATTTCGTAAAACAGTAGCTTCGTGATTTAGTATCTTTTTGGTAGAGTATTTCAGAAGCTTCCGAAGGCAAACCAAAAAATTTAACATCCCGTAAATGCTGCTACAGACAAAGTCAAAAAGCAATTGCTGCTTAGGGAAGATGCATAGGTAAGCTATAAAAATGCGATATTTGACCATTTTTAAAAAAAATTTTCCCCCAAGAATACACTTAATATGATAAAAGTAAAAAAAAAGAAGAAAAAAGGGGTATAGATAATTGTTTTTTTTTTTTTATCATTTCTGGAAGAAAAAAAAGTTTTATTCGCAGAATATTTTTTTACCGAGATACGCGTATTCGCGCAAACAACTATTTCACAAAATTGCGGAGCCCATCGCACTCGTAAAGCGTTAACGCAATTCCTGGCACCGAAATCACAAGCTAGGCGCCGAGAGATAGATTGTTGCAACCTATTGTTTGCAAAGTTGCGGTTTCGTGAACTGACTTCACGTCAGGGCAATAGAGTGCAGAACCGTGTTCATTATATCCGCTAATTCATGGCCGTGTAACCCATTTTCAGTTGTTTGTTTTCGTTTAAATCGAATAGCCGAAACGGGTTGGTCGTTCTCGGGAAATTCACGTCTTGAGTATTTCATTTCTAAGTAGCTCGAAGAGCATTTTTTTTTTTTTCCGCAAGTACGCACGTTTCTTTAAGAAATAGTCGCAGTTGGAACATATCCAAATAAAAGTATGAAGTTGGTTACAGTAATATGACGTGAAATAATACAACCGATTTGAGTTTGAAAGCAGCCGACTGCGTATGTGATTTCGTTCACAGTTTTTGTCAAATTCGTATAGCAATGCATAGTTATTAGCGACTTATCCAGGTTTCGTCTGGGCACGACGGAAGGCTCTTGATAGCACATCATTCCGGAATTAGTTATTTAGTGACGCACTGCCGGAACTGGTTGCGTCATTGTGTGGGAGGCAATCTCCTACGACTGTCGATCTCCACACTTGTGCGATCGAAGGGACGCGAACGCCACGACGATAAGTTCGGAAAATTATGTGGACTGAGACAACATGGCGTGGCCCTTGGGCGATTCCCCAGCAGAACAGTTCCCGCCCACATACAGCACGCACTGAGGAAATTATATATTTTTTTTTTGTTTCAAACGAAGTTTGTTTGGAGCAACCAAATTTATTGTTTGTATAGGGTCAATGAAATATTTTGTTGTCGAAACTTAATTACTTTTTTTTTTGTATTTATTTGGTTTTCTTATATTAATATATTTTTTTAATTTTTTCTCTTGTTTATATACTTATTTGCTGTGATTTTCTTTCCTTCGGGAATCCTTAAATTAAATTGCAGTTTTAGAATTTTCGCTAACTACGTTATCATTTAGTTAATTTTATTATAGTTTATCTTTATTTTATGTGTGTTGCTTTTATATATTTCATATAAGTTACGTTATAGTTGTACAGAAGACATTAAGTTTTGGTTCATTTTTATTTCCATTTCTTTTGAAAAAATTAGTTTTTTCTTTTATTATGTAAAGTTTTAAGTGTAACTTAGCCACAAAAAAATTAAGAGATTTTAATTATTATTATTGTTATTATTTGGTCGATGAAGCTGAAAGTTTGTTGGGCTCTTCGTACACTAAATATTATTGATAAAGGCTGTTCACGATAAAATGAGCACTTTTGAAATCAACCTTAGAAAAAAGTCACCTGCCCTTACCTGCATATATTTTAACAGGCGCTACGAGTGACATGCGCCCGGTAAAGTCGGTAACAATTAATGTAAAATACTTCCATAGCTTAACTTCGATTAAAAATTGTTCGATAACAATTTGTGATAACTTAAATTATTTATTTCGCGCTCTGTTATTTTAATGCATGGAAATGTAAAAACGAGGCAGATTTGTAAAATATTTACTTTTCTAATAATATTACAGCTTTGCCTGACCGGCGCATCAATAAAGAGATACGGCCTACGGCAATGCTAATTTTACGTAAGACGGAAGAATACACACCGTGCATATGACTAGATCTTAAGCAGGACTGCGAAAAGTGCCCATTTTACAGTGAACCGCCTATAACTATAACTAAATTGGAATCCCAGTCGAGATTCGAACATGCATCGTTTACGCCGGAGTGCTATGGACAAGCGACATCAGCTAAAGTGACTACTGTCTAAGTTGGAATGATTTTTAATGCATGCGTTTCAAATACTGGACAGCGCACGTAAGTAAATATTTCGAGTCTTAGAGCTTTACGTTTAGTCCCCCGTTGAACTTGTTAAAAGAGGATGTTTATTCTATTATTAAGCATCAACGAATGCACTACGGAGATCTCCTGTTTCCCCCGCCCCTTCATTCCGGCGCCGTTCGATATTCGCTTCAATCGCCCTCATCGGCTCTTAAGACCTCCTTGTTAAGATCCGCCCAAATCTCTTCACTTCACTTCATTTCACAAATGCACATGCAAACACTGTCACTAAACTAACTGCCCACAAAAATTACAAACATATTCTCGAGCTGTATTTTAGAGCGAAGGCAGTCGAAAGAGTGAACTAACAAATATGCAGTTGATTCAACTAAATATTTCGCTGACAGTCTAATTTTATTTGGCCCAACACAACGTTTAGTTTACAAATATGTATTTTTATAAGAACAAAATTTATTTTGTTCCTTTTCAAGTTTTGCTTATACAGTAAAATATTGTTAAATGGGACGGCTGAGGGGCATATCTGAGTTCATGATGGATGGAAGTCTTAATATAAAAATAAATAAATTTGATTTATAATTTATTTACACAGCTATTATTTAAACCATTAAATTATCTGTCTCTACTATTACTCTTTTTATTTAACAGTGAGTGCAATATTTAATGCTTATATCAATCCGAATTAACGTCCTTATTAATGTCTCTGTTTGGTTACCTTTAATTAACTCATACTAGTCATTAACAAATGTTCAGCCTGTCTGTTTCCACCATTTGTAGAGTATTTCACTCACGCATCTAGTCCAATAGTCCAGCCCACCAGAAGCACTCTTCGCTATTTGATACTCGCAGTCGCAGACTTCCCTTACACTCATCACTTCTTTAGTCGCTCGTCATCCATCGCTCGGATCACAACCACTCATTCGCTCATCAACAACTCAACTTGGAGGCCTGTCACACTTAATTAGCGTTCGCCCTGACCATCTGGAAGGTTCGAACACCCCGAGTTACGCTGAGAGAACGAAGTCAGTCATCCAGAGCATTCTTCAGATAAACGCAGAAATCAATACGGCAAGCATCAGCAGCGTTGCACAGCATTGCATACGAATCACCGAGTGCGTAATACTATTTATTTGGTGAAACTAAATGTATTTCTGGCCCTATACAAACATATATTTTGTTGGCCGTAAAAAAAACTTTCTCAGTGCACGTTTTCCAGGGCTGCATTCATGCTGTCCAAATCTTTCCTTCGCTAGTCACATATTCAGGATTGTCGCAAGCTGTGATGGCAGATTAGCAGCATCCGGAGCGGCAATAGCATGAACTATGGGAAAATCTTCGAAAGGGCAGCATGCCTTATATCTGTATTATATGCCGTACAGTATAGCTGCATGTTTCCATACTAGAAGTGTCGCAACAATTCTGCTTAAGAAGGTGATATCCCTGCCATGCCCATATTGTGTTTATTTATAACTCTCCGTAGTTTACTGTTATGATATAATATTACAATTCAAACCATTTTTATTACATACAGAACTAGTTTGCAGAATTCCTTAAACCAGAATGGACTAATTTAAGTTTGTACTTTCTCGTGTGAGACTGATAAAGAATAAATAATGAGTTGATTTTATTATGGTTACAATTGTACACAAAAACCACACGAGCAAAATATTGCGGACATGAAAATATTTGTTAATATATGCCCTATGTTCTGTCAGCCCTCGTTTTTAGATACCTTATCTGAAAAAGAAAGACACGTTGATACAATAATAAAGCGAAGATGGAAGGAGCACTACCCCGTTAAGGAACATTTCAATTGTACAATTTTGTCTTAATATGCGGCTCACGTACTTCGATGTTCTAATCAGTTATTTGTTTCTTAGTTCCGTTACTTGTTTTGAATTTCATTTCTTTTCGATGCATTCTTCTGGGTGCGGCAATTTTTTTTTTGTAGTAATGAGTGTACGTTGAGGACAGGGTTAGTAGTTAGTCACACGAACACCGATTGGAAACCCGCTGCAAAAATAGTCAAACCAGTGCCATGCACGGTTAACATTTTATTACTAAATTTTTATATATTCTGCCATTTCTGTTAATTCAGAAATTTTCGAAGACTGGCTAACTTTCTGCCTTCTTTCCACAAGCTCTGTCTCATTCTGCCGCGAGTGGGATAACTCACTCACAAGTATATAATGTCTACTATTCATGTGTCAACAAAATAATTTACGTTACAATCACGGCTAATCGCTTCACTCGTGAAATAAAAATTTAACATATGCATTATTTATTCTCTGCTATTAAGAAATATGAGACATTAAACACTAAACAAGTTTCCTTGATTAGCTGGTAATATTATCTTAAATATTCCTGCTCAAACTGAAATCTGTCATCTAATAGGACATAATTTCGCCTATGCGAATGAAAAGTATCACGATAGCATCTGTTATGGCGTGCAGTTTTTCGTCGACACAATATATCTCTTGCGATATTTCCGGTGGCGAAACACATATATTGTGTTTCAGGGAAGTTAATGATGCTGTTCAAGGTCGTGCAATATTGTACGATAATATATCTGAACACGTTCCTTCTGAAAACGATCGCGATATTATTCGTCTTAGCGTTTTCACAACGGAAAAGATACACTATTCAGAGGAAAATCATGAAATAAAACTTGACACATTCTTGTAACTTCTCTGTGTTAGTCGCAATAAGATGCCGCAATAAAATACTGAGTATTTCTTTAAATAAATCGTTTACCGGAAATCGTTTATCAAACTGCATGATCGGACATTAAAAATAAAAATTTTGATGTAGCCCAGGAAACCATTTTTTTTTAATTTGTACGGTATTAGTTATATTTGTATTTTCCCCTGTAGGACAAAAGTTATTAAATAATGAGGGAACATTCAATAATTGTTTTAGATGAGAAACGAGAAAAGGAAGAAATATAAGTTTCAATTCTAAATAAATGTTAAGATGTTTCCTGGGCCTGGTCAAGCTTGGTTTATAAATGGCAAATAAGGAGATTATGTTGTACAGGAATATACGTACATTCAGGATGGCGAGGATTTCTCGATAAGATAAAAATTCAAATGTTTTAGGGCGTTGTGAATTCTTCAAAAAGTTGTATTCAAAAGCGCTGAATCAGACGCGAGCCAGCGATGCATAGTGAGCCGTGCAGCAGCACGCAACATTGTGCTGGTTCGTCTACGCAGATCACGTAATCGATAAGTCACGCTTCGAGAGAGTCTGCCATCTCCACTCCAGTAGCGATTATCCTACATCCCCCTCCCATCCCAACCACCCTCTATCACTCATGGTTTCGGCAACGTCTGCATATATACCCCCCGCCCCCCACCCCACCAAGGCGCCGTACTTCCGCGCGCGAATCTCACGCGCCCGTAATCCGTACGTAATCCGCATCCATCCGCATCCGTCCGCTTGGCCGCGAAGCCGCAGAAACACGCCCGAGGCCAGGGTAATTCGATTTGTTTCCCCTGATCGCCGTCTGCTTCCCGTGCAAGGTGCTTCGCTGCCTGAGCACGCTTCTTTCACGCCCTCCAGTTCTCCAACCTGCCAACGCGGGAGAAATACTAAACAAAATTACCCTATTAATGTGCCAGTTCTTTTGTCTGGCACTAGTAATATTTTATCTCATTCAGCTTAAAGTACTATTTAAAATTTATTTTATTTTAAAACCAGGCTTCGCTTTCCAGCTCTCGCGATATTTTCAATGTAACTGGAAATTTCTTAGGGTGTGATTAATGCGACAAGGAGAAGAGATTTTGACATGTTAGAGAGTGGCTATAACTACCAACGTTCTAGTGCTTTAGCGATTTTTTTAACTAGGTTATTATTAAAGAGTGATGTTTTTGATCATACGCAAGGATTTCGTCGTTCCGTTCAAAACAAGGCGTTTTTAACCAGGAGTTATTGTTGGTTGGGGAGAGATAAAGTACCAAATATATGGTTAAAGTACATATAAAAAAACAAACGCAGATTTCAATCGCGCTTTTGGTCTCCTCGGGCCTACTCTGAGGTAGGTATACATTATTAAGTGTGTTGGGTAAAAAATTTCAATATACACTATTTACCAAGATGTAATTGGACACCTGTCCACAATGTTTACTCGGTGGTTGTCACCCCTTTAGAATCTCGTAGGGCCATCTCTTGCGGCTATAACAGCAGCCACCCTGCCTGGCATGCTCTCTACGAGTGTTTGCAGGACATCCACGGGGATTCGTCGCCATTCCTCTTGCAACCATTCCATGAGCTGAGCAATGGATTTTGGCAGCGCCTGACGAGCCCTCACCCGGCCATCCAATTCGTCCCAAATATGTTCTGTAGGGTTGAGGTCGTTGCTCTGGGCAGGACAGTCAAATAGGCGAACATTGTTGTCGGCCTACCACTGCATAGTAGCCCTTGAAACACGGCACCTGGCATTGTCATCCTGGAAGTAACATGGGCCCATTCCGTAAAAACGCCACAATGTTGGGAGCATTTCATTATCCAGAATATTACAATAGGCCTCTGTGTCCATGCTACCACGGAGAAACACCAGCGGTCCTACGCCGAAGGCCGTGAGACACAAGTTAGCTGACGTACTGAATTACCTTTCTTCACGGGTGCCCAATTACTTTTTGGTTGATACTGTATTTTTGACCTTCCAAATGCTCTTGCACATGTAGAAATTCGATTCATAGGGAAATACGTTGAACATAACTATTCATATATTGATTTGTAGGAATGCTTAACAAACACATTGTATAAAAATTTAAGGCCAATTACTTTTGGATTTTCGAACAACAAATTATTAGCCCATTCGGTGAGAGACAGACTTTCGGGACACAAATTTTATGACCCAACGTGGACTTATAAACCGCATTGGCTGAGTTCGATTAATAGTTTCCAAGTAACCGTTATGTATCCTAGACAACCATGTGAATAAAATCTCTAAGTATTGTATACCCGTAATTGTTTTGTAACCAGATCCGGCTGAAGTATTAACAATAGCGAAAACATAAAATCTATTCGCGCAAACGACGTTACAAGCGAACTTAACTTAATGCCAATTTTCTTACCTGCCTGTACAAAGTTGACTGTGTTCCGCAAAAAAAAAAAATGCCTTTTCTTTCCAACAGATTACATTACTTTACAAAAAAATACTGAAACCGTGTTAGTTGTCGGTGACGGTAACTAGGCATTGTAACGTGAAACAGAGAGCAACGTTAGGACTTCTGGTCTCTACGAACTAATGAATTCCAAACGGAGTCACGCCATCTCATGAAAGAAAGCTGTCTTTATAATGTATGCCAAAATGCAAATCAGTTAGGAAAACTACCGCAGTTCAGATTGATGTGATCGAACCCACGAACACATCGCGAAGAAGTGTGATATTTTTATCTGTTGAGAAATATTTTGGTAAAAACATCAGTTTAAAATATTAATATTCAAATTTATTAAAAGAAAAAAATAATTTCTAAAACTGCTTATGTAATTCAAAATTTTAAATATTTTTGTTACATTAAAATTATTTTTGTTAAATAGCTTAGAGTAGTTGGGTTTCTTTAAAAAAGAATTTGAGAACATTTTTTTTTACTGTTCAATATCGAATTAAAAACAATTTAAAAAATGGAGGTGTGGAGTTATTCACCTAAAGAATACAAAACATCATTATAGTCATATGAGTAAATTGCAAGGAAAATTTGCTATAAATACCCGACAAAATTATTACGTATAGCCATTCTACTAAAGGGAAGTTGTTAACAAAATATTAACCATGCTGGAAAAATTATTTTACTACTTGATGAAAGTGTGATGCTGTGTTAACAAATAAAGTGTGTAGATGTTAAAACATAATACGAAAGTACTGTTTATAAAATAAATAAGCGGCTTATAATTTTTCTATGTTTTATTGAAGGAAAAATATAACAATGGTTGTGAAAAGTTTAGCGTATTGGAAACTTTATAGTGGCCAGAAATTATTAGGTCAAATTCTGATGTTAAATTCATAAATATAGCTAAAATTAGAGCGAATGAATTTAATACTCTGTTTCTGACCGAGAACTATTTCTGACTCGACTCGTAATGACAAGCAAGCATCGGAGAATATCTTTTCGTAACACATTATGAAAAACTCTGGCTATAAGAAGAATTATGAAAGTTGTACGGAAGTAACTTATGCAGAATAACGTCTACTCACCTAACAATTTTAAACGGCATTGCGTTCCCTTGTCTGTGGGAAAGTTAAAAATGTTTCATAGTTCCTGTGACAATTTAACTGTCACGAGCTACAAGTTATACTCAAAAGTGAATATCTATAATAGAGTTTAGTATAATTTAGAAATTTAGTGCTATGTTTCTGTGGCAGCAATATTAACTTTTAGGAATGGAAATATTATCCTGTAGTCGTGCGTATATATATATATATATATATATATATATATATATATATATATATATATATATATACACACACTATTTTTCGTAATGCCTAATAATTTTCAGAAAAAATATACTTTGCAGAAAACATTATCAAACACATTATCATTATAACTGGCAAAAGTGCGTTTATATAAAAACGCTATGGTGAAATGAGGTGAGTATGGAGCAGCGGCGAAATGCAAGCTTGTGGTAAACGGGAGTGCAGCGAGAAAAACCCGCCTGCAAATGGCAACGTCCGCCACGTTATGCACTGCGACAACAAGGGGAGTTTCTCTCGGAATCGAACCCGGCGGCATGTAATATTTATGACTTCTGTACAACCATGACCTTTTTATTTACGCATTTCTTATGTAGAGAATTATTTACACTGGTCATTAAATGTATTAAGAGCAAGAAATCAACCCTCCGTCCTTTTTGAAGGATTTATTATTTCATTGTTTTTCGACATGTGGCTACACTCCAGTTAGTACACAAGCCTGGTTATCTGCTGCATTTTTACCACATAGAAAACGAAGCTATTTTCAAGCTGCGAGTACGTATAATATTGCACGCACAAATAGTATTTTATTTTTGCAGTGCATCGAAGGACGCGCATAATATTCTGAACCCCTATAATATACAATATACCGTTGTAATAATTCTTAGGCGCAATCGTACTTTAAAATGACTCATAGGCCAGTGACTTTGATTTTGTGTCTAGTTATTTTAGACCAAAGCCACCATCTTGGAAAATGGCGGTTGAAAATTGTTTTTCAGTCTTTCCTCAGAAATTATTCATTGTATCAAAAAAGTTTACTATTTTTTTTAGCAATAAATGCAATTATTTTTACTTTTTGAACATATTTCACAAAATAAACATATATTTAAACAAACTGTAACTTCGTAGTGAAGTGAAGTGATTAACGTGAAGATGAATTAGGTGATGCTATAGAGATTCGAGTAAATTCTTTAAGGCGTATGTAATACCTTAAGTTACCTCTTCCAAGAATACACGAAATATGTTTGTGGGCTTTTAAACTATTGCTTTTTATTTATGTTTCTTTTCATAAATGCTCACATTCATCGAACTTTTTCACAAGCGCTTTGGGTCATCCGCCATACACGACCAGTTTACGTCCGCAGCGGCTAGGTGTAGAATACAAAACAGAATTTAAACAGAGCCCTAAATATCTTCAATACAGTGACTAGACATATGACTGACAGTCATGGGCCACTAAAACTAAATTTATTTAAAGCGCTGAAATATAATACAAACTAATTTATCTAGGGCAACTATCATATTACACATGCCAAAAATTAATCGTCTTTAATTTTCTAATCATCTCTATCAGTCACCGCAAAGGGTTGCACAAGAAATATATTTCATTTTATAACGTATCACGGAAACAATGTTAGTAATCAAATAATACACACACGATTGTTTCAATTTGCGGCATTGACCCACAATGACACTAAATGGAAAATGGCTCGAAATTTTTGTGAGTAATGGCTTATAGATAGTATCGTTCCGCCCATTTCATAATTTTGGATCATCATCTTTCGTTACCCTCTCGTATTACTTTCACATATTTCTCTTTAATCGACCCTTTATTTCTATTTAATTACAATGTAATTTCGTGGTAGGTACCCCACAAATAATAATATTTAAAAAAGCATGCGTGTTTCCTACCAAAACTCAAAATTACGTGAAATTGTTCAATTATAATTAAGAGGACACCTTAAAAATAAATGACAAAATATTCGGAAAACATTCCTCCTAGGTAGATGATGAAAACACTTTACATGAGTATCGGCCCGGAAACGCTCATTTTCTTACTACAGCATATTAAACTACGTCATATGAGAAGACAAGCGGACAGGAGAACTGTAATTACATTGAACACACAATATCACAGCCCACGCGCCGCATATTGTAAATAGAGTTGTGATTGGAAGGGCTTTATCCAGCTTTCGCGCACCTCGCTCACGGAAGACCTTTTAATCCTCTAGATGCGAGCAATGTTTCCCCAAGATTTAGACTTTTACCTGCATACACTGTAAAATATTTTCTAGTAAACTTCCTAAACTGTAATGGAAGTTTTTAACCTATACATTGTATGGTAATACTTACATATATCGGGCTGCAAATACACGAATATTTAATCACCGCTACAAGACATAATTGGTAATTTCCCTATCCATTTGACGGTTTCGTGAGAAAATATAGGAGCATTACCGTGGATGTATGAGAAAAAACTATACCATCCGCTCTTTCTCACTAGACGTATACACTGGTGTGGCGTGTTTGTGAACAATTTCTTACAGTGTACCATTATCAAACAGTACGCGCCTCAATTTTATTTTCAATGACACGTAGAGAAGTGAAGTCGGGATAAAGCATCTCCGTCGTTACAAACTCGGGTTTGATATTCGGTTACGCGTGTGCGCGGGAAAAGTAGCGGAGAATACTGTTGGCCAACGAGTTTTCTCAGAGCAATCCCATTTCCTCCACTGTTCCATTCCTTCGCTCCCCCATATCGACCTTGTGCTTTGCCATCAGCGCCAAAGACTACAGGTATCAAGCACTGTCCAAATGCCTCTCTCTCTCTCTCTCTCTCTCTCTCTCTCTCTCTCTGTCTGACTCGCTCTTTTAAGGGCTTCTGGAACGGACAGTCTTCAGTGAAAATACTACAGAATGCGCCAGCACCATTTCTGCTAAGCGCTTAGCTGCTGAAGAAAATTTCGTCTGATATGTTAACCCTCTCAGTTTGTTTACAACATACGTGTCGTGGCACAAGAACTTTATTTAATTATCTGCACTGCACCTGCAACTAAAGTTCAATAAAGGAACTCCGTAATATCTGTGACACATCATTTGTTGCTGTGACTACATACCTCTCTCTCTCTCTTGTACACAGCCACTGCCAATGCCATCAAACACGTAAGCAGGTGTTTGTTGGATTCTGACATCTGCCAGCCGTGACGTGCTGATATCTGTCCATGTTCAAACCAAAAATTTCCTTCTTTGCAACTCCTAAAATAACGCATCCATCATTGACGGAAAGAGATGACCACTGGGAGAACAGTGGACGAGTGCTTACTTGAGCCTGCTGAGTAGAGAACGTGTGACTTTATTGTCCTCGCTAGCAGCCCAGACTGATCAAAATGATGTTTCATTGCCTGTCGTTTCGCATTAACATTTTTTGTTGCCTATGTTCTGTTCGCCATCGTAGATAATCTCCCACCAAGTTATTTTTACGTCCCCCCCAAACGGATGGCCAGTTCTTCACAACAACTGTGGTATGCAGTCATGCGCGTGGGGACTATGATCGACAAGACAGAAAAAAACATCCGTTAAAAATATAGTACAGCGCCCGGCAACTATCTGGACGCGTGATTGCAGCCAGTTTGCTAGTCTGTACCCCGTCATGGACCGATCTGTAGCTGATCGACAAAAGAGCAGACCAGCAGCATATGAGATGTCGGATGAACTTCCAACAGCAGTAAGGATGCACCACCGGATGTTTGTGAGACAGCTGATAGAATTCCAAGCCCTACGCGCGCATCTCTCCCCCCCCCCCCCAAAAAAAAATTCTGATGATGCTGATCACTCTTTGCCCTCTGAGATTTACCAGATACTTGACTGCAATAGCACGCGTCTTCCATGTCAGTTTGTCAGTAATGTACGTTCGACGAAATACTTCCCCTCTTAAGAAATTTATAACTTCCTTATTTATTTAAGAGGGAGCAGTTCCGGATGTTCTTAAAAAAAATGTTTCGAACTTTCTTGTGGAGATAATTACGGACCGAAAAATTTAGAGAGATAAACGGCTGTTCACTGAATTGAGCTAGTAGTTTAATGTGCAGTTGCATCAAAACTTAAATTATGCTTCACAGATGTTTTAAGGCAATAGAAAGCCGGCAAAGAAATAAAAAAGGGCTCCCATGCTACCAAGCCAGGTGAAAAATCTGGCTATTTGCTGGAGCAAGCCACTGCACAAATATAGCCCATTCACATTTACTTCCGACTTTTCTGAAGCTCTGCTTCCAGGATATACCTCCGCCTCGTGTTAACATAGCTTTACGTAGCCTAGAAAGTTACACCAGAGGGGGAAACGCACTACATTCATGCGCACTTCGTGTAATCATATTTTGCTTACGAACTTTTCTTACCAAGCGGCACCAACATACCTATTCCCTCCCTGTCTTTATTCATATCTATGCATAGAATAAAACAACAAGTTGCTCGGCCGCGTGTGTCTACGCATTCGGATAAAGCTTCTAATCCACTTGAAGGATATTGGTGCGGTTTTCACCATCATTAAGAGAATTGTACTTGAAGAAAGTTTTGGGTATATAATACATTAATATTCCATTTAAGGATAGAAGAGAAATGTCGACGTTTTCTAATCAAGCTGGAAAAAAGTCGCTTTTCAGGCGGTCGCGTGGCTTACGCTGTCTAAACCATACGAGATACACCAAAATAATATGATACTGAACTGTAGATCTCAAAAATGCCAACAAAAAGTCCGCGACAGCATATTTATATTTTTTAAGGATGACCAACACTAACCATTTATATCTTTTTAAGAATAGGGGTTCACTTGCAAAGACCTTTTGAATAGCACAGTGTTAAAACTATGTTAGTTACCTTAAGCATTTAGTGTATATATGTACTTGCTGTAAACCAAACAACGCCATATTTGTAAATTGCACCCGAGCGAGGCCGGGGCGGGTCGCTAGTTAATTATACATGAAATAACATATTTTAAATGTAAATAATTAAAATTAATAAAATTTTTATTAAATATAAAATACGTTCGTCTTATTTCAAAACAGGTATAAAACGCTTGTTATGGATATGGCATATTTAAGAAACTATCGAACACGTAAGATATGGAGTGATTCTTTAAAGAATTAATTAAAAAAATTGTGAAGAAACCGTCAACAGACTGTAGCTAGAATTCGAATTTTAAAAGAGCTAATTCCCGGTTGCACCAACATCCTCACCGATCCGAGATCGAATGATCCTAGTTCCGAACCAGGATTCAGTTTGATCTTGGTTCCCATGTAAAAGTGTTGCACCAACGAAATTTCATGATTCTGGATCTTCGATTCGTCGCTCTTGGTTCCAAAGTGAGAGATCAAGATTAAGTATTGGTTGGTAATATATGACGTCATCGAAGTAGGCGTAATTTTAACTATAGATAGAACTAGATGTGTGAAGTTTTATCTGTTTTAGGTGAATTATTGTTGTACGTATTTTACAGAATATTATTCAGGTGTGTGTGCTGTTATTTTAATTTCTCAAGAAAACAATCTAACGTAGTTCTGTCTGTTGGTGTATTTTCAAACTAGTACATTTGTCGACGAAAGCTGCTGATTTCAGATCGAGATTTCGAACCGCCAATTTCGGCGGTCAGAAACGAACTTCATCTCGATCTCCAGTCCAGCTCTGAGCTCGAATGGTGCAACAGTTTTCTGTGTCGATCTTACATCCGATCGATGTTCGAACCACGATGGTGCAACCGGGAATAGGCCACTGAATGCGCGGGAATTTCTAATCCCCCCCCCCACCACCCCCTGGCCGGCGGGGTAGCACGGCACGCACGCCAGTAGTTGCGGCTCGTGTTATTTAGTGTTATTAGTGCAGGTGAGCTCGGCTTTGCAGATCGCGAGCGCGGTCTGGACAACACGGTCACCAAACGGCGCCCGGTGATCGGGTCGACCTGCGCACCAGGCTGCTATTCCACACTCCCTCGAACCTTCCCAACCCCTCCCTCCCCCCCCTACATCATCAAACCGCGGACAGTACGTAATTGCGAGATCGATGAAACACCCGCCGCTGTTGCGCGGCGGCATGCTAATTGTGCTCTGACGTAAGCACTCCGCTTAAGGGGTTCTCGGCGGCCTACTTGTATCGGCGACATGCGGAATGACCGGCGTAGCTGACCTTCGATCACACCCAAGAGTATATACGTCATATAGTCTATTGGTGATGTATTCACACTTTTTAAAATCAAACCTTTGAAAATACACACCATGTATGACGTGTTTAGTTATTTTTCTAAATATGCCATGCACCGCAAGCGGCTTATACCTAAGTTAACATAAAAGTATATTATTTTTCGTTAACTTGAAATTTAACCTTGATTTTATGTACAAATTATTATATCACATTTATTGTAAATATTAATATAAACAGTGAGAAAACATATGTGTTGGTAGCGCCTAGTAAGAAATAGTTCTCGTGCAAAATATTATTATAGGCTCTTCACGGTAAAGTGGGCACTTTTGAGGCCCTAGTTACTTTTTCCTTTCGGCCATTTGATATCCTTTAGTAACATTTTAAAAATAAACATAGCCATGTAGGTAATAAACATAGTTTGTATATTCCACCACGTTCGGAAGTTAACGTCTAAGGTCAAAATAAAATGTTTTATTATCTATTATTCAAAAAGAGACGGCTTTCAAAAGTGCTCACTTTACAGTGAACATCCTATACAACTGAGCGCGCACGAATTATGTGCGTTGTCTCCTGGTGTAGTTTTCCAGGCGTAGTTAAGCTTAATTTCCACGAAGTCGAGGAATATCCTGGACGTAGAACTTTTGACAGCGCTCCAGGAAAGCGTGACGTAATCGTGAATGGCATATACGATCATTTGTTGTGACTCTCGCATCTGCGGTGCGGCAAAGTATGAATTTTGAATACGTCTATTATCACCGACTGGCCAAGGTGGTGCTGTGATATAGCACCGAATTCTCGTTCGGGAGTTACCCGGCTTCGATTACCGGCCCGGATATTCAGATTTCGACTTTCCAGAGTTTCCCGAAATCGTTTCATGAGAATGCTGGGATGGTTACTTTCCAATATTTTGATCGTGGAAAGATGCGTACCTAACACACCAAACTAATTTTAAAATTACCTTTACATAAATAATTATTTGTCATAGAATTCATTAACTTATTAACAATTACACAATATTTTAAGCATATTATTGAAAATAACACACATTAAGTATTTCATTACAAAAATAACAACATGATGCATATAGCAAAACATTTCCTTTTAAAAAAATTTCGATTTGAAAGACTATGGTTAGTTTCATATTATAGTTGTGGCAGGAAATATTTAAATTAGGCAAGGCTAGGGCACATTGCCGCAAATAAAACTCGGAAACACCCGAAATTATTTCCGAAAAGGAATAATGAATATTTACAAATTACTGAACTTACACGAGAACCAACAACTATGACTCAATAGAGATAAGCATCCCAATGGATGAACAATGTTTTTTTTTTCACCAGCTATTGGGAGCACTTCTAAGGATGACATACCCCTCAGTGTCCAGAAAGTACTATGCTATAATTTTCTTTATAAATTGGGTGAGATCGCTTTTAAGTAGTGACTGAGCTTACGTATGTATTTATTCTATAGAGAGTTTAAAACAAATTCTGCAGAATGAGATAAAATATTTTTTTAAATTGTTTATCAAACATAGAATCATCGTAGAATTTTTGTTGGCGAAATAATAACGAAATGTCACCTAACAGCCATTCTAAACCAAATTTACTTCGAATTTCGATATATTTTATTCACTGAAAAAAAAAAAAAATTTTTAATCGATGTTCGAGAGAAATATAACTTCAGCAACTTCCTTTAATAATCTGGAATATATGTCTTTGTTTGTCACCCAATTAACAACGTTTAATATTTTACTTTCATATTGCTCATAACTAACTTAATTTACACGGCTTAGCTGCAGGCCAATTCTTAAATATATCATCCAAAACATTTCGTCATACCTGTCATTCTGCCGATTTGGTTACGAGCAAGTAAACAGCTGCCAAAGATACCATCCAGTAACCATGGTTTGTAACTCGTGATAGGCGAATTAACTAAGTGCACAAAAATATGACAGCAGCCAAATCAGTTAATTTAATCTGCTTATTTGCAGACACTTGTCAACTTACGTCTTGATTAGTGAACACGAGGAACGCGTAAGCAAATTTGTGACCATGCACAGTTTAATGTGTCAATGTATATATATATATATATACATACATATATATATATATTCTTTACTTAGTTGTTCAATATTAGCTATTTCTGCGTTACACATCTGCCCCATCTGGCGTTTCCGTACCCACTAAACATCATGTTATCCATTTTTGAAGTTTTCTGGCTTTCACGCCATTTTCTCATCTCCACAATTCCTTCAGGTGTTTTAAGATAGAATTTGATCCTCGTGTTTTGGCCAAGCCACATTTTTTTTCTTGCAAACTTATAGTTTACGTCGCTTTTGTTTTTCCCAAATTTTCTCTCTTAGTGTTTCACTCTGTAAATGGGAATGGCTATGTTGATGGTTGGAGAATATTGGTGAAAACAACGCCGATATAAGTAAGACAATTTGTGGTGTTAACAAATAAGTATTTTTAAATAAATTTGTAAGCATCATATCTATGAACTAAAAATCATCTAAATTTCAATACAACCAAGATACTCTCACTGTTGAATCCCGCTAAGGATTCCAATGTGTTCGTGTTCGCTGAACCTCTTCTCACATTATCATCTGCCTACCAATATCAAGTTTTGCTGCCTTAAAATGCACTGTCGTTTTTTAATATGATTTTTCTTTCTCCGATACAATTAGAGAAGACCTGCCACGGATTTATCGGAATGAACCGCATCAATCATACGTTTATAAGACACGTTTACATGAGTGTGGTACATTTGTTGCCAGTTACTTTCAGTTGACTATTGCTTTTGAAAAAAAAAAATACAGATATATTTACAGATGATGCCACAGCGCATTTAGCACGAATACAGCCCAAGTAAACAAAAGCAAGATTGCGTCGTCTATCCCAGTTTGTAGCCGTGCGAGCATAAAAGTAGTCGTCTAAAATACGTTCAAGGATAGGAATAAATCACATCAGATTCTGAGGCTAGATATTAGCACGTCAGAAGCTTTCCGAGTTTCACAGCGCGTCGCACAACCCGCTCTGCGAATAAGCAAGCACACATGAAAATTAAATAATTTCACATTTAGTTTCTGCGTACCTGGTGGCAGATTGTCACGAATTTCTCGCATGTATCAAGAGAGGATTATGCGAGTTAATGTTCAGCTCTGACCATTCTGGACCCCCCTTCCCCTCCCCTTGCCAATGTAGCGCATCAATTTTGAAAGTGGCCTCGTGTCCCAAAAAAAAAAATATATGTTTGACTGTTTCACGTTTCTGACTGAATCATGCTTTCCGCTGATAATCCTGGACTCCGGGTGAATTGTAAATATTTTTTCTCTCGCATGGAGAAATTCCTTAAGGTCAGTTCGTAAATTGAAATGGGTTCTAGAAAATGCAGCCGTAAATGAGCTTGTGAATAAGGTTCCAATGGGTTAAATCTAGCTCCGGTCAAAATTATAACCTAAAGTTAATACTCCCGCCCTCTTTCCATATTTGACGACTTGTTTCTCCCTTTGTAACTTCACCATGCCTAGTGGCAGGAAACATTTGTGGTTACGCCGGCCTGTAAGCCAGACTTCAAAGTACTAGTCCTTGCCCTGGAGCCCCTGTGGTTCGTCCATTTGCTGTTTCCGTAGTTGCAAAGCAAGTCTTCTGTGAAACCTTTTCCAATTATTTTCCCCGGTTTAATTGCTAAACTGTAATGGAAGCTTTCAACCAATATGTTGTATTGAAAGTTTACCACACGCCAAGCTTCATATACAGAAATACTTCGTAATACGGCTGGGAACTTCACTAAGCATTTGTCTATTTACTGCATAAATCTAGGAAAACTGCCGCTAGTGTTGCTAAATGTACATATTTACCCAGAAAAATTTCAAATTTGCTAATTTGTTTCGGCGTACAGTACGCTCAATGTTCCGATTTTTAAGATCAACTGCATGACCTAACAAAAATTGAAGCGATTGCAATTTAGTGAACATAGTATCCGTTGTATAAATGTGAAGTATTTTCATCGTCCACTGTTGGCATTCAAATAGTTTGAATGTGTAAGTTTTTAAAGTCCCAAAGTACAGAATAGAAAACATATTTTTAAACACAAAAAATTAATATAATCCAAAGCAGGAATTTTTATAGTTAAATATATGTATTATAATTTAATCCTGTTTAGTAGATGCATTTGAACGTAAGTTTTGTTTATTAAATATGCCCCTGTTTTACATGTGTAAGACGTTTGTTAATATAGGAATAATCGAAAAAGCAATGTCGCCAACAGAGCAACTGATTTTCCTTTCTGAATATCTGGCGACCTTAACTACAATAGATCAGTGGTAAATAAAAAAAACTTCACAATTCGTACTTACCCAGTGTCGTATAAAATGACGTGGTTAAAGAGCGCAAAAATTAGTAGTGTGTGTATGCACATAATGTGTTTTTCTGTGGTTATCTCGTTGGCTAAGAAGGTCCATCAAATGCATCGTCGTGGACAACGCCCTATTTATTTATCACCCGAGTTCTCTTAAGGGATACTGATGCACTCCTCCACACGGCCACTGACAAAGTGAACGACAATCGCATGAACTGACGAGGTTATCGCTGCCTTTAGTTTTGTAGCGAGGTCGGCGTTTGTAGTTATTCGCTTGGTTTTGTATATTTATTTATCACACGAGTTCTCTTAAGGGATACTGATGCACTCCTCCACACGTCCACTGACAAAGTGAACGACAATCCCATGGACTGACGAGGTTATCGCTGCCTTTAGTTTTGTAGCGAGGTCGGCGTTTGTAGTTATTCGCTTGGTTTTGTATATTTATTTATCACCCGAGTTCTATTAAGGGATACTGATGCACTCCTCCATACGGCCACTGACAAAGTGAACGACAATCGCATGAACTGACGAGGTTATCGCTGTCTTTAGTTATGTAGCGAAGTCGGCGTATGTAGTTATTCGCTTTGTTTTGTATATTTATTTACCACCCGAGTTCTCTTAAGGGATACTGATGCACTCCTCCACACGTCCACTGACAAAGTGAACGACAATCGCATGGACTGACGAGGTAATCGCTGCCTTTAGTTTTGTAGCGAGGTCGGCTTATGTAGTCATTCGCTTGGTTTTGTATATTTATTTATCACACGAGTTCTCTTAAGGGATACTGATGCACTCCTCCACACGTCCACTGACAAAGTGAACGACAATCCCATGGACTGACGAGGTTATCGCTGCCTTTAGTTATGTAGCGAGTTCGGCGTTTGTAGTTATTCCCTTGGTTTTGTATATTTTGATTAGTTTAAGTAGTTTATTTTTTCTGGCCGCAGCAAACTCAGTATTCATTTTATGAAAACCTCGTTAAAATACTTGTTTTAAGAAAATGTGTAAATTATTTAGAAATTCAGCAGAACCTACTATTACATATAACAGCCCAACTTTTGGTTTTAGTTTGTATTATTTAAATAAGAATTTTCCTATTTTTAAAACCACTGGGACTTAATTTTTCACATCTACTAAGAAGCCACAGATTTTATTTACTTTAAAATCATTGTAACGTAATTGAAACACGTAAAATGAAATATTTCAAGACCATG
This sequence comes from Dryococelus australis, assembly GCA_029891345.1. Classification (NCBI taxonomy): domain Eukaryota; kingdom Metazoa; phylum Arthropoda; class Insecta; order Phasmatodea; family Phasmatidae; genus Dryococelus; species Dryococelus australis. The sequence goes on along the minus strand of CM056996.1, from coordinate 24,271,820 downwards.
TGACGAATGCGCATCAAAATAATTATAATGACATGAGCTAATTGAATGGACATCTTTCCACTATAGGAGTGCAGTGACCGGAGTACAGGGACACGAACACATGGGTCCATCTCTAGAATTTGGATACAAGAGCATGTGTTTATTAATGGACAAGAATCCTGAAGGGCACGTCATATAAACCCGCAGCCCTATCGCAACAGCAAGACAAACGTACACATATATTCCTAGCCAGGCATGTCACGAAATGAATGCACGAAATTGTAAAGTCTCTATCAATTACGTTTTACGAGAGGTGTATAAAGGGTACAGTTTATTAAGACCTTTATAACCAAAAACGTTTGATTGCGATCTGAAGATAGTTGTGTTCGACCTACTTTAGCAAGTTACGAAACTGCTCTCTGAGAAATTATTTCAATGAATCCGCAGAAATAAATGTATTGTAATTAAACATAAATCATAGTTAAAATAGCTCAAATGCCCGCCTGAAATAATAACAATAAATTCGCTTTACAATGATTTCTAACTATGAGTGTGTGACAATTGATAAGCGAATTTTTAGTATGTAATATGCTTGCTTGCACATTTCTGTTTATATTTTTTTTTTAGTGTTTCGTTTACATTTCATTGCTCTAATCTGTGAAGTGTACAGACACGCCGATAGATTGTTATATATTTAAGATATGTGATCATTTTATCAGTACCTGCTTACCATCATTTGTTCTTGATTCTGTTTGCCAAATCTGTCGAAGACGGTTCAATAAACGGCCTCATGTAAACTTCATAGCTACGAATTTTCTATTCTAAGAAATTTAATTTACTGCTGTGTTTAAATGAGCAAAATAAAGAATTTTCTGTGATTGCAGAGTTTTTACACAAGAATTTCAATTCTGAAAGCAGATTCCTCACTGAATGTTTTAGTGGAGAAACCATTTACATTACAGTAATACGCAAATTCGTAGTGATCACAAATATATGTGCAAAATTTCGCAACAATATGTGCAAAACGTTTGGTGTTCTCAACGAGAAAACAAAGAGTGTAACACTATGGGAGATTTTTCTTTTGGTTCAGTTTTGTTGTATTTTATATTTTGCAATGCCTCTCATGAACACAACCAAGGTGTGCGAGGGAACTTTCTTCATACACTGAACTGACTTGGAGACGCGTGTGAAGTACTGTAGGCTTCTACGGGCTGATCATACCCCAAATTTCTCAGCGAGTCAAACGCGGGTTTCCTCGGTGTACGCCGATTTCGTTCGCCCCCGCCCCCCACCCCTCCCAGACCGTCATGAACGATGAGTTGTGTCATTTCGGTCTGTGATACCCTATCGTGCGGTGCGCTACCCCACTCTTTCAAATTCGCTACTGTCAAAGACAACTGGGAACTGGCAAGTGTCTCCTACTCTACAATGGTTAAATGGAGTATAATTTGTTCATATTTGTAGAGCAGTTCGGAGTTAGCTTTTTAACCATGGATGCCACATGCCGTGCAGAGAGCAATAATAATGTAATAACAGCACAACTTCTCATTCAATATTGAAAATTATTAATGGGTAGCTAAGACGTCACACTCCCATCGTCATTAATATTTTATCGCTGGACAGCTTAAAGGCTTAAGTTATTTGACGACAATTTGTACTTAAAGTACGTGGTGTACGATCTCATTGGCGTACTTTTCTGACGTACCCTTACATTATAAACTACATATGATTAAACACATCACAATGGCAGGAACAAAACATACGAAGTCCCACCATCGTAGCAGTAGCCAATGTATAAAATATGTCGATCTGAATATGTACTGAAACTGTCAGTTATAGCCTACTGCCAAATAATACGGATTCCCTAGGCATCTACGTCTCACTTGTAACCTGAGTGTGTATTGGAACCGTCAGTTATAGCCTACTACCAAATAATACGGATTACCTAAGCCTCTACGTCTCACTTGTAACCTGAATGTGTATTGGAACCGTCAGTTATAGCCTACTGCCAAATAATACGGATTACCTAAGCCTCTACGTATTAAGTATCGCTAGTTAGGGGCCGCAGTGACTGAGCCATTAGCAAGCTCGCCTCCCACTAAGGCGAACCGGGTTCAATCCGCGGCCGGGTCACCGGATTTTCGCAAGTGAGAATCGCGCCGGACGACGCCGTTGGTCCGCGGGTTTTATCGGGGATATCCCGTTCCCCCCTCCTCTTAATTCTGGCGCCGCTCCATATTCACTTCATTCTCCCCTAATCGGCTCTCACGATTTCGTTGTCAAGAGCCACTCAAATCTATTCACGCATTCGCGTATCGCTAGTTGCTCTGCCATTTTAAGTAATAGTTTGAATAATAATCTTCGTTCGCTTTAAAATCGAACGCTTGTCAGAAGATTATTTTGATATAAATTATGATGATTGCGCAAGTTCTGAAATGATTCAGCACGAAGTTACATCCTGGAAAACTAGTTGCTGTAACTGGGGAATGCAATATTTACGAAACATTGGTACTGCGGTGCAGTTCGAAAAAGTATCGGTTTCGTAAAACAATATATGCGATACTAGAAATATAGCGGCGTCTTAATTGTTGAGATTTGACCATATTTTCTGTGTTTGGAATTTCAGTATTTTTAATTTATGGTATAATTAATTCAATGTTAGTATTATCAATATATCTGGTGTCTTTTTACGAAATTTGTAATGCCGACATCTACTGTAATATCTATGTTGACAGCTTGATCAATAGAGACGGAGCAAGAAAGTACATTTTACCGCTATCTGCCGTCAAATTTGTTAAACTGAGTTCGCAGTTTCCCAGTAATCTATCAGTGAATGTTTGCGCTGAGCGTGAATATTGCATGCAACATGGAATTAATTAGCTTTTAAAAGGTTTCTTAACGGTTCGAAACCAGCTTATTTTCATTTTTAAACCATTTTATACATGGTATTTATTTATTAGCTATCTCAGTTCTTCTATGAAAATATAAACTTTCTAACGCAGCATGACGAAATTCGGAAACAGAACTGAAGATTGTTACATGTAATTTCATAGAAGGAAATTGTTGCGGTTTGCGCTAAAGAAATGTTGCTAATTTGATCGAGTACTCCCTCAGTATAAGCACATGTGTATATCTCGCACATATCTTATGACGCGACAACTGACGCCAGAAGTCGGACGCTGCCATCAAACTTGTGTCACGGCGTTAAGTGCATGGGTGGTCGCATTTAGCGTCGAACGTCTTACTTATGTCACGTCTTTCTGATGACAGGGCCAAAACATACAGGTAGTCGTCCCCATTGCATTCGCCTGTAACGACTCGGGGAAATACTATTAAACCGAAATCGGAGTGGCCCGAGGCGGGGTTCGATCCAACGGCCGGGGGATATCGATATGGTTAGCATATCGGCGTAATACCGAATGGTGGATATCGCATTACCCAGTTGGTCACACGGGTGCCGGGGCGCTGTGGTACCTACCTTGGTCAATGTGTGACGCAACCCCGGCCCCCATGGGTACCCCGTGCCCCCCCTTCTGACGGCCAAGAGTTCCCCCCCCCCCCCCCCCCGTCACACCAACACCAAAACCCTATGCCACCAGCCAGCCACGTGCTAGACCTCACCCTCTGTCCGGCCCGGTTTGAAATTTGATGAGGCCTGGTCCCCGATGCCACCTCCCATCGCACCTCTTCAAACAACCCCCCCCCCCCCCTCTTCCACTTTGTGTCACTGTCTCTCTCTGTTCACCCCCCCCCCCCCCCCTCTCAAGCCCTAGTGACCCACGCTGTCGTTAGTAATGGATCGCCTCACTGGGAGCGCATAAAGAACAGCGGGGGAAACCTTTTTGTGAATATCCAAATAAAGTGAGCGAGCTAATGAGAAGCCAATGAGGATACTTCGTTATGATCGAGCGTCCGTTTACAGAAGCGGCCCCCTGTCCCTCGGGGTTTCCTTCTAGGTACTAATACACTTTCCCTACAAATAAACAGCGGAATTTCCACGCGGTCACTCAACCAACTGTCCCTCAGCTTTAACCAGGAGACTGGCGTTTTGCTGTGTACGATGTCGTAATAGCAGATGAACTTAAGCTAATCTATGCACACACTAATATTTACTGTCATTTTTACACAGTATGTGAACCAACATTCGATTGAAAATTTCTATGTATAGGAAAATGTGTTTCTAATTCATTTGTGTTTAACATTATGATAGGTTGTTCATGGATGAATATTTCGGAAATCCCTGCTGATTTTAAACATTTATATTATTCCGTAATTGTACATTTAAAGTAGCATGGACCCGCCGACTATATATGTGTATACACATACGTTCATTAACATACTGTTTATGCCTTATGGCTGTGGTATGATACCCTCGCAAGCATAACAAATTCAATCAAAATATTTACACTCAATAAAGTTTAACGAAACTTTTTCGATCAACTCAAAGCAATAAAAATACATTATCATCATCACTGTCAACTTTATTTCTAACATGTCAGTTAGTTTTTCCGTTAAATGGTATAGAATTACTGGCCAGGGATATTTTAAAAGGCTCAGTTCATTATATTCGACCCAGCTGTAAGAAGAGTATAGGCTAGTGCATTTAAATTTGTTGGGTAGGTAATTTGTATAACGTAAAACAAGAATTAGAATCGCAGTTTACTTAGAAAAAGTCTGTAAAATGACTTTGGAAAACATCATCCCCCTTAAAATCAGAGGGAATCGAACCCACGGCAGTCGAACGAGAATGTAACACTCTACGGCACAAAAAAAAAATACATGTTACCGATATGATCAAATGTACTCGCTCGTTCCGAATATAATAAATTGTGGCAGGGAAACTTAACGCTTCCGATTACATCATCCGAATTTTTTAAATTCCCCCCTCCCCCTTTCCAGCATAAATTACCGTTGTTGTACACGGCAAAGCATTAGTGTCTAATCGAATTGATTGACGACCGTTAAACCAATTTTTAGGTAGTTAATGAATCGATGAGAATTAGTGTCTCGGCAGCGAGATCATAAAGCTCCTGTCACACTGTCAAATTTTCCCGCCAAACAACTGCGAAAGAAATCCGTCAAAAAGAGTTAGAAAGTTAAAACATCAACTAAATGTAGGCTAATAAAAGCCGTCATATTTGTCTCGGCAAGTTTGATGCCAGTTTGCATTAAAAAAATTGTGAATGTTGAGCCAGTTCTAAAATTTTTAGAAGTCTAACGAGTACAGCTAATCATTAACGCGCACAGCAAAAGCTTTATTTACAGCCCACACACTTTTTTCTTGATGGTCAATAACTATAAACGCAATACAATAAGTTATCGAGTTTGTTCATTTATATAAAATCTGCCAGGATGTAAATGCTGTAGGAGGTGCACATTAAACAAAAGTGTAAATATTCGAAGTCAATTTCATCGCGCAGCAAAAAAGCTACGACAGACAAAATAATTTATTTAAGAAGTCACAAAATAAATGATGATTTTCATAACATTCCTTTTTGTAGTGGAATGCTCGGTAACACAACAGCACTATATCATATTAAAAATAATGTAGAAGTATTAACTATATTAATTTCGCCAAACGAAACATTTCGAAGCGTGATGGATTTTTTTTTTTTAAACATATTCAAGATTATTTGACCAACTTAGTTTAAAGGAAAAATTTGATGGTGTTATTTCTTCTTCCAGTTACTTTGTCAAGTTTATTTAAAGCACATGATACAGAGGCTTGAGAGATGAAACCAACAGCTTTATAAGAATTATACAATGATACGAAAAGGGGTACAAAGGCTTCTTAATAACCAGTTAAACCTAATTATTCCTGTTATTCTAAAAATATTTTGTTGTTACCTAATACGTTTTGTGAGGAATATTTTGGAATTAAAATACCATACCGTTAAAATAATATATATATATTTGTTTTTACTTGGAATTTTGAAAATTACTTTGCCATAGTAGTACTTAAAATACGTAGCAACCAATGTTAACGGCTGGGGACATCCAGTCAACACAATTGTCTGATTGTTAATACGTGAGTTCTCCTTTCGTTCATCAGGCGCAGGTTTGTTGAGGGTTTGTTAGATGCCAGCAATCACATAGCTTTAAGGAAAGACGAAGTTATCGTTCTCGAAACACTGACGAGTGAGTAGAACCAACGTACCAGTCCGAGCTAATTTCGCCCTTCGCCCTTATCGACATCGGGCATATGTGATTATCCTGGGAAAGGTCTTGCTCGGAATAGGAGATTTTTCTGGGTCGCCCTTATCGACATTGAACTTTTAACGCGTGAGAGTGTGTCGGGGAGACGAGGCTGCAAGCTCTGCGCTCCCCGTACCTCTCCACCACTCAGTGTCGATAAGGGTGACCCTGCAAAACTTTCTCTACTGAGAAAGACTTCTCGCAGGTGAATCACATGCACCCGATGTCGATAAGGGTGAAATTGAGCTCGGAACTATTACGCTGGTTCTACTCGCGTCGCGGGGTCGTCCATTATATGCCAGTGAGTAATAGTTGATTTTTTTCTATCTTTTCAAGCTTGTAATATGTAATGTTCACACGCTCCATCGTTACTCCCGGCTTCAGGTTTAATCAGCCTAGCCTATTCATCCAAATATGTGTGTTAAAACAGAGGTTGTTGTTCGAGGAAAGAGTGAGTGAGTGAGTGAGTGAGTGAGTGAGTGAGTGAGTGAGTGAGTGAAAAGATTTGGGCGTCTCTTAACAGCGAGGTCTTGAAAGCCGATATCGAGAAAAGAAATTTCGTTAACACAAGTAAACGTTTTATTTGGTCAACAAAATATCGGTTGCTGCTTTAAAAATTTCTGCGAACAAATGAAGAATTAGAGGAATTAAGTGAGCTAAACAAGAATGCTACTTGACTAAAGTTACTGCAAATATCTAACGTACAAAATCTTCCGCTTCTGTTGGCACATTAGTTGAAAATTACCTTGAAATAATTATCTCGAAATAATTACTAGAACAGAATCACTGTGAAATTAACGCACACTTGTTTAGAATGACTGCTTTATTTGTTTCCCGACCTTTATATAATTAGTCGTATAGCATTAACCAATTAAAATGTAGCGTTGTTGGGATTGCGATTAAATTTAATTAATGGTATCACATTTATTTTGAATAGCCATAAAGTGCAGATTAATGTTTAAATCATTGGGATATACTGTAGAAGAGGTCCAAATTGAATACATAAAATAATAGCTTAGTAACATTTTCATCCCAAACGTTTAACTTGAATCCACAGAATGAGTAATTTAATATAATTATGGCATTGGGTATCATAATGAACCGTCAGTGTATGGAACAATTAAAATTAATTGAATAAGGAAAATTACCCGCAATTGATAAATACGTTGTAAATGGACACACACACACACACACACACACACACACACACACACACACATGTCATTATTTAGCTCATCTTAAATGTTGTTATATGCATATTGTATTTATATTTCAAATTCTTTGCACGCGTGCCGTTATGGCTATATTGTGTTAGATTCTAATGTAGAGAGAGAGAAAGAGAGAACGAGCGTGTATGCGTTTGTGGTCGTTAGTGATTCACGTTACGTTCCCATACATTTTTATAGTACTTATTATTTATTAAAAGTGAAACTTTCAGAACGTCTTAAAATCTAAAAAATTAAAATGAGCTAGTATTATAGTGAAATTATTTTCTTACGACTCAATTTTTGTGGTCCCTCTCGACACGCTCAAAGAAATGTTAGAAAAAAAGGTGTCAGGAAATACGGCACAATTTTCAATAATGTGTTATGGGAAATTTATATTAAACTTTTTTCTGATGAAAAATTTATAATTTTTTCACTTTAATTATTGTAATTAATATCCACAAAATCATATATTTTATTATTTTTTCGAACAGCTGGCATTAACAATATTTATTATCACTAGGAAAGGTAACCGTGAAAAATTTTTAATTTAGTCTTTTTTCGTTAGAAATATGATTGAATTTAATCTCAAATTACATTTCCATAAGACTGAAGGCACTTCTGAGAACAGTGGATTCTGGGGATGAATCACAATCAGGTGTACTATCACCTGTCACCGGAATCTGTACGACGGCATTGATAAGTGGAGATATCTAGAGGTCAACGTTGCTCGGAATGAGCTACTCGAAGTATTAGCTAACAACTCTCTTACGTTGGCGATAGCAGATTTTTAGTTCAAATTAGTACATTCATCTAACGTGCTGATTTAAATTACGTTCTGCAACAATCTATCTTTATGCCCTTATAATTTGTCAGCGCATGTTACTGATACAAACGAAACAAGATTAACATGTAATAAGCATAACAAATAAGTTAAGGAAAATCTAGCACACTGTAAAGGGGGGGGGGGGGGGGCGAGATCATCAATTTTTTGTTCTAATTTATGTGTTAGGTTTCTTAAGGAATAAACTTTACGTTAGTTGTGCCAGGAACAGTTGTTAGTGCATCTGAATAAGTCGGTACAGTATAAGAGCGATAATTCAGCAACTGTAGAAATTGTTATAATTCTACACGATTCACTAAAGGAAAAACTTTGTCTTTCTCCGGGAAACACTCGGAAAACTGCAATTCTTCACTTAATATGAGAAATATCTAGAGTAATACCGTTTCGTTCATGAGGATCCCTTAGTCGTGAATGTATTAAGTCAGTCCTGGGGAAGGCTGTTATTATGCCTGCCTTAATAGAGAGTCTAAGACACTATATACCCACCATAATAAATAAAAAAAACTGTGGAACGCGTTAAATCACGAGCGCATATAAGAGCCTGATCACGTAATCAAACGACTAACGTCCGTACAATATCTAATATTACTATTTTTGAGCATAGTAAAAATAATCTTGTCGTTAAAAAATACTTTCCTAATGTTTGCTGCACTATTTTCTATGAAGAAATAAATAATTTTGCAGCGACCAGAAAACTGTTTCTAAGGGGTCACAATAAAATAAATAAGTTAATGAAAATTAATGAATTGAGAGTTTAGTTGAAAGATATGCGTGCCTCATGACATTGGGATTCTTGAAAGCCAATGAGTGTGAAATGCGGTGAGAATGGAGCAGCGATGGAATGCTTGGGCGGGGGAAACGGGATATCCCAGAGAATACCTGCCGACCAGCCGCATCTTCCTGTACGGTTCTCGCTTGTGAAAATCCGTGAGTGCGCGGCCGGGAGGGAAATGATTCAATGTCCGCTAACAGAGGGTTTATTGGTTACCCAAAGTAATTGCTGATCCCAAAATAGTTTGCAGTTGGTATTGGCACGAATTGTTTGCCAGTGTTTCCAGTCAGAAAATGAAGGCCAGTGTGTTCGTATGGTCAGTTGAACGCATTGTCAACAAAGAGGGCGCTTCGATTCCCGGCGAGGCGTCTAAAATATTATCGCATATAGGAGACTTACGGGACGTTGGCCTCATGTGGCGGGTTTACTCTGGGTGCTTCCGTTTCCCTAATCACAACATTCCATCGCTGCTCCATCTAAGGACGCGCACGAGGTGATTATCAACAATACGTGGTGTTAGAAGATATCATCCTTGTTAAAATTAATTTACAAACTCATGCTGCTGAAATTAATATAGGATATTCTGATGCCAACACATCACAGCTTCGCGGACAGGTTGAAATATTTACATGGACAGGAACAAAACTATACTTTTTAATACAAGAATTAAGCTTGTGGTGGTTTAGAATTGTATTAAACGAATATGACCATTGAACATATTAAATTGTTATATTAGTCATATGCCAATTGCTCGATTAGTTTCAGTAAACATAAATGCAAATATACTTCTTGTGAAAAATAATTATGATAGAAAAAATAGTCTTAATACATAAGACAAGAATACTGGTAGTTATTTTAAAATTATTGAAAATTTATTCGACCCGGTTTGCATCCAAGTATTTATCCAGTTCGAAATAGCTAATAATCCTTTTAGTCAAAATGTTTTGGTGAAAAGTTGTATATTTACAAGTGTTATGAATGAAATTTTTATTCTTCGTATACTAGATAGTTTATATAGTATAAAAAACAAAATTTTAGCCGAAGCAAATATTTCAGTAGTCCATATGCTGCCGAGTTAAATTTATAATTTCGAAGATATCATAATGTTGAATGTAGAATAGTATATTTCAGAATTTGCGTGCATAAACTGAACTCACGACATTTTTTATACTATGCGCCAGATGTCTGCGAAATGACGCAACTGCACGTGTAAGGAGTGGCGCCGCAGACGATTCCTGGAATCCATTCAAGATCCCGAGGGGAGGGCGGTGGAGTATAGCAATCCGATTCCTGGAATCCATTCAAGATCCCGAGGGGAGGGCGGTGGAGTATAGCAATCCGATTCCTGGAATCCATTCAAGATCCCGAGGGGAGGGCGGTGGAGTATAGCAATCCGATTCCTGGAATCCATTCAAGATCCCGAGGGGAGGGCGGTGGAGTATAGCAATCCGATTAGAGCCTGTCACGTTTTTGAAATAACAACAGAACTCATTGAGCATGGTGATTACATTTAGCTCATATGCCGTGAGATTTTCAAAGCTGCTTAATTTTGTCGACGAGAGTGCACTGCTGTCCACTTTTTTATCATTATAGTGGTTTCTATACGGGGCCTTTCACAAGAATCGGATGGACTCTGCCCACACAAGAAAATAACGTTCAGCCAAGACAAATTCCTCTTGTAGAGGGAGACGTAAATAAATTTAGAGTTACATTTTAAAACAATAAACTGAATGGTATTATTGTATATGTGTTCAAGCAGTTTTTTTTCGGACCATGAAAACTAATTCGGGTTATCAATGTAGTACTTACCGAGTCAGAATTTTCTGATCAGTTAGTACGACGCGTTCTGAGGTTTCTTCCGCTTCCCACGTACCCCTCCAAGAGGTCAAAGGCCGCCAGTTGGGTTGTTGAATAATCGTCACTCATGTTCGCAGATGTCTAGCGCGCAATACAGACGAGTTCACAAATATAGCTCAGCGTTTCATTTAGCCGAGGAGTGTGTCCACGTGTTCGTATTATGTACCTGTTCGTGAAGTCGGGCAGCTTCTCTTCTCGTACCAGCCACGATGGAGTGAGCATGATGGATTCACTGCAAGACAGGTGAAGACTACGTAACAATGAAAATCAATTCAGCGCGCCGGAATAATAGCGGCGATAGACGCTACTCTTAACAAATACGGCCCGTAGGCTACGTAACAATGGCCCCGGACTACGGATCTTCAGAATTAATTTTCTACTTGCGGTGAGAAATTGACTTTCCTTATACTGAATTCTGGATTTTTCGTGTGCGGAAGTGTGTGTACGTTCATAGGTCAACGTCCGGTTTGGAAGGAGTAGTCTTAAAACGTTACTGAGGTTAAAGGAAACGTACGCCACGCTTGATAATGAAAAATTTATAAGTAAATAAAAGCAATATAACCAGAATGTCGTAGTTTCTTGAGTTTCATAGATTATTGCAAGTATGCGAATTATATTGGAATATAAAAAAAATATCAGAATATCTGTTTACGTTATTGAAAATTCGGTAACGCCTCAACAACATTATTCCTTTCTTGAAGTATTTTCTCAGTGTTTCACATTTACCAATTTCGTTTAGCTTCTCACCGAATCCAGTATATAATACACACCAAATCGCTCTCGTGTGTAAAACGTCTATCTGCATTAAAAGCTACAGCGGGTGTTGCATTTTGCCAAACAGACGACACTGTGCTGCGATAAAAATACCAAGATTAAAATTCACGTTTACCTTTTCAAAACAGGAGTGTCGTTGTTAAACAGCACAATATAACTAGATTATTACTAGAGGAAATAAGGGAAAATATAGGACGCGTGGTACAAATAACTACTCAATGTAATGGGCAATATTGGATCATGGCTACTGCTTGCCAAATGTACACAATTGTTAAAATGCAGATCACGTACGATATTGTCTGAGCAGTAGGATATAATATTTCGTGGACGGCACCAAACTAGTTATTCTGTACATTACAATTTGTTGAGTGACTATGGCGGCATCAACTAAACATACATTCGACGTTATTTACATAAGTATTTTGTTAATACAAGGAAGTGTTTCTCTCAAAGTACAAGGGCGTGTTAACACGATGCAGTTTCGAGCGTGACTGCACTGTGGAAGGGTTTTTTAGAAGGATACCAGGGGAGACTTAAAAAGTGACAGTTAAAATTGCGTCTCTATAAATATATTTGTGAGGAAAGGGTGAGGGAAACACAAGAACTACAGGAGCGACTGTAGAATGGCAGGATCATTGACTAAAGATGAGGTAGAACGCTTATTCGTCTTCTGCTGATGTACTTAAATTTGACCTATCCCAAAGCAACACATCTGTTAGTCACATGGTCAACACTGATGAACGTGTTCGTTTATATATTAATTATTTAATGACAAGTACTTTTAATTTTAATAAAAATACTATTATCAATTAGAATTTAATCAAAAGGCATTACAAATTGGCTGGAGGAAGTATAAAAATATCTCAATGCACTTGTTTACTAAACAGTGTTCTCGCCTCAATTCCAATCCATGCCTTTTTTGCTAGTCATGTAGGCAGAAAAGTAGTTCAATGTTGGGGCACGGAAACTGGTTGTGCGCTGCCAGCGAGATCGGTAGTATATGGACAGGATCGGCTTTATAAAGACAGGAGTGATTTTGACAAGAGGAACAGGTACTAATAACAGTAGGGAATATGCAGTGACAGGAACGAGTTGAGAATAACTGTATAGTAACAGAATGAGTGATCGCATTATTTCGGGAGGGAGTGTACAGTGACAAGGAACATAATTGTATGACGGGAGTTACAGTAGAGGGACATGGTCAACTGTAGAATGAAAAAAGAAAAACTACTGCTAAGGTTTATTTATTATTCAACTCAGATTAGTAACAAAACTAATTTACTAATGGGAACGGTCTGTATAGGAAACATTTCCGCCGGCGGGTGCGTAGTGTGCTAAAGAAGTCACGTTATATATAGGCTGTTCACGGTTAAAAATCCCTGCTTAAGCACGTTTAAAATCCGTGCTTAAGATCTACTTCTATGCACGTTGTGTATTCTTCCGCTTCATGTAAAATTATCGGTGTTATGGGCCTCATCACTTTATTCTTGCGTCGGTCAAGGGAAACTGAAATTATGAGAAAGTAAATATTCTACAAATCTGCCCATGTTTATACTTCCATGCATTAAAAAAAAGAGGCACTACTTCCCATCAATCGTTACCAACTTAACTGGACGCATGTCGCTCAGTGTGCCCCTTAAAATATATGCAGGAAGGGGCAGTGACATTTTTCTAAAGTTGATTTCAAAAGTGCCCATTTTATCGTGAACAGCCTTTATAGGCTATTCACTGTAAAGTGAGCACTTTTGAAAGCCCACTCATTTCGAATCACAGCCAATAAACATATGTTACTTTAGCATTAGACGTTTACTTCCGAGTGTTGTGGGATATACACACTGTGTTTATTACTTACATGGCAATATTTATTTAAAAAGGTGGTTACATGTTTCAAAATGGCTGAAAGGAAATAATAACTAGGGCATCAAAAGTGCTCATTTTATCGTGAACAGCCTATAGTGAGAGGAGCGACAAGGGAGATAATTACACATTTTCCCCGAAAAAATAAAAATAAAGAAAAATTTGAAAATTTTGGAAAATCACGATTGCGCAATGTCCGAAATAAATTGATTGCGTAACATGGGAATTTTTTGCACATTGCGCAAACGTTCCGCTCCATCCACATTTCATTCGCCTAGTGATCCAGAACATACACAGTGGTAGCGAGGACTCACCCTTCTCGGCGACGGATGTGATGACGATGAGGTGGACGAGTATGGCGGCACCGAGGAAGGAGAGGGTGCGGGAGAGCGCCCACTGGACCATGGCGGCGTGGCCGGAGCTCCGGGTCTTGGCGCTGCTGCTGGAGGCACCCGGAGCGCAGCGCGCGCCCAGATACATGGGCCTCGTCGGCGCCTCAGAGACGCCCGCCGCCGCCGCCGCCTCGCGCTGCACGCGTCATATCGCCCTCGCCTCCCCTACATCCACCCCCCCGCGCCTCGAAACCAGTCACTGCCCTCTACGCTCACAACAAAGTAGTAACTGTCTTTACTGCTCTCTCAACGATGTATCCTCTCCTACAACGTTCCACTCTACATCAAGGTACCAAACATCACATTTAACCCACATACGATAAAATAAAACTAATTAAAAATTTTTAGGAAAACCTCACACGATTTAATAATCTACACATAATAGCGACACGTTTAAAATATGTCATATAGACAGCGTTATATCTTCTCTCGTTCCAATATGCTGCGTGGGTGAGAGGACACCTGAAACAGAAATAAACAAAAGTGATATTAAAATAGATTTGCTTGTTACGAAAATACAATAGACTAAACTTAAAATTTTTTAATCCTTTTATAGAATCACAGAGGTGGCAATATACTACATATATGTTGCAACAGTTACACTGTAAGTGACACTATAAACATGAATAATGGTATTCTGTATCGGGAATGCAACAGATACTGTACTACTCAAATATAAAACGAAATTTAATTACTTAGGTTTTAATAAATAAACATGTTGGTAATACTTAGTTGTAGCAAACCAAACTGTACATAATAGGACAATTTTCATGACAAATTTTGTCGCAGTCTCTACAGAGACAACCTATAAGATGAGATAGTAATACTGTGCACGTTGAATTTTTCCGTAAATCATTATGTACCTTACCAAAAATATATAATATTAGATAGGTGATTAAAAATATGTAAGTACCTTCTGCCAGGTTTTTACTCGGCTAGTAAACAATACACTATCTTAAAATCTGACAATAGATACATATTTTAACTCAAATTCGGTATTACAAAAAACATAATCAACTATTAAACATTTATCTAAAAATGAACAAACATTTTTCCCCCTTAAGATTACATTTTTTTAAACAAGAAACCGACACATTTTAAACCTTTGATAACATGACCTTGAAATCGAACATCTATCACATCTCACAAAAAAAGTAATCTTTTTAAATAAAATCAATCAGAAATAAGTTACACAGTGAACAAAAATTTGGGTGAAAAATCTGTCTATGAGCATTGAACTGTATAGATAAAGGAAAATAACTAATTAGTAAAATGATATAACCTTCGTGAATGTATCTCACGTGCTTGTTAGATTAGGTACATAAAGGTGAGAGCCATGGAAATGACATATCTGAGGTTTTTATTTTAGAGAATTAACCTAAAATTAATTTAGACATAAGATAATGTCTTATATTTAATGTCATAATTTGAAAGATCATTCTAATGGTTAACATTTATTATAGAAGCTAGAATACCAATCTTATAAAACAACTGCACAGAGGTGATCACAAATGAAAATTATTTTTAATAACGTGGACATAACATTGAAATGAAAATATGAAAATAATTGCCTGCTTTCTTCCACAGAGCTACTGTGTGTTCATTGTTCATACACACTCTAATGGATTTTTAATTATATTATGTTTATAACGTGGCGGTGAATTTTAAATATGAAACACAATTTGGGTAGATTACTGAGCTAAATAAAAAAAAAAATTAATAATGCGAAGTTTGCATTTATTATTTTATTTGATAGTATTTATAAAAAAAATTTAATTCTAATATACGCTATAGTTTTGGAATCCTCATACTCCAGTGGCTAATAACGCTTTCAAAATATAAATCTTTATTAATATATTTTTCACTGTAACTTTTTCATGCTGTTTTTGTTTGCACTGAACATTCTTTATGTCGAAACAATAATATACGTTGTAAAATAATCCACATAAATGTATTAAAAACACAGGTTCATTCAATCACCAAGAGTGAGGTGCGGGAAATGTCAACCCGCACCATGACGCAGCTTGTTGGAGCGGTGTGCTGCACTACAGTGAAGCAATCACGTTGTCGTCGTGGTGTAACGTATAGCGCATCGGCCTATCGTGATAGAGGACTAGGTTCGCGTCCACCCGCCAGCAAGTGTCAAGGATTTTAGTGTTGAGGTCTCGGTTACTATTCATCAGAGGATATAGGTATAGTACTAATATTCCAGGATGTTTTAAAATATAATTTTATTTTACAATGCAGTTAATTTTCCCTTACTTGTGTGGGATATTCCCCCCACTTTTGCCAGGTAAATTTCCCGTACGATTAGGGAATAGTACTTCACTTGTATTTGTAATTTACTGTATATTTAAGACGTAATTTGATCTTTGATGTAGAGGTACTTTACTTGTAAGGGAATTTTACCTCAATTTTTTTTTTTTACAGTGCAGGTCGTACTGATGGACGTCGTGAGAGACGCCACGGACGACAGATTTGCCGCCTGGATGTGGTACTGGTGCACGCGGAGGTATCCAAAGCTGCCATGGCATGTCCCTGGATGGTGCGCCGCAGGGACGCCTGCCGAGTGCTCGCCGAACGTCTATCTGCTGGTGGTCCGCCGGGCTCGACCCTAGCTTTCCCAGCGAGTGTGTGTGCCGCCCTGTTTCCGACACAGACTCTCGCGGTGCAGGCAGAATGGTTCAAGTGGCGAGCCCTACGTGGAAACGTCCAACCTGCCTCCCGGAGGCAAGCGACGTGGCCTCTCTCAGACTCGTCCAGCTGTGCGAAGGCTTGTCGAAGGCACCGTCGGGGCAAGCTGCGTCGTCACTGAACTTGGCCCTGCGGCTCACACTGCTATATTAAAGACTCATTCGATGTCTTGCAGCTATGAATGATGGAGGGACATTCATGCCCCCCAGTGGCACATCCGCACAAGCAAACCGCATTAAATACAAATGAGACATGTCGGGCTATGACCATAGTGTGGCAACCTTCCTTGTACTAGCGTGGTTCATTAATGGTGAACATTTTTTTGGAAATGATATATATATATATGTGTGTGTGTGTTTCGAATCCAGTCATGTACAATTTCACTACCGTGAAGTTTTTTTTTTTTTGACGTTGAATACGTCTTTAAATTTCCAACCACAGTGGGAGGCAATCCAGAAAATCCGATGATAACAAAATCGGGGGATAAAATTTGGCATCGCAGCTCCGAATCTATCGTCCACATTCAAAATATCTATTATACCACTTGATTGCCAAAGGTTCAAAGAATATGTTACGTTGAGTGATGAATGCGAAGCAACACGCGCGGGGGGTTAGGAGAGGGGGAGGGTGGGGCGTGGCCCGCAATTTTGAGTTCGTTTCGCCGCGTCTCATGACTTCCGCGTAGTATAACTTTTGAATAGGAGAACACTCTAAATCGGAATCAGTAGATATCTACTGATTGCCAGTTGAGACCGCTCCATCCGGAATCAGTAGAAAAGGAAAACTATTATTCTCTTCAGTTAAATGAAATCCACTAACGCAAACAGTAGAAAATCAGTTAATCGATTAATTAAAACCACAATGATTAAAAACCGTGCATTGCGGATTGAAATAAATTAAGTATAATGATTTTGTCGCAAAACAAAATTATTACCTGTACAAGGAATTTTTGGAAGTGGCTGGTGTCGAAGAGTCACCCCAAAAACGCAACACATTACGCCAATTGAATAAAAACAAGCAAAGCCTTGTTAGTGATTACTTCAGCAAAGTAGCATAAACTTGATAGCGAAAGTAACGACATGATTTCAATTGAATAAACAAAATGCTTTGCTTAAAAGTAAATACTGGAAAAACCGTGGAAGGAATAAGTATTTACTGATAGGCAACTGCTTATACGGACAAGTAAAAACGTCCTTCAGTAACTTGTCACGTGAGAGCACGTAGGCGTGTCCGCCCCGTTTAACCATTGAATGCAGTGACTGCATACAGTCAGTTCTCTGTCATCCGGCTGTCTGTAGGTTCACATGTCTTCAAGTGAGGACGAATTGGTTGTGAAAGGTGGCTGCAAGAGGATCCTACTTGTAAAATTATTAAAAGACCGCTCTGTGGTCTTAAACAAAGCGATTACGCCAGGAATTTTCCAGGAAAAAGAAAAAGCATAGAAACAATAGAAAGATGACTTTGTGAAGAGTACAGGAAAATCATCAGTAACTGTAAGGCAGTTAAAAAAGTTACTGAATAATATGAAGACAGATGAGAAAAAAATGCCATGGAAACATGACAGGGGACAAAAAAATCAAGCTGCAGGACTGGGAGAGAGAATTCTTAATAATGCTGGATTCTAGTCGCAATCCAGTTTTTCAGAAAATCCCAGGAGCTTGTGCAGTTGTAGACATACATCCCAATAATGCAGAAGAAGGGAGCATAAGTATTCAGAAGACGATTATAATTATAAATTTAAACTTGAGACAGCAGAAACTGAAGCATTACCAACATCAGAACTGCAGAGACTTGTGTTATTAGAACAACTAAACCTTGCCCGATTGCAAGCAAGAAGAGAGGAGTTATTGATCGAACGACTCTATGCTCAAGGCAATACAACTCATCCGTCAGACAGTAGAGGATCAACGAGCGGGATGTTTACAGAACTAAGTGGATTCCTACTACTGTAGCAGCAAAATAGAAATGCGTCTATTCCTGTGCATACTCCTCAGCATATTTAATATTACTGTTGTATATCATAACAACAAATTTTTTTTTTGTGTAAACCTCTTTTGTATTCTTGTACACTTGACAATTGCATGTTCTTGAAAATAAATCAGTTACAAATATGAATAATATACAATAAAAACAGAATAACATAAATAACGAGCTAAAACAAATGAATATATAACATTCCACTTCACAAAATAAAAACAAACAGGTTTTGCAATGCGTGTATGAGAGAGAGGAGCCTGTGAGCAAGTGTACGCGTGTGACCTGGGTGATGGAGCAAGCGCGAGCGATTCACATACCTACTCTCTTCACTCGCTTTGTCGTCATTTACGCATAAACCCACTTATGTGTAATAATTTTGTACTATTTCTATTAGACTGCATCTTTATTTACTGTTAAATGTATTAATAGCTCTAAAATGTACTTCAATTGATATATTTGACTATATCACAGTATCTACAAAGCTATTCAAACAAGGGTAAACAATTAAGTAAATAAGGTGGCCAATAATTCATTACGTTTCCTGATGCCTTTTTGGCGAATGTCCTCGTTTTCATCTTCTCCCATATTTTCGACACCTTCCGGAAATATGTCTTTTGGAAAGGTGAATTCGTAATTGTCTTTCAAATAGTTGCTGATGTTGTGTAAAACATAGCACATCATATAATTATTCTGGGTATATTCTCCAAACGTATCGTAACTATGTTAACCAATATTGGAAACCTCTGTTTCAGTTGGCCGAATACTCTTTCAATTATCACCCTCTCCTTCGAAGAAATTTATTAAATAGTTCTTCGTTTCTGTTTTGGGGGTTTTGAATGGTGTAACTAGCCATGGCGTAATTCCATTGCCACTGTCTCCGAACAAGTAAAAGTCGCCATTAAATTTGGAAATAGCACTGTAAATTGCGCTCTGTTTCCAAATCCCGGAATAATGCACGCTTCCTGGCCATTGTGAATTTACACATGTTATCATTTCATGTTCATTGCAGGTTGCCTGCACATTTATTCTTGGGAATCATTTCACATTTACGTATTCATCTCCATAAGCTGTGGGTTTTTTTTTTATTTGTGTGTGAGTACAGTTCAAAGCTCCAATAACTATGGGTATTTGGAATTTCTGTGACCATTTTTCTTTCGCTTCGTGCATGGCAAATAAATTTGACGGAAACCTCACCCAACGGTGTGCTTTTTCTACAATGCAGTCGGCTACATTATGCACAGTTTTGCATATAGCGGAGTAGTGAAATACACAATCTTCTGCGATACCTGTTTGGAATCCTGGGCCGCTCAGAAAACGAAGGAATATTTCCATCCCTTGACGTGAACTAAGAGCACCTCCTCTTATTTACTCAGATTCATTTAAGAGATGATCGGACAGGTAATGTACGCTTTCACTTTCAAAACGCAACAAATTTTTTGACCTACTCGGACTTATACTTCGTCTTTCTTTGAAACTTTTCACGTTTCTCACACGTATAAAGATTGCCACGTCTCAAATACCTATGACTAATATAAAACCACAAGTATGCTATTTACCTACCTTAAAATAGTTCACGTGTTTGATTATTACTCCCAGTCAGTTCTACTTTTTATTCAACCAGAAACCAGTATTTACTGGAAAATCGCTCAGTCAATACTTATCAAATAGGTAATTGCTGGAAAACTTAGGGGTTTACTTATTTGTATAAGTAAACACTTCACTTGATGTAGATACTTACGTTTGATTCAAATAGTTAATTGCTGGAAAACTTAGGGGTTTACTTATTTGTATAAGTAAACACTTCACTTGATGTAGATACTTACGTTTTATTCAAATAGGCAATTGTTGGAAAACTAAGGGGTTTACTTATTTCTATAAGTAAACACTTCACTTGATGTAGATACTTACGTTTTATTCAAATAGTTATTTGCTGGAAAACTTAGGGGTTTACTTATTTGTATAAGTAAACACTTCACTTGATGTAGATACTTACGTTTTATTCAAATAGTTAATTGCTGGAAACTTAGGAGTTTACTTATTTGTATAAGTAAACACTTCACTTGATGTAGATACTTACGTTTTATTCAAATAGTTAATTGCTGGAAAACTAAGGGGTTTACTTATTTGTATAAGTAAACACTTCACTTGATGTAGATACTAACGTTTTATTCAAATAGTTGTAAGTAAACGCTTCAAAACTGTAAGTAAAAGCATTTGCTTTTTTTTTTATTAAATACTTTCATTAACTTGTTTCTTTTGGCTGACGTTCTACGAACTCTGCTACTTTGCCACCGAGAGAAACAGACTCGCATTTGCGGTGTAACATAAACTTACAATGGCGAACGGCTGTAAGTTTCGTAATGTGAAAGTACTTCATGTTGGTGAAATATACACATATTATGCGTACGTACATGTCTTTGTAAGGCTCGAAAGTCATTCTAAATTAAGTTTAGTTCAGATTGTGTGCTTTAAAAGAGAAATGTAGTGGTTTTATCGGTGTTGTCTATGTATCTCCTATTTTACAATGCAACGAGATTTTACAGAATCAGACCATTATTTTGAAGAGACAGATTGACTAGTAATAACTGTGCTAATTATACATTCGAACGTTAGAAACAATGAAGTATTTTATACAATTTGTCGTTTCCTCATTATTTGATTTGATAACTTGCAGACCACAAAATATTTGTTTGTGAAAAAATATCTTATTGAATCACCGCACTAGCGAGTCAGTAAAATTATCACTGATCTATCTGTCACTAAAAATAACAGTTTAAATCTGTTGTGTCTCGCTGCATTATAAAATGGCGGATATTAGTGGACATCCATAACCTCGTACATTGAAACCACTATGTTTATGTTTTAAAGCACAGAAACCGAACTAAAGTAAACATAGATTGACTTTCAAACTTTGCATAGACATGTAATTGCACAGAAATCTATATATTTTGACAACAAGAAATACTTCCACATCACGAAACTTACAGCAATATTTGACATAACATTTTGTGGTTCAGTACCCATAATACGAGCACACATTTGGCAGTAGTAAAGTAGGGCAGTGGATATTGCTGATCATGAAAGCTTCAGCATGCTTTGCTTTATGGGCGGAGGTTCGAGCCCAACAACGTCCAAAAAGGTTTTTTTGTAGACAATATTCGTGTTCTGCGACAAAACAAATCGTACTAAATATACATCACATACGAATGTTCTGTGCATATTTATTAAACAACTATAAATAACTAGTTCTCTACTGGCTGAATTAGTAGATTTATTTTAACTGATGAATTAGAGATTTTTTTTCTACAGATTCCGAATGGAGCAGTTTCAACTGGCAATCAGTAAAAAAAAAAATCTGATTCCGGTTTTTTAGAGTGAATCCACGACGCTCGTTTCGGTTTTAATCGACAGCTCTCGTTAAGATCAATCGATTACGTGTATAAAAACATTTGTGTTGCGTGGTTATGGTGAAAAAGAATGAGTTTAATGTAAAAAATTGAAAAAGAGTCGAAATACAGAAATCGTATACGGTTGGAAAGAGCATCTCAAAAGCAATCCAGTGATACCCATAAAACCCCATATGAGCGACGAGTGAAGAGGTGCCGGAACAAAAGAAAAATAAATAAATCAAGGCGTCCGAGCGCGTCAACGTAGACGTATTCACGCAAAACAAACGGCCGTGTTCCGAACACAGCTAAACCAATTTTTTTTTTTTTTTTTTAAATTCGGTGTGCGGTTTCCAACGTGTGTCGCTGCAAAATTGCCGTGTACCGCCTTCAGCAAAACTTGATCATACCGCTCGCGCGAACCCCCCAGGCAATAAACATGTCACATTTAGGCTAGCTTCTCGTTGGCTAACGTGCTGTGAAGCCAGCCAATAACTGATTACCTCTCTGCGCAGTTATTAACGTCGCTGCTGCGGAGATCTTTGTTCGGATTTCCCGCCTGTGGATCGCGGAATTGCCGACTTCCCCTCCCTCCCTCCCACCCTCACTCCCTCTTACCGGAGCGTGACGTAGTGATAAAGTGAGCCGTAAATTTCCGGGATAAATTAGAAGGAAATTTTATTTGACAGCATTGACATATTGGTCGTAAAATATGCGCCATGTAAAAACGGCAGTGATTTATCCACGGAAGATGCATTTAATATTTCTTCCCTCGAGTGCGCGGTAACTAAACCGCAGTGAATTTGGATGCATGAATAACGACGAAGTTCTTATACTTTAAATATGAGAAAAGGAATCATATTTTCTATTTAATAAGAAAACTTATTACTTTACTGTTAGTGAGACTCGTGCAGCATGATTTTTTTATCTTTTTCCTAGGAAACAATAAAACATTTTTTAAAAACAATACACTGTACTTTTGTAGCCACTAAAACTTATTTTGTGGTAGTTACAAAAAATGTTGTTTGTGTACACCAGGTTGTATACCAGCCAACAATTTTGTGGTTGTCTTTAAGTATTTATTATTCAGTGTAATATTTCAGAAAGAAAAACAATCTGCTACAGAAGGTCTTGAATAACTGAATATTAAGAAAGCCGTTTCTTTTGATGGTGTAGTGATACCACATATTGTTTTTTAAATTAAGGATTATTATTTTGTTTACATACCTTAATATTTTGGTACATTATTCTCAACTTTATTTTGTTTTTATCTTTGCTTTTCTCCAATTTGGTTTGTAAACATTAGGACCAACTCCCAGATATTAGAGCAATATTACTATTTACGTTGTTTACATTTCTGGTAATAATTTTATGCAAACTAAAACTTCATAGATTTGTAATTATAGTTGTATTTCTCCATGCATATATTTTAAAGAACCCCTTTTTATGTTTATTGTACTTATCAGTTCAGATACACCTTTGAGGTTTTGTTGTAGATTTTAATTTTTTTTTTCTAATGGTAATTTTAACTACCGATATGCGACTTCCGGCAATTGTATCTTATTTAAAAGCAATGTAGTTAATTTAAGGCCTCTCTTTCCAGCGTTCATCATGAGCAGATGCGTTTGTTAGGATGAAACTGATATCAGATTAAAATTATTAAATTTCTGCTCCAGCCTAATGGCAGACGTACAAGTGTGTAATTGTACGCGGGTAAGCTGAAAAGACCTCCGAAAGTTCCTGAATTAGAATATTAGTGTTAAAAATCTTTAAAGACACCACCGATACCATGGGGGGGGGGTGCCAACGCCCGACAACAAGCCGCAAGCCGTAGAAAAGGAACAGTCCACTTATTTTGATTTCAATTATTTGATTGGAAATCGAACTCAGAAATTATAAATTTGTTTTTGAAATTTTTAAAACAACTTCGTTTTCCTGAACATCAAACAGTGGTCGACGATTGAGTATAGAACCTGTGATTTACCCAATGCTAGCATGGATTATTTGATTAAATGTTTTGCAATTATTAAATCAAATATTTATCTGCAACTCACCTCTGAAAGAAGATGTTTCAAAAACCAAATTACTTTTTTTCGTATGTATTGACAGGGAGTTGGTATATAATGTAAGATTTAAAATGAAATGAACCTCCAGATTACACGAAAACATCAATAGGCTATTGATTTCGTTTCAGGAATTTTCACATTCTAAAATACGATTGCAAGATGTGCCCTATTTCATCCATTGATTCCCATTATCTCGCATAGTAAAACAAATCGTTATTAATTAAAATTGAATTGTCTTGTTTGTGTAGTTTGCAATTTCCCAGCGTTTTCTTGTGTGCTTAATTATTACTGCATTGTTTGGGAATTATTCTCTTATTCTTCCAGTGTCTATGTTTGTCATCAATTTTACGTCTCCACTAAGTATATTTGCTATACTGAATATATATATATATATATATATATATATAATATTTTCTTGAGGTAAATTATAACCAGACTACAATGAATGTAAAGTTTTATTGGTCTCTCTAGCAGCATACAATCTCAGTACCTACGCACACTTTTCATGTGATAAATCTTGGTAACTCACAACAGAGGCCCAAACATAAACTAAAGTTTCTTCAACGCACATAAGCACACTGCTACTTGAACCTTTTAAAATGGTTACACGACGTTACATACGGTGTTACTGAAAAAATTAAGCACATAAATAGCGTGTTTTCTAAATAATTCATAAACCAAATAGATATGTTTCGATTTTTTCGATTTATCGAAGATATTAGTATATCATTCTGTCCAGCATAATAAAACTAAGATGGTTGCGTGGGAAATGGTATTAAGCAGCTAAATATATTTTGGGTTGCAAAATTCATCCGCAGTTTCCTTCAATATTCTACTGTTTTATTGTTTGGTTTCAAAACTGAAATACCCAAACGCTTAAAGATACAAATGATACAGCCAAAATGTCTCGTTCTAGTCATAGACTCCAAGTATGAAAAAAATTCCAAACATCTACTTCGTAGCTTAGAAAAGCAGAAATTATCTTGCGTTGGCTACAAGCCGACTAATAGTATTGGAGATTGTTTTTCACGGTGGGTCTACTCGTGTACACTTTAAAAAAAAAGAAAGCTAGTTAGATCACTCGCGTGTGTAGCTATGCGAGTGTGCGCGCACGTGTCTTGTGTATGTAGGTGCGTGTGCGTTACGTAGGAGCTCGCGTGATTTTTAGCGCGCGCGCGTGTGTGTATGTGTGTGCGTGTGTGCGTGTGTGTGTACCTGCCCGTGAGCTCGCATGTGCGTGCCCGCGTGTCTCTTAACTGCTCGGATCTCTCCCCATCGATTTGTTAAAATTCTTTTTAGAAAATAATTTCTAATAAATTGCCATTATATGAGAAGTTTTCATTTTTCGCAAATTGTTTGACGAGTATAAGGTCTTCACTTGTACTCAGGGACTTCAATACCTTACGTCTGCAACCACAACTTATTTCGGTTATTGGCCAGGTGCCTACGTGAGAAGACGTGATCATATTTCGCCGGGGCCAATCGCAATAAAGTACTCCGATACTGAACGTCCCTGATTCGCGGATACACACTTGAGACACGTGACATTTAAAATCATCCAACCACGAATGTGCATATGAACTAAAGTGTTTTGGAGTAGAGCTGGTCCAGGAATCTTTTCACGAAAAACACTTGTCTCTACTTATACTCCGTCCGTGGTTACTTCCAACTTTCCTGAAGCCCTACTCTACTTCTAGAACACTTCTCCACTTCACGCAAACAAAATCCTAGAAAATTACACCACACAGCCAACGGACCGCATTATTACGCACTCAGTATAATAAATATTTTTGCATAATAACTATTTCTTACTACTACGGATTTACAAAACACACATTTTCTTTCTGGTTTATTCGTGTTTATTAAAAAATGAAATAACGTATCTTTTAAATTGAATATAAGTAAAAGTTAAATTTAAATTATAAAATGAACTTTTATGTTAACACAAGTAGGTATAAAATGCTTGTGAAACATGACATATTTGGGAAACAAGCAAACACGTTGTACATGTGGCATTTTCAAAATCCTGATTCATAAAGCGTGAAGAAACCGCTAATATATTATAGAATTAATACTCATAGGAATTTGCAAAACACAAATAAAATACATATATGATGTGAACTTTTTTCCCAGCAATATTATTTTAATACATTAACCGCTGGTCGGATTCTGTGGCCCGGTAGCTACAAACGTGAAATGTATTATTTCCTTTTAAATATTTAATGTTTATTTGATATATATATAATACACACATATATATACTATGTTATAGGATGTTAAAAAAAATATATTCCGTATTTTTTGAGGAGGTAACATGCATCAAAACAAGGAAAATAACTTCTTATAAACATGGGTCCGAAAACCCATACCGTAAGAGCTATGAGAATTTGCTCGCCATCACAACAGGAGGTGCTCAGTGTGACCTTCATTCGTAGTAATGCATCCTTGTGCCCTAAGTCGTAGGGAAACAAGCGCCGTTGAAACTCTCCTGGTCGGTCTCGGCTGTGCTGGCAAACATTGACGACGCGTTCCTGTAGTGCTTGTATATCATTCAAGGGTGTTGCATAAACCAAAGCCTTTAAGTGTCCCCGCAACCAAGAAATTCAAGGGATAAATGTCAAGGGAAAGTCCAGGCCAACTTCCTGGACCTCCCCGACCAATCCATCGTCCATTAAATGTCTTTGTTAGGTGGGGTCGGACATTTAAGGGGAAATGGGCCGGTGCTCCATTATACACGAATCACATCATCTATAGCCTTCAATGTTTTTGCGCATACTCCAGCAAGACAGGCAATTCGTTTGCTATGAAATCATGAACCTTGCACCATTCTATCTGTTTGGTAGTAAGTAAGGTCCAGTTAGTCTTTAGCCAATAATTCGTGCTCATACATTGAATTGAAAATCAATGCTGATGTCATGCTTCTTCAACTGAGTGAAGATTTTCTTGAGCCCACACATGTTTATAATGGAAATTAATGGTCCCAGCTCAGGTTACGGAGAAAAAACTGTTTCACAGTAGCGATGGTTAACAAGTGCTCATAACTGCTAAGGTATGGGTTTTAGGGCCCATGTTTATTGGACATTTCCTTGTTTTGGTGCATACTAGCTCCTCGCAAAATACGGAATACTTATTTATTTATATCTATATATAATGTACGTACACACACACACATACATATATATATATATATATATATATATATATATATATATATATATATGAGATTTCACGTTACTATTTAAATATTAAATATTTCAATATAAAAAATTTATTTCACGTTCATAGCTACTGGGCCATGGAATTAGGCAATTGGTTAATATATTAACATAGTTTTGCTAGAAAATGAAGTGCACATCGTAAATTTGTATTTTTTTTTAATCCTGCGAGTGTTAGTTCGATAATCTGTTACTATGGTTGTATGGTTGTTTCCTAAATATGTTAAGTGTTACGAGTGAATGCGAGCGAAGATATTCGGGCGGCTCTTTAACAGCGAGGTCTTGAGAGTCGATGAGGGTGAATGAAGTGAGTATGGAGCAGCGCCTGAATGAGGGGTCGGGGGGGGGGGACGGTAGACACCCGAGAAGACCCGCCGACCAACGGCATCGTCCGGCACGATTCCCACTTGCGAAGGTCCGGTGACCCGGCCGGGAATTGAGCCCGGTTCGCCTTGGTGGGAGGCGAGCGTGCTAATCGCTCAGCCACCGTGGCCGCCAATGTGTCACGCGGATTTGACACGTACGTGTGGTGTGTTACGTACCTCAATATCAATTAAATTTAACTTTTGCCTTTGTTTTATTTATGAATTATGTTATTTCTTTTATAATTAATATGAATAAAAACGGATATAAAATAGGTGTGTTTGTAAAGCGTAGTAAGAAATACTTCTTATGCAGAATATTATTATACAGAGTACGTACGAATGTCTGGTGTAATTTTCTAAGCTATTTTTCTGCGTGTGGGGAAGACGTATCCTGGAAGCAGAACTAAGCAGGGCTTCAGAAAAGTTGTTAAATGTCGTATATTAACTTATTGTAACATTTTTAAAATAAAAATTAGTTTTGGTCCGAAGCGGTTATGAAATACTTTGTTGTATACTTTTACTGGAGGCCTATGGAATGCCCACTACCTACTTTTAAATAACAATTCGAAAGTGGCCTGTAAATTATTACACTAAAGCCTTTTTTTTACTTGCGCCTTCAGCCGTCATTAGGAGATGTGCTGTTTCAACGAGAGTAAACACTTGTCCAGCTGAAAATTATCGTGTTCAGATAAACGATAAATCGTCTGTAGAAATAGACCATACATATCTGGTTACCCAGCCACCTTAAATGTGTTACATTTTAGTCTAATCATATCAGATTACATTATTGTGAAGCAATATATGAGATTTTCGCTATTGAGTGGGCTCTATTTTCTGTATTTGCTTAGGATATAACATTATGCCTATTTTTATACCTCGATATGAAAAGCGGTGTATCCAGCTCCTTTGCTCATGCGCCATAAAGTACAAATATAAAACATTTAGCAATGGGCATGTGTTGTTACTAATGTGCTAATTTTAATTCTTATGTGAACGAAACAAGCAGAAACTAAATAAAGTAAATATCAAAATATTTAAAAGCAGCACTTTTAATACGAATTTATTAGCGTATAATACTTAACATAAATTCTACCGAGAAATTAAACCAAAATAAAATAAAATAAAATAAACATCATTGTTTATACTTATTTTTGAGAAAATATTTTGTAAGAGTTATATGTTATTGCACATTCATATATTGTACAAAGAATGCACCTATGTGAAAGAATATTCGCTCACAAAGTTTGCATAAACCGTTATCTAGGATAGCCCTTATTTTTTTTATGTTGGCTTCCAAAAAATGTGGAATTTAATTGCCGTGTGTGGAATTCATTTAAGTACCACACTCACTTAAATACTATTTAAGGCGACTTATTTCATACATCGCTTCCTATTATACTGGGGAACCGCCAATCAATATGTCTGTTAAAATATATTGACAGTGAACAATCAAACTAAACCAATACAGGAAAGCATGCCTCCATAATTTAAACAGCGCTTGATTACTTCACGAGGAAAATGACTCGCATTCAAATGATAATGGTCTCATTTCCAGCGGATTGTTCTAGGGTGTATTTGTTTTACGAAAACTTTTTTCACCTCCATACCAAATAACTGTTGAAGCATTTCCCTTTGGCCAACGTTATAATCTTCAGAAGTTAGGCAATTTTACGCTTTCCCGTCTCCATTTATATTTAGTATCTCCATATTTCAGGTGTCTTCCACTCCTTGAGATTTTTTTTCTGTCTGTATTGACAAATTATTTATGGATAGCGAGTTCGGTTAATTTGTAATAAATTGTTTTACTAAGCAATTGAGTAATTTGTTGTAGTATTCGTAATGTATTCAATATGCAACTTCTAGGAAATATCTTTATTCTCTTAATGGTCAAAAATAGGGAAATATATATAGCTTGCTAAAACCAATGTAATTGCATTTCGACCGCCTCAGTTCATCGTACTTTTCGTGAGGATTGACCCACAACTACAACCTTACGTTACGGCTCGGAATGCTACGGTTTAATGATATTT
This sequence comes from Dryococelus australis, assembly GCA_029891345.1. Lineage (NCBI taxonomy): Eukaryota > Metazoa > Arthropoda > Insecta > Phasmatodea > Phasmatidae > Dryococelus > Dryococelus australis. The sequence goes on along the minus strand of CM056996.1, from coordinate 24,242,212 downwards.
TAACATTGCATCAGATCACATTTACTCCATCGAAAGCCTTTCTGTAGCTCTTACAAAGTGCTGCAATTTGTTTAGTTTATTTTCAGTTACATTGTGTCGGGAGTGGGAGATAATACACCTCGGATAATTAAAGGACGTGATATTTTCCATTTACGTGCTATATATTCCGATCTTGTTTTTTTTTTTTTTTATCATCTATCTTGAAACATCGGTTTTTATATTTTTGGTTTAAATTATGAAGAGAAAATATGATAAACAGATTTGTGAAAATTTTCTGAGTCAGCAATTACAACTTGATTGTATGTAAAACAAATTTCACTGCAGTAAACGCCATGTGTATAAAAACTAGCTGTCAGTGAATACATCCACTTTCATTTGACCACTTCAAACTATGAATTAATTAATGTAGAAAATGGACAGCTCTGTGAGACCCTTCATGTCATTTATCAGGATTCCTCGCCATCTTCTTATCCTTTACTTATTTTAAGTTCCCTTGTGAAAGATATTTATTTTCCTTGTAATGCGATTGTGAATTATTTCATAAAAAGATTTCAGGGAATTCAATATGTTACAGCTCAGATGTTACATCACGCCTGCTTATTTGTTAATACATTTTGTCTCAGTTTTCTGTTATAGCAATTTGGACACATTTTTAGAAATTCGAGACATGCTTGAAGCGAGTCACCTTCATGAGCCCTGCAAGAACTTCAGTTATTGGTCTCTGTGTTTGATCTACAATATAACGTTTTCCACTGGGTGTATACACTGACATGACAAAATCCATGGGATAGTACTACATAACTGAATGACTCGTGGCGCCACGGCTGCAGAGCGACATTGCACGGCCTAAACCGGCCTCAGTGGTGAACAGGTGGTCGTGTCATTCGGACTGACTGTTGTTTACATGCTCATGCAAGGCGACGTGAGTTATCAGAGTTTGAACGGGTCATGGTTGTGGGTGCCAGAAGGATGGGACATTAAATTACAGAAGTTGTGGAGACCTTCAGTATTCCTCGCTCCACGGTGTCTCGTGTGTACAAGGAATATCAAAATCAAGCCATTACGATCCACCGTATGCATCGCAGTGGCCGTCCAAAGTTACTTGATTATCGTGGCCGGCGGAGGTTTAGTAGAATTGTCCGTGCTAACAGAGCTGGAACACTTGCTCAAATCACAGTCACATCCAATGCAGGAGGTGTCAGGCGTGTATCAAGCAGATCTGTGCAACGTGCATTGGCTTCCATGGGATATGGAAGCAGAAGACCCACCAGAGTGGCCCCCGTTAATAGCATGACACCGGGCACAACGCCTCACTTGGGCCCGTGAGGTTGCTAATTGGACTCTGGAGGACTGGAAACGTGTGGCCTTGTCCAATGAGTCACGATACAGGTTGTTTCGGGCTGGTGGCAGGGTGCGGGTATGGCGCAAACCCAATAAGGCCATGAATCACAGTTGTCAACAAGGCACCGTGCAGGCTGGTGGTGGTTCCGTAATGGTGTAGGGTGTGTTCACATGACATCGGTTGGGTCAATTTGTCGATGTATGCACAAAACTCAATGATAATAGCTACAAAACACTCCTTGGTGACCATTTGTAGTCGTTTATGGACTTCAGTTTTCCTGACAACGGTGGGATGTTCGAACAGAATAATGCGCTGTCTCATCGGGCCACGGATGTCCAGGACTGGTTCGAAGAGCATTCTGGAAAGTTCCAGCAGATGGAGTGGCCAGCACGTTCCCCCAACATGAACCCAATCAAAAATTTATGGTACGGGGTGGGTAGAGCCATTCTGTTACGTTTTATAAAATTGATATATCCTTTTATTTCATAAAAACTTACAAGTTGGTGTTAGATGTAACTCAATGGTAAACACTATTTATTGCTTTGTCGTCCCTATCTTGAAATAATATATTTACATCTCGTTTACAACCTTTTAGTTAGTCTTTAACTTGGAGGAGCTGTTGTTATATTAATTTGTTACATTGTGTTAATGATTATTATTTAGTTACTTAATGACTTTTAAGGCACGCAAATATAAATAGTTTCTAAGGAACGTCGTCACCTTATTCATGATGCAGAAAACTGATGTCTAAACGCATGTCGGCGGACGGCACGCCCTCGTCTCTGGACGCCTTCCTGGTGCAGTGTCTCGACTACGATGACCTCGTTCGCTGTGTTTTCAGCCGTAATATCTGGCCCGTGTTTAGTAACAACCACCCCTGCCTTCGAATCGTTTGAGGGGGTTTGTTTTAAGGGCTCAAGGCTTCGTTCCACTTCCTCGTGGGATGTTTGTGCTGTTGCTATTAGGCTATCACGCCTATTGCTGCACACAACAATTCGCACCCAAAATCCTGCACCTAGAAATACCAGGGGACTTCGGGAAGCTATTCAGACGGCATGGCTTAACATCTCTCCAGAGGTCTTCCGTTCACTTGCGGAGTTCATGCCACGTCGAGTTACTGAACTTCTCCGGGCTAGAGGGGATCCTACACATTATTAGAAGTGTTTCCCATGACTTTTGTCATGTCAGTGTATCATCCAAAATTACGCCATATTGACACTGTTTATCGGAATTGTTCTTTATGCACTCTAAAATCGAAACAATTTTAACTACCCCATGTCGGCGAATCTCACTGCACATCTCTTCAAACTGTCCTTCTTGAATCAGTAAAATTCCAGTAATAATTTTAGTCGTAGATATTCACTGACCAAACAGCTATGTCTACCGATTCCTAGTGATCTGCACTGGCCTGGCAGTAAAACTTCACGTTTTTGCCAGTAGATAACAGCTCACAAACTGAAAGTTTGGAAAAATTATTCTACCGGTTGTAAACCACTGATGCAGGTTTAGTGTGTCTCTTGTCACGTAACATACTCAATCGTGTTCATATTAGTAATATACATTTGGAGTGTTGCTGACGCAGTATTATACTGTAGTGAAATTCATTATGACTGCTGGAGCCATTATAGGCATACTTTGACACCATTTTCGTCAAAGTACGCAGACGCCGTAATATTAACGCCAACTGCCTGTGACTCAGTTGATTTTAGGGGTCGTGTTATGACTTCGGCTGCACTTAGAGTAGTATGGAGTAATAAAAAAAATATATTGAAGTGCATGAGCGTTCCTGATTGACGTGGTTCGTTGAAACTTGCGGCGCTGAGGCCTCGAGTTTGAATCCCGCACAAGGCCTTCAAGGCTATCCAAGCGTCAATCTGTCCAAGGAGATAATTATTGAAGTGCATGAGCGTTCCAGATTGACGTGGTTCGTTGAAACTTGCGGCGCTGAGGCCTCGAGTTTGAATCCCGCACAAGGCCTTCAAGGCTATCCAAGCGTCAATCTGTCCAAGGAGATAATTATTGAAGTGCATGAGCGTTCCAGATTGACGTGGTTCGTTGAAACTTGCGGCGCTGAGGCCTCGAGTTTGAATCCCGCACAAGGCCTTCAAGGCTATCCAAGCGTCAATCTGTCCAAGGAGATAATTGTTGAAGTGCATGAGCGTTCCAGATTGACGTGGTTCGTTGAAACTTGCGGCGCTGAGGCCTCGAGTTTGAATCCCGCACAAGGCCTTCAAGGCTATCCAAGCGTCAATCTGTCCAAGGAGATAATTATTGAAGTGCATGAGCGTTCCAGATTGACGTGGTTCGTTGAAACTTGCGGCGCTGAGGCCTCGAGTTTGAATCCAGCACAAGGCCTTCAAGGCTATCCAAGCGTCAATCTGTCCAAGGAGATAATTATTGAAGTGCATGAGCGTTCCAGATTGACGTGGTTCGTTGAAACTTGCGGCGCCGAGGCCTCGAGTTTGAATCCCGCACAAGGCCTTCAAGGCTATCCAAGCGTCAATCTGTCCAAGGAGATAATTGTTGAAGTGCATGAGCGTTCCAGATTGACGTGGTTCGTTGAAACTTGCGGCGCTGAGGCTTCGAGTTTGAATCCCGCACAAGGCCTTCAAGGCTATCCAAGCGTCAATCTGTCCAAGGAGATAATTATTGAAGTGCATGAGCGTTCCTGATTGACGTGGTTCGTTGAAACTTGCGGCGCCGAGGCCTCGAGTTTGAATCCCGCACAAGGCCTTCAAGGCTATCCAAGCGTCAATCTGTCCAAGGAGATAATTGTTTTTTGTACTTTCGGTATGTTTAATGTTTTCGTTAAAATATATCGATGATAACTTCATAAAGCTAACGTGTGAAAATAATCAACAGGTCATAATGTTATTTTAACGTAACTATTAGAATGTTAACTGAAAATCTTAATTACAGAACTTTTGGTTCCAGGTAAAGTATTTATTGAATTCAGCAGAGGTGCATGTTGCAAATTTTTTGAAATTAGACACTTAGTTCAGCTGTGGTAAGCGTTTAAGTTCTGGTTATTTTGAATTTCATTATTATTCGAAAAGTTAACATAATACAGCCGAACTGCATTACAAATTTCCAAGAAATATTCTTCTAAGTGTTCTAATATTAATAAAATTATTTGGGATGGGGCTTAGTGTGTTATATTTTTTGTATTTAAAGATTAATATGAAGCAATATATCAAATTGAAGTTCCTACGATTTGTTTTGATATTTTTGAAAAAACTGTATTTTCAATCGTTATACACTACGATAATACGATAATAATACAATACGATAATAAAGTATGTTAAAAGTGTGAAAAAATAATTTTATTCTTAAAAAAAGCCATTAAGGCGGAAAACAAATGTTACTTACAAGCCGGCCGTCTTAAAGTGACGAAAGTTAGTTAAAAAAAATAGAGAGTACTTAATTTCTCCCATCCATCATTCCCTATTCCCATTTCGCGTACAGTTTACGACAGATACGATTAGAAAAGAAAACAGCAAAAATGTCAATCTGTTTACGAGCTGTGTGTAAACTCACGTATCTCAGATGTAGGACACCGCCCTCAATTCTGAGGCAGCCGGTTCAGTATTACGCCCCAGTGGAAGGGTGTTTCTTCATTATTGGGATTCTCACATGGGATACATGGCAGGCATTGTTGTAGTTTCGGGGTTTTCTCGCAGTTGCTTAATTTTTTTCCTGTATTCATTCTACCACTGCTCCACCTCTTACCTAAACATTTATATAATTCTGAAAGAATAACATGCTCTCAGTGTATTGATTTAATACAATGACATTTCACGTATATCATAAAACAAACAAATTTGGTATAACATAACCGAATTTAACACTACATACTCTAACATTATAAACACCCAATGATCATGAAAAGTATCTTTAAAGAGCCGCTAAATCAATCTCAAAATTATATTTTTTTAGTAGAAGGAAATAAGTGTTTCTGATCATTGCAATGAGATAAATATAATCCATAAAATTGTATTTTGGTTCGTGTTTTCGGTTCAAAAGAAATGATGCTTAAAATAAAAGTGTAATAAATAAAATTATAGACTCATTAGTGTTAGCTAAAAATGGAATAAACAAATATAATTGGAAAAATAAAGCATCTACATCAGCCATTCCTTGTTCAGGTCAGTTTTTTGCACTGGACAGCCATCTTTAACTAACGCATAGCTTGTTTCGTTATTGTGCACTGTGTTCAGACTGTGTGACATCTTTAGTAAAAAATACGTCACATTAATTACGTCTGATTTCCATAGCAAGTGCTGGACCCCTGTTGTGTTTGACATTTAAGATATAGTGATAACACAAAGTCTCCACTTTAAATTTAATTTAATTTGTAACTATGACCTTCCACACTCACAAAGTATTGATGATGATTACTTATTCGTCTGTGTGAGAATCTTTCTTGTGGAAGACGAGTTTACTTATATTCGGATACTGGTTCCAGTAGCTCAATCTTTTTTTTTTTTTTTTGTCAGAGGGTACAAACCGCGACACACCGTGTCGAATATGCCTGTTGATCCGTCAATCATTTTACTATCCGTGTCACAAAACATTAATTCTATCTAGTATAATTTAAAATTAGAAATGGTTTTATCAACCTACTACATAAGTCATTTACGCACAAGTCTACATGGCAACTAAATTCTATGGAAAGTGTCTTGAAAAATGCATTCGTTAACACACAGCTTAAAAATTGCAAAAAATGAAAAATAACAACCGAAGAAATTTTAATTAATTTTTTTTACCAAACTCACATGTGAAAAAAAAAGTGCGATTCAGTATTGTACGAATTTGGGCAACTTTACATTCACAAAGTGAGTGAAGAGATTTGGGCAGCTCTTAACACCGAGGTTTTGAGAGCCGATGAGGGTGATTTAAGTGAAGATGGAGCGGCATCGGAAAAATGGGGCGGGGGAAACGGGATATCCCGAGAAAACCCGCCGACCAGCGGCATCGTTCGGCACGATTCGCACTTGTGAAAACCCGGTGACCCGGTCGGCCGGGGAGTGAACCCGGTTCGCCTTGGTGGGAAGCTCAGACAACGTGGCTCCTACATCCGTAAAGGATTCTGCCTACACTCTAAACGACGCCACGCAGCTGCCTTAAAGACATTCAATAGTTTTTAGTTAAGACTCTTTCGTTAAAAAAAAATATACAATATTTTTTAATGAAAGTCACCTCTTTGAGAATATAATACCTGAGAAAAAGGTCTTTTAATATCCACTCAAGATTTCCAGTAACTTAAGTAGGCTCTGATCATCCATTTGATTTATTGTAAACCTTCTTGCAGTTGACAAGGGGTTAATTACTTATTTTTGCCACTGATGCCAACTCTCTTAAGGGTCGTTACGCAAAGCATCATTTAATTCCGTCTGATGAGAAAAGCTTTATAAATGTGCTGCATGGGAAGAAGAATCTTTCGACGTCAGGCGTTAGAGAAGGACAGTGAGATATCTCAGATTTATCAGTTTTATCACCGTGCTAACTGTAAATATTTCATCGGGTTTTTGTTGCGTAATGGTGATAATGGGATTAATCATAACGAGAGAAGTTAATGAATATCTTGTGATCTTGTTACTTTAAGAGAACACACACTAAACGAAAAATAATTTTCTTTACAGTTATATTTGTTATGAGTAACATTATGTTTTACATTAATTATACGATGGTTTTGTCGAGTTTGTATGGTGTTAACTTAAGAATATCATTCTCAATTATGGCATAATCATATTATTACCTTAACAATTTACTAAGGATAACTTTAAAAGTATTTTTAACAGATTAATTTTGCGGTGAAGGGAGAACACATCTACAGCAACTTAACGTCAGATATCTCATAAAATTATGCATAACATTCCTTTTGTTTACTAAATTCCTACGTTTATAAAAATAAGTCTGAACAAAAAAAATCCAAATCTGCGTATTAAACCTTCCTTTCGAAATGACATGCTATACATAAACATTTACGTAGCCGAAGTCTAATGAAAAATGAATTTTTTTAATCGGCCTTTCTGACTACTGCGTAAATAAATGTCCAGAGATTAGAAACATTTTTTTATTTACTGAATAAATTTTCTGCTGTTTCTGGCGAGCTCTACGACTTTCGATAAAATTTAAAGAACGTTGCAAGTGTGTATGTATATACACACACTAATACCCGGTTGCACCAACATCTTCCCCGATCCGAGATCGAATGATCCTAGTTCCGAGCCAGGATACAGTTTGATCTTGGTTCCAATATAAAAGTGTTGCACCAAAGAACTTTCATGATTCTGGATCTTCGATTCGTCGATCTTGGTTCCAAAGTGTGAGATCGAGATTTAGTATCAGACAAATTTTCCTATTGGTTCGTAATATATGACGTCATGGAAGTAGGCGTATTTTTCATTATAGATATAACTAGATGTGCGATGTTGTATCTGTTTTAGGTGAATTATCCTTGTGCAAATTTTACTGAATACTATTCAACTCGGCACAATGTTGTTTTAATTTCCCAAGAAAACAATCAAACGTAGTTCTATCTGTTGGCGTATTTTCAAACTACATTTGTCGACGATGGCTGCTGATCTCAGAAAAAGATTTTGAACCATATATTTTGGCGGTTCGAAATGAACTTCATGTCAATCTCCAACCGAACTCTGAACTAGAATGTTGCAACAGTTTTCTGTGTCGATCTTAGATCCGATCTCGGATCGAGTTTCGAACCACGATGGTGCAACCGGGCACAGACCCACTAGTTCCTCAATCACTGCCGCAAATGTATGTTTACAAAGAGTGAAATTTCAGAAGCATAAAAATTAGTTAGTGGTGTCTGATACTCGCCAGATTTTATTTCGAAATTATTTTACACAACCAGAAATGCGATAGGGATGGTTTAGTATTCATCCCTCCCGAGAGTTACTGACTAAAAAATAATAATGACAACGAGGGTAGTAGAGTAAATTTCTGAGTGTCATTTTGTATGTTGTGCAGCGCCAAATATCCCGATTCACATTCTGAAATTGAATAGAAGAGTTGCTAAACTAAAGACGCGAGGTACTGTTTTCGGTCAAAACATTTCAGTATGACTGGTAAGTTGAGAGTACATTTATATTTGTGGTTTCATCGTAAAATGGAATTGTATCTTCTTGAAGTTCCACAAATGCACACAGAGAAAATTAGGCATTAAAGGTGCGTGCCTCGTTTCAGAACTTCGGCGGTGCAAAATAACAGCATGGGAAACGTAGCCCTCGACGCCGACGGTGCCTTCTGGCCTTTAAAATTTAGGTTTGGCTGTGTTGGGGACACGGCCGTTTGTTTTCCTTGAATACGTCTACGTTGACGCGCTCGGACGCCTTGATGATGTTTATTTTACGTTCCCGGCATCGCTTCACTCGATCATGCAGGGTTTTATGGGTATCACTGGATTGATTTTGAGATGCTCTTTCCAACCGTATAGGATTTCTATATTTCGACTTGGCATTTTGTCGACTATAGGCCGAAATTTTGTAAAGTGTTCTTGATTTTTATTTTATTTTTTTCATTAAACGCATACAATTTCACAATAAACCACGACACACTGATGTTTTTATACACGCAATCGATTGATTTTGACTAGAGCTTCTCCTATAGTCACACGTTATATTACGCGGAATATATGAGACGTGGCGAAACGGACTCAAAAACTCAAAATTGCGGCGTTCTCTACCCCCTCCCCCTCCGCAAACCAACAACCGCGATGCTTCGCAGTCCTCACTCAACGTAACATATTCTCTGATCCTTTGGCAATCGAGCGGTATAATTGAATTTTGAATGTAGTCAATAGATTCAGAGCTGTAATGCCAAACTGTATACCCCGATTTTGTTATCATCGGATTTTCCGGACTGCCTCCTATTGTAGTTGGAAATTTAAAGACGTATTCGCGTCAAAATGTCTCCGCGTGTAGTGTTTCGAGACACCAGCAGAAGCCCCGCGGCAAACAGACCGACACGGGAAGTCAACATCTATCCATCCTCGACGGCGACGCCTGGCCCCATTCGTCAACGCCCGTGCTGGGACCGCGCGGGCATTAGCAGGTAATCCGGACCCCTCTTACTTGCGAGAGGCTTTAGTGAAATGTCAGAACATACAGGTTTCCGCAGAACTGGCTCCCAATGCCTATCTCACGAGAACCCTGGGCGAAACAGATCGTTTCTATTTGTGATGTATAAATGGAGGAACCGAACTCTAACGGTGAACTTCGGCAGGTGATTACTCGTCAAGAAAATTGTGTTTGACTGTGTTGGGGAACACGACCGTTTGTTTCGCGTGAATACGTCTACGTTGACGCCCTCGGACGCCTTGAGGTTTATTTTACGTCCCCGGCACCGCTTCACTAGATCGTGTGGGGTTTTGTGGGTATCACTTGGTTGCTTTTGAGATGCTTTTTCCAACCGTATACGATTTCTTTATTTCGACTTGGTTCTTTGATGAGTATAGGCCGAAATTACGTTAAGTTTTCTTAATTTATTACATTAAATTAAACGCATACAATTTCACCACAACCACGCCACACAAATGTTTTTATACGCGCAATCGATTGATTTTGACGAGAGATGTCGATTGAAACTCAAACGAGTGTCGTAGCTTCTCCTAGTCAAAAGTTATACTACGCGGAAGTTATGAGACGCGGCGAAACGAACTCAAAATTGCTCACCCCCTCCCTCACCATCTACCATGCGCGCGATGCTTCACAGTTCTCACTCAACGAAACATATTCTTTGATCCTCTGGCAATCGAGTGGTGTAATTGAATTTTGAATTTGGACGATAGATTCGGAGCTGCAATGCGATATTTCATCCCCTGATTTTGTCATCGTATTTTCTGGATTGCCTCCCACTACGGTTGCAAATTGAAAAAAAAGTATTCACGTCAAATATGCGTGTGTATTTATCATAAAGCCCAAGTCCATACCAGAAATGTATTCCCACCCTTTAAAGTGTAGCTGAAGAAGATGTCCGTTGCCAGTATCGCAGCCAGAACGAGAGAGAAATCTGAGTTTCGGAATAACGCATTATTGAACGACGAAGTGCGAAACACAAAAACTTGGGCGTCGATAGCAGTCCCATCCCATAAAGGAATTGGAACACAAATTGCGCATTTAAAAATGCATCGCTCCAGAAATTCTTCTGTTGTTCCCGACGGATTATTAACCCACCGTACTGTACATGGCAAACAAAATGGTAGCCTTGTGTTTTTACCTTACCCGCCACCGTTTACGAGAAGTTAAATAATAATTTTCTACTGCAAAAGTTGTGGTGAATTTTCTGAAACTATGCTTTAATTATTTTTCAGAAACACTGTGGTGTGTATGATAAAATCATAAGGTGGTCTTTTTGTTTACGATGTACAGTAGAATACTAACACGTAGAGGGGAAAAAAAGGGGGGGGGGACAAAAATGCAGGAGAGAGACATTTTTTATGCGGAAATATAGTTTTGTTTCTCCTTTTAGAGGACACATTATTTTATGGTCGGCAGTTCATAGTTCAATAAAGTATTATAGCGAACATAGAGCTTTGTCCTTCATCATTGCTGTGTCACTATCAGTATTGTTTCATCTATACTTTCAATAGTCGATTTACTCTGACGGAATAGGCATTGGTTATAGGCTGAATATACAGATCACTCAGGCCTAAAATACTTAAGAGGCAATTCCTGACAACACGATACGTTGAAGACATACATACAACTTATGGCCTAAAACTATATTTGAGAGTTGTACACCATCGTTAAAGTGCTACGGCGGAATGGGTTTATTTACGACAAAAATTAACTGTAGATGGGACAATGCGGTTCTGTATTCTGTTTTATTTTATTAATTAACGCAGGCATACAACTACTTGCCGTACTTCAGACAGCAACCCCCATCGTAAAAAAAAAAAAAACACACGAGAGATACCACCCTGTTGGTGCGTTAAAGTAGACGTTCGTAGCCAAGTTCCGCTGATGTGTACTGTGGTAATATTTCTGCATGCCAAAAGCAGCACAATTGCAGCTTTGTTGTTAACATCCTTGGCCAGGCCGATCTCATGATAACAGCAAACAGTCGCCGCTTAACGGGTCTAGGCAACTACAACGCACTTCTGCAAGTTTAACATTTACATCAAGAGCGCATTTACACGTAACTGCGTAAAACCGAACTTCTTACGAAACGACGTCATCGTTTTTCCACATACTGAAATCCGGGTGTGCGCCGGTGGGAGTCGAACCTGGTTCACCGTGGCGTGAACAATGTAATCTGACCATTGCCCCAACGCGGACCTCAGACATCTATAGAAACCGCTATAGAAGTCTCAGTGGCAAAATTTAATTCCTACGGAAGTTCACGGGGACAATATTGCTACACTTTCTGGCGGAGTGTGCGCATTAATGCTACGGGCATCTAACATGGCATCGCACATCAAGAGCGATACAAATGAAAGGCACAAACAATTTAGTTTACAAATATTGTGAAAAATAAAGAATAAATTAATGTAGTTCATGGCAAGGTGAAGAGAAGAATTTTTTTTAACGAGACTTGAGCACGGAACACTCACGTAATAAAGAAATTATTTCTTATGAACAAAAGATAAAAATACAGGTCTAGGAAAACAAATTTCATTTACACACAGTTAAAATATTATGTTTTTAATGAGCCACCAAAGAAATGCATGACGACTTTAGAAGAATGGATTGTGTGAGTGTGTGTGTGTGTGTGTGTGTGTGTGTGTGTGTGTGTGTGTGTATGTATATATATATATATCACATTGCGGATGGGGAAATTTTTTTTCATACGATGACTTCCTAACTATTGTGTTAACAGTGCATCAGTTATCGATTTGTTGGGTTCCCTTATCAGTGTGTTTGCAGATACGAGGCGGGCGATGACAGTTGCCCGGCGGCGTGTGTTTCAGAGTTACTGCACGCCACGACGATAAGCGATGAAATCGAGACCTTGATATCTATCGTAAGATAAATGGGAATACGGATGTTTCCATTACAATTTTCGACAGTGACAAGAAAATTTGTATAACAATAAATCACGGTGTATTTTCTGGATATTGATTTTTTTTTTTTTTGCGGAATCAGTAAGGAAAATTTTCCTACGCCGTTAACCAATATATTATATTCTTTTTTTTACAAATTTTTCGTCTCTAATTACCGCGCAACGTTACCCACCTATCTACCTATCTGCCGTCTTATGAAGCCTCTAGTGAAGAATGTTAACTAATTTATTTTGATATGCACTATCTTAAATTTAATTCCTAACTTCAATTTGAAAGATACTTTATCTGAGACGATTCCGTAAAGTCCTACCTATAGATATAAACGAACGTCAAGGGCGAATGATATCTCCGCGGCGCCCACTTAATCTCACCTACTCCTTGTGTACAGTCTATTTGCTGTTTGTTCAGACTTTTTGAATCAAACCTTTGAAAAATCGCAGCGTGTATGACCTGTTTGATTTTTCTATTAAATATCTAACGTATCATAATTTTTTAATACTTATGGTAACTTAAAAGTGTCCTATTTGTAGTTCAGTTAATAATTTAATTACAATTTACGTATGGATTACAATATTTATACTACATTCAATATGAATAAATCAGGGAGAATATAGGTGTGGTTGGTTATGCCTAGCAATAAAACGTTCTTAGGTAAAATATTATTAATGTGACTGCTCACGAATGCGGCGCTCTGCCTTTTGGTGCATTAAGTTTTGTTTGCATAAGTCGAAGGATAATTCTGAAAGAAGAACTTGAGCAGAGCTTCAGAAAAGTTGGAAATAACCGTGAATGGACTATATGCCGTTCTGCGACCCGGCATCGCATTAACTTGGCACCAGCGTACACTCCTACGGCTACTGAAACTACACACATTTAGCTTCTTCGTTTTAATGTTAAGATAAACCTTCCCAGGCATCACACTAATGTGGGGTTACACGTCAAATCATTGGGCTAATGTTCTCTAGTACACTTGGCAGACTTTCCCATACAATCTAAAACGCAATAATTTTTTTAAACCTTTATTTACAATGGTAAACTTAAATAAACAATTAATTTAAAAAAATATGCATTTTTATGAAGTTTTAACAGAAGCAATTTCGACAAAATCAGCACCTGGCTATGCCGAATAAAATAAGTTAACAAATAACTAATTAGTGTGAGAATTTATTTCGCGGCCAATAAATTAGATTTTCCTGTAGAAAAAAATCCGTTGTTTTACAAAGTTGTGAACTCGTTGCTACCAGTGTTTGCAAAGATAAAGTCAACGTTAACCTAATAAGGTCAGAATGTATGCATACAAAATGTAAGAAAACTAAATCATTACAAATAGTTAAACGTAATGACGTCACTGTTAACGAGAATACAATTTGTTTTATTTCTTGGTTGACGAAACGGGGAAATGCACATAGTTTAATAATATAAATAAGTTAAAACAACTGTGAATTGAAAAAGCTGAGGTAACCCGCATTATTTAAATACATTTGAATACTGAAAGGGTTCATCAACGAATTTCGGAAACGACTAAATCTCATCTCTGGTAAGAGAAAGACTTAATAGAAAGACAGCAACAAAAGAATAGCAATTGTTTTCTGTAGATTGTTCACATACAACCCTTACTGAAAGAATATTCCTTAACCTATTTTCTGGTGATAATTTACAAAATATACAGAACACATCCAGGAATGAGGAGACAGCAGAGTATTCCGTTATAACTTCACCACACGCTGCAATATGTTAGGCGATAGTAAAAGTTGGATGTCAGATGGAAGAGACTTTGATGGCTTTTAGGGGTGCAGACTGGATTGACGTATTATGCGTGTCCGAAGCTAGAAGCTTATAAGCGCTAAGGGTGACCTAGCCACGCGCGTCGAGTGTGTAGTCGCCTTTATGCACTCAACTAGCATGCAGTCACTCTCTCAGCTCACCACTAAATAACTTTCTCTTGTGAGCCTACCATTTTATGGTGTAATAATGAGCACAAATTTGTGCTGCGTATACCTAGGATATATGTTAAGTAGCTTCTGCCAGATGCACCAAACCTAAAAATTATTTTGTAAATCACTCGTTCCAACTATCATTCGGTATTTGAAAAATATAAATTAGTGATTGGGGCGGAAAGGGCCAATGAGCCAATGAGGGTGAAGCGAGGTGAGTGGGGAGCAGTACCGGAATGCCAGAGCGGGAGAAACGGCAGATTCCGAGAAAACCCATCGTCCAGTGGCATAGACTTGCACAATTACCACGTGGGAATATCCTGCAGCGACCTCGCTGGGAATCAAACCCCGTTCGCCTTGGTAGAGCCATCTAGCTGCTGTGTCACCGCGGTCCCTTCACATTAAAGACGAAAACTGAGAACGTAAACTTAGTATTCGAGGGGAAAAAAATGCCTTAAATGATATCAGTAGATGGATATCTATAAAAAAAAAATACTAAACAGTTTTTAAATACCGTACATTATACGACAGAATTGCAATGAGAAAACCTTCCAGTGATTAGCAACATCACGCACGCTTTCTCACATGGGAAAATCCGGCGTGTTGGAAGGCGAATAGCCTGACCAAAACACTACTTCAGCCCTCTCGCAAAGAACGGCGTAATCTCCGTGGTACCGTAAAGTTCCGGATGATTTTGCTTACTTTAAGTGATATTTCAGCCCATTATTCCAAAGCGCAGCTGTTGAAAGTTACCCTGAATAGATATGCAACACGAGAAATTGGTGCTTTCATAACAGGAAACTTACGGTCTCGTCGCCATCATAAAGAATTTTAGAATTCTGGCCCGAAATAACTCTCGCATGCAACCGCCTTCAAAAACTTCTCCGCGTGGTGGTGGGGGTAGAAGGGGGGGGGGGGGGGGAGATATTTCAGTCGTAGTTTCTTCCATCTGTGAAAATTCCCTGCCAATCAAACTGTTTGCCTCGGCGACACCCGAGCGATCGGCTGTTAGTGAAACGAGCTGAGGGGGACGGGGGAATTTGGAGCAATTTGCCAGACCGGCAATTCGGGCGCCGACTGAATTACAGCCCTCGGCATTATTCAGGAACAGGAAGCACCATCCTCTTTCCCCCACCACCACCTCTTCCATGCTTTCCGCGATGGTACGTGCGCGCTATTACTGGAATATAAATAGTTCGACTTCAGTTTCGACTGGGGAAGGACTCCGAGACCCGAAACTTAGTAATCCCCGATCACCCCCGGGGGGGGGGGGACGTTTGCAAGTCAAAAGGTAGTGATAGAGGGAGGGGGGTTGTGACCATTCTTCCCCGAGACGACCCCCCCCCCCCCAGCCAAAAAAAAAAAACAAAACACACTACGACTCCTTCACACAATTATGGAAGGTGCCAGTCACCGCCCTTGGAAGATCGAACTTCATTCCACCCCTCTTAACCAAGCCCTACCGCAGCCGCGGTTTCCAACATCTTGCGTGGAAGTCGGGGCCTCTCTCGCAACTCGGTCCCAGGGTCGGCGGACGTTCACTTGGGTCACCAGGGTCGGCGGAAGTTCACTTGTGTCACCAGGGTTGGCGGACGTTCACTTGGGTCACCAGGGTCGGCGGACGTTCACTTGTGTCACCGGGGTCGGCGGACGTTCACTTGGGTCACCAGGGTCGGCGGACGTTCACTTGGGTCACCAGGGTCGGCGGACGTTCACTTGGGTCACCAGGGTCGGCGGACGTTCACTTGGGTCACCGGGGTTGGCGGACGTTCACTTGTGTCACCGGGGTCGGCGGAAGTTCACTTGTGTCACCAGGGTTGGCGGACGTTCACTTGGGTCACCAGGGTCGGCGGGCGTTCACTTGTGTCACCGGGGTCGGCGGACGTTCACTTGGGTCACCAGGGTCGGCGAACGTTCACTTGTGTCACCGGGGTCGGCGGACGTTCACTTGGGTCACCAGGGTCGGCGGACGTTCACTTGGGTCACCAGGGTCGGCGGACGTTCACTTGGGTCACCAGGGTCGGCGGACGTTCACTTGGGTCACCAGGGTCGGCGGACGTTCACTTGGGTCACCAGGGTCGGCGGACGTTCACTTCGGCCGAGTTTTTTCAGGCTACGGGAATTTGGCCGTGGTGTTTTGTTCCGCGCCGCGAGCCAGCGAATGGAGAATACAAAGCCGACAGAGGTTCGTCCCGTCACACACTCTTGGGCCTTTGGCAGAGGCCCGGAAATTTCGTGAATTAATTTCTCCCATAAACAGACCCCAAAGCCCGTAATAGTTCATACTACATGCCCTGAAATGCACATAACCGGTAACGAACAGTAACAGTGACTAACGGTAGAGTACCAATAAGCACTCTAAATTCTAATCAGTGGGAAACACTGTTCCCCAGTGAAATTCAACTACTCTTATCAGTGAAAAAGGCTCCACTTAGAATCAGTGGAAAACCACTGATTGTTTAAGTGAAAAAATTTAACTGATTGAATTAATGACGTGAAACAATCTAACTGACTGAATAAGTGACGGTCGACTGCAGATTAAACCTTCAAATAGAGCTTTGTGACGATTATATGGAATTGAAATGAAAGACGTACAAACGGAATGAAAGGCCGTTTTTTCATATTACCTCGTAAAATGGCGCTTTGTAAACCGAAACACATTTTAGAAAGTATTTTGTATTAGTTTTATTCGTTTATTCGTTGTTACTTCACTTGATACACGTTGTTTAACGGCCATTTTTTAAACAATGTACGACGGCCATTTTTACACGCAGTTTCACTGATACATCAGTCAAAAATTATTGGAGACGGAGAAAGTTGCTCATATGTTTCACTGGTCCATTAGTCAAAAAATAAACCACTGAGAAAACAGAGGAAAAAAATACTGACGAATCAGTGGGAAATGTCACTGAATCAATCAGTAAAGGAAATATTTTTCCTCGGTTCATCAGTTAAATTCACTGAAGTGACTGTTGAATCAGTCAAGTACGTTTGACTGATTGAAACAGTGAAATTCTCACTGATTCAGATTTAGAGTGTACGAACACTATTAAGATAGGCCTGCTGCCAGAGGAATACACTATATCTCTGACTCTTAATACAAGAAGTGATTTTCACAACTCTAAATACATCCAAAAAAATAAACAAGATTGAAAATGACACATTTCGTTTCATAAACCAGTACTACTAATTCATCACAGAGAATTTTATTTTGCAGCTCCAAACATGTTTGTTGAGATTCCAGCTAAAACATCTGATTTACTGTGGAAATAAAATCACTCTTTATTGATCACTGAAATGTTTATTATTACAAAAACCGCTGTTAAAGTCTGTATCACAAACAAGCGGTTTTGTAGCCACAGAAAATAATTTTCTGTCTACCACGAAAATGTACAGAGCGATTTTAGACAAATTAATTATTTCAGTGAGCGTTCGAGGTATGCCTCTGGCCACAATTACAATTATACTAACGTAAACACATTCTAGTATTCGTATAGTAATGTTAGAAAATAATCAAGAAAATTACTTATATTTTCTAACGTTTTATTAAAACTTCAATATTTAAAGAGATAGTCTAAATCTAACACTTTTTAAAAATAATCACATATTATATTACAGGAACGTAAATAATAATATAATAATGCATAGTAATATATGCTATATTCTAATGATAACAATATTGATATTGTATTAAGATGACCAATCGCTGCGTAGACCTACGTTCCCTTCGCAACGGTAAATTCCTATTTTGCAAAGGTCAGAGAATGAGCAGAAATGTGAGACCAAGCGCAGTTTCGTAAGTGTAAATCGACCATGAACAAAAACAGCAGTGTGGATCGCGACGGTCCTGTGGTCAGCATGCTACTTTTTTTTCCCAAAGCTATCCAGCTTCACTTCCCGACAAACACAATGTTGTTTACTTTGACTCTTGGAAACCTTTTAGACACTGCTAATGACCCACGCGGTTTTCTCGGGATGCTCCCGTTTTCTCATTCTGGCACACTGAATCGCTTCTCCATCATAGGCTGCGCGCGTTAGGTCATGTTAAGGATCATTATAAAGCTCAAAGCTGGTCGCTTGCATGTGTACCAGATTGCATTACTTTTTCATTTAAACAAATGGGATAATTGCAATTTCCATTATATGTGTGTGTGTGTGTGTGCGCGTGTGTGTGTGTATTTCAACTCGTGTTTTGTTAGAGCTTACGTAAATAATGAATTTTGCTCATCACACTAAAGGGTGAAATTAACTAAATATATCCACGCTGGGTCGTAGAACTATATTTAAAAAAATGTTGGATCACACTCTTATTTTAATTGCGTGTGGCAATAGAATCGACCAATTCCTTTTCATGACTGCTCTGTATATTTTGCTCTGACATTCGTAACATTTTTTTTTTTAATTGAAATGACCGTGTATACAACTGCTCAATGCCATAGACAATCGTATTTTTACTGTTTGAAATTTTAAACGGCATTGAAAGGCACGAGTAATGGTTACAAAATAAAGTTAATATGTTATATCTTCGCACGGGTAAGTGTGTATGACAATTCGAGCCATACACGAACGTTTACTCAGAAATAGATAGAGTGAGTGAAGATATTTGGGCTACTCTTAACATCGCGGTCTTGAGAGCCAACGAGGGCTTTTGAGGGTATGGAGCAGCACCGGTATGAAAGGGCGGGGGAAACGGGAGATCCCAGAGAAAACCCACCGACCAGCGGCATCGTCAGCCATGATTCACACATCCGAAAATCCGGGAGTGACCCGGCAGGGAATTGAATCCGGTTCGCCTTGGTACTAATAGGTAGGATTTCTCCGTTTGACGCCGGATTAAAAGCGGCCTCTTTGGAAACAACAGCGCACCCTGTAACAGAAAATTATCTTTATGCCAAAATCCATCATAAGGAATATGGTTTTGATCCTAAGGAGTAAAATTAACCTTAGTTTTGTCGTAAGTGCCTCGTTCGTAGGCTCGACTCCCACTTAACGGAGTAAGGATACCGCGAAAAAAAAGATATTTTTTAATCCATGCGGACCAAAGTTCTGTACCTTCAACCAAACCAGTGGGTTGCTGGTATCGTAGAAATATTGTTAATGTAGATAATAATAGCAACGGGTTTATATGTTGTGTGCGTGCCTATTATTGTATTTGTACAGTGCGTATAGTTGCTGATACAGAACAGTCTGTTCATTCTACACGACGTGGCGTGTCTTCAAAAGAACAGCTCCGGATGTATTTGGACTGTTTGAGGAATAAACATAATCGCAGAAAAAAATAACGGAACATTTTAATGCTGGTACCGAAGTTTTGTTGCTGTAGCCCTGAAACCAGATAGCAAATTTCTTCTGTTGTAATTTCTAAGCAATTTTTTATTTCATTGCCGTTTTTCTTTTCCAAGTGGTTTGCCATAACACGCCATGTGTCAATGCAAGATACTGCTCTGAAAAAAAACCTATCCAATCGTACTTTGTAACTAATTCTGTATAAAGATAATTTAGTTAAGCGAAAAAAACTAAAATCATCTGAGACGTATTCACACTTGCTTTATTTGGCAAACATTTTGTAATTCAACTATTAAAAAAACGACTTAAATTACTTTTATTTATATTCCTTATGATTCCCTCACATGCACAAATTAAATTTACTGTGATTATAATTTAACATATGTGCACCGGTACAGCTAAACTACAAAATTTGTAGAAACACAGATTTTTTTCTTACGTTTACATCGATTGTTACGCTGCGATGGTAACAGAAAACGTCAGTTGAAAAAAAAAATTTTGCAACATTTTTATAAGTATCCACTCATTGTAGAAAGGAGCGTATGCATACGTCCAGGACTGGTATACTGCAGTTGCGAAAGAAGAGAGTATGTACCACTTAATTACTTTCTGTTAAAAATTAAAATAATAAACAATATGAATTTGTTTACATTTTGTCAACAGAATTACCGTAATCGTTTCAAATTCCCTAAATGTTTAATAACGTCACAAAGAAATACAGTAAATAATATAGGTTACCCTTGCATGAACAAAATACGTAGACTATTGTTGTGGTAGTCGCATTTAGGGCGAATTTTTTTTAACCAGAGAAGAATAAATTTTTGCAACGTTTTTTTAAAGACTAATTAAATTTCTTAAAATTAGGGTCTATAACGTAGACTCCCAAAGGGAAACACGCAAAATTAGCCGTTAATCGATACATAAATGTTAAAGTTTATCCCTTCATTTAATCTTTGTCTGAAGGGCGATGCGTACTGTGAGTAATTGCTCAGGCTTAAGGCATTGCCTCCGCTAACCACCTGTTTTGTTAGCAGGGATCTTCTTCCCGTAGGCGACGAAACATGTCTAATAAGGTGTGCCATTCTAACAGAACAGAACTTTCTGAAGTTGCCCGTCCCCTTAAAGCTATTTTTCTCGCTTAATAAAAAAGTTTGTATGCGATAAAGGCAACAATAGCATGCCTATTAGTTCTCTATCGCCTCTGTATGCAAACCACTGAACTAGAGAGCGTTTACTGCGGAACTCAACACAGTGGATTTATACATTCATTTTCGGTAGGTCTGTGACAAATACCAATGCAGGGCCCTGCAAGTGTCGTAGATATAAAATAGAATCCTCCTATCAAACTACATTCAGTTCCAGAGACATGCGTAAAGACATTAAAAAACCTCATTTCTGCGACAATTTTAGCCATAAAACTACTTAAGTTAGATCATATTTTTGCACCCCTAAATGTATTAATTAATTTGGCAGTTAGTGGCCAGACCTTTATAGGGAAGTCTAGAGATATATTAAAGTTTTATATTTCTCTGTTAACGTAATTACTTTTCTTTATTAAGTGCAGTGTACTGCTCTCAGGCAATTGGCGATTACCTACTTTAACATTTTTTCTCCAAAAATAATAATAATAAATATCGTTAAAGTAAACATAAAAACTGGATCTAGTAAAAATTTCGTTCAAGGCGATGAAGAATTAATACCCCTACCACGCGTTCGCACGGAGACCGAAATACTTCATTTCAAAATAATTTGTTGCCAGCTCGAGTGAGTAAATTTTCATTTTAAGTAGCAGTTGTAGTATAACGGGAGTTTACTTCGAATTACAGACAGGTTTATGTGAAAGTTTATGGGGTTTTATTCTTCTCTTGGAGGTCACGACGTTAAGGGTATTTCATCATCTAGGTATCCGCGAACTATCGGAAATAACTCCACATTTACATTGCTGATTCACTGAGATTTGATAAACTCTAGCATCGTGTTAACGTTGCGCCTTAATTTACCAGACCATGAGTAGTAGGTAATAATTTCTTCCAGTCCGAAATTCAACGGAAAATGTAGAATGGAACAAAATGATACAAGCAGATTGCAAGACTCATATTAATTATATACTACCAAGACATCGAGTTCCGCACAGACTCACTGCATAAGATGTTTAAACTGAAGTCACCTGCACTCCTTCCATGTTTCTACGAGCAGTTTGGATGGCGTAACGAACCGGTATATTTTCAAAGTTGTATGCGGCTGGCAATTATAAGTTTCGCTTTCCTTAGAATATTTCTCAACATCATATTTGTGCAAGGTATTTGGGCAGTGCTTAATATGTAGGCTAGGTCCTAAGCGCCGATAGGTTTGAAAAAAGTTGCAGTTGGGACCATAACATGAAGCAGTAATGCAGGAAACGTGCGTAAATCGAGAAAAACTACAGGCATATGGCAACGTCCGCTTCGTTTTTCAACCCTTGAAAATTCGGATTGGTCCCTGCTGGGACCCAAGGTCAGTTTGTTGCCGTAGAGGTGAGTTATCTTATAAACTACACCGCCGCGGTAAGATAATAGATTTATCAACACCAATTTAACACATCTTCGGTACTAAGCAAAAAATGCGTTACTGATCCCAAGCATTCATAATTACGAGAGCAACCTAACATTACCTCGACCTGACAAAGAACAGCGATGTATCCCGTTGTTGGGATGTGGCAAATTTGGAATTTTCTGGTGGGTGGAATTTTCAAGTCTCGACCACCACACCAGTTGTTAGGCTCACTGTAATGAAAAACTTGTAATTTTCACTGAGAAATTCTTTGTAATTTTATAAATGCTTATAACACTACAAAGATTTATCTTGTAAAACTCCAAGAGCCGTGTTTGTAATATACCTCATAAAGATGTTTGTAATCTACTGACCCTTTTCCACGGGGTTCAGCCAAAATGGTAGGTGCTGAACAACGGAAAACCGCAAATAGATATTTGCGCAGACACTATGGTTGATGTAAAGTGTCGATGTGTGCAGAAAGAAATGTATTGCAAGTTTGAATAACGTAAAACATTTCAAACAACTCATCATAATGAAACCTGACCGTATTACTCATTAACTGTAAATAATGTTTTCTAGCTACACAGAACGCGTAATCAGCTCTCTCAATACCTCGTTGTTAAGAGTCGTCCAAATTTCTTAACTCAAAAACAGAACACTTAAAATGAAATAAATGTACCTATTCGTCTTAACCCTAATAATTTCATTAATATTTTGCAGGTACGTGCAGTATTATTTACTGTAAAAATATGTTTTAAGCTCGTAATTCAAGTTTGTCTTGTGCTTAAGGGTGCCGGCTAATTATACAAGGGGTGTGGGTAACAGTCCCTGTGCTAAAGGCTGTTCACGATAAAGTGAGCACTTTTGAAATCAACCTTAGAAAAAAATCACTGCCCCTACCAGCATATGTTTTAACGTGTGCACTGAGTGATTTGCGCCCAGTAAAGTTGGCAACGATGGATGGGAAATAGTTCCGTATATTAACGTCGAACAAAAAAGTGTAAGGCAACCGTTTATGATGACTTAAATTATTTCTTTCCTTTTTTAATGCATCTAAGTGTAAAAATGAGCAGATTTATTAAATAATTACTTTTCTAATAATTTCGCAGTTTCACTTGACCGACGCACGAATAAAGTGATGAGACCCATGACAATATTAATCTTACATAAGGCGGAAAAACACACAACGTGCATACAAGTAGATCTTAAGGAGGGCTTTCAAAAGTGCTCACTTTACCATGAATAGCGTATAGAAAAGTGTACTTTTTTCGTAACTATTTGTTTTTAATTTTTCTCTGGCGTTAGTTTATCACATTTGCTTTCTAGAAGAAAAAAAAATATTTTATTAACACTCCTCAGTAATATCAAATGTAATGCAAGGTTATCATTTGTAAAATTACCAATAAATGTTTGCAGATTTTACAAGAAAACTCTTTGTCGTTATACAAAGGTTTTCCTTGGTAACTGTGTTTCCAAGGAATTTTCTTGTAAAAGTAAAAAAAAATATATATATATATTGTATTCAGCACCTAGGTAGTTATGACACGAGATGATCGTTTAGCCTCACCGGAGGTTTTCTCTGGTCAACGATAATTTGAAGTTGAGCTCGTGTTAACAGCTGAGACTCCTCATGCTGGAGGAGATCTGGCGCGGTAACTCACACCCAATAATGTACTGGGGGCAGTGATCGCTGCCGAAACCACTCCTGGAAAGACGGGAAGTATAAAAACATAATTCCGGCCCGACTACGATTATTTCTGAAGGCGGTCGCTCTTATACCGGGCGAGGTGGCGTTCAAACAAACCTTAGGACTCGTATTCACTACACTGTAAAAAAAATAATGGTAAAATTACCTGGCAAGTGTAAGGTAATATTCGCAAACTTGTGGGGGAAACATAGTTTTCCTTGCGTGTATGGTAAAATTACCGCACAGTGGAGTAAAATTCACGTACATGGTAGTGAAAAATCCCATACATGGATGGGAAAATTACCTTACTACGTGTGGATCTCCTAGTCGATATGCAACTATTTGATTTTATATGTTTATTTATATAGTTACCTTAAAATTAATTTTTATTGTCTAGTCATACAAGTTGTCCAACATGGCTCTTTATATGTAAGGTATAATTACCGCACTCTGGAGTAAAATTCACGTACATAGCGGTGAAAAATCCTATAAATGGATGGGAAAATTACATTACGGCGCGTGCATATCTTCAGCATTGTCTCAACAGCTAAGTAGGAGGACGGGCAGAAGACACAGTCGTCTAATACACTTATATTTAATTGAGCTGTCATGTTGTCGTCCTGGTGTAATGGATAGCGCATCGGCCTATCGCGATATAGGTCCACGGTTCGCTCCCATTTATCAGCATGTGTCGAGGAGTTGAGGTTTCGGTTACTATTCGTCAGAGGATATAGGTAATAAAGAAATTATAAAGAGTGTAATTTTATAATACAATATAAGTTCATATTGCCTTACGTGTATGTGATTTTACTCTACTTTTGTCAGGAACTTTTTCCGTATGATTAGGGAATATTAGCTTACTTGTTATGCAAATTTACTCCACATTTGACCGGCAATTTTACTCTACATGTAAAGGTTATTAGCATCCCATTCTACCTCAATTTTTTTTTACAGTCTAGGATATGGGTTCGATTCCCGGTCCGGCCACCATGATACCGGTTTTCCTGGGTCCCGGAATCACTCCATTCGAATACTACAGTCCATGGCTAAAGACCCGGAAATTTCGCTGATTCGTTTCGCAACAAACTAGACTCCACAATAGTACGTGTTCTCAAGCTTCCGTTAGTAGTTTATTGGCTGATGATCCAGCTTTACCCAGGACCTGGTCGCCCGGGATTCGGTGCTTGTTTTCTTGCAGGTGACTTATTGGCTGATGATCCAGCTTTACCCAGGACCTGGTCGCCCGGGATTCGGTGCTTGTTTTCTTGCAGGTGACTTATTGGCTGATGATACAGCTTTACCCAGGACCTGGTGGCCCGGGATTCGTTGTTTGTTTTCTTGCAGGTGAGTTATTGGCTTAAATTCATCCAGGGCGAGACTTACAAACTGCCAGCCAACGGGAAAAGAAAGTCTAATGCATATGTGTTTGAAGTCTAACTTGTCCTCAAATGAATTCGCGAAATCCCCCGCCCCCCTTCGCCCAAGCAGCTTTCCAAGCAGCTTGCTCCGTGTCTAACGATCTCGCTGTCGATGAAACGTTAGAATTTCCTGCCAGAGTGCCTCTTACATTGTAGAAGCCAAGCAAGACGTGCGAATGTAATATACTTATAGCTTCTTTTGTCTGGTCCGTTGGACAGGTACTGTGCTGATTCGGTATATCTCAACGCCTAGGTTGTTGGCGTGTTGCATAGGTTTGTCATCATCGGCAAGAGTCCGCTGGTACGATTATCTGAGTAATGATATCTCGGTAAATTTTCTACATTTTCATTACTTTTTTTCCAGATCAGCATTTTTTGAAGGGTCCTTCATCGAGCGGAATACTGTACATTTCCGCGAGAGGCTTTTTAAATATTGTCGTCTTTGGAATGGAATGACTGCCCTTTCCTAGTTTTTTTTAAGGTGAATCATCTTCCGTGATTATTTCTTGAGATTGTGTTACTCTCCCAAGCAAGAATTTTCTTAGAAATATCTTTCTATACTTCACTGGCATCATTACACGCATATACTTTGCTCAACGCCTCAACTTTCAGTGTTTAAATGAAGCAAGATTCACATGGTAGTATGGATTTAACTTCATCCCAAAACCATAGAGACCTTCATACCCACTTTAAAACTAATAAAGTTACCTTACTATTAACATAGTGCCCTTCTTAAAAGCTCACAGTGAACTATCGACCTATATTCTGGGCGATCTACAAACTAAACGCGTTTTATGTTGTCATGTTATTTGCCGGCTGCAGCATAAGTACGAATTAATAACAGCGTCTGATACATGATGGATTTTTTAAATTCATTCCTCGGCCACTTAACCCAGTTTATTATTCCGAGTTCACAGTCAACTGTTTGAAACCATGACCATTGTTTTCATACAAAAATGGCGTAAGTAGTATAGAAATGCCGATTCGAGCGCAACTGAAAAAAGTGGCTCAAAAAGTTGCGTTTGGGTGCATTTGCAAAAATACGCGCAAAAAGATGCGTTTGGGAGCACTTGCAAAAAAAAGTGGCTGAAAAAATTTGAATACATAAAAATAAAATGTATATTATAAAGATGGATCAGTCGCTAAATGTATTAAATGGAATCAAACAATTTAAGAAACTTTCCGAACTTACAATTGGGCAGTCCTATCCCATAAACCATGCTGAAATAAATGATA
Organism: Dryococelus australis; assembly: GCA_029891345.1. Lineage (NCBI taxonomy): Eukaryota > Metazoa > Arthropoda > Insecta > Phasmatodea > Phasmatidae > Dryococelus > Dryococelus australis. Next base: position 24,215,751 of record CM056996.1, on the reverse strand, counting down.
CATGGTATGGATACATAGTGGTAATTACTTCTGGAAATTTTAAAGTAATCTTACCAGACAAATATGTTCAGATTTTCAGTGAAAAAGTTTTAAATCATATTAATTGTGGAGGTATAAGTTTTGCATATGATGGAATGGTGGATTGTGGTGTTTAAAAATGAATTCTATTCGGTTTTTTTAAGAGTAAATGATCGTCGTCGTATAATTAATCAGTTGATTTTTATTTGCATTCATATCTCTATAAAGTTGTAATGGTTATCAATCATTAAAACACAATTATCACTCTGACTTCGGCAATGTGCTACAACATAGTCTAATTAAAAATTTAGATATGCATCTCCAAATACGACATATTAAAGTAGTCGAAATATTGAATTCTTTTTCTAAATCTTTCATTGCACTTTCTATAGAAATATTATTCATCTTTATCATATGAAACTTTAATAGTTTTTAAATTATTAAAGTTATTATATATATATATAATATGACTACTTCCAACCCAAAAAAATATCTACAGTCTCATATCTAATACCACTGTTCCTTCGGACAAATGAAAGTTAATTAACTTACCTTTTTCATCCTTAGTTCCAACTATTATTACATTACCTTGATTTGTTTGCACTGGAAAAAATAATGCATAAGCTGGTTATTAATAGATTGTGTCGCCAAATCCAAATGTTGTTCTTGGTTTAAAAGTGGTAAAAATATTAGTTTCTCTATGGTTATATTCATCATGTTTTAATATCATACCATTTACCACATTACAGTGTATATTTATTGTTTCAAATGGAGCAAATTTTGTAATTGTACCGCCATACTGATCCACATTTGCTTTCAGAGTTTTATTTTCTACGAAACCCAAAAGTTTTCCTATTGAACCCCATTTTCCAAACTGTAATTTAAGCGTACATTTTACTTTCACTCTGTTTGTTATTTTATCAAGCTCGAGAGATATACCATCTTCTTTCCCACCCATTCAATCTGCACTAAATGAAAAAATTGTTTTTATAGTTTTTTTCAAGATATTTTAAGCTATATTGACCAACTGGAATATCAATTGCTGATTCCATAACATTCTGGCCCACAAAATATAGCTTATTTTTCCCAGAGATAATGTTATGCATTAGATAAGTAGTATAGAACTGAACTAAAGCCAATGAGTGCCCCTCTATCTCTAAAGGGAAATGTAGCATTTTCTTCAACACTGATTTGTTTTCTGTTAGTTTGAATACTTTACTCATTAATTTTATTATTTAAAAACTGTATTAATAAATGAGCAAGAAAAACATGAAACATGTAGACTGGGATATTAAAGTAAGAATACCAGACAAGACTGTATCGATAAAATTATTACCTAATAAATTAGATGTTTGATAGTGGGTCCTAGTAACTGTGGAAAAACTACACTTATAACAGATAATTTTATATATGCTCAGGGATGGTTGGACTCTAGTATCTTCTGACTCCCAAAAAGTATGTGGTATTATGTTCAACACTCGTATCAGATATGGTATACCTTTTGGATTATTCACAACAAAGTCACTAAACTTGCTGTTGAGCATATTCATTATTCCATTTTATTCATTGTAATAGTTATCGTATCCAGCATTCTCTTTACCATAAATAACAAGAAGTCGATCAATAAGCATCCTGACATTATCCATCCATATGTTTTTTGGGGATAGTCTGTATATTTCTTTATAACTTACCTTTTTTTAGGCAAGGGCAATTTCTTTTTAATCGAATCATAAATAGGTTTAACAATAATTTTCCATTTATTCCCTTTAATCGATTTTGGCGTTCCCAAGTTTGGATCATTGTTTTAAAAAACTGTGTTTGTATCTGCTAGGATACAACTATAGTGTTCATAGTCGGTTGCAGTCTAGTCACTTTCTGTTAATTTCTTACTAGTTAGTAATTTCATCAAACCTTCAGACCCAGTGTACGTTCGGCCTTTTACAGAAAATTTGTCATTAATGAATGTTACTCTTGCTATCACCAATATACAATCTACCTTTATCAGCCTTTAGTCCAAAAACATCATCTTTGCAGTCAATTAAGAAATCGTCTACTTTCTTATCAATAAATGTTGTTTTGTAGTTAGTTAACTGTGAGATATCAGTTTCAAAAGCTCCAATGCTTCGTCATAGCATTCATCATCATAGCCAATTCGTTTAATGCCATCATCATAGCGTTAATTGGTGCCTGTTTTACCAAACAATTTTCTTTTAAAACATGTTTCTCGTGGTGTCTGTGGGTAGCCTAAATTCTTAACAGCAAATGGAACAAGTTCTTTCATTAAGTTCTTATTCTCATTTGGTACGTGTCCAAATTTTTGTCCCACATCTTCTATCTTATCTATCAATGGTTGATCGTGTTTTTTTTATTTTTATCATTTTCATCTTACCAAAATTTGCTAAAAGTTTTAAACTTTTCAATTAGCTGTCTTCTTCTGTCTGTATTCTTCTCTATATTGTTTGCGATGTTTTGTTGTCTCACTTATTATATAAATAAATAAAATCAATAATGAAAACTTAAATGTATACAGTCTCAAATGTATGAAAAATATACTAAATTCATATGAACTTGGAAATAAAAACAAAGTAAGAATTAAATGTGTTTGTAGATGCTGTGTGTTACCAATAACTCGATATTCACTGGTGGGAGTATAAAAATCGATATTGTAAATGAAATTCATAAACCAATGTGAAAAAACTTTCCCAGAAGGACTGTTGTATCTAGCGGTATCGATGATCTATGGCAAACTGATTTAGATGAAATGAATTCTGGATCTTTACAAGGTATACAAAGAATTAACAAAGGGTTTACATATATGTTAACCATGATATATGTTTTTTTCCAAATATGCATGGGCAGACCAATCAAAGATAAAATTGGTGAAAATGTTGCATTAGCATTTAAAACTATTTTGAATGATCACATACCCATGCATTTACAAACAGATGAAGGGAAAGAATTTTACAATAAATCATTTAAGGCATTCATGGCCAATAACAACATAACACACTATTCAACATACAGTGAAAAGAAAGCTAGTGTTGTAGAAAGATTTAATAGAACATTGAAGGAGAAAATGTGGAAGATATTTTCTACGCAGGGAAACTATAAATGGGTGGCTATATTACCAAAATTAATAAGTGAATACAATAACACTGTTCACAGTACAATCGAAACCAATGTAAGTGCAAAGAATGAAAGTTCTATACTAATCAACATATATGGAGGAGAAAGAAAAATGTTTACACCAAAGTTTGCTATAGGAGATAAAGTTCGCATAAGTAAAATTAAAAATTTGTTTGAAAAAGGATATACACCACATTGGTCCACTGAAATATTTGAGGTGTGTGAAGTATTGCACACAAACCCCACGAAATATAGAGTAAAAGATTTAAACAATGAACTTATTAAAGGTATTTTTATGAGCCAGAGCTGCTTAAGACCAAATATGATAAAGACTACTTAGTGGAAAAGTTTCGAGAAGAAAAGGAAATAAGCTACTAATTAAATGGTATGTTTTGATAGTAGTCATAATTCTTGGGTTGATAAGAAAAGTGTAGCTTTTAAGAAATATTTTTTCCATATATTAAATGGATAGACAAAAAATTTAAAGTTATGAGCGTCAGTCGTTTCCGCCAATCGACCAAACAAAAAATAATTTGAATGAATACAACAAGCACATTGAGTTTGATATTCCTATTGGCTATGCATTTTCACATCTGAATGAAGCTTATGTATAACAACAGTATAAGCTAACTAAAAGAGATACAAATACAGATTATAAAAAAACTTCAACTATTGATCTTTGTGAGAATTTCTTCCCATTCCAGTTCTCAAGAATAGAGATCTCTAAACATGGTTGTATAATTGAAAGTATTGACAACCCTGGCATCACTTCAACAATGATGCATACATTGCTAGGTTCAGAATCAGAATCAGCATACTTCCAAATGTCAGGGATAGAACTAGGTAAATATGTTAGGAAAGATAGGTGTAACAAAATTACCTATCCATTAAGATATTTGTTTGTGTTTATGAGACATTGTAATGAAATATTCTGAAAAGGTGGGTACAAGATCACATTTATTCGAAATTCTAGTGATGATGTTTCTTTTTACAGAAGACCCCCAAAGAAAGCAGATAGATCTGATGATGAAGACAATATACTAGATGGTGGTGAAATTGTTATTGAGAAAATGGAAATTCTGTTTCCAATTGTTGAATATGATCCTATTTATGGATACTAAATTAAAGCAAAATTATACAAACACCCCAAAATTCCAATAGGTTTTAATTATTGGTAATGTCTTGAAAAACCAGTACCTACTAATGCAAACTCATTTTAGTTTGATATAAAATATCTGTTCAATTCAATCCAATTCGATATGCCAGACTTTGTCATTATTGGTATTCAGCAAAACAGAAAAGAAGATCCTGGACAATTCACACATGGTTCAATGTTTGACTCTTGTTTTGTCAAAAATATTTCTATTAAGAATGGATGGAATGAAGTGTTTCCCAAAGAGAACTGGAATTTAAACATTGATGATAAAATTTTCGAAAAGATGTATATTACTTACACCGGATTTAGAAATTCAAAGACTAAAGTAGATACCCTTTATCATAATAATGAACTGTGCTTCAACTCTGGGTCATTTACTGGGAGAAGACCGTTGTATGTTATTGATTGTTCTTACAGAAAAACCGCTATTGTAAAAGATCGAACTAATCTGAAACTTACAGTTGATTTTAATAAACCAATGTCAGCTACAACTATTTGTAATGTGGTATTCGTAAGTCAAAGAAACCTAATTTATGATGTTAAAAGTGAAAGAATCATCGAAGTTTAATAGTGCGCAAACATTTATAGTTATTAGTTTTTAATGGTTATATAATATTTCATAGTATCACTCTTTTTCAATTTTGTAGTGCCCTCGTGGAAGTGTATTAATACCATATTTAAGAATAAATCTTTTATAATCTTCGAAATTTGATGCCTTTTTTCTTATCTCAATCGTATAGAGTTCATGTTTCTTACTTTTAATAAGATACACACTTTTGTACAACACTATTTTTACCAAACATATTTTGTAGTCACCAAAACTAATCTCATTTCTGACTACAGTGTTTTTCACACCCTTTGCTCTTTTCTTTACACCACCTTCCACATTTATTGCATACATTTTCGATTTCAATCCAATAAATTCTTCCATTATTTTTCCATTACGTTGGGCCAATAATCTTTTTGTTAACTAACGGTATACCATATGGATTATATTTTTTATAGTCAGAAGTATCAAAATGATCGACCATATCGTTCATGTCATTGTAGAAGTCTGATGTTTTTATATAATAGATGTATGAATCAGTATCTTGGTAGCACAGTTCAATATTTTTCCCATACTTTGATTTCATTCTATTATAGTGAAAATCGTATATTAAGACTTTCGATGGGAATAACGTGGTTCAGTGAAGTAATATTCGCATAATAATCACTTCATCTTAAAAGTCGTATTTTATGTTTGAACTGATTTAACATAAGTATAAGGACTTCGCGAACATTTTACCCGAAGTTCAAAATAACCTCGTGCATACCATTTATCATGTTTAATAGGCTTGATACGTTTTTTTTTCTCGTCTTGCCTATATATAGAGTTGTACAAACTTCCTGCGAAGAAATGGGACAGGCTGTATTAACGAGGGTTCAAGTATATCGATTTCACCTTAATGTTTGTGTTCAGCGTATTTCACTTGTTCTCAATTGTCCATCATACTTCCTAATGTGGGTCGTGACAAGTGTATAATTTTTTTCTCGTTTTTAGTTTCCTTGTGATTTATTATGATATCCAAACCTTCACTTTATAAACGTATTTTAATCTTGTTTGATATCAGTAACAATATCTGACAATTCAATATATTATTGTCGGAATTGAACAATGTCTTTTCTGTAAAATAATCATGTTTACATGCCTAATGTAATCTATATTTTCCAATTTCCATTCAGCATAATTAACTTCCTCTCCGTAATTGTATATTTTTTTTATCTTCGAAATGACAGTTTCCAATACGATCAAAATTACTGTACGCTCGTGATCATGGTTTACAAGCAATAAAAATCGCCCGTCGATCGAAGAAGTTTTATCCAACTTGTTGATGCTCGTAGTTGAAATATAAATGAATTAGTGTAAGTGTCATTGCTGATTGAAACCCACGCCATACGTGCTGCTAGCATTTGGCATACTAAGTAACGGCGGTTTGCAATTAACATGTCGGTTACGTCCTGTAAGGAGATACGGTCAAAATAGGTCGTTGAATATCACAATATTTTAATTTTTTTTAACTCCACAGCAGTGTATTAGCTTCGGAATGACACATCACAAACAAAATCTTCATAGTCATTCAAAACAAAAATACACAGTTTTGGACAAAACTGAAATAGTTTTTTTTTTTTTTAAGACTAAGCTTGGAAGAATCAAAGTGTCTACTAAAATAATTTTTACGCTGCAGTTAAATTTCGCTAATTTTCTTTATGCGTGCTCTGTTCAGATTTAATGGACACTTAAAATTACTTTTGAGTGTTCTCGAGGTAACTACTCCGATTTTCACCGCCTTCTTTATTTCGTCACTTCTCCAACTCAAATCATTCGCTTTGAAGAAAGGGCCATAACCACGGTTCCATGTGAAAAATATACTATAGTACGCTCACCAGTTATTTCTCCCTGCTCGCCATATATTATCGAGCCGTGCAGGGATAATTAGCTGGAGAGCGGACCATAGCCGGCTCTATTTACTGTCAAACTCCATTACTTTTGTTATTTAGAATCTACCGTAGGCTGGAACCTAGTATAAGGTTGTTTCGTACCACATTGGCTGACTCTATATTTAGTTTCTAACGAAAATATTTAACATAATTTTTATCCAAACGTGAAGGAGGCTCTTTACATGTGAAAACTGCCAACGTGCCCTTGAGTTTTCTCGTAGATTTTTTATGTGCAAAAAAAACGCAGCTAAACTCATATACGTTTCATCGAGTGATTTCTGTTTTCTTTTCGCATATTCACTGTACCGCCACTTCGTTGCCGCCATATTGTCATGGAGTCGTAAGTTGCCACCGTGTTATCATGCCGACGGCCTACAACATTGTATGATTCACCATAACCACGGGCATAACTCTTCATTCGAAAGTGCTGTTTGAAGACATATTATGCAATCGGTACATTTATGGTTGTGATCCGGAATTACGTATTCGTATTTGCTCGGAAAACCTGGCTAAATTCACATCCACCAAACAAAGATATAGTGGCAATTTATATCTGTTTTAATTCTTACTTTATGTAGTCACGTACTAGAGTTATTTATAGGTAGGGGCACCTGTTTTTCGCGAAAATATTTCAGGAAAAATTCTGCTCCAAAACACGTAAGTTCAAAATCACTTTGGTGATTGGATCATTTGAATTTTTTCGTGTCTTATATGTCTGCCCGCGAATCATGGACGTTCAGTAGAGGCCTACTGATGTAGGAGATTCTCTTCGCACAAAGACAAGCGTCCAATAACGAAAGGAAGGCTGCAAATGTGGACATAGGACACTGAAGTCTAGCCTCCGCGTAAACCTTTTCGCGAAAAACATGTGACCCTACTTATAGGTGTCTGACTGGTGTCTTCATTGTTAAGCAGCTGGTAAATCGTATCTCATTTGTCTTCTTGGCATTTGCGCTCAGATAGGTCAAGCTATTACCGGCCAAATCAATACTGCCTTTCTGCATGGCCTCCCTTTTACCATGTCTACCGGATCGTCGGGTTCTCACAGTACCTCGTTTGAATTCAACATTCTCCTTAAAGCTGATACTTACAGGTCAAAAGCTTGACTGTTCCAAGGACGCGTAATATCCAAGCGCTGAATATTTATTTTTGATATTAAATCTAATATCAGCAATATGCCATTCCACCCCTTTCACACATTTCAAGAAAATTCGCCGCTGTTAAATTTGGAAAGCCCTTGTCATGTTCTGTAAATGATGTTGTAAAATTAGCGTCTGAAAAACTCCGCGAATTCACCTGACATAAAAGCTAAGCTATCCTATGCACACTTGACCAATTATCGCTTGTTCATTGGACACTGTACTTAGAGATGCAATTATATTTAGTGGTAAAGTGTGATTCAATCACTGTTTCGGTTTTGGCTCCCATCACGGTGAACCACGTTCGATTTCGGGCGGAGGCAATCCCCACGTTTGCATGTATGAATTAATACATTTTTCTGGACGTATTCTCCGGGTTACATCAGTTTCCTTCCACTACTACTACAGACCTGCAAAATTCGCTGTGATGTATATACTTGCGACGGCGTAGGTTCCCAATTGGCTGCTGCATAGATGGAAAGTCACTCCCTTTTTTTTTTTACTGGACTACACGTGATTGGACTACACAATTTAGAAGTATTCATTTACTGGCGCAGAGTTACCCACGACGTGTCAAATAAAGTATAGTACAAGGACAAATTTCTTGCGAAAGTATGTGTGTTTGAACTTTAATTTTTCCCCAAATAATAACGCGAATTTTGCAGGTCTCTAACCATAACCTGTACTTTACGTCACTGCCGCATCTCCACTTCACTTCACCCTAAACGGCATAGAATACCTCTCAGATTTTTATTGTCATCCATATATATGTATGTGTGTGTACATGTACTTATGTATTATGTATATACATAATCGCACACGCTACGTTGCTGTTTATTGTTTCTGTGCGTGCGCTTGAAGTCTACGGTACCATCCCGTGGATGCCCAAAATTTCTTGCCCTACATTGGTACCATAATCCTTACAAACTGCAGATGCCGCGTGACACAAAGCTGCAACTTGTATCCCTGGAAGTACGCCGTAAGACGCTAAAAAAAAAACAAGTTATGGCAACAAATACTTTTTTTGTATAACGTTAGGAACGTTTGCATTGAATTAATTTATTTTACAGATCTTCTCGAGGAAAAACAATGGAAACTTTTTTTCAGTACTGAGAGACGTCCTTTTTAAAGTGAAGTTATAAAGAAAAGCCAGCGCTGTTATTAAGAATCTCATTAGCATGCAGCAACATAATCCAGATAACCAGAGGATTTATGACTTCCAGAACACTTCTTGTTATTTAATCCGCTCACTATGAATTACGGCTTTGTGATGTCAGCTTTCTGGATAATGAGCGCATTCAGCCACTAAACGTGTGCTGCGCGTACTTCAAAAGACGGACTGTTAGAGACATTAAATCATACATCTTTAGATTCACAGGAAACAAAGACTAAAAGGGGAGAGGGGTTTGCTAATTAAAGAAATGGACATGTTCAGCTTGATGTAGTTTCCAACACTGCTACAAAGAAAAGAGTTTTATTTCCTCACGAGTCTCCAATGTCGCGTGGGAGATGTTCGTTGGTAGACACAAAAGAGGCGTGCTGTGACCTTCCATTAGTATGCTAATTTTGAACTCGTTTCATTCTGTTTTTCTCGCGCACTTCACTGAGATATTCGTTGACGAATTTCACCAGAAATATGGCGGCACACAAAACCCAGGAAATGTGCATAATTGATAATATTTTTATATTGTTACAGGTAAGTATTTTATAAATGTAATGTTACATAAAATACACATTGACTAGGAATATCAAATATTTTCATGGCTACTTCGAATTTTTCTGAAAGCCTGCTGTATTTTTTTCACTCTTCAGGCTACTCACTACGTATTCTTTCGCAACTTATTAACATAAATTACAAAAGTCTAGAAAAAACATAAAATGGGAAACAACACACAGTATACAAGTGCTGGACATATATTTAAAAAATAACTATTCGTAGACATGAATATGAAATGTAATTACACCAGTTATACCTGAAAATGTAGATATGTCGGGCAGAAAGTAATTAACGTAATGACACTCAATCAAATGATATTTTACGGAAGAGCGTACTCCTTCATAAGCGTTTTAATGTATATGGAATTAAATAAATATTACATTTTTATCACCAAGAAAATGTTATTTAATAAAATCTAAGGTAGTTTCATGTTAACTTGTTTTTTAAACGTGACTAAACTACTCAGTTATTCACCAGGGTAGTATGGCCGCGTATACACTATCGAAAAATTTGCTGACAGGCGAGAAGGGCTAGTCAGTATGAATAACAATGTTATATGTCATTGTTTTTCTGGAAAAAAGTATCGATGCACAAGTGATGAAAACTGTGTTGCAATATCGAGAAAGAACACAACATCTACGTATAGTTTCTGCGTCCGAGGGAGCATGATCACGGATGAGACACAAGGAGATGGCACTCAGAGAAGCAGGTTGTACTGTACAAAGGGAGCCCGTCGTTCTTGGCCTCGACAACGTGCCGTGTTAGGCCGGTGTCACACTATGCGAATTTTGCCGCTGCGATTAAATGGGATGCGGTTTGATGGAATGATCTCGTGGTGTCGCACTGTTTCCGTCAAAAACGCATAGCGGGACAAGGACTTGACAGATCGCTTCAAGAAGTGCGTGTGGTGAGGTGAGAAGTTGGCGATGTCATGTGGTAATGATGTCGAAATTGAAAATGGCGCCTGTACTTGATGCGGAGGCAGCCAATCCTCTTACATTATTTCCCCCCATTTCGATGCACTATTTTCCTCGGCACTTTTCATCTACACTCTTGTCCTACAATCTGGCTTCACATGTATGTGTTCAATAAATTTATCAATATCAAACATTAGTACAAATTAAGAATATATATTTCGAAGCTACCCATGTAGGAAAACACATACGACTCATTTGTGGCTTACAGTCGGATGCCAAGCCCGCAAATAGTTGGCCAACAGCTGGCATGCATCCGGCACCATTCCTGGTCCTGAAGTGATACCACTAACTAGCCATACTCTGCTCATAACTGACCCAGGTGTGATGAACACAAATGGTCCAAGCATGACCCATATGATTACAACAGAAATAGCCCATCGATGTACCATTCCACAGCCACCAGATGGCTTGCCATACTTTCACCATATCCTTTTAAAAATTCTATTTTTACCATCAATAACGACTTTTTTGTTTTTATACTCCATTTACTTCGCTATTAAACACATCACGCGTCATGAAAATCTTATGCTTACCGAAAAAAGTGGAGGGGGGCCAAACCTACAATCCTTATAGACACAGCCAAGCATGCTAACGATCACGCCACTGTGTATTCTTACACTTAGATCAACTAATATAAAATATATTCGAACTTTAATCATTAACTATCTCTAATATGATATAAATTGCACCAGTTATGTCATACCCTTAAAATTTACCATACGAACATATCAGTTTTTATAAAGATGCAGATGAACAAAAATATACTATTGTTGAGAGAAATATTCCTATAAGAATCGCGATATTTACCCAAAAACTTGCCATTAATGTAATCTTTCGCAGTATGTATGCCACCCGAATGCTATTCATCTGTTAAGAAATGCAGTCGCCAGTTATACATATTTTAGTGACGTAAAACAATAAAAGCCCTTTATTGTTGATTTTCTAAAGGTTCTTATATATAAATTTTTAAAATAAAATTTTCATTTAATTTATATTCAGTAATACATGTAAAACATTACATATGTCTAATTATTCAATACCAGTCACGAAGTCACACCTAATACTGTACTTACAGAAATTTGCCATAGATGTTTCCATCACTATATATTTAAAAATAATCTACTCATTGTATCATATGATCTCTAATTATATTAGACACACACACACACGCGTGTGTGTGTGTGTGTGTGTGTGTGTAGTTTGAAGAAGCTATCTGCGAAGCGTGGGAGCCATAAAAATTCCCATAAGTCAAATTGCACCAGCAATGGTCAATCGATGTACCACTTCACAGCCATAAAATGGCCTATAGATGGCTACCCATACTTTTACCAGCAATAAGTATAGGTTATGTGCAACCATTGCTGGAATACAGTTGGTAAGCCATTTATGGGCCATTAATAGGTCACCTACTCTCAACCATCAGTTTCATTTCCATCAATGTCCCATCAGTGAGCCATAAATGACATGCTAAGTGTCTTGATGCCAGTAGTTAACCATAGCTGGGTCAGTTGTATAGACCATTAAGATTTCTGGGCCAGCAGTAATCCAACAATGCCATAAGTAAAACCACAGTCGGCCGATGTCGCTTAAGTGAGCGAAACACCATAATGAAGTGCCATCGATGGCATAAAAATGAATAAGTAAAGTGCTGCCAGTTATGGAATACAGTTGGCAAGCCATTTGTAGATCATTAGAAGTATACCTACTCTCAGCCATTCGTTTCATTTCCATCAACATCCCATCAATGTGCCATTGATGGCATGCCAAATGTCCTGTTGTCAGCAGTCGACCATATCAGGGTCATTTGTGTAAACCCGTAAGTATTCGGTACCCGCAGTATTCCAGCAGTAAATCCACGGTCAGCCGACTGTGGCTAACTGCATGGGTAGAGAATACCATAAACGCTCCGGCACTACCGCACTGTGTGACAGCTCTCGCTTTACTAAAGGTGTTTCTCCTCCCTTCCTGCTGCCCGGCTGTCCCGTCCAGCCGCAGCGCGATGCAGTTACGTCTGACCGGCGAGGCAACGTCGCACAAGCGTGACTCGTCTCATTTACAACAATGTGTCATGCCCATCCGGTCGAACCGGAGCGTTTCAACCTGCAGCGGCAAAAACGCATAGTGTGACACCTGCCTGACACCGTATTTGAACTGCCTGACGGTAGGCTTAGAGGTGAAATGGGGCAGCGTGCTTGTGCGAGTTGTGCTGTAGCCACTTTCCGTGTTACAACATTTGAATGATTTCCTGCCACCAGAACTATCAAAAACAACGTCGGTAGAATCGAAGGTAATGAATCTGGTTATATTAGTAACTGTTTTTTTTTTATTTCTGTACACTTCTTCTATTCTGGTTTTACTGGGAAAAAAAAAAAAACATTTTGAATTTAGTCAAACGATTTTATTAATATAAAAAAAGTGGGTCTACTGAAAACTAAAACGTTAAGAAACACATTCATCACTGTCGACCACGTGACTTTGACAGTATGGTTTACGTGCCATGAACGAATAAAAGTTAGGGACGTGAACAGAAGATGAAATATGTCCACGTCATGTTTAGCAAATGGGATTGACGAAGGATTTCAACGGTTGTGGTGACGAGGATGTCGCGAGAAATTGTAAATGTAACCGGCAACGTCCGCCCCGTTTCCATCGCGCGTGGATTCGGGCGCAGATCTGCCGGTGATAGAAGCAGAGGCGTGTTTTGATCGCACTGTCGCCGTGGAGCCGCCGTGCGAACAACGAAACTTAAAAAAAATTTTGTTTTGCAGCATTTGAATAATTTCACATTTAAATCAAAGAGTTATAAATAACTATTTCTGCCATTAAACACCATTATGAGGGAGATATGTAGCTCCCAGCATTTATGGAAAAATTCATGAACCTTTCCCGATTCCGCTGTTAATGTGCAATTCCTCAGTTACGGATTCTGTAAAATATTTATTGCCACGTGGAAGCAGGTTAAATTACCTCGTCAATAAAAGCCGAATCATTCTACGCATCTCCTGAGTTCTTAATGAACAGCAAATTGAAGCGTTAAAAAGTAACGCCATATTATGAAGTCTACGTAATAAAGCTGGACTGTTCGTTGAACGCTCTGCCGTTTAGCAGTCGTCCGCAACATTCGCTGGAAGAGATACAGAAGTATGTTAAATTTTCTAAATCTTGGGCGATAAATGTGATGTATTATCACCTGGTGATAAGAGTGACACATCAGTATAGTGAAATTGCAACTGCTGTTTACACTCTGAAGTGTAGCAGCCAACTTTTGAAAACATGTACCGTACTGGTGGGACTTATGAACATAATAAACCGTGATAAATCATCACACGCCTTTTTTTTTCTTGCGAGTCAGTACCAGAATCTCAACGTGAAGGTAAAAATGTTTTCATCTTCATAAAGCACTAAATGTGTTGATTGATAATAGATTTACCACAAAAGTTCTCGACGATCGTTAGCGCGTTTCAACATTCGGTTTAAAGTGTCATTCTGGCTTAGGATAGTAGTTACTTTTTCGAAAATTGTATTGGAGTTTCCTGTTTCACACAATGAAACTAATTCCTAGATAAGGCTGATTTTTCCTTTCAGAAAAGCTGTTAAATCCGCTCAAGGTAGACAAAATAGATGTAGCCAGCATCATTTTCTGCTGCACCTGAAGATTTAAGTTTAATTTATAACAACGCATATGTAATAATTAAATTCTCTATATGTATACAAGTAAAGCCTCTATATATGTAAACCCCGTGCTTTGAGTGCCACCAAGCTCACGATAAATTTGTTAACAAACGTCTCAGTGTTGTGTGAGTAAACCAAAATTAAATAATTTGTAACAAGGGCAATAAAACAGGGAGGAATCACGTCTCTCTTATAATTCTATAAACGGAAAACTACGACCCAATATCAAACATCATACTTCTGCAGTCGGCAGCGCTTGAGGCAAGTGGCTTAATACCTAGTGAACCCCCTGAATAAATGATTGGAAAAAGAAATATCAGCTCTTTTTATAACTTTCAAGTCAGGATAGTCGTACACGTGTGTTAAAAAACCTATAGAGAACTAGAGAAACTCCTTCGCTTCTTATACTCTCTAGTGTAATATTGAAGCTGGTTTACGCTCCGCTTTCAATCAAACTCAGTGTACGAGCACAGGTTCGCAACAACACCCAAAATTAAAATAAAACATTGGAACAAATTTCAGTGCGTATCACATATGCCTTCGCCGATCAGTTGAGGAAGAGAATGTTTTATTATTTAGATAATCTGGGGATAATGGTCATTACTGGCGTAATTAGTAACATCACGCGTTCGTGATCCCAGACCCTAACATCCAAGCAGGGACACACGAGGCTGTGTTAACCTCGGCCACTCTGTAGATTATATCAGTGAGCTGATACCGCGGGCGGGAGAGAAGGAAATGCCACAGTCGAAGATGAGAGGCAGAGAATTCTTTTTTTTTCTTTTTTTTTTCGGTGTAGCGCACAAATAAGCACAAAAACAACGATTCCGAGAACTAAGAATGACTGGTTCCACGACCACACATACGGGTGCAGCGACCGAAAATATACAACGCAGCATATCTTGACAGCGTATCGCGTGAGAGGACAAGCAATGTGTTGTTCCAAATGAAAACGCCACTTGGGGAAGCGCCATTAAAGGAAAGACTGAACGACGAAAAAATTTTGAAAGGAGGATGACGCAACTAATTTTCGAACAAACGGTTTCTGAGTAAAATGCTTTACGAAAGTGATTCAAGAAACTGAAGTTTGATCGTAAGGGAACATTCGTAAATGTTTGAATAATAACTGCTATTGAGAATTCGTGATTTCTCAACATTTTTAATTCAAACCTTTGAAAAATTACCACTTGTGTGAAGTGTTTGGTTATTTCCCTAATTATCATGACTCACGAGTGTTTTATACTTGTGTTAATGTGAAAGTACTTTATTTTGGGTTTAATTAAGCATTTACTTATATTTTACACGTACATATATATGATCTTTAATTTGTAATGAATTAAAAACAGTGAGAAAACAGGTTCGTAGGTAATGCCTAGTAATACATAGGTCTGATGCCAAATATTGTTACACTGACTGTGCACGAATAATGTCCGTTGTCTCTTTGGAGTAATTTTCTACATTTTATTAAGGTTTGTTGGCATGAGGCGGGCGTGGTAATAAAATATGGCCGCCTACAGCAGGCGACTGGCGGAGGGAAATAAGGATGTCTGTCTACAGCGGACGATGTCGGCACTGATGGGGAATGGGAAAAGCAAGAGAGGGAGTATAAATGGTTGGGAGACAAGAGAAAAAATATAGGGGATCTGGAAGGAATATGAGAAAGCTCCAAGGGATAATATTTGCGAGAGAGAGGACGGATCGATGATGGAGGATGCGAGAAGCGAGGGATGGTGGAAAGAGGAAGGGGGCACAAGAGAGAGAGAAAATAAAGGAGACCGGAAGGAACATGAGAAAACCCCAAGGGATATAACGGGCGATAGAGGGACAGGAGGGAATGAAAAAGCATGAAAAAATAACATCGTAATGATTGAGCATGATAAAAAATAAGAGGAATGCTAGAGGATGAAAGGATTGAAAGGAATGATAGAGTAGGAAGGAAAAAAGGGGAAATTCCGAGGGATAAAACGGGAATCCACAATGGCCACCATTGGCGAGGAATGACAGAGCAGGAAGTTTCAGCGTAGCGTCATCCAAGATGGCCGTCAGCTCGTTCGCTTGTCCGCAGCCTGCAGTCTGGTGATGGGGGACCGCAATTTTATAACTACTATTGTTTCTTCCGAATATCTTGATTTAGTGTCTTTATCCATGAAATTAGGCTTATTATCGCCTGCACATATCATTGAAATATTAACATTTTAGAAATAACAAATAATTTTATGTTTTATCTTGCTATGAAGTACCTTATTAACCCCAAAAAATATTGAACAATAAAAATGCCGATCCAAATCAACAAAATGTTTAGTTCACGCTGTTTTCTTAAAATGCGCTCTTCTGAATGACATCGACAGCGACACAGCACAAGGCGGGTGAGTCGAATGGGTCACGCATATTTCTGTTATCGCCTCACGCCACTCTGCATGTACAAATGTACCAAGTTCCCCTTAAAGACAAAGTTCATAGGACATTAACAGTTCTGGCAACCCTGAACTGTTGTTCATTTACTACGAGGGCATGGGCTCACTGACAGTCAAACACTGCATTTTAGGTTAATTGGTTTAACGTATGCCGAAAGGGAAATTTTTTAACTCTCAAATTGCAGAATAACAGACTGTAACATATTTCAACAAATTATTAGAAAATATTATATTTTCTAATAACACAGCAAAGCAATGCATACACTAAAATGAGGGATTTATCATGCTTGTATGCATATTTCTAATGTATTTGGATTATATTTTAATCATACTTTAACAAAAAAATTTGATAAATTGTTTTTGATTTTGTATTTTCTAAAATTTCGTATTTTCTGTGATACGTGAAAGATACACGCGCATAAACAAAGTAAAAACAATGTCTAACTGTAACACATTCAGTACCTTGCATTCTACTCAATATAGGTATATGTGTTTGAGATTTTTTTGTATTATATATTAACAGTGGCCACAAAAAATTATTTCCATTAACACATTGATACGAACACAGATAAATACGACACATCACGGTTAGCACAATCCCCAGAATATTTTCGCAGACTTTCTAAATACGGATGTGGCAAATAAACATATTTTATATAGTAATTTTTTTTTCGTAACTCCAATAACAAAAATATCCTTTTCTGTCGGCTTAAGTTTATTTTTCAACGCATGCAGTTATATCTTACTAGTGTGGATTGCTATTTAGTTAATATTCCATGCCTTTGCCAATATGCCGTACACATACAAGTGTAAATTTCCGCCCCGTATGTACACACACTATATATATATATATATATATATATATATATATATATATATATATATATATATATATATATATGCCGTTCACGGTAAAGTGAGAAGTGAGCACTTTTTGATTATATTTAATCAGACAAAATAACCAATAAATATATCTCATTGTGACCTCGGACTTTTGGTTTTGGGTATGGTAAATGTATACACTGTGTTTATTACTCGCATGGCAGGGTTCACATTAACAGGTGGTGGAAGGATATGAATTGGTTGGAAGAAAAAAATTAACTGGGCCTTCAGAAGTGTTCACTTTACCGTGAACGGCCTAATCCTGGGCAATTTTACAGTGCTTATTTATGGTTTAATTTAGCAAGGGAATATTAATGGACATAATGGACGCCCTTTACCAGTGCAACTATATGTACTATATGAAACATTTATTTGTGTTTCCTTGCTCCCCATTCCTTCCTTTTGGATTCAAACTATAAGCCCCGTGAATATTTATTCTAATAAAATGGCAAAACTATACGATAGCATGTCCAATTTGTTGAGAAATGTCGGGGAGTTTTCACGCTGGGATTCAACAGTACAGTATAAGATATTTGTCTGGTAATGGAAGTTCTTAACCTATACACCACGTAGTGTGGGGCAGTTACCGCACATTAGTATAAAGGCTATTCACGATAAGTGAGCACATTCGAAATCAACGTTGGAAAAATAATCACTGCACACGCCTCCATATATTTTTCACGAGTACCCCGAGTGACATGCGCCGAGTAAAGTCGGTAACGATGGATAGGAAGTAGTTCCGTATCTTAACGTCGAATAAAAAGTGTTAGGTAATCATTTGTGGTAACTGAAATTATTTCTTTCGCTTCCTGTTTTTTTTTTTTAGTAAGTAAAAATCAGCATATTTGTTAAATGTTTACTTTTCTAATAATTTCAAAGTCTCACTTCCCCAACGCATGAATAAAGTGACAACGTCAATCTCGCATAAGGCGGAATGATGCCACAACGTGCATACAGGTAGATCTTAAGCAGCGCTTTCAAAAGTGCTCATTTTTATCGCGAGCAGCCTGTAAACATACGGAAGTGCTCAGCGCGGCTTCTATTTGGATTTCGCAGTGACAGTGCCCATTTCGATGTTTCAAATATACCCGCTCAGGAGCGCCACCACGTGTCGGAGTCCCCAGACTAATTACGTACGGTTACCTGCTTCGCCGACTGTGGCCTAGCCCGCGAATTCCGCAGGCCCGTTTCCTGGTCTTGTATCATCCGCGGCGTGCCACTGTGTCGGCTGTCTTGAGCAACCATCGCGGACGTGTGCGTGCGTTGACTAACGAGTGCACCATACGACTGTCTGAATAGCAGGGTCTGGCGAGAAGGTGAGACTTGTTTCGTGGGTGACGTACACTGTCAATATAATGGGGGGGGGGGGGGGGAATCGCCTGGCTAATGTAAGGTGATATTCGCAAACTTGTGAGGGAAACACAGTTTTTCCTTACAGGTAAGGTAGAATTACCGCACTCTGAAGTAAAATTCACGTACATGGTAGTGGAAAATCCCACACGTTGGATGGGAAAATTACCTTACGACACGTGCATCTCTTCAGCGTTCTCAACAGTTAAGTGGGGGACGGGCGGATGAACCGTTTAACACGTTAATATTCACTAATCCTGTCACGCTGTCGTGGTGTAAGGGATAGCGCATCGGCCTTTGATGTTAGAGGACAACGGTTCGCGCCCACCCACCAGCAAGTATCGAGGATTTTAGTGTTAAGGTTTCAGTTATAAGATATACGTTTTAAAAAAATTAACAGTACTATTACTCCGGGGTATTTTCGAATATTAATTGATCATACACTATAGTTTATTATCCTTTACCTGTATGGGATATTACACCCACTTTGTCCGTACGACTAGGAAATAGTACTTGTTATGTAAATTTACTCTACATTTAAGAGGTAGTTTTACCTTACACGTAGAAGTGATTAGCTCCCCTTACATGCAAGGGAATTTTACCTCAATATTTCTTACAGTTTACGGCAATAAATATTTTGATCTTGCACTTGTAATTAGTGACTAGATTTGACTGTAAGTAGTACAAGCGTAGTGATTAGTATTTTACTATAATTCTGATTGGCTTAAAAGTTGCGTTTAGTGATAGAAATAAAAATAAGGGATAATGGCAGGGGTAGACGTTTATATTTTACGAATAAGTTCTTCATGTATTTTTATACAATTGTTAATTAATTAGTAAATCATTATCAGTTATTTTATTTTTGTTATTGCCTTCATTGCCCACGAACTGAGATACATCCTAGGCAAGATATAGAAATATCTCACACAATAACTACTTCTTATAAGCCATTGTTAACACAACCAATTTTTTCTTAATTAATATTGAAGATGGAAAATTTTTATAATTTTTACACATAATACAAGTGAGCAATTTATAAACTTAAATGGTACGTTTATGTTAACTGAACTTAAAAACGCATATGATAAATTCCTTTTTATGTAACAACAAATTATGATATACACGTCGTGATTTTGGAATGTTTTCGTTCACAAAGTATGGAGCTACCATGGCCGCATTCCACTTGGCACTGAAAGAGCTGACCAGTACTGACGAGCGTTCCTTTAGGTACTGATTCAGCTCATCAGTAATGGAGGCGTGGTGTTGTGGCGTCTGGGTTGGAGGCTATACTTCCGGCTGAAACTACTGACGTGCAGAAGGTCAGGCAGCCTCAGTAAAAACCGGACGACGCAACATGGCGGCGATGTATAACGAGCAAGTTACGTTCTTGTTATATGCAGAACTTGCAAGTGGGAAGTATATTTTCACATTTTTTAGTCCCATCATCGATCCATCTCTGTTTACAATATGTTTAAGCCCGTCATTGCTTCATCGCGTATAGCAGACGCCATTACTCCTGCTGAAAACTGCTGATGAGTGTTCCACCTGGTTCCAGTACTGAGCGCTACTGGAGTGCGAATTTTTACTGATGGCGTTCCTTTTGGTATGATACTGGTCAGTTCTCTCAGTGCCGAGTGGAATGTAGCCCATGAATAGGTTATACTAAGTGTTCATTTGTTAAACAGGGCAAACTGTTAGTTTCAGTGACTCGCTTATATAACTGGTACACTGACGTTTACTCTTGAGTGTAAAATAATGGCGTGTTCCAATTACTGCACTGGGCTGCACACAGGTCGAGTGCCACGTGCTCCAGCTACCGGAAACCGCAGAGAGTGCAGTCGATTTTTCGTATTCCAATTGTGAGTTGCACAGAAAAAGTGCGCACTGAGAGCAATTTTTCCCATACCACGTCTAGAGACGGTGCGGCAGTTTCACAGCAATATGGCGGTGACCTGTGATTATGTAAACAACAAGAAAATTATTGCAATATTCGAAATTCTACAATATAAAACATTTCGGCAGCTGAATAATACGTAATAGTTATTAGGGAACAAATATTCTCTTGGAATACTGACGATATCGTCTGTCATTAAAGCGGTGATGTGGTTAATTTCACCCAGTGAACTCGTACATACATTAGCCTACAATTTAAAATATAGATTTGCAAAATTCCGTAGTTAATTTTCTTCAATTTTTCTTTTTTAAGTCGTTTCACCAACACCTAAGTACAAGCATTTTCTCTTGAAAGTCGTATGTTGACGCAAGTGTTTTGCACTTTTATCGTGGCGTGTTACAGTTGTAGGTGCATAAATAATATACTATATATTTTTTCCTGTAAATCACGTGAGACATGCGTTTTATTTTCTGTTTACAGTGCTCACCCAGTGCAGTCAATTGGAAAACGCCATAAGACGAAATGAACTTATTTCTGTTGTTAATGTAAACCTCGCATTTCTATAAGGAATTAAAGACATGGAACTAAGAGAATTTTACTTGACCAGTAACAGCCTGTGCAATAGTAAATGTAAAAATTTTTTACCTTTAATTTTCCACTGCAGAGTTCATATTCGAGCTGGGGTGAAGTGAGCACACTCTGGGTGACAAGAACATGAATTACCGAGGTCGCCATGCAAAAATTGTCAGGCATGTTATATTTGTTTGAGTGAGGACTTCAAGTGATAATGTTTAGGCAATGTCCTTACAGAGTACTTAAAGTAGGCGTGTCCCGAATTTAGTCCATTATTCATGGATACGTACTCTGTATCCAAGAAATACATGTGTACTCTGGATCATAGTGAGGAAACTCCTTACTTACATGTGTGAATGAAAAAAAAAAATAGTTGAATTTTTCAAAGGACTATACTTAGTATAAAATAGGACAAATTTACACGTCACTATAAATTCGCAAATTTATTGTTATACGTTTAAATAATTATATTTGTTCATTTATGCTGTTCCTGAAATATTATAATTCGTTAACTTAAAAGGACACTTTTCTTAGTTCGTGTCTAAAACTACTGGAAGTAAACCAACAATAATTAATTCAAAACATACGCAGTTAGGTATAGGGGCATTTTCGAAGGTTGATAAAGAAATGCCCTGTTAACCGTTAGTGTTCCATTTATGGCACTTTCAATACCGCAGGCAGCGAGACGCCCTCTGCCACTTCACAATCGCAGTAGATATAATTCCGCAGTTGACGTCTGTCTCTCGTCCAACACGGTGTCGGACCTTTGTTTACACGTTGTGCGGCCACAAGCAAATGACACGCCTCCAGTGTTTCTATCGAGCAAGCCGTGTAAATACCACAATATGTTATGATAGCTTTCTATAGATACCGCCGTTGTTTCTAGTGTATACCTCCAGTCACACATGATGTGTATCTGTTTCAGAGGTATGGACTAAAACAAGAAAGGAAAATATGTTAATAACATCTTATAATTGTTTATGACGTGAATAGTACAATGATACTCGCAATTTGCAGTGGCATTAAGTTCTTTCAATAACGTAAATTAAAGAAGAAAGTTTTTGTGGAGAAAAATGTGCTCGGTATATAATGCTAATAATCCAAATTTTTATGTTCAGAAATATTTCCCACTGAATAAACACAAGCATTTTTTCACTGTTAAATGCACAAGTCACAAAAGCATACGTCAGAAGTACTGGTTGTGCATGAATGAAAGTAAAGAGAACATTGTTTTTAATGACTTTTGAAATATGTCTTGTCAATAGACTTATTTGTTTTGCAAATTATATTATATTTTTAATTACTTTTGAAATACATCTTGTTAATTGTCTTTCTTGTTTTGCGAATTATTTCCTGTCATTTTGGCCAATTCAGATTCACAAACCTACAGAACTTACTTTCTGTAATCTGAGAAACTTTACTGTTTACGAGATTGTAAAAATATATGGTTGCCACATGTCAATATCCGAGTAAACTGCGAAGTGCCTCTCTTGGTAATGTAGAAATAAGTTCACAAAAAAAGTTTCCAAAAGTAAAAACTCCTGAGTTATTAGGTTAAAACTTTCTGAAGAAAGCGTTGATACATTTTTGTACACTTCTTTACCCATAGGCCGGACAAAATATGCCCTATAGCCTTGTAACAATACTCACTTAAGAGTTGCGTCTGTTCTAGTAGATAACGTGTTTTCAATCTGGTAACCGTTCTATTTGTGGTAGCATGTATATAAATGATCTATTATGTTGCGTTGTCTGTTGGGATTGACAGACTTTTGGGATTGACCAGACTCTATTTGCAGCAGATGTGAGATCTGGAAAAAATTACATCTGCTGGCTATTTTACCATCCGACGCAGTGACAAATTTTGGTGCGGTGTCTCTTCAGGTATGGCAATTGAACACGGACTCATGCGCTCTATGAAGACTTCTGGTGGCCTAACTCGAGGAAGAGGTATGACAGAAAATACACTTGCCAATTGGATTTATGCACTTCCTCAGTGCGTTGACCTTTATAAAAATGTAAAATGATTCTGTGGTGTTCATTTTGCATCATCTGAACAGCATACTGAGATAAGAGTGAGTCGTCAGATACGAGGCGACAAGGACTATTGCTTGTTCCTAAATTGGTTTCAAAGCCAACATCTATTTTCCCACGCCCAGTAGGTGAACTTGTTACTGTTTCATCAGGCATGATAGCAGATGTATCTATTAATTGTGACGAAACTACAGAAGTTGGAAGAAAAGCCATAAACTCACTTACTGGTAAGAACTTTTCTACAGTGAAACTACATCGGCACGATAAGACACACCCCATCTCTGCTATGAATAGAACCATCACCTTTCAAAGCGACACTGTTGAAGTCAACGCTCATCAGCTGTTTAGTAGAATCGTTTTAATTAAAATTAAGTATGATTTTGCTGGCCTTCTACAGTACGAACTAGCCCCATGGCCTCTTGCTCTGTTTGACGATGTTTCGATTAGGAAGACTCAGAAATTCACTTTAAGAACCCTTTCGAATCCAAAGTCCCCTGAGATAATTTAACATTAAAAGATCCTAGCTACATCATTGATGAAGGATTTTTACTTCTTAATTTTGTTTGGCCTGAAAATGGAACTACATATAGTGAGATATGTGGTAAATATGTGACTTGTGTAATTTCGCGATACAGAAAAGATATTGTTGTTTTTATGGATATGGTGGTCCACCAAATATCAAGTACAAAGAGTAGAGACGTAGAATCTGTAAGAAAACTTCTGTAAACTTAAATGTGAAAGATAATTTACCATTCACAATCAGTCAGGGGGAGGTGTTGGGAACTCCTAATAACAACATGCAACATATCTCACTTCTTTAAACAAAATTGGAGGTTGCAGGAATCGGCGTGCTTCAGGCAACAGGAGATGCAGATGTTTTGGTACTTACCACTGTTAAATCCCGATTCAGTGAAACAGAACCTGTGGTAGTTGTTGGAAATGTTACTGATACATTGGTGTGTATATGTTAGAACCTGGAAGTATTAAAAGACCACAAGATAATTTACCATTCACAATCAGTCAGGGGGGAGGTGTTGGGAACTCCTAATAACAACATGCAACATATCTCACTTCTTTAAACAAAATTGAAGGTTGCAGGAATCGGCGTGCTTCAGGCAACAGGAGATGCAGATGTTTTGGTACTTACCACTGTTAAATCCCGATTCAGTGAAACAGAACCTGTGGTAGTTGTTGGAAATGTTACTGATACATTGGTGTGTATATGTTAGAACCTGGAAGTGTTAAAAGACCACAAAAAAATTTGATATTTCGAAAATACAGCATGATTTAAGGATATAAAAGATATCATACTCTTCTTGCATGCTGCATATGGTACCGACACAAGTGCTATTTTTAAGAAGGGAAAATGGCTCACAAAATGTTGAATTCGAACACAGATTCAAATAGAAAAATGCGAATCTTCAAAGAACGATCTATATGTCTTGATAATATTGCATCAGTGGGTGACGAATTTCTCCTTGCCTTTTATATAGGCGAGAAATGCAAAAGCCTCAATGAGCTTAGGTGATTCCTTTAAATTAAACTTATCACTTCGAAACAAAGCAAGAAAGACCCTTTTGACCTATCCAGTTTACCACCAACTAGTAATGCAGGACGTTAACACTCCTTCCGCGTATACCTACAAGTGCAAGGCTGGCTGGGAAACCCTTTGGAAACTACTAACTGGGGATGGAATTTGAAACATTGGCATTTGATTGCTATCACCTCTTTCTTGGCTCCGGCTCTTAATGAACTTTTTAACCGTATTAGCCGCAACTGCAAGGTAGGCTACCAGAGAGGTTGTCTGTGCCGATCAACTGGCCTTCATTGCTCTTCCGTATGCGGCCACTGCAGAGGGAATGCTTGCAGCATATGCTTCTTGAGGCAGTTCTACTTGCTGCAACTACTCTGCTGAATAAAGATCGACTTTTGGAGGAGCAGGAAGTGATGTAGGTGAGTATTCAACCTTCCACTGAACCAACTTTGTCACCGTAAATTCAAGGAAACCCACTAAATGTTCTGCTAAGAATAATAATTTTGGAAAGTATTATACGTATCTCTGTGTGTAAAAAAATTCAATGTATGTTCTGCTGGGGTCATTAGAACCATCAGGTTATTAATAAGAACATGAAACTTTTGTCCAAGTTAAAATCATACTCAATACATTTACCATAGTCACAGTAAAATTTGTTAATTATTTACGGTGGTGTATTGCTTTATTCTTACAGCAGAACCTGATAGGCGTTTTACACTTAAATGTTGTTAAAAGTCATTAACAGAATTATAATTGTTTTGTTAACATCTCATACTTATCAGAACGATACTGTTTTAGGCTTAATAATTGTGACAAAATTGGTTCATGCGAAATAAACGTAATCCCATTTTTCATTAAACCGGGTGCAAACGTGTATCATTTAAATATGAATTTGTCATACATTCATTATATAACATATCCAAATCTAAACCATAACTAAAAAAAAAATAAAAAAAGTATTACTCACAGCTATGGAAATACTCCAGTTGACACTTAGCACACTTTTCCTCGAATTTACATGAAGCTCCAATTATATGTTTAACGACTTTTTATATATTTAAGAGGAATGCATACAAGCGAAAATAGATTATTCCACGTAGTGTAGATACTGTCTTTGAGAATTTATCTGCTACATACTTCCGCAAATGAAGGGTTGTTTCTGGTATCAAAATTCCTCTTGAATCAAATCTCTAGAGGTGCGCGAAATTTCCACGCATCTTTGCATAGTAATATTTTGCATTAACTGTTATCTCTACAGAAAATATGGAAGTGTTTTTTAATAAGTAGATCAAGGCGTTAATACAGTTTCAAGCGAGAAACTTCAATATTTCAAATGCCAGCGAATATAAATTTCTATGCGTTTTTTCTTTTGTTTTGTATAACAGTTAGATTAACCATGACGTGTCATTGGCATACATGTAAAACCTCATTTTTAGGAAATGATACAGTAGAGGAAAATAACTTGATGAGAAGAAGTACGAGGTTTTATGATTTTCAAATATAGCAAAATAAGGCAGGGACAGAATAGTTAAGAATACAGAGGTGAAACAGTATTTTATAACACGAACTCTAGCGGCACACGCCAGCAAAATTGGCGTCGTTAGCCCGCAACATGTTGAAGCACCGACCCCCATAATCAGCGCCTGGTATCCAACTATACAGCCGGCGACCGAGTAAGTAGGGAGACTTGCAAAATGCAGAAGTAGTCAGGTACAAGGCTCATTTCTAAAGCCAAGCGCAGGGAATCAGAGAATGGGTACGCCCACATCTACCTCTGTACACTTATCTACTCTATAATACAAACTAGACATACGCGGTTTTATCGCCGTAAGAGCATACAAGTACTGCACAAATGTCACCCAGGCTCGAACATTAGGGATAAACTTGACTTGCGAGGTTAGATAAATGTTCCGCATATACGTATTGTCTCTAACGACACCGTATCCCTTAAGAGTGTGATGGAACCCCACGTTGCTAGTGAAATAGTTGTTTGCGGGAATACGCGTATCTCAGTAATTAAATTACTGCATTTACGACTTTTTATCAGAAAAGTTACTAAAACAATTACATACGCCCCTATTTTTTTCTTTTAGTTTTGTCATATTAAGTGTATTCTTGGAGAAAAAAATTCTTTATAATGGTCAAATATCGCATTTTTAAAACTTGCCTGTGCTGTTCTCTTAACGCGGCAAGAGATTAGTACAAAGATACGGGCGTGGATTAATCTGTGGGCTTTCATCCAGTGTAATAAAACGCCACTGTTACAGATCTAATTTACACAGTTCAGCGTCACGACGGAAACACTGCACGCCTTTGCGCGTAGGAGCGATGAGGCGCTAAAAGAGCGTGTGTCACCCGTATCGCTCCCTCGCTTCCTGACCTTGGAGGAGGGAGTCCATCCCACTCTTAACAAATGCACGTGTACAAGCAATTAACACAGTGGTAAAGTAAAATTTATACCATGCGGAATGATACCCGATGGAAAGATAAAACCTTTATACGGCATCTGGAAATATTGTTAAAATATGTTTTTATTAAGTCGCTCGTCCTCCTGGAGCCGTTATCCGCTCTAATGGCCGAAAAGCAAGGGGGCAATAAAGACATCACCTAGCACATCGAGTGCCTCTTAGTCGCTGCGCGCGAAGTTTCGAACTGTCGTACAGTGCGCCACGTTTGTCTGTGGGACGTTAAGATGTGGCCATATTACTTTATTTGGTGTTTTTAATGCTTCAAAACGGCGACTAGGCCCAAGTTAAGAAAACTGTTCAGTAAATAATTGAACATGAATAGGCCAGGAACTAAGAAACCATCCCAGGATTCGCCTGGAGTGATTCCGGAAAACCCTGGTACAGTAAATTCAGGGTAGCTGGACCGGGAACTAAACACAGATACTTCCGAATGCGAGTCTAGTAATTTGCCACTTCGCCACCTTGTTCGGTAGAAAGTGTGTGGCGAGGTTCAATACAAGCATCTCGGGTATATTTGTATGTTTCAAAAGCGTATATTAAATACACGGCGCTTTTAAAAAACCAAAATACACTTTCAGCTATGCTCAACTGCTTAGGCGTAGTGTTCGTAATGTGCCTGACGCCACGAAATCACTCGATAGGCAGCACCTGAAGTGTGTCTTCTTATCGTACAGGAGATCAGTACATTGGGCGCACGTGGTAAGTTGAAGTGAGTGAACGAGATTTGGCCGGCTATTAACGGCGAAGTCCTGAGAGTCGAGGTAAGTTGAAGTCACAATAGCCCGACGAACACGACACGATAGACAGATATGATGTCAGAGCTCGACGGAATTTCATATTAAATTTTTGTTCAGAGTTCGCAATACCCAGACAAATTCTGCGTTAACAGGTTGGCTGTTGAAAAATTCTAAAACGGCGAGATATCCGTATAATATAGAATTTTTACTTTTTTAAAACTCGCGATAAAATGAATAGTTATTTGCTTTTCATGATATTTAAATTTATTCGAGCGAAAAAAAAAAAAATATTGGGAAACAAACCGGAACTATTTTTTCCGTGCCCCGGCGAGTCTGACACGACGGAAAGTAGAAATATAATATACTTTTGTTGGGTTGTCTGGGCTGCGATCGTGTCGGCCTGACGCCACAGTGACCTTGCTATTTTATATTGGTCGCTGCTCAGATTTCGTCGTGTCGGGATTGTCATGTCGGGTTCGTCAGGGTATCGTGACTCCAGCTTAACACTTTATAGGGCAAAATGTAAAAATAAAATTTAGGCATTAATATAATTTGTACTATATTACACCAGGTAATATAAAAGTGTTAAAATTATTACAAGTAAAAAAAAATTAACTATAATTATTTTTACAAAAAATGGTGGTCATATAAGTAACCACCATCGATTTAGTAAAGCATACAAACAGTGGTTCATTTTCTGACCACCTACAGTAATGTAGCAAAATTATAAACACAGGTGTAAAATCTCTAAGACTTTACTAGCAAAAGTAATTGACAACACAAAATGCACTAATATCAATGTAAATGCTTATGCACTGTTCAATGAATTTTTATTTTTTTATTATACTTCACACACTTGACATAAAATACCGAAAGAAATTTATAAGAATATTAGCATGATACATGTGTAATTGCAAGTACATTCTGCACAGCTTTCTTAGCCATGCCATTGTAGTAAACTGAAATGTTCTCATCGTTACCACCACATATAATGATTTTAAAAGATATACATTGAAAAATAACATTTCGTTACCCCCCACCCCCCAAGGTCTTTGTTATTGAATGCCTTACCGCTTATTGTCCATAAAGAGTTGCAAAACAATCTCTACGCAGGACAACTTGACACGATTTACAGATAAGAGATCTTCGTTTGGGTTGGTTCTTTGTGCTGCAGTGGGCACATTTGCGCATTGTCCCCTTCACTGGTACATGAACACCAACATTTGCGAGGCGAACTTTAGTTCCCCCAAATAATTTGGTGTTACTAAATTTAGATTTGTTGAAAACCACAGGAGAAATTTCCAAAGATTTTTCTTTTACTGCAAAAACCACCAATAAGCTCGTCTGCAAGCTACTGATCTTCACTGTTATTTTTTGTACAAAACATAAGAGCTAACAATTGAGGCGTCTAGTAAATAATAAAATATTTTCATCCACCTTCGTCTGAATTTCCATGAAACAGAATATACTTGCATGAATTGATCAACCCTTTCTACTCCTCCCACGTACATATTATAATCACTTATAGGTGTTGGGCACGTGACTGTCTGTTTGTTTCCATACTTGTCTTTCCTTTCTACAGTGCTAGAATATTCCGGATTGTGCATATTACTAATGACAACCACGTACTTGATTCTTCTGTCTCTCCACTTAGTGATGGAGATTCCCCCACAAACAGCGTAATCAGAATCTCCAAACTTTAGGTCTTTGTCAGTTTTGAGAAGATTCTTAGGGAGATGTTTCATGTTTTGCACCATTGTCCCACAACCAAACAATCCCTTTTGCAGAAGTGTCCTAAGAAGAGTGACGAAGCTGAAAAATCTGTCAAAAAATAAGCAGTAGCCAAGTGTCTCAAAGGACTTGTCTAGAGATAAAACTGTCCTTTCAATAAGAGTCCCTTCAATTAAGTTTGAAGTTTTTCCTTCGTACATCTCAAAATTTATCATGTACCCTGAAACACCACATACCACGACCCATACCTTGAAATCTCTCTTTATGGTTTCATGGGAATATAGTGTTTTATACTGGACCTTCCTTGGAACCCTAGCATATTTCCATCAATTGATAAATAACGGCTTTGATTGAAAGACTTCTTGAATGTTTGGTTCAAGTGCTGAATGAGGGGTCAAATTTTGTAAAGTCTGTCAAAATTTGGGTTATCTTTGTTTGGTATACAGGAGTTGTCATTGAGATGGATGAATCTCATTATTTTCAAAAGTATTTTCAGCGAAATTATTTCAGCAGTTCTGGGAACGTGAAAATTGTGATCGCCTGACCAATACAGTCTGAGGCTGGGAAGACTATGAAATCCCATAATGATAAGAACTCCAAAACCGCTTTCAATTCATGAAAAATCAGATCCAGCGTTTATCCTCTCTGTGAGGTATGCAAATTTGATTGGTCAACAATGTACCTCATAATAGCTATAGTCATGAACTACCGAAATATATTTAGTGGAGATTTTATATCAATCCCAGTGTTGGGACCAAATGGTTGAAAAAATGACTTTTCAGAAATTTTCAGAAAATGTTTTTGGAATGCAAATATTTGTATTAAAGTTAGTTTGCCCTACGTTTTTAGCCACTTTCTCAGAAATTATTTCCTCGCCCTCGGAATCGGTCGAGTCAGTTTCACTGACGAGAACCAAGTTTCTTTGTGAACTGTCTGGAGGATGATAATCGGGGTCTGCATCCGTGTCATCACTATCCAAATCCATTGCGGAGGGCAAGTTAGTTTCCTGGGACGTACTGGGGATTGCTTCTGGTTCTTGTTTATCATTGCCAGAAAGAGTTTTCTGCGAAAGTGAGGTAATTTTTGGTATTTTATTATTCTGGTTCCTTGGCGTCACATTTATTTCTGACCGTACACGAGGAGACAATGTTGATTGAGGGTGAATACTGCTATCGTCCGCATCAGAATCACCACCGAATTCTAAGTCGCCAGCATCATCAAAAACACTGTTTATTAATCGCATAATCCATTGCTTCTAACATTCTGAGTGAGTACTTTTTCGCCATCATAGAACTGAAACAATAAGATATGTTGCTGTACGATATATAGAAAATTTACAGAAAATGAACTTATCTAATAAATAAACATTTGGGCATCACAAATCAATGTGGATTTTTGAAACCATAATAAACAATACTTGAATCTCACAAAAAAAAATTATCTGAAGTAGTGCAAGGTACTATAGTAGGAACATATTATACGTTTTTGGATTACATAGTAGAGAGTATTGGTGGACTTGCGACTTGTTATCTGTACCAAGGTTTGCCTATGGATCGTGGTATTACTGTAAACGAGCTCTGCTTTTGCATGTAAATAAAGCTTCAACTTAGTAACACACACCAAATGCGTGATACATGTATTGAGAGATGGTGGTTTATAAAATAACCACCTAATAAAACTAAGACAGTATAACAAATCACGTTCAAGATTTACCTCGCGCTTCAATGGTTTTGTTTGTCTAAGGAGAACACGCATTGTTTGATATTAAACACTACAAAGAAAGGAAACAAGAAACAAAATAAATGTACACAAAAATTACCTATTTATAAAAACACGAAACTATAAAAATTTGTTACCACTCACCAGTCTTTCTTCCCATAAAATATGTTTCTTAAAGAAAACAAAGGGCACAAACTCCATCCTGGACTACAAACAAAATGACTATTATCTCTGCGTAGTGGCAACTTTTTTACCTGTGATGAGCTGCCTCGAAACTGGTATGAAGTTCACAACACAGTAAAAGAACGGGCTAAGTTGGCTGCTGTAAACAGTTGGTGGTCAGTAATGTAATCACCTAGATAGAAAACATTTCCTCACTACTGCTAGCAACAATTCTAAGAGGAGGTGGTTAGTGCAATAACCACCAACCATCTATGCACTCCTATTGATGACACAAGATTCAAGGCCAAGAAGCGAGGGAGCGATACGGGCGGCACTAACACGCACGCCTAGTGCCCCATCGCTCCTACGGGCAAGGCGTGCAGTGTTTCCGTCGTAACGCCGTACTGTGCAAATTAGATTTGTAACAGTGCACTTCATTACACGCGATAAAAGACCACATTAAACTACGCTCGTATCTTTGCACTTTTCTCTTGCTGCTTAAAGAATCTGCATAGGCAGCTTTAAAAATGCGATATTTGACCATTTTCACGAATTTTTCCTACAAGAATACGCTTAATATGACAAAAGTAAAAAATATATTAAAAAATAGGGGCATATACAATTATTTTCTATCTTTTCTGACAAAAAGTCGTATTTGCAGAACACTTATTTACCGAGAAAAGCGTATTCGCGCAAATAACTATTTCACAAAAAATGAGGGTCCATCCCACTTCTAAGCCATTTGAATTTCGTCAAAGCGAAATACATACTATCGGATTTTCCAATGTAACTCTGTAAACTGATATGCGCTGTTAGTTGTTTCTCCAATGTAGGCCGTGGTATGATAACAATTGAAATGCTTAAATCACGTTTAAATGTAGGAAACACAATTTCGCTTGTAAAGTTTCTTATGAAGCAGAAATAAACATAAACTAGTTGTTTTTCTAAAAAAAATTTATATATATATATATTATATATATATATATTATATATATATATATATATATATATATATATATATATATATATATATATATATATATATATATATAGTCCAGCGGAAACAATTTCTTACAGAACGTTTTCATTAGCCATTACGAAAATTGAGATATCTGTAATTCTGTTTTTTATTTAATTTGAAATGTCATGGAGGACAGAAGAGCGAAATTTATATGATCAATAGGTATCATACAAACTTGAAATGCAGCCGTAAATAATACTGTAAGATGAAAGTAAGTGAACTACTAATGCTCTATAAATTCCTTTCCTGGGAGTTTAGAGAAGACACCGATAGGTCATCATAGATGTTTTACGCAATGACAGAATTAATACCCGTCATATTTGTTCATGCGGTACCTTAACCGATTCACATAAATTTGCCTCCTTGAAAAATAATTGCTAAAGGTCATGGTTATCGCTATCGTCAACAAACCTATTATAAATTTCTTTACAAGGCAAGCAATATAATTCAATACTTGGTTTACGATAAAAAGAAAAAATTTTTATTGAAAACAAACCTCTGATAACCTTTCGTCAAAATGCAAGCACCATATCTCTTTACTATATACGGGATGGTCCCCGTCTCAACCTGCAGCGTGTTATACAGATCACTGAACCAAAAAATGTCATATACACAAGTAGGAAATGCAGCCCCCTTTCAGAGTTACTGGTACGTAAATGAAATAAAAACATAAATTCGAATTTCTGAATACCTTTCATGTAATTAACTCATGTTGTAAGTCCCACACAAGCTGTTCGAAATGTGCCCAATCTGACCGTAAGCAGACGCTGCTAGTGTGGCTGGCTTGGCTAGTCTTTGTTAGTGTGTCGAGGCAAGTGGTTGTGCAATAATGCCAGGAATGTTTACACGTGCAGAGTACGCAGACATGGTGTTTGTTTACGGATACTGTAACGGGAATGGCCGTGGTGCAGCAGCTGATTATCCGCGCAGGTGGATTGGAAGAGGTGGGCCAGTCCCATGGCCGACGCGCTCTCCAGACCTCTACCATTTGGAATTTTTATTCTGAGGCTGCCTGAAGAGTAGGGTTTACAGCGGACGACGATCAGATACACGAGACCTGTTGCTACAGGCGTTAACTGACAACCCTAATCAACTCAGAAACGAACTCGCAGGCATGCAGTGGCAACACGCCATGGTAGCTATAACGTATCGCAGCCTGCTTAAGGCCAGATGGTGCACATTTTGAACAGATTGTGTGAGACTTTCAACATTAATGTAGTCAGTTTCATTAAAGACATTCAGTAGTTCCAATTTGTGTTTTTACAGTATTTACATTCCTGTAACTGAAATGGGGCTGCGTAACCTACTTGTCTATGTGACCTTTTTTTGTTGCAAATTAGCTGTAGAACACGGTGTCGAAGTATGTCGTCTGAGTCGTAGAACATCACGTATATGATGGAATTAAGCTGAAACAGTTAACAGAAACCACGAGGCCATTTCATGGAATTACAAGAAACGAGCATAATAACCCATGACTACCTACATGGTGGGTATAAAGGAAAACATGAAATCAAACCCTTTATTCAAATTCATGAAATAGCCAAGCCGATAGAAAAACATTCTGACTAATATTGGTAAAGAATATCAAGAGTTGTAGCTCAGAGCTATGATATCACTCAAGGGCATTGAAAAAAAATAGTCTCTAGAAAGTATTAAAACAGAGGAAAAATTACTTTAAAAATTAACTGAAATGTAAATTATGAATTAAAAATTTATATATAATTTTTGTACACATCTGAAAACTTAAAAAATAATAATAATACATCACTTAACAGCTTGTAATAATGTTTTATGTTGTTAGAACGTCATTAAAAATATATCTTGGAAGTTTGTTTTGCGGTTTATCCATCTTTCAATTTTAACTTTTGAAGTTATATTTAAAGTTGAAGTACCTACAAGTCAAATCCTTACCGCAGGTGTGCCAAACGTTGGATTTCAAAGAAACATGTATCAAACCACTCCTATGACTTTAAGAAAGACTTAAACTGAAAACAAATTTTGTTTCAAAACAACGTTTTTAAAGTTCTATGGATAAAGTTTTTTTTTATGTTAAATTGCTCATGTTTAGTAAAAACAGTATGTATTACATTTTTAAAACCATTTTGTATGTAATAAAGCTATTACCGATCTTGTGTCAGAAAACCATAAAATATCCTCAAAATTTTGAAAATAATTTTTGCATTTGAACAGTTAACTGATGTTCATAGGAAGAATGGGCTGGTTCAATTATTGCGGCACTCTCCTAAAGGCTCCCTGCAGAGCATACGGTTGGATTTCAGGAAACAATCGGCATTTTCGCACATGTATAGTCAATTTTTATTTTGAGAAGGCATCATAAGATATCCCGCATGAGTTCCGGTAAAAACTCAGAATTAAAGTTGCTGTAAGTCTCTTTAATTTACCAAATAAATCGTCTTACCAAGACCGGAAAAATTGCGAACTAATATGGTAGCAGTGTAGGTTTTAAGTTTATATAACATACACACTTACAAAAAATGTATCATCCTGAAGGTGCCACCGCAGGGGCGTGTTAAGCGGATACAGGTACAGGACATGGTAGTATGTACAAGAAATCAAAACATTGTAACACACCAATAATATATCGCAGAAGACCAAAACTTAAAGAGTGAACTTGTTGTGGTGTTGGACTACCCGTAACTCGGAGACAGGCGGCGATACGGTCCGGCGTTCAGATGCTGGATGTTCTCTCGAGGAAGATCATGTCAAGCTGACGTAACTGACCCTCCAAATCCGCTGTAGTTGGCGCTAGCCAAAGTTACATTCTGATCTCGTCCCAAACGTTTTCGATGGGCGAGAGATCTGGGGACCTTGCTTGCCAAGGAAACATGCTGACATCACGTAAGCAGACCAGAAATACCCGTGCTCAGCGAGGCCGGAAATTATCCTGCTGAAAAATGGGGCTGTCAAATTTCTCACCAGGAAGAGGAGCGGAAATGACCACGGAATTTCCTGGGCATATCACCGCACCGTCAGGGTTCCTCCCACCAGTGAGCTCCGGGAATCGTAAGGGAATGGCACCCCACACCATTACACCTCTTAGTTGGACGGGGTACTCCTCTGGGCCTCTGTCCAGGACGTCCGGAGAAACGAATTCGGCGATCGCCTACGCCCAGACAGAATCGCGAATCGTCGCTCAACAGTAATCGTCACCAACGCACGAGCTTCCATGCTGGCCGTTCCCGGCAGAATGTCCCACGTGTTCGGCGATGCTCAAGTCATAATGGTAAACATCGCAAGGAACGCCGCTACGACTGTCTCCACTCTGCTAGCCGTCTAGACATGGTACCGATGGACACAGTCATATCTCCAGCTTCTGTGGCATGTCTGCTAGCCGTCTAGACATGGTACCGATGGACACAGTCATATCTCCAGCTTCTGTGGCATGTCCCTGGATGGCGCGGAGCGACGTGTGCGGAGTACTAACAGCCTTTCGCGCGACGAAACGAACTTCGCTGCTGGTGCTTTGCCGGCGTCGATCCGAACCTTGCCGACGTGTGCGTGTACCCTCCTGTTCCGAATGCATCCAACGTCGACTCACTGTGTAGGCAGAACGTTTCGAGTTGCGAAGTATGCACCGGAACGTTTCAACCTGCCTCTCGGAGTCCCACGATGCGGATTCTTCCAATCCCATCCAACTGTTGAAAGGCTTGTCGAATGCTCCGTCGGGACATACTGCGTGTTCGCTTAACTTGGCTATGTGGCTCACACTGCTCACGTGGCCTCCGTGTCGTGCAGCTATGCGGAGGGACATGCATGCCACCTAGTGGCATATGCTCGCAAGCAAACCGCTTTAAAAGCAAATTGGTCACATGTCGAGCTATGACGAAAATGTGTGCCAACCTTTGTAATACTCGCGTGATTCGTTCATTGTGATCAATTTTATATTCGCAAATGAGTGTATATTACCACTGTAACCTATTTCTTTGAACATGCCTTCTGTGATATTCAACAAACAATGGGAAACGACAATATACGTGACTAAATTACTCGGATAAAAAGTTTTTTTTTTTTTTTGTGCTGAGTGAATAAACATCTGGTTGAGCTATACTTTGTGAGAAAACAGTGAAATCTGCGCTCTTGAAAAATGATTTTGTGAAATTTATGGATCTCCAGCTGTCGTTTATTTACCACCTGCTGCAGGACTAAGAGATTCTAACATTAACTATCTCGCTAATGTGCGAATTTCGGGCCGTTAAGTCGAGGAAGAAACTTACTTGTACGATAATGACCAGCAGCTGAATACCTGAATTGTTCTTCAGCGTGTACAGGATTAATAGTGTAGTCGTGTAATTGTTCTTCAGCGTGTACAGGATTAATAGTGTAGTCGTGTAATTGTTTACTTTCGATGTAGGGTTTACTGCCTGAAACAATATTAAATGGTTATTAAGAAGTAAGATTCTCGTAAATAAATACTTAGTATTGCGTTACCTTTTATTGTTCTTAATGAAATAGTTTTCAAGATTGTAATGGCGATGAAAAATACAAACACAATGGCGGCAACAAAATGTGTATTTCTTGTATTAACTTTTTTAAAACCTCAGTGGACATTAGTTTGCTTTCAGCGTTGTTGATTAAGGATGTGTCCAGCACTGAAATGACAGCCTTTCAGACGCAAGTACTAATGAGTACGTCAATTACAGCATTATGTGTTGGAAATATTGTGCAATTAGCACTCCGTATTTTAACTGCAACTTTAGCCGTAGTTATTATACTGCATACATTAATCTCTCACGACAGTACAACGTTCAATTTAAAAAAAAAAAATGTTTGTAATGTTTGTTTCTTGCTTTTTAGCAGAATAATGATCAGAAATAACAGTTCCGAATCCCGTTAACATAAAGCCTATTTCTCAAAATATTATCGTTAGTTTCCAGCTATCATAAAAATCTACTCTGATTTCACAAGCAAATGTTTTTCCAAAAATTCTTTTTCAAACATACGTTTCCATTCTTCTTTTTGTGTTAGTGCTGGGTTCCTCCGCTTCGTTTGTTACAATTTCATCCAACAACAAATTAAAATATTGCTGTGCTCACTGAATTCCGGACGCCGTAGTTGATTTTGAATTAGTGATGTCGAACTTCCCATAAATCAGGGATGAAATTAAATGTTAACAGTGATAAAATATCGAGCATTTCAGCACCATAAAAAGTGCCTCCCAAGCACAGAATACTCCATTACAAGTTCTTATTTTTATATTTGTTACGGTTATAGATACTTTTACATAATGTGTGGTGGATGCGTCGGCCACTTCCTGAAAAATGTCACTTTTTGGCACCTACAAAACATTTTGTGAAAATTCCCAATAACAACATTTCTAGTGTTGAGTTTGGTATTACTTTTAACTAATCATCAAATTGACAGGTAGTAGTTATCAAATTAATTAATTAATATTCTGTCATTTATAAGCCATCGTGATTCAAACCAAATATTTCCGTGTGCAGAACAAAAATACTCAGGGTGGGGTGAGCACCATCAAATATTTTTATTGGTGTTCCTTCATTTCCATCAGAACTACACTTCCCACACTGTAGCAGCAAACGCGTATATGTTATCGCCAGTTAAAATATACATTTCAATGTGTCAGAAATAAGATTTTGGTGTCCAAAAGAATGTAAACTTTGGAAGGAGAAAAACAGTAGTTGCAATTTTATCTTCGGTAGGGCTATATAACGGTACTGCCGGGGATAGTTGAGGTGCCATTTTTTTTTCTGGGCACTGCTTGTTTGCAGTTTTAGAGCAGGCTGCCATTGCGCCCTGAAATTTACGGCCAGTGAACACTGTATTGGTCAGTAAAAATGCTTCTCGTGAAACCGACAGCGGTACGGACGCAGTCAATAAAGTTCCGGAACGTGCCCACAGATGGCGCCGTAAAGATGTGAGTAGTGTGCCTATGTCAGAGAGGGTACAGTGTATTTTAAATGGGGAGTGTTCGGCTGCGGCTGAGAGCGACCTACTGAGTATCGACTAGGACGAGGTAAGAAGACTTCGGTTCGACTCGGCCTACCTCCGAAGGAGCTCGGCGGTTACGTCCAATAACCCTTCAAGCATATATGTATGTTTTAGTAATCATATTTCTTCGCCAAATCGAATATCTGTATTTATTATCCTACATAAATAAATTGGTTTTTTCATCTGGCAGAGCAACTACGCATAAAATGTACACGGTAGAAATTTCTTGCTAACTATAATTGTCGGATATATTGAATTTTTTTTCTATAAAAAACTGAATGTAATAGGTAGGAAAATTTTTTTAAACAAATCAAATACTAAGTGATTCTTAAAATTCGTTTGTGTAACGACTTTTGAGAAACCATCTGGAACTATTTCTCCCCCTCTCTCTTTCCCACACTCTTTCTTTTAGCTTCTCAATTCACGGCAGTTTACCATCAAAATTATATATTGAGTTACCTTTTAAAATTCATAACTATAAATCATGCGGGTATTTTTTATAAGTATCGAAAACATTTTTTTTTTTTTTTTTCCAGTTTCATATGTGCGCTTGTTAGCACCTGAAAAAATAATTTCCATGCATTTACACCATAGGCAGCGAAATGCCACTAGCAAACATTGCACCATAAAATCAATATATTCTATTATTATTTATAATCCAAAGGGGAGATAAAGAGTCATATACAAATGATTTGAGATTTGCACCTCCGTGTATATGCACACTGAGAAAGTACACGAATGATGATGTTTATTTCTCTTACCCCATTCTTCCATGCTAGCTTTCCATATGTCTGTTTAGGTACAAGCGAGATGCGCGATAATTAATTTTTTTCCCAAATACAAGACAAGGGTTAAAATAAACGTATCTATTTTAGAGTTTGCCGGGTTTTTTGAAGGGGGGAAAAAAAAACAATTTATTTTAAGGGCACTATAGCGTAACCAAGTGTAATCATTGTAACTGATGTATTTTCCAAAACTTATTATTTCAGCTGTAAGTCTTTCTCTCTTTCTTTCTCTGGGCACAAGAAGCAGTAAGGAGCTGGCATCCAAGGCATCGAAGGCCAGCTGCTCGGCTATGTGATGTGTCCAGCATAACACGACCATGCGAACATGCATGCATGTAGTACACTCACACATTTCAGTTATAATATTAGCCCGACTGCTACAGTTTCCATAATTTTCAACTTGTAAAAAAAATTGAGATGTCACTTTGCTTGCTCGCGACATCTCAGGTTCTAGGAATATGTAAAGCGGTCAGAGTTTCCCAGCTTCATAGTTCATCTGATGCGAGAACGTCTTTCCTTTCCTGGCCTTCGTGGCTATCGTTATGGGTAGTTATTTTATGCTACGCGACTCGCTCACGTGTGGCTGCTAGTCACGTGACACCTCGGACTCAGCAGGTGTATAAGGTGGGCAGAGTCACGCAACGTCACAGTTATTCGCCTGATGCGGCAGGCGACAAATCGTTTCTTTCTCCTAACCCTCTTAGCTATCAATTCGGTAGGTTATTTTACGCCGCACTGCTCGCTCGTGATTGGCTTGTTGGTCACGTAACAATGGAGCTCAGCAGGTTGTCATGGCGCCCGCTTGGCCAATATGTGGTACTGGCACGATGCCTGCATTTACGAGGGCAGCGTGACAGGAGTGGCAGAGAGGGGTGCTGGCCTACAGAACTATAAAAGGAGGCTAGGGCAGCGATTGGAACAACCGTGGCCCAGGGGCTATACTGGGTCACAAAACCACACTCCTGGCATGCGAGCGCCGCGCGTGCCAGGTTAAAGTGCCTATATTATGGGTTGATCAGGGCGGGGTGGGTTAGCTGCCCCTAACCCTGATCCATTCAAATGACTACCGCTTGGGAAGACAAGGACCTCGGTCTGTACTTCCCTCGCGCTGAGAGGCGTAGCCTCAATGATGATAAATCGGCGGCGGTCAGGGGCAGCCACTCTCCGCGCTGAGTCACTGCTGGCGCAGGGCATCGTCGCGTTGACCGACTTCGAGGACCAGGGACGTGAACCTTGGCGAGAGCCGTTTCCGAGAGTCAGCTTCCTAGAGGGACGATCTCCGCGAGGGAACCAGGGTGGCCTTCTCCGCGGTGTGGGAGTGACGACATCGCGCTGAAATATTCCAGTGGTGAGTCTACTTTGGATAACTGGAACGATCCGCGAACAGTTTCCTCCGCGATTATAAGAGCTTAGCCAGTAATTCGGTGATGTACGTACCATATTAGGATATATAATTACAGAAAGATAATTGTAAATTATCAGGAACTGTATTTGCCAGTTTTTGTAAGAGACTAAAAAATAATAATTTTATATTTTTGTAGTTGGAGTAATTTATCGAAGGTGCGGTAAGCACCCTCATATATGATTGGTTGAATTAGACTTTGAGTTTACCTAATTTTGATAGCTACGTCCCCTTAATGCAAGCAGAAGTTATTTGGTAAAGTAAAGGAGTAATATTCTCCTTGGGTGCGGATATGACCTTGTCATATCCGTAACGGTGGTGCAGGCGCAAAACTTTCCCACTCTCTCGCGTGCTAAGATACGCTTAGGTCTCTTAGGAGTGCTTCTACTATCTACTAGTGCATGCTATTAACTAACAACTTTTATACTCCATAGAAAGCATAGTATAGTACTGTAACTAATAAATGCATGGTGTGAGTAGAATTCAGATTAAACATAGCATAGCATAAGTGTAACCTAGAGTGTACAATGTGTTTCAATTATAAGCAAAACAGCACTATCTAGGGAGTGCGTGTTCCACGTGAACAGCGAACATGAAACTACGTTTATCGCGTCAGCCAAAGGCGTTCAGAAAAGATATCTTAGATACTACGGAGATCGGATCTAGTATTGAAAATAGGCCTAGGAGTTCAATCAATGAATTTCACTCGTTAGTTGAAAAAGTAGACTAAATTTTGTATGAAAACCCAGATTTTGTGAACGAGTTAGACAGTCAAGTCCACACGTGTGACCAGAGAACTTTTAAATCGCATACGAGAACGGGGTCTCGCTGACTTAGACGGTCCAGAACAACCAGGCAGCTCGCCTAGACGAGCAAGGCTACGAAGTTCCAGTTCACGTTATACATGCTACGGCAGGTGACGACACAAGAGTAATTATAACGAGTACGAAAACGTAGGGAATTTCCGGCCCCTGCACTATGGCAGAGTTACCACCTGTAAAAATAGTTATCCCAGAACATATTAATATTCCCAATTTTTCAGTCAAGGAAGGACAAGGTGCGGACGAATTTCTGGAAATATTTGAGACAGCTAGTCAGGTCAACAAATGAGGACTCTCAAAACTGCGTGTTAATCAAAGTATATTCGACCGATACCGCTAAGTGTGTGTGTATGAGAACGTAGTGAGAGAT
Organism: Dryococelus australis; assembly: GCA_029891345.1. Lineage (NCBI taxonomy): Eukaryota > Metazoa > Arthropoda > Insecta > Phasmatodea > Phasmatidae > Dryococelus > Dryococelus australis. The sequence continues at coordinate 24,173,604 of CM056996.1, read as the reverse complement.
CATGGAGGAAATGAAATAATATGGGAAATCATTCGTAACAAATTAAGCAAAACCATTACTGACACAGACAAACCAGAAAATTGCAGGGAACTTTTGAACGCCAAAATAGGCGAGAGTTGTAAATCACATGTTGAGGGTATGAAGTTTTTTAAGCAGAGGGCCGTCCACACATGTTAGAAAGCGAATTCATAGTTGTAATTTGGAATTCACTTTTGCCTGGCCTATTGCGGACAAATTAATTGCAATGCAAAACAATTCGCTCGCCCAGCTAGTACAAAATTTGCAAACCATTGAGCTCGGCGTGAAGAGATACAGTGATTGTAAATCACTCGTAACTAAACAAACACAGAAGGCACAACTACAAACAGAGATCGATAAAATTAAGGAATAGATTACGTTATCTACAGTAGAGTCTGCTAGCAAACCACACAGTGAGTCTTATGGTGCAGGATATGTTAGTCGAAAGGACAAATGGGGAGAAGATAAACAATTCAGACACAATTCGTGCGAGCATAACGATTACAAAAAAGGTGCACAATAGCGTAACCAAAGATTTCACAGCCCAAATACAACGTAAACCATCGACCAAAAAGTAATTGGGCCCCCGTGAGGATAGGCAATTCAGTACGTCAGTTGACTTGTGTGGCCGCCATACGCTGCAGGCCAGTTGTAAAGGATATGGCACGAGGTACAGAGCTATCGATCTTCGATAAGGGCGTGATTGTGGGCTGCCATCTCAGTGGGCTGTCTAGCCGGGCGATTGCACGGAAGGTAAACAGGCCCAAATGAACGGCTGCATTCATCCTGCGTAAGTGGTAGGTCGATGGACATTGTACTAATGCTGTGTGTTCTGGGTGACCTCCAATCTTGACGGACAGAAATCGCAGGACCCTGAAACATGAAATTGTCGAAAATAGGGCACAATCCATGGCTACCATCCGACAGGAGTTTCAAGCAGCAACAGGAGTATCGGTTTCCATTGGAACATTGCGTACAGAGGCCCACCGACTTGGATATTTCGGAAGAGCAGCTGCACATAAGCCCCATATCACGACAAGCAATAAAGCTCAACGACTCAGGTGGTGTTTGGACCGTCGCAACTAAACACTGGAGCAGTGGTAATCGGATCTGTGTAGTGATGAGTCGACTTTTACATTATTCCGGTCCAATGGACGTGTATGGGTGTGGCGTCTACCTGGGGAATGGCTTCTGCCGGAGAGTATATTGCCAACTAGGAAATTCGGTGGTGGTGGAGTGATGATGTGGGGTTGTTTCACGGCCTTCGGCGTAGGACTACTGGTGTTTGTACATTTTAGCATGAACACTGAGGCCTATTGTTACATTCTGGATAATTAAATGTTCCCAACATTATGGAGTATTTACGGAATGGACCCGTGTTACTTCCAGGACAACAATGCCAGGTGCCATGTTTCAAGGGCTACTATGCAGTGGTACGCCGACAACAATGTTCGCCGATTGGACTGGACCGCCCAGAGACCCTACCTCAATCATATAGAACATCTTTGGGACGAATTGGATCGCCGGGTTAGGGCTCGTCAGGCGCGGCCAAAATCCATTGTTCAACTCATGGAATGGTTGCAAGAGGAATGGCGACGACGACTCCCCTGGATGTCCTGCAAACACTCATAGAGAGCATGCCAGACAGGGTGGCTGCTGTTATAGCCGCAAGAGGTGGCACTACGAGATTCTAATGGGGTGACAACCACCGAGCGAACATTGCGGATAGATGCCCGATTATTTTTTGGTCAATAGTGTATCACAAGCATGACACAAACCGAAACAAAAAAAAAAAACCAACTCCTTTGGTAATAAAAGATTGAGAGTATATACGTATGTACTGCAGAGGCGCACGTGCATCAGGTAACAACGGAATTAGGCAAGGGAGAAATGAATATACGGTATTTAGAAATTCCAATCAATATTACGCACAAGGTGCTAATTTCCGAAAAAAACGAAAGTGAGAGGGAAAACAGCTACAGAAGCAAATTTCGTAAGGATCAGGGAGTTCGCGGTTCTAATACGTTCAAGGGTAACCAATATACAGGACGATAAAACTAGGTAGTCCGGGGGCCCAGTGTGTCACCCCTATGGGAAACAAAACTACACACGCCATAATATCAGAAACCACGATTAGAATAGTGTTACTAATAATAGCTCAGGCAACATTAGAGAAAACGCTAAAGATAAGTTTATACAAACTATCAGTTATACACCTAGAGATAGTTCTGGGAAACCAGAAAAGTCTAATGCCTCAATCATGTCGGAAAATTGTGTACCAGATAGTAAATGTTTTTCCACAGAACTCAGACTTTTGCAGTGTCCAGACGACACAGTAAAACGGTTCTATAGCGAAGACAGACAAGTTACGCGAATAGAGTTTCGTAAGCCCGCCAACGAAATTCTCAAAAGTGAGGCAAGTTCCAACAGAATGTTCACAAACGCGAATTGCGCAGCGACGCCGACAAAAAATGACATGGCGTTCCCCCATCCAACCACAGTTCAAAGCTGGCAATGTTACCCAATCCACCACTGCAGTAGAAAGAGAAACTACAGTTTTGAAAGCATGACCGCACGGCTTAGCTTCCTCAACATGCACAGTATGCATGTGCACTGGGCATAAGGTATCACACTGTGACCTGGTTTCAAACTCAAAAACAAATTCGTTATTGGGAACGCCAAATTGCAGTTAAAGAGCGAAACACTTTCACAAGCGGCGCGTGGAGATGCAGACACAGCTGTCCCCGTGCGAGACGACGATGACGAAATTGGCCAGGTAGGCATGATTGAGCCCTCACGACACAGCAATCTCGCGCAGTGGCAGAACCAACATGTTATGGAAAGGCAAATATGCGAATACAGGACGATAGACCGCGCTTGCAAAAGCTTCTACACCAATAATTTTATCACACATAAACGGTGTCCGTTATTTCGCCATGTTAGACACACGGGCTGTTCGAGGAGTCGTATCTCCTCAACTATAGTGAAAAATCAGAAGTTCAAACCAATTACACAGCAGTTCACAATAGTTGGTGAGACGGAAGTTATTGAGCCACCTAAATATAAAGTAAATTTCAGCATGCATGTATTAGGCAGTACTTTCGTGCAAGAATTCCTACTAATCGACAACCTGAGCGTAGATATCATATTAGGCTGCGATTTTATACGCAGATATGATGCGATACCATTTCTGAATCACAAGACATTATTTCTCAATGCAAGTAACTCCAAGAAATTACTGCAGGTTCCCACATATGACTACATATACGAGGAAGTATCAGCTAATACGATAGAACACACAATATGTCATATAGGATCTTTTGAGGAAGACAAAGTTACTGAAATCAAAGAGAAAATATACAAAAGTTTAGATAGTAAAGGAAGGATTCCAATATTTCAGGTAATATCAAGCTACCAGGATAGGTTCGCACAAAAGTTGACAGAGTTAACAGGGACTAAACATTTTGAGATAAAGATCGATTTAACAACTGATAAACCAATACATCGCCCTCCTTATAGGATTAGTCCGAAAGTCATGGAGTAATTAAGTAAACAAATAGACGAAATGATAGAAGCAGAGATCATTGAGAAATCTTCTTAACCAAATGCTGTGTACCCAGACTTGTGTTAAGAAAAACACAGTCGGACTAACTTCTTATCTGATTTTAGACTTCTGTATCAGTATGTTAAGAGAATACAATGTCCTTTACCAAGGTCGGAAGACATTTTAACTACCCTTCAAAATACTAAATATTTTACATCCCTCGACCTTTTGTCTGGATTTTACGTGATCCTGTTAGAGATAAAGATAGGCATAAGTTTGCTTTTTCGGTCAATGGGATTGATTTGTATCATTACAAAAGACTCCCTATGGGCCTTTCTTCTAGCCCACAACACTTTCAAGAATGCATAGACATTTTGCTTGGCCCATATATGTGGAATACTGCCATTGCTTAAATCAACAATATTTCTATATTAGGAGATACCTTTGAACAACATTTAGATAACCTTAAAATAATATTTTACACATTACGAAAATTTAATGTTAAAGTCAATTTAAATAAATGTAACTTTGCACAGCAGAAAATAAAAGTTCTAGGGCATTTGGTTACGCCTGATGGTATCACAACTGATCCCGAGAAATTACAAGAAATCAGACGAATGGCACCAGCTTCTAATGTTAAAGAATTAAGATAATTTTGGGAATTACATCTTATTTACGAAAATACATACCTAATTATGCTGCTGAAGCTGAGCCATTAGTTGAACATATGAAGAAAGGTATCAAATATCAATGGGGCGATTCACATCGAGAATTTTCAGAACTAAAATTAGCATTAGAAGAAGATTCCTTCTTACATAAATTTGACGAGGACAAAGTCACCATTTTAGCATGTGATGCATCCCAAACAGCTATAGGCGCAGTTCTTATGCAGGAGACCACAGAGAAAATTACCAATATTATAGCTTTTGCTTAGAAAAACCTTCTTCCAGTGGAGTTTGTTGGTCTGCTACAGAACGGGAGCTAGGACCATTAGGTACTTTTGTTCGTACTTAAGACAATACTTATACGGAAGAAGGTTCATGATTGAGACTGACCATGCCAGTCTACGTTATTTAAAAAGTATGGCGGATCATAACTTGTGCAAACAGAAAATGGCCATAAGTTTAATGGAATTCGATTTTGAACCTAGAATAGTTAAGGGTAAAATGAATACATTACCAGATGTGCTCAGTATAATATCTACTTCATTTATGGCTAAGACTAAAGACATTGTCCTTTATAACATTACTTATAGGGTTAGAGATCATATTGAGGGTTCAGAAAATTTATATCAAATGCTAGTCGAAGCTATAATTCAAAACAGCGAACAGGAAGACGAAGTGAAACAAATAGTACTAAAATATAAAAAAAACTCATTATTCAGAATTCAAAGAAAGCATTCTCGAAATAACTTGAACTCTTGACCCAACAACGAACATGAAATTTTTGGTGGAATACCAACTTATTTTAATAAAACCTATATTAGAAGCCACGGCAGACATACCCGGAATAAGTATAGAATTCATTCCAGGGGGGAAGTAAAGACAAAACTAAATATAGTGTGCTAGACTCTGTCCTGAATATTCTAATAATTAGTTTTGTGAGGCCAACCAAACTAAGTTTGTTCCTATCTATAACCACGAAGAGGAATTAATTATATATAGAATGACATAGATTTAATTAATTTGTTAGCAACTCAAACTTTTTTCAATTCATCATTTCAGGGAGAATATAACGACGACCATTTACAAAAACCGAAAACAGCATTGTTATAACCTCAGAAGGCAGAAGCCAAATATCTTAAACTTGATCGGCGATATCGCATCGCAGCCAATGGAGAAATTTATTCTCCTACAGGCAAAAAACATTTAACTTAAGTACGAAAACATTGCCAGAATGAGATTATTTCTGCCCACCATGATTCTCTATTGGGTGGAAGTCACTTTGGAACTTATAAAACCTTAACTAAAATAAAACAAGGGTATTACAGGGACATGATGCACTCTAATGTGACTAAATATATAAAGAATTGCTAAATGTGTCAGAAAATGAAAAGCAGTAATAAAAAGCATATTGGCTTGCTCCAACCGATAGAAACACTCCCCCCCCCCCCAAAAAAAAAAATTGCTCAAATTTTGGGCGCTGGATGCTAAGGGTCCATCACGAAAATCCAAGCAAGGTAATATATATATATATTTTTTTTTTGTTATGACGGAATTCGCTATCCGATATGTTGTTGCTAAACCGATACCAAACATATATTGATGCATCTAAATGTGCACAATGTATTAAGGAAGTCATATTGATTTTTGGGTCTCCTGAACAAATGTTAACAAACTTCGGCACTTCATTTAGCAACGAATTGATTTCAAACATATTAAAGCTCTTACAAATAAATAAACTGGAAACTTGTGCTTATAACCCGGCCTGTAATGGTTTAGTTGAGAACTCGAATAAGGCAATGGTCAGAAACGAACTTCGCACGCACTTAACGATCCAGAAAATTGGGACAAGTATCTAGATTATATTATTTTTTAATTATAATACTTCAGTGAGTGCTAGTACCAAGTACATGCCTTTTTATATGTTACATGGTCAGGGAGCGGTGCAGCGTATACATGTTCTGTTCGGTAAGTTCTCCACATCCACAAGGTCAGTAGTTTGGGAGACCCAATTGCTAAACAATAGGTAGCAAGATGAAGATAACTTATTACGCAATCAGCAAGCTCAAAAGTTCTATTTCGATAAAAAAAACATAACGAAAACACATTTCAAGTAGGCCAATATGTGTGGGCGAAGTCTGGATTATAAATTTAAAGGACCATATTTAATTTAAAATACCGTCAGGCCCCTATCTTATTGATCAGGATAGCCATGTACGGCATTAAACAACGAGATACTGTATCCGCAAGGAACGTTAAGCTAGCACACGTGGAGAATAAACCAGCTGTAATGAAAGGGTTGTTAGCATAACATAACTTGTTCCAGGTGAAGGATATGATGTCAGCAGACCGAGCAGTAATTGCCATATTCAGTGCAAGTGCAGTGCAGGGGTCGTCATCAGGGAAAACATTCCGCACGCATGCAGGAATTGACTGGAAACCGCTGACGACTGCACTGCATCACGAAGAGTCTCTCCGGCTCGTCTACAAGGTACCATTAAGCACGCCCGTATTACCAGATTCTCTCGAAATGTGGGCTCACAAAGCACGTAGTTTAAATTTTTCCACTACCTGTCACAATACACAAGTACTTAAAGAGTACGTAGTAAACATTGAAAACAATTTAATCACTGAATTTTTTTTAATGAAAGTGAAATAACAGTAAGGAAATATCCCGAAATTCAAATCCTTCGGGATCTTGTCACGTGGTGTTGTTATGTACTTACTGACAGGTACTTTGACGAACTTGTGACTAATGACCAATATTTAGATACTAAGATAAACACTTTGCAGAACAGAATCCAAGTTTCTAATGTGATATTAAGCTCTACTATTTCGAACGTCATTAATATGTAAACTCAGACAGAAGATAGATTGAACACTTTAGGGGAAGCAATAAGATCTATTACGATCACTCTAAATAGTCAGACTACATCCATGAACCAGGCTGAAATAGCTATAATGTTAGAACAATTGTCTATGACAGTTATTTGACACGTAATTATCACTGTAATAAGAGAGCAGGAAATTCTAACTTATATTAATCATTGCAAGGAAAATCATTTGCAATTACATAGTAGTAAACAAAAGCTTTTGCAAGACCTCAGTAACATTAAAAAACCTTTAACTTCCTCAGTGACTTATACTCACCATACCATTAGTTGACATTGATAAATACTATTCCAACAATTTGTTATTTCCAAATCGCAAATGTTAATTATGGTGCAAATCCCACTCATTACGAGTAATAGGCAATGGGAACTTTATAATGTTATTCCAACACCTTACAAACACCATAATCAAACATGTAGCTTGGTGAATGAACACATTAAAATTGCTCTGGAAGTTCATACAAAGGAAGTCAGAGAGATCACTGCACAATCGCAAATTGTTGACAACATTTTTCGCATACCTGAAGTAAGCATCCCCACTATAGAACAATAGTGTAATAAAGCAGCTATTTTATTAAATAGCACACAGGAAGTTCCGAATCACTGGAAGTTTGTGTGTGAAAATTGTAATAATTTATTAATTAAAAGTATCTTCCCCCACCAGTACGTTATTGTAATTGCATTATGTAAGTTGATAATTGTCTGTACCAATACTTCACATAACAGTGTGATAAAACTGACCGACATTGGAAGTTTGAAATACAGTTGCCTTGCGGCTGCCACTTGATGTAGAATAAAACCATTTTCATTGAGGTAAAGTACTTATGTAACACGAAATAAAACCATTTTCATTGAGGTAATGTACTTATGTAACACGAAATAAAACCATTTTCATTGAGGTAATGTACTTATGTAACACGAAAGCCCCTACTTTTCATTGAGGTAATGTACTTATGTAACACGAAATAAAACCATTTTCATTGAGTTAATGTACTTATGTAACACGAAAGGGGCTTTCGTGTTCTTCCAATCCATTGGATGAAGGAAAAACCTTTTAATACTGCGCAATTAGGGCTCGGAACAGGAATACATGTCAGTTCAATTAATGAGTCTATGGATAGTAATTGAACGTAATAGTTTCTAACTTTTGCAAAGTTGCCAGACGCACCATCCATTCAGAAAGTCATTATTGATGGTAGTGATAAAATGTTTTACGTTCTCTCCCACCAAGAATACGGTTACGTGGTATAGGGTGTATAAAGTGGGCAGCGTCCCACAACGTCACAGTTATTCGCCTGATGCGGCAGGTGACAAATCGTTTCTCTCTCCTGCTCCTCTTAGCTGTCAATTCAGTACGTTATTTTACGCTGCACTGCTCGCTCGTGATTGGCTGTTGGTCAAGTAACAATGGAGCTCAGCTGGTATATATTTACTCACTTGACTGGATTATTTCAACAATTTACTGGGTCAGTCAGTTCTAGGCGGGTTTAAGTTAAATTTCAGTCTGGAGTCTTAATTAACTACTTCTTGCAGTCCGCACTGAATTCTTTTCTCTATACCAAGTGAAATTACGTTTTTTTCAGTATGACGTGTTTTTTAATTCCAGAAAACTCTTTTGGCTTCGACAGCTGGCGCAAGGATTAGGCACACTGTAATAGAAAATTGGACAATTTTATAGAAATGAGTGTGGCAGTAGAATCTCCACCGAAGACAGTCTCTACACCAGTTGGGACAGACGGCACAGTAAGCGCCAGCCTCTCTCGTTCAATTTCAATCTTATCAACCACAATAGTATCGTACATATTTACACTAACATAGACAATTTAATTCTACAGTCAATGAAAGACGCTGCTGGCATCTTATTTCAAGGCATGGTCTTCGAAAATGCTGCTGAACTAAAAAAAAAAAACAGAGTCTCGTTCATTAACCTACTCCAATTTTCCCCTCGATGACCAGTGGTAACACATACAGGTAGTTAGTAAAATTGGGTTTGGCTGTGTTGGGGACACGGCCGTTTGTTTTTTCGTGAATACGTCTACGTTGACGCGCTCGGACGCCTTGATATTTACATCACGTTCCCGGCACCGCTTAACTCGATCATATGGCGTTTTTTTTGGGAAACACTGGATTACTTTTGAGATGCTACCTTTCCAACCGTATACGATTTCTGTAATTCGACTTGGCCTTTTGGCGCGTATAGGTCGAAATTGTGTTAAGTTTTCTTAATTTTTTTTACATTAAACGCATATAATTTCACCATAACCACGCCACGCGAATGTTTTTTTTTTTTTACACGCGATAGATTGATCATGACGAGAGTTGTTGATTGAAACTTAAACGAATGTCGTATATTTTCCTAGTCGATAGTTATACTACGCGTAAGTTATGATACTAGGCGAAACGAACTCAAAATTTCGTTACCCCCCCACCACCCCCCGCACGCACAGGGCCATGCGCGATGCTTCACAGTCCTCACTCAACGTAACATATTCTTTGATCCTTTGGCAATCGAGTGGAGTAATTTAATCTCGAATGCAGGCGATAGATTCGGAGCTGCAATCCCAAACTGTATCCTCCGATTTTGTTATCATCGGAATTTCTGGATTTCCTCTCACTACGGTCGCAAAAAAAAAAAAAAAACGCAGAACTATTCACGTCAAAAAATATAAAATGTCATTCACACTTAAATGTGTTATTGGACGCACTTGGCAACAAATGGTCGTCGGCAATGCGTATAAAGTAACCTGAACAGGGGTTTAGTTGAGAGGGACGAACTGTACCGCAGTGCTGGGTGCCATATGCTCGACTTGCTTCGAGCAGACTTCGGGTGTATTTTATCTTCCCGGGGGCCGTTATCTCAGAAGCTGTGCAGCCGGGACTGTTTGTTCACTCATGTTTTTATTCCGTCTGCTTCTCAGAATAATGGAGAGCCATTATGTTGACACGGTGGCTTTGTTGTTGTCTTGTTTTGCCCCGAGCACCCGCTGTATCTCACGTGTGCGGCTCAGAAGTTGCCGGGACTTGTTACACGGTCATAAATGAGAATTTGTTGAGGCCCTCCACTTTACTGTTTGTTGTAGTTATTCAAGACGTATTCTCCTCTTGTTCAAAAGTAATTCCAATAGGTATACATTCTCAGAACGATTCTCATTTATCGATAAACATGCAGCGTTTTATTCAGAATATTTTGAATTTCCGTTATTTGTTTTCCTCTTTATTCTTCTACACGTCCAACGAAAAGACATACAAGCGCATAAGATTAATTATAATTCTTTATGTGTGCTTACGTACTTTTTTTCGCTCAACTGAAAAAAAAAAGTCTAACTCCGTAAAATATTATTTCTTTACGTACACGTTGTTTCAGAGATAAGGATGACTTTAAAACGCGCTTTTTTTAATACAAGATTTAAATTGCATACTTATTAGTAATGCCAATAAAAATTTGCATAGGTTTCTCTTTAATCTTCACATATGGTATTAATAAACATTCTCTTCTATAGGCTGTTCACGGTAAAATGAGCACTTTTGAAAGCCCTGCTTAAGATCTACTTGTTTGCACGTTGTGTATTCCTCCGCCTTATGTAAGATTAACATAGTCATGTGCCTCATCGCTTTATTCAAGCGTCGGTCAAGTGAAACTGTGAAATTATTAGAAAAGTAAATATTTAATAAATCTCCTCGTTTTCACACTTCGATGCATTAAATAACGCAGAAAGCGAAAGAAATCATTCAAGTTATCAGAAATGGTTGCCTAACACTTTTTATTCCACTTTAAGGTATGGAATGACTTTCAATCCATCGTTACCAACTTTGCTGAGCGCATGTCACTCAGTGCGCTCGTGAAACTATATGAACGTAGCGGCAGTGACTTTTTTCTAAGGTTGATTTCAAAAGTGCTCACTTTATCGTGAACAGCCTTTTATAAGAATACTGCAGCGATATTAGGCCCATATATGATGCCCCTGCACTTGTGCGTAGTTCACGAGATTAAAGTGTATAAATTGCTTTCACACAAAATGTTTTGTCCGTATATTGCATAAGGTAAGCTCGAATCTTTTCCTGAAAGTTATAACAATTTACCCTGTAAAATTCGAAACATTAAAAAAAAGTGCTTATAGTTAAAATGTGGACTTTGCAAAGGAAAATATTTACGTTTATATTCCAGACGTTTTGTCAATTTCTAAAAGGGCAATGTAGTATTTTTGAGCAGTTAGACGCAATAACATACTTGCATAAGTGTTAATCTTTTTTTCTTTTGGCTAGTGATGTATTACAGGGTAAACTAAGGGGTCATGGATGGAGAAATACGCTAGATCAAATATTAGCTAATATCAGTTAGGAAGTTAAACAAATTTATCAAACTTAGGCTGATAAAGGTCCCTAGCGTAACCAAATCTAGGAGTTGAGAGCAGGTTAATTATTCGTTTAAAACAATTATATAGGTCGTATAGGCGTGCTAAACTGGTTTTCAAAAATGTTAAGCAAATACACCTTCAATCCTAGTACAAACCAGCCACAAACATTAACTGATGTCACTGATCTGTAAGCGCTAAGCTACATCGATGGCCGCCGTGGCTAAGCGATTAGCCTCCTCGCCTCCTAGCAAAGCGAACTGGGTTCAATCCCCGGCCGGGTCACTTCCGGATTTTCGCATGTGCGAGATGCTGGTCGGAGGGTTTTCCCAGGGATCTAATCGGCTCTCAAGAACTCGTTATTAACAGCCATCCAAATTTCTTCACTTCACTCATGCTAAGCTACATTAGCAGATGTGTGCAGGTAAGATACAGTGGCAGCAGTTTTGGTTGGTTTGAGTTAAATTAAATATACTGGCGAATGCACACACTAAGTCAAGAGCCGAGTGCTCATTTTTGGTAACGGAGGTTGAATATATGTTAATTTGAGGCCACAGAACTGAAAAAAAAAAGATAATATGTAGGAAATATTTATGTAAACTTTCACCAAGTGTCTCTCAAATTAACTATACCTAGCCTTATTCAATGAAATGAAACCAGATTCTGTCAAACTTTATCTGGTGTGACTGCGCCAACATAGCATCTTTCAATGAATTACACTTTGAGTATTCGTGTTAGACTATTGAGGTTTCAAAATGTAGCTAATTTACAGACGATTAAATTTGGTGAATTTTCAGATGATTTTAGTTCGTGAAAATGGGAACGCTGTAGAGCTTATCTACATTAGACTGAATAAAAAAAACATGGTCTAAACTTAGCAGGTCAGTGTAAATTAGTTCTGGTAGTTACAGTTGTTTGGCATACGCTATGTTCGTATTAGTGCATAAATACATTAACTGAAACAACGTTTACTTTTCGCTTTAACTTATAACAAATAAAAATTATTCTCACATGCACCAATTAGAGTAGAAAACCTTCCCAACGCACGTAAGTGACATTGACTGAATTAATGCGCCATTTCAACTAGCAAAATTTTGCGTTACACTAGCTTGCTTAAACACACATTATGTATTTGCTTGTGCTAACCTGCATTAAATTTTCAACGAAATTCACGAACGAACACCATGTAGCACAGATCCGCTGCAACACTCTCCTCCTATCCCGCACCACGTGCAACCAACTGGCACTAACGTGTGGTGATATGTGCCAACCTGCGCCAACCTTCACCAAAAGTCATCAAACAAACAAGATCAGAGCTGGTTTGTGCGGGTAAGATTTTCTTACCAATTTGGTTTATTGCCAGTTATACAATGTTGAATTAAAATATTGACAATCTGACCGTAAAATAAATATACCCATATAATGTTTAATCACTGATTAAAGGGAATCCATTCCTGCCATTTTGGGATTTGTAGAATTTTCGCAAGAACCTGTATTACACGTATTTTTATTAGGTTTACAGGTCTATAGGACGCAGACTTTTATAGTATTGTAGTATTAAGTATTATTAATTATTTTATATTTTAATTTTTATTAAATATCATAGCTTTGTTCAGTTTGTGAAGTTATTTAACTGCCGTAAACGCCCGCAATTATTGATATCTTATTTTTTACCAGCAGATATAGACTATTCACGGTAAAGTGAGCACTTTTGAAATCCCTCTCACTTATAATAATCCTTACTACTATATAAATGCGAAAGTGTGCTTATTTGTTTGTTTGTTTGTTTGTCCTTCTTTCGCGTCAAAATGGAACAACAGATCGACGTGATTTTTTGCACAGATATAGTTGGAAGTCCAGAGAATGACATAGGTTACTGTTTTATTCCAGGAAAATTTCAAACTGCTCCAAAATATGACGATTAGTGATGTACATAGGTACCGGATTAAACTTTTCTTAAGATTACTGCATAAAAAGCATTGTTAAAAGTCCTTTCTTTTTTGTCGATGGGCCGTCTTACATTCCTTCCCAAGAGCAGCAGTGGCTCAGGGGGTAGAGAACTCGATGGTGGGGCCGCAGTATCTCAGTGGGTAGAGAACCCGATAATGGGGCGGCAGTAGCTCAGTGGGTAGAGAACCCGATAGTGGGACCGCAGTATCTCAGTGGGTAGAGAACCTTATAGAGGGGCCGCAGTAGCTCAGTGGGGTAGAGAACCCAATAGTGGAGATGCAGTGGCTCAGTGGGTAGAGAAACAATAGTGGAGACGCAGTAGCTCAGTGGGTAGAGAACGCGATAGAGGGGCCACAGTAACCCAGTGGGTAGAGCACCCAATAGGGGAGCCACAGTATCCCAATTTGTAGAGCACCCAATAGTGGAGCCACAGTATCCCAATGGGTAGAGCACCCAATAGTGGAGCCACAGTATCCAAATGGGTAGAGCACCCAATAGTGGAGCCACAGTATCCCAATGGGTAGAGCACCCAATAGTGGAGCCACAGTATCCCAATGGGTAGAGCACCCAATAGTGGAGCCACAGTATCCCAATGGGTAGAGCACCCAAAAGTGGAGCCACAGTATCCCAATGGGTAGAGCACCCAATAGTGGAGCCACAGTATCCCAATGGGTAGAGCACCCGATAGTGGAGCCGCACGCGAGGCAGCGGGTAATAGCTAGTAGTCAATAAATATATCTGGTTTTAACTTTAGAAGTTATCTTCCGAGTGCGGTGGAATATACGTACTGTGTTCATTACTTAAATGGCAATATTTATTTTAAAAAGAGGTTAAAAAATAAAATATGGCTGAAAGGAAAACGTAACTAGGGCCTCAAAAGTGCTCACTTTACCGTGAACAGTCTATATTCGTAAGTATTAATAAAGGCAGCGCAGCTGTAGCAACTTGGCAAAGGTAGGTCGTGCGAACGATTTCGTTATACCAAATTAACTGTTACGTAAAACATAAAAGTGTATAAATACAAGATAGCGGGGACACGTCATTTTTAATATCGTACTATTATTCGTCACATATTTTCTGGTTAGGATATTAGCGGTTACATAAATGCTGATAAAGAAAAAAACTGGAATCAAGTAGTGACGTTACGGCTTGCGATTGGCTGCTACATTTTATCGCTGTCTGCAGTTTATGAGTAGGTACTGGTTAAGCCCAATTCATTTACAAATATTGATGGAAGCGCCGATAATAAACCAGTTTAAACTGACTGGGAATGATATTCGTTGATTTTCTTTGATGAATATTATTAGTTTTTTTTTTTTTTTTTTCAAACAACAATGGTTAACATTCACGCTGTAAAGGATTTTGAGTGCCCTACTTTGTATCTGCTTCCAACATAAGCGTACTTTTGTAATAACTGTCCTACTGATTTTGAACTCTCTGAAGCGCTTTTTTCATGATGCTTCAGACTACAAAAATAAAGTATAAAGTTATTTCTGCTGCTGTTACTTAAACTGGTTTTAATTACTGTAAAGTTTATACATCTATGTTTAAGTGGCTATCAATAAATTATGCCAGGTTTTTGATCTTTCCATTAAATAATTTGGGCAGAATAGTTCACAAATATTCATTGATAAAAGATTTTAAATTTTTTTACATTTGAGTAGATAAGCAATGCTCATAATATTTAGAGTGTTTTCTGAAAACAGCACTAGAAACTACCCGATGGTCTAAATTCAGCTACCATTGTCTTAAATATCGTCAAGTAGTATAATCGTGTTTTCAACGCAAGAATATTTACCAAATATTTTAAATATTTAATTTCTATAAACTAATGGATATTTATAAAAGGCATTTTCTTCAGTTTCGAGTACAATCGGAGCATTTTACTTCGTTAAACAAACACTTTTAAAAATGTATGGCAATTCACTTGCTAGTTAGTTTTTTTTCTGTCGCCGAATAATTTATGCTGTAGATTTAATTACGAATTCATATACAAATTCATATAATCTATTTAAATATTCTTCCAAAATCAATAACGTATTTAATAACCACATAACACCCCACCAGATACGATTACCATCATGTTTGTTTTAAATGCAATGATTTCCCCGTGACCGTAACCTATCCTTGCGTTTAAGATAACCTTGGGCTACATGTAATATAATTATTGTTATATCAAAACATGTATTAAGTAAAAGAAAATGTTACTAAACTGCTCTTAAAATACAATCAGACCTTCATATTAATCATTAACCACTAAGCCGGCATTTAATACGTATCGGGTTTTAATATGTTGAGTTGGAAAGTAAAATTTATTATTTAATAATATTTCTACAGACATTTTTTTAATGCCGCCTAGCGAATTATAAAAGTAAAAAATATTATGAAACACTTTTATAAAAACCAACAGATTTACACAGAATTAAAGTTGACTTTAAATATGAAACTAATAAAAAATATATTTACTCCCTTCGCTTTAGTACACAAGCTTCAATGAAACAACTACAATAGATTTAGACAATTTGTTTTAATCATAACGCATGACTTTAACAAATACAAAAAATCAAGCAAGTTAGGCTGTGTGATAAGTGCGAAGAAGACAATAGTATTTAAAAGGTGAGAACGAGGGGCAAAGGAGAATGCAAAATATGGCGGTGGATATCTTGTAAATGAGTAAGGGTGTACTGTCCAGAGTTTATATCAACAATGAAAAACGAAGAGTCTAAGGAAACTAGAGCACGCGCGATATATAAATGCAATTTCTGGAACAATTAAGTAATGACTAGAACTGATTAAAAAAAGATAGCGTGGAGGAGGGTTAAGAGGAGAATAAAAAATGAATTATAAAAAAATTAAATATTGGATAGCAGGATAAGGTATACAAAAATCTTGTACAAAGCTGTAACCGTTTAAGGATAGCAGGCATGTCTGTGTAAGCGTGTGGATATTGGAGCTTTGATAAGTTGAGTGATGTGGAGTTTTTCATTTGTATATACAGAAATATACATATACAGAATGCTCGGAAATTCCTCTTACAAACTCCTAGGACTTGTAAAAGAGAATGAGTAGACTAATTTTTGAATACGGACCCATGCCCGGAAACGTACAGTTTCCGTGCTACAGCCATTTCAAATCAGGTGTATCACTCGCCCACTTCCGTTGAGGGAAAGAGCAATGTCTCGGATGGAGTCCCATTGAACGAGTAATTGTTCGCATACTCGCTGACGGGCTCTGTGTAACCTGATGCAGTACAGCCTCTTCCAATTCGGGAGTGCGGCGTCTCTTTGGAGCACCACAGTCGTTCCAGTTGGCGGTGAAGGTACCTTTTTCTCGGAGCCGTTGCGTAACTGTGGCAGGAAGAGTATGCGATGGTGTCGCACGTTGTGGATGACGCTCTTGATACAGCAGACGAGCTGCTCCTCCATTACCTTCAGCTGTGCCATGCACAAGGATCATGTCTGTGTATTCCGCAAACGTGTACTCGACCATGTTAATCGGAGACACCAAGGCGCGTGAATGGGGCTCGAGGCAGTGTAGACATCGCGTGCCCTCAGGGGATTGTCTGAAGTAATGAACTGCCTACCCGGTTGCATACCAACACAGGCACATCCGAGACATTGCTCTCTCCCTCAGCGGAAGTGGACGAGTGATACACATGATTTGAAATGGTTGTAGCACGGAAACGGTACGTTTACGGACATGGATTCCTTTTCAAAAGATAGTCTACTCAGTTTCCTTTACAAGCGCTAGGATTTTGTAAGAACAATTTCCGAGCACTCTGTATCTAGGTACATAATTATACAGAAATTTAGACAGTAATTTACTGTCCAAAAATGAAAAGAAAATTACTTGCGGTATGGTTTTGAAGACATTTAAAAAATACCTAATTTTAAAAAGAAATAATGGACATAATATAAACTATTCCTACCCAGTGTATACAATTTATAAGTATAACAGGTAGGTTATTTTCGACCGATATTATACTATGCCAGTCTCAGTAACCAATGAACTCTCCAAGGGGTAACTCATACGTAAACCCTGCCACTGCTTTATGCTGTGACCGGTTCTCACTAATTATCATCGAACACTAACACTACAGCTTATCGATTGTGATAACGAAACGAAGAATAACTACAGTGCACATAAAAAATTTTATTATTTCCAATACCAGATTGAGAGGCGGGGTGAAATATTTATGTTGACCAAATTACAAAATATATTGTCTATACGAATTTTCGTACCTGGGGAAAATTTATTGATAACTAATATGTTGCCTGTAGTTTCAGTTTAAACCCTACTGCCTCTCTTTTATGATAAAGTATTTCTTAGAGGAAAACGTGACCGAATAGCAACAGGGTGTAAATAGGTTCTGTTAAAAATATAATAGAATTTAAGAATGGACCACTCTGTGGGACAGAATATTCAAGCTAAATTTTACACACATTTCGTAAAATAGGAGGTGAAGATTTTTACTTGAAAGCAGAACCTGTACAAAATGTCTCACGTGGAGCTAAAATGGCGCAGGAGTGGTGCCTTGGTAAATTCCGGGCCCAAAAATCATAGCCATCCGTAAATCTAACTCCTGGGGTGTGAAATGTTTAGAGTCGTAAATGGCAGGGGTGCGAGAGGAAGGATGCGGACAGGTAATAATTTGGATTTTAAATGTATGCAGAAGAAATCGTTAATTACTGGAATTAGTTCATTGTCTAGAAATTATTAAAAAAAAAAAGTAAATTAAATCGTTTGAAGCGGAAATTTCAAGTTAACATGCAGATATAAAAATTGTGGCAGAATATTTTAAAGGGGTGGAGGTATCTGGGGAAACTAAGTAATACATCTATTAATGCTATGCACTGAAGCTGAGCACCCTGATAATTCCGAAGAAACCAGGAGGCAATTTGATATGCGTAACAATTTCGTCCTTGGTTCCTTCTTTGTTTGCGGCCTTAGAGAAGCAATAGATATGGAAGGAGGGCAGGCGATGTTGATGTAAACAGCAAGAGACGATAACACATGAACGGTAGAGTTGCATAAAATTAGCATAGACCTTCGAGACGGTAATACAAATGCGAAGGCAAGTACTTTAATAAACCGTGCCCGCAGCAAACTGTATAAATAATTAGGATTGTTCTTAAGGCTGTTCACAATAAAGTGAGCACTTTAAAAATTAACCTTAGAAAAAAGTGACTGCCTCTGAATGCTTATATTTTAATGGGCGCACTGAGTTACGTTTGCCCCGTAAAGTTCGTAGCGATCGATGCAAAGTAGTTCCATATCCTAACGTTGAATACAAATTGTTAGGTAACTATTTATAATAGCTTAAAAATAGTATTTATTTCGTTTCCTGTTTTTATGTATTGAAGTGTAAAAACTAGCTGATTTGTTAAATATTTACTTTTCTAATAACTTAACAGTTTCACTTGACCGACGCATGAACAATGTGATGAGGCCCATGGCAATGATAATTTTACATAAGGCGGAAGAACACACAACATGTAAACGAGTAGATCTTAAGCAAGGCTTTCAAAAGTACTCATTTTACCGTGAACAGCCTATAGTGGTTTTATTGAAATGATTTTGATACTACACTAGAGAAATTTACTGAGATCCTAAAAGAAATTTCCACACTAATACACCAATATACTTATCGTGGCAGTAGCTCTTTACGTACTTAATTGTACGGAGATACATTTTGAATTTCGTTTGCAGGGCATTCCGAGTATATATGCAACCTGTGGCTAAACGTTGACGTCATAGCAATTCCAAGGACAGAGTTAAATTTCAAACTCGTTCGCTGTCGTACTTTGTCGATTTATCGTCACTGGTGTTATGGTTTAAACATGTACGAAAATTTCCTGATAATTTTCAAAATCAAAACGGCAATTGATCTATTTTAAGTTCATATCACAGCTCAATCGTGTACCCTCACCGTAAATAATAAGAATTTACCATTACATTCCGTAAAATGCATCTTTTCCTCTGTGGGTGCACGTATATTATTAAATGCTAGCGATTTCAAACAGCCGCATTCGATGCTTATTTAAAGATCACTTTTACCACAATTTTCACCTCTGGAAACATGCTGCGACTTATCCAGTGCAAGTACTGTGTACGCAGTAGTGAAATGGCGTAGCGGTTCCTCGCACGATATAGAAATCTCTGCAGAATTTTTATCTGCCATAACAACACCAACATTCAAATATAATTTGGTAAAGCAGTGACGTGCAGTCCGCCCTGTAATAAAAATTTCAAAGTAAGTGATGTAAATGTATGTACATACACGTGTGTGTGTGTGTATGTATATATATATATATATATATATATATATATATATATATATATATATATATATATATATATATATATATACACACGCAAATATTCAGATAAATGTATGTAGTAGTTATAAAATGGCAGTTGTGCTCCTCTGGCATCCTGGCAGGGTGCCAGATTCCCAAGGCAGCCATATTGGCTCACGTCACGCCAAAACCTCCTGCTCTGTCGTTCTTTGTCAATGGCGACCATTTTGGATTTCCCTTTTTCCCTCAGAATTTCCCTTTTTCCCTCTTGCTCTAAAATTCCATCAAATCACTTCATGCTCTTGCTTTCCTCTTCTTTTTCACATGCTCTGTCATTCCGATGTAATTTTTTATGTTGCTCTCTCATTCCCTCCAATTTTTCTCTCGTTCATTCTATGCCTTGTGATTTTCTCATATACCTTCCGGCTTCCTATATTTTATTTCTTGTGTCCCTCTTACTAGGATGTCCACTAAACTAGATGCACAAGCCCAAGGTTTAGGTGTGATGCTCGCAGAGATGGAAGGCCTTATACACCGTACGATTGTTCATGTCCTATCTGATTTGCGTTCAAACTAGTAACAATGGAGACATTGTTAGCATGTATGAGATGCGGTCATCCAGCGAATCTCTAAGACTGAAGATAATATCGCAAAGTTGATTGTACATATGCGTCAAATCACCTTATATGTATAGTATGAACAGTATAATTTCGCTTTTATTACAATGACTGCTGCCAACGAGGATTTACATTGTGCGATCAAAAGTGTGCACAATAATTATTTACTGGCTAAGCATGCGCACATGGAGCACGATGATGCTTTGGAAGATGTATTCTAGCTGATAACATCTCGGCTAGATAATTTAGAACTTACTGTCCCACCTACTGCTGAAATTAAGACTGAACAAGGCATCAAACCCAGGACTGGGAGGAGGCAGAAGTTACTTCTGGAAGATACTGCGACTGGTGAAGAAGATGATTTGCCTTTAGCTGCATTGAAACGTAAAAAAGACTGAGTTAACTTGCACAGCATGACCGTTCGCAATTACCTATCGTCATACACAATGAGGTTTAATGAGGGAACAAAGAGTTTTTATAGGTGCAATAAGAAATTGTTCTTGAGGAACAAACAAGGTTTTTCTTCCCAATAATTTTTTTGCTGAAAAATTAATACGGGTTTCTCCAGGCCTCTATGAATTGCTGTTTAAACGCACGTCTAGCGAGAACTCGCACAAGGAACTTTGTAAGTACAAACACTTTTTTAGCCTCATGAGTGTACTTTTGGAAGACAATGACTCTTCTAGCAACACTTATAAGGGTGATACACACTGGAAAATCCCCAGTGTTGCTAATCTGTTCCTGGAAGTTGGCTTGGCTACTGGCTCAGGCCTGACTTCAAAGCTGAATGGGGGTAACCAACTTGAATGTGTATTCTGGGACAATTTCAATAAGCTCGTATCATATCTACATGTCTACGACTTCGAATTGCATCTCAGGATACTGACAACAATTCCCACATAAACAAGATTGTGAAGTATTTAGAAGAATTGAGTGAAAGTGGGTACATACATATATAGGCTGTTCAGTGTAAAGTGAGCACTTTTTAAGGCGCTTCTAAGTTTGTCCTTTCATCCAATCTCCATCTAAATTTTGCTATTTAATATGAACATTGCAATGTGACCAATAAATACAATGTATACGTTTCACTACCCTCAAAATTTAATGCCTGGGGCTGCAGTGAAATATATTTATTAGTAATTAAAGCCTGTTGGAAGGGCCTTAAAAAGTACTCACTGTACCGTGTGAACAGCCTATACCAAAAAAAGTCCTGTGCTTAAATTGCTACTGAGTTTCACCAGCCTGTACACCAAAAATACCCCAGGCAGCTTTAATTTTCAGATGGGTCTTGGCAGAGAATTCTACAACTGCTCCTTTCCTTGTTGATGGCTGTGAATAAAATTAATCACTATAGCACATATGGTGGGATGGAAGCATCAATAGTGGAATGGTTTAACCATACTCTGAAGACTGAGATGTGGCGAGAATTCTCATCTCAGGGAAGTTACAAGTTGCTGGAATTGTGGCCTAGATTGGTAGCTTCATACAATCATAGAGTACACCGCACCATATGCATGTGTCTAGCAGATGTTCGGAATAATTCTTTGCTGGAGATTGTGTACAAACCTGAGAATAAATTGGACACTCACAGGCCTAAGGAAAAGGTTGGAGACTACATCAATATATCACAAGTGAAGGGGAAAATTGCAAAATCATACACACCTAACTGAAGCACTGAAGTATACAGGTTTGTCAAGAATCGCCATTATGAACCAAGAACAT
The DNA here is from genome assembly GCA_029891345.1 of Dryococelus australis. NCBI lineage: Eukaryota > Metazoa > Arthropoda > Insecta > Phasmatodea > Phasmatidae > Dryococelus > Dryococelus australis. The sequence continues at coordinate 24,151,549 of CM056996.1, read as the reverse complement.
ATTATCTAACAGGCATGGATGGAACTGAACTCCGAGGTGCGTTTTATGAACAGGGGATACTGCTTACCAAATTTTCCGACTTTTATTTGGTTTAGAAACAGCTGGATAAAGCACTCAGCACTAACTGATGATGTATATTTGGATGCAACATTACAAGAGGTGTGATCTAACCTGTAGTGCCACCCAGAAATGTATTTTGTACAATATTAATTAATTAATTCTTACAAATAGATGTACTTGTGATGTGTAATTTATTCACACCGTGCATTTCCCTCATTATATCATACTCCCATCCCCCAGTTGTGTTATATGTCCATGCCAGTGTGTATTTATTTTCAGATTGATATTGCAGTGGACTGGGGCTGTACATGGATGGATATTAATAATGGTCTTGCACCTGTGATTATTTTCAGCTGGGCACCTAGCATGCTTTCACAGATTTGCAATTTATTAACATGCCTGCAGTTCTGAGAGCCACAGTTGATAATGATCACATGCTCCTCTTCACTTCCCACAGCAAGGCCATGGTTATTAATGACTTTTTGTAGAATTTGAGATTGGGATGTATTTATGATTTTTAATTCTGTGCAGTGCATGTTTATGTGTTCTTAAGGGTGTTACTTCGTATTCATACAGGTTCTCCCAACATGCATACATTCTTTCAGTTTGATTGCTTGTTATAATTCCTGGAGGTCTGACGGCCATGGTTGCGTTAATTGTCTCACAGGAGATGTGGAGCAGGGCGTATTTTTGACTTGTATTATGGTGATGGCATGGCGGTCGTTTATGATCTTGGAAACTAGCTGTAAGCCCAACTGTTCTCATTATCATTGTTTAATATTCAGTGTTACATGTTACACAAGATTCATGGTTACTAGAGCTGGCAGCCAACCTGCATGTGTGTGTGAGGATGGCTGTCAGCCGACTCACTCGTTTTTTTTAATCACTACTACTAGTTTGGTAGTCACCCATTACCACCAGGGCATTATTTCTTACAGCAGCTGTTATTGGTCATCGACCATTATTTCCAAATTGTATTACTATATGATGCATGCTGCTGCTTCGTACTCATGTCAGTTCTCCCCAAAATGCATGCGGGGTAGCATCGGCAAAAACTGTTGTTAATTGGCTCTGGGTTTAACGGGTCACTGATGGCGACCGATGGCCCCTTCTCATACATTGTTGTCCCTTAGGTATCGACTTGTTCATTGCCGTCTTCTAGCAGTGGGAAGGAGATCCAGGGGACCGAGATTATATTCGACTATTTGTTAGAGGAATGGAAATTGTTTCCCTGAGTGCACGCAATATGTCGATTACGTTCCGTACCACTCAGTGTGCATGCTCGAATTCACGGACAAGCTGGAGATATTTAAGTGCAGACACACAAGCATGATCGAGCTTCTTGTATCTTTTTGCACAATTGGCATGCATATAACTTTCATATAATCATTTTCTGAATGATAGAATAACCGTATGTTTTTCATGCTAATAATTTATATATTATATATATAACACATAAGGTACAGAAGCGCGAGCACTTTCACATTATCGTGGCACATGTGCATTGCTGTGAAAATTGCTCTATGTGGATGCATATATAACTTTTATATAATTATTTAATGATGGTTAGAATAACTGTATTTCCCATTTACATATAAAATAGAGATGTGCTAGTGCTCGCACATATGTGCGCTGCAGCACACTGGCTACGTATGAGTGCATTTAACTTTTATGTAGAGATGCATCGTGCCTAAAATTATTATGTATGAAATTTAATTTCTGAATGTTTGTGAGGGGCTATTTTTTCACACTATTAATTTCTACACATATAAAAAGCATGTGTGCATGCATGTGGTGGCTGCAGTTTTTTCCTATGTATATATTGAGAATTTAATATCCTCTTTTTTTTTTTTTTTACGGTGCCAAATTTACCGTCTGGTGAGTGCACAAGCTGATGCGAGAATTTATTTTATTTCTTCTCCTAACCGTGCAATTACGATTTCTTTTCGCAATTACAGGTTTATTGTGTGGCGAATGTATAGGCCGATGCGAGTATTTATTTTGTTTTATCTCCTAACACTTCCTTTGCAATGGTGGTCATGTGGTCTAGACGCCAAGCTTGGCGACCGAAGGGTGGTTGGATCGAAAACTCACGCATCCTGAATATTTTGAGTTCCGAATCAGCTACCAACTAAAAAAAATTCCGAGCACTCCTGGCAGCCACTGTTTGACCTACATTCCCCGATGATAGCATGCATCTGCTGGCGATGAGTGAACCAATCAAAACACAACAAATCGATACCAGTACTCCTAGCTGAAACCTGATGTCTATTCACTCGCCCACACTGTTGAGTTTTGTCTCTAAAGCAGTGAACTGAGTCATACCAGCTGTCAGTGTTAGCAGATGTGGCCTGAAGTACTGGCAACAGTTTCAAAGCCTCTGAAGTGATGCTGCAGACAAAGCATACATTAGCGACATTGCCATCATGTTTCGGCCCTCTGAGATTCTTGGCCCGTTGTCCCCTTCCTCTACCCTCCGAAATTACAATTACTATCATCAGTAGATGTAAGATATAATACAGATTCCCAACACATGCTTTAGCCGAGCTGGCGGGTATTAAAAACGGGATCACCAGAGCGCAAATCCACACATACATGCCCTATCTGCCAGGGCCATGTGTACCCTCGTCAGAGGAGCGAATCCCGGTACAAAACCAAGATATTTACATTCACGCCATGTAATTCATATTTGAGGTTCCGAGGAACGATTACAAAGGCCTGCAGCACTGTACTTGTGACAACCTTAATCATCAGAAACAGTATGTGCTGCACATGATAAATAGAATCGCGTATGAGCTGAATGGATGTGGATTGGACGCGACGTTGGAATTAGAAACACCATAAATAATTATCTCTCATTGACACACAACCAACTGCCAGAGGCTAAAATGCCAGGCTTGGGGATCGAAGAAGACTTTGAGGCCCCTGTCTATGGTAATGGGAAATTCGAAGTATGTATTACGCTAGCCATGCTACTAGGGTTCGCTTAACACAACAGAGGACACAAAAAGTCAGATAGGGAGAAAAGGGGTGAAAGACACGAAAGGACATAAAAGAGGCCGGAATGAATACGAGAAAGCCCCATGGCATAGAATGGATGAGAGAGAGATTGAGAGAAAGAGAGATATGAGGAAATGCGTGAGCATAGTAAAAAATAACATAGCAATGATAGAGCATGTGAAAAAATAATAGGAATGCAAGAGCTTGAAGAGATTGGAAGGAATGATAGAGCAGGAGAGAAAAAGGGAAATCCGGAAGGAAAAAAAGGAAATACAAGATGGTCGTCATTGGCGAGGAATGACAGAGTAGGAGGTTCCTGAGTGACATGATCCAAGATGGCCGCCATGGCACCCCGCAACCCTGCCAGGGCACGAGGTGGCGCAGAACCGTAATTTTATAACTACTGCACATATATGTACATTCAAAATCAGTGGCGAAACACGGAAGTTTTCAAGGGAAGCAGTGGTTGGTGGCTACTACAGTTGTATAGGCTATTAACGGTAAAGTGAGTAATTTTGAATGCTCTCTCATTTGGAATAATAGTCAATAAATATATTTTATTGTGATCGTAGACGTTAATTTACGAGTGTCTTTATTACTTAAATGGAAATATGTAGTTAAAGGATAAAAGTTGCCTGAAAGGAGAATATAACTAGGGCCTCAAAATTGCTCACTATACCGTGAACAGCCTATGCGCTGTCGGACCAATATACTATTAGTGGAGGTAAAAGCTTTTCACGGTTAACTGAGAGATTATTAATTAACTTTAAAAAAATAACATGTCCGGAACAAAGGAAAAACTGCTTCAGTCTACTCTGAACCAGGAAAAATCAAGCATGAGGTCCCCCACGGATCAATATTGGACCCCCTGCACTTCTTAGTTTATATAAATGACCACCCATATGCCGTAACACCCAGACACAACTTCAATTTTATTTGCAGATGATACAAGCATCTTAGTCTCTGGAGACTCAGTAAATTATCTTATACAAATAAGGGATGCAGCATTTACAGATCTTGATGCATGTTTTACTGGAAACAAATTAAATCTCAACCTAGGTAAAACATATGTTATGAATTTCCTGACGAACAGAAAAAAACACTAATTCATATGTTAGCAGTAATAGAGACAATATTAATGAAACCACAGTAATTAAGTTTCTTGGCTTAAAAGTAGACAATTTACTTAACTAGAAATCTCATATCGCCTATATTTACCTAAGCTAAGTTCAGCCTGTTTCGCTCCGCGAGGTGTTGCAGAGGTCTTGAACAAAAATACAACACAATGGTATATTTTGGACATTTTCATTGCATAATGTGTTATGGTATAATTTTTTGGGGTAATTCCACTGACAGCAAAAAAGTGTTTACATGCAAAAGAGAGCTGTAAGAATAATCAATGGCAAAAGAAAGTCAGCTCTTTTCCAGAGCTCAGATATTTTAACATTTGCATTCGAGTACATATTTTTTCAGTATCTTTATTCATGTCCGAAAACCGTAATTTATTTCAGAATAATGACTCCTTTCATAAGCATGATACTAGAATGAAAAACCACACATAGCTTCAGTTAACTTAAAACTTGTCCAGGAAGGGCCATCCTAACTTGGTAGCCAACTTTTCAATAAATTACCACAACACCTCGAAGAAATTTGCTTCTCTATCAAAAAAAAAAAAAAATTCTTTGAAAAACAGCTGAAAGAATGTTTTATTAAATGTGCATTTTATAGAGTAAGTGAACATCTAAACTACAAAAATTAAAATAATTCTGTACAACATGTCATTATACGCATTTATTATTCCGGATTTACTCGTTCCCTTTTTCTTCTGTTTCAGTGAAAAGACGACACCCCACAAAATGTTGAAAGAAGATTAGTGAAATTATGAAGAAAAGGCATAATGTGTGTACGTGCAATTTCACCTCTGTAGTGTGCGTGTGTGTGTTTGCTATGTCCAGTGTACGAACTTTGTATACTGTAACACGACTTGTCCAATATCTTTGTAAAAAAATCTTACAGGCGCACTAAAACAAACAACCATACACACATTTTAACATGCACGCTGATCGGCGGGTGACCAGTGAAGTCGGTAACGACAGTTTCATGTTTCAACGTTGAACTATACGTGTTACGCAAACATTAGTTTATATTGAATTATTTTTCTTTCTTTTTCCGCAATGTATATCAGAGCAGATTTTTAAAATATTCACTTTTCCGATAACTTCACACTTTCACTTGACCTACGCACGAATAAAGTGACCAGGTCAGAGGTGATGTTAATTTAATCGCAGTGGAAGAATACATAATCTGCGCACAAGTAGATCTGGAGCAGGGTTTCAGAAATGCTTAGTTTACCTTGACAACTTATGCGCTATGGTCACACGCTCCTCTCGAACGTTTTCCATGAATTATATTGCGTTCATAATTAAAGAGCCGACAAGGGTTTATTTAGAGAACGCAAATTGCTGTTCCAATGTTCCTTGCAATTGTTTTTGTTATGGATTTTTTAATTGCTTCGTACGACGCTGGCATTGAACTGTTGATTTTTTTGACGGATCATGCGGTCCGTTTTTAACGCTAGTGACCGCCCTGAAAGCGGCTGTGTTCACGATAAGGTCAAACTTATGTGTTACCACCGGCTAGCAGATTCACGGTGAGGTACATAAGGAAAGTAAAACTACAGAAATATTACAAAATAATAATTTTATCTACTAGCAAAGAATCAGCCGTTTGCAAAACTAGTTTAGTGATGCACCGAGAAAGATATTTTGTTGGTTCGAACAAAATTTGTTTGCCACAACCCAATCATTTGTTTGCACGGGGGCTTTGAAATATCTTGTTGTTGAAACCAAAACAATTTGTTTGCATCAGAACATTTCGCTTGTTTTGGTAGGACGAAGCCTCTTGATGCCCTTAGTGAATACTTAATTGGTTTACCAAATCTTTTGTTGCCCCTACCAAATATTTTGTTGTCTCTGCCAAGTCATTTGTTGGTCCTAACAAATATTTTGTTGGCACTATCAAATATTTCGTTTGCCCTGTCAAATATTTTTTTGGTATCATGTTGCATTTTTTGAGGTTATGTAATCGTGTTTATTAGTGGTTGAGCCTATTGTGTCGAATTATCCACGAGCCAAGGACTCTGCATTTGACATATTTTGTACAAATACCACCACATAACTACTAGATACCGAGCGTTAAATACCCCACTACTATTCGCACTACCGTGTAGTATATGAAATTCTGTAGTTATGGAATTTTCATATTCATAAATTTTCGAACATGTGGCGGTAGCAATACTGCACCTACAGCGTATTTATCCATATTCCAATTCCTACAAGGTCAAAAAATTATTCAGCTGAATGCTTGGCAATTATAATAAAGAATTCAACATTTAACTTACACACAGACCGACGTTAGAAATCCGCGTCAATGCCTAACATTTAAACCTTAAACAACTACACAACAGTAAATTACAAACCCCGCAATTGAGGAATAATTCGTTATTACCTGCAAATACTTCTATAAGGTCAGTAAAATCCACATCTTCCAAAATGTTCTTGGCCATCTCGTCGATATGTTTGCTTACACTAAATATTTATTTAGCATACTGAAACGATGAAATGTTAGTTTGATACAAACGAAATTGTTTTAAATAATTTTTTTCCGTGAACAAATTTCATTAATTTGGAGGAACTGAGGCTTGGTCGTAGCATATATATATAGAGCTGAAACAAACGAAATGCAAACAAAGAGTGGCACAAGGGAAAACGGATGATTGTACATGTTTACATAAAGCGAGGTTATGGTGTCGTCTGGTAGAGAATTGTCCGTACTGTTGGGATGCCAAACCATAGCGGTTAATCAGATGAGAGTCCGAAATAACAGGCCTCGAAAGTAACACTTCCAGGGGAGACGAGTTTATAGCTTCAATTGCATTTTCCTCGAAACTAGGAAATTTGGAAATTCGGAAATTCATCTTTTTCCCCTGCACCCTTCAAATGTACTCGGCGTACTGAAACAGATTCCCCCCCTCTTTTTTTTTTAGATGTCATGCCTATCCTCTAATGAATCTGCCAAGATTTCCAGTCCGAATTCTTCGCACATCTTCGGCGCGGTCTGGGAGCGTGGAAATAGCTGCCGCAGTAACTTGCCCGCCGAAATAGCAGGAGCTCCAGGTTAACCGAATTTCTCGCCGACGCGCGACGCAGAGGTGTAATTGGGTTAAGCCCCACCTATCCGCTCGGAAAGTTCCCTTTCTTCCCGCGAGTTAGCGTGACGAGTTTCGAGAAATTCTCGCCCACCGGCAAGCGCTTTATCACTTGAGAAATTGCCAAGTTCACGTCCGGGTCGCAATTAGAGCGATTATTATTTTTCTTTTTTACTTTCTTGGGAGAATTTATCTTCGGCCGATTCACGTTTGACTACTTCGTTAGCATTCCTAATTAATTGTCGAAGTTTTGTACTGGAGATGTGCTCCAGGCACGCGATACGGAAAGTTATACGGTGCACACGAACTGGTTGGAAAGAGAGGAAAGCTGGGAGGTTTTTAATAGGGCACCTGTGCGGTTCTCTTCGCAGACTTATGTCGTGTCAGATATGTGGCTGCCAACTTCTGAGTCTCAGCTGTAAAGAGGATTATAGGTCGTTCATGGTAAAGTGAGCACTTTTGAGGCCCTAGTTACAGTCACCTTAATTACTTTAAGGCATTTTTAAATCATTCAATCAATTTTAAAATAAATATTGCAGCTTATTCCACCGCTCTCGGAAGTGAACTTCTAAGGCCAAACTATAATATATTTATTTATTATTATTCCAAATGACAGGACTTTCAAAAGTAATCACTTTACCGTGAATAGTATATAGTAAACGTCATTTCTTTCCCACCAAGGTAAATCATGATATTAATCTTACCAGGCAGGATTATTTGGTCAGTTTGATATTTGTGAACTTCTTTGTCAGTACTAGACAAATTACGAAAGCTAGTAGCATACCGGCAATTAAATTATCAGAGAGAAATCTGCGTATAAGACGATTTTGACAGTAACTGATAATTACAAATAATTATGGATGGGATACCTTATGTCAGTTCTAGACTGCAAAATGGTTTTTTATGATTCCAGCATAGTTTAAATTTATTTCTGGGATATAGAATTAAGTACCTGTCCAGTTAGCGAGAAAAAAAAATTAGAATTTAAATTTATGGACTTACGATAACTTAAATTTTGTATCGTGTTTCAAATTTCAAGAAGGCGCCCAAATAAAATATTTGGCTGGAGCTCAAAAAATTTATTTTAATTTATACTATGCTTCGTTTATAGAATCTCTTTGCAATATTTACGATAAAATTCCAGTATAAATAGCGGTTAATTTCTGATCATAAGCGAACCAAATGCCACGCATCAGAGAATATTCTTCTTGGAGTTCTTAATATCCCAACAAACATTTCAACAAAGTCGAGCAATCGTGTTTTAGTAATTTGCCTCCTGCGAGATTACAGTCGAAAAATTCATGATTAAATTACAAAACTGAGCAATAAAATAAGTCCACAACGTTTGATATCTTATTTTAATTCATTTTGATACCACGGTTAGAAAATGCAGAATTTATTAAAACCTAGAGAAGTATGATTATGTTTCTTGGACATCTTAATCCCTTGCTGCTCGCATTAGTTATGTCTCTTGGACATCTTAATCCCTTGCTGCTCGCATTAGTTATGTCTCTTGAACATCTTAATCCCTTGCTGCTCGCATTGGCTTTGCCGGGTGAAGAAAACTTGAAAATTAACTACAGTAAATAAATGTTGTTCATAGAACAAAATACACGCTTCAATAATCAAACCCCCTGTGCTGGACCACAAATATTGACAATTAACAAAATGTTTAATTTAATAAACAGTTCGAGAGTTTGTTTAAATTTTTGTGACAATTGGATTAGTATCAGTGTTTGTCAGTGGAGTTAATGATCCTTAACACGGGTAAGAGATTCCTTATAAAACAACTCCAACAAGAAACTTAAAAGTAAAGGGGTAATGCTGGAAATATTAAGTAGCACGAGCGTTGCCAAGTATTTGCACTACTCTATATGTATTTCGGAATATCCCCGTTACATCAGTGGATAGAGAGTATCGCTCTGGCGCAAATTACCTGGGTCCGGATCCTGGACGGGCATTAACTTTTTTCCACGGTAACCAAAACTCTTTAATGTAAGTTGAACCAAACAAATATTTAGTTACAGAAAATAAATATTACAGTTTCGAGCAACCAAATAAGAACAAAATAATCTGGTTTCGATAACAAAATATTCTATTGCCCCCTACCCCCCCCAAACAAACGATAAACCTGTTTGCGCCTAAGGCAGTTTGTTTTATTCAACAACACTTTTTTCTCAGAACGTACCTCACCAAGTGAAACGGCGATGGTTTAGAGCATTCGAACACTTCATAAATCAGGCGGAAAGTTTGACACCCCTGAGAGAACACAGCTCAGGAAACATCAAATTTCACTTTGTAATACCGAATCGTAATGTTATGAGAGCAGAAATTTGAATCGCCGATTCAGTAACAAACTGATCGGCAGAGGGTAGGTGTACATTTGTTATATGTTTGTAATACCATCGGATAACCTATTATTCACCCCCCGCAACTCCCCAACCCCCCCCCCCCCCAAAGAGGATCATTACTTTCTATTAACAAAATGTATTCGAATCACGAGAAAATCATGGGCTGTTGTGAAGTTTTAAACGTTGTGTAGTTTTGTTAAACACTATTATGGTAGGCTCTCTTGCATAAAATTGTCGTTATTAGCAAATAAAAATATTAACCACTTTTTTAAACACAAATCTCCCGTTGCGATTAATTTCCACATCAGTCTTGTTATGATCAAGTGAGGTTTAAAATACGTCGTAGTATAAATGGCAAACGTGACATCATTCTAAATTGACATGCACTGAAATGTTAAGAATAATTTTCCGATGCTACTTATTGGTTCTCCAGGCGTTTTGACAAAAAATTATTTTTAAAGCGAAAGTGTAACGTTTTATTTAAATTTTTTTCTTTATTCCTGCCGCAGCTTGTACTCGCATAAGGAACCTGTTCGCTTCGCGGCTAACATTCGCAACACTTCATGTTGAGCGTGGCCGCGGTGGCTGAGCGGTTAGACTACTCGCCTCCCACCAAGGCGAACCTGGTTCAATCCCCAGCCGGGGGACACTCAAAAAAATATCGCAAGTGCGGATGGTGGAGGACGACGCAGCTGGTCGGCGGGTTTTCTCGGGGATCCCCCGTTTCCCACGCCCTTGCATTCCGCTGCACCCCATTTCACCCCCCTTCGGCTCTCAAGACCTCGTTGTTAAGAGCCGTCCAAATCTCTCAACTCAACTTCACATTGATAAATGACATGATCGCTTGCATATGTATGGGGGATAATTTAAGAAGCATTGCACGCTACAGTCTGAGCTCAAAACGACCTTTAACATTTGAAAATTCTAATTCAAAGTATGATTTTGCCCTGCTAACATAAGGGGGTTTTTTTTTTAGACCGAATCTATTACCAAATTCAGTATCTGTGCGTGGAATGTAACTCGTCTATAGGTACAATGTAATATACGAGCTCGGTGACTTTACACGAGTGAATTCAACAATCGGATCTAGTTGAGAACCAGGAGACATATTTGCATACATATTTATGTAAAATGCACATTGTACCCTTTTCTGCCTTAACACCCGATTTAAGGGAGTTTAAATATCAATAAGCTGGATTTAGGGTAAGCGTCTCGGAAAATAAAATACGTTCTTTGCAAGCAACGACAAAAACGATGATAAATTGCGGTTGATAAGTTGAAACATATTCTGTGCGTAGATATTTAGCGATTTGAAGAATCTGCAATAAATATTTAATACCTAACTGTAAAATATTGCTTCGTTTTGAAAATTACTTATTTGAATATTTTTTTTAAATTAGTGTGTAAAATAGATATGCCCATAAAAATCCACAGAACCGACATTTATAATTTTAAGGAACCTTCATGGTCTTTGGTACACATTTCACCTGCAAAGATGCACACTCTTGCAGAAGTAATCTCGTGTAGTCATCTTCTATTAAAAAAAAAAAAAAAAAAAAAAAAAAAAAAAAAAAAAAAAAAAAAACATGAGAAACTTTTAGAGTAAAATCTACGGAAAATCTACGGAACCCATTAAACGTTTCGAGCACCCAACCTCTTTCACCGTTACCACAATCTCCATTTTTTTTTTGCACGAATTGCCTTACTCTTTTATCCAATGCAGAAAGTCCCGAGTTTATCGACACACAGAAGAGCCATTTGTGTGAAATTTAGTGCGCATTAAAGGTTAGCACAGCGACATATCTATATTGAAATCGTTAAAAAAAAAAAAAAGGGGGGGGGGGGAAGGAAAAGAAAAAGCCACTGTTTTTTGCTCGGCTCTCGACGTCGTGAAGAAAAACCTGCCCTTCTATGTGGAGATATAAGTCGCACAACGGAAATTCCAGTGCTAGTTCGCGGTGTATGATGAAATTCCGAAATGAGCGAATGTGACCCTTGATTGTCAAGCATGAAGTCATGCTGGTTGAAAGAAAAACCTTCTTAAGAAATTTGCACTCACAACACGCAAATTCCAGAAATTTAAATCAAGAACGGAATTTCAACTACTGAATATTATTTGATGAGGTTAGATTAGTTGACAAGTTAGTTTAATGCTGGTAACTATCATATACAGCAATAGTTCATCATATAGAATTAGATTTAAAAATTGCTAACGATTTGTGGAAAATTAGGGATATAAACAGCAAGATCAACAAATGGGCAGTAAAATTGTATTAAAATTAGTAAAGCCAAATCATTCACAACTTTATAATATTAAAAACTGCAAAACATAAAACAAATTTTTTTGATTGAAAGTTTTAACCTTTAGTAACAGAAACTATGTTTAAATTAAGGGATTTTTTTGTCCGAGTTCTAAATAATAATAATAAATTAGTTTTATGACAATTATATTGGACATGTATTGATTTTATAGTAAAACCGTTAACAATTTTTAATCGGAAACTAGACAGTTTACCAACTACTGTTGTGTATTATGGTTTCCTCAATTCAGTTATAGAGTCAATAAATAAACCGCTGTCGAACTATATTATGTTTTACAAATTTATTTATTGATTTTGTAATTCCGAAACTTACGCATATAGCAACTTTTCCATAGCAATTAAAATACGCGAGACAACGAATGAAAGAGAAAAATATCACGGAATACCAAAATGACGAATGTACCCTCTAGATTCTAAGCCATTAGAATACCGATCAAAACCATTAGGTAATTTATTGGAGCAAGACCCGAAAGGGAGAAACGTACGTACCCTAATTCGTGGTAAATGTCCCACGTCAGCGACTCGGCGAGTTGTGTAATATTTCAGCGTAATGCCCTCTCTGCAAAAAGAATAATTTCAATTTGAAACGGTCATGATATGAGTTCATGGTGGTACCGCTTGTCAACGCGAAAAGTTTTAGAGAGGGATAAAAATTTGTTCTACGATGAAATAAAAACTTTTTGAACAAGACTGCATAAGAACGTCAGTAATCCTATGTAGCAGTTTGGTGGCTCCTCTTTCATTCTATACACCCATTGTTAACATCTTACTACCATAATTACTGAACCACGATTATGCGTTGAATTAGAAATTAAATTGATAAAACTCTTTTTACAAAAAATTATTCTTAGAATACTCAGTGAAACAATTTTTTCTGGAATTAAAATAAGAGTTCGGAAACTGTTTACCAAAAAATCTTCAGTAAGACATTGAGCAGAAATGTTGCGAGAAACATATTACGTTTGAGAATAAAAGCTCCTCAAATTCATTATTTCATTTGAAAAACGTAATTTGGAGACAATCTACACATTTGTTTTAATAGCCATATCTGATAATTGTCTTAAAAACTCAGTAAAACTTAGTAACCAACGAAAGTGAAATTCTTCGAAATGGATTGTATAGTGAAGTTAGATTTTACTAAAGTTTTACAACACAAACAATATATTATAATTACGTTTTGAGTGAGGAAGTATAGTATATCTACAAAACGTGAGTTTATTAATTTACGAAAATCTTTATCTATTCAGTGGTACGGGAATCGTGCCGAAGCGATGCCGATGGTCGGTGGGTTTTCACGAGGATCTCCCGTTTCCCCGCCCCTTCATTCCCGCGCCGCTCCATACTCACCTCAATAACCCTCATGGGCTCTAGTAGTCGTTATGCTTATTTTTGAGAATGAATCTGCTAGTTATCGTGTTACCAGATATAGTACATAAGACATTCAAGAACTCTGATGAAGAAGTGAATTAAAAAAATGAAATCCATACTTGTTTCGCTTTATTCTCTGTCCATTCTTTGGACTCTATATACGATGACAACCATCACATTTCTTCCAAATGCACCGTTTGCCAAAAAAAAAAATGTGTGCGAGGTAGATAAGACTGCTGAAAAAATTTCGGTAAGTGATTCCTCATAAAAAATTTTTGTCGAAATATATATTTTGTATTCCGGAAGGGTGTGACTACCAATGAGAGTATAGACGAAGCTGAAGTTTATTGCTAGTAACACAGCCAAAGTGAAAGAAAGATTTTTGTGTTTATGGATAATGCATAATTGAACACGACAATGTGCAAACTACAAAAAAATTGGATGCGGTTATCAAACCTCTTCCGTAAAAACAGATCGGTTGGAATCTCATTTGTCCACAAAAAAACATGTAACTGTTAAATTTTTTTCCTGCGTTTTAGTAATCTACGACACACGATAAATAAAATACTGCCTTTGGGTTTTACCCTAACCACGATCGTTTTCGAGATAATAATGCGTTGTTATCTAACGCTGCAAATGTCGCAATGCATTATCAAATAATTTGTCGAAAACTATGACACTTAGGGTTAGAACCTAAAGTGCGATATTTTTAACATACTTTGTTAATTTTTAATCCACAGGGTACGGCTTAAAAATGCCAAATTGTTACATTTGTAAACGCACACGTGGGGTTCCAGTCTATCAGTTTTTATGGAATGGGGTAGATATTCACAACGAATTTTTCATGGCTTGTACTTAGGGCCTAATTGTTCAATAATGCATTATCCAGAAACGCGGATATTTTCTTTCATTCTGGCTGTGCTACGAGCAATACATTCTGGCTGTGCTTCCGGAACAGACTTAGGCTATAGATCATGTGCGAGTGTGTAAAAAATATATAATTGAGCTTTTTTTTAAAATTATATATATATATATTATAATGTACAGAGATTTTTATGAGAAATGTTGTCGGCCCTAATGAAACAATTAATTATTGAATAATATTACGTTTTTGAAAACCTGCGTTCCGCCGTCCGTTGAATAAAAATTTTTTTTTTTTTAATTTATTGAATATTTATGAAGCCAGTAATGCACTCACCAGTTTAGCGTAGCAAATTATAATAATGGAATCCATGTGGTGAGCGATACGCTGTTTTTAGAGAATATTACAATGCGCTTTCTTTTATAGGTCCGGAGCGAATATTTTTATTTCTTCGCGGCTTTAGAACTGTAAACCTAACATTGAAATCCATACCCAGTTAGACCTGTTTTGTATATTCGTCCTGACCAAGGTATATTGTTCAACACCAATATCAAGGAAGTAATAAATGGCGTTCATGCTTTGATTAGGTGCAAATGAAATTCTCGTCAATATAAATTACGCAAATTCTGAGTTTCATGCATATAGCAATAATATAATGACATTTTCGTAAACGCAAAAGTTAAAAGTACATTTCCAGTAAAACGTTATGACATATGTTTCTATTTCTCTGATAGCTTTAAAAAGCAACGCCTTCTTAACGGCACCTGCAGATAATTTATTATGCTAAGGTTTATTGGAAAAAAAAAAATGAAAATTATCGCGAACCAGCTGTACTTAATTTTTGTTCCAGCATTGCCATGTGGGTCACGCGAAATGTTAAATATATATTCGCGTATTCACAGAAAATTTTCCGTTAATTGTTTAACGCTATTTCCGGCAATACACTGGGAGTTAGGCAAATTAAAAAATATAATTTTATTTAAACCGTCGGTCAATTTATTTTAAAATAATATATGTATATACATAACAGAATTATGCTTAAGAATAATTATGCATGTAACGTTGATTTGATATTACCTGGTATATGCGACAGAGTTTTACTGAAGTTTCGTAGGCTACTTCACAAACCCTGTTATCTGCAAAGAAACAGTTTCATATGTTTCGTTACTACCAGTAGCTTCAACATGTTAACACATAGCATTCTATTAAATTTTTCTGCATAATTACGCACTTTTTCTTAACATGCACAACACACGGAAGACTTTTTGAAAACGTAATAAGTGCTTGAATATTAGAGTCACAGTTGTTTACCCACTCTTCAGTGTCCCAGGCGGACGCACCCCGCTCTTTCAAGTTCCAACCGAGCGTTTCATTCCTGTTTAGAAATGTACGACACGGTACAAATAAAACGAACAAGTGAACCACTTACGAATGTGCCCTAGTTAATGTTGATGTCATTCCCCGCAGAACACGTGTTCCCATGAAAATACGGGGCGCAACTCCCCCGGCAATGTTTCTCGTTTCCCATGTGTGAGGTTACGCTACGTGAGCAGCAGATACGACCCACCTTCGTTCACCCCACCCCCCCCTTTTTTTTTTTTTTTTACCTGTTTCCCTTCTTTCCGACAAATAGCGAATCTGTACAATGCTCGAAATGAACGCGTTTGTTCTCGTAGTTAATAGCTTGGCGGTCGTTACGGCCCACGAATCGTGTGTGTGTGTGTGCGTGTGTGTGTGCCTATTATTAGATTTCATTTAGTGATGACGCGCAGATGCCGCAATTGAACAAATTGGTTTCCGGGCTCTTCAATTTAGACCACTCGTTTCATCATTGAAATTGGCTAGTTGTTATAAAATTGTTTCCTTTATTTTGAGGTTAACCTACATAGGTACGTGATCGGTATACTGGCACAGCAAAATTTTTTCTAACAATTCATAATGCATGGAATGAGTTTAATTATCACTATATTTTGTAATTCCTCGAGATATAAATTGATGAGAAACATATAAAGCCAATGATTGCCCTGGATGAATTATTTTCAGCATGTTATCTACACTAATTTTATCCTCAATGACGAGACATTATTGTGGCCTGTACATCGAAACTGTGTAGAATATAGAGACGATGACTACGGCATAGCATCTACATCCGTTCTCTGTGGTATTTGTATTATTTTGGAGTAAACCAATTTATGTAATTCCTTCTGCTTAACTGCACTCCACGGTATTCTACAACCAGTTGATAATACGCAGATATTCTAGTAAATATAAAATATTTTATTTAGAAACCTCTGATTTTTATAGCTTACGTTGAAAGTTCTGTGCTTATGGAAAATGACGCACTTTTGTAAGATACTTACTCAAGTTTGAGGGTAATGTGGAGAGGAAATATAAACGGTTATGGAAAATAACATTCTGTGCGGAACACAAAACAGCTGACAGCGATACATACAAAATTCCACCGGTGTTATGCTGAACATATTTTTATAATATTTTCTCCAGTTTTATCTAGTTACTAGAACTTTTGCTTATGTCCACTATCGCTGTGCAATGTTAAGAATTACAGAATTTCATATAACTGTTTTGTCTATTATGATCGACACGACCATTCCGATATTAAGATATTCCGATATTAGCCAGTGCCAAAGAAATTCATCTATATTCAGTAAACTATAGTACGGGTTGTCATTTATGACTAACAATAGGCAATGAGTTGCCTGACAACAGATACCAGTTATGAATTTTCCGATGGCTATAAAAATTTTGACTGAGGTATTTGGTTCCCTTCTCATTGGAATCAACTCACTTTCTTCGAAAAGTATGTACGAAGAAACGTAACGGAATTAAATGCTAATGATGCAGTGAAGATAGCACATATTGGTATATGTGCAATATGCGACGACTGGTCGTCTCTAGCAGAATTTCTAAACTGTGGTTTAGTGGAAGGAAGTTCACGTTATTCATTAACTGTAAATTAGATTCACCACAGCCATATTGGTGTTATACATACATTGTTTGATCTGTTAATGGACCAATGAAAATATTTCGCGAACCAATCCTTAGGTTTGTGCAATATCCCCTTCCAATTATGGTTTCGAATCACGTTCACCATATAATTATCGGCGCGAAATATCGCCTCTATGAAGAACTGAAAATCGATGGAGATGTATTGGAAATATTTATTTTGCAAATACTGCTCATACCGGTTTTTTTAAATAATGACATCGCAAATATCGACAGCAAAAATACTGTTCGTACTGACATTTCAAACATTGAAATCCGTATATTTGTAGGCCTATTAATTCCTTGCTTGTTTACCATTACCCCTAATTTACAATGTGCTGCAATATTATTACTACCATCGTAATTTTTTTAAAATCAAATACAGTAATATTTTCGATAACTTACTGAAAAAATTACTATATAGAAAAAATTTTAAATTTTGCGAAACCGGAACATAGCAGTACACTGTTTGAAAAAATATCCGTAAAATTACGGAAAGTACAGGTTACAAATTATTCAGACATCTGCGTGAAATTATGCACTCTTTGTTTTTTTTCTTTCAATAACGTTCTCTCCGTAAATTTCGCAAAAAATGTCCGTGAATTCACGAAACGTGTCATATATTTGCAAGTTTTTTTTTTAATCTGCTGTCTAAAAAAAGGGATAACAAAAGAAACGTTTTAATTTCGTTATGTGGGTGTTTCACTGTGTACGAAAATTACTATAAAATAGTTTAAAAATATTCTCCGGTAGCAGGATTTCAACTCGGGGAAATTTTTTTTGATAAGCCAACACATAACCCACTAACCTACCACTACATTAAAATAAAATGGAGTGCTGCAAATATATGATGATATTCTTGCAGAATAGTACACATACTTCTCTTAGATTCTAGTCATAACAGAGAGTTTGCGTGTTTGTATTTTTATTTCAGGAATACAAATAGGGGCGAGAAAAAGAGCTTTAGAGTATAACAGAGAAATTTGAAAAAGTTAAAATTTTTCGTTCTGTAGTGGGATTTGAACACGAATCAATGAATTTCCAATCCATGAGTGATTCACCACTGGCCCACTACTATTTTACACGAAGTAGTATTGTGAAGATGGAATTGCTCGTGTCTCAAAATTGAAGCCATAAGAATACGGAGAGCATCCTATTTTATATTTACGGAGCTCATTTCCGTTATTCGTCATTATGTAGTGCCTTTGCAGAAAATCAATTCTACGACTCCGTAACAGTTCCCGTAAATCTACAGGAATTTCTAACAATGTCGCCTACAGCTAATATCGCAAAAGCGCCATCGCATACCAACATCATCTCGATATGCGATAGTTTGTTCCACATAGTTGGACTATATCGAAGTTTCATTTAAAAAAAAAAAAAAGTTATTTATTTCCTTATTGAGATATTGCCATATCACAAAGCTTTACTAATCAGATACTGTATTGGCAATTACATACACTGTAAAAAAAAAAGTAAAAATACATGTACAACCTTTTGGTAATTTTACATTTGCTATGTGTAACTTGTAAAAACAATTACAGCACATGTAAATTTAGAGTAGTGTACAACTTTATTCATAAAATAGTGTAATGATATTATAAAAAAAAAACAATTTATTGGTATATTAACAATAAGAGGGGTGTAAATTTTCTAATTTTAAAGTATGTGCAAAGCCAAGAACATGAAGTATTAAAACCAAAATCTGTGTATTTTTGCAAGTACGCCAATGTTGTATTGAAATATGTACGTCGGTGTAAAAGTACATATTGTTCTATCTCATTTAAAAGGTAGTACAATCTTACTGTAAAAAAAACACAAATGTACTGGTATATTGACATTAATAAGGGTGTAAAATTACAAATTCGAAAGTAATTAAGCGTATATTTACACATACAAATTTACGGTAACTTTACATTTTTATGTGAAATTTTCTGTAAAGAATACAGTATCTGTAATTTCACACTAATTTTCCTGTGAATTTAAATACAACTGCAAGTATTTACTACCAAAAAAAAATGCGATCTAGCTATAGCGAGTAGAACTACTTCGAACTCATTTTGTGTGTTCAAACTGATGATATATGTTGACTTTTGTAAATAACTGCATATTCGGTGTAGATCGGACGTGCCTCTAGTGGTCGCGCTGCTCTGTTAGTTCATTGAAAGGCGGTTTAGCTGTGCAGTGCAGGCACACTGCCTGGGCGCACCGATTCTGCAGCGAACACTGCGCGAATAAGTGTATTTCCTGTTAGAAGAGGAGCTGCGAGTTCAGCAACACCAGGCCTGCGCTCTCCTATAGGGTACAGGCAAAAGGCACATCCCTTAGCCGGGGTAGTTTAGTTATTGTCAAGCGGCGGATTTCCCCTAGCCTCGTTTCCGATTAAGGGAATAGGTCAAGAAAATTAGTTTGGGGAGCCAATTGAAAATAGGTAATTTCTATTTTAGGTTTTATTCTAGTTTCCCCTTTCAAGGTGAAGAAAGATATGATTAGGTGTTAGGCCCTTCGGGGAAGGGCGACCCCCCCCCCCCCCCCCCCCTTCCCTGAATGACGGACGGTACACCTGTCGCGACGGACGAGGATGCAGCCTCGAAGAAACGAAAAGCCGCCGAGATAACCACCCCCCCCCCCTTTTTTCTCACTACACAGGGTGGGGCCGCGTCATCGGCGTCACAAAATCAAGTAAATTCAGCGCAGTGCGCGCAGACATTCAAACCAAGACGGCCTGATATAAGGCCAATCGCCGTATACCATACTGCGGCGTGTAATTACGCCTCAGTATGCCGCATTTTCCGCAGTCGGTAAATCGAGTCGTCCCAGAGGGCGTCTCGTACCTCGTGCAGAACATAGATGACTACAGAAGAGCCATCACCATCCTCGAAAGCTTCAATGTTGGGTTTTCAGTGCTCACTCCGCAGTGCTCATTCCGAGGAGTGAGCTGCCGCTCAAAGTAGTCGACAAATCGCTGACCGCGGATTGGATCCGAGAAAACTTGATTGCCCTGGGGCTGCCAACCAATCAGCGTCGCCCCAAAACTGTCCATGAAGAACAGACAGCCTTTACAAATATAGGTGGTGGAACTTCCGTCCACAGAAAAATTTCAGCGAATTTTCCAGTTGCGAGGGCCTAGTCATGAAAGTCGAGGAGTATCAGCGCCCCGAGGGACCAGCCTAATGCTCCAATTGCCAGAGATTTGGCCACGCAGCTCGCGTTTGCCGCCGCCCCCCCCCCCTTACGATGTAGGCTCTGTGGGAACATTTATGCAACAAAACAGTGCGACTTGTCGGGCAGGGACGACAAGTCGTTCAGAAAATTCGTGTGTTGCGGTGGCAACCACTCAGCCAATTACAAGGCCTGTGAGGCCTACAAAACGGAAACAAAATGGCGTTTCTTAACTCCTGAAGAAAGAAGGAAGAGGCAGCAGCAGAGCAGATATGGTTCCACCTCCCCCTCCCCCCTTCATCAAGCACCCTCCCAATCCGCACCACGAAACACTTTTGTCCCTCATTTCGCACAAAATCGCCAAATTCAAACATCAAATGGCTATAGTGCCTTAGCACACTATGGCCAACCTTCCAAGGTGGAATTCCCGCCTCTCGCCAACCCCTATAGTCCACCCCATTGGCAATATAGGAATCCCCGTGTGTCAAAAAAAGGGAGAAAAGTTGAAAAATACAAAACTCCGCAGCCTTCAGAGCTACAGCAGCCGAGCCAGCACCCCCCCCCCCCCCCGCGACCAACCCGTGTGGTCGCAAGCACTCCTGCCTACGCGGCCAATCAGGGGCCAGCTACGCGCCAATTGGACGCGCAGGTTCGCTCGCCTCCACTACAAAAAGGGCCGGAAAACGGCCCAGCCAGCTCAGTCGAGAACACTGTTCACATGTAAACAGCTCCAGTCACTCAAACTGATGTTTCTCCAGCTGACACAGAGCAGCTGATTTCGGAAATTAAGAACAGCCTCCTTGCCCAGAAGACCCCAGCTCTGATGGAGATGCTGGAGTCTCTTTTCAAATTATTTGTCATTTGTACAGATCCTGTGCGAAGGCAGAATGACAAAGCCCAGGCCCTCATGGGATTCGCTCTCTAGGTGACCTCTAAGGCAGCTGATGGCTGTTAGAGGGCATGACACCAGTCTTCCCTCTCTTAGGTTTAATTTAGTCAATAGTATTGCTTACTAGAATGTTAACGGTATTCTCAGTAAGAAACAAGAGCTGACGCATTTTATTTCTCGCCACCAGATCCCTATTATCGCAGTAAATGAAACTCACTTGAACACCACGGCATAGATTTTCAATTACTGAATTAAAATGTTACAGAAAAGATCGCGACAAAAAAAAAAAGCAGAGGTGTTTTGATATTAATTCATAACTCAATTACATGCAGTTCCGAGAAAATATTGCAACTTTAGACACTTGAGGCTGTATGTGTCACTATTAAATTAGGGAATTGATATATCGCGATTTATTCAGTTCATTGCCCGCCAGTCCGCACGCATTTGCGCGCAAATATTGTGGAATGAATTAATCCTTATCCTGTCATACTCGCTGTGGGCGATTTAAATGCTGAACATCTCACGTGGGGCTGTCTCGCGCGCGCGGCCAGTGGAAATACTCTTTTTAGACATCAGGAGCAACATAATTATGTTGTTTATGTGCCCAGAGAACCTACTTTCGATCCACATAAAGTACATTTTAGGCCCGATATATTGGATATCGTACTTAATAGAGGCCTTAATATGGCATTAGAATTTGAAGTGTTCCACGAATTGGGCTCGGACCATTACCCTGTCCGCTTGTCTTTCAATGAAATCGACACAGCCAATACACCCATTCGTAAAATTAAAAATTATAAGCATGTGAACTGGCCGGGCTTTAGGGATTATCTGGACGATGAAATTAATCTCCCACCTCCAATTATTACTCCCGACGAATCGAGCACGTCACACAGATAATTCAGACAGAATTAATAAGTTTGTCCCGGAGAAAACACCTAGGACTAGCACAGATAAGCTTCCTGATCATATCAGAGAGCTTATCTCGCGCAAAAATGGGTTGTGTAGGCTCTATTATGGCACTAGATCTCGGAAATAGAAAGCTCAGATAAATAATATTAGAGAGCATATTAATATTGAAATCACTGCTTGTTAGGCTGAAATTTTGAATGATAAAATGTCCGTTTTATGTACCCAGGATAATAATCTGTGGCACATGATAGTAGCGTTTACAAAAAAGCGCGATCCAATGCCGCCTGTTCAAGGCAATGCAGGAGTGGCTTATACGCCTCATCAGAAGACTGAGGCTATGGTCAATTAATTAGAACAGGTTCTCCAACCCAATATAAATCCAGATGATCCAGATTTTGTGGCCCAAATTTGTAGGGACCTCCGAGTGCGACTGAGACAGCCCACAGGGGCTGAACCAGACCCCACTCATGCAGAGGAGGTTAAACGTATTATTAAATATATGAAGCCTCGAAAAGCACCTGGGTTCGACTCCATGTAGGCTATAGTCCTCACGCAGCTGCCTGATAGCATGCTCGAGGCTATAGCAGAGTGCATTAATGCAAGTTTTACCCTTGCCCATTTCCCTACTCCCTGTAAATGTGCCTTAGTAATTGTTTTTCCCAAACTGGGCAAACACCCGACCCAATTACAAAACTACCGCCCAATCAGCCTGCTTAACTCGCTCTCTAAAATTCATGAACGAGTTTCATTGCGCCGCCTAAACACTCATATTCGCGATATTAATTTATTTCCTAATGGAAAAATCATTCTACTGTACGCCAATTAGTCCGCTTGTCTGAACATGTAACTAATACTTTCAATTGGCGCCAATATACGGTTGCAGTATTCTTAGACGTGGAAAAAGCTTTTGACACAATTTTCCAAGTGGGGCTTCTTTATAAACTATACCAAAATAATTTCCCAGATTGCTATATCAAGCTCCTGGCGTCTTATCTTGATAAACACTCCTCTGTTTTCATGGAAGGAGCAATATCTGAAAAGAAAAACATTTAAGGCTGGAGTCCCCCAGGGCAATATCATAGGGCCAGTCCTTTATTATATATATATATATATATATATATATATATATATATATATATATATATATATATATATATATATATTACACCCACGAAATTCCGAACCCCCCCCCCCCCCCTAATTGGCATATCCATTTAGGAATTTATGCAGATGGCACTGTCATCTACACCCGGTCCCGCAGAGCTGGACTTGCCATTCAGCGCCCCCAGGGACAGCTCAATGAGCTAGAAACTTATTTTCGCCTGTGGTGAATCAAAATGAACGTGGGTAAATGCGAAGCGCTAGTCTTCACGCGCCGCAACATTCACCCAAGCCTTCGACTTACTCTATTCCGAGAGAATATTCCTTTCAAAGACGAGGTAAAATACCTTGGCCTCACAATGGATAGAAGGCTGACATGGTGGGAACATGTGGAGTCTAAGCGAAATGTTGCTTATGCCCGAATTAAAGCCTTATATCCACTGTTAAACTACCATTCTGGTTTGTCGCGTAAAAATGGGATTTAATTATATCAGACTATGATTCGACCCGTTATTACTTATGCAGCCCCTGCTTGGGCCTACTGCCCACAAACGCATCTCAATTCACTACAAGTGATGCAGAATAAATGCCTTAGGTCGGCAGCACATGCATCACGCTATGTCCGTAATAGGTGTTTGCACGCAGAACTTAAATAAGAACTGCCGCATGATTCAATTCGAAAACAGACCCAAACCTTTTAGAAATCAAATGAATAACATGCCAATCTACTCATTACTGCCCTTGGAGAGTATGACATAGACCCAACGCTATAAGCAACCAAAGTCGTTCCTAACGCATAGGACCCCTTAGCCCCGCGTATAACACACTGGAATTTTCAATTTTGATAGCGCCTGCGCAGCCTCGGTAATCTATTGCAGAAGACTAATCTGAGCAATCGTAAAGGGACTAATCAGCCTAGATTAAATTATTTCTCTTCCCAGCCAGCTGCTTGTAGGTATAGTACGTTCGCCACTGCCGATTCCAAGGCCGCCTCTCGTCAGATAATCTGCGAAATCTGAAGAGGCTGTGCCGATAGTGTGCTCTCTGCAGTAGCTGTTGAGAGCCCCTCCACACACACCACCCAGTTCTTAATTTCTAATTATAATTGCGGTAGAATTAAATTGAGCTGCACTGTAAAGGTTGGATTAGTTTAGCGTTTAATTTAGTTTGGCCTCTCTTCCCGGCCAGCTGTTTGTAGGTATGGGCCTTCGCCACTGCCGATTCCAAAGCAGCTACTGAACATTTATACCCACAAATAACAGCACGGGTCGTGGCGACGTACGGCTCTCTGCTGCAGTTCGTGAGAGACCTCCCCTGCGTCGTCCAACTAACCCACCCTTTTCCGAAGCTCCGTGAACTCGCAGCATTATGGGCGGAAATATACTCCCTTACAGCTTATGACTAAGGAGGCATGCTCGCTGCGAGGTAGAGCAGCATTAAGTTTAGACACATATGTCCCCGGGGACATATGTTATTATAAGACACTTACGCTATTTTACATTTAGTTTAAATTATTAACCCCTTTCTTTTCACAGGCTGTACCGTCTCTTCCAGGACATCAAAAAACCAGTAAGTGTTGACCCATCTGACACTTACTGGCAACTCACTTTTTCTCTTCAGTTTTCAAGTTCTACTTTGAAAATGGGAGGGGGGGAGCCGCCCAATAGAGCCACTTCCCCCACCAGAGAGGTGTGCAAGTATCTCTCTGGTTAAGCCAGCGCCACTTACATTTGCAAGTCAAAAGGAAATTAAAGTTCCTGTCTCCTCTCTGCTAGTTTTTTATCTCTGCTAACACGAGCATGTTACACACACACACACTGTGTCTCCCGTAGCATTTATATTTAATGCATGAATAATTTTGAATTATTTTATGTCGACTGGGTTTTTACGGTGTCTATGTCGGTTTTTCCCAGTCTCTTCTAGTGATAGCTTAGCTGTAAGTACACTTAGGGAGGTTGCCATGGCCCTAATTGCAGGCCATGGCTGCCCAATCCCTCTCTGCCGTGATGGATGTCTCCTTGCATGATTTTCTATCTTTGTCGGCGTAAGGGGTCTAGTCCTGAGATGCAATAAAATTCCGCCCTACCCACTGGGCTTTCACTTAACACTTAGTTATAGGGTCGTTAGAAAAAAGATTGAAGTCAAACATACTGGCCTACATGCTGACGGTAAAATTGTTTAGTAAAAACTTGTGTATTTGTAAGGTTGCTGGAAGTTAGATCAGGTCTTTGGAAACGCCGTTCATCCTATGTAAATTTTTTGTCCTCTATCCAATCTATTCACGCGTCAATCTAATGTACCTGTGGAGTTGTAGAATGGACCTCCCCAGGTTAAATCTTCTGACCACTCCGTCTGTAGTTCGAAGGATGAACACCACTCCGCGCTAGTCCATTTTCGTGGCGTGTGCGAGGGAAATGTCGGCGACGTTGCCACATTGTCATCTGCCCTCCTCTCTCTCTCTCATACTCCATCTCTGTCACCCTCCAGTCCCAACTCTGCAAACAGTAGAACGTGTTCTGAATGTTTGCTTTACCCACAAGTTGGTACAGACAAGATGGCGGACACCCGAGTGCCTATCTCAATTCGTATGTCTCCGTTTACGAAAATAATACAAGTTCTGTAAAACATACGTATGAACAAAATTAAACTTGATGTACGCATAAGTAACGCGAAACGTTGCATATTACTCACACGGTCATAATAACAAAATAAACACCACTTTATAAAATACGCAATAACTGTGGATTTATGTTCTACATATACCTTATCACACATTTCCACAGTAAATAGTTTGTGTAGCTCAGTGAGTTAGTGCCCAGATCTGCGCCACACAGCTGTAGATTGTGGACCTTAGATCTCCTACAAGTAACGAATTTTTTAGGTGACACATTATGGCTGTTTGTAACTTACATTTGTTTAGTTTCGTACAGAATTATTTATAAGATTGTAGTTCAAGCATATAGAGATATGGGCTACTTTTCACATGTATGTTAGTTAACATCAACTTGTTAATTATATTGAAGAAAAAGTACGAAAAAAAAAAAAACTTTATCCCCAGTATTATCACCTTAAATCATCATGCTTACTGGGATCATAATGGCAAAAACTTGTACTAATAATTATTTAATAGCGCAACCTTCAGATACGCTCTACAGACAGAAAGCACATGTAAAATCAAGTTTATATTTTTTTATAAACAGGCAATTCTAACACTACAAAGGACATGTTGTCACAACTAACCTTCAATCCTACAATTAAAAAAAATCAACGACGGAAGAACTACTATCTGTTGTCTGTTGGCTTTATTCTGCCTGGAAGACGCATTTTCGACCGAGTTTCTTCATATTTGGGGGAGTGTTGCCTTTCCGTTACCCGCCCTCTCCCCACGGGCAGTTAGGCCCTTCGTAGGCCTTACGGCTTAGGTATTAAGTCTTAAGTACGTCTTATGTATTAAGTATTAAGTCGCACTTTCAGTATAATTGATATTGCATGTCGGGATGTGCGAGCGAGCGCCGACAGGAGCTAACGAGCACGTGCTGAAGTTCCGAGACGACATTGCACCCCAAATACTAATCCATACGGTTACCTGCTTCATTTATGGTGGCTCAGCCCACGGTTTCTGCAGGCCCGGCCCCTGATTAAAACAATGGGAAACTGCAAATGAAGAAGACGTGTTCCGTATGACAGATAAGCTCCTACTTTATAATTCTAAATCCATTAGTTTTGCATTGTAAACGTAGGCCGTGTCCCAAATGGCAGATTGTGTTGACAAATTGATCACGACACCTGATTTTCTATACAAAAATTATGACGTATTTGGTAAATTGATATTTCGTATCTTGTATAAAACGGATGTTTGAAAAAATACAAAATGACAAAGTCAGCGCAATGTTGGTTTTGACATTCAAAACACATGCGCGAATGCGTACGCAAAATGTCTTTTAAAACAAATAAATGATCACAAAATACACTAGACATGTTTTAAAAAGCAAGTAAGTGTTGTGCTTTGTTTATATATTTCGCAACATATGTTTTATTTTAAGTCGTTATTGGATATTATATTGTTGTCATGTTTGTTAACATATTCGCAGCATTGCAGTGATGACTGTAGAAATATTACGTCTATTTAGAGCGTTTAATTTATATATAACAATTTTTAACTGTTAATGTAAGAATGTGTTGCCGCGAGTGCTAAACAAGTGACTGTCGACAACGTCCAGATTGAAACCTACGAAATGACAAATTACAAAATAACAAATTTGTCCTTTCGGACATGGCCTTAGCTTGACTATTGGTGATTGGCACCGAGTCATTGCATTCAACCGATGTTTAGTGTAGAAATAGTCTGAAGTATAATATTGCGGTTCTCTTTGTTATGTCTAGTTCTCATGCGTTCGTTAGTGTTGACATTACTGATGAACACTTCAGTGTCAACTTTTTCGCACTGTTATGAGTCCGAAGTTTCAGTGTACAATATACGATGGTGTCCTGTGTTTACACTTGTGTAAATGCAAATTCACACAGCTGCCAACTTTTCAGACAATTTCCACTAATGCTCATCATTATTATAAACTTGGATCTTACAGAGACGACAATTGTATTGTCGCTTTAAAACAAACATATGTAAAAATTTAGCCTTATACGCGATCATTAATGCCCTTTTCCCGCATTATGCATAATGTTTTCAGCTTAATGAAATGCACACTCATGCAACGTTTGCGTTCGTCTACGAACTCAAATGTCTTACATGTCTCGGGAAATGACATACGCACATACAAGGGGAAATGATTGTGTGTATGTCTCGCGTCCTTAAAGCCCATAAGCTACTAATTTGAAAATTGATTTATATGCAGTTCATAATTGTTATTTCAAATATTTCATTTTATAAAGAGTGGAATGGAGGCATTACCTTTTGAGACACGCGCCTCAGCAACGTTCTTAACAATGCATACTCTCTAACCATTAATTATCTAGATGAGCGGGATAAATATAACCAGTTTTCTTCGCGATTTGTTGTAAACCGGGCGTGGAATTAAACTTATACTTAATACGCATAGCAGTGAGAAAACTTCCATTGTTTTCGCAAGGCAAGGCATGGATGAGTGAATACGTTAAATCAAAATGCGACATTTAACTTTTATCCATGCCAATATTAGTATTAAAAAGAAATTAACCTCTAGTTGTTACCAGTTTTAATCATACACTATCGATAACTGCGTTTACTGACTCAAATTTATCTTTACTCAGTGGTTTAGCTGAATTAAGTCTTCCAAATTAGGTGGCGCTCTTTTTAAACATCTAGGTACTATTTTCACGGAATCTTAGGTTAATGATTTCTTTTACAGCTGATATATACGTTAAATTACGTCAGCATTTTTGCCATCTTTACTGGTAGCGCAGGAGTCAGAGAATCCGTAAAATAAGCGCAGCTAGAGGCGGAGGGATTTCATAATACCGATGTCAAATGTGATACTTTAAGGCCTATGGAAAGGTCTCACAGTGTATTGCTTCCTAAAACATAGAATCACTAACACAATTTTAACTATTAAATATATGTATATTGGATTATAATTATTAAAAAGGTATTTGAATGCGAGTAACTATCTCATAGAGCGTTAGTTGAAAACAGTTCATAAATTTAGATATAAAATTCTAATTTGAATAAAATTGTTTAACAGAAAGTTTCAATAAAACGAAAATAGATTTGAAGAGTTTTTTTTTTTAACTTTTACTATTATACAGATTTACATTAAAAAAACTACATATTTTAAAGTGATTAATTTTGCGTATGTACTGATTTTGTAGTTTCTGTGCCTAATTACTCG
The DNA here is from genome assembly GCA_029891345.1 of Dryococelus australis. Lineage (NCBI taxonomy): Eukaryota > Metazoa > Arthropoda > Insecta > Phasmatodea > Phasmatidae > Dryococelus > Dryococelus australis. The sequence goes on along the minus strand of CM056996.1, from coordinate 24,122,488 downwards.
GAGAAAGTTAACAATTTTTTTTTTCTCGAGAAGTATGCGTTGTATCAACAACTTCTGTATGTGAAGGTTTTGTTAATTAACACAGTCAATAAAGAAACACCATCGAAATATATCACGTAATTCATATTATGTTCTTGATTTTCGGTTTCCATAGCCCTTATCCATAAACACTATGAGAATCATTTTCGCACAGATGTCAATAACAGGTAGCGCGGTGTTCTAGAAACAAGTCTTAACCTTTTATCTTATAACCTACGCTATCCTGTTCAAAGAGCGTTATTGGTTTGATCAAAGTCCAGCAGTGCCTACATGTCGTAATCATCGGATAACGATAACGAGTAGCGTAATCCACTTTCCGTTATCATTTAGATACATGCTGCCATATCGATATCGACGAGATCGATCGGTTTAATAGGGAACTGAAAATTCGTAAATATATACCTACAGTAAGTGTTACTTAGATTGCGATCGCAAATTTTAGAACTTTAAAATACCGTTCATATTGCTTATCTCAAACATTGACGTTGTAAATATTATTAAATTATCTGTAAAACCGACAGTAAAAATACTACAAGAATACGAAAATATTATTAATATATAGAACCTCAAATTATGTTGCAATATAATAAATAACTTCCAGTGCCTTCGCGAAAGTTACTATCATCACTAAATATCAATTTATAGAAAATATATTGCTCGAAGTTTTTGTAGCTTGGAGATTTAGCAGTTTTCCAAAAATATTTAACGTAAACTAAATTATCACCATGTCGCACAGGTTTACTGGCAAATCAGCTCATGCCAGTTTGCTGACGAGTGAAAACATTTTTTTTTTCTGTTCGAGCGGCTGTGGCTCGAGCAGAAGTTTCAACTCCGGTTCTGTACTTCTAGCTATTCTGAGGCCACGCGTCACTTCCAGCTTGGCGGTCGCACGGCAGCCTTTATAAAAAAAAAAAAAAGCGGCCATTTCTCCTGTGTTACGTGAGATTTTTTATTTCTTCTCGCCCTTTGCTAATGGCTTGTTAACACGTGAGCCGCGCAATCCATTGCATCTATGCGACGTACACCGAGGAATATACAGATTGAAGCTCCGAATTCCGATACCGCCGACCTACCGTGGCGCCACCGATCTGGGGTGCGGTAGGCTCTGGGTTCGAGTCCCGGGCAAGGTTAGGTTATGAGATGGCATGTAAGCTATCCCCTGCTAAGCTTTCAAGCATAAAACCTGGGGGACGTTAAAAAGCCCCTTACAATACACACAACGAATAATGTAGACATTTAGTGTAGATTTAATATACAGTCAAATGTGTTGCAAAGATACAAATATTATTAAGGACTGCGGAAATGTCTCGCTGATCGTAAACATCCTATAGTCTGTTCAAGGTAAAAATAGGTAGGTAAGTAGGCTTAAAGTCTCGTCGACAGCGAGGTCATTAGAAACGGTGCAAATTCCGCAGGGAAGAGGAATTGGAGAAGATATGGGAAGGAATCTCCCATGGATCTTCGTTAGGGACCCATCTCAGTATTCCCATGGAGTGATTTCGGGAGACCATGGAATGCCGAAATCAGGATGGCCGAACCGGGAATCGAACCCGGATCCTCCCGAGTGCGAATCTAGTGAGGTGCCACCTAGCTCGGTGTGTTCACGGTAAAGTTAGCACTTTCGAATCCCTAGTTACTTTTTTCCTTTCAGTAATTTTTTATGATTTAACCACTTTCAATAGTGTTATGTAAGTAATAAACACAGTGTATATACCCCCTCACGCGGAAGTTAACGTCTATGTATAAAATAAAATATTTTTATTGACTGTTATTCCAATTGAAAAGTCTTTCAAAAGTTCTCATTATACCGTCAACAAACAGCTTATATAAATAACACTAGCATTTTCTCGAGACTTTGTCAGCGAAGAATTCGTGATTTCGTTAGAATATTTAAAATGTTGTCCATTCGCGTTTTCATTTCACTTTTTAAATCTAACCTGTGAAAAATCACCCCAGTCATAACGTCTTTGATTATTTCCTAAATATGCCACGCACCACAAACTTTGTATACTTCTGCTAATGTAAAAGTACCTTATTTTTGTATAAATCGAACTTTTAGTTACGTTTGACCTAAACATCATATTATCTCATTTACAATGATATCGACAAAATGCAGTGAGATAAAATGTGTGTTGGTAATACCTTGTAATAAATAGATTTTATGCATTTTATTGCACGAACGTGGTGAGCTGTCCATTTGGTGTAAATTTATAGACATTTTTAAGCTTTGTTAGCATGGGGCTGAAGAATATACCGAAATAAGAGCTTTAGCCGGGCTTCAGAAAAGTCAGAAGTAACCGTGAACTGACTATAGTAAGTATATCTTAAAAAGAGAATACATATTGTAAAAGAGAAAGTTGAAAAAATACATATCCTTTAATAAGAGATTTGTTAAAGCGGTATATTTTTTCCCTTTACGAATTTTGAACCTCCATTTCACCCCTTTAGGAGCTGAATGTTGAAAAATACTTCCTTAGTGACTACCTACGTTACATAATGAATGTCACCTCCAAATTTCATATTTATACTACCAATGGCTTAGGTTGTATATTTATTCTCCTTACGAATTATAATGCCCATTTCACACCTTTATAAGTTGATTTTTGAAAAATTCATCTTATTCGCTGCCTACATTACATAGTGAATGTTTCCTCTAAACTTCATTTTCCTAGGACTAATGGTTGGGGATGTATATTTTTTCCCCATACAAATTTTGAACCCTCTTTTTACCCCTTTAGGGTTGAAGTTTGAAAAATCTCCCCTTAGTGGCTGCCTAGATTACGTAATGAATGTTTATTCCAAATGGCATGATTTTAGGGCGAATGGTCGAGGCTGGGCGTTGATATGTCAGTCAGTTAATCAGTCAGTCAGTTTTTCCTTTTATATATAAAGAGAAAGAACTGAATTTTAACTACTTAACATAAGTCGATAGGGTATTGTTTTATTGACAATATAATGAAATCCCCAAAACTATCACATACAGCAAGAGTTGATACAATGCATTGTTTTTGAATCATAATGGTTGACTGCATTATAATAAAAACCTGCACAAACCACAAAATCAGTAAATAAACAAATATAACTATGACAGAGCATATTAAATATATTTATGTAGAAACATATGACAAGAAATCTAAAACAAACCTCCCTTTTTAATTTAAATAACTATTTTTATTTACGATATGATAAATCGCTATATTAAATTTCGTGGAAATATATTATTCGCGTAATTTTAAGTAAATTATTTTGGCATATTTTCTTATTTTGAGGAGTACAGCCTTAATGATTTAAAAAACTGGGGCGATTTTAAATCTAACAATTTACAATATATAAATTATTGTTGCATACGTTAATTACCACCATTAAAATATGTTGTCTATAAATCTGAACCCATGAAACAATACTGAGTGATTGAAATTCTGTTCTTGAGTTTACGTTTCGGGAATCCCCGCACAGCGACGTATTTCCATAGCCCTTTACTTATGTAGGGATACCAATAGAATTGTTTTTTGTTCTTTATCTAGGCTTGAATCTCCATCTATACAAGTGATTTCTACATCACATCATTACAGAATGTACGACAAAAGAATAGGTTCCTTCACAGAAAAACTTTAAGAATGGTTCGTACAGCAAATAAAATCTTTAATATCAGAGAAAATCATCTGATAATAATAAAATGTTTGTTTTAATTTAAATTCAAAGCAACTTAAGGTCCATTCTGTTGACACTCCTGTGCTGAGTTTATTTTCCAACGTATGTGAAGGCGTGCAGACGCATCCCAAAGATTTCTTTCGCCCACAGAACGTTTCGTTCCCGACTAAAGTTGACAGGATAAGCCCTGTATAATATCACAGTTGAAATTCCTTGCTACTCAGTCAAAACTATATAAATTTTTCGCATATTTTATAAAACGTCTGAATATTTTTTAAAAATGAAATCTTATCTATATTCATACATCTTAATGTAAACACTGAATATCGTATGTGGGTATTAAAACATTGATAATTTAATAAAGCAATGGTAGGACTGAGTATTAAGTATTAAATGAAAGTAACAAATCCACAGGAGATTCCATAATGCATTCGAAGTTGGTTACTGGCCTAGACACAAGAAACGCGAGTCTGTAGACCACGCTACACTGAAACAAAGATTTGTTGAATCATGCAAAGTTAGATTGGCGAAACTAAATTATATGTCTGCATAGCGTGTTGTAAACAAATCATTTTGTTGTTCCTATTTTGTTGCTGCAAAAAAAAGATTTGGTTGGTGCAACCAAAGATTTGTTTGTACATAAAAAAAATAATTCTGCCTACAATTGGGATGTCATACACGAACTCACCAGACAATACGTGGTGCGATGGCTTCCAAAATTCTGGACCCCATACTCGAACATATTGCATATTGCATGGTGCGATGGCTACCAACTATCTGGACACCATACAAGAACACATTGGACATAACGTTCTGCGATGGTTGCTAAGATACTGGGCTTAATGCAATAACTTATTGAACGTAGCGCGCTGCGATGACTGACTACGCTCGGGTTGTCATACACGATCTTATTGAATATCGCACGGTGTGATAGCTGCCTACAGTCGGGTTGAAATCCACGAACATGTAAACGTCACCGTGATGCGGGGCTTCCTGCATTTGAGGTACAAATCAGTCAACAAACTTGTTATTGACTGTATTAGTGCAATGACGCGAACTTTGCCTATATAACGTGAAGAGCTTTTGAATAAATGTTAATATAATGCTGGGCCCACTCTCTACTCCCTGTGTTCTCAGAAAGCTTATCAATGTTACTACATTAATGTTAATATAATGCTGGGCCCACTCTCTACTCCCTGTGTTCTCAGAAAGCTTATCAATGTTACTACATTAATGTTAATATAATGCTGGGCCCACTCTCTACTCCCTGTGTTCTCAGAAAGCTTATCAATGTTACTACATTAATGTTAATATAATGCTGGGCCCACTCTCTACTCCCTGTGTTCTCAGAAAGCTTATCAATGTTACTACATAAATGAAGCATAACATTTGTACTAAATTCCGTAAATTGCTCACCGTAACTTTAAATTCACTTTTGCGTAATGTGTTTTAGTCTGTTGGAAAATATCATATCTGGTTCCTTGAAGTAGTGTATGTTGTAACGTATTAGTTACTAACCGACGTTATCAAGCACAAGTTTATGTATTTACGGGTTACAACTTTAAAAAAAATAGTTATATTCAGTGTAAATAACTCGCTGTCTTGTAACAACCTAGTGAACTACGTGTAAGGGATGCCGAGGCCCATTTGCAATAGCAGTAAATTAATTAATAGTGTCAAACTTCTAAAGGCAAGGTTTCAACCAGTAAAGAGAATGGCTCCTTTAAACACCAATTCCTTACTGGGTACAGTGCCAGCCATAAATGTCGTTCGTGTGTAACAGACTTACGATTGTGTCAATTCCAAGGCAGCGGCTGAGCAGTTATACCCGCAAATAACTGCAGGGCTTTTGGCGACGCGTGGCTCTCTGTAGCAGTTGGTGAGAGACCTCCCCTGCGTCAACAATCAACCCTCCCTTATTCCAAGGCAGCCGCTGAGCAGTTATACCCGCAAATAACTGCAGGTCTTTTGGCGACGTGTGGCTCTCTGTAGCAGTTGGTGAGAGACCTCCCCTGCGTCAACAATCAACCCTCCCTTATTCCAAGGCAGCCGCTGAGCAGTTATACCCACAAATAACTGCAGGTCTTTTGGCGACGTGTGGCTCTCTGTAGCAGTTGGTGAGAGACCTCCCCTGCGTCAACAATCAACCCTCCCTTATTCGAAGCTCCGTGCACTCGCAGCGTATGGCTGTATAAATGCTCTGTTACAGTTAATGTCTACAGAGATTGGCCACTGCGAGGTAGAACAGCACTAGATTTAAAACATATGTCCTCGACGATATATGTTACTATAAGATCATTAGGCTATTTTCACTTAGGCTTAATCACTAACCGCTTTTCTTTTCTCGGGCTGTGCCGTCTCTTCCTGGATATCATAAAGCCAGTAAGTGTTGGCCCAGCTGACACTTACTAGCTACTCACTTTCTTTGTCTTCAGTTTTCATGTTCTACTGGGGAATCGGGGGGAAGCTGCCCAATAGCGCCACTTCCCCCACCAGAGAGGTGTGCAAGAATCACTCTGGTTAAGCCAGCGCCACTTACATTTGCAAGTCAAAAGGAAATTTAAGTTCCCGCCCCTTCTCTTCTAGCTTTTTTCATCTCTACTACTAACACGAGCATGTTACACACACACACACACATACACACACCCACAAACTGTCTCCCGTAGCATTTCTATTTAATGCATGAATAATTTTGAATTATTTTATGTCGACTGGGTTTTTACGGTGTCTATGTCGGTTTTTTCTAGTCTCTTCTAGTGATAGCTTAGCTATAAGTACACTTAGGGAGGTTGTCATTGCCCCAATTGCAGGTCATGGCTGCCCAATCCATCTTTGCCTTGATGCATGTCTCCTTGCATGATTTCCTTTCCTTGTAGGCATAAGAGGCCTAGTCCTAAGATGCACTAAAATCTCGCCCTACCCACGGGGTTTTCACTTAACACTTAGTTATAGGGTGGTTATAAAAATCATTCGAATTAGGGATCACAGGTGTTTTAATTGCAACAGTCATCATCTTACAGACATTTACGAGGAAAGTGTAGCTTTGGATTACATTTCGTTAAAAACTTACTATTAAATGTTTTTAAGAAGTTTCGAAACGAATGGATGTGCACCGAATAAATGAGCTAATTATGTAGCTTATTTAATATTTAATTTGCGCTGGAGGATGCATTTATGGTACGGACACACAAACAATTTCGTTTCTACATATAAGTTGGATGATAAGTACATGTGGCATTGATGAATTCGAGGACATTGGCCTCCAAGGAACAAAATCCTCCTAATACCAAAATATAAATTATATTTTGTTCTTTAACTTGCAGTTTTTTAATGTTGCCTATTGTAAATAGCCGTGCAGCGTGGAGTATTCCTACAAATTTCTTCACCTGATCCATTTCATTTTGAGTTCATATAATGCAATAATGATTGCAAGGGACGAGAGATTGAACACAGTGTTATTTAGTGAGCAAACGAAAAGCTAGTGTCTGGAACTGCCCAACCTGAAACTACTAGACTTTAATAATTATGGATACGAATTGAAAGCAATAGTATATATAATATGAGCTATTAATATTACATTTCAAAGAAAATTTATGTTCGTAATATAACAAGGCGCGATACAGTTCTAAACCATGTCACATATATAACACATCGACCCAGTATTTGGGTACTTTTAAACCTAAATGGCATGAAAGTTCGTTAAACCTGCTAGTGACACATAATTTCCACACTTACTTCGATTCGGCTCGATTTCTACAGAGAGTGTAACATCTAACTTAAAACTGGAAAGTTACTAAAATATTTCCCTTAGCCATCACAAGAATATTACTATAGAAATGAAAAATTTTAATTAACGAAAATTACTGTATTTTAAGGGGACCCGTTAATTGGCAAAAATTTGTTGCGTAGAATAGTCTGCGAATCACCCATTTAGCCAAACGCACATCACCCAGAAAATTTTGGAACACCATAGTGTAATATATGTTTGACATACTTAGAGAAGATATATGACAGCTAGTATTTAGTTATTTGGCTCTCAATGCTATAAGGCGCCTTGGGCAAAGAGGAGCTATTATAGGCCTACTACGCATGATAGCAGAGTTAACATTATCTTTTCGAAAACTAATCGTTCGGCGCGCCTCGAAGGCCTATAGAGCCGGTGACATGAGTTCTACATAGGTTTATGAATATCCTAAAACATGGTAAAAATGGTAAAACACGTTTTGTTAAAAGGAAATATCTAATAAACCCGTGGATTCTGGATTAGTAAATGTAGTATATCATTTCACCAAACGATGAAGCGAATTTGAGAAGTCTCTACTCATCGCGTCACCTTTTCAGCGAAATGACTTTGACGCTTGGCATTTAAAATTATGAAAATTAAGTAATTACATTTCGTGTACACAGGTTGTCACAAAATTCCGCTCTACGGCTCTCGCCACGTAACGAAAAGGCGCTTAAAATAATAGTGACTAAACTCAGTCTAACAGAACTGTGTTTACACAACCTGACAACACTTAGAAAGGACGAAATGTTTGTTATTAAAGGTGTTGGGGCCTATAATTCCGACACTTTTATACTTACTTCCTTCGATCGTAGTTTAGATAGTTTTTGGCATTACTTTATAACGTTAACTTCATGTGCTTAAATATTGTGATTTTAAATGATAAATTTGCTTTAATTATACCTTATGATTAAAATATTAATACGATTTATTAATGCAATTAAATTATTTATTACTATCTTTAATATACTAAAAAGAAATAACTCGTTAGTCATTGAATCTTGTGAAATAATCAGCCGGACGTTTTCTGTATGGCAATGAAACCAATTTATTTGGGGCTACTTTATTTACAGTAATACAATATTGCTTTAATTTACTATCAGTTTAGAGTTGATTTGAGTTGAGAGATTTAGGCGGCTCTTAAAAACGAGGTCTTGAGAGCCTACGAGGGTGAAATGAGGTGAGAATGTAGCCGCACGGGAATGCAAGGGCGGAGAAAATAGGAAATCCCCGAGTAAACCCGCTGAAAGCGGAATGGTCCGGCACAATTCTCACTTGTGCGAAAGGGGCCGTGGTGGCTGAGTGGTTAGCCTGCGTGCCTCCCATCAAGACGAACCGAGATCAATCTCTAGCCAGGTCACTCCCGAATTTTCGCGTGTGGGAATCCTGCTGGACGATGCCACTGGTCGGATGTTTTCTCGGGGATCTCCTTTTTCCCCCACCCTTTCATTCCGGGGCTGTTCGATACTTATCTCAATCACGCTCATAGGATCTCAAGCTCTCGCTGTTAAGAGCCGCCCAAATATCTTCACTCACTCACCCACTTGCAAAAATCCGGAAGTGACACGGCCGGGGATTGAACCAGGTTTGCCTTAGCGGGAAAAGAAGTTTAGAGAAACATAGGTTTCCTGTTAATTAATATTTTCTTCGTACGTTTTCTTTAATGCTAATATCACCTTACTTTTGTAGCCAAGAAATATAACTTCTTTGAATTGGTTTTGTTCACAGTATAGAAAAGTTCTTAGTGCCAAAGGTGTGGCGTTATGATATCTAAGGTTTTCTGTCGTACGTTTCAGAACGCAACTGTTGTCCCGGCGTAAACATTTATACGCCAATCTATTATGCATTTACGAAACAACTGCAGCTGAGCAAGTACAGTGCTCCTGCGAACGTTTAATTCCTGAAGTGTTGTGATTCTCCAAATCACACTAACCTTAGTCCTTCCCAAGAGGTGACACTCTGGACCATGTCACCATCTGTCATAAACTACGTATCAAAATTACTCTAAGCTCAATGAGGCTAATAGTCATATGGTGGAGAAGGGGCGTTTGGTTAGTAACACTGCAGCGGGGAAGGGGGAAGGTGCAGGTTCGAGTCTCTGAGCCGTCATGGAACTAATTTTCTTTGGAGTGTAACTGATATTACCACAAAGACACCAGCTGTATAATAGATCAAACAAAAATTATGTTTGCGACGAGTCTACTTTGCAGTGATTTATTTTTAAACAACTTTCCTTTGCGGGGACAAATCATCTGTTGCAGCAAAGAAAGCTGCTTTTTTTTTTTTTTCTTCAACATTTTACGTAAGAATATCATAGACTAAAAATGAGGTAGACCAATTGTTCGTCTTCTGCGCATGCACCCAAAACTGACCTACCCCAAAGGTAAACAACTGTCGAAGACACATGGTCAACAGTGATGGACGTGTTTGTTTATATCATAATTTTTAAACGACAAGCATCTTGTACGAATAAAATACTTTTACCAATTCTAATTTAATCAAAATGCATTACATATTGGTTAGAGGGAGTATACATACATCTCAAAGCACTTGTTTACCAAACAGTGTTCTAACCTCAAATATAGTCCACGCCATTTTTTCACCTAATATTGGCAGAAAAGCAGTTCAATGTTGGGACCTGGAGATTGGTTGTGCGCAGCCAGCGAGATCGGCCAACCTCATCTTTAGTCTATGAAGAATAAAGAGGGAACACAGTCACTTAATCCGAGATCTCCAGACGCACACACCAGTAAAATGGCGTTGCTGACAAGCAACACATCCAATTAGCGCCCGGTAACCTACTCGCCAGCCTGCAGCCCAGTCAATAGTGACCCTGTCGTAGCGTGCAGTAGCCAATCAAACATAAGGCCAATTTCTCGGGCCAATGGGTACGCCCACACCAAAAGAACCGCCACGCCATTTTGTCACTGTATACTTGCCTGCTCTACAATGTTGCTAGATAGAGCTGTGGGTATTGGTGTGCAAAGTTTCGTCGAATACGTGAAGTATTTAAATGCAGGCGAACTTGTATCATACAAGCAGAGTCTACCACACCGCGCGTCCTGGAGCAGCGTCGAAAAAAGCTGTACATTACGTTTGTAGCGTATCCTCTTTTTTAACCTCTGTCTCCGAATTAACAACAACTTGGATGCAACGGCGAACCCTTGCAAGGTAAGCTGCGGGTTTCTCTGTTCCATACCTAATCGTTTGCTAGTACACACGTCGGCCACTTAAACATAGTAGTGCAGTTGACGTCACAGCCCGTGTCTAATGGGTGCCTCGCCGCTCTCTCGTGAGTGGCCGCAGTACATTCAGTTTATCCCAGCCCCGCTCTGGTTTCCTGTTCCTGCTGCGTGCGCCGAGTGTGTACAGCACTGAGCAAGCACCAGCTTACCTTGCAACGTTTCACCACACGCCACTGCTTGGATGTCTTCCGCTGCTTATTTCCCCTTAGTAACAACAGTAAACCAGTCATCCATCTGCCGGAGTCGCTTTCTACAAGTGTCGAGACGGCATTGCTGTCTATGTGAAATGAGCACGCACCGCTTCCATCGACAACACCAAAACACACGTGCACACACACACACACACACACACACACTAACACGCGGACACATGGCGTGTCCTATCCGCGCAACGATTCTTTCCCCCTCCCGCCTTTTCCCTACCACGAAAGCCGGTTTTTACGACTCGTATAAAGTATACACTCCACACGCAAATAAACGATTAAGCCAAGGCCTCGGATGAGAGGCTAGAGAGGACGTCCCAGCGTGGTAGAGTCTGGAAGGTTTTTCGGTTCGCGTCAACAGTTCTTCTTCCTGAAGTGTCCTCTTCAGTCGAGAACGTCAAGACCTGCGACACAGAAAACTTGAGATTTCAGAAGTGAAACGGCCCGTTTATACCGCTATCTTCAGTCAAATGACGCCAACGCCTAGCCACATGTTGATAGACTTCGTTTCTCCGAGATAACTGTATCAGAGCTCGTAATTAGCCATGAAAAAAGGGTTGATTTAAGGTTTCATAAAATTATGTAACTGAATAATGTTCATTATATGATTGTCTTTTATTCATTACTTATATGTTGAAAACATAATACAACCAAGAAAAAAGTAAAAAAAAAAAAAAAAGAACCTATATCAAGCAGTATAATTAACTTCCCAAGATTGCCTAAATCTTAACGTTAAAAGAACGCTGAAACATAGCAGTAGTAAGGTAAAATGGTTAGGTTGTACATAAGAGATTGCTAGTGTGGCATTTCTAAAATACGTCACACCTATTTTAACTTCGTGTCACTGCAAGTGAACTATTTTAAAATCATTTGGAAATTTAATTTGCAGTATTTAGTCATTACAATGAATTGAAGTAATATTATTAATTGTCTCGTTACTTTTATTATGTTTCATATTGTGGTAAAATAAAACATTTATTCTCCATCTGAACAAACTAATACATAGTTAATTAGTAATTGAAATATATATTTTGTCGGACAGTTATTTATTTCAGGTAGCTATTGTATAGGTAAATTATTATTTTTTTAGATATGGTTTATCTGGCTACATGAACGAAGCAATTTAACTATTTCAGTCTGTTTAATTATTGTTTGCCGCTATTTTATTTGTTTGAATATTTTTCTTATGAGTTTATTTCCATTCAGTTCTGGATTTGTACTTTGAATGATATATTATTAATATTGTGAGAAGCCTGCTGGCTCGTGTTCCTTGCAATTGTTTCTCGTTTAACCAGAAGTGCAATGATGTGTTACGAATTCTTTCTGTTGCCGTCTCCGTAGCTGCCCTTTCCGCTCTCTTTCTTCCCGCAGTTGTATTCGCAATTTTCTTGGCGTCTCCACGGCATTCGACGTGAGATCCTACATTAAAAAAATGGCCTTTATTCGCATAATTTTTGTCGTCCATACTGCACTTTTCGCCTCTTGTAGAGAGCCCACGAGATCTAGAGGCGACTCTGAAACTATCTGTCCGTATTATGTTTCCACCCTCTCCGTACTTTACGGAGCATTTTAACGTGAATACGTCTTTAAATTTGCGACCATAGTGGGTGGCAATCTATAAAATGCGATGATAACAAAATCGAGGGATGCAGTTTGGCATTGCAGCTCCGAATCTATCGTCTACATTCAAAATTCCATTACACAACTCGATTTCCAAAGGATCAAAGAATATGTTACGTTGAGTGAAGACTGCAAAAAATCACGTGGTGCAGGGTGAAATTAAAGGGGGGGGGGGGCACCGCAATTTTGAGTTTTGAGTTCGTTTCGCCGCGACTCATAAATTCCGCGTAGTATGACTTTTGACTAGGCGAAGCTACGACGCTCGTTTAGGTGTCAACCGACAACTCTCGTCAAGATCATTTGATTGTGTGTATACAATAATTTGTGTGGCGTGATTATAGTGAAACCAAACGAGTTTGGTGTAAAAAATTAAGAAAACTTAACACAATATCGGCCTATACTCGTAAAAAAGCCAAGTCGAGATACAGAAATCGTATACGGTTGGAAAGAGTATCTCAAAAGCAATCCAATGATGCCCATAAAACCCCATATGATCTAGTGAAGCGGTGCCGGGGACGTAGAAAATACATCGAGGCGTCCATGCGCGTCAACGTAGACGTATTCACGCAAAACAAATGATCGTGTTCCCCAACACAGCCACACCCCATTTTTTTTAATCATTTTTGTCCTTGGCCTACTGCCGACATGTCGTGTTTGCGGTGTGTGGTTTCCGTGACGATCTTCTTTGGGACTGAAGTGCCCACCCTTTTATGTTTCTCTTACTTACCATGACATAGTGTAGTGGCCAAGATTATATAACGTGGTATTTATTTATCTATTTATTATTTTTGGTGCTTCGTATTTCAACATGGTTTGGATATTTCTTTTTCCCCTCATGGAGAATCCAGTTTTGGTTTCTCCCCAAGTTCTCGTCGTGCACTCATTAGCAATGTTTACTAATTACTGGTGGTACTACTTTTACGTAGTATGATGGTCGACGTTCTCGGGTATTCCTGTTGCCATAAGTTTCCCACTTCTTGTCTCCGGTGGCGGCATCCATGCGGGCCTTTCGGTTTGGGAAACTAATCAATTTCGCTTCCTGGCATGGACGGAGATTTTCACCTTTTTCTACTGCCTGATGTCTAGAAGTGGACTTCTGGACAGCTAAGTCCCTATGAAATATTTGTCTCATTTTGACAACACTGACTCATGACGACATGTAAAGCAAATATTATAAAAAAATATGGCTTGTCTTGTTTAACTTTCATTACAGTAATTTATTTATTTTTTTGTGCCCATGTTCCTCTTACTGCCAAGAATTTCCTTTATTGTCGCTTCCAATTTCTTGATGTCTGTTTGTATTTGTAGAGCCCGTTTAGCTTTTTTTTTTTTTTTTTTTTTTTTTTTTATTGCTTCGGGCCACGTATTTATTTGTGCTGGTTGGTGGCCGCCTCTGTGATGGTTTTGTTCCAAGGACTTGCTACGATATTTATAATTATATTTGCTATGGTCATGTGGACCGACATGGTGGCACACTAGTTCGAGTCTCGGGATTACTTGCACTATTATTTTGAAAATAAAATTGAAGGATTATATTCCAGCAACAAGTCGGAAAGCCTCGTGCAGCTATCAGTGCCCTTATAACTACGAGTATTTCGCGAATTCATTTGGAGGCGAGGTAGACTCCGAACACTTGTTCTTTTCTCCTACTGTTCTGATTGGACGACAGTTATTAAGACACCCCCCCCCCCCATTTTACTGTGATTGAGTAATAAGGTCTAAGCAGTAGTGTGAGTGTGTTTTAGTCCTGTACAGAGACCTGAGTTGATCATAGTAACCAATAAGAAAACGATAGTGTCTCGAGTGTATAGAAGAATGTCCAGCCTAGCTTGCTGCCAACTCAATCCGCGAAATACTCGAGGCTTTACTGATACCCTACTCTCCAACATGCAGCCCAGCCAACAGGGACTCTCTCGCAGCACAGTAGCCAATCGCACACAAGGTCAAGTTCGTAAGGCCTTGCGGAGCCTATCGTCGAATGGTTATGCCCAGATGAAAGGGCGAATGAAGGGATTTCGGCGGCACCTAGCAACGAGGCTCAATAAAGGTATCGCCACTCACAGTGAGAAAAAGTTTCTGCTGAATCAAACAAGATTTGTTTGCTGCAACAAAATTATTTGTTTATATAGGAGCAATGAAAGATTTTGTTGCTGAAACCAAATTATTTTGTTGTTCTCATTTGGCTGCCCCAAACCGTAAAATTTGGTTGGTGCAACTAAAGATTTCTTTGGCTACAGGTACAGTAAACAGTTTCGGGCGATATAACATAATTTTACAAGTTCGAGCGAGTTTCGGAACTAGATCACTTGCGTCCGAGCACTCCGCCTTAGTAATCTCATCTAATGTGACAACTGTTGACGCCGGAAAGCTTTTAACTAGATATGCTGCTAATATTGGGCAACGTGTGCAAACAAATATTTCAAGTTCTACAGCTTTACTTGTCAGTTTCTTGTTGCATTACTTTAATAATGTGTTTATACTATTGTTAAGCATCAATAGCTGCACTAACAAACACAGTTACTATCCTAATCGACACAAAAATAGAAACACTCTCTCGAGCTGTATTTTCGAACGAAGGCAGCCAAATGAGTCGCGAAGCAAATATAAACAGTTGATTCAACCAACTATTTTGTCGACAGTCTAATTTTTTTGGCACAACATAAATATTTTGTTTATTCAAACATTTATTTTGTCAGACGAACAAAATTAATTTTTTGCTTTTCAAATTTTGTTTACCCAACTATATATTTTGTAAGGGCAAATAAATATATATTTGGCCCTATACAAACAAATATTTAGTTATATTTTGTCTCAGTGAAATTTCATGTCTGTTTACTCACTTACTATACTCTGTGTTCACGAAGACGCCACAACTAGGAAATCATATTATAATAGTATTCTGTTCTGTTTTTCTGATATTTAAAAGTCAGGATTTTTTTGGTGACCCTAACAGTGCTGTGCTGTGTAAACTGCTGTCCAATCAGAAAAGGCCAGTTTTGTCGAGTGGTCCATAGAGACCAAATCGCCGACGCAAATCCAGTCGAAATTTAGGAGAGTTTACGGCAGACAAACTGCACCATAAAGAGGAGACTTCATGAATTGTTACGAGCGATTCAGCGAAACAGACAGTGTAGCGAACAAGCCTAAGTTAGAAAGACTCAGTGTTGACGATGACAGCGTCGCTGCAATCCGCACGAGTTTCCTGATGAAGTACCAAAAAGTATGTTCGCCATGCATCAGAGGAGCTACAGATACCTTCTTCAACAATCCACAAAGTGCTACGCCAACGTATACAACTTTACGCAGCTTGTCCATGCTTCGAAGGACACTGACAAATCGACCCGACTGGAGATTGTCGTGACAGTGCTGAACATGTTAGTTGATGATGATGCATTTCTGCGAAACCTTCTCTTCTCAGTTGAAGCGACGTTCTATGTGTCAGGGCATGTCAACTGTTACAATGTCTTGATATGGGGTGCCGTATCCCCATATGTATTCAGACAAAATGAGAGAGACAGCGCGAAAGCCAGTGTGCGGTGCGGCCTTAAGCACGACCGTATAACTCGTCCTTTTTTTTTATTTATTCATCGAATTGTCACTTCGACTGTATACCATTATATTCTAAAATCATTTGTCATTCCTCAGATACATGATCTTCAGCCTTTCGCCATGTTCCAACAATCTGAAAGAAAAGCCTACAAAATATTTGTTTGTATAGGGCCAAAAATTAATTTAGTTGCTAAAATAAAATATTTTATTTTATTAAGTAAACAAAACTTGAAAAGCAACAAAATTTATTTCGTTATTGAACAAAATACACACATAATTAAGAATACCTCTATGGTGAGCCAAAAGAAATTAAATTATCAGCCAAATATTTAATTGAATCAACTGTATACATATGTTTGACTACTCATTTGATTGTCTTCGTTCGGATATACAGTTCGAGAGTTTACTTGTAATTTTTTGAGATAACTGGGTTAATAACAGTGTTTTTAGTTCCTTTATTGATTCTTCATAATTGTATAAACTTCATTATAAAACAAGTTCAAAAGGAAACTACAAAGTAAAGCTGTAAAACTTGAAATATTTATCTGTGTACATTGCTCAGTATTCGAAGTACGTCGGTTTAAAAAAAAAATTCTGGTTCTTCAATAGCCACTTTAGCTATGGTTGCTAGCGTGCAGCGCTCGGACGCAAAGATAAAAAGTTCTAATCTCGGTTAGGTTTCCGATTTTTGTTAGGCCTATACTAACCAAAACGCAATGTCAAAACAAATCTTTAGTCGCACCAACCAACTATTTGTTTGGGGCAACCAAGTAAACACAACAAAAAAATTTGGTTTCAGCAACAGAATATTTCATTGCTCCTATACAAACAATCTGGTTGAGCTAAACAAACTTTATTTGATTTAACAGAACCTTCTCCTCAGTGTATTATGGAGCTTTTCCGCACTGGGCACTTGTTGTGCGTCAGCTTCGGGACAGACATTATCCGTATCATTGGATTGGTCTGGGTGGGCCCATAAACGAAAGATGAGGTAGACCGACCTCGCTGGCTGTGCACAACCAATCTCCGTGTCCCAACATTGAACTGCTTTCATGCCTACGCGTCTAGAAAAAAATCGCGTGGATTTGATTTGAGGTTAGAACACTGATCAGTAAACGAGTGCTTTGAGGTGTAGATATGTATACTTCTTCTAACCAATTTGCAATGGAGTTTGATTAAATTCAAATTGGCGAAAGTATTGTATTTATATAAACGTACTTTTATTTAAAAAAAAAAAAAAAAAAAAAGATGTAAACAAAAACGTTCATCACTGTTGACCACGTGACTTCGACAGATGTGTTGCTTTGGGGTAGGTCTATGTTGGATGCATGAGCAGAAGACGAATAATCGGCCTGCCTCATATTTACTCTATGATTGGGGCCTATCGTTTGGACTCCACGGTCGTCTGAATTAACACCTTTCGACTTATTACTTTGGGGATATGTAAAGGACATTGTTTTCCCCGCACATGTACCATACTTTCAAGAGCTGTGGGGCAGAATTCGAGTCACCACTGCTACACCGCAATTGGACGGAACATGAATATCGATTATACGTACTTCGAGCTATAGGCTGTTCACAGTAAAGTAAGCAATTTTTGAGGCCCTTTCAAAAGCCATTAATCACTAATAAATAGATTTTATTGCATCTCCAGACGTCAACTTTTGTTATTGGTGAAATGTATAAACTGTGCTTATTAGTCTCATGACAATGTTTGTATTAAATAGTGACAGAAAAAATAGAAATCTAAAGAAAAGAAAAAATCTGCATGGTCTTAAAAAGTGCTCACTTTGCCATGAATCGCCTAAAGAAATAAGTACTCGCGTGGAAGTTGTGTAAATAAATTCCCCTCTTTCGTGTATAAGATAACACTGACAGTTTACATGTACACTCACTGAATACCAAGTTACAGCCCTTCACTTTTGTGCCATTACTTTACGTACAACCTGTAATTTTGCTTACGTACCTATAAATCATTATATTTAATTCGTAAATAGTATGAATAAAAACAGAAAGACGATTGGCGTGTTTGTAATGCCTAGTAAGAAACACTTTCCGTGTAGTGGGTTTACGAATATGGCGCGTTGCCCCTTTGGTGTCATTGTCTAGACTTGCTGAAGCGTGGTTTATACGAGACAGAGGAATATCATGAAAGTATAAAATTCGCAGGGCTTCACAAAAGTTGAAAGAAACTCCTTCAGCCATAGCGTCGTAGACAGAGGATGTGTTGCGGTTTCACATATACTCAACGAGTAACGGTCATCCATCAAAGAAGCCCTCAAATCACACAATTCAGAATGTCATCTAGACCATTCTATTGAAAATATTTTATTTCATGCCAATGTCAAAGTAATTAAAAAATTTGTCTTGAATGTAGGCTATACCAATAGAAAATTTTCTTTAAAATATTTTTCGCTTCTGATGCAAGTTTATAATAGTTGAAAATATACTTTTTTGTTTTGTAATAATATTTTGGGTTATATTTTACTTTATATATATTATATAAGGGAAAAATTAATTTTTATTTTTAATTTAGTGCAGTTATATCATTAGCACATATGAATGTTAAAAAAAAACCAACACCTTGTTAGCGCTCACGCTGTAAGCATCGATTCAGCGGCCAGGTGGTTCCATATCCAGTTCAATTTACACTTTCTCTGGGTAATCGAGCGGCTTAGAAGCAGAAATGTATGTTTCACCTGCTACCACCATTTAGCCTACTATACCAAACTGTGCTCTAATTTCAGTCTCCAAGGAAGCAATGTTGCTTTCAAGAAACTGTGAGCCAAAGAGATTCCAGGAACACGGAAGATACACACTCCTATTCCCAATTAAAACACTCCTCTCTCCCTCTCTCACACTCCTTCTCTCACTCTCTCTCTCTCTCTCTCTCTCTCCCCCCGGGAAATATTTGTTTACGGCGTTTCTCCGGACAATAACCTCCTGTGTTAAAGGTCGCCCTAGCGCGAAGGATGAAGGGCAAGCGAGCTCGTGGCAATGAAAGAGAGGCACGTTGATGTCGAGAGAGAAAGAGGGTGAGAGGGAGAGAGAACGAGAACATATTAAAAAGATGAAGGAAACGACCGAGGTATAAATATCTTGAAGCGAAGCCATGGCAACACATTTTTAAGAGGCAATTCCTTGTCGTTCCTAATTCTCCTTCCCTTTGGAATTGCACTCCAGCTCGTGCGTGATCTTAATAATGGCTCACCATGTTAGGGCGTACTTTGGAATTACACTCCAGCTCGTGCGTGATCTTATTAATGGCGCACCATGTTAGGGCGTACTTTGGAATTACACTCCAGCTCGTGCGTGATCTTATTAATGGCGCACCATGTTAGGGCATACTTTGGAATTACACTCCAGCTCGTGCGTGATCTTATTAATGGCGCACCATGTTAGGGCGTACTTTGGAATTACACTCCAGCTCGTGCGTGATCTTATTAATGGCGCACCATGTTAGGGCATACTTTGGAATTACACTCCAGCTCGTGCGTGATCTTATTAATGGCGCACCATGTTAGGGCGTACTTTGGAATTACACTCCAGCTCGTGCGTGATCTTATTAATGGCGTACCATGTTAGGGCGTATTTTGGAATTACACTCCAGCTCGTGCGTGATCTTATTAATGGCATAATGGCGCACCATGTTAGGGCGTACTTTGGAATTTTCCTTTTTCAATACCGCTGGAACAATATGGTAAGTGTGATCGAGAATTTCCTATTGAAGATGGCAAAAATTTACTAACAATAACTTCTTTTAATCTCATGCATAACAAATGATTTAGCTATGTATTTCTCTCAGACCAATGAGATAACGCACGAGGCTATAACCGAATAATTTAAAAACACTTATTCACTTTATCATATTTCATTAGTGTCGGTTATTTCATCAAATGTAAAACTTCCCACAGATAATTAATTCCGTGACTGCCACTGTCTGGTGAATTAGCGAAATGCACTGCTGGTAATCAGGTATTAGTCAGATAAATTTACTGTAAATCAGAATAGCAAATCTAAAAATCAATTAAAATAAGTGAATACAATAATAATTTGGATGGAAGAAAATTCTCTTCATTAATTTACATTGGTTAGGATAATAACTGCACTCATTTACATCAAATCGTAAGATATTATTTCACTTTGAAAGTACAGTTCCCTAAATGCTTATGGAGCGTGTCAGTCGTTCTGAAATTGCTGAAACTGAAGTGACTTGACCTAAATACATGTGTCCTTAAAAATTTGCTAAAAAACTAAATTTTAAAAAATTAATTCGTGTTGAAGTTATCGGCTTGAAAGTTACTTGGCCTTAAACTACTTCGTCTACAGTTCTCTTAGCCTAAATATCATATATACTAAAGGGCATTTGACTGCTTGGTCTTAAGAACGTGTGGCCTAAAGATCGTGTGGCCTAAATATCGTGTGGCCTAAAGCCACTAAGCTTAGAAGCTATTTGGTACAAAGTCACTTGGCCTTAAGTTACTTCGCATACGATCATTCTATGCTAAATGATTTTAGTAATCCAAGTGCTCGTTAGTACTCATGATTTTGGCCAGCAGCCGAAAAGGAAAGGAGGTTCTTGGGTATGTAATAAACTGATGATTATTTCATATTTTTCAACTCGACTAGGAAATAAATACTGTTTTGAAGGCCAGCGACATTGCCAGAATTATTGAGCTTTTCTTCAGGAAAGCTTAATTAATTGAACCAGCTTACCTGTTGCCTAACCAGTTATTTTTGTACTAACTGATACGCGTCTATTAAAAGTGTATTTATTCACTGCAAACAAGAATGATTGCGTAGACAAGTATATGTTTACGTTGCATATTCAGGATACATTGCACGGTAATGCTACTGTTCATTTAAGTCGCTAAGGACAAAGCGTGAACATAACTTTGTAGCAACATTAAGAACTTATGTCTTATACCAAACAGGGAAAAGTAAAATGTTGGGTACCAGGAGTGTTTCATAGCAACATTTTCTTTTGATTTCTTTCTTCAGAGGCATAATATCTCCGTGAAATTTTCTTTAAGTCTGCGTAAGTTCTGGTCTGCTATAATAAGACTCTGTATACTCCCCCACGCTTATTAATTTTTGTCGCAAAACAAGTGCATCGTAATAATATTATTTACGTGTATGATTCCAGTAACTGTAGTCCCGATGCAAACATTAATAAAACCAAATATTCTGCGATCATAAAACTACACCACTGCAAATTTGCAATCCGCATGTTCACTTTCTATGTTATTTTTTAATGCAGCTATTTTATATGAAACTGATTTCAATATTTCCCAAAAAGGAACATTATTATCAAAACTAAAATTTTTGGCTATTAAGACCTTGCTGTTAAGAGCCGTCCAAATGTCTTCACTCACTCACTTATAATTAGAATTTCTTCCAAATTAACATATACCTGTAAAGAAGATATTTCGTTGTATACTTGTGCGGCCATGTGATAGAATGCTGGCTATTGTTTGAGAAAGTTTGCTGGATCGAATATAGTGAATTTAATTACAAGAATATATTTTGTCACTGCTATTTTATTCATTCATCACAGATGCTCATAGAGAACAATACAAATTAAAAGTTTTATTTGTTTCTCTAAAATCGTGTGCATTTTACACAAAAAAAAACACATTTTATGACCCTGCTTGCAAAATGTTCCTATGTTAGCAACAGGGTTTCCAATATTTCACGTGTAAAATAATATCATTTATTGTGTACCCTTACTCCGGTATATCAAATACGGGAAATAGCTCTAAACAAGTGGCGCTTATAGAAAACGAGGGAATTGTGTACCCTTACTCCTGTATATCAAATACGGGAAATAGCTCTAAACAAGTGGCGCTTATAGAAAACGAGGGAATTGTGTACCCTTACTCCTGTATATCAAATACGGGAAATAGCTCTAAACAAGTGGCGCTTATAGAAAACGAGGGAATTGTTAACAATTTTTCGTACCGTTCACTACTAGTCACCTTAATTTATATTTTTCTTTCTCTACCTTAAATCTTTCGGTGGACTCTCTGAGATGTTGGCAATTCTTCTTCAAAGTACGTTTAGGGTAGGAAGTGGATTTACTCCCCTAAAGTGAACCGTAAAACATCAGTACTCAATAATGTACGTGTACTCTCGTGGAATGAAGACATTTTTGATGGAGCCACACATCACGTTCACAAATAACTCGCCACTTGGCTTTCATTTTCAGAAAAGAAATGAGCATTAAGAACAAATTTTTGAGTACTTAACCACGTTATAAAGCTACAAATGTATATTTTAAAAAAACCATTACGGTAAGCTGATATTTTGACATTTGTAACAGCAGATTGAGAAAATACTTTGTTCGTTTCCTCGAGCGTATAATATTCTCTGAATCTATTACGACTGCCGGGGTAGCGAAAAAAGATTTCTCAACATAACTTCTTGTGTAATGATTGTTTGTGATACATTAGTACATATACAGATACAAAATAATAGCTGTTTACAAATGAAAGGAAATTGTTTGATAATAATCTGGATAAATCGGTGTGGGAAGTAAGGAATAAAAATGCCTTGTCATATCGTACTATAGGCCGTTCACGATAAACTGAGCACTTTTGAAGCTCTGGTTACTTTTTTTTCTTTCAACCAAGTTCGAGTGTTTGTTTGTATTTTTTGTGGCAATTCACTTAACACCCAGGTTTGTTAGTGCATCTATTTATTGATGCTTAACAATCGTATGAACACATTAATAAAACAATGCCACAAGAAACTAAATAGTAAAACTATAAAACTTGAAATATTTATCTGCACAAGTAGCACGTTGGCTGAGATTACTAAGGCGTAGAGTTCTGACTGCAGGTGATCTAGGTTCGAAAACTCGGTCAAACTTGCAGAAGTTTTTTTATATCGTCCCAAACTGTTTAATGTACGTGCAGCCAAAGAAATATTTAGTTGCACCAACCAAATCTTACAGTTTGGGGCAACCAAATGAGAACAACAAAATAATTTGG
This sequence comes from Dryococelus australis, assembly GCA_029891345.1. Taxonomy (NCBI): domain Eukaryota; kingdom Metazoa; phylum Arthropoda; class Insecta; order Phasmatodea; family Phasmatidae; genus Dryococelus; species Dryococelus australis. Next base: position 24,099,405 of record CM056996.1, on the reverse strand, counting down.
TTTCAGCAACAAAATATTTTATTACCCGTATACAAACAAATAATTTGGTCTACAGATCGCCGGAAGGAATGGATGGAGAACAGCGCGGTCGCATTTTTGCGTGCCCAGCGCTTAAAAGCGCCGAAGAGCCATAAGCGACATAAGAACGCGAAAATTTATCCTTATCTTATGGATTTTTATGTTAGGTTATGGAGTACTGAAGTTAAATTGATACATATCAAACGATAAATGGGTTATGGTAACTAAAGTGAAGTTATTTATGAAGACAGAACAGCGCTTTAATTGAATTCTTCTAAGTTACAATAAATATAAGGTAAGAGCGAACGAGGTCCTAATCGTTCTTTAGACCATCATTAACGATATACGAGTTAACCTGCGTCTTGAGGGTAGTTCTCGGCGCAATGTGTTGCCAAGTGGAGTTGAGTTTGCGCGTATACGCGTTATACACTGTTACAGATCTAATTTACACAGTAAAGCGTTACGGCGGAAACACTGCACGCCTTGCACGTAGGAGCGATGAGGCGCTAGGCGTGCGTGTCAGTGTCACCCGTATCGCTCCCTAGATTCATGACCTTGGGCACGCAGCTACATTTGTTATAAATTTAATTTCAGTTTTAATTACACACGGTTAAAAACGAGCAAACAGATATTAAAAAGTTTTTATTTTACTTCTCATTCGTAGCGTATAAACAACAGAGACGATAACAAACCGTTTTGTTTTTATACGAGGAGAAAGTAATCACATGCTACTTTTAATTAAACTACTCAACACTCTTCCCATAAATCAAAATTAGCATGAACTTAGTACCAATTTCACAAATTCTTAACACAATCTTGTTGACTAAATTTAAAAAAAAAAATCACACTGTTTTACTGCTTAATACTACTCATTTGCAAGAGACAATCTTTTTTACTAGTTTACAAAAAACGCTGGGGCTCACAGCTTTAGTGAATATATCAACCAACTGATTGTCAGTAAGACAATATTTTGAACTGAAATTTTCCTGATTTAAGTTTTCTCACGGAAACTTGAACTTTATGTCTATGTATTTAGACCTTTTGGTCATACTATCATTTTCTATCATCTGAATTGTACTCTGGTTGTCAATGTTGAGGTTTACTGGAATGAATTCACCTGTGAGTTCCTTATATAGAGATTTCAAGAACAGCACTTCCTTAACACACTCACTGGAGGTGATGAATTCGCTTTTTGCAGTACTGAGTGATATGACAGGCTGTTTTCTTGTAGACCAGGCAACAGGACTCCCCATGTATAGGATGACATAACCTGAAGTACTTCTACGTGATGTCTCGTCACCAGCATTATCTGCATCGCTGTAGGCGTCAATCATCGAAGTATTGAGATCTGTCGAATATCTAAGACCCAGGTTTCTCGTTCCCTGAAGTTACTGAGTATCCGTTTAAATTTTTTACATTATGTACAGTAGGGTTTTCCACTTTTCTTTATGCCATGTTGACTTCATATATTATTATTGGTCTAGACCTATTTGACAGGCACAACAGGCTACCAACAGCCTCCCTATATGGAGATTTTACACCTTCCATTCCATTACAGTCTTCAGAGTTTTCAGTACCTGAAGCTGCAGGAGCTGTTGAGGGTTTTATGGAGTCCAAATTGTATGTTTTCAACAACTGGTCTACGTATGATTCTTGATGAACATTGATGAAGCCCCTTGCATTTTCAATTTCAAGGCCCACAAAGATTTCAGGGTTGTCAGTAATTTTAACCTAAAATTCAGTTTGAAGTTTCATCATGAACTCATCAATCTTGTCGTTCTCATTTGAAATCACAAGACCGTCATCCACCCAGATGGCTAGAATTAAATTACCTTCAACATTCACGAAGATCGACTTGTCTGTAATGAGTTGATGCAAGCCATGTGCCTTGAGAAAGTCAACAAATCTTTTATTTCAAGCACGAGGGGCTTGTTTCAGACGAAAGCGAGATATCTTCAGTTTAACGACAGAGCCCTGTTTATCTTCAAAACCTTCAGGCATTAGCATGAAAACATCTTGTTCTAAATTACCATACAGAAAGGCAGTTTTTATGTCAAATTGCTTAAGGAACATGCTTTCCTTTTTAGCGTGGGCGATGAGGAATCTCAGGGTATTAAATGATACCACAGAGTTGAATGTTTCACTATAACCAAGTCCTGCTTTCTGTTCACAACTACGTGCGACATGTCTAGCTTTATGTCTGTTGTCATATTTTATATTAAATACTCATATACTAGAGAGTAACTTCTGATTTCTTGGAATTTCTTTGCCATCAACAAACTGAAAAACACCATTCTTCTTGATTAAGGGCTTTTCTTCCTCTATGGCTTTCAACCATTTATCCTTATCTGCACCGGAAATGGCTTCTTTGTAGGACAGCATGACATATTCTTGCAAATATATGGGTTTTCTTTATATTCATTCTTTTCTGTCCTGGTGGTTGTAGTTTTCAGTTTCAGTAGCTGTTTCAGGAAGAGAGTCTAGGATTTCTGTGTTTTTTCTGTATCTTGTTCTGAGGGAAAAACATGAATGGGTTTATCAACTACATCATCTTGAAGCACAGTAGTGTTTCTACCCACTACCATATTGTATGCAAGTCTTAGTGATGTTTCCTCAGAATCCACAAGTGAAACTGTGTCTGCAATTATTTCTTGTGACGAAATGTTTGTTGCAGAAACCTCAGTTGATTCCACAAATGTTACATCTCTTGAGAGTTTAATTTCACTCTTTTCTGAATTCCATAGTCTGTAGCCATTTGTCACATCTCTTTTCTAGTATTCCTAGCTTCTTAAATTTTTTTTGCATATACCAGAGACCCGAATAATTTTAGATTGGACAGATCCGGTTTTTTTCCATGCCACAGTTCGGCAGGAGTTGTGTCGACTGTAGCAGACGGGCTTCTGTTCAACAGGTACGTTGCAGTGCATAAAGCCTCTCCCCACAACTCTTTCCCTAGGCCAGAGTCGAAAAGGAGTGCTCTTGTTTTATCCATCAGCGTCCTGTTCAGTCTCTCTGCTCGTCCATTTAGCTTAGGTGTTTCTGCTGGGGTATAGTCTATCTTTATTCCCCTTTCTCGACACAAATCGGTGAGCTTGTTGGCTACATATCCACTCCCCCCCCCTCCCCCCACTCATGACGAAACTAAGTTTGTATACACACGAGTTCAATTATGATTCGGCCTCAACAATATAGTTCCGAACAGCATCACAAACATATAATTTGTTTTTAATCAGAAATATCACTGAAAAATATGTGTAATCGTCCAGCAAGGTCACGAAGTACCTGAAATCATCCCACGTTGGGTCAAGTGGCCCACACACATCAATGTGTATTATTTATAGCAGTCTCATTGCTCTCTCGCCTTTCCAAAATGTTTTCTAGTCTGCTTTGATGTAAGGCAGGTTTCACATTGGATCTCACTCGTACAGAATTTAAGCTTTTCAAGTCCATATGATAAAGTAGCCAGTTTCTTCATACTATCAACATTCAAATTGCCAATAATTCTATGTCATAGATTTAGGCCACTTGTTTGTTTGCTCTCAGACAAAAATGTTTCACTGCAGTTTAAATCTATATTATAGAGTCCAGCATTGCCCTTCTCTCCTGTGATTTTAGTTCTACCCTTCAAAATTTCTACGTCGTTGTCAGTAAATCTGGCAACACCTCCATTTTCTGTAATTTTGTGTACCAATATTAGATTTCATTTTAAACCTGGAACATACAGTACATTTTTCAATACATATTCTTTGTACTCTATAGCCCCTTTGAGTACGGCACACATGTTTTCATTTTTCTTAGGAGTTATAATTTCAGACTCTATACATGTGACATTGGTCAAAGAATCACTATTGCTGATCATGTGGAAAGTACAACTTGAATCTAATACCCAAGATCCCTCAGGATTTCCACCCATTGATTCTGTAAGAAATGCAACTTTATCCCTCTTACTTGTGGTAGACTTGTGGTTTCTATCCCTAAAGTAGCAGTTCTGTTCGGTATGGTTATCCTTTTTGCAGATTTTGTAATGTAACTGTTCTTTCATGCAATTCCGGGCAATGTGGCCCCTTTTGTTACACTTAAAACAAACATTATATTTTGTTTACAGTTTTGAATGTTACATTATCATGTGTGCTACTGTTATGAGCTTTCGCTCTTCTTCTGCTAACAATCTGGCAGTTAAATTACTCAGTGTCGTGTCCTTATGGGTCGATTCCCAGGCAGTTAAAAAATGTTTAAATCTGTCTGGCAAAGATCAGAAAAAGTTTACCCATCATTGTTTCATCATCAACTGTGTGGCCTGCACTTTTTAGTTTAATGGAAAGGTTTTTTAAATCAGAAAGCCCAGATGCAATCTTGTCAATTTTGTAGTTGAAGAAATTCTGTAACAACAGACTTTGTTGTGACTGCTATCTCTTTCATAAATGGAACACCGTTTGTCAAACATACCCGTTGCAGAGTCACAAGACATAATAAATTGAATATTACCTTTGTCTATCGTTCTTACGATGTATCTCTGGGTTTTCCCGTCTTTATTTCCCCCAATTCGTATCTTGTCCACCTCCCCCTAAACTCGGTGCTAACCACATTATACAAATCCGCTGCTTTCAACAACACGACTATTTGAAACCTCCAAATACTGAAATTAGAATGACCTTTGAGTTTTTTCACATGGGCAATATCTTCCGATGCCGTAGTCGTTTTATTCCTTCGTTTATGTTAACGCGAATGCGAGACACTTCACTAATATTATTCTTGCAGCATGTATTACACCAGGAGTCTCTGGGCCCATAATGTGTTATGAATTTGATTTTATTTTTACATTAAATGGTAAAAAACGAGCAAACATATATTTAAAAGTTTTATTTTACTTTTCATTCACAGCGTATTAACAACATAGACGATAACAAACTATTTTGTTTCTATATAAGGAGAACGTAATCACATGTTAATTTTAATTTACCTACTCAACAACATAATCCCCTTAACATCGAGGTCTTGAGAGCCTACGAGACTGAAATGAGATGAGTATGGAGCAGCGCAGGAATGCAAGGGCGGAGGAAACGGGAAACCCGATGACAACCCGCCGACCAGCGGCATCGTCCGTCACGATTCCCACATGCGAAAATCCGGGGGACCAGACCGTCGGGAATCGAACTCGGTTCGCCTAGGTGGGAGGCGCGTGGTCTAACCACTACAATACCGTTGTCCCTGTGTTGCCAAGTGTTATGCAGTTTCTTGGTGGCGTAGTTGTCCCTAATAATGTGTCTCCGGTAGAGGGGAGATCCGCTGGCGCTTCTGTGCTACATTTTAACATATATTATTGTTACAATGTGTTTTGGATTCTTTGCCTGGATACCGACGCTTCGTTGCAGTTCGTTGGTCTATAGTCGATCTCCGGTCAATTACAACTTTTCTGAAGCCCTGCTAAAGTTCTACTTCCACGATATTCCTCCGCTGAGTGCAAATAAATCTAAACCTAGTCCAGAATATTATACCAAAATGTCAATTCACTGAATTCGTGCGCAGTCAGTATAATAATATTTTGCATATGGATTATTGCTTAAAGGCTGTTCGCGATAAAGTGAGAACTTTAGAAATGAATCTTAGAAGAAAAAAAAGTCACTGTCCCTGCATGCATATATTTTAATGGGCACACTGAGTGACATTCGCTCAGTAAAGTTGGTAATGATGGATGTAAAGTAATTCCATATCTGAACGCCGAACAAAAAGTGATAGGTAACCATTTATGATAACTTAATGTTATTTATTTCGCTTTCGGTTTTTTTTTAATGCGCCGAAGAGTAAAAATGAGCGGATTTGTAAAGTATTTACTTTCTTAATAATTTGACAGTGTCATTTGACCGGCGCATGAATAAAGTCATAAGGCACATAGCAATGTTAATTTTACATAACGCGGAGAAATACAGAACGTGTATACAAGTAGATCTTAATTACGGCTTTCAAAAGTGCTAATTTTGCCGTGAACAGCCTATACTACGTATTAGCAACACACTCATTTTCTCACTGTTTTATTCACATTAATTATAAATGAAATATTATAATGTGTGGATAAACTATAAATAACATTTAATTTAACCATAAATAAGATACTTTTGTTTTATTTTATGTTGAGGCAAGTACGAAACACTTGCGATCCAAAGATGATAAGCAGGAAACAACAAATCGCATCATACATGGGGTGATTTGTCGAAGATTTGAATCAAAAAGTGTGAATAAACGGCGATTGTATGATAGTTCGCGTTCACTGAATCATTACTGCAGGCACGGATGGCACTGAACTGGAGTGCAGACTTTCCATTAGTAGCTCTCCTCGGCGAGTCTCTCAGCAATGACCCGGGTATTTTATGGACTAAGAATATGTAATGTGAAGTGACATCCGACCAAATATTCTGCGTTGAATTTGCGCACTGGAGACACATGCAAGAGTACAGAGCTTCACCAATAGAGTGACATCAAAAAAGAAATTATAAATTTGGAAAATGAATGCGACATCTTTGCATGTTGTTTCGAATAGGATGAAAGACGTCAGCATGAAACAAAATCAATCTAATTCGTGCATGGCCTACAATCATGTGCTGTAAGTTCCTGTGCTACTTTAAGCTACCTTAAAATCACCTTGGAAAAGCGTAATTTTGTAAGTTTAGCATTTAAGAAAATACGCTGAGGAAAATCAATATTCCTTTAGGTTCCTTCTACCAGAACAAATTTTTGTGTACCCGAGGACAATAAAGGCGCTGCATGTTAACACTAAAAAATTATATAGGGCCTACTTTAAGGTTTCATGAAATATTATTTGGAAACAAGTGAGTGATCGTATTCCGGAAGAACTTATTTGTGTGCAGCTAACATACATACGATCGTACTCGTTTAGCAAGGTATTTGCCAAGCTTTCAATTGCGGCAGTTTGCTTTCGAAATGATGGGGTAAAATGATTTTGCATCACATGAAACCTTATTTAGTGATGGCGATAACGGTCTTGAATTTTGGACAATACGTTTGAGAACACTTATGCCTACGTTCAACAGCATTTGATGATACCGCATGGATGTCATAATCATAATTATCAGTCTTGAAATGTGTTTAAGATTCTTATTACATTAAATCAATCTGCTAGATTTGACACGTGCAAAATTTCAGACATTCTATAATATCTGCAGTAATAGAGACAAACCTCTAGCAATGTGAAGATATTTCCTCCAACAAATAAAACTCTAAAAGAGACCCGAAATCCACTGCATTGTTTAATTACACGCCTGCTTACAGTAGGTAGACATCTGGGTTCGAACATTTGGTAGGGTATGCGTGAGATTGTAATGTTATTTTAGTTTCAGGTTAGAAATTAAATTCTGTTTGTACACCTCCCTCCGCGATAAGGCCTCCAGCATCGAACAGTGAAAGTGAGAAGGAAAACAGGAAGGCATACTGATTCTAATATTTTAGTTTGTTATCATGAATACCGATTACATTTTTTTATGTCACAATCGTCAATGCAGTATTCTGCAATGCTATGCAGTGTTGTTCGCCAGTAATATTTGTTTTTATTGATCCCCTCCTTTAAATTATATAAGCCTATTGTCAATCTAGGGTCACGCTATTGTTTCGCAGTACATACGGCCAAAAATATCTGCATAAGCATAATGAAGCATATATTTTGTCTTTAGAAGGATTTTGTTGATGCAACTAAATTTTTCAGCCAATTAATAAATACACGTTGTTAAATGAACAAAACCAAATGTATTTGAAATGATGTTCAGCGAACAGAACCTATATTAAAAAGAAATTACTCTACAGTTTGTTCATTAAATAAAGAGTGACGTGAGAGTTGAAACAAACATTTCTTTCGTTTTAGTTTAACCGTTTTGATTCTATTTCTGATGAAAAGAAAGAGCTGCGCAAAAACTACATTATGAGTGCAAATGTTATTACCAACGATACTATGAACATAAGGAAAAAATACGGAAATTCAAAAATTATGCGGACTTCTATTCTGGAAATGTAGACATATTGTAACTCACTTGGGTTTCTTGATATTAGTTCAAAAAGTAATATCTTATTGTACAATTATATACACAACTATTTTGGTGGACAGTGTAGCCACTAACACGTATGTACATTAAAGGTATTATCGCGAGTTTTATATCCCTGCTATTATTTCATTGCAAAATTAGAGCTGAATATGCGGATTTCAAACTCCCTGTTCCGTACGGCGGATCTAAAGACGATCGGGCTCCTAAATACTTGATTCTCGGTGCTCACAAAGCGAGTCGTGCAGAGAAGTTGTGCCTTATGCCCACTGGTCCAGCAAACATTCTGCATTCCCGAGAGCGATGATTCGGCTACCACGAACACAGAACACCTTTACTATATTTTTAAAATCATAAACACAGGACGAAACACTGTATTCTACTGATCCATTTTCTGCTCAAGTTGTTTCGTATAATGACATTAATTACTTTGGAATAATTTAAGGTTTTTGTAACTTGAATTTCCCTAGCGAGGTCATTGCTTCCAACTGGCAAGCTGTGAAACGTGTACGAGCGCTAGTATATGGAAGGTTACATTGGCTGTTCCATTTTGCTTCCGCTTTGTCATTACTTGTCACGTCCGCAAAGAACTCGCCACTAGTGACACTAATTGCATTTAAATGGTCCGCTGTGTTAGAGGGCGTGGCTATCTTCAAGTGCACCAATGCTATTAGCGATTCTAGTGGATAGTGCATTTCAGTTCATCATGCTCAGTCACATATGTTATGGTGGAGCTGTTTCTTTCGCAATAACGTTTGGGAGACGGGTGTAGTAGAGTAGGGTTGTCGCAAGAGAACATATAATAACAAATCGTTTCCCGTATGGTAACTTTTAACGCTCGAGTTTCACTTACAAAAATATTGCCACGCTGGGGGGTAGAAATGGCTAGATAAATTTTATGAAGTAGACAAAGAAGAACTTTTTTTGTTACTGTCGTCATTGGGGAAAAATTGGTTTAGTATATTTTATTCCCATTCGAAACAGACAAAGGATAAAATGAAAATAACACTAGAACGTCAGAAACTATACCAGAAAATGTTCAGCAGTTTGAAAGGTTAAATTACTTAAGTGGTGACTGAAATATTATTCACCTGCTATAAAAAGTAACTAAATTATACGTATTTCTTATGTCTTCTTTCTCACATGTACTGGATAAATTCTCAGTTCCCTAGTATCTACCACACGCCTGTGGATAAACTGTGATTTGGGAAAGTGATGCTTCTCACGCACTGGAGTAACGACGAACTTTGAAAATCGGTTCTGTTTTCGCGCAGAACAATGCGGCTCGCGTTTCGCACGGTTCCAACTTTTGCACCCAACGCACAAACGTGCTACGGCCCGATTGGTGGGTAATCAACGATCACGTGTTTCCAGTGGCGTTGTTCTGTAACGAAAAAAAAAAATAGATCGGAACTAATGATAACGAGTTTTTTATGGCCGTTAATGCATATGAAACAAAAAAAATAATAACATCCAGTGCGAGATATTTGCTTCAAGTCACACTGTCGTAAAAAGCTCAAAACTTATTTGGGCATGAACATTTTATTTCTGAACTTGTGTAGAAATAAAATTTATGATTTTAATATACGCTCAGTCACTACGTTGATTTCTGTTTCTGTGTGTTTCTGTGCATCTAGATCATGACAGGTCACAAACAACCCTCTTACGAGGCTATCCATCTCACTATATATAAAAACTCATTTATATGTACGCATGCTGAGAAGGAACGTCATATTGCGGGAGCGATCGTGTATGAGAATATGGAGTTGTGGAGAGGGGAATGAATTTCCGGGAAAAAGGAAGGGATGGGAGAGGACGCTCTGTTTCAGGACTGTAGCTAAGAGAGCGAAAGAATTGTAATGATTTTTTTTTTTTAATGCCTTCGTTGTTGTTATGTGCAAGTATACCCAAAATGATACAAAGATAGTAATTAAATGTAGGAATACAGTTAAAAATATATATATATATTTTTAACCAACCAATTTACATCCGTTAATCGCCGCCACGTCGCAAAGCCCTTGAAAACAACGGTGTAGTTCTAAACGACCTTGACCAGACAGTATTGCTCTCGTCTAGCTTTCGCAACATGAATTCGTAGACAAAGATCCTGTTTTCATAGACATATAGAACAAAAGATATATGAGAGCAGCGTGGTTGGTCGATTACACCCATAACTACGTCACTGAGCTGTAAAATGATAAGAGTAGACACGTAGTATAGTGCTTGTACAAAAATATATTTAAGTGTCAATTGTAGGACAAACATCCTTTTCCATTATTATAGTGTGCGTGAATCAGAGAGACCTATGTGCACTTCTGGGCAAGGCAATTATTTATTAATTGTGTGAGAGAAGATTTAAAGCCGTTAATATGTGAGTTTTTACTAGATATTCCGAGATGTTTTAAATTCCCGTCTGCTTGGAATGTATAACATTGAAAGTTATTTTTAGAAACACGTGGTCTTCGTTTGATAAGTACCATTTGCATTGTAATTATTTCTTCGCAAAAAACTGCATACGCGATCTGAGTTTTAAAATACAAAATTCAACTATTAATTTTTAATATTTCTGTAGCATGTACATTCAAGCATTCAGTTTTCAGAGAGTGCTTACAGTTAGCGTCGACCAACTCAGATTGATGCACTTACGCATTCTTTAAAAACACTTCATCATTACAACATTCGGCAATATTTTTGTGGCTTTATTGTGCTTCCTAACACTCGCGTAGTTTAATATGGCACGAAAATGATGTGACCGTACACTAATAATTGTAATCAGCGACAATAATGAGTGAAAATAACTTGCTAAATGAGTCCACCGAACTTGGAACGAGTAGCTGAAAATAATGAGATTCATTAAAAACCGACGGAGAGCATTCCAAGCTATTAAGTTAAGTGCTGCTTACTAGTGGGTAACTTTTCGCTTGTTTAAAGTGAATATGGTAGGGGGGGGGGGGAGATTATTGCTATGCTTGAAAGCTGATGACTTTGTCATCGGTAGGGCAACGGTGACATCTAGCAGATCTCTCACAAAAATGTCCTTGTTTGACCCCGCCAGGAATCGAACCAGATTCTACAAGATTTAAGTGTGGGCGAGCGGGTGGTTAACTCTGAATCAACACTACGATCGTAAACACACTTACCTCCATTTTTTCCCCTGCAACATGTGATTTGTTGCTGCAAATCATTTTTGGTTAAAGAAGAACCGCTGCAGTATAGGTTGCCACAAACAGAAGTTTCGTTTGATCTATATATTTACAGCATTTATAACCTTGCATTTTTGTTACAGTAGCTCCACAGCGTTCTTTCGTGTCGAAGATCTAAAGAATTCGTTATATGGTAGCTTAGCATTTTTAAACTTAAGTACACATCACTTAACGATTTTCTATAGTGAAGAGCAATATTTCTTTTCTGTAAATTAAACAAACTTAAAGAAAACTATTTCTTCGCTATAAAAAATATAGCATGAGCATTAAAACTATCAGTAGAGAAAAAATAAATTTTGACATAAAAAACCCTTCCTTAGAATAAAAATACTATTTTGTTACTGTAAACTAAACATTCTCAAGAAAAGGCTTTTCTTTGCTTCAGAGAAATATTTTCACGTCCTTACTTTTGCAGTGTAGGTTCGCCTGCAGACCTAAGCCCCATCGCCACTCGCAGATGCTCGTATGACAGGTTTCATGCTCTCTCTCAGTACGAGCCGGAACTTCCTGGAGTAGCGGGGCAGCGCTAAAAAAAACAATATGGAGCAAGTGCCCCTTCTGGCCACATCCCGATATGAGGATACTGTTATAATATGGTCTGGACACTTGTCGCTCGGTCGATTACACTAAAACCGAGATATCATGAGTTGTGTTCAGCTCCACGCGTGTGTAAAGTGGCCACGACTATATATATATATAATCACAAACCAAGTAAAACCTTTTATAGACTATTCATGGTAAAGTGAACTCTTCTGAAATCGACCTTTGGAAATTATCACTCACTCATAACTCCTACAGTGAATACTGGCAAGAATACATCTCGTTAAACAGGCAGCGAATAAAGTAATATAATTCCAAGTCTTGACGTCGTATTGCGAGAAAAATGTTTAATTTTAAGGAGAAACAATGCATTTTTTTATTCGCGATTATGTTCGAATTGGCAAATCAGTAACGCCTTTATGTTCCTAACAGTTTCACTTTTTCACCTGACTTACGCACGAATGAAGTCGTTTGGCCGTGGCATATGGCGAAAAGGCACGTAGGAGAAAAGTAAATATATGGGGTTTTTAAGGGTTTTCAAAAGTGTCAAATTAATCGTGAACAGTCTTTAGTCGACATCGTACCGAACATGATCACAATTATCTAGTGGAAAATGGAGCACTTCTGGAACGCCTTCTCTAACTTCGTCTTTCAGTTAGTTCGACTTCTGTCGCATAAAAAATGTTATTCTGCTGATCACCTAGATACTTGTATCCGTCTACCAACACCGCTGAGCAAAAATCCGCCACTTAATAACCTTGCATGTATTAAACAAAAATAAAACTTTTTTAGTGACCAACTTTCCAACCATTAAACAATTAAACAATTATTCAATAACACTCATTTCCGTTGAATACTGCTACTTAACACGACCAGTCTTGTAAACTCATGCACTCGAGCGATTATGGAAAGGGTACACTGAGAAAAAAAATTAGAACGTTCATAATCCCCATGAAAACTATTGCGTGTGTCTATGTTTCTATATTTATAGATATTTCTGTATATAAGTGTGTGCACTCCCGCTTATTCGTGCTTCGTTTAACCGGCTTTCGGCTTATCCGTGCGGCTTTCTGAATTTTCTCAAAGTCTGCCTGCCGTAACTTCTGCGGCAAGGCGATGCTGTAACATGTGTAGTTTAACATTCAGCGGTTACATTGCGCCTATCGTTGTGCCGCGTGAGCTGCTGTTTATCTCTTTAAACTGTCTGCCTGTCACGGAGGCCTGCGTGAGTCATCTTATTTCCGCCCGTTGTGGAGCGCGTACCCGACCTCCCGGAAGCCATGTCCGGAAAAAATTATCACGTGACCCGATTTTGCATACAAAAATGGTTGCGTATTCTGTAATTTGGTATTTCGTATTTTGTATCTTGCGGATGTTAGCAAAAGTACAAAATGGCAAAGCACAGCGTTGTTTTTTTCCTTACCTTCAAAACACATGCGCGAATGTGTGAATGAAATGTTTTTTTTTTTTTTTTTAAACAAATAATTGTTTATAAAACGCATTGTTTAAACAGCAAAAAAAAAAAAAAAAAAAAAAAAAAAAAAAGTTTTTACCGCGAGTGCTAAACAAGAGACTGTCGACAACATCCGAAGTGAAACTTGCGAAATAACGAGTTAGTCATTTCAGACACTGACAACGCAGCCGCCTCCCCCTCCAAGCCACGCTTCAAATTCCTACAGCAAGTCTTGCCAGTTTATCGACCGCCGCCGACTCGAGTCATTTTTCACTTTGTAGTGTTGTTTTCTCAACATCAGCAAATCGTAAAGGGGCATTTTAAACTATCCCAAAAAAAAGTTAGAAAAAAATCTTTGAGCATAGTGTGTTATAGGCTGTCCACGATAAAGTGAGCACTTTCGAAATAAACATTTTTAAAATGTCACTACTCCTACATGCATATGTTTTAACGGGAGCCTTGAGTGACATGCGCCCAGTTAAGGTGGTAACTATGGATGGGAAAGTAGTTCTGTATCTTAACGTCCAATAAAACGTGTTACGTAACCATTTGTAATAACTTAAATTTATTTCTTTCGCTTTCTGTTTTTTTTTTTTTTTTTTTTTTTTTTTTTTTACTCATCGAAGTTTAAAAATAGCAGATATGAAAAATATTTACTTTTCAAATGATTTCACTATTTCACTTGACCAGCGCATGCATAAGTGATGAGATTCGTGGCAATGTTAATTTTACCTAAAGCGGAAGAATGCACAACGTGCATACAAGTAGATCTTTAGCAGGGCTTTCAAAAGTGCTCATTTTATCGTGAATAGCCTATATCAACAAAAACTGCCCTTTACCATGGAAAAAAAAAAATCAAGACTTTTTCCATAAAGGCAGGGTTGAACTTTTCTTATATTTTTTCACACAAAGTGTTTAAATGTTTACAAAAAAACGTAACATTTTCCAAGTTTTAAACTTGTGTGTGTATGTGTAAGTCGGTAAAATTTAAATAAGCTCCTAGTAATATAGTTTGTACTGTCTTGTTTAAATTCCAGGTTGCCTCTTTTAAAGTCCCTTTATACTCTTTAGTGCACTGCATTCTAAGCCTCCTACTAACTCTGCCTTCTAAAGGACAGGTCTGAGTGACGCACGTTGAGAATGCAACACATCGCTTATCTATGTCGCCCGTCCAACAGGCCCGAGGCTGGCGCAGCCACCGGCGAAGGCTGTGTAAACTCGATGCGCCGTCAATTAACTATACTCGGTGCAATAGATATATATATATAAGTTAAAGTATTGTGTACTTTAAATCCTGCACATATAGTGACTAATTTGTGTTTGCTTTGAAATGTATAATAGATACCTTGTTTTATCACGATTTTCGGAGCCAATATCGCTGTTCCAATGATAGTTAAACTGTGTAAATTCGATTATCCGTTTTTTTTAAATACAAATTCGCTTATTCGTGTTTTCTCCGCCTCCCCCCCCCCCCCAATTAACACGGCTAATCGGGAGTTTACTGTATATACACACAAACGATTTTAAGTTTAAGATAACCAGCTTAAAGCGAATTTACAAATGTTTGCGTATCTGACAAAGCGTCGCATTGGTTAATGACTGGACTCGTGTTCTAGAAGATCCGGGTTCTATTTCCGAATCAGCCTTCCCGATATTCTAGTTTCCGGTGGTTTACCGCAATAACTCCGGACGGATCTCGGGACGGTTGCCTAAGAAAGAGACCAAGGCCGCTTTGTATCTTTTGACTGCTTGAAAGAACTTCTTGTCCCGTCTCTAAAGATCTCTTAGGCGAGACCTTAAAGCCCTTTCAAGAATAGGTAAATGTACAGATTCGAAATGGCGCGGCGTTTCCTTTCTTGCAAGAGTACTCGGTCGCTCGTTGCCCGCGAGGGGATCAGGAAGCGAGCCATAGATCTGGTTGGTTAAGACGAGTGTGCATTCAAACATTTCTTTTTGCGAAATCGTTGTTTGCGCGAATTCGCGTGTTTCGGTAAATATATGTTCTGTAAATACGACTTTTTCCTATTAAAAAATCTATACCTCTATCTTTTTACTTTTATTATATTAAGTGTATTCTTTGAGGAAAAAAAATCGTGAAAATGGTTAAATGTCGCATTTTTAAAGCGGCGAAAGAAAAGTACAAACATACGGGCGTAGTTTAATCTGTGGGCTGACATTGCATGCAGTAAAATCCCACTGTTACAAATCTAATTTGCTGGAATGTGAGGCCATTTTTCTTGCGTGTGTGGCTGGCGTTCGCTGTAAACATATCCGTTTCTCTTCTGTAGCTGCAAATATTGTTTAGTCCTATCTACATTTCCTTGATTGTGGAATAATTCCTCTGAACTTTAAATCACAAGCTCCGTTTTCATACAATTACGAAATGTATTTTTCATGTTTATGTTGTACCGCCTCCATACTAATGAGAAAAGTATAACTTTTAAAAACTATTTATATCACATCCATTTATTTTTAGTTTTTGTGCAGTATATGTAACCAATATACAAATGTACTGAAGAATGAGAAAAAAAAAATATCTAAAATTCCTTAGGGTGTGATCTGATAGCATACAAATAAATGATAAAATGAAAAATTATAAACATATTTACGAGATCATGCAAAGAATTGTAAAGAAAATGCAAACAAGAATTACGCAACCATCTCTAGTTTACAAAATATGAACCTTGGAAAAACAGCAATCCTGACTACTTGCTAAGGTTCCATTCTTGCGCGATATACTGGGAATCCGTTTTATATTTCTCGACGGCTAGCGACGTCAGAGACAGCTAGATCGATGGAACAAGGGAAATAAAAATAAAAATTAAAAAAAAAGGAGCGGTGAAGTGGATGGAAGCGGTGCAGAGAAACAGACAATACATGGATAAAGTTGTCGCATGTGTGTGGTTTTTCCTGGAATGTGACGGGAAAGCTTTCTCAGCAGAGAGGCTAGCTCTAGTAAGGTAGGAAATCGTCTGTGATTAAATAATCGTTTATAATTTCGGCTGTGTATTCTAAGCATACTAATGGCACCGGTACGACAGTTGTAAATAGTAAAAAATATCTTAAATGATATGGTATGAGAGAAAATAATCTCAGAAATTCGGACAAAGTAATTCACTCGAATATCGGCTGCTAAAAGAGGGCGCAATTTTATGTGTCGTAGACAGGGTTTCCCCTACAAATCGCAAGCAGAGTACGATTCTTGACCATCTCTGACAAAAGTAGCGGCAGCATACAATTAAAGTTTGATTTTTCTACCTTTGTCACCTGTATAGCTCTTCACCTCTCTCTCTCTCTCTCTCTCTTCCCCCCTCCCCCTCCCTACCACCCTCTGACAGTTTTATCGTCCCCTTTTTTGTGACAGTTTGCTTTCCATCCACATGTTCAATGCGTTATGTGGAAGCTAACAGCTAGCGAATTGGAAATATTCAAACAATTAAAATATATTAGCATGTGTGAGTGGAGTGGGAATACCACTTGCAATAAATCATCTCCATTAACGTCGTTTTGGTTCGGATTTACGACTCACCCGATGTGGATTCGACACGCTAAGGCACGACCAAAGCTCAGTTATACACAAACACAATCAGTAGTTACCAAACATGATAGTTCATGAACGGGCGTGATCACTCATGGCCGAAGATGCTCCTTCGTGCCCAAATCTCACTTGTTTCGCAACAAAACATGCTTGTTCATAACACTGATCGTCACGAACGGACACATATAAGTTTGTTACCGTACACAATCGTTGATGTTCAAACACGCTGGTTCATGACGAAAACATACTTTTTCATGATAAAACATATTCGTTTGAGGATTAAAAAAAAAAAAAAAAACACGCTCGGTTCCGACAGAACACGCTCGGTAATGTACAAATACCCTCGGCAATTGCCAAGCACACTCTTTGACGATCAAAAACATTCAGCGACGAATAAACACTCGCGGTAAGAACAGAAAGGCATTGCGATGACCAAACGCGCTCGGTAATGATCGAACACGCTACTTGGTATTCATGTCAGCGGCTCAACTACAGTAAATTCGTCAATTACCTGGCACGATATACGGGAAAATGATCGTAATTGGGGCACCTGGTTATATCGAAAAGAGTTCCTACTTATCTGTTTTTGAAAACATCTGCGCTAAGGCCTGCTATCGCATTTGTAGGGTTTCTAACTGCTACACTTGTTAGGTACCAGCCCGCAAATCAGAGACGTTCGATATCGGAATAATCTAACTCTGATTGGCCGAGTGAAGTACCCGAATGTCTTATCACAAAGACACGCGACCAATATCCACAGGCAAAATGCAGGTGCACACGTTGGATATTAAATAGTTTAGTCTATGCGAAGCTCTTTTCTCGCGTCCTTTATTATAATACTACGTAAGTCAAGCGAGGTCACGTAGTCTGAAGATTAATTTTTATTCTGACTTCGTGAAAGTTCATGATCGCAAAGGCGCGAGGCTCGTATTTCGGGGGAAGGCCAAATCATCTAATATGTTATGTCCACCAATGGGTGGACTAGGGATTTGTGCATATATTCGGTGGTCGTGTGGTCCGGAGCACCTTGTAATCGGGTGGTCCCATAACCTCCTGTCTCATGTGTATCATTAATGTTAATTGAGCACATTCCCTAGTTCATTCCTTCAGTTCGCTAATTATTCTCCAGTCAAAATTTAAAAAAAAAATACACTGAAACTAATTTAATAACAATTCTATTAACGCAATTTCAGATAACTATATTAGTTTAAAGAAAGTGTGTTTATATTACCACTTCAGTGTGGTCTTTGGGAAATAAAAGTCTAATAAATAGAAATAAATTTTGTCAGCGCAAGTTAAAACCTTGAAATACTTAACACATTTACTGTCTAAATGATCGTACGTACTTTCTGATTTAACCCGTTCAGCCCTGAGTTCGTTTTTGAGCTCAAGTGTTGCAATTATTTAAGTTTTGTATGCGTGTTGTACTTGTGTCGAGCACGCGTCTCGAGTGGAGGGATTCAGGTGGAGGTTAGAAGTGAGGTGAGCATGTAGCATTCGCGCTGGGATGCAAGCGCGGGAGAAACCGGGATATCCCCTAGAAAACACGCCGACCAGCGTCATCGTCCGGCACGATTCCCGCATGCGAAAATTCCGAGAATCGAGCCCGGTTCGCGCGGCCGGGAGGAGAGCAGTCTAACCACTACACCACCGCGGCTCCAGCACGCATCTAGAAACCAATGGACAACGCGCTGCGCGTTCATTGATGGCAGTGTTAACCGTCCACACACGAGAAGTGCAGAAACTTGAACAAACCAGATTTTTCGCAATGAAGAATTTCGAAACACCGGCCAGGATTTGCTTGGGTACAGTGTCATCTATAAATATCCTTCAATGCAATACGTCCCTGCTCATTGGCACTCGCGAGGTAAATTGATCGATTTACATGGCAGAAAATACTGCTTCAGAAATATAATTTATTTATCTATACGGGCTCAAGATCCTTAACGTACGAACAGAATTCACGAGTGTTGTTACAAACTATGTAAAAAAAAAATATATATCTCTTGTGGCCATTCATGTTCTGTAATTATTTCTATAAAAGCACATACAACTACTACCGAGGAAGTGATACAGTGTAGAGTGCGCATGCCAGATGCGCGACGTTATCAAACAGCGTACTATTTTTTTCCCAAAAACATTATCAAAACAGAGATCGTAAAGATTTGATGTTAAGAAACAATTTATATATGTAAGTTCTTTGAAACGATTTTACACTTCCTCTGTAGTTCTGATGGAACTACATCATCGTCAATTTAGTCTAAATATTGTATTTTCGGTATATAAAAGTTTCCATCTTTTGAAAAACCTCGTGTATATATACATACGTATATAAACATGTTCATCACTGTTGACCATATGCTTCTGAAACTTGTATTGTCGAGGGGTGTATCAGTTTTGATTTGATGCGCAGAAGACTAAAAGCGATCTATCTCATCTTGAGTTTATGGTTACTACAGCAAAGTACTCTCTATACTTACCACACAAAAACATTATTTTCGTACTAGAGCAAAGTACTTTATATTTACAGCAGTAAAAACAACGGTATAAAGATAAGTACTTCATCTGTATTGCTCCAGTAACATCTGGATATATAAAAAAAAAATATTTTGATGCTAGTATTGTATTTTAGTCGTGACTAAACACAATTTCGATTATGGAACTATTCTGCAAGGGATTCTTCTTTGTTCTCAATGTTTAATGACGAATGCTTAATTTTTTGTGATCGTGAACCAATTAGGCCTACATATGTGCAAAAAACCATTAAACAGATACCCCTTTCGTAGAAGAGCCGAAAATTTGCCATCGTTTTTAGTGTCAAACAAAACTTTGAATAAATCTACAATTTTCAGGATCGGAATATGGTAAAAATAATTTGGAACAGTCACCTTCGTCCACGTTCTACATATCAGTTTATCACTTGTATCTGTATCACGTTACCAAGAACAGGATAACTACTGGATGATGTTTTGCGCTAATTACGTGAAGTTGGCTATCCTGTTCGCGCTTTCTCACGTAGTCTCTGACCGTACTGTAAAGAAATTGTAATAAGTGAAACGACAATTCAGTTGATTTCCGGTTTTCTAATTAATACAAGCCGCTATAAGCGAACGCCGTGAAATGGCATAAATCACTAACTGTAATAAATTATTAGCGAAGAACGCGCCCAGATAGTATAGCTGACAAAAAAAAATAAAGCACGAATGTCAAACATTTTTTATCAGGCAACCCCGATAGCTCTTAGCCAATGTATGTATATATCGTGGACACAAACGTCAAGAAGATTATTTTTGGTTGTACTGTTCACCGCGATGGCCAATGCCGAATGATCGTCCTTTCAGTTTAACTGATTCGTAAACGTGTGCTACTGCTATGGGTTATGAATTGTTCACGTCGCTACAGTCAAAGAAAAAAAGCCGACAGCACAACCAACAAATCAAAGCGAGTTTAACAGAACAAAATAACGGAAATTAGAAAATTTCATAAACTGGTACCGAAATAACAACATTACGTCCGTATCAGAGAGGTAAGGCTGCTCACGACAAAGTGAGCACTTTTGTGACCAACCTCAGAAAAATGTCACTGCCCTTGTCTGCATATATTTGAACGGGCGCACTGAGTTACGCGCGCCCAGTAAAGTTGGTAATGATAGGCGGAATGCAGTTCCGTATCTTAATGTCGAATTACAAGTGTGAGGTAACCATTTGTGATAACTTAAATTATTCCTTTCGCTTTCTTTTTCTTTGCATGCATCGAAGTGTAAAGCTGACGAGATTTGTAAAATATTTACTTTTCTAATTATTCCACAGTTTAACTCGTCCGACCCTGAATACAGTGATGAAGCCCATGGCAATGTTCATAATTGTACATAAGGTGGAAGAATAAACGACGAACCTACAAGTATATCTTAAATAGGGCTGGGACCACGATGACAGAGCGGTTAGCCTGCTCGCCTCCCACCAAAGCGATCCGGGTTCAATCCTCGGCCGGGTCACTCCGGATTGTCGCATGTGGGAAGCGTGCCAGACGATCCTGGTCGTCGGCGGGTTTTTTTCTCGAAGATCTCCCATTTCCCCGCCCCTTTCATTCCGGCGCTGCTCCATGCTAACCTCAATCTCACCCATCGGCTCTCAAGACCACGCTGTTAAGAGCCGCCCAAATCTCTTCACTCACTGAAGCAGGGCTCTCAGAAGTGCTCAGCTTACCGTGAACATCCTATAGACAAGCAAACAGTAACGAAATCAAGTGACGGCTTCTTTGGCGTCGGCGTACGCCTTATCTGATTGGTGCGCGAGTCTCTGGGAACGGATCTTGGATCTGATTTGTAATTGTGTGCCAAGAAACAACGTTCCCTATTGCCCCGGGATGCCGGCTCGCGAGTAAGTCACAAGACGCTGATTGATGAACTGCGCTAATGCATTTTGCTGGCCAGCGACGTAATTTTCCTGTGACGTGAGCAGCTGTCGTTCGTAGTTAATATAAGCTGTTTTTTTAACTCCAAGGTCAAGAAGCGAAGGAGAGATAAGGGCGACATTAACACGCGCGCCTAGCGCCTCATCGCTCCTACGCGCCAGGCGTGCAGTGTTTCCTTCGTGGCGCTGTACTGTGCAAATTAGATCTGTAACCATGGGGTTTTACTGCACGCGATGAAAGACTACAGATTAAACTACGCCTGTTTCTTGCACTTTTCTCTTGCCGCTTAAGGAAACTGCATAGGATAGCTTTCAAAATGCGGTATTTTACCATTTTCACGATTTCCCCACCCAAGAATACGCTTAATACCACAAAAGTAAAAAAAAAAAAAAATACGGGAATAGATAATTGTTTTTTTTTATCTTTACTGACGAAAAGTCGTATTTGCAGAACATTTATAAACCGAGATACGCGTATTCGCGCAAACAACTATTTCAGAAAAGACGCGGGGCCCATCCTACTCTTAGTGCTCCGAGATTGCATTATAACACTGATCAGCAGTTATACACTCGCCGTCTGATGTATTGCAAAATTCCTAAACAATATTTGTACACCTATGAATACACGTATAATTTATTTATAAACATAGATCATTTCCGTTACATATTTCTGAATAGTAACAAAATATTGTCATATTACGGCTAGTCATATACAATTGTGAATAAATCACTTAAGGCAGTGGAGTCATATGTTGCTTGTCAGTTATTTCAGTGGAGTAGCTCATTCACGTCTCAGTTTTATAACATAGGACCGGAATGAGTGTGTTTTAATAAGGTCAAAAATACTCAAATAAATTCCAGTTACTCAGCTAGGATTTCATAAGTTCATAGTGACTGTTTGACCCTTAAATAAATTTAACTTACAGAGAAAACTCCTAAATTTAGCAAAATATTTTTGATTAGATATTTTACTAGAAAGTAGGTTAATGTTATGTTTGGGATCCAGAAACTATTTTTATAAGCCCTTGGCTAACAGTGCTGGAATTAAGTGGGGTATATGGATATTTTTATATACGCTAATGGATCTGTGCAAGGTGATAACAAAAAAAAAAGTAAAATAACATTTATTTAGCACAGTAGGTAGTCATAAAAATATTTCGAATGCCCGCTTTTAAATAAAGTACTTTGCTTGTAAACATTTCCCACTTTAAGTTAACTATACACGACTACTTTCATCAAAACACTGTCAGAAATATTCCAGAGCTTTTCGAGCGTCGAAGGATGGATGAACATTTTAACTCGGACGTTCTCTACGTTTGGTTTTTTTTTTTTTACGTCCTGATTCCACTGTTGCCAAAAAAAAGTGGGGAGTTACGATCACGCTTGACTGCACCACCGCAAAGGCACAAAAAAAAAAAAAAAAAAAAAAAGAGAACTTTTCATGAATTAAACATTTTTATCTGGCGCTCACTTTCGGTAGCGTTGTTCAAATACGCACGAACATCAAAGAAAGGATTTTTATTTACAACAACAGTATACTGCCATTCCGTTTATGAAGGGGAATATATATTAAGTACTCCTCTCGTGGTATTTGTAAAATTTGATATGTACATTTTTATATTTGTATATTACATGTTTTCATATACTATGTTATATATGTATATATAAAACTGCATAACACTTCTTCAATGCGAAAACATATAATAATTTTGCAATCAACAACTATTACAGTGTGTGCAAATAATTCTCTCATCACCCTAACAAATTTATTGAATATACTTTGAAGGGGCTTCAATGATTTATACGTAGTAAACCCGTACCATCAAACAATTCCGTAGTTATTGACAGTAGGAATGTGAGGAGGGAACGTTTATGTGCAATCAGCAATAACCGCATATCAGATAAAAATTACGCATTTTGTCTCTAGCGATTTGTGTGTACGCAGGTAAACCCTGTAGCATAGCGTTGTATAAAACGTAGTGAGTATCGCATGTGGAAAAAAGAATAATGTTCCTTTGGTCATTTCATGGCCTTTAATATTTTATCATTAGCTTGAAAAGTGCGAGCCCCACATATATTTCGTAAATCAAATCGATATCAAAACGAAGAGAATATGAAGATAATTTTTTTTTTTTTGTTTCACTGAGAAAAAAAACTACAGACCTATGTTCCATTGCAGGTTTGTTCATACATAAAGTTTTCGATAACTTTTTGATGTTGTTGACTGGAGTTATCCTAAATGCAAATAATTTCATTTCGCTATGATATTAATTGTGCTGTTAACTACGAAACTGTAGAAACAAGAGTAGTAAATATAATTTTCAAAATATTTTGAGTGGAAGATGAATATATATATATATATATATATATATATATATATGAAGTTTTATAGCTGCGTTGTCCTCTGCGTCTACAGGTAATGAAACCGGTTGCTCATAATGCCCATTTCAAAATATAAGATGTACATTTATTTATAAATACACTTGATTTTAGATTACGTTTACGCTTCTCAAACTAGGCAGTGAGAAATCTTGAGTTCATATGTCTTAAAATATAATTCCCACTGAGTCTGCGATATTAACCATTTTACTTATTACTGACGTAATCATTGAAAGGAGCTGGAATCAGTTAACAATTCGCAAACAAATTTATCCAGATGCTATATATATAAAATAAACAAATATAAAACAAAAAAACGCAGTTAACCTAATATTAAATAGAATTAAATAATTCGTTAGTGGCTGACCACATATTTCAAGCAAAAATACAGGAAATGCAAATTTAATCAGTAAAAGTAAATAATATTCCTGGGTAACTCACAATTTGGAAAATGGTTAACTTTCAGTTCGTTGACGTATCGAACTTTTTTTTTTTTTTTTTTTTTTGTTGCATGTTTATAGCCTCTGAAAAATCTTAATAGACGGTAGGAGCTTTATGATCACAATGATCTCCCAAACGTTTGGTCAGTAAGCTGGGAACAATCCTTTACCACCAACTGTATATGAGCTATTTGGTGGTGCTGCCGATTTTGAGGATTGTCCAGGACCAAATGATTTCCCCAGCGTTCAGACCGAATAATCTGCAGTAAGTAATTGACGTTATTATTAAAATTTTTATACGTTATAGTTATCTTGTAGTTTGTTTAAGTACCAGATGTTATGTGATATTTTGATTTAACAATCTTCTATGAATTCTATATAAAGATGGTGTAAGATGTATTCTATTAGGTATTTTGAGATTTAATAAAATAACGTTTTACCTGATATTTAATTTGTTGCACAAGATAGTTTTTCAGTGCATCATGAATTCACTTGCAAGTTTTCCTTTATAATTGTTTTGATTTCGCCTCGAGAGCCCATTTTATTTCTGACCGGCACTGAGGAATCGATTATTCCTCTCAGTCACGGATAAATAAATAATTTCAGGTGTTGCAGTGAGCCGAAATTTTGCTAGCAACAACACTGGCATCTTTATGACAGACTGTAATATTAAGATACCAATAAAATCGTGTTTGTATCAGATGTTATTGGCAGAATATCTTTACGAAACTATGGAATAGTATATAAACAAAAGTAAGCAGCTGCTCAAGATTCGCTAATTTGAAAAATATGCTCGGCCCCGTAAAACTTACAAGATGTTACCTATATAACTAATGAGCCTACTTTGACGTATTTTGAACGAAATATCATTACAGGTGAAAGCAGAAACATTTGCAAGAGTAATGATAGAATTATAAACACACGCGTCCCTTAGTCAGGACTGGAACCCAGAACACCTCGTACCATAAGCCAGCATGCAATCAACTGCATTACGAACGTAAGATCCGGAGCATCAATGTAATCAGTCAAATTTTTTGAACGATAGGGTTCACTAGCATGAAATATTTACAGGGCCGTCATTTTGAAAATAAGTGCCTGAGTCAGTTAAAACACGAAGTTCACATGGTCTACTGCAGTGCTACGCGTGTGAAGAATTTGGTGGAAATCGTTTGATTGGTGCCTAAGTTATAGTATAAAAATTTTATATACTTTTTTAGTGCTGTCTTACAAAAATGCCTAAAAAGAGGCGATGGATTCAATTCTCGTAAAAAATATATACTGTCTACATACATGGTTTGGTTGAATTAGGTTACATTATTTAATAGATGTGACAAACAAATCAAAATATTTAAATGTCCGCCATTTTAAAAATCAATGTCAGCCCTATTAAACTACGTAGGCCCTTAGTTTACATGTACTTCTGTGGCATTAATGGTGAGCAACATTTGGCGGAAATTAGTTTAATTGTTCCGGAAATAAAGCAAAATATTACATTTTCCCACCTGGCACTATTTTGTTAAAACAACGTCAAAAGAGTTTATCTGTATGCATAATCGATACTTCTACAATTCCTTTCAGTGTACAACCCTTGGTGGATTTTTGTTGAATTATTTAATAAATATGACGTACTAACCGAAATAATATGTATTAACGCCATTTAAAAAAAAAGGCTTGCCGTATGTAAGAGATATTAGCTAACCTACTCTACTGTAGCACTCTTTCGTGTAAAATTTTGTGCGAATCGGTTTACTGGCAAAAAAGCTCCATTTTTTCATGTGACGATATTCATAAATGGAGGACAAAAAGGTTATGTACGTTTGTATTCGATGATTGTCATAGAAACTGGCGGTAAACAAAGATAAGTTGCGATCGCTCACGAAGTTTCTTAGATATATTGCACACGAGGTTAGACTGTTTTTTCAACGACCAACCATAAAATCAGCTTCTAACGCACTTAAAACGTATACGTTTATATGGTCCAGCACAGTTCAACGTCTTCGTCAAATTTGTTGGAAATCGGTTGAGTGTATCCACAAATACCACATGAAAACTTCATATTTTCTCGCGGGTCTATCTCACTGGTGTGTGGCGGACTGTTGCAAGGTAACCTGGTGCTTGCTCACGGCTGTACATTCTTGGTGCACGCAGGAGGAACCAGTAACCGGGGTGCTGTTTAGGGAAACGGAACGCTTCGCGACCACTCACAGGCGAGCAGCATGGGACCATTAGCACTCGCCCTATGGCATCGCCCACCGAGCTACGTTTCGCTGATGGCGGGAGTGTAAAATAGCAAGCAGCGAGCTGCATCACACAGCTAACGCCCGCTCACCTCGCAACTCTTCACTCCACGCCACTGATCCGTCTTACAAAATGGCGGAGAAATGAGATTCTTCATGGACAAATTTGACGGTTGTATAAGTTATATAGCCAGCATACAACGTTAGGTCCTAGGTTGATATTTTTTTTTCGTAGTTTCGCAATTTTGAAAATAAGCGACTGACTCACTGAAAGCACATACAATTACATGGCCTGTTGATATGCTACTTGTTTGCCGAATTTGACGATATAATTTGGAAATTTTAATTTTTATATAATGGTACCTCGCAAAATGACGGACAAAAGGGAATTTGTATGTTCGCATTTAATGACTGTACTATACCATGCTTGATGTCTGTGTTATATATTGCCAACATACAACGTTATGTTGGAATTAATGACATGTTTTCGACTATATAGCATTAATACGATAAAATGTCTATATGGCCCGCCATTTTTAAAATAAATGCGTGTCCTACTTAAAACATACCAGTGTATATCAACTGCAGCAGTACTTCACTCTCAAATTTCTTAGGAAGTGAAAATCGGTTAACTGTTTCCCAAGATATGACATAGGCAAATTATTACTTCATGTGTCTTTATCTTACAAAATGACGGACAAAAGTAGTTATGTTCGGCAAACATGAATTATCTAATAGACACTTTGAACACAGAAAATTTGGTTCAGTGATGAAGACATATGGGCGGCCCCTAACAGCAAGGACTTGAGAGCCGATGAGGGTGATTGAGGTGAGCATGGAGCAGTGCTCGAATGAAAGGGTGGCGGAAACGGGAGAACCCAGAGGAAACCCGTCGACCAGTGGCATCGTCCGGCACGATTCCCACATGCGAAAATCGGAGTGTGACCCGGCCGGGGATTGAACGCGGTTCGCCTTGGTGGGAGGCGAGCAGGCTAACCGTCCGGCCGCCGCCGCCCCTTAATTCGGTCGAATTTGGTCAAACAGTATGGTAGATATACCAAATAAACCACACATATTTGTATCGCTACCATTTTGAAAATAAGTGCATCAGTTTACATAGCCTACCAAATTATTACTTGTCAAATTTTTTTTACATGTGGTGCTATCATAAAAACTGGCGAACTAACAATATCAATATCTAATGTCAATACTACGTTATGCTCTGTCAGCATACACGATTTGGTTTAAATCGCTTGAATGGTTCCCAAGATATGGCATATCACCTTAAATATCAAAGTGGTGGCCATTTTGAAAGTTAACCCACAGCGTGATTGAAAAATATAAAAATCAGATGTACTTACGAAATACTATACGTGTCCCGATTATGATAAAATTCGGTTCACGCGTTCCAAAGTTGAATAGGGAGGGGGCAGGGACCCACACGCCCCCAGGCGTACACACAAAAACACACAACACACCCTCACTGCCTAGAAAGTGATCACATGAAGCTTTCTTTCCTTCGGAAAATAGGGTAAAAACCTTTTCCCAACCTTCGCGTGAGAATTTGCTTTATGTCGATTGCCCTGACCCCTGAGAAGCTCAAGATTTTGTATAGATAAAAATAAGCTACTGCTCACTATTACCAGCTACTTCTTAAACGTCAATGAAATTATTCATTTGCTGTCTCAAGTGCTGTTGATAAACGCAATGGCGAAGTTCATGTTGGTGGTTCCAGACTGGAGAAAAAAAAAAACACACCAAGACGCAGGAACTCTAAATAACTGTACAGGTTTAAAAAGGAATACGTATAACCTCATGGAAATTTAAGGAGTTGCACATAAAAGTAGGTAGTAGCTTAGTTTTTTTTTGTAGAGGCTGTTCAAGATAAAGTGAGCACATTTGAAATTAACCTTCGAAAAAGTCATACTTGCATATATTTTAACGGGCGCACGAGTGACATTTGCCCAGTAAAGTTGGTAACAATGGAGATGAAGTAGTTCCTTATCTTAAAGTCGGATGAAAAGTGTTAGGTAACCATTCGTGATAACTTAAATTATTTCTTTCCTTTTCCGTTGTTTCATGCATCGAAGTGTAAAAATTAGCAGATTTGTAAAATATCAATTTTTCCTAATTATTTCACAGTTTCGCTTTACCGACGTATGAATAAAGTAAGGCGGGGCCATGTCAATGTTAATCTTACACAAGGCGGGAGAATATACAACGTACATACAAGCAAATCGTAAGCAGGATTTTCAGAAGTGCCTTTACCATACCAAACCTTGTTCTTGGCCGTCAAACAGTTGCTCACTAGCGGGTTAGGGAAAGCCTAGCAGATGCTTCAAATGCGTGAGTTTGGAGCAGTTTCTGTTTACTTTCATTTTTACCGCCCATTATCTGCCCCGTGCAAGGGCTTTGCATTATTGGAGTTGTTTCTAGCGTGCATTTCTGCCATGCGCAAAGTATATCCTCAAATCCAGTTCATGTACAAGTTACTGAGTACAGGACATTGGCAGACAAAAATGTCTAATATTGTTGCAACAACAAAATACTGTTGTTGCATTTATTTAAACGTTTCTGTTGTAGTAAAATGATTAACGTTGTGACAAAGTTATTAATATTGAACATATACAATTTCTTATATTATCATCATACAATTATTCTGTCGAAACGTGAATGTTGATACGACCTCTAAGTAATGCTACCGCATCTTTTTTTTATATATAAAAAAAAAAAAGGAATGATAAGATTTTTTTTTGTTACTGCGACATGGAAAATACTAGTGAACAGCGATAACCTCGTAAAATGAAACCGCTATATTTAAATTTTATAGCATAGTTTAAGAACAAAATATAGCATAGACCAGCTTTCAAGCCTTGCAGACAAGTTTACGTATTCCAAATATGTAAGTATATATGTCTAACATGTCAAAATAGACCAGTTAGTAGGACGTTATGTTTCGTAGGGTTGAAGAATGCGTCAAGCCCTCGAGACGCGGGTTGGATTCCACTCCCGTCAGCCGGTTTTTTTAATAATTTTTTGACAAAATAATTGTACTAGATTTATTCTACACCGGAATGAATTTTAAAGCAAAGAAAATACAAGAAAAAAAATTAACACAAACGTTAACATAAGTCCAACACAAACTTGGTTTTGCTGCAGCCTAAACACCACATTATTGATAGTACAGTAAAGAGGTGACGTTCTAAAAAAAAAAACTACTTAATATTACATTTATAGTAATAGATTAACAGTATATTACATAGACGGTAACATTTGTTGCTAACGGCTCACACATGACAAAAAACTATTGTAGTAGTAATTTTCCTACTACTGGCATAACACCATACTTTTTATCTGTGTGACCGACAAGGTGCAACTCTCACGTTGCAGTGGCTGACGTTTTAAAACCTTAAACGGCCATATTATAAGTTACCCAGCTATATAAATGCAAGTGTTTTGAAACACTTCAACTAGCGAAATATTTTCAATACCTATTACCGACCACATATGTAAATGCTGGTGAACTAAAAGACGTATGAACAAAATATTCACTCACAACGTTTGCGTTTTATTTTAACAAACCACTGGCAAATAAATGCCACCAGACAGTTGTCTTGGACATTGCATTTACCTGCGTGAGTTCGAATAAATATTCTTAACAGTGCCACCTTTTATTTAAAGGCATCGAATAATAATTATGTGGGCTTTCCTCTATGTAAGAAAGTTTTCGGGAATCAATATATTGTATACGATTTTTTGCACTATCCCTCAAAGAAATAAAAACAAATGTTCTTTCGTATTTCGCCGTTGTATGATACGCGATTTTATCTGTTTGTCGGAGCCATCGGAATTATGTGAATTTAATTTCGAACGTCCGTGATGCTTCCGTAGGCAACTAAGACGAGTCAAAAAATAGTCATCTAGTGGGAAAAACAAAACAAGGAAATACTATATATATTTATTTATATTAATTAATTTAATTATCTCCATGCAGAAACTTATTTCAAAATAATTTATTTCCCGACAAACCATTGTATTTACATATTCAGTTCTCTGTTAAATTAGATTATATATTACATAGTAAAATTAAGTAACTAGATGTAAATTTAAAATCAGATTTAATATATACATATAATGTGATACAATGCACTAATGCCCGGTCGCGCCATATTGGTTCGAAGCTTGGTCCGAGATTGGATCTAAGATCCACAGAGAAAACTGCTGCACAATTCGAGTTCATAGCTGGACTGGAGATCGAGACGAAGTTAATTTCGAACCGCCGAATTTGGCGGTTCGAAATCTCAATCCAAGATCAGCAGCCATCGTCGACAAATGTACTTTGAAAATACGCCGTTCAATTGTTTTCTCGGGAAAGTAAAACAGCATTATGAGCACTTGAATATATTTCAGTAAAACTCGTACAACAGCAATTCACTTAAAACAGATAAAACATCGCACATCCAGTTCTATTTACTGTGAAAAATACGCCTACTTTCATCACGTCATATATTACGAACCAATAGCAAAATTTGCCTCATACTTAATCTCGATCTCTCATTTTGGAACCAAGATCGACTAATTGGAGATTCAGGATCATGAAATTTCGTTGGAGCAGCTCTTTTACGTTAGAACCAATATTAAACTGGATCCTGGTTCGGAACTAGGATCATTCGATCTCGGATCGGGGAAGATGTTGGTGTAACCGGACATAAGAAAGTCAGCTTAAACTGACTAGAAAAGCTCATGTGCCGATCACTGGCAAAACGTTCCAGTTCTACAAGTATGTTTTCGATCAGTATTAAAAAGAATAAAAATAGTGCGCCCAGCGTTATATTTCTTTCCAAGACAGGTAAATAACAGATGTGACGGCTGGGTTTGAAGAGCTGATAATACCTTCGAAAAAGTAGGATTTAGAAGAGAATTTTTGTACGTCATAAATGTGTGTGCTCTTATTAAATACAAGTTGGTGTTAGTTCGGTCTATAAGTTGCTGCCTGGTGAATCTTCGTAGTAAAAGCAAAGGCATGAAAAATACAGAGACAATATGATTTCGCTTCTCGTTTTTTATAGAACTACGGACATCATTAAACGTTATATTGTTTTTAATGCGTATGATTGGACCATTGTGTATTTGGGACCCTTTGTTACCGCTAATGATACAGTAATTTTCCCCAGTTGACCCGAACAATATTACAAGTGGCAACAAACGAATAAATTACTCTTCTTGAGCGAGTGAAAATGTGTGTGAAATAGTCTGCCAAACTACACTAGTCTCTAGTAATGGGCGCTGATGAATCTTTGAGAAGAATTAGTTTTTTTGAGGAATACGCTCGCGTGTAGTTGAAGCAACACGACTTTTAAAATATCTCTTTTCTTAAAAGAAAAACTCGCACAGAAGTGAAATTCACTTATCGCTAGTGTTTGAAAAGTACTTACATAAATACTACAGTCCACCATCAAAAAATTTCCTCGCTGAGAAAAGAAAACATTACGACTATTGACACGTACAAAGTCAAATCAGCAGCCCAATGGCTGATAACTAACAAACAATAAATGTATAGCCTATACACGGTAAAGTCTGCACTTCTAAAAGCCCTCTCATTTGGAATAATAGTCTGTAAAAATATTTTATTTTAGCCTTAGATGTTAACTTCCAAGTGTAATGGAATATACACACTGTGTTTATTTCTTGCATGGTAATATTTATTTTGAAAGGTGGTTAAAGGAAAAAAATGACTGAAATGAAAAAGTAAGTAGGGCCTCAAAAGTGCTCACTTTACAATGAACGGTTAATGCCTGATAGTAGAGCTTTAAAAAGCGCTCACTTTACCGCGAACAGCCTATTAGTGAGTAGGAGTGGAGTGTGAGATTTGGGCGTTTCTGAACATCGAGGTCTTGAGTGCCGATTAAAGTGAAGCGACGTACGGAGCAGCACCGGAATGAAGGGGGGCGGGGGAAATGGGAGATCCCTGAGAAAACCCGCCGACCAGTGGCATCGTCCAGCACGATTCCCACATTCTAAATCCGGGAGCGACCCCACGTTCGCCCAGGCGAAAGGTGAATAATCTAACCACTACACCACCGCGGGGCCGGGAATACAGAGACCAACAGAACATCGTGTTCCTGCTGTGGTAATACAGCTTACTCACTCAAAACTATAGGGTATTCACAGTAAAGTGAGCACTTTTTAAGGCCCTGCTAGATTTTCACTTTTAGCCTGTTTGTATCTTTCCGGCACTTTGTGATATAAACGTTGCCTTGTTACTAATAAACACAGTATGCACATTATGCCACTATCAAAAGTATACGCCTGAGGTTGCAATAAAATACATTTATTAGTGATTAATGTCTGTTGAAAGGCCTTAAAAAGTGCACAGCCCATATAGTCTTGAATGCCAGTAAATGAATACAGATCTCTAAGTGTTCATCAACTAGTACACAGTTTTGTAAACTAATATTTCAGACGACAATAACTGTGATTCGTTTGCTGGGGAAATATTTGCCCA
The DNA here is from genome assembly GCA_029891345.1 of Dryococelus australis. Lineage (NCBI taxonomy): Eukaryota > Metazoa > Arthropoda > Insecta > Phasmatodea > Phasmatidae > Dryococelus > Dryococelus australis. Next base: position 24,066,635 of record CM056996.1, on the reverse strand, counting down.
TCTCTGAACGTCACTGCGAGTATTTTGAATGCCGATAACATAACATCCTTGACACCTAGCACACTTCGAAACAGTTATGACATTCACGTGTGTGGAGTATCACGCCAGAGACCCCTGATCAAACATCAATATGGAGAGGTCGATAAAAATTAGCGAACTCTTTTCAAGTACGCCTGCGTAGGTCTGGCTTACGCGTGCAGATAGGAGAGAATTCCATCAGACACACAAAAAAAAAATGACCCCGTGTCTATTGGAAAGGTGTGACAGTATTTACTCACAAACTTACACTGTCGGTGCACGTATTAGTAACTATGAACTACCGTTGTATTGGGGGGGGGGGTAACTGAACCAACTGCAAGCATTAGCATGCAAACAGCAAGGTATCCGTTACACACGCGAAGTGGATTCAGCTGTATAGAACTGCTTTCAGAAACTTGGAGAGTTTATTCGCGATAACTTCCAACTTCTCAAAAGCCTCGCTTAAGTTATACTTCCAGGTTTTTCCTCCTCCGCCTGATATAAATAAAGCTTCACAAAGTCTAGAAAATTACACCAAATAGAATAACGCACCGCATTTGTGGGCTCTCATTTTAATATTCTGCATAAAAACTATTTCTTGCTAGGCTTAACAAACGATATTTCCTCTGCTTTATTAGTATTGATTATACGTGGAATTTTATAATTTATTGTTCAAATATAAGCAAACATTCAAATTAAACAATTATAAGAAACTATAATGTTATAGGAATTACAAAACGCTTGTGACATATTAAGTATTACGGAAACAACCAAACACTTCACATGCGGGGTGATTATTCAGAAGCTTAATTCATAAAGTGTGAAAACACCGCAAATAGACTGTATGAAAAAAAAAGAGTATATTAAAATGGAAACAGCAGCATATAGCATGGAAGAGTTTGCCATTGCGACTTAATCATTAAATAACTCGACGGGATACCGCTAATGGCGTACTTATTCGTGGCTAAAGTTCTAGCTGGAAGCGGGTCCCCACGAGGCGGAACAATTTTCTCCGGCACTGCGTAGCGGGGAAGGAATCTACCACAGCCTGTATATGCTATTCATGGTAAAGTGAGCAATTTTTGAAGCCCTCTCATTTGTAATAATAGCCAATAAATATGTTTTATTGTAGCCTTTGACGTTAGGTTTCTAGTGTGGTGGAATATACATATGGTATTAATTACTTACATGGCAATATTTATTTAAAAAGGTGGTAAAGGATTAAACAAATGGCTGAAAGAAAAAATAACTTGGGTCTTAAAAGTGTTCACTTTATCGTGAACATCCTGTACTCACTATGGATGCAGCAAGTGAGGGCTCGATTATCTAGACGGCTGTGGAATATAGCAATCATGGTACCAAAATCGCCCAAATTTTTCGTTTTATAACAATAAAGGCTCTTTATTTTACACAACCGTCGTACGCCAAAGAAAGTATTAATCATCTCTTCGAAAAGACTCAACATGCTTTGGTTCCGACATGACTCAAAATCAGACCACGCGTCCTTGGTTTGTAACTCAGAGCCTACTGTACTCTTAGGGGTCCGTCGTATTCAATAATTTGTTGTTCAGGCTTCGCACGTGATAACCGATCACAACAGAACACATTTTACGTCTCCGAATCAGTTTCGGGTACATGCAGCTGGTTCGTTGTTAAGAACACAAACTTTATGTCAAGTTGTATTTCAAAGCAATGTAACTCTAGGCTATTTCCATGATTTGATAATTTTGAATTTTATGCGTATTTGGTGCTTACTTGCACATTATACACGGGTTCAAGTTCTCTGTAGCCAAGTTATGATTGAACCAACCGAATAAATACATACCTTTATTGAAAGTACCGTGATTAGCAATCAACACGAAAGTTGAACGTTTGCAAGTAAGGTTTTGAAGTTAACCTGCGCTGTTAAATATTTGACACAAAGAACTAACGCAAATAATTGCGGGCGCATGTGCGCATCTTATAATTCCACACAATCTTCGAAATGGTCCGGTGAGGCTCCCACCTACCTAGCGTTTCAACTCGGTTGCTGCGTGTTTAAATTACACGTTATTCCACGAAACTATTACACTGCCATGACAAAAGTAATGGGCTAGCAGTACGTAACTGAATTACTCGTGGCACCCCCACTGCAGAACGACGTTGCACGGCCTAAGCCGGTCTCAGTTGTGAACAAGTGGTCGTGTCATTCGGATTGACTGTTTTTTGCATGCTCGTGGCAAGGCGCCGTGAGTTGTCAGAGTTCAAACGGGGCTTAATTTTGGGTGTCAAAAGGATGGGACATTCAATTCCAGAAGTTGTGGAGACCTTCAATATTCCTCGATCCACGGTGTCACGTGTGTACAGGGAATATCAGAATCAAGGCATTATGATCCCCCGTGGACAACGCAGTGGCCGTCCAACGTTACTTGAAGGTCGTGATCGGCGGAGGCCGGATATATTGTCCGTGCTAACAGAGCAGGAACGCCTGCTCAAATCACGGTCACATTCAATGCAGGAGGTGTCAGACGTGTATCAAGCAGATCTGTGCAACGTGCATTGGCTTCCATGGGATATGGAAGCAGAAGACCCACCAGAGTTCCCCCATTAACAGCAGGACACTGGGCACAACGCCTCACTTGGGCTCGTGAGGTTGCTAATTGGACCCTGGAGGACTGGAAACAAATGGCCTGGTCCGATGAGTCACGATACAGGTTGTTTCGGGCTGATGGCAGGGTTCGGGTATGGCGCAAACCCAATAAGGCCATGGATCCCAGTTGTCAACATGTAACCGTGTATGCTAGTGGTGGTATCATAACGGTGTGGGGTGTTTTCATATTGCATAGCTTGGGTCCACTTGTCCATGTATCCACAAAACTTAATGGTAACCGCTACAAAACTCTCCTTGGTGACCATTTGCAGCCGTTCATGGACTTCAATTTTCCTGACAAAGGTGGGATGTTCCAACAAAATAATGCGCCATCTCATCGGGCTGAGGATGTCCAGGACTGGTTCTAAGAGCATTCTGGAGAGTTCCAGCAAATGTAGTGTCTAACACGTTCCCCCAACATGAACCCAATCGAGAATTTGTGGGATGTGGCGAAGAGAGAGCCATTCGCAGTCAAGATCCTGCACCTAGACATAGGACCAGGGAACTTTGGGCAGCTATTCAGACAGCATGCTTAACATCTCTCCAGAAGCCTTTTATCTGCTTGTGAAGTCCATGCTATGTCGAGTTACGGCACCTCTTCGGACTAGAGGGGGCCCTAACTTCTTAGGGCTGGAAATGGCTCTACATACATGTTATTAGACGGATATCCCATGACTTTTGTCATGTCAGTGTAAATGTGCGTCGAATGCGCTGTTCTATTAATAGAACACACACTTATTACGAGGATGATCGAGCACTTTCAAAATGTCGCGCATGTTAGAAACACCATTTAAGAGTACTCCAAAATGCTAAAAACGGCAATCTCAAAACGCTGCATCTCAAAATATACGCGTAAGACACAAACAATACTACTTAAGGGCTCTGAATTGAACTTTCTTACAGACTTTTCACCAATTTAATAATAGGGTCACCGCTGGAAGTCTCATAGATACACGCATATCGACTAGAACTTTGCACGCCAGTTCAGAGTCTTGCGGTTAGTGGCGATGGTAACCTTGATGTGCGTGGCAATGTCATCCTTATCGCTCCCGCGCTTCTCGGCCTCGAACTTGGAAAAAGCTCAAGGTAGACGGGAACCTTGAAGGTTACTTCCAACTTTCCTGAAGCCCTGCTGAAGTTCTAATTTCAGGCCATTCCTCCTCGTGCAAACAAAGTGTAACTAAATCCATAAAATGTCACCTAAGGACCACGCACTGTATTTGTGCGCACATCGTTTAATCATATTTTGCATGAGAACTATTTATTTCCAAACATTACCAGTACACATGCTTTTCTCAGGCTTTATTCAAATCTGTACTTAGTATAAAACAAAGTCGCCCAGCCACATGTGTCTGTAAATTCGGCTAAGGCTTCTAAACTAGTTGCTCGATTTTGATGCGGTTTTCACCATCATTTAGAGATTTTCTTGAGGAAGGTTAAGGTTAATAATACAAAAATTAATGTAAGGATGGAAGAGTAAATTGGACGTTTTATATTAAAGTCGGAAAAAACCCGCTTTTCAGGTGCATACAGGGCTTACGCTAACTAAACCATACGAGATATACAAAACTAATGTACTACGTAACTGCAAATCTCAAAAATATCCCCGAAAGTATAGTGTTTATCTTTGAGGGATTACCACAGTAACCATTTTTGTCTTTTAGGGGTTCACTTACGAAGACTTTGTGAAAAACACATTATTAACCTAATGTTATTTACTTTAAGAATTCAGTGTATATACTAGCTGTAAACGTTAACGACGCCATAGTTACACATCGCACCAGAGCGAGGCCGGAACGGGTCACTCGTAAATTATATATTAAATATAATAGTTTACAAATAAAACATAGCTGGAAAGTTCAAATCAACCAAACATAAGTTTTTTGTGCTTATCTTTACATATAAAATCCTTTGTGCGTGACTAAACCGCATCATCACTGACAAACCACTCGACCATTTGAGACTATATTCACACCATATGTTGCTGAGGTTGCGAGTACGGTTTTTAGTTATGTTTCGTTCCGATAGGTAGCGCTGGAGTCTAACTTCTATATTTATGGGCCGATTTTGCGCATACTTGCAGGAAATGTTTGTTGATCTAAAAGAGAAAAATGCCAGCTATACCACGGTCAAACATCGGTCGACGTACCAGACGTAATAGAGAGGACGCATAGAGAAGGCAAAATAGAACGTGAAAGAGGCGGAACAACGTTCGCCGGGATCAGCTAGTAGAAGTATAAACCACTTGTGATAAATATCATATTTAAGAAAAAACAAACACGTCATACATTTGGTGATTTTTCGAAGGTTTCATTATGGATTATGAAGATACTACGAATAGACTACAGACGCGTGAATAAAGACTATGATATACCGCGGGGAAAGGTGAATGATTGCTTGCTATAGACCTGTCTAACGCAAGGTTGTCAGGTGACCATTTAACCAGTTGCCTAATTCCCCATCTCAAGTAGCACAAAATTCTCCGTAAATACAATAAAACCCAGAAATCACACAAGGAAAAGTAAAAATATATATTATAAATATTTTTATAAATTGATAGATAAATAAATTTGATATATATATAAACATCGAATACGAACAATCACTATTTTACACACATTTGCGGGCCAAGAATCATTTTTGACATACTAGTTATATATACGAATGTTTTTCAAACATTACACTATCGATTAGAGACAAAAACAAACTGGCATTTAAGTAGAACAAATATGAAATGCCGTTTGCGTTAGTTCACGACTGAAAATAAAAACTAATTTTTGGCTGCTGATGGCTTAGAGGAATATGAAACGGCTATATTGTTTCTGTCTATAAATACTACAAAATAAATTTATTAAAAAAATTGAATGAATGTTATATTTGTCAAATTATTACACTCGTCGGAATACACAGTTTCCGTTAAACACACATGAAAAGCAGTGCATGAAACTCGCAGAAAACAGTAAATACTTGCAATGTTTTAAAGCAGCCCAAACTGCGAAAAACGCAATTGGGCTGTTTATACTATTTTTAAAGAGGCCCGACAGTGAAGTGAAGAGATTTGGGCGTCTCTTAACAGCGGGGTCTTGAGAGCCGATGAGGGTGGTTGAGGTGATTATGGAGCAGCGCCGAAATGAAACGGCGAGGGAAACAGGAGATCGCCGAGAAAACCCCCATCGACCAGCGGCATCGCCCGGCACGATTACCACATGCGAAAATCCGAGAGTGACCCGGACTGGGATTGAACCCGGTTTGCCTTGGCGGGAAGCGAGCACGCTAACCGCTCAGCCACCAAGAGGCCCGATAGATCGTCTTATCTGTTAATACCGGTCTACCATTTCTCTTTCGTAGCTGAACGTTTTTGTGTGTGAAATGGTTCGTTTCGCTCGGGCTGGTCAAATTTCTGGTATCTTAATAGCAAACATTTGTGATTCTTCTGCAAATGCATCATAAATTCTTCACCTAAAGATAGATGCTACGGTGCATTGTAAAAAATTCCCATATATTAAAACAAAATTGTAAAAGTACAGTTAACGCTTTAGGTAAGCTCGCATTTATTGATATTCAGGGCAAGTAAGATGTAAATCACTTATATACACCACTACCGGAACACCGACCTGTTCTATTTATCTCTGTATTCCCAATTATTGCCTTCCTATTGGTTCATAGCTAATCGGTGGCATTTCTACACTGTACAACATTAGTTACTTATTAGCTGTCAGCCAATACTTCCGAGGTTATACAGCTTGTAATCAATTGTACAAAATTTTATTTTTTAATCGCAGACGTTTATGTTCATCTGATGAAATGATATTCTAAAATTGGGAGTGAAAACAGCGAAACGTTGAAAACATACCAACGTTACTTTTGCTCTCAACAACAGAACAATTTCCATATTACCGTGTACCCGCGGGGGGCTGAGCGGTTAAACTGATCACCTCCCATTGGGTTGAACCAGGTTCAATTGCCGTCCGGGTCACTCCTGGATTTTCGCAAGTGGTAATCCTGGCGGACGATGCCGCTGGTCGACGGGATTTCTCGGGGATCTCCCGTTTCCCCCATCCTTGCATTCCGGAGCTGCTCCATTCTCACTTCATTTTACCCCCAGCATCTCTCAGGACCTCGTTGTTAAAAGTGGGAAGGAACTGCGTGTTCAAGGTCAAGAAGCAAGGGAGCGATACGGGCGACACTAACACGCACGCCTAGTGCCTCGTCGCTCCTACGCGCAAGGCGTGCAGTGTTTCCACCGTAACTCTGTACTTTGATAATTAGATCTGTAACAGTGGGATTTTATTTCACGGGATGAAAGTTCGTAGATTAAAAGCCCGTATCGTCGTACTTTTCACTTACCGCTTAAGAGAACTACTTACACAAGCTTTAAAAATGCGATATTTAACTATTTTCACGAAGTTTTTTCTCAGATAATACACTTAATACGAAAAAAGTAAAAAAGGGGACAGAGATAATTGATTTTTATTTTCTGAAGGAAAAAAAAGTCGTATTTGGAGAACATTTATTTACCGAGATACGTGTATTCGCGCAGACAACTAATTTACAAAAAAAAAAAAAAAATGTTTTATCCATCCGCCTCCTAAGAGCTGCGTAAATCTCTCAACTCGACTCAACTGGTATTATAGTTTGTCGAGATACACTCAAGCCACAGAGTAAGTAAAAATACAGAGACGAAACAGTAGTTAATTCCACGAACTCCAGTCACACACGACAGGAAAATGGCCGCAACGGCCAGCAGCATGCCGGAATCTGCGTTCGCCAATCAGCGCCTGGTAACCTAATCGCCAGCTCACGGCCCAGCCAATAGGGATCCTTTTGCGGCACGCGGTAGCCAATCAGACACAAGACCTACTCCCAGAGCTTTGTCGCAGCCAATCGGCGAGTGGGTGCTCTGGTATCAAAGGGAGCCGTCGCCATCTCGTATCTGTGTATTTATCTAGACTGTATGCTCGAGCATAGTTCTGGAAGTGTTGATATACAGAAACACGTTCCGCAATGGTGAAAAAAAGAACCAAGACTAGTACACATAAACCACGGAACCCTCCATATATTCCCTATAGTTTTTATATATACATACACACACGTACATGTTTCGAGTTCAAATTCCGCTCCGCTAGAAAATATTTAAGGTTTATTTAATATATTTCAATAACACGGTAATACAGCGGTAAAAAAAAAAAAAAATGTTTTCCCCGTAACACCGTTTTATAAACCGGAAATGCTAAAAACAAACAACTAACAAATTTATGGAGAAGCTCAGTGAATTAACGGATTTTGTGTGAAATTTTACGGAAAGTCCGTTACGGAAATAACCGTAGTGTCCGTAATGTTTGAATGATTTATGAGTAATTTATTTGACAGCAATTGTTTTTTTTTTTTTTTTTTATGCAAGTATTTTTTAACCTTTTTAGACCCACTTTAATTTACGGTTTCAGGTTTCGCAAATAATAAAATGTATTATGTCTACTGTACTTATGTCAACAAATGCTCGTTTCGTTGTCACGAAAAATGAGCTGTAGTATATATAGAAACGCTGTTCACGGTGAAATGAGCACTTTTGAAAGCCATGCTTGGTAATTACTTGTCTGTACTTCCATCTTGTACAAAATTAACATTGCCATGGGCCTCGTCACTTTATTCATGGGTTGGTCAAGTGCAACTCTGAAATTGTCACAAAAGGAAATGTTTCGCAATCTGCTAATTTTTACGCTCGGATGTATTAAAAAAAGTACAAAAATGAAAGAAATAATTCAAGTTATTACAAATGGTTACCTGGCACTTTTTATTCGACGTCAAGATATGGAACTACTTTCCATTCTTGTTCGTTACCAACTTTACTGGGCACATGTCACTTAGTTCGCCCGTTAAAATATATGCAGGTAGTGACTTTTTCTAACGTTGAATTAAAAAATACTCAGTTAATCGTGAACAGACTTTATAAAGTGCGTGCGTGTGTGTGTGTGTGAACAAGCTGAGCTGGCAGGTCTGGAGGGCGCTTTACAAATAAGAGCCGTACACGATTGAGTATTTCTAAAACTAATATTTGATAAGAGTAACTCGTTCTGACATATATTGTAACATAAGCACTTAGTGAAACGTTCATTGTATATACGGCAGCGAATTAGTAAGATAGGTTTCAAGTGTTAACATCATATTATGAGAGCTATCTTTAATTCTGTGAACGCCGAGCTCATTTCACTGAGTGTCATATTAAATGTTAGTGATGATTTAAAGTTACACTTGATCTAGACACGAATAATTGGAGAGAACCTAGACGTCAAGGTTAGTTCTAAACTTGGCAGAAGGACGCGAAACGAACAGATAATTATATATCCTAATCATGACTTTCAAAATTGTTAAATTAATCGCGTTGCTCTCCCGGATGCGAAGTGACAGGTAGATGTAGCAGTGGCGGATTTCAAGAGCGCGTGGAACGGGAGCAACCGGAGGAAATCCGCCCGCTAACGGTAAATTCAGCCATGCTTATCACATGCGAAAATTGCGCATGCATCCGAAGGGGATCGATGCAAGTTTAATTGTCAGTATGGACGTGCGAAATTCGCGTTATTATTCGGCATCTGGCTGAACTTCGCAGTACTGTTTGTACTGTATCCGGCGTCGATTGGCTGCTGCGAAGGTTGGAAGCCACGCCCTAGCTGACTGAACTGCGCGTGATTGGGGAACACAAATGTGAAGTGTTCATTTATTGGCGCTGGGTTACCCAGGAAGTATCAGATAAATTATGTTCCAATGACAAACGTATAGCAAAGGTACGCGTGTTTAAAGTTCAACGTGTCACCAAATAATAACGCGAATTTTGCACGTCTCTAGTTATGAGGTGTTGCGGAGGCACCTATAGATCTTAGATAGGAGAAACGAGGCAGAGAGATTTAGGAAACCTGGCCATTGGTTGGATTCAGTGAAGTAAAACCGGACGGGAAATTGGTTTCCAACAGCTATATTCCAGTGCTTCGATAAACACTTATCCATTTTGTAACCCGCAGCTGCTAGAACGTACTGCAATGTAGATTTCGTCTAGTTTCTATACACAATACATATGTTAGTACCGAGAGTTCTATGTCCTCGCTTATTGGATGGCACACGGGAAAAGATAGAAGCGAGTCGTTTATTTCCACTATTAATGAATCATTGCTTCCACTAGCGTCAACATTTTCAAGAACCACGGTCCCGTTGATCCGGACATCCAGCGGTGTGTGAAACGTCCATGTCCAAAATCAATGTCCTCACATATAATCCATCACGTATATTTCAGCAAAAACCACGAAATTAAGTTTTGCGAAATTATTCGTTTATTTGTGCAATACTGACAAACACTAGGCGAGTGTAGCAACTAATTATATACGCCAGAAAATTATGCCTCGAAAGGAAAATAACTTTCCATACAACGGTTTCCAAGCTGATTGCGAACTTTGCATTAAAAATGAAATAAAAAATATAAAAAATAAATTAAAAAGAAAACATGTATTTTGGGAGAAAACATTTTGCGCTCTTGAATACATTACTAAAGTTAACGGATGGACAGATACCATACATTAGGTATCGCTAACCTTATAATTGTGCATACTAACGTATACACACCGAAACACGGCGGAGCAAACATGTAAACATCTACCAGTAAAGTTAAGATTTATGTATCTCTATATCAAACTTACGCATGTCTTGTAAAATAAAATCGGCGTCAATAAATATTTTAGCACTTCGAATGCGTGGCCGAGCGTTGCGCGTAAAACCTATTTTAAACAATAAATTCCCAATGCTATCTTACGTAATATTCAATATCCTTTTGTACCAATTATCAATGAGCATTGTTTTCTAAGGAAATGCTGAATTAATAAGAGAACATCCCTCTCAATTGTGCGTCTTGCCACTTTCCATTTGACATCCTTGAAGATAGGCTTTTCAAACAAAATGTGTCATTCGCTAATTTTTTAAGGGGCAATTCCCTACAGCGGATATGTTTTATTAACATATATAGCCTGTTTGCAAAGGATTTTCAAAATTTATGTTTTACAATAAGTATACACTGCCTATCTATATTGAAAATATACGCTGGTAGGGATTATCTCCTGAAAAACTCACGAAGAATAAATTTTGTTTGAAATGCCTACATTTCATAATAACGCACTGGGGCGAAATTTCCTCAACTAAGGATTTCCTGTTTTAATTTGGCAGCTGCCAGCCGGTAGGCAGGTCCGTTAAAATTCTAGAAATTTTGCAAGTTCGTTTGACGCCCAGGCAAAACTCGACAGTTCTGTAGGCCTATGTACAACGCAGGCGGTTCTGATTTGTTCATTGCCTTCGTGGCGAGCCCTTCACCCTGTGTAATTAGTTGCATGTGATTCTCTAGGTATTTTCGTACACGCGTGTTACATGTTCACAATCCTGCATGGTGTGTCAAGAAAGGTGTGTCCCAACTGCAAAAGAAACGAGAAAGCATGAGCATTTGAATTCTGTCGTAGCGCCGTTTAAACTCGCAAAATTTCTAGGCACCTAGATATTCTTCATAGGCATAGGCTATTCACGGTAAAAGGAGCACATTTGAAAGCCCTGCCTAAGATCTACTTCTATGTACGTTGTGTATCTTCCGTCTTATTTAAGATGAACATTGACATAGGCCTCATCACTTTATTCATACGTCGATCAAGTGAAACTGTGAAATCATTAGAAAAGTAAATATTTTACAAATCTGGTCATTTTTTACCCTTCAATGCATTTAAAAAGAACAGAAAGCGAATGAAATAATTCAAATAATCACAAATGATTACCAAACACTTTTTATTCAACGTTAAGATATGGAAATACTTTCCATCTCTCGTTACAAACTTTACTGGCCGAAAGCCACTCACTCCGCCTGGTAAAGTACATGCAGGTAAAGGCAGTGATATTTCTCTTAGGTAGATTTCAAAAGTGCTCACTTTATAGCGAACAGCCTTTACTCTATGTCAGTGGTAAACATTTATATACTCGAGTGTCTGTATGCGTCGTGGTCAATTCGAGTAGGCGAGTGGCGTTCATTGCTTTGAGTCCCGCCAACGTCAAACGTCGTCTGAATTCAACAGAGTTGTATAGAGTTTGTCGTAGTCAAACGGCCGCATTCTCTGAAGGTACTGATAATGTAATATTAATCCGCTCAGTCCCCGTATCCGTGATGGAGGATGTGTTGCACATGACGGATATTGACTGTTGGAACTTCACCGAGCAAGGATTCAGTGGCCGGTGTTATGCCGGTATCACATAGCCCCGACAAGTACGACGCGACACGTAAAACTAAACAGCCAATGAAATACAAGATAGATCTGACGTAAGCCCGACAGTTCTGTCGTCTGACTAGCGGTTTTGGATTAGAAATTATTTCTGTTTCCGTCGTGTTTTGCGGCACGACGCACAGTGTGTGCAACCTTGCAAAATGAAATCGTATGGCATGTTATCCCTACAATGCCATATCCGCAGCTTAAAAGAAAAAAAAACAATTTTGAAATTACTGTATTCAACTCTTAAAAATAATGCTTTTACCTTTGTATGCATTAGTGATAGCATTTTGTCGCCATCATGTATTCAAAATTTCCCGTCCACCCACCGCCTTCGAAACTAGCGTAGTTAATCAGCGCCGTCTAAATGGTTCCGAAAAATTCGACTCATCGTGTCTCTTCAGTAAACCGTCGGGCTGTAAATTCGAGCCGTCAAATTGAAAAAAAATAAATAAATTTTGTGTCGTGGTTGCTGGTTTTGTCGTGCCGTGCTGTGTTTGTCGGGGCTATGCGACTCCCGCATTATGAGTTTCTTATTGGTGAGTAATCCGATTTTTTTTTCAAGTTTTCTGCATCTCTCAACTGTGAATGGTTAGTTCTGATATCAACTAACACGCAGCGCGCGTTGTCCGCTGGTTGCGAGAAATGCTTTCTAAACAAGTACAGCGCAACATCAAACAAATTAAACGACTGTAACTCTTGGGTTTGCCAACAAGTAGTGAACGTTGCACGTTGTGGCAACCCTGCGAGATGCGTTGTACACCAACAGGACAAATGTAAGCAACAATACGGGGACCAGTCGATATTGTGTTGGTACACCGGTGGATGTACTTCTAGTTTGTCTTGCAATGTCTGTAAATCAGTATCGACCCGAATCGCTAGCGAAGAGAAGATCGATTCTCGACTGCTGGCCAGTTGTATCTCGGGGTGTAGGTCTTATTAACTGTTTATCGATCGGACGTTTCGATAGACTGCAGACCCTCGTCCGCGTTCATCTCGCTGATTCGGCCTCAATGTATCAAACAAGCTTTAGTTCCGATAAAGCCTCGCAAGAAAGGAGGGACCGAATCGCGTTCGTCTTGATCATACAAGGAAATCGATTTTTCCGAAGAGAAATTACTGTGAATATGATGGCACAGTAATGTGAAAGTAATTCGTGCTATTATATACTTCAAAATATCGTGGTGTGTCGCGGCATAAACATGACAGATGAAAACTCGTTACTACACCAGTAATGCTTGCGCTCGCAGCACGTTGTATGGTACAACTATTTTGTACTTTTAACAAACAATGATGTAAAAAATGGTTGACACACATTCCCTTGTCTCTCCCCGAGTAAAATATTGCATATCTACAACCCAACATCGTCCTGTTTTATTAAATATAGAAAATTGTTTATATATCTCCACGTTTATTGAAAATTTCAAATACTTACTAATTGTGTGTTAAAATTCCATTTTAGCTTTAAACAATTGAAATGGCACGCATTAAAATCTGGTATATTTGAATGTAGTTATAGTGCTACAAGAATGAGAATAGCAGCTAGTTCCAAAAGAATACTGTGTAGAAATACAAAATATATATATATATATATAGTGTAGCGATGTGTCTTTTACTGTGTAGCAATTTACGGGTACTAAGGAGAAACGAAGATCTCGCCCTCTCCCGGGTCTTCCGAGAAACAATCGAAACTAACCAGCGTTCATTTTGTATTTGGCTTAAGAGCTCCCCTTCCCTTCTTCTAGTTAGTCTTTATTTCAATTGCCTGTATGAGTTTCGTGAGTTCTGGGTCTCTTGTCTGGCGCCGTAAACCCACACGGGATATCTGTCGCCGTGGTTTTTCTCCCGCTGCCTCGTGGGACTGTTGCGACTATGTACACCCGATGTTCGCTAAACAGAGTTCCCGCATAGTTGTCCTTCGAAACACTGCAGTTCACGTCCTCTTAGGCGGCTGGATCGCTCCAACTGCAGCGCGTCTTAGGTACCTGTTCGCGAATCAGAGTCAGTACCACAGAGCACGTAAGGAGACAAGAGTGAACGCTTCCATGTTTCGACAATCTTCTTATTTCAAAGTCTTTTTTCAGGGGTTGGTGGGTGGGTGGGTGGGTGGTTGGTGCCTGGATTAATACCACCAGCAGCGGACACGCATTACGAAAAATAATTACCTAGTATCACAAAATCCAAAATTATAGTTTTTAATTTTTTTTTGTGACAAATACGCGTAATTCAAGTAGTTAATAATCACGCTGTGTTCAATGTTGAATGAAATAGCTTATTTACAAAAAAAAGTACATTTTATAGAAAAATGTTTAAAGCTATTGTGGGGTATCATTTACTGCATATTTACTGCTTGCATTATTCTTGGGAGGTTCTAGAACGAAGTTTAAAAATTACGTAATTAGAATCTACTTGATAAAAACCATTTAGTTATCCAGTGGTATTTTCGGCCATAATAAAATATGCATGTGCTGTTTGTGTTAGCTCTGTCTTTTAAATATTTACCTTACCTCCAAATGCGACCTACAGAATAGAATAAATCTTCCACAAGTAGTGCAAAAAAAAACGGATTAATATTTCTGATGGTTTTAGTAAGTTATTAAATCAGTATCTAGAAGATACGTAGGTTAAATCAGTATGTTTGAGAAACAAAACACTAACATTTTTTATTAAAACCGATATGTTCCATAAAATCATTAATCGTAGTGGTAAAATGTCTATGTTGGTGTTTCTACAGGGACTTACTTCAAATAACACTATTATTAGCCCTGCCTACTGTCACCTCCCCGGTCAGTGCTGTAGGTACTAACGCATTTATGATTTGCCGGTCAAATGGCAAAACGTCTTCTCACCGAGCCATACCGCCAATAATAAAAGGAAAACTTTAAGTGCATGTGTAGGATATCGAAGTCTAGTCCGCAGGGGAAACGTTTACCGAAAATCATTTTCCTCGAACCATAACTCTTCTAAGGACATATACGTATCTCAATCATAGGGGAAGTTCAACCATGGAAGCTGGCGCGACACTGGAAAATTTTACGTATCCGATCATACATGTCCTCTTACTCCATTTTTTTTAGAGCGTACAGACAAGGGGCATTGCGCACACATCTAAAACATATCCCCCCCCCCAGGCCCCTTGTAACAGAGTAATAAGGTTACCAAGGTAGAGCAACATCCTTCAAGGCAACAAAACAAAAATTTCGAAAATCAAAGTCTCGTTGCATTAATTATCAGGCGATATGTTTTTAAAAATACTCAACTGTGTGCCATCGTGCCATGCACGTTAACAGAATTCTCGTCGAGACCGTTGAATGAGGCAAGGAGCTTCGCACAAACACGGTAGTCAAAACGAAAATAAACCATCAGACAAGCAAGTAGTGCATACGAACGTAAATATTAGTAAATATAAATATTTGATGTTTTGATATTGTTCTGTAAATAATGCGTTCATGTTCTGTACATGATGTGTTCACGTTCTGACTTGTCCGATGTATTTGTACAAACTTGTACTCGAAAAAAGACCAAATGGATGTAATAAAAATAAATGAAAGTCCGCTTCCTCCCGATTTCATGTAATGTCGTGACAGCATCATTGACTTATTTGTATATCGTAATGCGTAGTCGAGTGTAATGCTAAGTGAAATTGCTTGATTATAAATTTCTAAACGACAAGGGGAGACGGTGATCTGATGCCAGTTTGTTTCATTTCACATTATTTTACAAAACGACACGATACACATTTCGCGCAGCTTAGCTTTATCTGAAAGCAGATTATCGCGTGCCCACTTCAATTTCAAAATTACCTTTCATCATAGTTACCGGCAATCACGACGGATAACGATTTTTCGCGAAAAAATTTAGAGACAGCTGATAAACTGCAGTTTTTCTGTGATTTTGTCGGCCGCCAAGACCCGACCATTTAGAGTTTTTAATGCGCACCACACAGGATTCCACGATTATCTACATGCTTTAGAGGAGATCAGTCCACTGGTTACTCCCACAGCCATAAGACATTTTACTTTATGCATCTAAGAGTTTAAAACTGGCCACTGGCGCAGAGTTCCGTAGGGCAGGCATGACGAACGGAGCTCCATAGACACGCATGGGATTTTCGTTTAATTTTAAAATGTCTTGCGCGATATCGTATTATAACGCATCTCTACAAGGCCTATGGTAGTTCGTATACTTCAGTTTTTCTTACTTTAACAACAGTACTTCAGACTGAATGATTGACGTTCAGTTATGGGAGTTTCTCGCATTTTGAGGTGCCTCTAGACGAAACAGGCTTGTAAATCGTACCTCTTACAGGATAATAATGAACACAAGGAGCTAGAGAAACCCGTTGATTGATTCCAGGAAAAAACAGACGTTTATATTTGCAATTTTATTGCAGTTTCTTAGAAATGACGCTGAGAACTCCGAGAATAAATTCGTCACGGAATTAAGGATCGAACGGTAGAGCTGTCTGGTCAAGGTTTTAAGTGGCTACTACCTACAGTAGCCACGAATGGAGAGAGTGACTTGATTATGCAGAAGACTTCCCACAGCTGAACTCGAAAATTTTCCCTTTCACCAGGTCACACGGCCTGGTAAACACTAAAAATTCATTTACTTTCTATTTAAAAAAAAAATCAATGTAAAATGAGTGACGGCGTTATGTACTATTTCATGTGCATCGTAGGGAGGGCCGGACACCCCACTGACTCGCCGTGTGAGCATTACAACATGACCAGTTTGTGCGAGGAGGGCTGAGGGGAGGGTGTAATATCGTGTGGGGTGCCGCTGCGGGCCACTAAGCAGATAGCAACTGCGTGACACGACACGGCCTGGTTGCCTTCTAGCACGACGGAATCGATACCCTCCCGCCAGCACAGCACGGTGAAAGGCGATAATTTGAAAGTTGAAAAAAAAAAAAAAAAAAAAAAAAAGGAAATAGGTTGACAAAAATTATTTAAAGGTCCTTTACCTTCCAGTTACAGGGTCCACAGCTCGTGAAGTCAAGCCGTCACACTTTATCCCAAATATTTTAATCTGACAGGGTCAGATGGTCCCCGGTTACTCGAAACCGGCACCACGATTTGTGGCCAAACAGTTCGCGGGCGACAGTTTTGAGGTTAGGGCGCTGTTATCTCCCTGGTCTTGTTCGTCCAAGTTTGTGTCGATAACACTCGTCCAACTCCGGTCGACTCGTCCTAAGTAGGCGGCGGATGGCCTCCGCCGATTCACCCCCTCTCGTACCCTACCGGTTTTTCCCGGGTAAGGGGGGTGTTCGAACCCAGCACTGCGAGGTCGTTCCGTCGCGCGAGGCGAAGGCAGGGGCGACAGCTGGCCGCGTCCCGACGCTAGCCCGACGGCGGTCCGAGGCGTACTACCGTCCCGCGCTCGAGTCGCGGCGTCCCTCCCCTCCAGCCGTCCGACCAGCCCTCTTACCCCCCCCCCATCACCTGGTTGCAACCCATCAAACCCCTCCTCGCTACGACCGCCACCGAAAAACAGTCACGTCTTCGTCATCAAGACTCTTCACGGTGTTTTGAAAGGGGAGGAAAAATAAAAAAGCGTCCCGAGTCAAATTTTTATCACTAACAATTCCCCCCCTCCCTCCGCTAGAAAAACGCTTAAACTTTTCCCGAAACTTATTCTCACTTCTTCGTTGTAGAGTTTTCATGTCTCATTTTTATGCGGCGTGTCAATGACTGGAAAGTCCATAATTTTCACATCCTGAATTGATTATAAAGTTAATTTCCACGTAAACTTTTCTGACTGAACGAAATCATTCCTATACGTCGGAACTTTGTTACAATCCACGGTTTCCAATGCAGTCAGAATAAAAATGATTTTAAACACTACTAGGACTATTTATTTTAGCAAAACTCGTATGAAAAAGGTCACGATATTTAAAAGCAATTTAGCCTTGTAGTGCATAGAGTACACGAGGCCTTTTTTTTCAAGTTGTGGTTTACACTTTTATTTAATTTGCAGTTTGCGCATATTTAAAAATTAACCCTATCACAGAAAATTTTGTTTTCATTGTAAGAGTATTTTCGTAAAAGCGTTTCTCCGGCTACGCTCAAGTGTCCATGGATAGCCGAATTTCAAGAAAACATATCTGTTAAACCTACAAGTTTCCTTCGATTTTTGGCAATGCTAACTACCTACACACGAAGAAATTTTCTTACTTGAATGGGCCAGAAAAAAAATAGGGATTATTTGTGATTCGTGGACGAATGCCTAAAACGCATAAAAAAAAATTAAAATAATGGAACAGTGAAAGCAGATCTGAGAAAAAAACTTAAGTGAGTATTCGGCGTTTATAGTAAAGAATGGAAACATTTTGTTTCGTCGCAGTCTATAATTTGTGACCGTCCCGATGATCGATAAAATCTGATTCGTTTAATTTCGTATTTAATTAATTTATATTTTTAATGCGCTATAGTTAAACACAAGGGTAATTTTTATTATTTCCAGATTAAAATGCATAATGTTTTGATGATTTTATTTGTTTAGCACATTTATATATGTTTCTGAAATTTATATGATAGCAATGGAACACATTTATAGGGCTTTGGAGCCAACCTTGTCGACACTGATATGGCAAAAATTTTGAAATTTCTTGTTTCACAATATAGCGTTATAAAATGTAGCATGTTACATTTTAGCTGGCTAATCAAAGAATTGCAAAATAACTGGAACAATTTTGCTTTTAATACTTCCAAATTTGATAGGATCGGAAGAGCGTAGGTATGTCAGTTCTCACCGGCATGATATTACAGTATATGCAGGTATTTGTGATGTAATGTAAATTTATTCTCAGAATGCGTGCATCGATCTTAGATTGCGAAGAAATCCCTGCATGCGCTATTTGCCGGTATAATTAAATTTAGGTAATTATAAATATGTGCTTGGACTGTAGAGGCACATGCAGATCAGTATATATATATATATATATATATATATATATATATATATATATATATATATATATATAAGAATAACGTCAAGAAAAGAAGACTGAAGCAGATGCCTCTCACAAGGATTATTGATTGGCGCCACACATGCATATTTCCATCGGATATGTTTGATGAAACGATAAAGTGAATTTTTGAGACCGATTTTTTGGCCACGGCAAACCTAGTTTTTGAGTTTTTCACATGATCATATAGATGTACTCTATGAGCTAAGGCACTTGAGATGGGGTGAAAAGAACTAAGACACGTTGTTCCTTGCCTCTCATATCGCACTGTAAATAAAGGTGAAATATGGGGAATAAAACTTAGTCAGTGACTTAGTTCTTTTCTCCATAAATTAACCTTAGTTTATAGACTTACTCTAATTGGTTTCTCCGCCACATTTAACATCAACAATGCTCACTGCAGGACTGTTCTCCAACGACAGAGGGAAGCAGTGATGTTTGTATAGCGATTTAAATTTTATTAGCATTTATATACTGGCTGTTTCAGAAGTTGTTAGCATTCCAACAGTAAGTCAAACAAATTTGCAAGGTTTGTTCATTGTTTTCTAGCAAGTGTGATTTATCTAGCAAAGTGTGATATGCATATATCAGTACTACGAAAATATAATAAGTTTATCGTCCTGTATTATGAGACAGTGCCTCCAAAACTAAAGAGAAAGATGTGAACACAAATGGAAAAAAATAAAACACCCACGAGTGAAAGGATTGCTGTATAAGATCTACTCTGGCCAGATGGCAATAGGAAATTCAGCTCCTTCAGCATGTCGATCAATATCGGTGTATAGTTGATTCACGGTATCTGCGACCTTTTCTGAAGCCCTGCTAAAGTTCTACTTCCAGGATATTCCTCCGCCTCGTGCAAACTAAGCTTAACGAAGTCTGGAAGATTACACCAGAGACAGCGCACCGGATTCGTGCGCATTCTGTTGTAACAGTATATTGTATAAGAACTATTTGTTACTCTTACATGTTTCCTCACTGTTTTTATTCAAATTATTTATCAATTATGCATTATAATTGATAGGTAAAATATGAATAACATTTCAATTAAACAGAAAAAAAAGTAACTTTAATGAAGACACGTATAAAACGCTTGTGATACAGGGCGTATTTAGGAAACAACCAAGCACTTCATACATGGAGAGATTTTTCCAAGGTTTGATTATAAAAGGCCGGGGAAACCGTGAATGGACTATAGTAACTATTTACAAATCCAGTCATCAGATGAGTCTAAATCTAGAGAACTGATATAGTAGTAGCGTCATACGAAAGTGCTAAAAGTAACATTTCTCGAGGCCTGCCAGTTTCAAAGAAATTTTTAAGCACACTGCAGACTTACTAGGGGTTGTAATTGAGACAAAATTTACAGATAGCGTGGTATTTCATATATGTGGGCTGCATAAGCACACTGCTATTCTACTTGACGTGACAGTTCCTACTGAGCGCGAGTGTGGTGAGTGCCAAAATGTAGGCGGACATAAAGAAACTAATCAAATATATCGAACTTTTTGATGAAGCACAGGAATATCACAAGGATATAATACCTGGCCTACGTCATCTCAGACAGATAACTGAGATTATGCCAAATGGACATTAATGTTTTATTTCTCTGGAGTGTTCAATCAGTTACGACCGCATTAATAATAGTTTTTATTACAAGAACAACTGCAGTAGAGTTCACTTCCAGATTTAATATTCCATTCAAATGTTCAGTATGTATTGAACTTGAAAATTTTCGAGAACTTTATATTATTTGTAAGTACTCTTGTGGGTAATGAGGATGGAATTCGGTTAGTAATACTGCTAAAATATATGTGACATATTTACTCAATGAAGTGATAACATTAAATTGTCAACAATAAATGTTTTGGGTGTACTTTCAATGTATTGTCTCAAGATGCAATATATCAGTGAAGAAAGGAACTAAGTAATATTATTATAATTAATTTGTACTGTGTGTTTTATATTTTTCAGTTAAATATATTTAAAGTATGTATGCTAGTCCACTGGAAACACCACATAAAAAATAACACTGCTGGATGTTAAAAACTCTGATTTATAAAATTTTCAGTCCCTCCTAAAAACTTTGTTTTCTTTTACTTAACTTCTTTCTACAATTACCGATTCATTACATTTTACACATAAGTTTGGTTATAAATAAATTTTGCATACAAATGTGGCAGTGCCACCAGCAACAAATTGATTCTGGTAGAAGACATAACATACGTTGGAATACTTGCTTCTATCCAACCCCGCTTGGATTGTCAAACCACAAATTTTATTTCTTGTAGTCAGAACATCGTGTTCCAGTGGTCATATAGTGCTACTTGCATAAAAGTGTGGTAATGTATATTCTGTGAGGGGCCTGGTAGACACAGCAGTAATTAATGAGAATTCCATGGTTTCATTACATGGGGGGGCCCAATAACTCGAGCATACTATATGGGTAGGTGTTTGAGGGCGACGCGTATGTTATGTGGTGAGTTGGGTCAGAGGGCTGCATAAACACGCGTCAAGCTGATATATTAAGTAATACAACATATCGCATACAAGTAGTGTGTATTTGCCGAAGCTGGCGCAGTGTATTTTAAATGGGGAGTGTGCGACTGCGGCTGAAAACCACCTGCTGAGGATCGACTAGGTCGAGGTCGGCAATCTTCGGCTCGACTCGGCCTACCCCCGATGGAGCTCAGCGGTTACGTCCAATAACCCTTCAAGCATATATGCATGTTTCTAGTAGCCATGTTACTTTTATAGACATAGTGTGTGCCAAATCGAATATCCGTATTTATTATCCTATTTTAAAAAAAAAATATTTTATCTGGCAAAGTACCCATGCATAAAATGTATATGCTGTAAATTTTTTGCTGACTATAATCATCGGATTTATTTATTAAGTCAATTTTTTTCTTTGAAATTCTTAGTTTAATTCACAGGACTTTGTTTTAACAAATTATAAACTACGCGGTTTTTTTAAATTCGCATGTGCATCGACTTTTGCGAAACCATACAGGACTATTTCTCTCTCCCTCTCTTTTTCCCACACACATGTTTACCAAAATCTATATATTTTATCTCAAAAATGTTCATTCATCGGGTTGCCTTTTTAAATTCATAATAGTTCTTGATGTTTTTATAAGTGAGATTGTCTGAACAACTTAAAGCCGACTACCTCCCAGCCTCGAGTCGCGCTGTAAGCGTAGTATGCTTCCCGATCCAACATTAAAAACCTGAAAGCTTAGCCCAAGTAAATAAAAAAATATATACACTCTAGTATCAATCGAAAACCCTTTTTCCTTTTTTTTTCGAGTTTCAAAATCGTACTTATCAGCAACTCAGAAATAATTGCGTAGTTATGAAAGCCCATCCGTTCACCGTTACACAAGGTTTTGTCCAAGCGAAGCGACAGTATGGAGGACATAGTTAGTTTGAAAAACATGGAAACCAAACATTCGACCAAAAGAGCAACCTGTAAACAGTCAAAGAAATGCGCCGAAGATAACACAGTATGCGGGTCCAGCTAACTCAGTAGTTTTACTGGTAAGTATAACATCCCCTCGACGAGACACCGCCCACAGGGCACGGCGGGGATCCAATCCAAATACATTACGACAACAAACACACGTGGTGGGGTGAGAAGTGTGGACGGAGCTACGAGGTCCGGAGAAAACACAGTCGGCGACTTGAAGGCAGACAGCGCGGCGGTAAGGCCAGGCGGAGACGTCAGCAGCTTGTCCAGGTGCGAGACATGGTGAGTCCCTTGTACCATGATTCAACTTTTGGTCGAATGTTTGGTACTGTGTCCTCGCTATTGTCGTCGCTTCGCTTAGGCGAAACCTTGTGTAACGGGTGCACGGCGGGGCTTTCATAACACCATCCACTTACACCATAGACAGAGAAAAGTCACTAGCAACCATTGCCCATAAGCTTAATACCGTCGATAATTTTTCTTTTCATCCAGAGGGGAGATAGAGAGTCATATGCAAATGCTTTGGGGTTGGCACTTCAGTGTTAATGCACATTGGAGAAGTGCACGAATGCGAAAGTATATTTTTCTTTCGCATAATACCCATGCGAGCATTCCATGTGATTGTTTAGGAACAAGCAAAGGGCATGGCAATTATTTTCTGATACTGGCCTAGGACCTTGCAGCCCTCTAACTGTACTTCCACACTCCGCCTAGGACCTTGCAGGCCTCTAACTGTACTTCCACATTCCGCCTACGACTTTGCAGCCCTCTAACTGTACTTCCACACTCCGCCTAGGACCTTGCAGCCCTCTAACTGTACTTCCACACTCCGCCTAGGACCTTGCAGGCCTCTAACTGTACTTCCACACTCCGCCTAGGACCTTGCAGGCCTCTAACTGTACTTCCACACTCCGCCTAGGACCTTGCAGGCCTCTAACTGTACTTCCACACTCCGCCTAGGACCTTGCAGCCCTCTAACTGTACTTCCACACTCCGCCTAGGACCTTGCAGGCCTCTAACTGTACTTCCACATTCCGCCTACGACTTTGCAGCCCTCTAACTGTACTTCCACACTCCGCCTAGGACCTTGCAGGCCTCTAACTGTACTTCCACACTCCGCCTAGGACCTTGCAGGCCTCTAACTGTACTTCCACACTCCGCCTAGGACCTTGCAGGCCTCTAACTGTACTTCCACACTTCGCCTAGGACCTTGCAGCCCTCTAACTGTACTTGCACACTCCGCCTAGGACCTTGCAGGCCTCTAACTGTACTTCCACACTCCGCCTAGGACCTTGCAGCCCTCTAACTGTACTTCCACACTCCGCCTAGGACCTTGCAGCCCTCTAACTGTACTTCCACACTCCGCCTAGGACCTTGCAGGCCTCTAACTGTACTTCCACACTTCGCCTAGGACCTTGCAGCCCTCTAACTGTACTTCCACACTCCGCCTAGGACCTTGCAGGCCTCTAACTGTACTTCCACACTCCGCCTAGGACCTTGCAGGCATGCAGTCACGCCCCTCTGCAGAAAATGTTTCCGTTATAAGAATAATGTTATATTAGATATACGTAGTTCAATGTTTTCACTTATTTTAGACTTACCTCTGTGTTGGGTAAGAAAATGCCGACTAAAATGCATGCAAGTTATGAATATTCCCTTTGTTTTAGTTTACGCTTATTTTTCCCACAAGATGATAACTCATAAATTCGTAATAATACCATTCCCACCTTTCACTTGACTGTAAGGGATGATTTCGTCAAACCCGGAAATATCTAGGAGGTAGCGATGGCTCACAATCTGCGTTCTCATAATACTTATCTTTAATAGACGCTTTTACTCCTATTTACAACATTTTAAGGAATTTCCCCAGATGCGACGGCTTGGAACTTTCAGTGTTAATATCTTAGTTAAGATTAAACTTCATGAGTACAAATTTCCAACTTGTTTACTAATTTTTATTTATGTTGGCACAGTTATGCATTTACTATTTTTGTTTCTAGTATGTGTGTGTGTGTGTATATATATATATATATATATATATATATACACACACACACACTGTGTGTCTCCTATGACACCCAAAATGTATTAGTAAAATAATTTTATATTAATTAATTGATCAATATCATATAAACTTTTGAAAAAAGATAGTCTGAAATTACAACTCATTTTGAGTCTTAATGTAGACAATTTAGTAGAAACTACGAATTGGTGTCTGTCATTAATCCCTATTTAGGAAGTACTTTACAAGCATTTCAGAGAGTCTAACTTATATATATATATATGTATGTATATATATATATATATATATATATATATATATATATATATATATATATATATACGAACCCCGAAGAATGAGAAATTGTTACTTATGATAATGAAATGTTAATTGTCGATGGCACTATCGACTTCAATAACAATGCTTCTATATCGGGGACACTGGCTTTTGTGCATGTGTTTTTCAAACGATTAATCTGATTCCTGAACAAAAAAAACTTTAAAGTGAACTTCGCCGTTTCTGTTTAAAAACGAACTCTAACAGGGTGCGCCGAGCATGTTTTCCCCCTTATTTTTTGCTGTGCGGTTTAAAAGGGTGTTACTTTTAATGCGCTGTTTCCCTGCGTGCTTTCATCAGCGGCACGCGTGTTGTGCGGAAGGGGAGAAAAATTGCGAGCTCGGCAAGTGTGTAATTATATGGATGGTTATTGGCGCGATAACCATCTGGCGCAGCTAACCTAGAGGGTGTAATAATCGCCCCGCTAATAATAACTCGGGAACCCGGTTAGCTTCCACCTTCTCCACTGCCTCCCGCTTCCGTCCCACGACACACTCGCTCCTATACCTCCGTGGTGAACACATCTACGCAAGCGAAACATAACGCCCCCACGGTCCTTGTCAATCCCTGCTATTGGTTCTCCGGGTCGCGGTGTCCCGCTGATAAACCAATCATCACGCGACGCTTTATCTCGAATCTGTCTGCTCTCCGCTCTCTGATTTCCCCAGCCAACGCACGTAGTGTTTGCTAAGTGGCCTGCCCCAGGGAATTAAAACGAGTAGGGTAATAGCAGAGTTCCCGTGTCGCTGAACACTACAACCGAAGCTACAGTATTGAAATTGACTGTAAGCTAACGGAAACATTTTACGGGAATGTACACTTCCCGTCAAAATAAATGAGCGACGGAAGAAGCAATCTTCGGCTTTTGACTAGACGTATCGCCTTGGCTCGTAGGCAACCAGCTATTCACAACTATTTGGCCAATCTTTCAGCGTTTTAACTGCGCCAAGAATCTCTTTAACTTCTATTGGAACATCATTCTGACATCGGTTTCTCCAAGTGAATATAACGCATTTAATTTGATGAAGCAACTCATCCTGCGATTTATTAAGTTAATGCAAAAAAACAGAATATCTCACATAAACTCCTCACTGGAAGTCCGTTTCTCACGCGCAAACAAGTAACACTTAGCGGAATAAACAACCAATTATAAATGCGAGCTGAGCTACAGTGTTGTGCGACATAGCTTGTCCCGAAACATTTTAGCGGAATTACCTCACCTGAGCTCCACACAAAACGTGCGCACATCAAGAATGTTTCTCTTGCAGCTAGATGCTGTCTGCATGAAACGCCACGACCTGTCTAATCGAGGCAATTTCTACTCTGCCAAATCAAATTCTTACGTAGGTTTCGTATTATCTACTGTAGCCGGCAGACGTCTGTGCATGTCTGAGCGGGCGGAGCGTGTTAAAATGGTCAGGGGGGGGGGGAGGAGGTGGAAGAGATGCGCACGTAGGTCTGGCCCGTACTATCGGCTATTCCACAAACATCAGTTACGGTGGGCTCAGGTAGGTATATGTAATGCAATATAGGACGAAGGACGTTCGCAGATGTACACGAAATTTATCCTCGGTGTTACAAATTTTCACGTGACCATTTTATTTATATAAAACCACATATAAAAATATACAACTGGAATACTACTTAGTTTTTAACACTCGGTGCAATTCCACGTGAATTAATGTATACGTAAAGTTTATCAAAGTATAACAAAACGGTGATTTCAGGCCAGTGCTTTTCTATTGAAACTATGGAAAATGTTTTATATCTTTATTTGCACAAAGTCGCAAAAATTAGTATTTTTACTCATATTGGACTGACCCGCACTATAAATAATGTATAAACACAGTGTTTATAAAACAAGAAATAAAATAATTAAATTACAATCTACAGCATAATGTTCATCTACTTCACAAATTCCACCCAATTAATTTGTGTGTAAGCATTCTTGCCGTGATAAACGGTAGTTTATGTGAAATCGTGGTCTACATACGCCTAGGTATTCAAATTTAAAAGCTTACGAAAATCGCAGTAAACATTTCGAATTTATATAAAAGTGTGTTAAGTATCTTGGTGGTTTATGTATTTTTTCTGGAATTACGATTCACGAGCAAACTTAATGCCACCTGTAAATATGTTTTTTCCAAATAATGCTGGCTTCAGCAGACGGTGTAACCAATATAAAAATATTTCTGTAGCATTTATAATAGAGTTATTAGTACTAACTTAACAGACCGTAATATACGTTGTCTATAATTTACACCAGTAAATGTTATTGCAAATGCAATGTTCATTAAGAGAATATATTTTCTCGATAGTGAAACAAAGATTGTGCAAATGTGTATTCCTATTTGAAATTCATTAAAAACTAAAACATTAACTGTTTAAAATTATATGCCTATCATGTTATTACACAAACAGATTCGAAACTAACGTTATCATCAGGCTATGGTAATAAGTAAATTAGTTTGTTGATGTTGAAGTTAAGGCCACATGTATTTGCTCAAGAAGTAATAGGTTCGATTTCTAGTTGGAACGTATTTATTTAAATATAATATAAAAGATAATATTCTTTGTATTATATTTGTGGTATGAATAAATATATGTTTGAAAGTATGGTATATATTAATTTAGATTTTCTATTTACAAATGTGACTGAAATACAAACTTGACTGTTATACTAAATATTTATAAATTGCAAGTCCACTTAGTAGGTTAGTTAATTTATTACAATAAAAGGCATGTATTCTTTTAGTTACTAGTTTTCAAGGATTTAGTTGTAAACGTAGCATAAAATTCACACACAATTCCAGATTTACAGCACTAATGGTTTTAATTCCGTGACAACTTTTTTTCTCATATTTTTACTATTGGAAGTGACATTTCCCATGAAAGGTTGACTCCTACGGACAAACATAAATCACACCCTTGCTCTACCTGGTATTCAAAACCGGAACTACTCACGCTCAACACTTAACCGACTGCGCCACGGGGGCAGTCAATAGGTCAACCAGGACACTGTCATTGGTCATAAGAACTTATTTTAAGTGAACGAAATGAAATTCATTACATTGTAGATAATTTCTAAGTTACAATTTAAGTAATATTTTGTTACGAGCTGCAGCTGGCGCAGACTCCGCTGCCCCGCGCCGTAATAGGAGACCTAACTCGCCCTCCCCTCCTGGAACGATGAGCTCGTGGCAGTCTGTTTCTCTTCTGGTAAACCCGCGAATGCCGACAGTGGCGAGACTTGCTGGCGTCCCAAACCTTTCGCCTGCTAGAGTTTCCGATACGTTTAGCGACGATGCAAGAATGTTCTGGTGAGACTGGCTGGCGCCTCAGCTCTCCGTGACGTATCACGAGAGTTGGGAAGATTCTAGGTGGCCGCCTAAGACCTATATATACTGCCACAACCCAGCGGCCGGCAGTCTTTGATGGAGGCCGCCTAGCGAGTGTGCGCGAGCGAAGTGAGGTGTGGACGACGACTGGAGATTGCGGGACGCCGGCGAGTGAGGTGTTCGTGGCTTGAATGGACGAGAGGGTGTGATACCGACAAGTGAAGCCTACTGTGAGTGAGGGCGCTTGGAGGACTCTTGAACATTACGACTAGCGGGACATGGACTGAACTGAGGTGGGACTGAATGGAGGTGTAATGCTGAGTTTATTGTAATATTTGAACTGTCACATATGGAAATATAAATTATCACATGATTGAATAGATCGACACACTGTCTATTGGGACTGATCTTTAATTATTTAATTTAATTGATTGATTTATCCTAATTAAAATTTTTATTAATTGGTGTCAATTATGAACAGTAAGTGATTTCAATTTATTTTGAGAATTTGTGTTTAGAGAATTTCGCTGAAGTAATTGTACATAAGATAAGGAAATTATATTTAATTATTTTATTTGTTTAAGACCTCCATCCCTTAACGAACTTGGTAAAGCCCACTTAATTTCTAGAGAGAGAAAGTGGAACAATATTAATTACTTGTTACCCATTGTACCTATAATTCACTGCCACATTGGTTGGTATTCGCTTGCATACATTTGCGCTAAATTAAATGCAGAAACTGCAGACAATGTTTTTATAGTTTAGCTTAACCTTCATACATCACTCTTTTCTTTGGAATAAAAAATTGAATCCATAAATATATCTTTATCCTTTTCTCAGTTATATTTTATGTTATTGTCTAATAGAAACTGTAGTTAATATTCTTTTATCATTTAATATAACATTATTATAATTTAAAAATTTCTAAATTTATTATTCCATATAAGAATAAATTTATATACTGCTCCGTATTGTGATTGATGATTTCGACAAAAGACACAATTCAAGAATTCTATGTCATCAAAAATATTGTGCCAACAACTGTGGATATGTTACGAAATTACATTCGGCACTGACTAGATAGATGACAGCTATGTACGACAATATATCTAGCAGCTCGTTGCATGTATTCTATATGTTATTATGTTTAAAAGGTGAATATTTTGATTATTTTTAAATAACCGTAGATCTTTCAAGAGACTATAATCACTCCCGCAGATAATAATGTAGTAAATTCGTGTTATAGCACTTTAATAATCAATAACTATTTACTGTAATCCAAATTTGGTTACTGTAATCCGAATTTGGTTAAGACATATCAGTGCATGTAAATAGGCCTTTACTTTATGAACGGAACAAAGCACGAACAGGAAAACTGTGCGGATTATTTTGAGGACAAGCTAAACTTTACACACTTATAGACCTAATCTACCTTTGCATTGGATTACAGCTAACATGGCTCACTCAGGAATGTGCAAAGTAAATACGAAACTGTCAAGGAAAGACGTTTAGGGATCACATGCCGTATGTTTTAGAGTAATATTGGCCACTTACTGGAGAAACGAACAGTGAATATAAAGTAGTTGATCGGGTATTCATTGGACTGTGAAGTCTAGACTACAGGCCATTCATTTCGAGACATTTCATGGTCTCTAATTATCATACATACGAAAACATTATTCCATATTATGTATTATTTAATGTTTTTAGTGATTATCGCTTTATGTTTTCAAAGATCTCGTGTGTGTTGGCAATGGGAATTATAACGTAACACCTTATTTCATATTTACAATTATGCATGATTTGGAGGTAATTTGTTTCCAGTGGTCCAGTGTGGTATGTTCAGATTTATAAGTTACTATTTGTTTCTCGGATCTGATACAGGCTAGTTCATAATTACGAAGGTTTCACCACTAATTTACTTGAACTGCATTACAAATAATGTGTTGGAATATATTCGGACAAAACTGAGCTCACAGAACTATTGTTCGAGTTTTGTATCTTTTTACCTCCAAAACCATGTGTTGCTGCAGCTCTTAGCCACGCCCACTCCGCGGCACGTGCCTGTGACTTGGGGGGGGGGGGGGGCAGCCTGCCGATCGTACCTGAAGGGGACTTGGAAATATTTTCAGCTACACGAGATCGCTCGTTTTTTGTGATGGGAAGTGTACCGCTTATACGAAGAAACGCGGTACGAAATGAAAAAGAGACAGAAGCGATCGATTTACCTGCTTCACCGGGAAATCTTACACGCAGGCTAGACATCAATCTTTCATGCAGTTATTAGTATGTGTTTTTTTTTTGTTAAATCATTGGTCAGCCATAATTAAGCTGTTCTGATTGTAACATCTGAGATTCATGGGCAGATATATAAAATGAATGTGGAATTCAGTGAAGGTCATTTCAAAAACTACTAACCATTGAATTTTTCGTGAATAATGTATACAGGATGATTCGCAATTAGACCACCAAATTTCAGGAGGTACAAAATATCGGTAACGAAATAAAATACAATGGCAACTCTCGAAACATTATTGTATGTTATCGGGACCTTCAACGTAAGAGCCGATATTTTGCATAAATACGGCTTAAAATCTCGTTTTTTTAGGGGTTCATACCTCCCTTAATATTCGGTTTAGGTATAAAGTGTCACATATGTCTTCCTTTTACTTTTTCATGAAGAATCATCTCCCGAAGTTTGTCGGTCTGATTGAGAATTACTCTCTATATATGAACTCAATTATTATATTTAAAAAAATATATATATATATACATATGTATTCATTATAGCTTCGTCGTAAGGGACAAACAATATTCAAAATACACAAAATATACTTCGCCTCTAAGACAAAAAATGTCAGTTCCTGGTATTGTTAGACACATCTTTGAAATATCCACATTGAATTATCAGATGGTGGCGAAAATGTCCCCTAACATACGGAAACTCTTCAACTACATTAAAACATTCGTAATTCAATAGATATAAGGTAAATGCATAAATGTTAGGAATGCCTATCTTCGAGGCTAAAATATACAAATGTCAAGGTTTATAACCCATTTTAATTTGTATTTAAATTCATATCCAGAAGAAAAGAAAGTTTGAAAATTTGTGTTTTACTAATAGTACATCAATACAGCAATAATTATTTCTACATAGTGTGTACTAATAACTATACTTATGAAACAGTTTTATGCAAAATTTGGCAAATTTACTGAGAGTAAATGGAATTTAAAGTAAGTTCGTTTAACTGAAAACAAAATCTCATTAATTTCACTTCACTGTTAGATAATTATTTAAGACTGCTGCCTGGTTTGAAATTAGTGAGAATTGGGTGTGAGGCAATACACCTTAATGGAATTAGAATTTTTTAGCCAATTTTGAAAACAAAACATAAATGTGAGAAATGATATTCTAAGCTGCATAACAAGGCAAATATAAGAATTAGTTTTTATTTAATTATTCATTTGTCTGATTTTGCAAGGAAATAGGCTATACATTAATGCAAAAAAGGTTGCAATGGCTTAAAAAAACCGAATTTCATTAATGTGAATTTCCCCTTACCCAATTTTCAGTCAGCAGCCATAAATAATTATCTAATAATGTAGTAAAATTACTGGAATTGGGTTCTTAAACTAACGAACTTTCTTTAAAATCGAACTAAACGCACGTCTTCCATGTCTTACGAATGAAAGGAACGTTACAGTAAATAAAATTCTACCTTCCACGAATGTGTAACTTTACTGTAATTTCTATATTCACTATAGTTTATTAAGTTACTATACGTCAACGATAGAAAATGTTCACATGTCATCTAGAAGCATAAAACTTGTGAAACAGCATATTTTCTCATTCCATGATGCGCGAGGTATTTATTTGTACTGGCAACAGGAATTCATTAATTCGCTAATTTCAGCACAACGCCGCCCGATGCTAACGAACGTCGAGCCACGGGAAACAACTTTGTATACCTATATGTGGCCATTTTCACGGGAAAAAAATACATGTCGTATAAATTTTGTAGTTTAACTACAAATGTAGCATTATTGTATTCCAACCATATAAAAATCATAATTTACTCACCCTTGACGAACTGTTCGCCGTATCGTATTGTGGCGTATTTGTCGCTACGAGACTTACAAAGAAAGGTGTTTTAATTGAAAAATCAATTTTAAATCATTCACTGTTTTCTTTATGTAAAGAATTCTTCAAAAATGAAAATACAAAATGGTAAAAACAGTAGCCCCAAAAGGTGTGTATATGTGTGTGTGTATGTGTGTGTATATATATATATATATATATATATATATATATATATATATATATATATATATATATATATATATATATAGTAGAAATATTGACTTTATGTAATTCTTTCTCTAATACAGAATTCATAATAATTTGCCTTTAAGGCAACTAAAAAATACATCACCACCCACAGGCTAATTAGAAATGACTAGAATATACTTTTTCTCACATTAAAATTGTACACTACGTTGATACATTTAGGCAGGTACCAAATGCCATACAAGGCTGTCTCGTAGAATTTCGCACACTATAGGTTGAATAAAGTACAATAATAACATATTTTTAAAATGTTAAATGCCTCGAAATGAGAGGACACCGATCCGGTCAATGAAAGCTTCCCATTTCCACAAGATCAGAGGCAAACATGATTACACAAAATGACGATGAAATGAATGTTGAAACTATTACAGATTACGGCATTCCAGGCGAATATGCCTCGCTAATAAACTGAACACACGCAAAAGCTCCGTACTAATCATTTGCAGAAACAAAAACGAGCGCATATGCAACACTCCTAAAATCTCAAATATTAATTTTCTGCTTGATACCGTTTGTCACTAAACGCGTGTCACATTAAAGATGTGTTCATTCTTGTAATTGTATGGCAGCAAAGAGTATGCCACGTAACTATCAAACCACCTTGGGTAATAATTCCTTAAAGCTTTACGCGTGAATTAAAGTGATGTTCCATAGTTTCCACAATATTAAAAACACCTGATGAAATAGTAAGCCGACCCACAAGTCATTAAGTGCAGTGTGAAAATAACCAATATTTTCCAAGGGCGAAGTATAATAAAGCCCATTCAACCATTTCAAATTCGCACCAGGCATTCTTACAAAAATCAAACAATCAATAAATCCAGACAACATACCGTGAAGCGGCTTGCCGAAACTCAATTTGGAACGGAAAGCCTAAAAAACACAATTTGAAAGCTAAGCCATTATACAGAAGTTCTCTAGAAAAATTAAATACTATCCTTTGCACATAGTGCTACAGCTCACATCACGAAACATCTAACACTGCACCCATGTGTGTCGCACCACGACGGTATCAAGTAGTGAAGTGATCGAGGCGTGGAACAATTGAAAATTTCTCAGTTGGGCAGGCCTCGAATACGCATGCACGTGGAGAGGGGGTAGGTTGGTGCATGGAGGTTGATCAAATGAAGAAGTGAATGGAAGCGACAGAGCGCAGCACCGGCTGCGGAGAGGCAAAGCTGTTAGCGCCACGGATGTAGCCACCAAGTCATAGCTGCGTAGGACGGCGTAGTATGAATGTTGTGCAAAAGTGGTGTAATGCAGCTATATTCGATTTGCCTTAATTTTATGAATTTTATATATATATATATATATATATATATATATATATATATATATATATATATATATATATATATATATATATATGTGTGTGTGTGTGTGTGTGTGAAAGATGCATTTTTTTCCCCTTCAGAAATAACAGTTCGTTTTCTCTTCTTACGTTACTTGTTTACACGATTCATATTTTATAGCTGCTCATTCGTGTACCTGTAGAAATTGTCCAATTAGTCAGTTCAATTTTAGAAATGGCCATTCACATGTAATTAGCGATTCTGTATGTAGCGATTTGCTTCTGAACCTAACATTTTCTAACGAAGCAGGATTTCTTCAATTGTAGATGACGGCTACCTGCGCTCACGTCACAAAATAACTCTTTTTTTAATTTATGAACACAAAGGTGTTCATTTAATTTATTCGTACCTCGTTTTTTTTTCTGCTACCAGTTAATGCTTGATTATAAAAGCTTTTTTTTTTTTTTTTAATATTATTCAATTCCTTGGTTCTCACCTCCAAGTACAATTTATTGTGAAATATAGCAATGTTTGTAAATTTACCGGCGGTAAATAATGAATAAACGTCCTTAAAAAACAAACAGTATTAACCAGATACCATCCGATAGGCTTTATTAATGTTTTGCTTAAATAACAGGTTGAATATAGTAATTAATGTCACCTTGAGTTGCCTATGGACGCATATAATCTCCTAAATCATTGGTTTAAAATAGTGAAATAATACTGACTGAATGTGTAGTTATTTTGCTGCCACTGAGATGTGAATCCACGGAACTCACTGTCGGTAAGTGAGATGAAGCAGTAGTAATGAATGTCAGTCAGTGTACATCACTGGTAATTTTGTGGATTCGAGTCACTGGCATTAGAAATAGCTGAGTGATTCCAATTGACCATTTTTAAATTTTTTGCAGTCGCATTGGTCTGGTTTGAAGCTGTTTTCACAAATTAAATTTTAAAGCATGTACATATTTCGGTGACTTGAATACGGTAGATAAATTTGGTTTCAATCAACATTGACAGCAAATTCAAAATCATCGCAATCATTTAATGTTGCTCTCAAAGTTCATGCATAAAAATAAAGAAAAAGCTAGGATAATTAGTATTTATTACTTATGTTATAAATAAAGTTCTGGTCCTGGCATAATATTTTAACGACAGCCATATTTTTCTCACCATATGTATCGGGAATTTACGTACAATTATAGAGTAATTTAAACTAAGTGCGATTTTTAACAAACTGTGGTCCAATAGAGGCAAGAAACTTAGATTTTCGTGAGGGTGAAAGTAATTCGCGAAAAAATTCGTGTCTGTAATCATCGTTATCCACTCTCAACCCGCATCCTCAATATTTCCTTGTTTCGGAGACTCTGGCCAGAGGAAAAAAAAACATTTTTAACGACGCCAATTCTAAGGAATTATCATTCGCTTCGTACGCTCACAGCAAGACCATTCGATTTTGCTTCCCTGCGTTCCAATTTGAACTCCTCCAACAATACACGTACGCAGTTCTGTTCCAAACCTGTACACACTGCAGCACGTTCTATGAAACCTTCCACTTCACTGCAAATGGCAAGACATTTCTTTTTATTGTGACCTTGGGCGGCTCGTAACAACGAGGTCCTGCAAGTCAATGAGGGCGAAACGAGGCGAGTATGGAGTATCGCCGAAATGCGAGGGCGAGTATACGGCACGAATACCACTCGTGAAAGTCCGGGATGCGACCCCGCGCGGGGATCCGACTCAGTTCGTCCCGGTGGAAGGCGAGCATCTTGACCACTACACCACCGTGGAAAGTTTAACATGCACATTTCTAACTGTTTCATCAGTACAGAACGATGTTAGACATGTAAGGGTTTATTTCTGATCGTGTTCATTTTCGCCATTTGTCATTGAACAATGTGCCAGGCGATGCCGCTGGTCTGCGAGATGTCCCGGAGATCTCCGGTTTCAACCCTCCCTTGCAATCCGGCGCTGCTCCATACTCACCTCGCGTCACCCTCATCGGCTCCCAAGACCCCGATATTAAGTGCCTCCTTGACATCTCCACCAAA
Source organism: Dryococelus australis (assembly GCA_029891345.1). Taxonomy (NCBI): domain Eukaryota; kingdom Metazoa; phylum Arthropoda; class Insecta; order Phasmatodea; family Phasmatidae; genus Dryococelus; species Dryococelus australis. The sequence goes on along the minus strand of CM056996.1, from coordinate 24,030,904 downwards.
AGAACACCAACGCGATTGTAAGTTAGAACACTGCTGACATAAGTACGCGCTTTTGAATATACGTGAACATATTTTGACCTAGTTTTAATTCAGATAGTTTGATTCAACTTATGCAAAATAATTTTATACGACTTTGCAAACAAACGTCTCAATCACTGGCCGATCACGTGGTTGTGACATTTCTGGCGGAAATGGACGATTCAATGGCATAGACGTGAGAATTCGATAACCATTATAATTAATTATGTCGCGGAAAGAGGTTCGTAATGGGCTGTCTTCATCCAACCTAGCTGTAGTGCGGAACAGTTTTCCATTTCATTTGCATTTTTATTCCACGCGATTGTTAGTGACTTTCCTTGCAGTATAAGAGAAATGAATGCTGTAGCAAATGCCAACTAGCTGTAACAACTGCACTCATTATTATTTCTATCGAAAAATATATATAATTCACATTTTCTACCAAGATTTTCTTAATCTCTCATTTTCTTCTTCCGAAACACTCAATAAAAGTAGCTAAAATATTTTTTAAAGTGAAAATGAATCGGAAGATATTATTTTGAATGTAATTAGTAAAAGAAGTTATAAAAATTCAATGCATCCACGGATGAAATGATACAATAATTTATTAATATTTGGCTGTAAAAACCAATGTAAGCATTTTTCTTCAGCTAGCATACGATATATATATAAAGTTTTTTCTCCAAAAAGAATATAATAATTTGTGACTAAAAATGTAACCATGCGATCATTAAGGTTATTGTTTATGCTGAGAAGCAAATGAAATATTGTCTACAATTTGAAACGCGTTTAAATTAGTTATTATATTTTCTTTTCAGCACTTTTTGCCACGTACATTTCCAGTCTCATCTGTTTAGCTAAGATATTAATATTTCTATCGAATAATAATACTAAGAGATAATGGTAAAATTTTTTAAATCCCAGAAAGATTTCATTTTTCTTCACTGCACAGTAAACCGTGGAACATCGTTCTAATTGTTAAAAAGCCCTGTAAAGAATTTAACTATAATTCCTCCCTTAGCGAAACATAAATAGGCCAATGTCTACGCAACTATCCATTCTAAAACATCCACGATTCCCTAATATTTACAGTAGCAATGTTTTCTACCTTCGAACACACAGCGGGGAGTATGATGCATATACAGTAACTCCATTTTATTCATTCCGCACAAGCACATTCCATTAGAATTGCAGAGCTGTAGCAAAATCCATATACGCAAAAAACAAATTATGAAATATATATATATGTATATATATCCCTCTCTCTCTTTCTTTCTCTCTCTCTCTCTCTCTCTCTCTCTCTCTCTCATGCATCGCATATATTCAAAGCTCCATTGTGATTCACAAAACGACCTCTCCGGAACTGCACTTGTAAAATTGATATCTCTAACTGTTACTTATTTCATCGGGAATGATGAAACCTAGTGTGCAATTTTTTTTACTATAAGTTATGTCATTCGTAACAGTGCTGTGCAATGTATGGAGATTTTAGAATATTTTGTCTTTCTTGAAAAATAATCTTGAGAGTGAAATCCGTTATGCTATAAAATGGAGGGCAGAAATAAACTGTCTCTTAAATAATGGGAATATTCTCTTTTACGGGAAGAAAAATAACAAGGCCTTTTTAAAATGTATGCGCAAACCTAACTGTCATCAAGGGATAATTTTGTTGGTTTCGCAAAAATCTTCGAGAAGAGACATTTTCAGGAATAATAATCTAGGGCCCCCAATGAATTTCTATCGGATTAAAGGAACGCAGGAGCCAAGATAACAAGGAGGATTACGCGACGAAACTCAACTCCAGCGAACAAATTTCCCAACTCTTATGTTTTCGCCCCGAAGGCTGCGAAATGACGATGGAAAAACAAACAATTTAGCAGACCACAGAATTTTAGAACCTTTGTGGCGGAATTCGCTATTCGTTTCGCTCGGAGCGTTTGCATTTCCTCTTCGGCATAGCCCACTCTTGCGAGATTAGAGCGCTAATTTGGGTTTCTGAGGAGATGAGAAAAATATGAAAGCGCATTAGTGGCGAGATATTCTCGAGACTCGAACGCCACATAGCCCCTATAAGCATTTTAAAAGCTGCATTCTAGGACTTTCCCTCTCGCTGTCCGTGATCGCTAAAGCCAGTTTTACAGAATTCCTACCGATCTAACATCTTTATCCTAAGGTTGGATAAATCTCCAGCACCAACCTGTATACCAGCTGCTTTGTGAGATAGCTTGGAGTATACATATTGCACTACACTAGGACGAGTCCAGCTATGTGCAAATAATATGGTTCACAGCAAAAATTCACGCCATCTTTTAAATGGAAATTGGTGCTAATTCAGCATTATAAATCCAGATAAACATTAATATTTTCTCATTACTTTTAGACATCAGATCACTTTATTAATTTATTTAATGATACATTTTCAACTGATCAAAAAGATAATGTGAACGCAGGCACGGATCCAGAGTACAACCTTGGTAAAATGGAAAATGGTTTGGGGGGGGGGGGGGCGGCCTTGTTTTGGCCAGTATGGTTTAGGCGTTTGGGATAAAATTCGAAGCGTCATATTAGAGTTGTATTGTGTCGTAATACAAAGTTGAGTATATATTAGAAAAGGTAGACAACCGAGATTTGAAGCCAAAACGCTGGCGTGTGATTTTAACAATTTTCTCACCGACCAGCGAGTACCATGTTAAGAATTGTTGCTATACATATTTGATACTAAAACTGTAATCCATGCTACAAACACGTATGGGGGCGTGTATGTATGAATGTATGTATGAATGTATGTGTGTGTGTGTGTATATATATATATATATATATATATATATATATATATATATATATATATATATATATATATATATATATATATATATATATATATATATCCTTTCGCTTTAAATTATAGCGTCGAGCCGTCGAGGTTGTTTTTACCAACCATACATCTTCTGATATCCTAATTGTCATTTAAGTTAAAACTGAATGCTTGAGCTGTATTTTCGAACAAAGACTCGCACATAACTTAGCCATAGTATAGCCAACCAAATTAAAACCGGAAATGAAAGCATTTTAATTCGCTGTTACAACAAATTGGCTTACTGGCAACGTCAAATTGTTCCAGCCAGCCAACAAAATATTTATTGAATTTTAAACAAAATAGACACTTAAATTTTCCATGATCTACGCGAAATTTAAGACAGGCTTATAATCAGTTGATCACGTAGTCGTGAAATGTCGAAAGCAACCAAATAGGTGTTTGGCCTATCACATTACTTTTAAATACATTATTTGGTTCAAGGGAACGTATACGGATATTTATAACAAGAGCAGCGGGGTAGTGAAAATAAAATATTGTTTAGTTTAAACAAATATTCTCCAAGTAAATATACATTTGGTACCAGCAAGTAAATATTTTCCTCGGTGAACTTTTGTAAATATTGTGGTAATGTCAGTTGAAGACAAGTGTTTTAGACATTCCAAATGAGAAAATGGATGTTCTGCGTTGCAACACGTAGATGGTTTCCGGACAAATGGCAAACGTGCACGAACCGGCATTCCCTCTAAAGCCGAAATGACTTCTTAGGACCTTGAATTCCTTGTCTGTTTCAATATATGGACTTTTGTATATGTAGAACTTTTTAAAACTTGTCTACAATTTTCAGCCATATAGGTTATTGAAATGTCTGTCTTTATTTATTCAACCTGAAATTTAATCAGTGCAGTACTTAAGACTCCCATGCTGAGAACATAACCGTCGAGTATCTCTTGGCATGCGATGTCTCATCCCTTTATCAGAGCCACCCGAAGTTTTTTGATGGTCTGTGAAAGTATTGGGCGAATCGCAATACAACTTTCAAAGCCACTCAAATCATGTTCCACAGGGTTAATATCTGGCCAGTTAGCAGAAACGGGCGATTTTCTCTGTTTACAAGTAATCATAGAACAAAGCTGCTTGATGTTGGCAATCGTTGTTGCACAGAAACAAGAAATTTAAACCCATGTTGTCCCTAAAAATTCTTACGTACTGATGGTGGATAACATTTACGTACGCCTGCGATGTACATAGCGCCAGTCAAGTACTTGTAGATGTGTGCGTGAGCCCAATAAAATGTGAACTAAAAATAAAATGCTTTTATCTCTATAATTGTCCTCTTCATTGTTGTAAGAGCGGACCTCCTGTGGCGCAGTAGATTGGTGCGCCACCGATCTGGGGTGCACAAGGCTCTGGGTTCGAATCCCGGGTAAGGCATGGGTGTTAATTTAAGTTAGGTTATAAGTTAGTCTGTAACCGGGGGACGTTAAAAATCGCTTTACGTTACATTACAATACAATTATTGTAAGTAAATTTAAACTACTTTCTCTGCATACTTAAACACGTCAGGAATCGCTGTGAAGAATGAGTTTGAACTCATCCGTTAGCAGAACATAATACATCTTTCTCCTGGTCCATTCTCGATGTTCTTTGTACCATGAAAATAGGGTAGTTCAATGGGTTGCATCTTTCAGGTATTCAGGCATACATTGCCACTTGATGGGAGCTTCAGTATACATTATACTAGAAAATTATCATTCATATGTATGCTGTCATGTTCCTAGCTGAATTTGCTGGCTTTGATTGTGTCGTCTGGCCATTAGGAAAAAATATCGATCTCCTAATAGCTTTGAACTACCTGGACATGCATTGCTGAAGGATCAGCTGGCATGCATACTTTTGGAATTCTCCACGGGACTAAGGAAATTACACTCACTGGGTTGTGCATTGCTTGGGGTACTATTCCTTCCTCCATTCGCCCGATGATGATTCTTTTTATCATAGCCTCCTAAATAAGGGTTAATTAAACCATAGCCAACGAATGCACAACGGCATATCAATAAATTCCTAACTGCATTATCCATTCTACCCTGACTATTGCAGTGCCACACACAACTTACCACTGATCGCATTTAAATGCAATATCACGGCTTACATTCACGTATTTGTCACTGTTTTAATGCCAATACAACAGGTGCAGCCCATCTTTTCGTTGCAGATTCTCATTATCTTGAATATTTCGACATTGCTGTGTATTATTGAGTAGGTTGTGTCGCTCAAGTTTTGAGAGTATACACTATAACAGTTTTGAATTCTCTTGAAGGCCCTTGGAAGTGCCACATTACTCAACAGGTGTAAATTGTAGCAACCTCTTCTATTCGAGACCACCCTATTTCATTATATCTCATGGTAGGAGAAGTTCAAGCGGGAAAAGGGGGCAGCAGAATACACCAGCAGAAGGATAAACATCAATTACAGCCATAGCGAAGCGCCAAGCAGAGCAGAACAAATTTTCCCTAAGGCGTAGACCTCTCCACGACTTTTGCTTGACTTCGATGGCATCGTGAGTATAAATGTGTACGTTACTCTCTTTCGCAGCAGCCCGTGTTTGGCATGAGCTATGTGTTTCCTAATGAATGAGCTGGCTGTTCACTCCCCCGTCAGAGAACAAAGGTGGAAGCAACTTCCTTAGAACACAATTCACATAAGCGTTAGGTGTTAGGTCCGCCAGAATTATCTGAGAACATATATATATGTCATTAAATTGGGAATTTCAACGAACAGTGGCATTTACCCAAACAGACTTCGATAAAAGGTGAGAATAACGACGAGAGATTAACAAGCATCACACAGAGGAAACTCGCTAATAAAAATATACAAACTGTAAGACAGGCAGAGAAGTGATACGAATATAACCAAACATTTGCATTTCAAATACTCAGTTTAATATGATGAATAAAAATATTAGAATAAGCGAAACATGTCAAAGGTCTGCGCTAAAATCCACGAAAAGCATATTTGCAAAAATCAGCAAATGGTATCAGCAAATGGTAGAATCATTGTGATAGTGTTCCGATGCCATATTTTAAACGTAAGACAGTAACTGGCCCAAAAAACACAAGCGAAACAAAGCTGAAGGATAAAATTTAAAATAAAACGCGAATAAGATAGCAATCAGTGAAATCAGTAGTTCTTGCATCGCTCTACAAACAGCTATATACGGAAACACGTTCTATACGAAACTGACTACTGCACAATAGTTTCAAAAGAATATTTCTAAGAATTGCATTTTTTTTTTCAAAGAAATGTAATTAGTAGGCTGGTAGACTGGCGAATAGGCTGGAAGTACTGGAGCCAACGATCTGGAGAATCTCTAGAATTGAAAGTGTTGACACTGCTTCACGTCGGTTTAGGTCCAAAGCAGCTACTACACTGTAACAATACAATTCGTCTTTAACTAAGTTTCACTATTTTAAAGGTAATCGTTACCATTGTACAACGTATTTCACTGCCTCGGCCGTTTAACTGATTTGCTAGCAAACAGCATCTTTAAAGCTGAATTTCCTGAGACCTCATTTCACTGACGAAAACTACGTATTCATTTTCGGAGCTGGTATTAGTGTTATTTTAGTGAATTTCTAGTCACTGCTGCTACGCAGGCCAAATTTAATTCATTCCAAACACATTTTATTTATTTCAATTTTACGATGGAAGATTGTACCATCTCTACTTCTGTAAATTAAGTTAATAAACACCCAAGTACGGGGCGGGGAAAATGGCGTGTGCGTCTTTTTGTGTGCCATTCTCTAAATGAAACGCGCATGAAATCATTACGGAAATTTCCGAGGGTTTTTCTTTAGCCCAGCAACTAACTGGAAGACGTGCCTGATATTACTCTGGGCAAAATTATTGCTTGTATAACAAAGCTCTTTCCAACGTCGCTTCTCCATCGAGTCTCCATATTATTTCTATGACTCCTTACAAATTTAGCTTCATACACGCAGCTCAGGGTTAGAGCTATAAAGGAGTTGTCCAGAACTAAGGTACGATATTCCAACCAATAAAAATTTTACCTTAATATTAATTTCTGTATGTAGGATTGTGATGAGGGCTTTTGATATATAATTTTCCTCTACAAATTTCACAATACATTAAGAGTAAAAGGCAAAATCCAATTGGAATTTGATACATCGAGTATGAAATAAACTATAAAATACAATAAACTGCAACTCAAGGACCTTTGCTACAAATACATTTAATTATCTAAAACAGGAGATGTAAACTTAACGCGGTACTAAATTCGTATTGTCAACATTTCAATAACTGAGGTTTTTCTTCAATCCACTGAAACCCGGATAATTTACAGTTTATGGTTTGTACAGTTTATTAAATTAATGTTAACAGTTTCGCTTGAACGAACAAAAATACATTTACAACAAGTCTGGTCCCTATTTTCAACAAAATTCAGAAAGCCAATACTTAGTCACCTGATTAAAAATCGCACTCATGCTGATTCAGTATGTTCTGCACACCGTACATATGGTATTAAATGCAATTTGATTGGAAACAAATATCTAGGAATAAAGTCTAGTATGCTACAGAATTCGGGAAATTAAAACTTTTGAGTATTATATTTTGGAAACTATAATGATTTGACAACTAATAACTGCATTAAGAGGGCACTTTTCGAAAGCTCTTTCAGATAACCAAATATAAAAAAAAGGTGAAATATCACATTAACAGCAACGGACGGATAGACGATTGTCATCGCACGTAATTGGAGCAGAAGATTGGGATGGGTAAGCAATGAGATACAACGTTGCGGACGATGTCTTGAGCCTGGGCCTCGGTGGGGCCTCGTGCCACATCCGTCCCGCGAGCGATATTCCAACTGTGTTTGTGTTTGGCCCCCGCGCTACGAACAAATAACAACTCCCCAGACATCGCCTTCGCTCGACGCCAACCGCCTACCCCGCCCACTCTTAACACACACACACACACAAGCGCACGCAGGCCCCTCAATCCCGTGTTCCCGTGGTACACCTCGGGCGAGTTACGACGACCAAGAGATACACAGAGCAGTCCTCCCTCCCTGCGGGCTCCGCGGCGTTTACCGGCTCCCTGACTCTGGTATTCTGGTGTCGGTCTTCACGGTGGGCCTGCTTCGTCTTCAAATACGTGCTCGTGCAGGATGTTCGCTATTATCTGAGCGCTTTTGTAATAAGTAGAGCACCGAGTATCCCGCGGATTGAGTTGGCAGCAAGCTAGGCTGGACAGCCATCTATACACGCGAGGCACTATCGTTTGTTTATTGGTTGCTGTGATCAAGTGAGGCCTCTGTACAGGACTGCAAACAAACACATACACATACACACACACACACACACACACATCTCTCTCTCTCTCTCTCTCTCTCTCTCTCTCTCCTCTCTCTCTCCACTCTCCTCTCTCTCTCTCCATCTCTCTCTCTCCTCTCTCTCTCTCCCTCTCTCTCTCCATCTCTCTCTCTCCATCTCTCTCTCCCTCTCTCTCTCTTTTTCTCTCTCTCTCTCTCTCTCTCTCTCTCTACTGTTTCCTGCTTATTACTGGCTCTCAGTAAAACGGGCGTGTCTAAAGAAGTGTCGTCCAATCACAACTTTAGGAGAAAATAATAAGTGTTTGAAGTCCACCCCGCCTCCGAATTAATTCGCGAAATACTCGTGACTCTAGTAATAAACCTTCGAAAAATGGCGCCAAGTTAGCAGCGAATCAGGAAAATTAGTTCAATAAATACCTGACCGACTTTTGCAAAGGCTGTAAGTAGAGTGACCCATTAAACACAGCGAACGTTCAGCCTCGTAGTCCAGAGTGATTTCTATGGCGACATATGTTTGCCGCAGTAATTTTTCTTTTAAGAGCGATTCCATTTTCTGTCGTTGCATAAACCGTGTGATATTTAAATTTTCCCCCTTGCGCAATACAAACATGCTGTTTTTTAACCCTGAAACGTTTGTGCTGTTAAAACGTTATGAATTAATTACTCGAATACAATAACGTGTAGCGTAAAAACACAAGGAAGAAGGCCCTTCATGGTTACCAAGTATCTGCCGGAAACAACCCATAAATACCGGAGAGTTATATTTCCCAATGCACACATTGGGTTCCAACCCGTCTTTCTCAATGGAATAGGGTGGATATCTGCACTCACTTTTTTATGGTTAGCACTTCGTAATTCAATAATACATTATTCGGATACTCAGATATTTATTTTCCACTCTAGTTGTGTTACTAGCAATAAATTTTTGATTCGGCTACACTTCCGAGACTAAATAAAAAAATGTGAAGCAATGGACAAGAGAAGAAACGGAAATAAACCTGAATATATACCATACATATTTGTTACTAGGCCATAAAGGGTTATTGTAAGAAAATCAATATGCAGGATATCGAAAATACAAGTCAAAGATGATAAAGTTGGATTTATTTGAAATGTATTTATTAATAATAATACCAGCGAAATACCATCCCCTTCTTAATGATGTTAAAAAAACTGTTCATATGCAGAATTTAGATCTTTAGCGAAGGAATACAAATTAAATTCATTTGGGTTGTCAGAACAAAATTAATATACTATATATGTAAGACATCTTCATCGCAATGAGAAATGTCCAAAAAATTTCCATCTAGTCATTCACCCCCATTGCATTATTCATTCAAAGATCAAGTATTGATTTACCAGATAAAACTAACGCAAAACAAGTTTGTATGAATGTAAAAAATTCTGATCGAAAACGATTAATTTATTTTATAAATTGAGCGCTTCCTACTCCAGATAATATTCCTCAAAGAATACCTCGATATAAAAATATTGGTTTTATAAATTGGTAAGGTCTTACAAATTCTGGAATGCCAACGGACATTAATGACACACATAAATTTGAAAAGAAAGATGATTTCTCCATAAATGTTTGTTCTTTTGGTGAATAATTAGGTGTCCATTCCCAATGAAAAGCCAATAAAAATGCCATGGCAAAATTATACTAATAAAAAGCGAAAAATTTCTACGAAGATTTTCGTAGCCATTTATACAACAACAAAGAATGAACTCTCTAACAAACGGAATTACTTTAAAAATAATACGAACTTTAGATAAAGAAGTGCAGTGACCACAGTTAAAATGCTTGGCAGTAAAATCGTAAAACAGTTATGTTGTATCATTACGATGATTGTTGTTTATCGTTGTACTGTTTGCATGTCAGTATGCGGCATGTAAAAATACTGATCTGTCCTGTTAGTGATGTCAGTCCTGTTAGTAACACATTCAACAAGCCTGTTCACATTTTATGTTTTCTCTTGCAGGTAGAATTATTTGAAAAAAAAAATTGAAGTGTATTGGAAAATTTAACAGAAAAAAAAGTCAATTGAATTTTCCCATGAAATTGTCACTAATATTTCCCCAGCAGTAACAGTTGGCATGCCATAAATTGCACATTAGCGTGTTGCCAATATTTTCCTAGCACCAAGTAACAGCTGCCATACAATAAATGGCTCATAAACTTGCTGCTAATATTTTCTCAGCAGTAAGTAATAGCATTTTGTCTATCGTCTGCTTGTGGGGGTTGTGTTGAATTCTAACGATCATTGTGAAAGCATTTGAGCACATTATATTTATTTAAAAAATAGGTAATATTATTTTTAGATATATGACCTTGATTTCCAACCGTACAAGAAATGCTGACAGTCATAAATGTGAACGTTTGCCACTTCTGACAACTTTTAGCCAACTGTTAATTCCTTGTTTGCTATTTGGAATAATTGTTCAAATTGCTTTACATGAGAGTCTTTGCATGAAACGTGTGGCTAGTGAGATTGTCTCACTTAAAAAAAAAAAATATGCGGTAAATGAAAATTTCGTGACGCAAAATAACTTTGCATCTACTTTAGTGTTCTATATTAAGTATATTTGACTACTGCACTCGCGAGACGCATGCCCACATTTGAAAAAAATTTGGATTTGTTTTCTGTATGTTTTATGCCTGCCCAAGGGCAAAATGTTTGTCAAATTGACGAAGTGCTTTTCAGTTCAGACCTCAGAGATCCTCTCTCTCTCTCTCTCTGACTTGAGGGCTAAACTGGTCCTCAGAATACCTCCTGAAGAAGACGCGACTTTTTATTAACGCCCCCCCCCCTTTTTTTTCCACGGCTCAACGGAATCTCGGAAGAGTCATTTCAATTACGGACCGCGCGAATTTCTCACGGCGATTTATTGCGAAACTGCTGCAAAGGAGGGAATAAAGTGATGTCGTATTAAGAAACCGCGGAGGAAAAAATTAAGTTGGTGGAAAATCGGTTGACTTTGTGGGGGGGGGGGGGAGGGGAGTAAGGAGAGAGTGAATACTTGCTTCAAGTCTGTTAAAGGAAATTGCCGAGGATTCACAACATCTGGGCTGGTAAATTCCGATTGCTCGTCCCTTGCGTATCAACGAATATATAAAAAAAAAAAAAAAAGTTTAATTTCTATTTTGCAGGTAGTCCTACAACATCTGGGTTTTTGTTGACCGTAGTATGACGCAGAAATTCAAGTAAACAGCCTCGTTGATTTGAACGTCTGGAAAAATTACTGGCTGCAGCAGTTGAGTTACGTAGGCTGTGATTGAAAACTGATCGATAAAACTGCCGCCTCGTATTACAAGAAAAAATGGGAAGACCTCTTTACGTGGAGTAGTTGTAAAGTTATGCATGCAGTCGTAAATTCATATCTAAGTCTACAGTCATTATGTAGGTGAAGCTCAACTAGAGAGTGTTGGAAACGTTCAGTAAGTGTTTAAGATGTAGCGCAGTTTGTTAATGATATAATAACTAGCTGCAAATACTCCAAATTACGGCGACTGAAATATTTCACGGAATTTAAATACGTATGTTGCAATAAGTGTACATAAAATTTCGTGATATTTGGGGTTGCCTGAATGCTGCGATATAAATAAACACATTATAATAACGAAAAAAAAAATCAATTTTGTGCTAGTACAATCAGCACAGCCATCTTTATATAATAATGCGTAAAATTCAAGACCAGTTATTGTAAACGGGTGATTGGGAAACTCGCATAGCCAGGTAAGGCAGTTGCCACGTACTGGGGGGTCTGAAATACAAAATGGCGGATAGGCGCCGCCAAAGTATTGTTAACTTTACCTAGGCATGACCATGTTCATAAAGAATGGATGGCTGTGAATTAAATAAATACAGCAAAATTAAAAAAAAAATGAAATGATTTCCAACAGTACAAGAAATCCCTATGTATTTTTCAACGTATAATTACTCTCGGCATTATATATAACACTAAAATCAAGTGGGGGTTTTATGTTAGACGTGCACATAATAGTAATTTGTTGAATTGACTCTACATATCCAATATTATTTTGTAGAATTACACACACACACATACACACACATATATTATTTTTTTACAACCGCTGCAAAAAAATTTCAAGAGTTCGTTGTGTTCAGGATTACAAAAATACCAAACAAATGACAACATACAGGTGTTCCTGTTAAGATATGTGCTACCGCGAGCCAGACCCACTGCCTTCTGGCTGGAGGAAGAAAAGTTACATTCTTTGTAACACGCCAAGTCCGCTCGGCAGTCAGCTGGCACATTATGTTGTCCAACGACTTGGACTGCATGGTCATGACTTCCAAAAAAAAAAAAAACACACACACAAACACACACACACACACACACGAAAACATGAGTGGGTAAATGAAGTTTATTTTTTTGATTTGCCAACGGCGGTGCTTGACGTTTTGTTACCACATATTTAAAAGATTCATTGCAGTGCTTAACAAACTGAGAGTCAACTACATGGCGTGAATTTCAAAATGGAAGGAGGTTACGTTATCACCAAAGAGCAAAGCACAGGAAATTATAAATCCACAGAGTAGTGGTTTGATAGAAGAACCGTTACTTGTGGTTACTAGCACAGCTTAGTCTATACATAGTTTGACTTTCATGCAAAGTTTTACACAAATTATTTGATTATGTTTTTTGGAGATCTGACCGTGGATATAAGTTATTACGTTAATGAACATAAATGTTACATTTTAACACAAGATGTCAACAATCAGAGCTAATTTCTTGCAACACAGTATAATACATGTGCTGCCAACTTAACACAGTCAAACAAAATACAAAAGACAGAGGTAAAACTGATAAATCAGAGTATCAAACACCTTTCGAAAACTCACAACTGACGAGTTGCCAACACAATTTGCTATTATTTTGAGTTCTGTAACAAAATAAATACATAAATGGATTGTATTTGTAAAACGATAAATAATATATATATATATATATATATATATATATATGAAGAGAACCAACTACACGAAGTAAAAGTTGTGACAAATTAAAAATTATTATTATTATTATTTATTTTTTTCGGAAAATTCCAATTCCAGTTTGAGCATGAAATTAATAATTTGCAAGGAGGTAATTAACAGCAGAAACTCAAAGATTAGACTTTGCGAAACAAAAGCAAATTTTATCCGGAAAAGGTCAAGGGTAACAAAAACACATTAGATAAACTCCAGTGATACCACAAATGGCCCTATAATTATCATGATAGTTATCTGTGGCACAAATATTTCTCAAAAAAATTTTTAATAAATTATACGATTGTTGATAAAAATTAATATTCATGTGCGTGGTGTCTTTTTTTTTTTTTTTTTTCCACCTATTGCTCGAACTGGTCATCATGCTTTTCCCAATTATTTTAATGTAAATGTTTACGTAGACACTTAAGATTTTTTTTTTATAAAACTGGTCTTAATCAAGATATTTTTCACATTGTTTTTGGGTTATAAAATGCCACGACATTGCATTTCTAAGGAAGTATTCGCCCAAAATATTCCAATTAATTTTGTTATATTTTTGTTCATGAAATTTAATCAATAAAGCTCACAAAAAGAAAACTAATTTACTTTTTTATTAATGCAGCCATATAATTTACGTTTGAACCGTTCATATAACCTCCACTAATCACTTTTCATCTATTTAGGCGTACGTATTTGAGAGAGAGAAAAAGAGAGTGAGAAGGGAGGGGGGGGGGAGAATGAAAAACAGAAATTAAAGGTGGAAAATGTTTAAATGCAAACTAGTAGTCGGCTCAATACTATCACTTGTCGACTAATTGACGTGTCGGACAGCTGCCGTCGGCAAGCTTTCATGTCGAACTACTAGCCCATCAGATGCTGTAATGGACAGCTGCCTGTCTCATAGCTGTCATGTCGGACATTTCAGTATATTGGTTTCTCCATCCGGTGGTTTTTCTCTGCCAGGCGCGTGTATGTTTCGAGCCTGTCAGACGACTGCCGATCGACTGCCGCGCCCACTTAACAGAGACGATGAAGCGAGTGGGCTACACTGGAAGAGGTTATCCTTCGGAGATCTTCCGGCGCAGTTAATATGGAGGACAGTGTAAAAGCGTTGAAAGTAAACCCTCGAAGAGCTCGCGCAGCCAGCAATCATCGCGGTCTCACAGGGCGTCATAAGCCAGTAATAAATTTTCAAGTGGGCGGCAGTACCTAATTGACGTGGGGCTGCTGGCAGTCGACCCAGCAGTAAACACGTAGCCGCCTGGCGCACAGGTGCAGCGCATTGCTTCAGCCTCGACTACCGGTCGTTACAAACCTCCTTCGCCGGCTGCAAACAAAGCCAGTTATGCCGACGCTCGTTCCTTGTCGCCCCCATTCCCGGACGCGCCATCACTCAAATATCTGGCGAGCGTCACTTGGCTTTGTTGCGGTCTTGGAAGGACAAAGCAAGATGCAGCCCATACAGGACTGAAATAAAATAAGGAGAGAGAACTGGAACGAGCGTGTGCTTCGCATGTAAAAAGAAAGGCCGGTTGAATCTTCGGAAGGTACAAAATAACGAAACTGGTTTAAAATTAAGACTGAATATTGTACTACCTGGTACAGAGTAAAATGGCTACTAACAAGGACAAAAATTAGCACAAATAATGGCTAAAGATCGTGAGTTCACAAAACAGTAGATTCAAAACTCATTTAACTCGTAAAGTTTTCATGTCACTGTGTTTATGAGAAGCTATAACCAGTTTAGTCACTTTCTTGCCGTTTTCATATGCAATGATCGTAATTGTAAATGAGACGGCCTGTACATGGTTAACGTTTGATAAGATTACGGCAGGTTGTATACCAAAATATTATGCAAAAATTAAAATGTACTCAAAATATTGTAAATCAAGATTTTTTTCTAAAATTTGGGGAATTTAAAAATAATTAACAACGTAAAATATACACTTTCTCCCGACTCCTTAAATGATTAAAAAGGATTTCAATGTTAACAAAAAAATGTTATTTCCTTTGAAAGAAGATATTATGTTTTGGTCATGTGTATGTACTACATGAATTCAAAAGGCTGGCATTAAGATAGTTGGGTGATTTGGATTGTCCCGCGACTGATAATAACGGCTCAGAGAACATTTGACACGCTATTTTAATTTACTAGCCATATTTTTTCATTAATGTTCTCTTACGATACAAACAGTACCACTGTTCTAGCGCATAATGTAGTCCTGCATGCATCGGAAATCTAATCCCATTTATTGTTCCGTGTTTTCAACAATGAACCCATGAATATTTTAATATTTCTTTTTAATTTTATTGTCTTCGCGGGGTTGGATGTAACGTCGGAAATAATGCGACAGTAGTTGTTATACGGCACTGTAAAGTATTAGAACTACTCCTAACAACACGTGGAACGGATCTGAGCTTTGCCAGGACGCCTGTTCGACGTGTCTTCTTAGTTTGCAACGACGGGTCCTGGGAGCGAAAGGAAAACAGCAAATGGTGTAGAGAGCGTGTCGGGAAGAGGTGGTTGAGGAAGAGGGGGAACATGTTTGCACGGAACACTAGTCTGCCGCTCAGACTTGTTGTTCTAACCAAATGCAGTATTCTTCTCTCTCGCGAACCACCAGGTGTAAGGAAGGAGGGAGAAGTAACAAGCACCTCCCGTCTATTCTCGCAGAGAGATCTCTAGTGATGTAGCCAGCCCGAAATCCTACTGGAGGTTCGTCCCGAATTCGGCTCACGACTAATCGAATACATTCGAAACTACAGCTTAGATTCTTTTTCTATCCGTTGTATATGCATCCGCCTTGTACATGAATGTACATAAGGGTAGGGCAGGTTTCAGGAGGCAACAGATTCCCCCACCTAACTCGAAATGGGAAATTTTCCAACTGTTATTTTTTTAATACTGCTACTAAAATTGAAATCGTAATACATACTGTATATCCAGGACTGATTCAGAAGTTATGGCAGCCATTGTTTATATCCCGAAAATGATCCAACACGGGTAATTGTACTACGCACAGTTGAAAGTCTATGACATGTGCGTTTTAATGGTCACACCACATGGGGTACGGATGCAGGAATGTTCGACAAGGAACAATGAAAAACATGGCTGCTTGGAATCACCGTTTAATTGATATGTTCTCGTAAAAACTGTATACACTCATGTTAACGGGTACGTATCGTATGCGTACTAGCTTTTTACCATCATTCAAAGTAGTTTCCGAATTTGTCCACGGTTCGTTGCCAGCGACGAGGCAGACGGGAAATACCATTGGCTGTGTGAGATCCATAAATTTGCACCATCTCTCGTCGAAATGCTGTGACGATGTTTCTAATAAAAATATTTTTTTAAAACCTATCGCACGTACTTGTCCCTCTCCAAAGGGGGAAGAAAGCGCCATATACATATTTAAAAATAACTAAATAAATCTTACGTATTTTTATACGGAGGACAAAAATTAATTAATAAACACACACACAGAGTTAAGATTGAACTCAAAAACCGTATACAAAAATATACCAAAATAGTACGATAAATGTGTATCTCTTTAACATCGCATTTTTACATCCGTATAAATGTCTCGATTGAGCTGCACACTCTTAAGTGAGTAGAAAACGTTGCACAAGTCGTTCCATGTTACATTTCACGTCCATAAGATCACTCACACAGTTAGTCAGTTCTAGGTACACATCAGCAACATCGCTACATAATGCGGGTAACATTGTTTCAAAGTGATGTATACCCGGCGAAGCTCATCACCGTCAGGCCGAAGGGAGGGAGAGATAGCATCGAGGGGCAGAGGAGACCACATGACTACGTAGCGAAGGCACCTTTTGGTATTTGTGAAAGCAATATCGGAGACTGAATAGTACTGTACCGTTACGGACGAGTCCGTCACTTCGTGAGTCCCCTTTGTGGTTTGCACATGTAAATCAGTCATTTCGGATGATCTATTTTCCTGCTGCGGTACGTTGCCAGTTTCCATCAGCAGGGAACCTTCAGTTATTTTGTCGCATGTAGGCAACTCAACCGTCTGGAAGCATCGAAAGGGCGGCGACTGGGAGCCCTGGAAGGGTGCCGTCTGATTGCTCCGGATGGATGCCAATTGGGCGCTTCGGATGGGCGCTACCTATAGATTTGCCGTCTGGGCGCTCATGGATGGAATCTGGCCGAGTCCTCCGGAAGGGTGTCGCCTGGGTGCTTCAGATGGGTGCTTCCTGGAAGGGTGCCACCTGGGAGCCCTGGGAAGGCGTCGCCTGATTGCTCCGGAAGTAAGTCTCCGTCGCGATGTGTGATGCCGCTATAGATGCAGCGTCGGATTCTACCATGGTCTCCGATGGTGCAGCGCCACATCGTCCTGGAGCGATTGGTGCAGAGGCATCCATCTTTTCGGATGATTCCCGCGCTGCAATTAGGAGAGCCTCGTCACACTCAGACCCGAAATCAAACGTCGACATTACGAAGATTGCTGCTAATATCTGTAAAGTAGCCACAGCACAAAGTCTGCGATATCAGTACGATGGCAACTGAGGATAATACCTAGTACGGCAAAATTACTTGTCGGCCGTAGGCCGCAGCCTCGAGAAAAAAAAATCATACATCATCTTACATGTGTCACACTACATCATGGTATCATCATCCTTTGGCGCCACGGCACCCTGTTTCTCCGCGCGGCGCGCCTCTCACCGTACTCGGGGGTGCGGTTGCGAAGGGTTCCTAAGCTCTATTTCGTATCAATCACACAGCCCGTGCATTTCTCATACCCTCCAAAACACGACGAGCACTTTGTAATATTCCACGACATAAATTTCGCAGTCCGATGCAGTACAACAATGGTGCATCAACTTCCGAACTAAAGCTTTTAAGCGAGTGTCCCACCCCCTTCGTATAATACTCTGCATATTCCCTGCCACAGCCTGCCTCTCCTTCAAGATGAGTCTGTTTTCTCGTGAATGCAAACAATTTACCTATATATGTATATCTTTATTTCTAGGTAGGCTGGAAACTTTAATACGTTGACATAATAGTTAGTCTTTTTTAAATTGTATATGCAGTGTTTACCATTAAAGTATTAATATATTATGGACAAAATTCCACCACCAGCCAATTCAATAACAACGTATGAGGGGGTGGGGGTGGGGTGGTGAATATCATTTAAATGGAGTGGGAGTCGTAAGATTCACATTGCGACTCCTAGGATCGACGTGGAGATGATACTGATGGAACTGCTAATCATCATGCATTGGAGCGGAAACGCGGCTAGCCCCGAGGAAATACGTATTGATTCCAGCATCAAAATATTTACTTGATCGGCTTGCGTTGCATACATGACAGGGCACGGCCAGGCACATGTTTCAGAATTACTTCGCGCAAGCATTCCCTGTTTCCTGCAGGCCACCCAACATCTTTGTACATTTTGGCAAGGGGGACCCTTGCTCTTTCGGAACTGCATGTTCCCACGAGCCAATACCTTTATATATAGATATATATATCTCCGACACTATTTATTGAGCAAAAAAAATGGAACCTTATATTTAAAAATAGAAAAGGTTGAAAAATAAAATATGTGTGGTCAGTTTTGTTATGCCTGTATGTTTTCTCTACACAAACTGAAAAAACTACAAATGCGTGTAAAGAATGCGATAGTATTTGTTTATTTATTTTCTTCGAAATTTAACGTTCCAGTCAAAACACATTCGTAAAAAAAATTATTAACAGTCTTTGTCGCTCGATCCGGGCGCAGTATAACGGGAATCTTAGAAGCATCTTCTTCCAAGTTAAGGTCGGTCGTGGACAAACCCATGTCGGCGGCGGCAGCAGGCGACGCCACATGTGGACATTTGCAAGGGCGTGCTTTACAGTTCGATGCAGGCCATCCAGAATTTCTCTCGTGCATCGCCCGTGTCGACGTGATGGCAACACAACCTTCGACGTTTAGTTGAGGCCGTTTGAGTCGGAGCCTCGCCGGTGTTGTTGTGCGGACATACACAGCCCTGGGCTTAGCATACCTGGGAGGGAGCAGTCAGGGTGGGGGGGGGGGGGTTGAATTTTGGTGGTCGTAGGGTCACCTCGGTTCGAAGTTGCTGCGAATTCCAGAACCTGGTACCACGGTTGCTGGAAGATACGTATCCCGCTTCATGTGATGAACCAAGCAATTCCATGGGAGTGCAGCAAGTTATTAACTGCTGAGTAGGTTCGCAATCGCCCGGAGTCACTCAATATAACCAGTGGTCCAATCCGTTACCTTTTTTTATTCGTAGGTACGTATTGATCCAGACTCCCAGAATGAATAGGTGATTTAAGAGTCGTCCGGGTATGACAAGACGTGCAGTTTCTCTGGATGAAATGGCATCATCTTGCTCTCGCTCGACTCGTGCTCGACCGACGGCAAATTTATTTACACGATTCTTATCCACATAGTTGAATGACGTCATAGTGACCGTAACGTGATTATATGGCTTCGTATTTCGCACGACCGAAAATATTTGTAACTATGTTACATCTCTGTGAAATGAGCATACCACTCGTAAAGTAACTGCATGTTGTTCGAAGTGCTCGTCAATGAACTCGGAGCACGTTTTTCCCCTCATTTTACGAAGGGAAGGACAACCATTATCACTCTTAAGTCGATAATCCCCACATCGAATTTACATGAATTCCTTAGCCATTTTCTCTGCTCGAGTCCAGACACGTAAACCGGTCCTCGCACCAGCAAGTCGTGCCGCACGTTTCGTACATGATAGTATGGAATCTCGCCTGCGTCCCATTCCAATACATGGTGTCACTTGGTCTACCGAGTGTTTGCTTTATTGCTCTTCATATCCAACAGTTTCCATGGATACGGAGGCTGGAAGTTGTGGGTTCAAGTTACGCCTTGTCAATCCTTGTCTCTGCAATTTCTTTGAGCATGTAGCTGCTCTGGAAACCTTGCAAGTTACAGTACATTATTATGACTGAAAATGTTCGTCCCCACTCCAAGCATACTAACGAACGTAATTACCTGATGATATTTACCAGGCCGGAAAAACAATCGATCTGAATGATCCTGTAGTGGAGTATCAAGCAGTAGGTGGCGATGTTCGTGGGCACATTTTTCCTGGTGATTCTTTCGATCAGGCAGCCGACCGTGCCATTTTGCACGCGTTCATTTTGTTTCGATGTATCGAATACTGGCAAAGGTGCCATGTCTCGGAAATTTTCGGGGCTCGAGATGGGATGCGCCTCACTTCCGTGATACGATTATTGGAATTGAGAATACATACAATATACCAGCAGGTACTGTCAATTTTCCAAGTTCGCGTTCAAAACCACGTATGGGTAGCTTTCGCTATTCAAAAATTTCTTTACATTTTCGACCTTGCAGTGATCAAACGTAGACTTGTTGAATATGATACTATGCTGCTTGTTCGTCTGAAGTGCCAATATTATATAGCGCAGTTTTTACGTGGTGGAAGAGGTTTTAACGATCCAGTGATTTCGCGTGGCGGCGGACAAGGCCGGGCAAGTGACCAGGCTCCAAATTCTGAATGCTATTCCGATCACTTTTTCTTTCTTGCCACAATTTAACAGCTTGGCACAGTGACGAGTACTCGGGGTCACTTGAGGGACGAACCATTCTATGGTGTTCAATGTAAGAGAGATGGGTTGAGAGTTTCTTCCTACTCTCAACACAACATCCAAATGCGATGTGGTTAGCATTATCGCCATCTCTTGCATCGCTCATATTATTATTTTCTCATAATATTCGGCGAATCCCTGCAGCAAGGAGAGCGGAATGCATACTTCGAACCTGCCTTCGTCGTAAACGTGAACGTTATGATCATCTGCGATTCCCCAGTCTGCCATCTTGGCAGCAAAGGGATAGGTGGACATGAGCAATAGGTAATTTTTTTATCAATGAGGTAATACCTGCATCTCGCGGCTGGTCGATCGCGACACCATTAATATCGAACATTACGTGCTCTAAAAAGGTGCAGAATCCCATTTGGTACCAACTTGGTGGTGGTAGGGTGGGTCCCATCCACCTTTGTTAGCCTGCCTCTTATGCGCACAAAGGACTGGTTAGGCAGGGTGTAAATATCTTGTTGTTGTCCATGTATTCGAACCTCCCTTCCGAGAGCGAAAGGTCCGACAAGATACGGTTCGTAACAGTGCATTTCGATTTTATCGAATTTATCGTTGAATTCTAGGTGCCGATCCATGTCGAGAATTTCGTCTACCATGGCGATTTACTTTTAAACCGAGGAAGCGGAGAATCTTTGCACTTTCAGGTGTTAGCTCAATGCTTCCTCGCAGCTTACTGTTCTCGGGTTGGATGTACCGCAAGCATTTATACGTTTTTTTGTCTTCCCGGCAAAATTTAGTCGAATAGTTTCATGAGTAAACGTAGCGTAATTTCTTTGTTTCTGACATTTATCAGTCCCTTGTTTTGGTCTACGATCGAAACGGCTACTTCGTGGATGCTCTTTGCAACGATCGGAAAGTGAGTGTTCTCGGAGACTTCATATCCAGGACCTACGGTGGGAGCGAACTCGTAAATAGTAATCCTTGGTTTCCAATTCACGTAACTGCAACCTACCAAGTTACAGTCTATGCATGTGACGTTGAAAAGAAAGATGTTTATAACACCTCAGCGACTCGTGTTTCTTTCCTGCTACGCACACTCTCACTTCGAACCCCAGCATGGGCCCGTTCGTACATCTCATTTACGTAAGCGTAGTAAGCCCATATCATGCGTATAAGTCTCTTTACTATTTGCGCCAAGCTTTTATATACTAAATATAATTTTACAAACAGATTAATTTGTAGTTAAGTTTATTACGGCTGTTCGACCACATCTTACTAGTTCTACAAATTGTGTAACTACTATAATTATTTTTCTCTTTTTAGTTCATTTATAAATACAAGCTTGGATTAAAAAGATTTTTTACAGCTATTTTATTTTTCACTTTTTAGTTTCACAAATTTTTATTTATAATGCATGACTCCTAGTGTTTTGGATACTGCTTAGGTTGCATAAAAACATGTAACTTCCTGCTCCATCATCAGATCAGCTCAGTAATACCTTCGCATTGTATTGTCATCGGTACTACACATGTATACATAATTTCAGCTCAATTGGATGACGGTAAATTATTTAAAATCGACTTGCGATATTTGAACTAAACACACCCACACACATACATACAATTGAAGTTAAAAAAACCGTAGCAAAAATCACCAAATTATCGTGGCGATTTTCAATTCGCGCCACAGTTAACCGTTGAGGAGTTCCCTCGGGAAGAGATGATCCTGGCTGCAGCATCAGGTCGCTGTCACCATACTATTGCATTGTCATCGGGTTTCTAAATGTATACCAAGTTCCAGCTCGATTGAATACCTAGAAGTGGGTCAAAATTCGCTTGCAAGATTTCACCCGAACGTACAAACAAACTAGCAATTCAAGCTTAATAAAAGCTTGTAAAAATTTCACCGTTTTACTTTGATGGTGCTTGAATAAAACGACAACTGTCCACGGAAATATTAATATTCCATATGGCGTAAGTATTCAAATTTAAAAAGGCAAGTAGATCCGAAGCAGAGCTTTCAAAAGTGTTCATAATCAATCGTAAACAGTCTATATAAGGTATAGTAAATTTACTACTGAAGCGGGCGTGTTTTGTAGTCACAAGGAGACTTCTTGAAAACTTCGCCGCCATAGCGTTGCTTAAATAGCAATTGTAGGTAACAGCAACTTCGCGCGAAATTCGTCCCAACGGGCTAGGAGCGAACGTCGGGACACGTTACATGGTGGCTGGCCCATTCCGCCCATTCCCCTTTTCCCGCTAATGATACGAGGGGAGGGGGGAGGGGAAGATCGTTTAATGGACGACGCGAGCAAAGAGGCCGGTCCGAAAACAAGAGGTGACGCAAGGAAAGCAATGGCGATGACGCTCCCGAATGGGCGGGGCAGGAGTCCGGTTCGCCCGCGGCGGAAACGGGTTGCTGACGTCATCGTGGTTCGGGAGGAAGTGGGAAAGCAAACGTCACCGACGCTGAATCGCTTCCGGTTTACCTGCCGCGGTCAGAGACCGGCCTTGTTTATTCCTATCAGTAACGGTCGCTACTGAACGTGGCACGGAGGGCTGATAGCATTGCGAATACCGGCTTTAACCCTGCCGGTCACGTTGTCCAATATAGGAGACATGTTGGACTAACGCTGGGGGTTGTTTGAACTTTCAGTCGAACGGAAGCAGCGTCCGAAATGACGAGTCCCTTGCATGCGAAATTGCGTATTTTGATAAAGGCTGTTCACGATAAAGTGAGCACTTTAGAAATGAACCTCAGAAAAAAAGTCACTGCCTCTGTATGCACATATTTTAATGGGCGCACTGACTGACTTTCGCCCAGAAAAATTGGTAACGATGGATTGAAAGTTGTTCCATATCTTAACGTCAAATAAAAAGTGTTAGGCAACAATTTGTGATAACTTAAATTTAATCCTTTCACTTTCTGTATTTTTAATCCATCGAAGTGTAAAAATGATATGTTATATATTTACCTCTTTAATAAGTTCACAGTTTCAGTAGACCTACGCAAGAATAAAGCGATGAGGCCCATATCAGAGTTAATCTTACATAAAGCAGAAGAACACACAACGTGCATACAAGTCGATCTTAAGCAGGGCTTTCAAAAGTGCTTATTATAACGTGAATAGCCAATACTGATATTACTTGCAGTTGGTTACACTACACATCATTTTCCAGTAATCTTCCTTAATTTTAATGGAAGTTTTTAACCAAAGTTTACGTACCATATATATATATATATATATATATATATATATATATATATATATATATATATATATATATATATATATATATAAGTTGAGAACTTCGATACGCATTGATATATGAGGAAACGTTTACCATTCGTGTTCCCTCAGTACTCATAATGCAACGATTGAGCAAATTTGTGATCTTTAGAATGGACACTCTTAAATAATTCTAATCTACATCAATCACAACGTTATTTGTTAATTGGTTCTGAGATATAAAAGCGAGTTAAACTCACACAAGTTTGTTATAACATTCGAAATGGTTCATTTAGTTTTAAGTGTGAGGGATGAAAACGGTTTGAAAGTGGCCATACGTCACTTAATAAGTCATTTTACTCCCTTAGTTATACGTTGCATAACACCGAAGGTACTGCCACATCAACAACGAAGTCACATATTTCCCCAGAGAATATGGTTCGACTTTGATCTAGGTGTGAATATTATAGACCGATAAATTTCAGCTCCTGTAAAAAATGCCATCGAACAAAATACTCGCCAAAACTTGCTTAAAAATATTTCTGACATTGGTAACTATTGCACAGGCTATACAATAATCCACTATTGATGTCGCTGTATACATTGACAGGCTTCGGTGAGCATGAAATAAGACGCGTGCAGGTAAGTAGAAAATGCCTTCCATCATTACAACCTGGAAAGTGGCTACTTACAGATGCACGATCTTAATCAAAATACATCAAAGTCAAGGGATCAGGTGTGGAGTGTGGTGCGAATTTTAGGCAAGCTTGTTCGACAGTGAGATTCTATCGCAAAGTGTATATGCTCTTGTTATTTAACATTTATGTGGGAGGAAATTATTACATTGATCTAATTATATACACGTCTTATGCTTAGCTAGAATTCTTACTACAATTCACTATTCAATTTAACTATTTTTGACGCAGCTTCTCTGTGCATTCGTTGCGTTTTTGGAGTAAAGACGACTTGTCCGACTGAGGTGAGCGCGCAGATCGCCAAGTTCAAATTCGCGGCATGTCGTTACCTTGTACCCTCCCTTGCTCTAAATCATTCTGGCAATAAAGATCACACATATGGTCTGAAGTCGGCTGTACGACTGAATCAGCAACGACGCGACGCGTAATGCGACAGCACTACGCCAATGCCAGTTTGATGGCGGAGTTCGGTTAGGCATAATGCCGGTTTAGATGAAGAAGATTCAGGCTGGAATACAACAAGGAAGATATGAACGCTTGTTGCACTGTAAAATCACTATCGCAAATTTTACTACAGCAATTAAAATGCATTAAAAGAAAGTAATAAAGGAAATGACTATCCATGCATTATTGCAGCTACGTCAAACTTATTTAAGAAAATTTAAATGACAGCGAAAATTTCTTTCTTGGTGATAACAGCGTTTAGCGTTTCTTTTCTTGCAAACAAATTTATTGTAAATTGGCCCTTCTAACTTATACGTGGCCACTTTAGAATTCTAAATTACGTGACTACGAATTTCACCACTAAAATAAACTTAGTATAGGCTGAATTTCTCTATATTTGTTTTGAATATGCAGCGAGTGTCAGTATCTCTGCCGCGTTGTGTTTCTGTTGTTGTGGACAGAGTTCGGTAAGCTGCAAGGCGGCTAATTGGCGATTTATTTGGCACCATGCTACTGAGACCATTTCTCCAGGACGTGTGGCTACAATTCGCAGCTCGCGGAACAGTTCAGCTCTTGTATTATCAAGTAATTATCTGCCAAAAGCGCGCAAGTTAAATTGATTCTGTTCTTGGTTTATCGTAGACTTCTGAAGCGAGACGGCAGAAGGGCAACGCGGCACCTGGCCCTGAATACGGGAAGGTAATTTCCCAACACATGAAGAAACACCAACACGTTCGGAATCAAACCGAGGACTCTAAACCCCAAAAAAGTAGGATTTACAAACCACTGAACTAGACGGGTAATATAATCACATAGTCAATAACGGCTAATGTTAGTCTGCCACTTGATGAAACAATCTATATCATAGAACCAAAACTTACGCCATGACATGAACTAAATGCCAGTTTTTCTTACGTATGTCAGCCTAAACGCCTGTATGGGAATAAATGGTAAACTAAACGCATTCTCAGATAGAGTTTCTGTAGCAAAATTTCATTTAGGCAAAAGCCTGAAGCGTTAAATGCTCGTAAGGTAAAATTCATGGCAATTCAAACGCTTGGAAGGCTAAAATTATTTCAGGAAAATCGTAAATCTGACAATATAAGGGAGTCGCTAAAATTTTAGGATGAATGCCAAGATGACAAAAATTTTTTTAGACCAGACACTATGTAGGATGAACGCGTACTAAGATAAAAAAAAAACCCTATGAGAATAAATCTAGTGGCTTGAAGCATGTTAGGCTAAAGGAAATTGGCTAAAAGGCAAAATGACGCGTCTCCACAGCCTTCAGGAGGCATGCGAGCGGTCTCGGGGATGGCGTCCTGGATCGATGGAGTACATCTGTGGACTGTGAGGCGGCGCCCGACGAGAACAAAAGCCTGCACGTGGAACCACAACAGGAAGATCCTCGCGCCGCACAGCTGCAGAGGAAGTAAGCGCCTGCCAGTAAATATGGTCACCCGCGCGCCAAGGCGACGTGCTGTCTACTGTATCAGCTTTACGTTTCAGCTATTTCCTTATCAAACTTCAATAAAGGCTGCTCAAGATAATGTGAGCACTTTTGAAATGAACCATAGAAATAAGTCACTGCCCCTGAACGCATATGAATGCATATATTTTAACTGGCGCACTGAGTGACATTTGCACAGTAAAGTTGGTAACGATGGATGGGAAGTAGTTCCGTAACTTAACGTCGAATAAAAAGTATTAGGCAAACAATTGTGATAACTCAAACTACTTCTTTCAATTTCTGTTTTCTTTTAATTCATCGAAGAGTAAAAAAATGTATTAGATTTGTATAACATTTACTTTCCTAAAAATTTCGCCGGTTTACTTGACCGACGTACGAATAAAGTGATGAGGCCCGTAGTAATGTTAGTTTTATATAAGGCGGAAGAATACACAACGTGCATACAAGTAGACCTTAAGCAGGGCTTTCAAAAGTGCTCATTTTCCCGTGAACAGCCTATAAAAAATTATACTAGCTGGTGACTGCACGCATTTCCATGTAAATACTGTCACGGTGTGCCGTTTTAAATTCGTTACTACGATTTTATTATTGTGTCACTGCCAGTGAGCTGATTTAAGCAAGTTTGAGAACATTATTTTCAGTATTCAAGTTATTTACAACTATTGCGAGTATTATTATCAATTGCCTCGTTACTTTTATTATTTTATTTATTGCGGATGATAATAATAACTTTATTTTCCTTTTTGAAATAACTAAGATTGATCTAATTAATTATTGAAGTCTATTGGTCAGATATTGTGAGTATTATTTACTGCCTCGGTGCTTTTCTTATTTTAATTATTGTGATAAACAATAAGTGTACTTTCTTTTTTGAAATAATTAAGATAATGGTTTTCAAAAATAATTTTTTTGCATTGAATTAAATTTTTTTTAAAATGAATAAATATGTTTATAAAAGTGTTAGTGTTTAAATTAGTCGCCATATGAATTACTCCTGTTTATAAACTTACAGTAAGTTCACCGATTTTTATATTTTCCAATCACGAAAGGTAATATTTCCAATGTTCCATTAAATATTCTCAATTATCTGCCATCGAAGGAAACTATGCTACCTAAGTAAAAATAATTACATCGCACCTAGACAACACTCAACAGATTTCCGCCCATCCCAATATACGTGTAGCCGTCGGAGTCCGTATAGTGCTTCGCGGGACACCTATCCGGTACGGCATGGCACAAACTTTGCACAGTTGGTAACGGCCAGGCAGTGAACTCGCTGTTCGGAAAACATTAGTTCTGAATGATATCGCTCACAGCACACGACATTTCGATACACTAACTGTATAATGTTAAACTATTTCAAGGTTATGTTTTACAATAAATATATTCTTTGTTCAGTTCTTGAAACTAGTACAAGTAAAAAAAATTGGATTGTTAAGATGAAACGGGTGTGTTTCAAGTCGTAATGTGACAGCTGTACAAAAATTAAGAAAAAAGTACAATATAAATGAATTTAACATGTATACAAACTATATAGGAATAACACACTATAAAAGGCCAGAACAACAAACAAAATACGACTAAAGATAATCCAACCCATTGAATAGTAAGTAGATCTTCTTGTGCATATAATTACTGGTACACCTGTCCAAAATACTAAATATTATTCGTTCTGGTTTAAAATCTCAATAATGCTTGATAAAACTGCTAGGTACTAACAAGTATTTATGGTCTAGATTTTACAATAAACTATAGGCCTAATGCAGGTCACAAATATGTTAAACAATGATGGAACTTACACACGTTTATGTCATTTTCATAATCCGTAGCATAATTACTATCCGACAAATGTTCAACACATTTTTCAGGTAAGAATTATTTTTTAAATGAACGGCATATTTAGAACACTCACAGTCTTACATTGGAACTGCTAGAACAAAGTCGTCACTATTTTTGTTTATACTGTCCCTCAAAAGTCACAGAAGAGTGATACAGTGAGATGGGGCAGAAGGATGCGCAATCGGCTGAAAGCAGACACTAACTGGATTTTTTGGGCCACGGTGGCTGAGTGGTTAGCCTGCTTCCCTCCCACCAAAGCGAGCAGGGTTTAATCCCAGGCCGGGTCACAGGATTTTCCGCAAGTGTGAATCGTGCCGGACTATGCCGTTGGTCGGCGGGTTTTCTCGGAGATTTCCCGTTCCCCGCCCCTTCATTTCGACGCCGCTTCATTCTCACCTCGATCACCCGTGTCGGCTCTCAACACCTCGATTTTAAGAGCCACCCAAATCTCTTCAATCACTCACTCACACCTCGGGCTTTCACATTTTCTCACTTTATCGTACATAACCTACAACATGTGATATAGTGACTTTTGTAATACCTACAATTATCGTTTTTTTTTTTTGCCTAAAACAAGGTTTATTTGTTATTCTTTCGCTGGGCTTTCATTACACCTGTGTATCACACATTATTTCTTCTGTTGCTTTCGCAAGAGATACAATCAAACATTCGATTGCAGTATCTATATCACAACACTCAGTTGCCACCTTCATAATGCGTGTAGTTATCCTCTCTCCAATACATAGAACTTTATTACATCTGAAATGTTCAGCGCTGATACGTAATGTGCTCTACTCGAAGCACGGTGCCTGACGTTTTTGCTACGGATGTCACAATGACATCGCACTGTTACTTCGCCCTGTCGCTCAGGTTACCCGTGTCTCTGGATTTCCACCAGCCTATACGTGGTGCCCGGACAGTACAAGTAGGGCTATAAGTCAACCTAACTAAATATTTTCATTCCGTTATACGTAATTTCAAAGTGTGTGCCGTACAACGGTTTCAAAATGTGTACCATATTACTATATAAAATACTAAATGTCATATCAACTGAAGAACTTGAGCAACTTCAACTAAACTAGGTCAGCTGGCAGTACCTATTGCAACCATTAACTTCACTGATTTTGACCTTTTTTTGTCTGACATTGGGAAAGAAAGCCCTGCCTGAAAAAAAAATTACCCTTACATATACAGTATGTATTCGGGATGTACAGTAGTTATACACTCTCGGGAATGATGGAGAAAGGCACCATCATCCATTTGATACAGGAAGCCCAGGTCCGGAAACGCCTCCTTCTAAATGTATAATCAAAACAGTATTGGGATCCCTATTACAGTTACAGGATTTTGCGAACTAATTTGATGTACTAATATGCTACGTACATGACCGACAATCTATGAATAGGAGACCTCTAAAACACATTTAAACACTATTAGAACTCTTAGACATTTAATTTTGAATAATCCTTTCCAATTGGACTCCTGCACCCTATGGGAAAGCCATCCCTAGATTTTTATGCTTATGCGGTAAACGGTTTTGGCTGTGCGTTGATGAGTGTCAGTCAAGTCAGTCAATGACGTGAATACGGGAGAGAGTGAAAGTGCTGGCAAACTGTGCTCTAAACTAACAGGAAATGTTAACTGATCTCATTCAAGTATGCTGGTGTGTGTGTATTCGAGTGGGGGATGCGGTATTTATGATGCTGCGTTGAACGAGTTATAGGCAAGTCAACCTCTTTCAGGACATTATCTCTCCACTGTAGTTGCTGTAGCACAATATGTTTTGGTCTGAAAAGTATTTAAGTACCTCTATGTATCCATATTCCAAGCAGAGTAACAAACCCAGTTTTTTTCCTGTACTCCATTTGCAGGTGCCAATTATAAAATTGCAGTGTGTCAGCCAGGAGCGACCAATATCGTTACTCACAGAATATAAACTTGGGTAATGAGGAGCAAGAGTCCGCACCTAAGAAAGAGAAGTAAATGATGCCTGGTGGAGTTATTTATTTTGCATCAAACCACGTGGATATGCTATGATAATTATTTGTGTATGATTTTATACAACAACTAACCACATAACTCATTTCTGAACATTTATAATACAAAAAGAACTCATGACGATATGATAGGAAGCTTGCCCCACATGTGGGGTAAGAGTCCTATTTACATCTACTACATTTGAAAGAGCCATTTCCAAAATAATCAGTGCAAGGTTCTTCCCACCATGAATTACATTCACTGCACATTATCCAGTCCACAGATAGAGGCTCTGCGTGCATTGCACATCATCCACCGCAGAAGTAGTCCACCTTAGCATAGCATGCAATGCCTTTCTTACAAACTAAAGGCAATTTGCGTTTTGCGCCAGCCCCTTTGGTCGTCAAGATTACTGATTTTGTGGTTCTTATAGTCCTTTTCTTTTGGTTAGACATATTCTTCGTTTAAATTTGGGATGATAGTATTTTAACATGTGGTGTTGATATGAGTATTTTCGGCACCTCGTTTGCAGATGACTGACTTTTGGG
The DNA here is from genome assembly GCA_029891345.1 of Dryococelus australis. Taxonomy (NCBI): domain Eukaryota; kingdom Metazoa; phylum Arthropoda; class Insecta; order Phasmatodea; family Phasmatidae; genus Dryococelus; species Dryococelus australis. The sequence continues at coordinate 23,999,948 of CM056996.1, read as the reverse complement.
AAGGACCTGATAATTTCTGGCGAAACAGAGCACTGTAAACATTCTGAAGACTAATATTGGAGATGTCATCAGAGCAACTTGAAGTAAACACTTTAAAAACATTTTAGAGGCCACTTTAATTACGCCCAGCTGGAGCATTTTTGACAGGGGTTTCCTCAAGTTCCAAAATTTGCTTTGAAGTAGAAGCATGCTCTACTTCTGCACTCATATTAGGCATATTAGTAGAGCTACTTTCACCAACATTTCAGATTGAAGCAAGTCAACTTCTGAGAAAATATCGGGATTCATTGGAAGCATGCCAAATGCCTGAAAACCTTTTGCTTCAATTCCAATGGTAACTGTCATTTCTTAAGCTAATTGAAACAAATTAGCAATTTGAAATTGTGTTATGCATCTACCAGGATTTGCTGACATCCATGTACTACATTAATTTGCATAATAAGCTTTCAGGGGTCGAAAGAAGGTTTTATCAAGCGGCTGAAGCCTGTGTGAGCTATGAGGTCGTATAGATAGGAGATGCATGTGGTGTTCACGACAAAATTGTATGGTTGGTATCGAAATGTGTGAAGGGTGATGTCGTGGATTAGCAAGATAGGATCATCTGCAGAGGGTTTGGTGTGTGATGCGAAATGTTGCAGCCAGGTCAGAAAGAGTCCTGCATTGATAGAACCTGAGTCAGACAAAAGAAACAAAGATGACTGTGGAGCTCCATCACTGAGATCGGGTTTGATTCTCTTACGGGGGGGGGGGGGGATTATTGCAGGAGGGAAAAATGCCCAGCTGCTGACATGCAACTGACAACTGTGACTGTTTGACCGCGTTCACCTGACACAATTTTACTCACATTCCTTTGTCCTTTGCCTGATGCTATTTTCGGCAACTTGTTAGGGATAGTGTTTATTACACTTCCATCCATGTTGTATGTTCTAGTTGGTTTGGTCAGAAAGTCATACTCAGCATTAATATCAGGTAGATGTTTAAAGAACATGACCATTTGTCCCTTGTTAAACCCAATAGCCCTCGTTACATTCATGCCTTCTGGCTTCCTTAAGCATAGATGTGGATGGCGTGCAAGGAAACCATAAACCCAATCCCGACCTGCTAACTTCATGTCTTTGTTCAATGGGTGCTCAATGTTATTACATTCTGCATATTCGTATGCCAATGATTGTACCTCTTTGAATGTTAGCCTATGAAACCTTTGGTTCATTTCGCCAAGGTAAGCGACCAGTTCCAGTTCCATTTCTGCAGACAAATTAGCAGTAAAACGGCCTCAGTAATCGGCTGTAATTACCTGAAACAAAAATTTATTTTCTTACAAGCATTTTTTTTTTTTTTTTTAGTTGTTAAGTAAAAGGTGTGTACATAAACGAGTTTTAAAGAAATTTAAACGTGCAAAATTTTCTTTGCCTTTTTTTTTTTAGCATTTTTAATAAGGTAGATTCCTCTATTCCCATATCTGCAGCAATGGCTCGAATTGAATCACCGTAAGCCCTTCTTATTTTAGCTCTCTCTAGTGTATCTGCACCAAGTGGCTTTCTGTCACTCTTTCTTTTATATGTCCTCATTTTCCTGAAAATGAAAGGAACTGTATGATGTAGTATGTCGCTGAAGATCTGTTAGTTTCGTGTTACTGTTTCAATATATTCGCGGTAGCAAACTATTTTCAATAGACTACTTGTAGGCGAATATTTCTGTTTCTTTAATAACATAATTTTTTCTTCTGTAAAAAAATGTTATGTTTTAGTTTACTTATAGTATTAACTGTCTGTAAGTAATATTTATGTTGAACGATCATACTCTTCAAGTTCTGTGCATATTTGCGAAAGGTTTTAGTGGTTTTAGTAAGGTTTAGTACTATAGGGCAAGAGTCCGTATAATCGTTTGTGCGGACTCTTGCCCCAACAAACCGAATATATATATATATATATATATATATATATATATATATATATATATATAATTCTTTACGCGTATTTCACAGTTGCACAATGAAAATTACAATCTCATATGAATTCAAACAAAAACCATACCTGTTACACACATGCACTTATTCTTCGACAACTGCAATTCGTTGCAGCTCTGCAAGCACTTGTTTAAGTCAAATATAATACATCAGAAGTCACTGTAAACATATAGTTGCTACCGTATGTCTATTAATGGCGGCAGCTCGCTAATCAGCCTTGTCCAGTATCTCTACCGCATGTAGGAAGCTCCCTATATAAATGCTGATGTTATCTAGCGGCGACAGGGAGAACTACGACATCGTAGGACTCTTGCCCCATGCGGACTCTTGCCTCTCTTTAACCTACTTCACTAGTGGTGGTGAAATACCCAAATTAGTTGCAGCAATTTTTTCGTATTAAGCAGCGCGTGGGGGAAAAAAAGTTGGTCGGAAACTTGACTCCTCATTCTCTGTAGAGGTGAAAGTTATTTATCTATCGTTGGGTGCTGTTTCGTACGAGAATGTCAAACGGTTCGTGGAGGCAAGTGGCGGTGGAACAGTTTCTGTCTGGGGGCATGGAGGGTGGGGATTCATGTTGAGACCTAAGTCAAAGAAACTAAAGACCATGTGTGGTTGAAAAGTGGCCGGGAAAGGAAAGGGATACCTGGGGGATGTCATTTTGTAAACACTTTTAATTCCCATGACCAAAACGTTGTTTAGTTTAACTCATCTAATTATTGCCATCAATAAAGTAAATGTAGCTTTTTTTTCTGCAGGAAAAGTTTCACAACTGATTATTTTAATTAAATTTTTGTGGTGATATTTAGCAGAATTCATCGAGTGTAATATGCATATTTTCAAATACATTAAAATAAAATGTATACTTTTTCCAGTTTATCTCAATTAAACAAACTTGCATATAAAGACTGGCTTTAATAAATGCATAATATAGTATTACATAGAATGATTACCTCTATCTGATTTTTAAAAAATGTCATCCTCTTTATTTGCTTCTATGAAGAGTATATTTAATATTACAACTCAAGAGTACATTAGCTGATTTATTAATTTGTGAGTAATACAGAAGCCTTGAATATTTTTTACTGAAGTTAATAAAAATTACACGATTTATAACCTCATATCTAGCAGTAGTTTATAATTTATTTTTAATATAGCTGGTTAGAAAATATTTTTTATTCGAAGTCTTTTTTGTGAATACTTTAAAATATGTTACCTACTGATGCTACATTATAAATATTTACGAATGTAACTGAAGATGTATATTTATATTTTGCCATGAATAGGTACAAAATGATAGTACAGATGTCGTAGATGCGATTGTATTATTGTATGAAGGGAGTTGGCTAGGTCTGAGATTTTTTCTTGAAACATATCTAAATGATTATTGACATTTCACCAAGCTGCATAAACTGCTGCGAAATTATAAGGCAATAACTTTTGCATTAATTTATTCCGAATTTCTCAATAACGTCAAGATCTCAACTAATTGCAATAAATGAATGTTTCATAAAACCAAGTAAGTGGAAGTATTTTCATAAAGCATGCTTTAATTCAAAATAATCTAGCTTCTGAAAAATTTTAAGTGTGCCGAGCTGAACCCTTCAAGTCAGGGCTGTCCAACTTGGAAGGGCTCGTCGGCCACAACTCAAATTCTTGCAAAGTCACGGGCCGTACCATAGTTTTGGTAAATGTCTTATATTGTACAAAGATAACAAGGTATTAAATTAGGCTAGGCCGCTAGCCTACATTAAAAAAAAATATTTTTACTTAATACTATTATCAAAAAACAATGTTTATTGTTTAATTATTTAGAAATCAAAGTGGGTAAATATTTACCTACCAAATAAAATAAGTAATACATTAAGCGAAATTTAAGTTTGTAACGCCATCGCGGGCCACGGGCCGCCAGTTGGACAGCCCTGCTTTAAGTGGTCATAAGGAAACACAGAGATAAAAACTGCAGTGTTGTTACTAGTGATAAATTGTTTCTTAGTTTAAATGTCGGACACATCCTTAAACTTAATCGATAAGAGTTTTTGTAAATAATTATGTGTCGAAAATATTAACTGTAACTACACATGGAATAAATAAATACTACACGAATGTATTATGTTATCCTTGGAATTTAAACAGTTGTTATTTTTTGACTCAGACTTTCGTTCAGTATGTTTATACCACCAGCTGAAACAAGAGTTCCTGTAACCTGGGTTTCGCAAAGTAGAGTTTACGTGCGGTATAAACGCCACGATAAAGTGAGGTTTCGCTGTATCTCGAAACCGAGGTTTGTAATTCAATTTTCGCGTCGAAAGTTAGGTTTCGTGTGCGGTGGTCGTTTCTAACTATGGCGTAAAATACAATTTTGGGATCTGTTGAAGAGTAAACCAAAGTGTTTTCTTGATTACATATCATATATCTAAATGCAAAGAGTTTATATACTTCTGGTGTAAGTAAGGAAATGACTGTCATACAATAAATATATGGCATATTTAAAAATAAATTACCAAACAATAGCAATGTATGAACCTTCAATACCTTTTAAGTCGTATTTATGATTTTTCTGCAGATATTGTTATTTTTTTCGTACCAGCATAACAGAAAGAAGTTATGTTATTGTTTATTAATTTGACACCAAAGATTTAACGCATAAACCAACACACAAAACACAAGTTTCGAAAATTGGGTTTCATGTTATAGTACGGATATCTGCTTCTTCTGCCTTTTCCCCCGTCCACTGGGGATAGCTTTGTTCCCACTTCTCAGCCCCTTGCTTTGCCCCGAGCACACAAAATAAAATGCAGTTACAATATACTTTAAGAAGGATTAGGGCAGTAGGAGAGGTGTGGAGAAACTAAGACAGTCTAGTACCTGAGGAAGTGAGATTTTCCCATGTTGAGAAAAAGGCCAGTTAACATTTTAGAAAAATTTTCTTCTGCGGCATGCTACAAAAAGGTTGTTGGAATGAAGATCGTTACTGGTGCACGATTCGTTATACTTTATTGAAGTAATAAAGTAGCGAGAGTGTTACATAATTTTAGGTGGCGGGGTGCGGTATTAATGTTATGCTGTGCTCCACCCTCATTACTTTGGGGGTTACGACGTACCCCTGTACCCCCCCCCCCTCCAGCGTGTGGAGCTCACTCCAATCATTGCCTGATAAATAAATATTGCACTACAACAGGAAACTCTTGGAATGAGCGCGTAACAGTTCAAAAAATAATAATATTGAAGTTCGTGTCAGGTTTCTTCCTTGCCCGGTGCATGCCGTGAATACTTAGTTACGAAGACAAAAAAAAAAAACACGATAACTCGGACGGGACGTGATAGAAACTTCCAGGATAAAAAAAAGTTCCCTTCGGAAGGCAGGAAAGAAGACGGCTACAGAAACGATATATTGATGAGGATCGCGTTTCTTACCCCCGAAAAGTTCTTTTTCCGAAGACGGGCGGAGGAGGGCGCGTTGTTGAAAGTCTGCTCATGGGCTCACGGAAAGGCCCGGGATCCAGTTGGGATGACTGGTTTGGTACCACGGGCGGCGGGGGGGGGGGGGGCAGAGGGAGGGGGTTGGAGGAGTCATTTCGACGCCTGGTCCGTCCAACTTAGCAATCCACTTTTCCGGCGCCGAAGAAGTTCAAACAGTGGACCGATGGAAAAGGTAGTCGTGGGGGCTGAAGGTAGACGAAGAGCGGTGCATGGAAAAAGGGTGGGTGGAGTAGCCGATGATGAGAAAAAAAAGGGGGGGGGGGCAGAGAGAGTTGTTCGGCTCGCCTCTGCGAGAAGTTCCCGAGGTCGCATCGGGGATTCTAGTCGGGCGTCGCGCGGGCCGACTGCGACCCCGAGGAACGCCAACTCGGCAACAGCTCCTCCACTTTGTTATTCGCTACCTCGTCTTCATCGTTCTCGCGTTCCCGCGCGCCTGCTGCCGTCTGCCACATCTGCCAACGCCCCTCCCCCCTCACCCTCCACCGATCACTGCAACCCTTCCGATGCTAAAATCGTTTACAAACGATTCTCCCCGAAGACAAAGGAGCACGGTTGTCCGCATGAACTCGCGAATGAGAAACAAGTGTATTTACGTTCTTACGGGTCAACATAGTTTCCTAAACAAATGTTTTTACAGGCTGTTCACGGTAAAGTGAGCACTTTTGAAAACCCTCTCATTTGGAATGATAGTCAATAAGAATATTTTAACCTTAGTGTATATATTCCACCGCACTAGGAAGTTATTGTTTGTGTTCATTACTTTCATTGCAATATTTATTTTAAAACGTGGTTAAAGTATAAAAAGTGCTGAAATAAAAAGTTACTAGTGTCTCAAAAGAGCTCACTTTACCGTGAAAAGCCTATATATCTATTTATCTATGTGGAACCATGGAAATATCGACAAAAATTTTCGAAGTCGTAGAGGAGAGGGTGGCTATATGAGATTTCACTTTGTTTTCCATTATAACTATAGTAATTTACCTTAAATATTCCTGACAATTGAATGAACAAAAATTTGCTTAAACTGAAACATGAACATATTTAATTTATATAAACACAATCTTGTTATATATATATATATATATATATATATATATATATATATATATATATATATATATATATATATATATATATATATATATATATATATATATATATATATATAAATCCCCACTGATGTTGCAAATATAACCATGCAAGCTAAGTTAATAGTTTACTGTAAGGTGACGTTAAGCTTTAACTGTAGCTTAAAAGTGCATGTCAAAATCTTTGTAAAAATCACCAATAAACGAATCTGTCTCACATCCGGCACGTTTATTGTGCGGCCACATTTCACAACTCGTACACTTTACCCACAAATAACCCCATGTGCCCTAATGAAAAAAAACGCCTTTAAAAGAAGGGGATTATAATACCAGCCTCGCCATTTTGGTAAAAAATAAATTTTGAGCATTTATTCGTAGCTATAATTTCTAATGCTAACAGTGAAATCCCATCCTTAGAAATTAACTTATACTAAGCTACAATACTTTGAATGAGTTGAGTTGAGAGATTTGGGCGGCTCTTAACAGCGATATCTGGAGAACCAAAACTTTTATAAGTTATGAAAGAGTAATTGTATTAATAGGTGTCATAAACGTGCCTTTAAAAGTATTTTCAGGAGCGAAATATAGCAATACGCCAAAAATCACTCGCCATTATAGAAACAAAGCCACTGCGAGACACAGGCACTTCTACTAATTATTGGTTACCTGTTTACTCATATGGGCTCATATTCCACTCTTGACTTTACTCCAGAAGGAATTCCGCAAGCTTATTATTTTCCAATCTTTATTGAAATCATTTTGACACATTAAGAATAATTCCCTTATGCCGTACGGGTAAGGATTAAAAAATAGGGCCACAAATATAAAAATTTGCACACATTTAGTGAATTTCCTTCCTTATTTTAGTTTAAAAAAACATACTGTACATATTCCTTGGAAAATCAACTAGAAGCAGAGAAGAAACGCTCGACCATCAAGTACGTGAGTGTGTATGAGGAACTGATAAAAATCTACCCCAAAAATTTTGTTTCTGTCATAATAATGTGTGTAGAAGGCCACACTTTCATACACAGCATGCCGTGTGTGTTTTATGGTAAACCTGATTAGTTCCGTGGAGAAAAGTAAAATAAATAAAGAATTTACTGTCGTAGGTGTCTAGAAAATTGTAAAAAATATAATGCTGATTGCTTGTTATTAACAATTATTATTTCGATGTATAATAGCGATAGTTTCCAGGCGTGTGCCTTAGGCCAGTTACAACAGGCTACCTTCAGGCCCCTCGAAATTCATGAAATAAAAAAAATTGAACTTCATGTTGTCATAAAATTTTATGAATGCTAGAATCAGAGCAACATTTCTGCAAGGTTGTATACGTGCATTACTCTGAAATAAACAAACGCTGTAGACCGTGAATATAAAATCTCTTGAATAATTGGAAAAATACATCATTTCAAGTAAAAAAATGTAATTTTTAAATTTTTACCTGGTATATTATGAGGTTCAGAAGCTTGCAGTGCAGCTCTCGCTATAATTCTATGTTCAGAAGCATTAAGCATGACAATTAATGAACGTAAGCTACAGAATCACCAGAAAGAGAGATCATCATGAAAATACAGGACCATTACCAAAATAGAGCGTAGGTGTATACGGAATATATAAGAAATATTAAAGAGAGAATTTTTCAAAAGTTGTAAGTGAACAGACCAGAACGGTAAATAAAACAAGCAAACAATATAAAATCCAGCACCAACAACTTTGTAGGAGTCTACAAAATACCTTGTAATTGTAACTATCTACATACTCAAACTGGTGGGAAATTAATTACCTGATTTAAATATCACATATAAAAAATAAAAGAAAATGCGTACTTTCACCTAACACTCGGAATAAACCAGCGATAATTTATATATATATATATGTTTAAAGCTTTTACAAAATAATATATTGATAAATAAGGATATATGAGATAAAATATATTAAAAGGACCACATTTAATTTATGGTACCAAAATTGTCACCCAAATATGACCCACTGATGCTGCTTTATTTCGAAACAGAAAGAAACTCCTCTATCCATAAATCATACTTATTTCGGTTACAAATGCTTTGGAGTCCTTTCTTGTAAGACTGTCACGACATATGAGTAAATGTTATCTCAGGGGAAACGTAGTTAACAGAAACCTGTAGACATGGTAGAAACTGTTGTTCGCAAGCAGTTAGTGTGATAGTATTCATTAGAGTTTCGCTTAATTCAATGGGAATGCCATTTCAATATAGAGCTTGAAAATTTTTTCAGGGGAAGAAAAGTATTTAGTTTATTTCCTTTACCCGTTCATCGGAGGTTGGAACAACCAACATATGTTGGTGACTGTTTATTTCCAGTTATTTTTTTTCGTTGAATATATAACGTGGGAACATTTCTCAACAGCCCATGTTTCAAGTTTGAACTTTATTTTGCTCATGTTTCTGCCAGAAAAAAAATATTTGTTTGCAGAGTGCAGGTAATTTCATTTTCATGACACCACATTTTTCCAAATAAAATTTTTCTCTTGATTTTCCGACTGCCAGAACAATGCTGTGAGTCTAAATGCGTATCTTTTGGACAGCCTTTGTAGAGCTGTATGCGGTAAGTATATACTGTAACAGAAAGTTAGTAACAAAACTGCTACGAAAATGATTTCCCCAGTGTGCTAATACAAAATAATTTCTAGTATTTTCTGAAACAAAATATTCCAGTGCGAGTGATTCACAGAGTTGGCAAATTATAATGAAACTGATTGCATTGAATGTATGCGTAACCTAAACATAATTTATTACTTACCTTATTTTTAAAAAAAGTATCTTGCATGCGAGTTCATACAATTAACCTTTATGTTGTCGGTAGTCACAGACACAGAATATTAATGTCTGTTGACGATTGAAAGAAATACTTTTAATTTTATTATGTTCACAAGACATATAATCAGTAGTAGGTTAGTCATAAGAAGTAATATAGTCCAATTTAATGTGATTCCTGGTGTAGAAAATAAAATTTTAGAGGCGAAAATTTGTTTCCTTACGTGACACCGAAAACAGTGTGTTTGCCAGTTATTAACTTGTTTGGTCACGCGTGTCTCTTTATCAAATAAAGAATTTTACTCCTGTAATATGTGTACTATATTTGTTCCATATTTGCTTCTTGTAATCTGTAAGTAAGATAATGTGGATTATATCAACATCAAACCATCATGTACCAAAGGTTAGGTAAGTTACACAAATCAGATCAACAACACGGAATCCAAGGCTACGTGAAGTGTCTGTAGTAAATGTCTTAACTGTGACATATTACCTCAAAGGTGAACCTGGTGGCTAAAATGGATAAGTATCTATCATTTGTCAACAAGTAAATTTATTTTATTTATATTTTATTCATTATTTTTTTAATGTTTTATATGTACTTGTCAATGTAAAATTAATATTTTTTATTTTATTCAGGATGAAGAAGAAATAAAAAAAAAACACAAGTGCATTTTAAACCAATTATTTGTCATCAAAGTTAAATATAAAAAAATTCTGGATGTATACACTAACACAGGTTGGTATAGGCCTAAGACTTACGAACATAATCGCTTCGATATTCCAAGTTCAGCAATAAAAACCAATTGGACATCCAAAATGAATCAAAGTTTACATATTTATAATCAGGGGCCATTTCGAAAAGGCAGTTCCAAAACATTTCATAGATGTCATAATTGTTTCCGAAGTAAATTATTTCGCATATCAGAACTTATGATTTGGTGGGTAGCGTGCATAATAATGCAGCCAAACTAAAAATTATCCTCCTAAACTTGTCTCGACTCAAACCCACGAGTTCAGCACGGTAGTCATACGAGTAAACGCTACTATACGCTGTTCGTGGCTAATTGAATACTTTTGAAATCACCCTTTGATCTGTTCCTATGTGGAGAGGTAAACTGGCATGTATTGTAACATCACCCTTTGATCTGTTCCTATATGGAGAGGTAAACCAGCGTATATTGTAACAAGCAAACGGACTGGCACTGGCCCAGTAAAGTTGATAACGAACCACGGCAAAGTAGTTCCAATTTTTAACGTTGAATTATAACTGGTGCACTGTAAAATATAATTGTGTAATTGTACACTAAATGTATGTATCAGCAGTGTCTCAAATGACATCGGTATATTATTTTACACATACAAGTAAATTTATCCTACAAATTAGTAAATTAACACATATTTTGTACAACTAAGTTGGCATAGAATTATGTGAAATTACTACTACTATGTAGCGGAAAATAAACTGCAACATTCGTGTATTTTCTCTCCACAAGTAAATTCACACAGATATTACAATAGTAATCTCATCACTGTACATGAGTTTTTTCTCACTAACAAAAATGTAAAACCGCAGTTTAACTGTAATTGTAATTACACTATTTGTGTGAATTTTTCACTGTTTTACTAAGCAATTTTACCGTCAGCATATGTTCTTTTATAACTGCGTCATGTTATTTCAGAAAATTTGTATATGTATTTTTATAATTTTCAGGTTATTTTGCTACGTTTTGTAACTTGGTAGTTTAACAGAGTTATAAAAAGCTATTTTTCTAAAATGTGGGTAACAGGTGACTTCAGAAATTTTTTCTATCCTACCCTATCGCTAAGTGTTGAGAGTAATCCCGAAGGTAGGGCGGAGATAATCGCGTCTCAGGGCGGACCCCTTACGCCTACAAGGGGAGGAAATCATGCAAGGAGACATGCATTGCTTCAGAGAGGGATTGGGCAGCCATGGCCGCAATTGGGGCTATGACTACCTCCATGAGTGTACTTAAAGTGAACCTACAACTAAGAAGAGAAGAGGAAACACCGACATATCACTGTAAAAACCCGTTCGACAGAGTAAAATTCAAAAGCATTAAGGCATTAAAATATAAATGCTACGGGAGACAGAATGTTTGGAATGCATTCGCTTTATCAGTATGGTTGAAATGCTGTAGAAGAAAGGGGCCACTGTATATAGAATTTTCATTGATTCTGCACTGGCTTAACCCACAGTGATGCTTACACATCGCTCTGGTGAGGGAAGTTGCGCTATTGGGCCTACCCCCCCCCCCCCGAATCGATTGACTTAAGCCACCGACCGTCATATTATGCTACCGAAGATGGCGTGTGTCGTGAGACTGGGAGTCTAGGCTCCCATAACCCACTAGGTGATTGTAAAAACAAATACACCCTGGCACTTGGCCTAATCGCGGGGGCTGTGTAAGTGTATTTCTAGAACACCGGGACCACATTTAGGCTGTTTTAGTTTTTTTCGCCTATTTTATGTAAATTTACGTGTTTGTGTTGTCGGCGGGGGAGGGAAGCTCCCCATCCAGCCTCCCGGCTGGAGTGGCTGTGAGTGTCCTGATGTCTGTCTAACGTGTTGTTCTGTTGTATGCAAGTGTGCTAGTTAAATCTCGCGTGTAGTGTGCGAGTCCCTAGTCTCCCAGAGCAGCCCACGGTGTACGTTTAATCGTTTCAACGTGTAGTGACATTAGAAAGAAAAATCAGTGTTAGTACAATACAATACTATATGGCGGGGGGTGGGGCTTGGGATCGCAGTTTGCCAGACTCGAGTCAAAGCAGAGCCCCCCTCCACCTCTCCAACTCTTCAAAGAGTTTCGTCTTCTTCACGACCTGAAACTGACTATCAAGTCGGTGCGTAAGTAAGTAATAGTGTTTGTAGCATATATAAGTATGTCTATTTGAGATATATTTTATATTAAGTAATAGCATATAGAAAAATATACTTGTTATATTTTGTATATTTTTATGTGTTTTCTGTATTTTGAATTCTTTATTATTTTATCTACTTTTTATTTTTATTATTTTTGCTATTTAAAAGTCAATTAGCTAAGCTAGGTTAAGTAAATTAATATAAGCTAGTTTGGATTAGCCACCCGACCCCTACCTCGACTGGCATGTGTGTGTCTCGACTTGCAAGACGAATGGGGGTTGGGGCCTATTCCCCACTTTTCACGAGTTCCCACATAACCAGCTTGGGCAGAGCGTCCTATTTAACCAGTGCAGCGTGCCTTAAATCGAAGGTTTTGGTTCGGGGAATTTTTTTAGTTGGTGGTGTCCTCAAATGTTTGTTCGTTTAGTGTGGTCAAGAGACGAAGTGCTGTGAGATGAAACGTCTGCTTCTCATGCAGTGTTGTCAAGGCTTCCGCCTGTGTGATTATGGGCCTTAAATGGTCCAGTAGTGTTACGAATTGTATTTCACGCAGAAAAGCGGCCAGTTCTTGCAATTCTGAGAACATGGCCGCGTTTTCTGTTGTGTTGTTGTCCCGTCTCCCGTGTCTTCGTAACTTGTCCCTCTGCTGTTGTGTGGGTGCTTGTTCCCTGTGTGTATTTCTCTGTTCAGTCTGTATTTTCTGGGATATGAAGAGCAGGATATTCAGCCTTTGACTGAATGTTTGGTCACGTATTTTGTCGGATTTCTTGCCTACTGTTTTGAATTTGTTTGTTGGGTTTAAATTCCAACCTTTGTTTGCGTGTGTAAATGTGCTTTTGGATCGCTTCACACTGTTTCCATACAGCCGAGTGTCCTGTATATTTGCACAGTGCACATTTCTACAGTACTCTGTCCTGTTCTTTTAAAGCACAAGCTGCCTTTGTGTGCTCTCCCGTACACAAAGCACAGACTGGCCGAAGTGTGCCGTCTTTTTGGGGCGTGGCCCAGCGCACATCGCATGCGCTGCACCGCATACTCAGCGCGGTGTTTAAACAATTCTATGCGAACTGATGGGTACTAAAGTGTGCGGATTTTTAGAATGTCGAGCTCTTCGTGTTTATGTGCAACAGTCCCGAAGACTACAGGTGTGTCAGCTAATGTTCGGAATTTCCATTGACGAATAAACCTAAGACCATATTGTATGAGCTCTTTCCTAAGGTGTGTTTTTGCATTATGTGTTAGCTCTTTTATGAATATTTTAATTGGCCTTTCGTCTTTCGCCGCGTGTGTGTGGCAGTGTATGTAATTCTTCTGAAGGAAACTGCAGATAAGGAAATGCTTCTCCTCCATGACAAATGCCCTCAGGTGTTGTCTGTTAGTGACTGTTATTTTTACAAGAAATTCTTCGCTCCAACTGACCAACCAGCGATTTTAATACCGAAGTGTTAGGAACACGTTTACACGTGTTACAGCTGTGTTACTGCTGTCCTGACTGTCTTCTGAAATATTTTCCTCTCTTAGGGAGGAAAAGGAATAGTTTGTTTGAACAACTTCATGAATTTTGAGCCTCGTTCCCTACTTATGCTGTGCGTTTCTTTTTAGGCGTGTGCCAGTCTGTATGGCGATGTGTGCAATGCTGTTTCGTGTCCGAGGTATCAGAGGAAGGAGCAAGATGTACAGCAGTTACCTTTCGTATATTATCTCCCCCTTCCGACTCCCCGTCGGGTTGTCGAGTCGTTGTCGACTCGCCTATCCCCCAAAACCTCGGTGGCTGACCAGTTGCTTTTAGTAGACTATACTCCCAGCACCGAGGCCTGATTCGAAGTGAATGAAGTGATAAAATAAGTAGTTATATACGAAAGCCAGCATATCCCATCAGCGGACGATAAAGATTTCCTTTTTAAGACACAAAAGGAGTTCGAAGTAGTTCTACTCCCTACCGCTAGATCGCATGTTATGAACAAATACTTGTAGCCATACTTCAATTCACAGGAATATTAGCGCATAATTACAAAAAATGTACTCGTTTTAACAAATTGCACATAAAATTGTAAAACTACCACAATTTTGTATGCGTAAATATACACTCGCAGACACTCCATAATATAATGCAAGTTTACACACACACGGTCATTGTAAAATTACACAATTGAAGATGTACGACTATACTGAAATAGGGTGTTTATACAGTGACCATCTAGCAGTGAAAATATATCACTTAAGATTTTAACATATTGAGTGGGTGTATTTTTACACATACTTCAAAATGTCTAAATTATCAAGAACATTTTATTCATTAAGCAATACATTCATGCATTTTCACCAGACATGTAGTACTCTGTATTAATAAAAAGAATTGTGTAAAATTACACGTACTATAGTTGGTTTACAAACTGCAGATATAAAATGTAAAATTAGCAAAACTTTTTATGTGTAAATTTACACTTTTTTTTACAGTTTAGGTGAACATTTGTGAATAATGAAATGTTATTTTTCTTTCTGGGTTTTAATGAATGTAAGAGTAACATTGGTTAAATTTGTACAATTTTTACTTTTATAGTAATTTCACTATTGCACTTAACCGACGCATGAATACAGTCAGGCCCATGGCAGAGTTATTTTTTCTTATGGTGAAAGAATATAAACTTTGCATACAATATCGTTCTTAAGAAGGACGCTCAAAAGTGCTCATTTCATGGTTAACAGCACATACGTGCTTATCTGACAAGTTCTATGGAGGTTGCGTGTTGAATTTCGGCTGGAAGAACAAGAAATATTTCATCCCAAGTGACCGAATCTTCAGTCCAGGCAAACGCAAATGGAGATACTTGAGATTGAATTTAGTTTCTAGTAATAATTTTAAAATTTTTAACTAATCTCAATGAAAAAGGAAGCAAAAATAATACCCAATGGTTTTATGTTCCCACTCGATACAAAAGACAGGTTGTTTATTTATTACGTATAAATATCAACACTTAAAGTTTTCCTTATTAAAAACATGAACACGATAAAATTTAAAGTTATATTTGGTGACTAGAGAAAATAAAATGTTACGTACGGCAACCTAATAAGAGTTGCTATTATTTTCTAATTTTGAGGTTTTTATGATTGAAGCGATATATTTATTCACTTTACCGACATGTCATTCGTATTCTACAGAAACATCGTAGCACATATTTGCATTTTCCAGGAAGCTAAACACTGACGCTCTTCAGAGTGGCATAGCCTTTAATACTTTTATATAATGATTATCTGCCTTTACTAGTTAAAATACTGGGACGTATTAGTATTTATTTTTATTTTCTAGCTCTCAAAATGCTTCTATTTGCTGCAACACCTTATACGTTCTTAAATGTACACACAGGTGAGAATGTCGTGTGTACAAAATATTTTGTGCTAGGTTAGTGATAAAATGCTGCTGTCTAATCAGAAGAGGAGGTCAACACGAATTGGGAACAGCAATTCCGAAAGGTTCTGTGGTAGGCAAGGTCCGTTGGCGAGGCGGGTGTGGGAGAGACGAAGCGATAGAAGAATTGGAAAGGGGGGGAGGGGGATTGAGTACAAGTGCTTGCAAATTAGGCAAATCAACCATCGTAAACGACGCAGCGAGGCTGAACAACGTATCCAGGTCAACACCGCGATCTGCGCGCCCTCACGGGTAAATACGCCCAGGGATTTCAATTGCCAATCGACGCCCGGGCAAGATTTGAGTACATTACACGGACTGATGGAGGGGGGAAGGGGGTTGAAGGAAATTAGTTAGCGGGGAGACCACATGGTACGGACGGTAAACTAGATTTTCTCGGCGCGGTGAACCAGTACAGTCAATAGAGACTCAAAAACTTCACGTCCATCAGGCTGGACTTCAAAATCCTGTGCACATACGAGTGTCGAAAATTTGTTCCCTTTCTATATCGCCTGTCGTGGCGGAGGGAGAACTGTTGCAGAATTGTAGTAAGAGTAAGTGATTGAAGAGATTTGGGCGGCTCTTAACAGCGAGGTCTTGAGAGCCGTTGAGGGTAAATGAAGTGAATATGGAGCGGAGCTGGCATGAAGGGGAGGGGGAAACGGGACATCCCGGAGAAAAGCCGTCGACCATCGGCATCTCTTTGTTTCAAATTTACTTTGCTTCACATTATACGACATGCAAGTCTTGTGCTTACCATTGCAGGAGAGGGGGGAGCAAACCTACACCCCTTGTATTGACAGCCCAGCATGCTAACCATTATTCCACTGTGTATTCTTATGTTTAGGTGAAATAATTCTGTATATATTCTAACTTGAATTATTGGCAAAAACTAATAGCCTATAATATAAATTACACCAGTTATTCCATAGCCTTAAAATATACCATGCGAACAAATCCGGTTTTAAAAAGATACAGGTAAAAAAAGCTGTCGAGAGAAATCTTCCTACATGAATCGCGATATGACCTCAAATACTTGCCTTAGATGTAATATTTCGCAGTATGTATGCCACCCGGATGCTATTCATCTGTTTTGTAATGCAGTCTCACATTATGAATATGTTGGTGATGTGAAATAACAAAAACCCTTCAATGTTAATTTTCTAAAGGTGGTTAGATATATATATTTTTTTAACTTCTTGTTTTTATTATGTGGAGTCATACATATAAACAATATTTATGTCAAATTATTCAATACCAGTCATTGTATTTACAGCATCTTGCCATAAATATTGCATCCACTATATTTACAAATAATCTATAATTATATTGGAAATCACCATATAAACGTATATGTGTGTGCGTAGTTTGAAGAAGCTATCAGCGAAAAGTGGTAGCCATAAAAATTCTCATAATATGACAAATGGCACCAGGAATGGTCCATCGATGTACAACTTCACAGCCATCAAAAAGGACTGTAGATGGCTACCCATAATTTTACCAGCAATAAATATGGGTTATGTGCGGCCATTACTGAAATATAGTTTGTAAGCCATTTATGGGCCATTAATAAGTCACCTGCTCTCAAACATCAGTTTCATTTCCATCAAGGTTCCATCAGTGGGCCATAAATGACATGTCACGTGTCCTGTTGCCAGCAGTCAGCCATAACAGGGTCATTAGTGTAAACCCATAAGCATTCAGTGCCAGCAGTCATCCAGCAATGCCAGCAGTAAAATCACAGTCGGCCGACTGTGGTTTGCTACATGGGATGGTCGAATCAGTTGTATACACATGTTTGTTTGGTTGTATTAGAAAATTTCCGGATACAGTATGGAAGGTAACCTCTGTCCCGACCAAGTATTCGGGCTTGGCATACGTCATTTATGGAAACAGGAAGTGTTCTCCATAAACAGGGGGGGGGGGGGGTCGCCCATCTGTATCAGATACCACCGTGGACAAGGTACGGGAGGCGTTTGCAAGGAGTACGACAAAATCTGTGCGTACGGCGGCCAGACAGTTGTAAATGCCACGATCAACAGTGCACAAAGTCTTGCATACGAAGTTACGAATTTATGCCTACAAGGTTCAGCTGCTTCAGGCACTAAAGCCTGCGGACAAACCTCAGCGCGAACATTTTGCAGCGGAGATGCTCGCCAAGACTGACGCAATGACTTCCTGAAAACGATTTGTTTCTCCGATGAGTCAACGTTTCATCTATCAGGCAAACTGAATAGACATAACGTTCGTATTTGGGGATCAGAGCGTCCTCATGTGGCATGTGAAATGGAAAGAGACAGTACAGTTCCAAAGTCAACGTGTGGTGTGGGCTTATGCACAATTGCACCATTGGTCCATTCTTTTTCATCTAGTCTATCGTCAATAGTGGTGTTTCCCTGGACATGTTACAGGAGTTTGCCGCGCCACAATTGTAACACCTACAACCTGACGTCTTCTTTCAGCAGGATGGGGCAACGCCTCACTGTTCCCTAATTGTCCGTCAATTTCTGAATGAAACATTTCCGGATAGGTGTATTGGACGCAATGGTCCGATTCGGTGGTCGTTACGATCACCTGACACAACACCACTCGACTCCTTCTTATGGGGTTTTGTCAAGGACCACGTGTACCGAACCAAGGTTACAAACCTACAGGACTTGAAGACACGCATTCGCAATGTATTTGAACATGTCACCATGGATATGCTGGGGCGTACATGGCAAGAAATCGAATACCGGCTGGACGTTGTCCGTGCCACTAGGGGGTGCACACATTGACGTGTATGAATGAAGGAACAAAACTTTATGAGTTATGTTGTCACATGTTAAAAACTGTTCGTTATTATCTAGTCTAGTTTTCCAGTCATTAACGCCTAAAGTTGTAAAGATAATTTATGGACAACCAGTAGTATTTCACCAGTTGGAAAGAACATTTTTGGTATGTTATGCGCCGATAGGTTGGTTTTATTAACCTCGCTAATATAGTCATGTAATACTGCATTAGCTTTTAACTATAATATTGCTATCAATTGATTTAAAAATAATTATAGCATTTGTAGCAGCACGAAGACTTACTTTTCACCTTCACCTGCGTTTCCTTTTAACCCGACCCACGAATGGCCATTGACCATTCTGTTGCCTTAGATGGCTTACAGGTCGAACTAGCTGGTCGACAAGTTTCAAGTCCATGGTGGTTGGGAATTAGCGTTAACTCGGAGCTTGGCCATCACCTAGCTTTGGGCCCTCTCCCCCCCCCCCCCCTCCCAGGCACCAGCCCTCCAGGCTCTTAGATGGCGACACACGGGAGCACTGCGACCAGCACCATAAATAAACAAGTGCGCATCCCTCAGGGGAAGGTTTCAGGATCCCTCCCCTCTCACACCCTTCTACGTACCACCCCAGCCCACAGACCACTCGGCCAGTCTCGATATCCCGTGGGAGACCCCGGACAAGGGAAGAGAGTGAGAGAGGGATAGAGAGAGAACGCGCGTGCGAGAGGTTTTGCAGCCGAGTGGAGGCGGCCAGGTGGACCTGGGGGCAGTGATTTATCCCACGAGGGGCGAAGTGTCCAGACGAATGTCCCGTGTAGTGGCGGCTAATCCCGGTACGGGGCCGGGGGGGGGGGGTGGAGAAAGAGCGGTCCTTACCCTCAGGAACATTAGTAATTAAAAGGAGCGGCTCTCTCCGGCTCGTGGCTTTAAGCCCAACGAGGACTGAGGAATGGCGAGAGAGAGAGAGAGAGAGAGAGGGAGAGAAAAAGTGAAAGCTAGTGTGTGTGAGTGTGTGTGTGTGTGTGTGTGTATGAGTTAGTAGAAATCTCTTCAACCTCCCTTCCCAGCTACCTGCCCCGGACATCAGACCATTGAATACGTCTGCGAAGGTTGAATTGCAAGTTACGGACTCTTCGACCACCCTTGAGAATGAGATTTAAGGGTGGATATTGTTTTTACCTCTGAGGATCTGGCAGAACAAACGTTCACAGCTACTACGAGAGGGCTTGAATACCGACACTTATCATTAAACTCTGCTGTGTTGACTGCTTCTGTAAATTCGTAATTAAAGTAATTGTTTTTTTTTACAGACACTGCAGTCCTATGTTGTCATGGCCCGGTGTCGCATGTTGAGTGGCCGTGATCATAATAAATATGCTATATTATTACAACTGATTTGTGTGTGGTTCAGTAATTGTTTTGTGCTAACGTGATTTTTAACCAAAGACTCTATATATAACGATAAGTCGTGTCCAGTTGTAAAAGAAAACGGAATTAGATTATATATATATATATATATATATATATATATATATATATATATATATAATTTTTATGCTATAATAATTTTATACCAACATTATGTACTAAATTATTGAGAAATTCTTTAACAATCACTTTTATGTCAGAATTTTTTTTTCATACTTATTTTACTGAAGTAAATCGATATTTAGTATGTTTGAATACTTCTTATAGCCCAACTTAAAGGACAACTATCGGAAATAAAGCAGTGTTTGAAACTCAGTTTATAATTTTTTTTAGTTCATTGTCGTTTATTGTGGTGCGATTTATATAATTAATTGTTTATCATCATCTGAAAATCATTTCAGAATAGGCACCATGAGAATGAGCCTACATATGCCGAAATAGGACTGTTATCCTTTATTCATAATTCAAATTTTAATATTGATAACTATTTTTACGTCGCCTTATATACATGTTAGAAAACGAAATTCCCGCGGTTTACGTATTTTTGGAGTAATTTGTTTTATTTTCTTAAAAAATCGCGCTATTACTTTACTATATTCTTCATTATTAGTTAGTGACGATAGGTGTACGGTTGTTTATTCACAAATTTCTAAATGTATCAGACTTATTTATGACCGACATGCTAGTCGCTAAATCTCAATTTCTCAGGACACTGGTCGTGATTGCTGAAATCAGTTGTGATATCGGAAACCACGGAAGCCCCCTCCACCGGCCAGTAAACTGAGACAACGCCGCCGATATAGGGCATCGTAGCCCGCGGGCAGTGTCTGATGTCGTCGGGCAATTGGAACGAAGATTACTGAAGAGTGTGTGTGTGTGTGTGTGTGTAGGTGGAACGTGGACTGAATTGAGGTGGGACTCTATAAAGGTGTGATATATACTTTACATTAAATATTGAAGCTGTCAAATATGGAAATATAATTTGTGAAGTAATTCAATACGTTTTGATATACTGCTTATTGCGACTGTTTAGTTATTTCATTGTATTAATTTCTTTGAGGATATTTCGAATTGTACAGATAAAATAGATTAATTGCAAATATCAAGTTGTTGAAATATATATTGTAAGATAGTTAGTTGAAAGTATCCTTAAAA
This sequence comes from Dryococelus australis, assembly GCA_029891345.1. Classification (NCBI taxonomy): domain Eukaryota; kingdom Metazoa; phylum Arthropoda; class Insecta; order Phasmatodea; family Phasmatidae; genus Dryococelus; species Dryococelus australis. Next base: position 23,978,976 of record CM056996.1, on the reverse strand, counting down.
GGAAATAGGTGAAGCCGACGTGAATATGTTTTCTATCGATAGGTGTTGTGGCGATTGTATTGTCACGAGTGTTTTTTGGTTGCAATTGTCTAAGTTGGTAACCTAGCGTGGGCGAGTTTTGGTTTTTACCAAACTCTTTACACTTTTAAATCGTATTTTAATATAAGATTTTATCATGGTTTAATAATTTACGATCGCGGTCACGTAATTTTTATTTGTTTTTACACTTAAGCTACCTTTTATGTTAACGTATGTATTTATAATTATTCACTGTCCAGCTGAGCGTGACCGATGATTTTCTTTGCATTCTAGTGTGCGTTTTACGTGGCCATCGTTCGCAGCGCGCGGGTGATGGCCTCGGTTCGAGGTATGTTGCTTGCTAGGCTTGCCGCGAGGTGCAGCGTCAGTGCATAACAGTTGTTTTTGCTTCGCGTGGCGGAACGGGAAGCTATGGCACAATGTCCCCGCGGCGCAACTGCGGATCGACGGTTGCGGGTCAGCGAACGGCGCTGAAGACTCCGGTGTGCTGTTGGGCGACAAGTTTGCTACGTTATCGCACCGCGCATCAAAGTGTGTAGCCTCCGCGGGCTTTGCAAACGATTTCTGCGTGCATTCGCGCAGCGCTCGTGAAGGCCGAGGCCCGAATCGTCGCGTCACGTTCGTAGCTGCCGCGCGCGCCTGGGCGAGTTGAGGTGACGGGGAAACGAATAGCGCGTGATTTGTGAAGGATTTACTTTGCCACGCCCGCCGAGTGGGCGGACGTTCGTCGTCGCCCATGGAGACTTGGCTTGAGGCGCACAGCGGGCTGCAAGGCCTCAGGGATCGCCGCTGCTAAGGACGCCAGGAAGTTTGCATCCACGGATTCTTCGGCCAGCTGAAATACGGTTCTGTGCCTTGCCCGAGGGCGTCGCAGGTGTTTACCCTCGGAAATGTTCCCCGGTTTTGACTTAGATTATTCACTCGCGCTGCCTACGACCGGCGACTGCTTTCACGTGTGTGCAAGTGTCGTATGTTTTAATCAGTGTTTTCATATCAACTTTTTGGCCTTCGGCTCTAGTGCGCGATTTGTATTTTCTTTATGATGCAATTTATTAATTGTCACCTTATTAGTGCTAAAGTTCACCTTTTACGCAAGTGAAGTCGAAGTACTACACGAATGATATTTCCAGTAACTGCCAATAAGTGAACAGTAAAGTTAATTACGCCGAGTGTCTGTTAGTAGTTTCACTTACCCATCCTACTCTTAATTGAAAATTATCTGAGAGAATAATTAATGCATTTTCACACGAATACAAGTGCCTTAAATTTAATATATCTTATATGAATATATTCATAGGGTGCAATAGCAACAAGGGGTGTTTGAAGACGAGCACATCTTGTTCCTTGAATTATAGTAAATATTCGGAGGGGCTAATTACCAGTCAGTTAGTGTTGATGTACCGGAGCCCTGAACGGACAAGGGTGTCTCATTGTGGCTACGGGTGGCTACTTAAGACTAGTTTACTGCAAAGGAAAAAGAATATTTGCGCGCACAGTTAGGTATGTGCGAAGTGACCCGACGTTGTGTCACTAGTGCTAGACGAAGGTAACAGGTCTTACAGTGTAATGTAGTCGCGAAATATTTCCAACAAACTTCACTTATCTCAGTTATCGGTTAATGCGTAGTTTAGTACTAATGTACAGTCGTGATAAAATACAAGCAAGGACATACAACCTAGCGCCAACGCCGCGGATAGTTACCGTAGCATATAACTAACACAGAAACACTGCGTTTTAAGTAAACGGAGCACGCGTGATGTTCTCCATTTGAAATTCAAATGTGATGATTTGAACAAACTGGAGATGAAAGAAACATGCGAACAACTACCAAAGCATATTTGACTGTGCAATTTTTAACTATCCATCGGCTTTAAACTGCAACCTCACCCTCCGCCAGTACATCCCAGATCAATAATCTCTTAATTCCGCAACGCTATTACCATCAGCCAGCGATATATATTCACTAGGAGCCCCAATTCGCTTTGAAACGCTAAAATTTTCCGAAATGTAAACATTATTAAACGGATTACGAGAGATTTCGCGCGCAGTTCGTTTTCACACCCGTATATGGCGAAAAATCCGTTTATCGATCAGTTTCAATTCATCCAGCCAGGAAATAATGTGGCGGCTAAGAGATAAATCTGAGCATTGTGGCGAAATTCAATTAATATTGGATTTAGGCAGGATTTTAATTTTTCTGGCTTCCAATTTCGATTCGGGATGCGCCCACGTCATCAATACCTGTCGCTTTGCGCATATCGTTCAGTTGCAAAATGAATATTTTCATGGGAGTATCACACTGCTTTTTGCTTTTATACTACTAGAAAATATAAACGATTATTTGGACGATATGTAGGCTAGGTTAAATATATCAGGGATCGACAAAAATATTTTCTTTTTCTAAATATTTATAAATGAATAGCAGCTGAGTTATTTCATATGGCATAAGTCTCACTTTATTCTGCAGTAATTTCGTATTTTGTGTTCTTTAGAAACGTCGACAAATTTCTTGAACAAGAGTGAATAAAATAACTTTGACTTACGTACTTCTTCATGTGTGCAGAATAGGCAGTATTGTGTCTGTCAAATGTATATTTGGATACTGTAAGCGGATTAAAATCGCAAAAGTGATTTCTGTAAACTACAGATGCTCTGCGTATTTATCGGTTGGAACCACCATGTTAAGTTTTCTGGGTCACAATATAAAAAATGTTCTGCGAATTATCAGTATACTTCATCAAGAATTAATACATTCAAGTTATTATGAGATTAGCAGGGAGTGATAATGTAGGTTAGTTTTCCTCAACGAATTATTTAAACTCAAATTACAATCATGCCAAGGTCAGGAATATTTCCAGTATGGAACTGAGTTCTAATGGCAGATTATAAGTTGTGCTAGAGATTAAAAATAAAGATTCCAATTCTTCGAAAGAAAATAATATATAACAGTGTTAATATTTATCTAAAGGGCATATTAAATAACAGTGACTAGATTTTAAACGTTTTAAAAGTCTGCTTTCGATTACAAACAATATTAAAAGTAAATATGGCAGAAAATTTGGAAGTGGGAATTGTTCGCATTAGAGGTTATTATAAAAAAAAAAAAAACTATTTCTGTATGGAAGTGAGCAACTTAATACAGATGTACAATAAATAAAGTCATAGCGCAGGTTACATTCCTTAAAACAATTGAAATTTTTTTTTTCGTTAACCGTTGGCATAAAGAAAATAAAACGGAAGTGACTTTATTCGAAACCAGCTGCACTAGAGAAATCGTTATCAAACTTCCACAAATATTTAATTCATTCAAAAAATTTGAATTCTGCAGATATATTTTATTATTGTAAAGTATATTTCCAGAACGATAAGTGATAGCAACTGTCGAAGTGTGTTTCATATATTTCAAACAGGATATTGCAAAAATTCTAATACGAAATTCCTATAGACGTACTAAACTTCATGAAAATTTCATAATAATAATAATTAATTAATCAAATCACCAATGAATATAATATAAAGATGTATTAATTTCCAGAGGATATAGGCATTTAGTTACAAAGCACCAAGTATGACTTCATTGTTTATATTCTTTGATTGTATAGCTACAGGATTATTACGGAGTCTGGGTTGGTACATTTAAGCCTGATCTGCCAGTAAACGCTCGAGTCAAGAAATCCTACGTCAGTTGTAGAAAACATAAAGTCTGAATAAAGGATATGAAGGCATTTGATTGTTCGCAGTAACCGATTTCTTTCGAAATACCTGCTAATTACATCTTTTAAACCATATGTGTCTACGACGTATCAAAAATAACATTGTGTTATGAATTTATTTCACTTAATTCATACATAAAAGGGGCTATAGAAGAGTAGCATATTACAACTTGGAGTTAGGTAGAGCACAAAAGTATAAGTTGGGGAGTTATGGAACATTAAAAACTATACAACAATTTAACTACATGCAATACTGGCTCTAATCTTCTGCTGGGAACGGACAGCATGGCAACTTGCGGATTTGCGACGAGTGGTGTTCAACGACGAGTCACGGTTCTGTCTGGATACAGAAGACAGCCGATTTCGAGTCTGGAGATGTCCTGGCCAGCGCCGTGATCCACGCTTCATTGCAGAGCAACACACCGCCCCAACGAGAGATGTTATTTTTTACGACTCCAGCGCCCCACGGGTGGTGATTGAAGGAACCCTGATGGAAAGACAATATGTCCCGGAAATTCTGCAACCGTGTGCTCTCTCCTCGTGCAGCTTGAAACCCCTATTTTTCCAGCAGGATAATGTATGGCCTCACACAGAACGGTATCTATGGCCTTTATTTGCGACTTCAACATGCCTCCTTGGCCAGTGAGGTCTCCAAACCTCTCGCATATCAAAAACATTTAGGACCAGATTAGATGGAAACTTCGGCCAGTGATAACTACTGTATATTTAGGGGGTTGGTTGCTCAAGCTATGGCAGCATCTTCCACAGGAGAACATCCGATATCTGTATGCTCCATGCCCGACCCTATCACAATTTGTATCCATGCTACGGTTGATCCAACACCATACTAAGTGCATCCTGCAAGTTTTGGCCCCTGCAATATATGCTTAGTGTAGCACAATATTTTGAATTTTTCTGTATACACACTACCATGTCCTGTGGCTGTACCTTCTTACGTGCCACAACGATGGCAAGTCCAAGAAATTTTTTTTTTTTTTGTAATTAAGTGTATATTAAATATCTCAGTTTCATTTATGTAATTTTGTACCATGAATGATGTGTAGGTAGTGAATTTACAAAATGGCATCGCATTAGAGTACTGTAGTGCTGCCACCCTTTGTAACATTTTGTGCTCTAATATTACCTGTTTGTAAATTATAGATATGTGTTTACTATTTTATGTCACGACTTTTAACGTTTTTTAAAATTGACTTATTTATAAAATATACTAAAAATTATTTAATTAGTTGTTTCATTTGTGAAATATTTATTTTGCCTTTAGTTTTACAAATTAAAGTTCAAAATTCTAAACTTACTGTTTTAATAATATTTATCAGTCTGTGTTTCATGTTCTGGTCTATATTCCACAGAAGTGTTTCATATGAAGATTCTAATATTTTTAATTATGTGTTTACACAGTTCCGTTTCCATAAGATTTCATGGAAATATAATTAATTCTAGTAATTAAGTTTATCTATATTCTACTGATTTTTAATGTTTATTTTAGACTGTATTTATTTAGGATCATATGAATAGCTCTAAACTCATATTTTTTTTAGGCCTGTGAATTTCGTTTGTTCCTTTGCATCTTGTTTTGGATATAGATCTAGAGTCGGTGTTCAGAGTGGCTGTTGCCCTTAATGGTCGGGTGTTTTCGCAGGCTCCTCTGGTTCACTGCTCTGAGTCGGTCCTCAGGGGTTGTAAACTCGGTCGTAAAGAATATTTGTTTGATTATGTAGAGAATGTCTATTTATCATGTTTATTGTTGTTCTAATTAGTGAATTTTGCCATTTAAGTATATTTTGTTGTACGTTGAAACTTGCTTGGTTTGAATTTTGTTTTAGTTGTCGCGCACTATCGGTGATTCTCCTGTGGAATGTGCATGCTGTGTGGAGATCACCATGGTGACTGTTCTCCCCATAGTGTTAGCCGCAGTGGGCGGCGCGATTCTTCAGCTGCTTCTGCTGGGTTCCGTGTTTCTGGTCTTCTGCTTGGCGAGACTGCTATGTGCACGAGGTGTTTTCTCCTGGTTCAATGTAGTGTTTGGTTTTTCTTTTCTTGCTGTTTGTTGTTCACTATTTTGATTTCTTAAATTGTAACTTTTAAAATTTCTTGCCGATTTGAATATTATAGCCTTTTCTCCGATTTTGAATTCGGTTTAAGGCATAAGTCTACTGTTTCTCTATTCCTAAAATTTATCATATTAAATGGGTTTTTAATTTTTTGCACAGTTTTTTCACAACAGACTGCATGATGCACCACGTGGAATGCTGATGTCGTGGTACAGCTCTCAGCACCGCATTTTGTAGACGGTGTTTCAGTGCTTACACCGATACGACTCCGACAGTAAATAGCGGACCGACTCGCGAGTCTCACGGTGGGTATAGAAATCAGTATTAGTGTACTGATCGCTTTAATTCCCTCCGAATCGACTATCCGAGAGCCAAGTACAATTTACCAGGTAACAGATAATGTGATATGATAGATGCGCAGGTTCATTGCCCCACACAACCTTGCAAACACAGTGAGGCGTCTTATTTACGAAAGGATGCGGTCGCACTTGGCATGCGTTGCGGGCACATTTTTGAGAGCAGTGTTATGGGACAGTCCCACTTCGAGATGCCTTTTTCCATGAAGATTTGTAAACACTTTGGTAATAATCAGTCTGATAAATATTTATTTTTATTTCCTGTTCTTTTATTTTCGTCTATATTCTCAATTCACTTTACATAGTTTATTCCGATGTATGTTGAGCAACTTTGGTATGACATAGCTACTGCATTTCGTCATCGAATGCTTGGTGGCAAAACTAATTTCAACTTGTGACGTTTGACTTAAATTTCCTTATTTAATGAAGTGCATCTTTTGAGCTTTTTGTTTTGGTCTTGTTGCTGTTAATTTGGTATCCTTGTTTTTTTAATTTCTACCGCTTTCGGCGTGGAACTCGTCTAGTGTGGTTTTCTTGGATTTCGTTACACTGATCACTTATCGGGAGCTTAATACGCACACTAATTGCTAGCTTAGCTATTGGCAATCAGGACTTTTGTCTGGTATAGACGGTTCACGGTAAAATGGGCACTTTTCAAAGCCCTGCTTAAGGTTTATTTGTATACGCGTTGTGTGTTCTTCCACCTTATGTAAAAATTAACACTCCCACGTGCCTCATAACGTTATTCATGCGTCGGTCAAGTGAAACTGTGAAATTATTATAAAAGCAAATATTGTACAAAGTTGCTCATTTTAACACTTCTGGTGCAAAAAATATACAGAAAGCGAGAGAAATAACTTAAGTTATCACACATGGTTACCTAACACTTTTTATTCAACTTTAATATATGGAACTACCATCCCCTCCATCGTTACCAACTTTACTGGTCACTTGTCACTCACTGCGCCCGTTAAAACATATGCAAGTAGGAGCAGTGACTTTTTTCTATGGTTGATATCAAAAGTGCTCACTTTATCGAGAACAGCCTTTATTATGCATACGTCAGTTTTGAGAAAGTGTCCTATTTTTGTGTATTTTGTAAAAATGTCCGTGTGACTGTTATCCAGCACATTTTGTATTCATCCATGGCAATTGAACTTGCCGTGTTGTTTTAGGGTTATAAGAAGTTTTTTTTTTTGTCACACAGCTTAGTCTAATTTGCGGTCGAGGGATGTCCTAGGTCTGTTTCGACTCTAACTTACCCCTTGGGGGTTATTCTGATTGTACTGGGTATTTGTTAGCTCCGCTCTCCTTCTGTCACTGTCTGCTACTCTTGCAAACTACCTTTGTTATGGCTGAAGTCTCTTAGTATTTCAACTTGTCTGTTGGCTGCTGTATTTATTTACTTTTTTTTTACACCAGTTAAACTTCGAAGGCAGGAGTCTGTGCAATTTAAAAAAATGCGGTATTTTTTTAAATATATGTTAAACCACTTTTTCGGTAATTTGGTAGGTGCAACAATCACGAATATTATAATTCCTCATTACCATAAGTATTGTAATTAATTTGGTAAATACTACCTTTATTCCCAATTTGAGCGATATAAATTATATTTAACTATTAATAGAGGTTAGATTGTCCAGTATCTATGACATAACTTATAAGGCAAAGTTTTCTATACTTTGATTTGATTGTTTATCAGAACTTGTGAAGTGAGTTATTTATTGATCTCCTTTTTAGTTACTTACAGTTGATCTCATGTGTACTATTTTAATATTTGGGTTTTTAGATAGTCTTCAGTTTTCATTTCGTTGTCTGTTTTGAAAGTTAATTTCAGAATATTGTTAGTCGCTTGCGATTGTATTTCTGCACAACGTATGTTAGCTGTAGGTTGGTGAATTCCTGTGGCTGTTCTCCCCTTGCAGCTAGTCTCGCTCTCGCTTTCCTTTAGATGCATTTATCTGCAGATTCCAAGCGCAATCCTGCGCATTAACGTGAGAGTGAAAAAAAAAAGTGTATTTTCCGTTCAAGTTTCACCTTACTCTGCCTTTTTGTTCGGGAGTCTTCTGTTGTGGAAGGCCCACAATATCTTATGGCATAGTTTCTATAATTTCATTCATCCTCTGTTTGGTGTTTCTGTGTGTCCCGTATAGGTTTGTTCAAGCACTTTCTGTTCACTTGGTGAGTCAGTCAAGATAACATGTGGTTACTGTATTGTACAAGTTCTTTATGCTGCAATTTGGTTGTAAATTACCTGCTTTCGTTTCCGGTGGGCTGCATCTGCATGCATCTGTGCTGTGGACGATACTCACGTTCATTCAAGTCGTTCATCTACATTGACGGTAAAGGTATCTTTGTTTCTTTAATATGTGAACATTATAAGTGGAATATACCGGGTCAATCCAAAAGAAAGAGAATAATTCGAATTGTTATTCCCAACAAATTATAAAGGGCAGAATCACATACCGTACATAATTGTATAGCAGAATTTTTAAAGTTTCAGGGTCTTTTTATGCACTCAAAATAAGCACCTTTTGTGGGGCAGCAAACATCAAAACGGTATTCCATTTCTTGCCACGTACAAATCAACTGGTCCCTAGTTATTCAATTAACAGCTTCCTCAATGCCGTATCTCAGATCTTGAAGATAAACAGGTATAAACACTTTTCTTTTATGTACCCACACAGATAAAAATTGCACGGGGAAAGATCTGGTGACGTGGAGGCCATAGACAATAAAGATCATCTTGTCCACCTCTTTCAATCCATCGTCGTGGAATGGTATTGTTAATAATAATACTGGACCTCCAAGTGGAAGTAAAGTGGTGCACCATCTTGCATGGAAATAGTCATTAGAATCGTCTTGAATTTGGGGAAGCATCCAATTTAGTAGCATGTCCATAGACGATATTCCGGTCATAGTTTGCTGGGCTTGCAGAATTGTCACAAAAACATTCACGTTCGGCGAATCTCATTCATTTTCGACAACCACGCAAGAATTTTCGTTCTCCGTTCATGAAATCTTGATCCATCCGGAAAAGTGAGTCGTTCTGAGTAATTTTCCTCTTACTTAACCTGCAGATTTGCAGAGAAAAATTCGACCGATATTCATGATCACCGTGATGCAATGACTGTATTAACTGTATTTCTTTAATATTCAAATTGTCGAACTTTGCACACTTGTACATTTTTCCATTTACCCCTAGCAAATTTAATCTCAACACCTATTGTCACTTTCTAATTAGATTGAGAGATTTAGAAAGCTTATTTTAAGCTGGCAATTGTCAACGTACTTGGGATGTTTTTGATCTAAAGATAATTAGAATCCATGGTGTAATTGAGAGTCAATTTACTATAGCACTTTCTATTCTGACTTAAGAATTTTCAAGACCTGGACTTTAATGTTGTATTTCGAGGTATTTCTGTTCTCAATTACACGTATATAAATTTGTCAACTTTTTGCAAGAATAATAATAAATTGTTCAGTTTGTTATAGTTAAAATTTATGCAAGTGTTAGTAATGCGTAACACCAAGTACGGTCGTATTATTTATTGATGTTTAGTAAAATTGTTCTGGTTTTGTAAGTAATCCATAATTCAGTTATCTTATATATAATAATTTCATTGTGTTGTGTGCATGTAAATATACCCAATATAATTAATATAATAATATTGCTTCCTATATTTCTTTGTTGTTTGTAGGGCATTAAATTTAATGCATTTTTTGTGCCACATATTTCCGTTGTTTTATGCCTGTTTATTTTATTTGGTTTTGCCAAGGACTCGCATCGTTTATTTGTTTTTATTAAATAGTTATTCCATCATTGCCTTTTCGTCGTACATGTGTATATTTTCTATGACTGTCGTAAATCTAATGTGTACAAAATTGAATGAATTTAATTTAATGTGTATAAAATTTAAAGAATTTAATTTCAGTGGACTCAGATTTACATATTACGTTTAAAATAAACTTTTAGTCCTAGATGAAGGAAATTTTTACCCGACAAAGTTGTGTACATTACTAAACCAAGAAGGTTTTGTTGATGTGTGCCCAAATGTAAGCTAACAAAAGCAAAATTCTCGGTACTTCAGTGACCACTGTTAGGCAGAAGCCTCTTTCCTACTCTGTGGCGAGTGAATAACACTTATAAAGGACTCTGGGAGAATACAGGCTAACAAGTAGGTCACTACTGAACTTAGAAGGAAATATGCTGCAGTATGTTAACTTTAAAAACGTTATAAATTCCTTTGGTCAAGGGAAGGCTAGGAAGAAGATCATTTCGGAATAAAAATTGCGTTAATATTTAATTTATACTGAATAACTACCTGATACTTCTAGGGTATGGTAGCGCAAAAATAAGTAGGCCTAGACGACCCCCTTTTAGGGGTTTTCGGACCCAATGGGAGACCGAAGATCCATGAAGCGGTTTTAGGAAGGTGCGGCCCTAAAAGAGGCTGGAGCTCATTTTGGCATACGCAGCATTTTAAGTTGGGAAATGATCATACTTACGAAATTTTGTTCATATCCATCTAACGGCATAGATTTGAGATACACTATCCCGTTTTAAGGATTGGGGGGAGGGGGGTCGGACCCTATAAGGCCCGGAGCCTAATTTGGCCTTCGCAGTATTTTAAGTTGTGTACTGAAGTGCATACCTGCCAAATTTGGTCCAGATCTGTGGAACGGTATAAATTATAGATATACGATTCCATATTAGGGATATTGGGAAGTTTCGGGCCCAGTTATTTGGAGGGGGGCTGGGTGGAGCCTATTTTGTTCTACAAATTATTTTAAGCTTGTTACTGAGGACATATCTGCCAAATTTGGACACTATCCGGCCAACGGTGTAGAAATGAGATATACTAATCAATAACCCGTTTTAAGGATATTGGTGTTTTCGGGCCCAATGAGGGCAGAGGCCAGTTTTAGCTTACATATGAGGTATTTAAGTTAGGTACTGAAGGGCATCCCTATCAAATTCTGGTCCTAATCGTCGAAGGGTGTAAAATTCAGATACACGGCAACAATTAAAGGGTTTTGAAGCTTTCGGATCCAATGGGGAGACGGAATCCATTCCTGCCCACTTATTATTTAACATGGGTTCTGAAGTACATCCCTGCCAAATACGTGTTTGGTCTTGTTTTCTTTTGTTCCAATGGGGTTCGGGTCCCATTTTGGCCTTAAAAGTATTTAATTTGCCTACTGTATGGCATCCCTGCTCACTTTAGTCCAGACTCGTCCAACAGTGTAGAAATGAGATACACGACCCAATTTCCCATTTTAGGAATTTTGAGGGTCTTGGGCCCGATGAGGGCCGAATTCTCATGCAGACTTACACATTATTTTAAGCTGGGCGCATAAGGTTATTTACCTTCCTAATTTGGCGCAGAATTGTTTAAGAAACATTCATACAAACATACTTATTTAGATTATTGATAATTGTTATGTACTTTTATTGCAATGACATTTTATAAAGTAATGTAAAATGTAATGACGCATCTTAACTGGTTTCCATATATATTATCGATTTTAGAAACACTGTGATGTATAATGGAGTGAACAAGACACATCGTACTGTATTGCTAATTTTTGTTCTCGTTCTTTCTTTTCTGTGGCATTGCATATCTATATATAGAGGAGATTTTGACAATTTTGGGTTTTGTTTTGCTTTTTAAATGTATGCTAAAGAATATTAAAAATAAAGTGAGCACTGTTTAAGGTCCTGCTAAATTATTCCTTTCGGTCAGTTCTTATCTTTCCGACACTTTTTGAAATGAACATTGCCATGGGACTAATAAACACAGCATATGTATTTTATCACTCTCAAAAGTTTATGCCCGACGCTGCAATAGAATAAATTTATTATGCCGTTGGGAGGGCCTTAAAAACTGCTCAATTAAGAGTTTTTCTCTAAAAATGTGCATGCACTCCAAAGAAAAAAATTTACCCGAGAGTGAGGGGAGAATATGAAGTTTGAACACTACGTAAACTGGTATATGTACAGAATGGGGCTAGCACTGCTGATAAAAATATACATGTAGTAAGAGAGACTGAAAGATAGAGAAAAACAGCATTTAACATAAATGTCATGGCCCAGAGGAAGGTTAGATGCAATTCCTACAATTCAAAAGTTAAATTCTCATATTTAACTCGTAAAATTTATAATTGTGTAAAAAGTTAACTGAATCACTTAATTTTGGTATACTTTAACTATTACTTTAATAAAATTCTTATTTATATAACATATTTATAATATTTTGGTATAGTACATTATAGTACAATTAAAAAGAACGGGAAAGAGAGTTGGCTTCATCGGCCTACAGGTGCAAAAATGTGAAATCCGGCCTACAAGACATCCGAGGTATTCTGTAAAATAAGTAATGTAATTTATACATGGGACATCACGTCTTAAGCTCCGTAATATTAATAGCGGAGGTTCGAATTTATTAGGCAGTCGCGGTTCACGAGTTTTAAGCCATTTTAATCGCTAAAAATCTGCTGCATCTTAGTCAAAAATTCTGTAGAGAGCTGCTACGTCAGTGTAATTCAAATAAGTTGTCATCAATACCATCTGGAGTCATTTTCACTGACTTTCGCTGCCAGCGGCCATACACAGGTCATTCACAGTTACTTCACACTTTTTTGAAGCCCTGCTAAAGTTCTACTTTTGGTTACCGATTACGTAACCTTCCGCTACATGTAAACATAAACATTGCCATCTGACTAATTCGTTTCAACTGTCGAATGCTTAGTTTACTGTTTTCAGATGTTCAAATAATTCTGTCATATTTCAAATGCCATTTCTTACGAATGTTCACAATTTAGGCCTATGACCATATTATGTTCAGATTTATGACTTTTTAACAATGTATGTATTGACAATAGTTTTTACGGTTATTATTTTACATTATAGGCATAATTTTTACACACAAAATAGCACATTACATATAATAAACGTGAATATTTTGCTACGGCTGTGTTTAACAATGTTGAAACTGTGCGTGGAAGAACTGTGAATAGTATTTAATCTCTTGCTATTTATATATGTTGTATTATTTCTTTAATAGGACGGCTTCATTTAGAATAAACATTAAAACGAACGAACAACCAGTCCAACGAAAAGACACAGTAAATTCAAGCACGCAAATCCTGTCTCTTATATTTTGTACGTAGTAGAGCCAAACTTAAAAAAAGGGTTAACATGCACACAAATAGGCCTACCGTAACTTTTAGTCCACCCATATTTCTATGCGTTGGTATTTGCTGATTGCTAGGTTTATTTCATTATTTACTTAAATTTATCTGGCTGGACTTAGTATTTTGTTGGGATTGTGGCAAACTTTCCATTCACAGAAACGTAAGGGTGTTGCACAATTGTGTTTCAAACACCTAAGGAAAATTTATGTTGTAATAAACAGACGTGACTTTCAAAAAATTAATTTCGTCATAAAACAGTTCACGGTTAGGACGTATACATTTCGAACGTCCAGTATTTGCAGTAACATACACACTGGTCCAACGCAAAGTAAAGACCACAATACTCTTCCGCACGCAGTGGACACGACTCACGTTGGAGTATTTATTCCTGCCATAAAAAAAAACATATTCATCACAACGTTGTAAATAGCCTGGGAAGGTTAAAAAATCACAATGTGTACAAACTTGATGTAGTATAGTTAATTATTTTTCAGAATAATAGAAATTAACACTTCGTTTAGCGTCTCTTTTCTGTGAACAACATGCCACCGCCATGTCATGTTGCCAGTCGTAACTTTTACTAGCTTCAGATTTGCAACCGTCCAGCTATCGTATCTAAATATATTATAATAAGTATTTAAACAATATCTCGTCTCATTTGTGAATAACAAATTCACAAATCATTATTTTTGTTGTAATGAGTATTAAATATGTTAAAATTGAACAAGTATATTACTTCCCTGCTTCTACTACCGGTGCGAAAATCCCCGATAAAGAGAATGAGCGAGAGAGAGAGAGAGAGAGAGAGAGAGAGAGAGAGAGAGAGAGAGAGAGCAACAAGCTCCGCTCCGCCTATTTGTTTCGTTCTCGGACGAAAAAGTAATACTATGTTACTAGGGCCTACGCACCTTAATTTGCGTTTATATTTTTAACTGTAACAATAAAATGTGTTTCCTTCAGTTTGAATATATCAATAGAAAACTTTTAACTTACAAATAACATACCAAAAATATAGGTTTAAACAGTGTTTTATCTGTGAACTATGCATAACTAGCCGTTGCCAACACATCGCTGCGCTCACCGTTTTTAATTCATATTAATACGAAATAAATATTACAATTCATAGAAGATACTAATTTAAAGTTTCATTTATTCAAGAATTTTATTATTTTTTTAAGTTAACCACAGCGTTATATAACTGTGTTATATAAGTTATTTAAAATACAGGTTGACATGTTACTCCTAGGGTGATTTTTCAAAGGTTCGTTTCAAAACATCCAAAGAAACCGTAAATGGTGTATAATTCTGCAGGCCTATGATACGTCAAACTGAGTATCTCAAATTAAGTAAGATTTAAAAATTAGCTTATTATTTGTGGTAGCTATACGTTTTTCCAAAACACGCCAGTAGGACAATACACCACTCTGGACCTTTGTAAAATTTTCGTTGGCGGTAGAAGACGCAGAAGTAACTGAAATTTTCAAATAGTTCATTTGACCTTGAACCCACAACTTATAGCATTGTTTTCACAAAATGCGATTAAATTACAATGTTGTAACCCCGATATGTTGTAACCTTCCTTCTTGGTCAGTATTAACCTGGGGGAAAAAGACTATATCCTGTCTCGTCCATTTCCGTCTTCCATCCTCTTCATCCCGCGGGCGACAGACCAGGAAATATATTTCATTTCACTCCCTCCTTTCATTTCAACCACGGGGGGGTTTCTTTCTCCCTCTCCCCGAACGCAGGTCTCCTCCCTAAATGACGTCAACGCCAACCTACTCGACACGTCATCAGTGCTGCCCTTCCGTCCTTAGCACAGACTTGCGGTCGCCCGAAACGAAGGACGGAAAAAGGGATTGAAGAACGAATTAATCACGCCAGGAGGAGGTTGTAGAATTCCTGGGTGATGAAGGGGGGGGGGGGGGGGGTAAGTATGGCGCAAACCGTCCTTCTTTCTCGGGGAATGACTTCGGTCGGTCCCGGCCACATTAATTTTATTGTTATTACTGTCATAAAAAAGGGATTTGCTTCTCTTTCCCCACCGCGTCCCCCATCAACCTCCTTTCGGGATTGCGCGTCACTCCCTCCATATTCGCTCGTCGCGTGTGCTGCCAGCTGTAAACGAAGCTTATAGTATTTGTTCGTCGGTTCATTTAAACTTGAATTCCATCTCGTTTGTCGCTGCGCCTTCTAGCAAGAGAAATGGCCATTTACTCCCCTCTCCTCTTCCGCCCCTAACCCAGACTACTCGTCTTCCCGCCAGACTTTTGGTCCCCTTATATATTCAGCCACCCTTTCAGCTATCCCCGAGTCATCCTCAACTTCCTTGAGCGGAAAATTTCTCCTGCGTCGCGTGAAGCCAAGAGGAAAAATAAATAATTCTGTTTCGTGCGCGATGCAAAGACTCGTACAGAAGTGCCAGCATTCAGCAGCTCCCACCATACATGTCCCCTCGCTGTTGATACACAAAAAGGAATTATTTCTAATTATTTTGTATTCATACTTTGTTGTATAGCTTCGTTAGATATAAGCGTAATGCACCGGGGAACACTCGTATTGCTCCTGACTATGTTACATCATGTAGACACACATTGTGAACGAATGTGTGCGTGTGTGTGTGTGAGAGAGAGAGAGTAGCTGGATCATATTAGAGGCATAATTTTCAGGAGATGTTGACAATACAAATGAAAAAAAACTCGTTACTGTATGACAACAGTCACGACCTTACTGAACAAGTCTCGAAAGGGCACAAAATGTTACACAAAACAAATATTAACATGTACATACTGTTACGAGCCGGTGGTCAGTATTCCCCCCCCCCCCCCTTTTCCACAGGCCACACTTCACCAGCCGTCACCTACATGCCCCCCCCCCCCCCCCGGCCTCGATCTAAGGATGACCAAGTGCAGGGTACGTGGAGGGAAGCTGTGTCCCACCTGTAACTGACGCCACACGCATAGAGGTGGCGGGCGGGCACCTTCCAGAAAGTCGGGGATTACCTCCCTCGACCACGAAACCTCTGGAGAGAGTGAGTATAAATACAACACTCGGACTCACTCGCCCCGCCAGTCTATCCCACTCTACTAGCTACTACTACTACTACTAACAAGAGCTGTCTCCTGTAGCATTTATATTTAATGCACGAATAAATTTGAGTACTGTTTTGTCGATTGGTGTTTTACGCCGTTTATTGCAGTCTCTTCTAGTTATAGTCTTACCTATAGGTACACTCAGGGAGGTAGTCATGGCCCCAATGAACGGCCACGGCTGCCCAATCCCTCTCTGCCGCGATACATGTCTCCTTGTAGGCGTAAAGAGTTAGCCCTGAGACGCAATAAGATCCCGCCATACCCACCCGGGCTTCCACTTAACACTTAGTAATAGGGTAGTTAGGATAACTAACCGGCCCACCAGTGGTAGTTCCTGTGCGACTGCCGACGGTGGTGCTGTGGAGTGTTCCAGCGGGTTTCAGCGAGAAGCTGCGGTGACCTGGAAGTCGCGGTGTGTGCGTGGATACACCGGCATTCTCGGGAAGGCACAACAATGCAACTCGCTTCGATCGTCTATAAGTATGTGCATGTGAGAGGGAATTTCCCCTCTCCGTCTATGTTCCCGGTACTGCCGTTACACCAGCACGCAGTCTACAGGGCGGTTTTAAAGTAGGTCAATGCTAATTCATTACTTCGTTCATTCGTAATTCCAATTCATTCCCTGTTTCTGATTTTAGGTTCTTTCTACTCTATAAATGAGAGGGAAAATGAAATTATAAGCCTCGGGATTCCAAATAAAAATTTAGATGTGTCTATTTAGAAATTCATTAAAAATTACAATTTGATATTTCTCAAAAGGAGAGAAAAATTAGTCTTAAACATGAATTTTGGAGCTGACTGAATTGTCAATTATGCAGTCTTTCGAAGTAAACCAAACTATAGACTGTTTACAATAAAATGAGCACTTTGGAAACACTCTCATTTGGAATAATAATCAACAAATATATTTTAATTTTTGCCTTAGACGTTACTTTAAAGTTCCGTGGAATATACACACTTTGTTTATTACTTACATGGCAAATATTTGTTTTAAACGGTGGATAAAGTGTAAGAAATAGCTGAAAAGAAAAGGTAACTAGGGCCTGAAAAGTGCTCACTTTATCGTGAACAGTCTATAACACATTTCGTTCGACGTTAATTTATGGAACTACTTACCCCTCCACCATTGCCAACTTTACTGGAAACATGTCACTAAGGGCGTCCGTTAAAATATATGCAGGTAGGGCAGTAACTTTTTTCTAAGGTTGGTTTCAAAAATGCTCACTTTATCGTGAACAGCCTTTAGTTAAATTAGCCTGACAATCGGGAGTGGAGAGTACGTTAATTTTACTTAAAATATAAACAAAAAATCGTAACCTTACAGGGACATTTAGATAGTACAAATCCAACTTAACTTTAACCTAACGTAAGGCTACACGACGTGGTACTTCTGTGCCTGTGGTTGACGCCGGCCGCCATCTGCAGCCCTGTGAATCTTGTCTACATTCAGCTGTGGGCGACGCTTGCAGCTCCCCACCTGGCATTGACCCACGACTCCTCTCTCAACGAGCAGCCGCACGACCCCGAGCAGCACGCGCCTGACGTGAACAGACGACGATGGCAACAATTTCCAAACACACATCCTTCCCTTGCCGAAACATTGCGCGCGCTAGCACGACAGCTGATACAGCGAGACTTAGGTCGTTCGACCAGAAGCGGGCCCTGCATCTCGTATGCATACTTTGGCAACAGCGGCCTCCTTTCACCGACCAAAAGTTGTCCAGTTCACAGCCGAAGTACACTGGATCCCAGGACGAGCGATGCACATCCGTGAACAATTCAGCACTTCCTATTGAAAAACACCCACGTCTCGCGGCCTCGTAGATGCGCCAGAGAACGAAAAAATTATATACAGAACAGGCACAACTACAGAAGCAAAATTTCAGCTACGTGACAATATACTTAGTATAATTTCATTGGTTTCACAGGTGATTGCAACTGAGTGAACTGATGGTGTGCTAGGGAAAAAGCTGAATAGGTTCTTTTGTAGAATTATAAATACATTACGGTATTTTATTTCAGTTATTTTATTTTTAAGTCTTTAATCCCCAACGAACCTCACATCGTACAAGCACATGTAGCAATGCAATAAGTATCATCACATTAAGCTAACACTTTATTTTACAGTAATCACATGCATATATGTCACTCAGTGGACCTGCACAATCTATGTGGGTAAAGACTAGGTAAAGAAACACAAAATCCGTACTTCTCCTCTTAAGAGTCTTTATAGAATTTTGAGTCGCAAAATTTTCTTATTGCATCTTTGAACCTCCGTTTGCACTGACCTCATTGATCAATCACAGTTTTATTTAACACAGTCAATTAAGTAATCAGTGGATGAATCATTGTCTTCATCAAATTATATTTTACGTCAGTGTGCATGCCTTCGAAACCATATGCACGAGAGTCGTGCAAACTGCATTTTACTTTTATCTGCTTTCAGATTACTACATTTCCTCCGATTTAACGACCTTGGTAGCGTTAGTGACATATTTTTACAGTACGTATTTATTCGACCTTCTCTTTTTTATTTATCGTGGCATTTCAAACGAAATACAATGTTTTAAATTAATTTATGTTGTGGTGAAAATATGAGACGGTCTTACATTATTACCAAGCTGTTGTTTCATAATAATACAGCCTCGCATTTCTTTTTGCTTTTGACATATAACGAACACTTGAATATGATTTGTATCTTCAATAGTATTTCAAAAGTGTAAGTTGAAAATATCTTACTGTTACGCGCCTACTGCTGCATAGGGGCGCGGGCACTATGCTCGGGCTCGGCTCTGTGGGGGGTGACCCACCTCGATCCTCCCCTCCCCACTGGCAGATCCACTCGTGATCCCGTAGCCGGGCGGCCGGGAACGATTGACAGCTGACCTGGCTGGCATCACGGTCCCTCCTCCCCATGCCGGGGAAGCCGACAACATTATAGGATGCAGTAAGATACTGCGGGGAAAATAGGACCCTCGGCGCAACACGGCATTTGGAGAAATTTCTGGGCGATGACGTACGACCCTATAAATTTCACAGCGACCCAAGTGTAGGCATGGTAGAAGCCATCTGGCTGAGTGCGGCCTCAGGACGAAGTCTCGTGCGGCGAGGGACTTCGGCGAAGAGCATCAGGTTGCGAGACGACGGCGGACGAGGTCTTTGTGGTGTGAACGGACGAGAAGGCGTGAAACCCTACGAATGAAGGCTACTGTGCATGAGGACGCTTGGTGAACTAGAACATTGTGGACTGGTGGGACCTGGACTGAATTGAGGTGAGATTGAATGAATATGCGATACGGATTTAATTGTAAATATAAGAACTGTCAATTATGGACATATACTTTATAGCATTATTCAATTGGTCTTGATACACTGTTTATTGGGACTGTTTTAGTTACCTGTTTGATTACAGGAATTTTTCGAGGTAATTGAAAATTTTACTGGTTGAATATATTTACTGTAAATAGCAAGATATATAAATTTATTGTGGAAATAATGAGACGAGAACAATTTATTTGCAACTGTTGTAAATGAATTATGAAATTAACACTTTTATTTAATTAAAACCTGCATTCCTTAACGAATCTGGTTTAGTCATCTGACTTTGAGAAATTTTAACATGACTAACATTGACTACGTATTCTGGGACGATGCGAATGAGCTGGTGGATAGGCTGCAGCTACTGCCCGCCTCGCAAAGCGTTGGAAATTACTCCCACACAAACGAGATAGTTTCAATCATCGAAGAACTTAAGGAGGCGGGCTACATACGATGAGTCGATTGGGCATTGCCAGCTTCAATATTCGAGTAGGTGCTGAGACGTCATTACGGAAGGGGCGTACTTCAAGTGTTGATGTTTCCCTGCCCTATAATGAGAAACTGACGTGAACAAAAATGAAGTAATATATTCAGATTAGTATAGCTTTTCAAAACACTTTCATGTTAGTACAGATGCATATTTCGGCAAATGCAGACCACTGTGTGTTGAGTTCTTGATCTTTTCAAATTTCACTCTATTATAGGTTGTTCACGGTAAAGTGAGCAGTTTTTGAGGCCCTTATAAATTTTTCCTTTCATCCCATTTCCATCTTCCTGCTGCTTTTTAATATAAACACTCCAATGTGACCAATAAACACAGTGTATACATTTCACCGCCACCGAAATTTAATGCCTGAGGCTGCAATAAGGTATATTTATTAGCAGCTAATTCCTGTTGGGATGGCCTTAAAAAGTGCTCGTTTTGTCGTGAACAGCCTGCAGGTGTTTCATCAAAATGATGTATGGAGTTTGAGTGTGTAGGAACTTGAGAAAATTATATTTGTGTGTAAATATGGTCAATTGTCTAATTACAACATTAGTTTGGCCTTGCCTTTTCAAGTACTATTTCTAGATCATTTTTTAATTGTAACTGAATTGATCACGAGGAGTACAACAGTCCCTTAAAATATGTAAGTAATAAAACAAGATGTAGTGCAATGTTCAGAATAATTCTTGGATCGTAGTTATTACCTATATTTGTTTTTGTAAATTGACAAATATTTGTTTAATAACATTGTGCCAGTGCAACGCTATCAATATTTGGGTTGAATGTGCCATTTTCTTAGCATAACACTGTTGATGGTTTTTTTTTTTTTTTTGTGGTAGTAGGTATTTGTATTTATTAGACCGGAGTGAAAGGCACATCAAGTGCAAAGGGTACACCAGATTTTCTGCTTCCTATTGCTCGACCATTTCATGGAGTGTTGCAAATTTTGATCAATTCACCTTAATTGACATTTTAACATTCTCATGCATTTTTTACGACTTCTGTCCAACGATTTCCCTGATCTCCATAGCCCTTGCCACTATCACAATGCATAAGATGTACTGCAAATAAAACAATACACACAAGAAATTATGCTTTAGCTTCAATAGTACTGTCAATACATGTAATTTACCATTTAATATTTTTCTGCATTTCTGAAAAGCCTGTATCCTTCATAATTACCCAATGTGCACTGTGCTCTTACGGTTCCCGTGCATTTTTTGATGCTGTAAATGATAATAGACCTAGAACAATCTTAAAATAATACCTTTACAATGTTATAATTTTCCCTTACCTCATTGTGGGTATAAAAATGTTATATATGTATTCCATAAATAGATAACAATAACAGTTGGAAAAGTCACTCAGTCCACAGATGGTACCTACAAGCGGAACTTAGCCCTTCGAAACCGTAAAAATCGCCACTCATTGGGATTTGAAATGTAAACCTCGCACAAACTGACATCCATAAGACACATCGACAAGACACTTTTCTATTTTTTTTTTGAAAAAGTAATAAATTTATAGGATATCATTTATAGAAAAACAAAATTTTTAACTAAAAAACGGCGAATTGCCAGAATACAAAACAAAATCAAGCGTGTCAACACAGTGATAAAATCATACTATGAAAATTTCGTGGGACTAAAAAACTATGTTGTTTTTTTAATAAACTCTGCGCAAAGTAATTATACGAGAATAATAAGATTTTCGTACGTTCTGATGCTTTCAGAAGTTAAAACAGCTTTTTTTATGACGGAAACGTCATGTTTTTTTTTCTGCTTCTAGCGGTTCTTCGGCCCCATGGCAACAACTAGAACTAGCGGGGGAAAAAAGAAAAGAAGAAGAAAAAAAAAACGCCACTGAGAAAAAATATCTTTTAACACGGATTCCTATACTAGTGCCCTCCGAATGCCTTTAAGCCACAAAACAAAATTCTATTCAGCACATAAATATTAAATTAGTACACGCACTTTTCCAATTTAAAATTAATCACAGAACAATTGCTGACAAGCGATAATATCTTTATGCAAATTTGCCTACGATATAAGGAAAAATCCCGTTGCATAGATCAATGTAAATATAAATAAACGCAAGAAAAAATACAAAATCAGTAATTGAAACGTAAAATAAATTTCATCAGAAAAAGCAATGATGATTTTGCCTTATGCAAAATGTTATCGTTGCACAATAAAACAATTTTCAGAACAAGGAAAAGATTAATAAATCTCCATTATTGTGAACATTTTATAAATATACTAACAAAACTACAGAGAAATACAAGAAGTTAGTCGTCCAGTGGATAACACGTCAGGATGCGAATCCAAAGCGCGAGTTCGAATCCGATATCTACCAATTTAATTTTCAGTCGTGATGTAAAGTAGAACGTGATGAAAACTGATA
Organism: Dryococelus australis; assembly: GCA_029891345.1. Lineage (NCBI taxonomy): Eukaryota > Metazoa > Arthropoda > Insecta > Phasmatodea > Phasmatidae > Dryococelus > Dryococelus australis. The sequence goes on along the minus strand of CM056996.1, from coordinate 23,956,299 downwards.
GGGTTAATACATTTTTATTTATTTTTTGGTAATGGGTAAAATTTATTTAAAACACTGAAACCAAAATTGCCAGAAAAGTTGTTACTTGGTCAGCATTATATATGCAATAACACATTGGAGCACATGTAAATGACTATGTGAATGTCTTTCTGAAAGAGAACATATAATACTCTTAACAGTTAGCGCACAACCATAAAATTATGTTGGGCCAACGTTGTATTTCAGTTGGCAACCAACATAAAAATTACGTTGGGCCAACGTAAACCCGAGGGATATTTCGGTGTTGGGCCAACGTAATATGCCAACATTGGTCAAATTTTATATCCAAACATTGGGCCAATGTCAGCATAACCAAATTTTGATACTGACGAAAAAAAATAATGTTATCAGTTGACATCGTTTATGCGACAAAATAATTCCCAAATAATATCCAGTTGTGGAAAGTGGTAAGAAAAAAAGTTGGTGTTTGGTTGGAAATATATTCTATTTTGGTTGGCATAGAACTAAAATCAGTATTCGTCCAATGTAGAAAATAACACAATGTCGGTGTTATGGGATTCGAACGCGGAACCTAATGGTACAAAATTAACGTCTCGGTAGACAGTGTCACATATTTTCCCCAGAATGCATCCGGAGTTTACAGAAAGGTTCGGCAACTTTCAATATACAAGCGCGAGAATTATTGTAGTTTTCAAAACACTGGGCTCTCATCGCAGAGCATCTGGAACAGCACACATTGTTCATGGAAGGGGAATGTTTGAAGGTACTTAATGTTTCACCCCCTTTTCTCTCTCCACAGTACGGACGCTGGTTGGTTTGACTCATCTACAGCCCGTGGTTTAGGATTTCACTAGAGCGCGCCCGCCGCGGCAATATGCTCCCAAATTAAAAACGCGCCCACACTTTTCCCATTTCCCCCCTGCCAAATTTCCGGCCTCGTGGCGTGCAAAGGAGCAGAGGAAAGAGGGGAAGAATGATTAATAAATAAAATTGAAACGCTTTCCTGCTGGGCCATAAAACGCCACAGCGCACAGCGGTGTCAATTTCGAATCAATATATATATTTTTTTCGCCCTATTAATAATTGCACCGTTCAACTTTTATTTAAAACAGCCGCACTCTTTATCCTAAGAAAAATTTAATTTCGTGGGGAGGCTTGTTTGATGATTAAATTATTCTGCGATATTCGTTTCGTTTTACAAATCTATATTACTCAGATCCGAAATGATTAGCGTAACTAGTAACCTTGCAGCAGTTGGGGAAGGCTAGCTCTCCTCTCTTGGCCTAGCCTTGCTACCCTCCAGGTAGCTCGGTCAGCTACCGAGGTCTTTGGTTTAGTAGGCACACAAGGACAAGATTGAGTTAACAGGGCGACAGGAAGTTGGAGGTAAGGAGCATATACGAAAGGTGACTGCTGTCTCTCCTTCCTCCGCTACCTCGAGCTCAACACAACACACAACACAGATCGGCACGTACCAAACAGGAGGCACACAGCAGCAGCAGCAGCAGGAAATCAGACGCAACGTCGTGCAATTGTTCCAACAGACAATGTATTCTCGCCACTGAGAGAAGAAAACGCCACAAAAGTTACGCAGGACAGCTCCAACATGACTGTTAACACATGAAAACACAGGTCCAAAAATACACGCTCCCCCGGTGTACATCTTTGACACCTCGGTATTTAAACACCTGGCTCAACAATTCGGCGAATCATTCTTTGCTAAAATCACAGTCACCAACAGGCAACACCCGAGAATACTTCTAAGCAGTCTACGTTCTGCAAGTATCCTCGGAAACACAAGATTACCCATTACACACACGCTGATAAATATGAGAGGGCAATGAGGATAGTCATAGAAGTGCTAACACACAACACTTAAAAGGACGAGTTCAAAAAACACAGCTTTGGTCCAATCCACGTCTGGAAATTCCGAACACCAGCTGACACACCTGCAGTCTTCGGGGTTGTAGTGCATCAACACAAAGATATCGACGTTTTGAAAATACCCACACGGTTTTACACGTCAGCTCACCTAGAACTGCGCGTACACTGCGCCGAAGATGTGGTGCAGTGCATGCATGTGCTGGACCACACTCAGAAATGCTGCACATTTCTGCCAATCGACGGCCTGTGCACGGGACCGCACGCAAAGGCAGACAGTACCATTAAACAACCGGAGGAAGCAAAGCGGAAACGTACACTCTGCAAGAAAACAGGATACTCGGCTGTACGGGAACAGTTGTGAAGTGATGCAGGATCACATTAAGGTACTCAAACAAAGGATGGAACCTAAACCCACTAAACAAACACGAGACATTAGGCAGGAAAAATTGGAAAACACGCGAGCAAACGTTCAGTCAAAGTTTGGATGCCCTCCCCTTCAGTCACAGGGAAATCACTCTGGAAAGGGAAACACTCATAGGGAACAAGCACCAACGCAACAGCAGAGAGAAAAACCACAACAACACAACATAAAACACGACCATGTTCTCAGAAATGCATGAACTATCCGCCTTTCTGCGAGGAACTCATTTCGCAACACTGATGGACCACTTTAGGCTCATAATAACACAGACGAAAGCCATGACAACACTACAGGATAAGCACATGCTGCTTCTTACAGCACTCGCCACTTTACACCATTAAACAAAAAATAATAATTTTAAGACAACACTAATAATAAAATAATATAAACTATAATAATCATATATCAACACCAAGTACAACAATTAAAAAAAACCCAATTCGTAGCGAAATGATAATTTTTAGCACTTTACATACACCTTTTCGTCTCGGAATTCTCTGATTGGTCCGAGACGGAATTTATCACTTTTAATAAAACTCCATGGCTCTAGAAGAAACAGTTCAGTCGCCCGCAAACAGGGCTAGGGTCAACACCTATCTCGTTACTCTCCGCACTATTCCAAACGCCAACAGACATACTGCATCATCCACACAGAGGACGCCCTGCCTATATTGGTTATGTGGGAACTCATCAATCGTTCCAGGTCGAGAGAGTCATATGCCAGTCGAAGTAGTGATCGAGGGATGGGAGAGGGACTATCTAAATTAAACTAAACTACACAACTAAACGAAAAAAAAACTGATAATAATCAAGTACTACTTAAATAATAATTTATGAGAAACATAACAAAATTAAAAGTACAAAAAAAATTATATATAAATACTAATTACTCACAATGACGCACCAACTTGGTAGTCTGTTTCAGGTCGGGAATAAGAAAATAGTACAGAAGATCAGACAGGGGGAGCTCTGCTTTGACTAGAATCTGAATAGATTCTGGTACCAAGCGCCTCTCTAGCATATAAACAATGACTTCTCTCCTTCCAGCAGGTTCGCACCTTCAGAGCTTAGACAAAATAAGCTACACGCTTCCTCCTCCGCTTTTTTCAAATTATCTTAACTGAAAATAAATAAATCAGGCTATAAATATAATTGCTCATACTTTCAATTTCCAAGCAATCTAATGAAAATTATTCAATTTTAGAACCTAATATTTTGGATTCCTCTTAAAGCAACCCACATTACTTCGTGATAATAAATTTACTCACCTTAAGAGCCAAGATTAAAATTAATTTCATAAGCAAATACATATATTTATATCTAGTTTTTAAATACTAATTTGTGTATATATATTATATATATATAAAGTTTTTGTAATAAACCAACACGACCACACGATAAAACGTACCAAGAGGGCTGCCCCAGGAGCATAGGGGCTCACCCACACATTACATGCGAGATTAATTAAAGGCTGTTCACGATAAAATTAGCACTTTTTAAGGCCCTTCAAAAGGTATTAACCCCTTACTTTATTGCAGTATCAGACGTTAACATTTCAGAGTGAAGAAATGTATACACTGTGTTTATTAGCCATATTACAATGTTTACATTAAAAATTGGCAGAAGGGTAGAAATTAATTGAAATAGAAAATTTAGCAGGGCCTTAAAAAGGGCTCACTTTACCGTGAACGGCCTATAGCACACTTGCACACAACACACCAATATGTCAGACAATATCACACTAACATTCAATCCAGCCGGGATGATGGTTGGGAGCTTAACACACCCCCGTCGAACACAAAACCACGTAATTTTACTTTAAAACAGGCAACCCCAAAAAAAACGGCTTAAACACGAGTCCGGTGCCCGACTAAAAACAGCTACACGGCGCCCCGCCGCCGACCAATGATTTGAATATGTGTCGGGGTGCATTTGTTTTACAATCACCCTGCGAGTTATGGGAGCCTTAGGCTCCTGGTCTCCACACACCAAGGCTATTCGAATAGCGCTTTAAAGTTCGGCGGCGGTGATTAGTGGAGCACGCGTAACATATCAAGGAGCTGAATTTATTAGTTTTAAAATCGTAGCCAGAGGCCATTCACGGTTATGTCCTACTGTCCTGAAGCCATGCTAAAGTTCTGCTTCCAAGACATTCCTCCAACTCATACAATGCTCATTAACCGAGTCTAGAAAATCTCACCAAAAGGACAGTGCACCGCATTCATGCGCACTGACTGCAATAACATTTTGCATAAGATATATTTCTTACTACCCATTACTAACATATTTAATTTCTCCATTTATATTCATATTAATTATAAATGAATTATTTTAATTTATAAAAAATTAAATAAAAGTCGAATCTAATAACCAAAAACAATTAACTTTCATGTTAAACATTCATATAACATTTGCGATTAATGGCATATTCATGGCATATGGATAATATCGTCATTTATGAGGTAATATTTCTTAAAGGAATGATCAGAAAAGTGTAAAGAATTTGCAGACTATAAATGCATGCGCCTCATACAAACCTAGTTTTAAAAAGTAAATATTCATATGGATGTTGTATGAACTAAAGATTTCAGAATAGAACAAGTCTTTAGCGCCCGAGGGGTAGTCATGTAACCTGGACGTGTCTTTCCAATGTAATTAAGCCAAGAGCCATTGGGTGGTCGATCAACCGAAAATACTGTGATGTACAGGGGTGTTTGTAAATTAGACCGACAAACGTAGACTGCGGGTCATTCACAATAAAATTAGAAAACCTAAGTAAGACTTGGTCTAAATTTGATCTAATGGGTGCTATACTTATTTGAGATTGAACTTGAAACATTAGTTTATAACTAATATCGCAAAACATTTTTAATATGGAACATTGAGTGTTCGGATAATGTCTAACGAAACAAAGATCTGTGAACACCACAACACTTATGTGTCGCTGCCATCAAATTAATTTATTTCAAGGAATTGTCCCGGTTTCTACCCTCAATTCGACTTAAAATCTCCATGGCTCTATAACTTGCTTGGGATTTAAAAGATAAATTATTATCTCGCATGTCACAATTAACTTCACGCATTATCCAGACGCTTAGTGTTCCATCTCAAGTAGTTGTAATAAAACAGTGCTTCAGTCGTGCCCAACTTCAACGATATGTACCTCCTGGGAATTTACTTTAGAACATAGGTAGTCTATATTTTTCACCTTTTATTTTGCGTAATTAACCTACAAATTAAGTTTCTTGGTCTTATTAGGAAACAGAGAGCACGCACAGAGAAGATGCAAGTTTTGCTAAAAAAAAATTTAAGACCAAGCAAATTTGGTGCTATGTTGCAGTTTACATTACCTCTGCGCGTATGAGATATTTTGGCATGTGGATCGTATGTTTTATACTTAATTTTCAAATTAATTAATTAATGAAATTGAGACTTTTTATTGGTAGTTTTAGAGTGAAGAAAGTGTTGCAAGTAACACGAAACAACTCGTCCTCAGTTCGCAGTGTTCAAATTGGCAGTCAAATGGGGCAACACGAACTGAAACAAATAATATTCTAGTTGTCACTAAAAAGTACGAGTAACATTAACTTTTCTGTATACGTCACTGATATTAGGCGTCATTTCGCTTTATGTATCTTCACAGCAACTGAGATATTAAAAATTACGTTTCGATAAAACTTAGTAAATTTTACAGCACCTCAATAGCATGTTGTACACAAAATCCATTATTTATTTTTTATCGTTCTTGAATAACTCTTCGCTTTTCCCTTTTGTAAATTAACCTTTCGTGTATGCCTCAGAAAGGGTGGTTTATCTCAAGGTGGTTGCGCACTGTTATGTTTATGAGAATGCGATCACCTTTTTAGATAAAATTGTATATTTAATCAATTAGGGGATGCGTAATACTCAAAGATAGAGGGAATTAAGTTGGTTCGCAAATTTTTTGTATTTATATAATATTAGTTCCGACTCGTTACATGAAATATAAGTTAAATCGGAGGAGCTCAGACGTATAGTAAAAGTTAGATGCGAGTTAATAGCCACGGAACATTATTTAGTTTGAATGCTATTTAAAAAAGAACGTCTTCGCATGAATCACGGCCCCGAAGACTGATGACGCTAAGCGTATTACGGCTGTCGGCGCACCCCATCTCCTGGCGTCTTCACCCCATCACCTGGCGTCTTCACCCCATCTCCTGGCGTCTTCACCCCATCTCCTGGCGTCTTCACCCCATCTCCTGGCGTCTTCACCCCATCTCCTGGCGTCTTCACCCCATCTCCTGGCGTCTTCACCCCATCTCCTGGCGTCTTCACCCCATCTCCTGGCGTCTTCACCCCTGGCGACCAAGGACAAAAGACGGTGCCCGCCGCGCATCCAGACTCTAAGCGTATTACGGCTGTCGGCGCACCCCATCTCCTGGCGTCTTCACCCCATCTCCTGGCGTCTTCACCCCATCTCCTGGCGTCTTCACCCCATCTCCTGGCGTCTTCACCCCATCTCCTGGCGTCTTCACCCCATCTCCTGGCGTCTTCACCCCATCTCCTGGCGTCTTCACCCCATCTCCTGGCGTCTTCACCCCATCTCCTGGCGTCTTCACCCCTGGCGACCAAGGACAAAAGACGGTGCCCGCCGCGCATCCAGACTCTAAGCGTATTACGGCTGTCGGCGCACCCCATCTCCTGGCGTCTTCACCCCTGGCGACCAAGGACAAAAGACGGTGCCCGCCGCGCATCCAGACTCTAAGCGTATTACGGCTGTCGGCGCACCCCATCTCCTGGCGTCTTCACCCCGGCGACCAAGGACAAAAGACGGTGCCCGCCGCGCATCCAGACTCTAAGCGTATTACGGCTGTCGGCGCACCCCATCTCCTGGCGTCTTCACCCCTGGCGACCAAGGACAAAAGACGGTGCCCGCCGCGCATCCAGACTCTAAGCGTATTACGGCTGTCGGCGCACCCCATCTCCTGGCGTCTTCACCCCGGCGACCAAGGACAAAAGACGGTGCCCGCCGCGCATCCAGACTCTAAGCGTATTACGGCTGTCGGCGCACCCCATCTCCTGGCGTCTTCACCCCTGGCGACCAAGGACAAAAGACGGTGCCCGCCGCGCATCCAGACTTAATTTTGGGCGCGCGCGTCGACTAACAAACTCCAGGGCCTCCCACCCCGTTGGAGGGCGTTCCTCGTGTTACGGTTCGGGCACTAGGCTCGTGCCCCAATTTCCGGTCTGTGAGAGTGGGATCGCCTGATCTCAATCAACAGTAGAAATTTTTGCTTTAAATTTTATTAGCGGCAAACCACTGTATATGTCTTAAAAATCATGTATAATATAGTAATCATCAAAAAAGGTGATTTTTAATTTCTGTATTTATTTGCACAATACCAAACAATAAATACTGCCTGAAAGTACAATAAAAAAATCATGTTTATAATAATTAGCTTAGGAAAGCTAAAATTCTGAGATCTATACGCGAGTTTTGCAACTATAGAATACCAATATATTCATTATTGTGATGACATGATTTGAATAGGCGTACATTCATACGGACATCAGAATAAATAAATAAACAATTTTTGTTTACCAACATACTTAATCCTGTTATTTGGGGTTTGGTTTGTTGCATTTTAAGAGTCAATAAATGCAGTATTTGCTGGAGTTCTGCAAAAAGTAAAGATTGTATTTCTAACTATATAACAAGGAGGATAACCACGGAACTTCAATTTTGTGCATATATGGATGTATGTATAAATAATTTCAATTTTTCGTGAAATTCAAATAAATGTTACGAACGATCGCTCCGTCTAGCGGCGGGCTTCTAGGTGACCTCATCTCAGCTATAGTTCATTCACGGCCCCTTCCAACTTTTCTGAAGCCCTGCTAAAGTTCTACTTCCAAGGATATTCCTCCGCCTCATGCAAAGAAAGCTCAAATATATCTATAAAATTACACCAAACGGACCACTCACCGCATCCCGAAGGCGAACAGAACTGAGGCGCCATGCGGAGAGAGCCTGCGCACACGACACCATATAAATTCGCAGTACGTGGGCGACGCTAGTGGTTGCTTGTTATTACACATGTGTCAAACTACGTGAACGATGCGAGATTAGCAATTGAGTGGTAAAGGCTGCCAGAAAGTGTTTGCATTTTATTTCCCGCATGGCACGCTAATTCTGTTTGTCTTCGTGGCATGCACGTTGTTACGCTGGCATAGCTGCAGACCAGGTCCTTCATGAGGGGCGAGGGGGGAGGCATGGAGGTGAAATACTTAGGGGCCCGGGTCTCCGGGGTTGCGGATCCGGCTCGTCTCGTAAATGTTTATTTATAAAACAAAGTATTAAGTAAAAATCCAATTTCGACACTCAAAACTTAACTTTTTCTTTGCATAGATGACGGCTACTTATGTTGTTGTAAAAGGTCAAATTTTCGTGTGGAGTGGGTAGGGGGGGTCCACAATACACATTGCTCCAGAGGCCCGGAATTTCTCTTGGTGGGCCTGCCGCGGAATTCCTGCGTTGTTTTGCTTAACTTGAACTGAAAATTAGATCGTATACGAGCTGCGCGGCCCGCCTCTGTGTTGGCAGTCGCGAATGATCATTAATACCGGGTGCGAGCGACTACGAGTGACAGCAGATGCGCTCAGTGGCCGGCGAGTGCAGGGTGCGACTATAAGGAGTGTGGAGACAGACTGCCCTGCTGGGCTGTAGAGGGGTGGGACTTGTCTGTGAGTGACGGACATCTGTGATGGTATCATCGTATACCAGTAGAAATTTGATAGTATATTTATAATTGATGAGTGAAGAACAAGTGTCTATAGGCTATTCACGGTAAAGTGAGCATTTTTCAAAGCCCTCTCATTTGGAATAATAGGCAAAAAATATAATTAATTTTAGCCTTTTATCATAATTTCCGAGTGCGGTGGAATATAGACACTGTGTTTATTAATTATATGGAAATGTTTATTTGAAAGGAGTTTACAAGGTAAACAATTTCTGGAAGAAAAAGTAACTAGGGCCTCAAAAGTGCTCACTTTAAAGTGAATAGTTTATAGCTAGTGTAATATTTCAGAATATTACAGGATGTAAAGCATTTTCTTATGAAAAATATGTTAGCATTTAAATTTTATATTATTTCTTGTTTACATTTTAATTAAATGGTATGTACTATATATCTGTGGAAACTATGTTAAATTATATCATCCTTCCATTCATTTTACATTTGTTTTTTCGAAAATTCTCTTTGGAGTTATGTTACTTTTGTCTGAGTTACCTAGGGAAACAATGAAAAAAATCAAAAGTCAAAAATAATAATCAAGTAAAGGAAATTTTTGAATGTCTGGAATAATTATCGCTGCATGTAGATAAAATGTTTTGTAGTCTTTCACGCTGAATGTTAATAGCGTTATCCAGTATTTGAAGAGATTATTTCGCATTACAAGATCAGTGTGGTAAAATTATGTGTCGAGATTAACTGTTTAAGTGATTATGTAACTGTGGAATTCGATCAGGAGCTATCTATCTACTGGAGTTTCGAGTCCATGGTGAGATGGCTAATATGGAGGATGGTCTTCGTTTGGAATCTTCTGTTCCAGTTCTCTGCAATGCAGACTTATAAGGTGAACTCCACCCATTTATATTTCTTCAGTGGAACGTAAGAGATTTTATATCCTATTTCGGTCCTGTGTCCCAGAAGTCTCATTTCGAGATTTCGTGTAGTTATGGACTAGCTGGCAAATTTTGAATATTTCCTTAACAGCGAAAACAGCTGCTTTAAAATTTTAATATCAAAGACTGACACCAAATATTTATATATTGTCTTTCAAATTTGAAATAATTTAAATACTTATATATTCTTCTAATCACATATTGTAAGGAAGGACGCAGAGAGTAATTAAAATCCGTCTTGAAAATTCTGATATCAATCCAAAGTGAGCAGCATCTTAATTTATCGTTTCTCGTTAATCCATATGTTCTATCTCCTCCTTAAATTTTCATTAAATTAACATAATTACATTGTTATTTTCTTTAGTAGTCGTAAAATATTAATTAATATATATATATATAACAATAAAATGTTGATGTTTTGTGAAATAATCTGGTTTGGAAGCGTTGATTTTCGTATATTCAGTCTCATGTGTTTTTTATTAGATATTTACTCTTGTAGATTAAATTTCATTTGTTACATTTCTATGATAATTCTTAAAAATAACAACCATACATAATAAATCCTTAAACTAAGTAAACTGTAGTCATAAGAACTCGAAATTAACATGAAATATTGCTTTAACTAATGGAAATAATTGGTGTCAATTCAAGGAGGGGCAGTTATATTTCATTAATTACAGCCGTGTGTATTTTATAACTGGTTAAATAAATAATTTAGTTATTTTGTTGTATTAATATTTTCATCCGTCAAGAACCTGGATACATTCTAGATGAATGTTTGTCGAAAACAGCCAGTAGGTGCTATCAAATAAACTTATTTCCTCAACACAACACCTAATTCACACTTGATATTTATATCTACGTATGATTTTACAGCGAACATGTATGTTCAATGCTTGAGAACTGTTATGACAGCCATGGATTAAGATTTCATAATATCAATACTAACACCTTCTCATAGTCTGCCTCCTGTGGCTTGTTACGTCAACGTAATCAGCTGATGTGGACGACAACGTTGGGAGGTAATGGGGAGATGAAGATCCTCTTCGACAGGCGACACGTACAAAGCCTAATACTGTTTACTTGTTTGTCGACGTCGCCACAGTTGCACAGTTTCTATGTTCATGCTCGGTTTCCAGCTGGAATGACGAGTGCTTTTCCCCAGCGTGGCCGGGGTATGAACAGTTTGGGAGGAAGCTCCGAAATTGCCTTTCAGAATGCTCTACAGGCAGTCTTGTGCAATATTCTCTCCAAATGTAGAACGTTAGATATTTCCCTTGATTATACCTAACGTGTAAATTAGCTTTATTACAGAGCTTACACTAGTAGGCAGGCCTATTATAGTATCTGCTGATCGTTTTAATGTCCCTACGTAATTATTACAAACAATTAATTTTTATCACGAAACTCCATATTCTTAAGTGTATTAAGCAAAAAAAGGACCAATTTCTTGGACAAGCACGTCAATATCTTATTTTTAATAGTTTAATAAGACTTGGAACTTATTTCCTATAAACCAAGTTTGATTCCCGCTTGAGACAGGGTCAGTTCGGATGAGAGGGGGCTGGCAATAATCGGAGCCCACAGTCGTGTCGCTCTAACCAGCCTAAAAAATGCGTGAAGTCAGACGTAATAGGGTAGAAAAACAGTGGAATGAAGACGGAAGAGGAAGTGGGATATCCCCGAGAAAACTCCCACATGAGAACCCTCGTCCGAAAATTTCCCGCCCGCGTGGGCCTGAGATCGAACTGGGAACCTCGAAACTGGGAGGTCAATGATTAATCAGTTGAGCCAACCATGAGTCCGCGTTGCCAACCGAACAAAAAACTTTTTCTTTTTGTGTTGCAGGACGGCAAATTTTTTCTAACTTTAGCTTCAAAGATGCTGTGCTAACCGTTAACTGCATTGACAGTATCGCTCATCACATAAAATGTGGTAACATTTCCTTTTATTCAGTTCCAAAATGCAACTCGGTTGTAACGGTGATTCTAACTTTACACGCAAGGGAATGGTTTCTTCAAAAAATCAAAGGCCGGATGGGAATTGGCACGACATTCGCGTGGGGTGACAAAGAGTACCATAGAACACCGAGATCAGGATGGCTGGCCCGGGAAACAAACCCAGGACCTCTGAAATGCGTGTCGAGTCTGCTGAAGGCTGTTCACGGTAGAGTGAGTGCATTTAAAACCGACCTTTGAAAATCGTCACTTCATACATGCAACCGTTCACAGTGGTAAGCCGACTGCCAGTTGAGTTGGCAGCAACTAAACTAAATAGTTCTGCGCCATGGCGTCGTTTTACGAGCGTGATGTTTAAATTAATGGCAAATGAAGTCTGTGTTATTTCTGCTGTGTGGATACATTATAATATGAACTGCAATATCAGGTAACACATTCAGGTACCCAACAATTCCTGTTTTTAACTTGATGGGCGCATGAATAAAGTGATCAGGCCCGTGTCAATGTTAACGTCACATATGGCGGGAGGATACACTATTGGAAGCAAAGGAAATCTCGAAAGTTGCATAATTTTTGAGCAGGAGGAAGGATGACCGCAACTAAACAAGAAATCACGTAGGTGGGAAATATAAAATGTGCAATACAGTGGTCTTTGTTATAAGTGTGCGTGCTCTCAGAAAATGGCCAGCCTACCCTTTAAGAGCATTCGGGAAGCTCGCGACATGCAAGCTTTGAGTCTTTATGACGGTAGTGTACTCTACCCCAATCCCGCGCCAGACCTTGCCCTTTGTTGTCTCGAACAGGTATCAGTGTCGAAGCTAGCAGGAGGGCGATTGGGTGAGAAGGCGCTGTCATAAAGGCGAGAGTGGGTTGAGAGAATGTATACATGCGCAGCACCGGCTGTATCAGGTGTCGCCTTGCTGGTGCATTTGCTTCGTGACTGAAGAGCATGTTATCTCCAGTCAGAATTTGTTGAAAAACTGTAGATTACGATAACCGAAAATGAGTTTCCATTAATCTCCTGAGAATAAAATTTATATAAAAAAAATAGGGCCTACATTTCACACATTATTAATCAAACATGATAATGCAAATTTGTAGAACAAAACAAAAATACAGAAATTAGAGCAGTGTCCTACCGAACACAGTAAATGCACTTCTTTGTGAAGAAACTGTAACAAAATTTACAAAGTTTACATAGTATACTCAATATCTCATATAATACATCATCATAGTAGTAGGAAAATTTAAATTAATACCCACAGAGTCACATTTATTCACCGGTTTTCTCAGTTGCGAGATGTATATTAATGGAATACATACTGTAAATCCCTACACAGGACATGAGTTAACAATTAAGATAACTGTAATTACACAAATTTATGTAAGCATATTGCAAAGAAATGCATCATTCATCCGCAAAAAATATTTTGCCTCATTTAGGCAAATTTTTGTAACAAAAGTTGTAATAATTTGCGTGCAAAATATAAAAAAAAAAAAAAATTTAAAAAATGCGCAAAAAATATGTAGCGATTTCTATGTATGGATATTAGACTATATTACTTTATAAAATTATTTTCCAAAATCACCGTACAACTTCCTGTCATGGCCTTGATGAATTTATTCGACTGTAAATTACTGCACGTAAATTATTACTGGTATAAGTATAAGCCTACAGACGTACAGACCAACAGTGCACCTTGTGCCTTACTTTTTCTTGGCTGGTTTGGCTTCCTTCGCAGAATGCGCCTCAATGATGTATCCAGGATCTCGACACTTTAATTTACGCCTGATGCGGCTATCAATTATTACAGGCACGCTGCAACTTGAGTAGCATAAAGTTCGTCCATATGAGTTTATCTATGAGAATTCTTTGAATGAAAATATCTTTCTCTGCGTATGCAACGAAGTCACGAATTTTTTTTGTCAGAAATATTCAACTGGCCTTGAATTTGGAAGTAGTAGGCATGGTTGGTTTCAAGGCTTAGGCCACACGACTACTCTCTAGGCACATGTCTTTCTTTCCTGAGAGCACAACTTGCTCAAATGATTGTAATCCAATTGACGGAAAACACTTGATTTCTACAATGCCATCACTTCCGACTGTCGCATCCGGGCTTGCTCCAAGGTAGGGAGTATCAGCATGTACAAATAAGCCACACTTTCTTGTTTTTACTCCTTGTAGCTCGTCGTACTTTTTCCGTGCAATACTTTCACGGAGTCTCCCACACTATACGGCGGCAGTGTTGATGTCCTGTTTGTGGAGAATCGTCTTTACAAGATTGTGGCATGGTGTGTAGTCTAACCTACGGACAACAGCCTCAAAATTGGACGCTGTAAGGCGATTGAGGCGTTCTTCTCTCCAAACGATGTTGTTTTTTTGTCCTATTGTTTTCTTTTCAAGCAATGCGCGTTTCGCTTCTGTGTCTACTTGAGTTGAAAGCACTTCTAGAAAATCTTTGCATTTTTTATTCAGCTCATCTGCTGGCATGCGAGGTTCGGTAATATCATGTCCGTACTCTTGAGTCTGGGCACACTGTCTTTTTCCTTCTTAATCTGATATTAGTTTCGTACCTCTTACGTAGTGATGTTATAGCAGTCTCCCTCTTGGTGCAAAGTCTTTTCAACGTCTTCCCTGGACGTCTTCCAGACATTCATCACCAAGGACTGGAATGCCAAGATGGGCCAGCAGAGAAAGACAAACCTGCTGCTACTGCTCTTCGCTTGTACGCTCCACGTTTAGAAAAGTCTATTATCTTGCCACCAGTAAATTTTGAAACCAAACTCATGTTATATATATATATATATATATATATAACATGATCCAACGAGTTCAACAAGTCTTGTCTTAATTTGTCACAGGCTTGAGATCGATCTTTCATACTGGATGCTTCTAGCACTGCTGAACGCACACCTTTGATAAGTCTTCCCATTCGTGAAATGCCACTGACCTTCTCTGTGAGAACTCTTCTCCCAAACAGCTGTATTTTCTGCTAGTTTGTGTAAACCATCGCTGAATGCTCTTGTCGTATGGTTAGCACATTCTATTTTCTTTATGTAACGACCATTTGTAAGCGAGTATACACACTGGAATCACCATCACCTATATAGCTTAGGTTGTTCGATACTGTTAGTAAATCCATCTACAATAATACATTGTTCCATTCCTGTTGCGGGTCCCGTATAGTTCTTTTAACATAAATAGAATGATGGGACCTTATCTTCTTACTTGTAGCGAGCACAGAAGAAACAGAAGCTATTTTTCACCCCCAAATACAGTAGGCTACCGGTTTCCGCTCCATTTATGACACCCTGAAACATGGGACATATATACCGAACAACTCTACTTGTTTACACATATATGTTATTTACAGTAACTGTATAAAAACTTACAACGCCAGCCTTTGATGCCATCCCGTGCCCATAAGATCTTTTATTCCATCCTCCATCGCCAATAACTGAAATGTATGGAATTCCATCCTTAATATGCCCTTTACTAAACGTGATCTGCTTTTCTTTTTCACCATTTTCTTTCATCTTCATGAATAGGTGCTCTTCCCAAGTCTGAAACAAGAGAACAGGTTATGAAATGATGTAATAAAGTTAATTATATCTTAAAAACTGATTCCTCTATTATATTAAGAACAATTACATACAACCCTCCTTTCTCCTATTTGAATTTCCGTGCCATGAAAATTTGCACCTTAGCTTAGTTTTGTACGAAAATTTTTTTTATACTGTAGAAGAAGTTTATGTATTGTGTTTCTGATTCACTACAAATTTGGAAGGAGCCGCGACAGCTCGAACAGCTAGAGCGTTTGCATCCCTCCAAAGCGATCCTATTTGGATTCCCGGATTTTCATAACTGGGTATTATGCAGGGTGATGCTGCTGGCCGGCAGGTTTCCCCAGGGCTATCCAGTTTCCCCGGCCTTACATTCTGGCACTACTCCGTACCCACCTCACTTCGCCCTCTTCGGCACTAAAGACCTCGATGTAAACAGTCGCTCAAACCTCTCAAATCCAAATGTTGACCTATATCACATTTAGCCCTCTGGATCCTACTATATTCTCTATTAAGTGTGCTATTTTAAGTTTATATATGTGTAATATATAGACCTAACATATTCAAATTATAAAGCAACGTCGGGCCCGATCAGAGTTGCTTTGCAGGTGTTGCTATTGAACGCAAGACCATGTTGGCATCGCTGGAGCATCATATTAATGACCAATGTATATATTGTATATCGAAATTTCCGGTACATTTTTATCGAAGTATTATTCCCAGTTAGTAAAAACCTAAATAAGTTACATAAAAATGTGTTATCAAGGCATATTTGTTTATTTATGGTCCTTATCTGATAATCTATAAATAATTATCTTTTTTAAACCATTTACATTACACTCAAAACATCTACAAATAAAACATAACAATTTCCAGACAATTTGAAATCATAAAAATAACATAATTCTCTGGGTCGTTAATACTTCCTTAAACAAGTACTTATAATCTGGTACGTAGAGTCACATTTCATTACGAAAAAAAAAATTATTTTCTTATTCACATTCGCAGAAAATGTGAATCTGAAATCTCCTATGGTTTTAGATATCGAGTCAGGTCTGTATATGGTTAACGTTACATATAACTTTGTCAATTATAGATGCCATACAATCTGTGTGGATAGCAGTTCGTGACACATAACCTGTTTTCAATATCACCGGACACTAAAGTATTCAAACAGTATTCTATTATACCCATTTATATCTGTTTTTTAAACCAACTTTTGAACACTTATTTTATGACTCGCATTGATTTTTTTCAAATTGTAAGCCTATGAATTAATAGCCATTATATTGTCCGAAATAAAAACGACACATTTGTGTGAAGTTATTAAAATTTGATTAGCGAGGCGCCTGCACTTGATTTTGTGCCTTACATTAGGTCAAATTGGAACTGTATAAGATTCCCTACCATTTAAATACATTCTTTTAAAACCTTATCAGAATGTTGGTCGGTGGGAAAAACATTTCATCTTTGAATCTATAATGTGCAGTGTAAGTTTGATGCAATGGTAGAAGGTGCGTGGGATGTAGTCATTCAAGAACTGTAAGTTGTAATGAACACTCAAGTTATCAGTAACCTCTTTGAAAGGAAACCAGATCGTGTAATCATTCTTATTTATAGGTAATTATTAGTTTGTTTACATCTATTTGCATGTTCGTGTATTTGGCTGATAGTTTCAAAAGCGAGCTTAATAACAGGCGCAATAAGTTGAGTCTGTCCACATATTTGGTACGGACCATTGAGCCTAAAATTGCAATTGTTTAACACACACACACACACACACACACACATATATATATATATATATATATATATGTGTGTGTGTGTGTGTGTGTGTGTGTGTGTGTGTGTGTGTTAAACAATTGCAATTTTAGGCTCAATGGTCCGTACCAAATATGTGGACAGACTCAACTTATTGCGCCTGTTATTAAGCTCGCTTTTGAAACTATCAGCCAAATACACGAACATGCAAATAGATGTAAACAAACTAATAATTACCTATAAATAAGAATGATTACACGATCTGGTTTCCTTTCAAAGAGGTTACTGATAACTTGAGTGTTCATTACAACTTACAGTTCTTGAATGACTACATCCCACGCACCTTCTACCATTGCATCAAACTTACACTGCACATTATAGATTCAAAGATGAAATGTTTTTCCCACCGACCAACATTCTGATAAGGTTTTAAAAGAATGTATTTAAATGGTAGGGAATCTTATACAGTTCCAATTTGACCTAATGTAAGGCACAAAATCAAGTGCAGGCGCCTCGCTAATCAAATTTTAATAACTTCACACAAATGTGTCGTTTTTATTATACACACACACATATTATACACACATATTATTATACACACACACATATATATATATATATGTGTGTGTGTGTGTGTATATATATGTTTATATATATATATATAAATTACCTGTCAATGGCTGCCTCGTGTTTACGAAATGCCTTGTCACTTGTTATAGGAATATCCAGTATACCGAAGAGTTCTTCTGCCTTCGAGTACTCTATTCTAGTAGAAATGACACCCCAGACAAGAGCTTTGTTTATATTTGGTGCTCTATCAGGTGGCACGGATGTTATTATGCAGTGGTTTGAATAGTTGTCACGGTAATAAATCAGCTTTAATGACAGACCGTTCCGTATCCCTCTCGTGAGGACATATTTGCCCATAGTATATACTTCGGGATGTTCGGGATACGGCTTCATTTGCTTGATGAAATACAGTGGATCAACAACCCGGTTTCCTGACACAATGTTTTCTTTCTGGATAGTGTTCTCAATCACAAGGTTTGGCAACTAACCCTCGCTTTCAGATTCTGATGTTTCTGGCTTGTACAATACCTCATCATTGTGGATGTCATTTTCCTCTGACTTTGAATCAGAAGAATTGAAATCTAAGTAAGAATCATGTCTTACAATGCTGTATTCAGGCGATTGTGGGAGATCGTTCAGTTCAAACGAGGTATTTGAACTAGTAGCGTCCATCCTATATAGGAGAAAACGTACAATTAACAACGAATTTGTAAAAAAAAAAAATAATAAGTTGTGCAATGGTAGGTAAATTCGACATCCTGCCAAAAATATACCTACAATGAGCTGCCACTATTAACGATTACAACAAAACAATTCTTTTCCGCATGTACTGTTAGGCGCATATGAGAGGTGTTGCCTGACAACACAGTGCTCGCATGCACATTTTAAAACTGGGTCTTTTAGTCTATCAGCTAGTGACGGCATTTCATGAAAATGCCACCGATCGTGCGGGAAAAATATAAAAAAAACATCGAAATCCACTTCTATTTATTTTACCACAATTTGTCCCGAAAAGAAATAAACCATATAATAATTCGGAAACTGTGCATCTAACATCTAAAAAGTCCGTGACCAAAATTAAAGTATACAAAGTCTCATTTTTCTATTTTACTAAAATCACTAAAATCCGCCTAAATTTCAATATCTTTACCCAGAATTTTTACTGGAAAAAATAGTACAAAAGTTAACTATAACCTTAGAAAATGGCACAGATTACGAACAAAAGTGATATTAATACATTTAAAAACCTCAAAACTTTCCATAGAACAATAAAAGAATTCACCACAAACCATTGAGATTATTACAAGGGATTTTCCCTGAAAAATGCAGAAAAACAGTGCAATTGACGATAAACTATTATTTTTATTTTACATACGGTAAATGACGGTTCAAAAATAGTTTTGCAACATATATTTAAAATAACAACAAAAAGGGTTTTCAAATTCGTTGCTCAAGATAATGAGTTATAACAAGCTACAATATTCGGCAGACAAAACTAATTCGGGCAGCAAGGCGATGTACGTAACAATTCGTTCGCGGGACACCTCTAGCATGTGTGTATCTGTGGTGTATATGTATGTGTGTGTTTGTGTGTGTATGTGTGTATATATACACACGTGTGTGAATGGTGTGTTAAGGTGTGTTGGCGAGTGTTTCGTGCGTGTGTGAGTGTAACAGGTTCACAATTGAAAATTTATGCCCTCACAGGTCCACCAGTAAAAGTTACAATCTCCAAGAGACTCGAGCGAAGGCACGTAATGGGAATTTGGCTTTGATTGAAGGATACTGCCGGATGTGTGTTCAGTTATATTGAGCAGTGCTGGATTAATAATGTTAATTCCTTGACCAGTGTTGACAGCTGGCCACCGGGAAGCATGAAATAACTTCTGTCTAGGACTGGAAAATTCTACACAAAAATACTAAGGCAAATATTTAAAATGCTTGCTACTATAACAGGTACATAATACACAAAATATCACAACGAACAGTAACATATCTGACTAATATTTGGATGGCTCTTGCCATCTAACGTCTTTTAAGCCAATAAATATGAATGAGATGGGTATGGAGCAGCGCCGGAATACAGGGGGGGGGGGGGGGAAACGGTAGACCCCGAGAAAACCCACCGACCTGCGGCATCATCAGCGCACGATTCCCACATGCGAAAAACCGGGGGTCGAAACTTTGTCGCTGAACTAACAGCGATACATTGGGGAGAGAGGGTGCAACGCCAACCCTTCTCCAATAACTATTACTATTAAACATGTATTTGGTAATACGAATAATAATATTCATGTACAATGAAAGTGTAGGTTACACAGTCACCTATAATGATCGATTAGTGTAAAGTATTAATTATGTAATTGACTAAATTAACGAATACGAATTATTACGAGATACCCACCGTTCGTCTTAATTGATATTTTACACACAGGTGTCGGCGCCAAGGAAGCTGGGTCCCCGATTTCGGTCGGGGAAGGGGGATAATGGGCCAAAGTAGTGTAATATTTTACACACAGGTGTCGGCGCCAAGGAAGCTGGGTCCACGATTTCGGTCGGGGAAGGGGGATAATGGGCCAAAGTAGTGTAATATTTTACACACAGGTGTCGGCGCCAAGGAAGCTGGGTCCACGATTTCGGTCGGGGAAGGGGGATAATGGGCCAAAGTAGTGCAATATTTTCACATTTTCGTGTTCTCTCACATATCGAGAGTAGCTGCATTTCCATCCGCCGACGGGTGCAGATTCTCGGAAAACGTTTCTGTGCCTGATCTTGTACTGTAGTTCGTTGTAGTGCACCTGGAAACATCATCAGTCAGTTCAGTTGAGATGTCTGGATGGCATCTAATGCCTTGAAAGTAAAATTGGTAGCAGGGAGGGGTCAAACGAGGTGATGTGGATCAGTGCCTCGAATGCAAGAGTGGCGGGAGATCCCTGAGAAACCCCGCTAATCTGTAGCATCGTGCGACACGATTTCCACACGCGAAAATCCGGGGGGGACCCCACCTTGGTGGGAGTCGAGCGCTCATCGTCAGTCAGTGCGATATCATCTAACTTATAACAAAGATTATTTAATAATTAATCTGAAACACTACTCACCCTCCAGCAAGTGACGCAGCTTTCTGTCGGAGTAACCAGCGCTTGTATGCTTTCGCACGTTTGTTACGTTTTCTAGGTTTAGCACAACGTCTGCGTCCGGGTCTATTCGGAGCCATGTTCCTGGTAATTGCCCACAGGGAGGTTTACCAATACACCTCCTGGTTTAAAAAATAAACCCTAACAAATTTGCCGATATTCTACATCAAAGATGCCGTGATATACTCCTGGCTGTAATTTCCATTACTGAGCTGTTTTCAAGAATCAGTCATACTTCAGGGAGATGAAAGAAAGCAAATGTAATTGTCGATAGACTAGGGTGACACTAACCACATCTTCCAACGCGCACACACTACTCGTGCCTTGCTCGCCGCGTCAGGTATACAGAAGTGTACAACCTGTGTAACATCATTTGATCAGTCCAAGATCGACTGCCCGTAAACATGCGTTGTCGCAGTGCATGCGGGAACAATGCACAAGCAAACGGTTTAAGTTATAAACACGTCCTTATCAGCACTTCATCCTAAGTCATTATCTTATCACCTAATAACAAAAATAACTAGATATCTATTTTGATACACTCCAAAACATAAGACAGTAAACAGTCATATTTTGGCATTCTTGAAATAGCTCTAGTAAACCACCTACTGCAGTCGGGACTGTCCTTTCGTTCAGCTGTAATTATTTCCAGGGAATGCTCATTATTAACTTTTCTTTTTGTTGTATATCACTAGTTGAAAGCTTATTTTGTGAATTTATAATATTAATTATACCATAACTATGTTATGAATTAGAGAGTACAATAAAAATTTTGCGCTCCGAATGCCCTTAGTAAAGAACCGTCTGCAGTATGCAGCGTTAAACAATTCGCGGAGACTAAAGCGAGTGCTGGGTAATATGAAGCCTCGTTGGTGGAAGAAAATTCGATACAATATTGTATTAAAAACATTAACATATCTGCTCATTGCCTTCATCAACAAAGTATATGTTTTGTTTACATCCTGCTTGTAAAATAAATATGGTGAAAAATTGGATCGTCCCTGTAAGGCACTAGCTCTTGTGTGTTAGTAACTAGCACACTCGGCGGCCATTCGCACGTTGCAAGTCAGGGCGTAGAAAAACGTGCTCACTTTCTTGTACAAGAAAGATGCTCGTGTGTACTGGGCTTTTACTTCACGCAATGCTGCATAGTTACGATATTGTATTTATTCCTCGCTTTGCGAAGCCGCTATAACCGTAAATACAGCTCTCTAACATTTTCAGTACTTTACAATACACTGTTTCTAGCAATACCTTCATTACCAGAAGATATCACGTGGACGGTATGCAATGAAGAAAGTTATGAGCTTCCCTTCTTTCGTTGCCGGAGTAATAACATTTTCTAAAACCAGAACCAACCAAATTACGATCACTTATAACGTTTTAAAATATTAGATAATAATATTTAACATACTGAGATTCTCCTGAGAAATTTGTTTACCAGATGTATACGTATAATTTATTTCAATGACATTTAGTAAATTTGCTGTTATAAAGATGTACAGTAAAATATTTATTTTCCTGTAAATGTCACTTTTTCTATACCAGCTTACAGCTTCCTACAGACTGTACTAGGATGCTGTACTGTCTTTTTTCATCTCGTATAGCTGTTACAACAGAATTGCGTAAACAAGATCGAACGTATTTTCGAAACTTTCAGTAGTATCTATAAGCCGGTTTCATGACGTAAAAGAAACCGTTGAACGTTTCACGAAAGCTACGTTCCGTATTTTTGTCCGCGGCAATGCGTCTTCGTCACGTATATATTTTCTTCGCGAAGAAAAATAGTTCTCAGCAGAAATGACTCGAGCTTCTCCCTGCGGCAGTTCTTCACTTCTCCGATACCAGAATTGATATTCAGTCAGCATCATAAAACGTGTCGGTTGTCTAGTGTTTTGTTTCTCGCCGGCTGAAGATTGATGACGAACCAGCTGAATACCGAACTTCGCCGTCTTTTATTCTTGTCGGTTCTGTCTACAGTCGCAGGGATATATTTAACACGTCCTTATTTCCGATATGAACGTTCTTGTGTGTAATAATTTTATGAAGTTGACAGGTTTCTTAAGTGCGGCGTCAACTGATGATACTTAAACTATTTTAGATTTTGTACTCACTTTACTAATTTCAATTAAATGTAATTTTACTGTTCTCACGACTACGAAAAAAAAAAAAAATAGCTTATAAGTGAAGTTGTGACACAAATGTAATCTCTATACTTACCAAAGCATCAGCAGCGAAAGAACAATTCCCGAGTAACCCTTTTAGTGTGTGTGCAAGAGTGTATTGTTTATCTTTCACACAAATTCACTGATTTGTTTGTCTCTTCTCAACCTGCCACCATTAATCTAGCAATAAGTAGCCTTGTGTGACATGGCCACACGTAATCCTACCAATATAGTATTATTTCTGACGGGTTTATAGACTCCAGAGCGAACTATATTAACCGTTAACACTCTGCGTAGAGGAAAATGTTAAGTCAGGTGAAAAGTTTGAAATAGAAAAATAACGGGCTTTTATTAAAATTCTTTACGGAAGCATTCCGAATACGCCAATAGAAATGAAGTTTTATTTTCCAGTGGTATTTTACGTCGTATACAGTACTAAAAAACAGTGGCTGTAGCGAGCAGAATTATAATTTACTAGTACAGCTATTCATCTAAAAGTAATTTGATAGTATTGCACTGAGCACAAGAGCATAAATGCAACACTCAAAATCCGAATAAGTGAAAATTCCACTATTTCAATTGGCCACAGCACCAGTGACTAGAACTACGGTCGTTCTTGAGGTTTTCCACTGTTGAATCGGTCAGTTTTTCCTGAAATCCTTCCCCAATTAAACGAGTAGTTTTCTTTCACTGAAAGTGCGCAACCGAATACGAGTGACTAAGTAGGCGCTGATAAAGTGGTGAAGTGAAGTGAAGAGATTTGGGCGGCTCTTAACAGCGAGGTCTTGAGAGCCAATGAGGGTGACTGAGGTGAATGAAGGGGCGGGGGGGGAAACGGGAGTTCCCGAGAAAACCCGCCGACCACGTCCGGCACGATTCCCACTTGCGAAAATCCGGTGACCCGGCCGGGGATTGGACGCGATTCGCCGTAGTGGGTGGCGAGCATGCTAATCGCTCAGCCACCGCTGCCCCGAATAAAGTGGCGAACGCCCAAGGACAGTCACTGAAAATTTTAATGCATTCCTGCTATAGCGTACATGCATGTTCTATCGCGTTTGCGCTAGGCCCAAGATTCGGCATTGACATGTTGTGAATGGTTGTAATTACGAAGAAAAGACAAAATGGTTGCTGCGTCTTTTGGTAAACGTTTACATGGGGTAAGTAAATTTACCATTTGCCTCTTGTGTTCCATTGACGTTGTTGAACTTGCTGTTTTCGGACTTGTATTAAATGTTCACTAGTTGCAAAATCGTATGTACATTTGCAGTTTTTGTTTCACAGTGTATATTTTCTGAATTATAATCCAAGAATATGGCTTGAGTTCAATAAATGCTTCTGTTCCTTGTCAACTTTAATTAGTAATAGGCTTCCTGAAATATATTCCTTTAGTGTTTCGATGTCGACGATCGTCGGCACCAGTAGTCAGTGGGTTGCGCGCTCGTCTGTGGCGCTAGGGGTTCTGGGCCCGAATCCCGACGAGGTCGCGAGTGTTTTCTTTTGGTTTGGTGTTTTTGTGACGTGTATGTGTCAACAAATTTCTTTCTTAACGCTTTCTGTATGCTACAACAAGTATTTTCTTATTACAGACAAATTCTGTTAACAAAATGTCCAGGTAAACCGATTTTGTTTTCAAAATCGATTAGGCGTTACCGGTAAGTATTTAAGTAATTTTACGTTTTGCGTTTCACTGACTTGAAGCTGATAAATTACCAAATACAAAACTAGGTCCTAGGATATGTGTGCGCGATAAGCACTCGAGTGTTCTGGACATGTCCGCGGACAAAGGCAACTGCAGGAAAGTGCTAAACCAGACAGCAATCGCCCGTCACAACTACAAATCCAACTCTCCGCCAGCCAAATTTCCTGCAGGAACAACAAAAATTTTTTGAAGTGGTTCATCCTGATTAATTATTTTAACCTTCATTTAAGATGTGGACGCAGTTCTCTTTATGAGTAGCCATGGCAGGTATTAATCCTTTTCAACGGTTACGACCATAGAAGACGCATACTATGTACACAGTTCCAATAGGTAAGGATTGTCCCATGAACGAACCACGAATAAATGTAGGATCTGACGCGGTAGTAAGATATGGCTTTGTTACACAAGCGGAGAATGAGGTAGAGTGCGTGTGCTAACTGCGACTTGACATCCTGTCGAGTTCCAACATTCAACTTCTGTCCTCGAACTGTCAAAACTATGAGGATTCGACAAATGTTTGCAGTTTGTTCACATGAATACGTGCTTTTAAGTGTTGGTACACTTACTTGAGCAAACTTAACGTTGTCTGGGATGTATTTAATTTACGTTAAGTTACTTAAAGTGCCACAAAGTCATGCCTAGACTATAGTGATATTTATGGTTTGCTAATCATATCGATTATAACATGATAAAATACTAAGCAATATGAAGAAATTACATTAATGAAGTTATATATATATAAACTTTAACTTAAAAGGTTGATTCATAAAAAAATAATAATAATAATAATAAAAAAAAAAAAACGTAAACAGAACATTTTTATATTTAGCTGATCTAAAAACTCAACATGAGCGAACCGCATGACAAATTTGAAATAAATATTATTCACGCCATTCTAATAGTAATACGTTATCTTTGAAAAATCATGCTACCCCATAGTAATATGTCTATATTCACATGCAATTTTTTTTTAAATGTTAAACATAGTTTAGTTTCAAGAAGGTTAGGCCTAAATAATGTTCCTGTAAAACATATTTAAAAAAATCTTTCTAAATATGTAATTTTGAATACATTTCAGGTCAGATCACGAGCTGAAATCAGGCACATACGCATGAGACGGAAATCAGTGTGCCACCTCCGCAGTCTCTTGTTCGGTTCGGGGGGGGGGGGCTGAGGCGGGTCGCGGTATTTTTCCACACACGGCAGAACCCTCGCATGTGCCGCGGTCGCGAGATATCGCCGAGGACAATCGTTCTCGCGGCCTCCGCTTAGTTCTCCCGGCTTCTTCATTCCACGTTCTCCTCCTGCCTCTTTCTCACACGCTGCGCATTTTTTTAAATTTATTTTGCATCTATTTCTCTTCTCGCGAATTTTCCCCGCTTGCAGAAAAGAGGCGACTCCCAACTCCATATAAGCTGTTCACGGTAAAGTGAGCACTTTTGGTGCCCTGGTTACATTTCCCTTTCAGACTTTTTACATCCATCAATCACCTTTTACAAATAAAAATTGCCATGTAAGCAATAAACACAGCTTGTGTATTCCACCGCACTCAGAAGTTAACGTCTAAGACTAAAATAAAATATATTTAGCGACTATTATTTCAAATGAGAGGGCTTTCAAAAGTGCTCACTTTGCCGTGAATAGCCTATACCAGCGCGCACGACCCAAGGGTTGTTGTCACTCATGTTCATTTGTCGCGGAACTGGGGTAAAGGAGGGGGGAGTTCAGGAGTACATCGTACTCCCTCCCTCTTTTTCAATTTTGTTTGTGGGATACAAAAAGCACTCGTAGCCCTCCAAAATTATGTCAGTGTCATGGCATTGAGTGTCTTGTTCAGTTGTACAGCAGTAACATTTCCGTTTCCCAGCACTAACTTTGCTTAATTATGCCAAAACCAGCGAACCACCCCCGGCCTCGCTCGGGTGCGATTTACAAATATTGCGTTGTTTATGTTTACAGCAAGTATGTACACTTGATTCTTAAGGTAACTGGCACAAGATTAATGCTGTGTTGTTCAAAAAGTCTTCGTAAGTGAACCCTTATTTAAAAAAACGACAAAAATGGTTATTGTGAGTCATCATTAAAATATTAACATATGCGGTCACGGACATTTTTTGTAGGTCTTTTTGAGATCCACAATTCGGTAGTACATTAATTTGGTGTTTCTCTTATGGTTTATTCAGTGTAAGCCATGTCAGCACCCAAAAAGCGGCTTTTTCTGACTTGATTAGAAAACATCGACATTTATCTACTATCCGTGCATTAAATATTACTGTTTTTGACATATTTATATGTGTTTTTTTATTTCTTTATTTCAATTATTTTTGTTTTGGTGGATACCTTAACCTTACTAAAGAAATTCTCTAAATGATGGCGAATATGGCATCAAAATCCAACAAGTATGTTAAAAGCCTAAGCCGAATACACACACTCGCGCTACCGGGAGATTTTGTTACATACTATGCATAGACTGGGAATGACTGAGTTTTAAAGAACTTAAATGACACTATAGCGATACCTTCGCATCTTTGACTTAAAAAAACTAGGGTTGTTGTCATCTTGAAAGTACTGAAGATTTCTTTCGCAAAACAAAAAATAATTAAAATGTATGCACAAAAGAAAATAAATGCGTTCCAGTTAAGTTCAAAATTTTTATAAATGTATATCTGTCCCAATCCAACCAAACGAAGCATTTAGAATTCACGGACTTACAACAGGTTCCGTGTTACAGAGTGCCCCGATACTGGTGGAAGCTGTTTTTTAGTTAAACGTTTATTTTCGCATTATTTAAACAGTGCTAGATTATACTGAATGGAGACTTGACTTATCCTTAGTAAAATACTCCCAATAACCTTTCCATTTTCCGGCCAATTTTCAGCACTTCTTTACCTGTAGTTATTTAAATATGGTCTCAACTTGTAACACACTTTCCGTTTTCCTCCCTTTTTAAAACTGATTCAGTGCAACTGGTCTTATTTAATCTATTTCTGAACTATCATTTGTAATCTATAAACACATATTTTTTAAGTATGGCCTAACCTATTCGGCTATTGTGCCCACAATCGTGTGCAATTATAAAGGCTTTGGGATGCCTCCCCCATCACCTCATTTTCAAAGAAATCAATTTCCTTTTCATCATATATACATATTTGATGTTAATATTCATAATCATTGTATCAAATATTCAATTTATTGCCAGTGGCATGGGAACTGTTCTTAGGATTCATTTTGAAGATATGTAAACTTGTAGTACATCCGAGACTGAACAGAATAAATATTGAAATATCAGCATTGGTGTATACATTATATCACATATTGCTACGTTTCTAAATAATATTTTGAAACGTCATTGAGTCGGCTGCGTAGTTTTTATGAAGTCTACCCCTGAGAAGAAATATGCGCTACTTATATACATATATAGTATAAGACAGTTCTCATTTCATTGCATTCATTTACTTTTCGGACTCGATCATCATCCCCTTCCTCCCCAGATGCATTGGCTGTGTCCACTGACCAGTTCTGCACACATAGACAATTAAAGCATAGCTGTTGGTGTCTTCCTCGTGGATTGTATCATTTGTGGACTCTGCCTACAGATTTAAGATGCGAAGTATCCCTGATATGTCACTGAGCCCTAGCCGCGTAATTCGTTTGCTGTGGTAACCAAACAAGAAGAGCTTCAGCTTAAGTAGGTAGGTAATTGGGCTTCACGTCTCGTCGACAGCGAGGTCATTAGAGACTGTGCAAGTTGCACAGAGCAGAGGAATTAGGAAAAGAATGGGAAGGAATCGGCCATGGCCTTTGTTAGGGACCCATACCAGCATTCGCCTGGAGTAATTTCGGAAAACCATGGAAAACCGAGATCAGGATGGCCAGACCGGGAATCGAACCCGGGTCCAGTGAGTTACCACCTCGCTCGGTTTCAGCTATAGTAGCACAAGCATTAAAGTCATTCCTGATAGTTGCAAAACTGGGAACTACGAATAAATGCGAGTCTCAAATATTAGACGATTCACCGATTCCAAAGATTCAACAATTCGAGGAGCAAATAAGTCATCATCCATGATCAAAACCAAGGTACTGTCCCGCCATTGGCAAATCATGGAGAAACTGAAATTGGAACTGCCGGGCCGGAATAGGCAGCTCTATATTCACACCTCTTTGTCCATGTCGCCACCTCGCTGTGATTCAAATAACGCCCGGTAATTGTAGCTCCATCTTTCCCATCCATCCCGCACTTCATAGCGATGCCCATTTGGGCTCTTTTAGAAAGAAAATGATTGATGGCTAGCATCATGTTACTTGGTGCCATGGACAAACGGAAGTAAAAAAATGACCGTGAAAGTACCTCCGTAACGCCCGGAAACTCTCTTGTAATTCCGTTTATTTTATGGCATTATTTTATTTAGTGTAACTGGATATTCGCCGAGTCTTGATTAGGTACACTGGACCAGTAATTTGGGGTTTAGTTGATAGTCTCATTCAGGCTGTTCAATAGTTTAACATATGTTTTCAAGACTTCAAGATTATATTTTATGATTTTGTCATATGATGTCGCTGATAACTTTATAAATTTATCAATTGAAATGTAATATTCACAATGTTTTTCTTAGCTTAAATACAAGCATTTTAATGAAATTTCTTTTTCGTATAAACTTCAAAATTTTATTTTATGTTATGGTTTGGTTTCATATAATGTTTATTGAACTCACATGATTGGCATGCTGCTATTTCTTAGAAACTCGACTCTTGTTTCACGTATGATAAGTGTTTTGATCTCCAAACGGTTTTAATTTTATTTTAAAAGATAGAACTGAAATACGGGAGAACCGCTTGATAGATAGCCAAGAAATATTCATGACAAGACTCCATCAATTATATAAAAATATTTTAATCACGTACTAATTTTGCTCAACCATGAAATTTCTATGAAATAATATAAATTTGAAGTTCATATAAATTGTATTATTATTTTTTGCAAAAGTTGTTTCACAGATTCTCAGATTTTTTCTAGACTATTCTTTTGTTAATGTTAAAATTTGTTTGTATGATATATGTTAGTTCTATTTACATTTCTACACCGTTCGGCAGATCTGGATCGAATTTGGTAGGGATGTCTTTCAGTGCCCTAATTAAAGTACTGTGTGGGCCAAAATAGGATTCGGCCTCCCCACCTGTAATTGGGCCTAAAACACCCAAAACCTCTAAAACGGCGATGTGTATCTCAGTTGTACACTGTCCAATTTGGCAGGGATGTCCTTCAATTGCAAACTTAAAATACAGTTAGGCCAAAATGTGGTCCGGCTCCCCATTAGGCGTGAAACCCCTAAAACTTGGCCGTGTATATTACATTTAGCGAAAAGGGGGGGGAGGCATGGTTGCTGAGCGGTTATCCTGCTCGCCTTCCACTAAGGCGATCTGGGTTCAATCCGCGGCTGGGTCACTCCGGATTTTCACATGTGAGAATCGTGCTGGACGTTGCCGTTGGTCGGTGGGTTTTCTCGGGGATCTCCTGTTTCCCTCGCCCTTTGATTCCGGTGCTACTCCACACTCATCTCAATCATCTTCATCGCCTCTCAATACTTCGACATTAAAGACGTCCAAAGCTCTTCACTCACTCACTCACATTGGCGGATAGTACAGCTATGTCATTTGAAAGCCCTTAAAGGTCTGAGGCTACACGTCAACGTTTTATATATAATAGTGCAAATCGAATATAGAACCTTAATTACCGACTGCAAGAAAATGCTATTATCAATAACATCTGACATTCTTCGCACCACGTGTACGAAAGAATAAATATTTTTGCGATGCAAAAAAGACATGAAGTTCTACGACATTCTGTGTGTGATGTCAGGATATATATTTTCCACGCTGGTTTTAAACTTCGCTCATTAGAGCGCCATTCACAGCTTCCGGCGGCAACCTCCGGAAACAAGAAAAAAAAAAAGGAACAGCTGTGTAAAGATGAGACGCTTCCGGTGACGAAGTTTCGCTTCCGTGGCGGGCATATGCAAGCTACAACTGTCTCCATAAGGTTGCCTGGAGCAGGTTCGGAGTTAACAGAACTCTTTCGGAGTCAACATTTGGACAAATTCCTTCTGCCTGTATTTGCAAAAACAATTAAAGGCCGTTCACGATAAAGTGAACACTTTTTAAATCAACCTTAGAAAAACGTCACTGTTCCTACCGGCATATATTTTAACGCGCGCACTGAGTGACAGGCGCACAGTCAAGTTGGTAACAATGGATGGGAAGTAGTTCCGTTTCTTAACGCCAAATAAAAAGTGTTAGGTAACCATTTCTGATAATTTAACTTTTTTCTTTCGCTTTCTGTCTTTTTTTTTTAACGAATCGAAGTGTAAAAAAATGAACACATTTGTCAAAAATAATTATTCTAATAGTTTCACTTGACCGACGCATGAATAAAGTAATGAGGTCCATGGCAATGTCAATCTTACATAAAGCGGAAGGATATGCTACATCCACGCAAGTAGATGTTAAGCAGGTCTTTTAAAAGCGCTCGCCGTGAGTAGCCCAGGTATATACGTACACGCTAACTGGCGAACTTGTGAGTGATGAGCTGTCCGGTTTCTATGTGTCTTAGGGATAATATGTAATTTTTTTTAACATTAAGTAATAAAAATTCTCTAATATACATTTTTTTAAAGGATAGTTACTATATGTTAGTTTTAAATTGAGTAACATATTCGTTTTATATTTACTTAAATCACGCTTACAGTTTTGAGCTGAAGTGTTTCAGGAGGCCAATAATAAGGCGTAAAACAGTATATTTTTAATCAGGCTCTTGTTCGCCTGTGATGTAAACAGGTAAGTATTTTGATTTAAATTTTATTGTATAACTAAAAACTAAACTATAACCAGAAAGCATAATTTTTTCCTAAATGTTTGCAGTATTCTAATTACATCTTAATGTAGTGATGAATATCACACATGTCCATTTTGAAATTGGGATTAATAAATTCATACAGCGAAACACCAATAATCCAGTAAATTTATTTTCAAAATTAATTTGCGATATTGGGTTTATTTTATCACTCTTTTACTTGATATCTGAACATAAACATATAAAATAACTTTAAAATAGTGAAAATACATTTGGACAATTTAACCCACTTAGGCAACGGTGGCAGCAAATTAATTAGACTACATAAAGTAGTCTATGATATTAATTTATTTTAATGTTTTGATTTTAACGTAAGCGGTGACTACAATTTGTTTGGTTGTTTTTAGCAATCACTAGAGGTGTGGTATCTAAAAGGTGGCCTGCATGTTATAAGCAGTTCCCTAGCAATATTCAGGTCCTCATTTCATGAACAAAAAATTATTTAATTACGGCGCTACTATTGACATCAAGCACTGATATGGATCTTCGTGCACTATTACCTGCTTCAGATAATCCTCACTTGTCACGCTGAATACTATTTTCTTGATTTAATTCTTTCATAGACAATCGTCTACAGTCTGTTCACGGAAAAGTGAGCACTGTTTAACGCCCTGCTAAACTTTTCCTTTCAATTAATTTCTAACTTTCCGCCACTTGTTAATGTAAACATTTCATCATTATAAAAAAAATGTAACGCCTGAGAATGCAATAAAATGTATTAATTATGGGTTATCGGGAGGGCCTTAAAAAGGGCTCTCTTTACCGTGAACAGCCTATACGTGTTGATACCGGAATATTATACTTGGCCGGGCTATACATTGCAAGGGTTAGTGTCCAATGATCCTCACTGTTTGTAAGCCGTGATTCTGCTGTTCGTTGTAATTGGCCTACATATTATTTTTTTAGAGACAATGGTTTATCGCGGGAAAATTTGACTGTTTGCTAGGATTCAACGTACCATACACATGCCTGCAGTTGTTTTCCCTCATTAGCTGTCATGCATGTCACTCGACCAATGAGAATTCTGATACTATAAGGGAGAAAGTTCGCGATTGGTCTGCTAAGAATTTAGCCGAGTCAAAACATTGTTCATCCAATCATGAAAGAATAAACTAGTCCATTCGCTTTAATATATACATATATGTGTGTATATATATGTATGTATGTATACGTTTGCCATAGCAAGCTGCCAGCATTACTGAAAGAATGATAAGATTTATTATAGCCCGTGCAAACGGCAGGTAGGGATTTTCCTTCAAGGTTGAATGTTAACGAGTCAACTCTTAATAAGCTAGAGAGCATGTCTTCTAAAGCTCTTTTATGCATAGATTATCTTCACAGTTTTTTTTTTTTTGAGTGTGACAGATTTGGGCAGCTGTCTACTTTGGTGTATATAAAGCTAGTATAGAAAAGAAAGAAAATTGGAAAGATAATCTTACTAAACACTAATTGCAAGCCTTCAAGTAAAATTTTACTAGGAAGGTGAATCCTAAATAATTAATTTTCTTGTAAATCTTCAAATCACATTCGTTGTCAGAGTTTAGACATCTTTGGATCACGTGTTTGAATTCGGAATAAGCAGTATGTGTGTGTATGTATGTGTTGGTTTTAAAACTATGCCTATGTTACTTATATGTCAAACCTAATAAAAAATCAAAATTGTTGTAATGCATGCTCTGTAAAAATGTGCTAAATAATCGTTATATAAAAAACTTCTTTTTAATGTAAAGCTTTACCATTGTGTAGTTTATATATATATATATATATATATATATATATATATATAAACTACACAATGGTAAAGCTTTACATTATATATATATATATATATATATATATATATATATATATATATATATATATAGGAAACTCCAAACTATTATTTAAAATATTTTTTTTTATTTCTGTAAATGACTTTGCTTTCATTATTTATGTATTTTTTTAATATAAACATGACACACTATCGATATATTTTTCTTAAAGTGTTGTAACCTGTAATATCCACGAACTATAGTATGTTCTCTACATTCATGAAATAATGTATACATGTCCTGCGGGCAACTGTGAATGTAGGATAAAAAGTAATAAGTATAAAACAGGAGTTTCATTAGTCATAAACGAAACAAAAAAAATTACGGATTAAAAAACAAACTACGTTATGCATTATTGGAAATCAAACCTGTATTCTTCTTGTGGCACAGGCATTCATGGGCGTTTTACAGAAGAGAAGATGATGGCGAGGAACGAGTACAAACTTAAAAACTAGTTAAAATTAGTGAAAATCGTAGCATGATTCTAGACTATCGCTCAGAGTTTGTTCTGCATGTGCATTTCGGTGTTGCCTTGCACATGCAGAAGGAAGACTCCACGAGGGGTGGAGAGGACGATTGTGGTTACCAGCTAATGCCCCTCCCCCACCACAACCACCCACACTACCCTTTACCCACTGGCATGCCTGCTATCTTCCGGCTACAGGCTCAATTAACCCCGCTCTTTATAGTCTCTACTCCATTGCTCAGCGATGTGTTTTGAATTTCATGGGGTGTGGCTCTCTCCATTACGCCGCTTCTACTAAATGGCAATCTACCCCCTCCCCACTTCGTCCCTCTTCATTCATCCAAATTCCACTGTTGTGTGTTTCGAGCATTTTTCCTCTCGAACAGGAAAGGGTGGGAGTTGTGCAAATGGTCGCCAGCTCCTAAATCAGCCATTTGCTCGTCGCAAAAACCCCGTGTCGAATAATTAACGTCGTGTACGATCGGCTCAGTGTTTGTGGATTTCCTGGAATCCGTGAGATTGCGTCCATTAAGGGTATTTCCCAGATGAAATACCCTTACGGGTCTGATAATCGTTTGACAAGTATCAGACCATTTCTATATGCATGCACTATTTAATATATTTTCAGCTAACTTTTATAGCAAATTTTATGATATACTTATGAATACAATTTATATTAAAGAAGAAAATAATAGCTTTAAAAACGTTATTTTTCCTAACCCTTGCATTACTTCTCAATATGTAAGTTTGACGGATATGCAGTCAAAAATCATAACAATTGATTAAAAAATGGTATACTTATTTTACACATATAGATACTGTATTCAGAAAAAGAAGGGCAATAAGGTAAACATATACACAAAAATCTATCTTTCAGTATTTAAAAAAGTAAAACTGGGTTCTAACTTACCCTACAAAATGTTGACCATGGGGTAAGCGAAAACCTGGGAGTTGAGGCAAGTGAGAACTGCAGTTGTCACTTGCCCCCGAAAATGAAAAACACGTTTGCCAGTTCTTACACCCATTAAAATCTCTTATTCTACACAATTTTTTCATTACATCCTGTAAAATACTAGTTATGGTCGTTTTTAAACTAGAAAGCTGATGTTTGATTATGTTTGTGTGTTTTGTAAACTTACATACGCAAATACGCCTTCTATTTGAGATTTAATTAGGCTATAACGACATTTTGTATTCTGTTGCAGTTTTGAACGAATGAAGATAACCTACCTAACTGAAAGCCTATGAATTTAGTGAAGTGTTTTTGAGTGGACTTTATAAACATTTTGTACCTAAAAAAATGGCGAGACACTATAGACCAGAAAACGGAAAGGGGGAATCAGTATTCGTCTGAAGATATCAGCAATGCCCTAGCAGATATCAAAGCCGGAAGATTTACAATCAGAGGGCAGCCAAAAAGTACCAAATCCCCTCTACCACCTTGTACCAGTATCATAAAGGCAAGTTGAGCAAGTTGAATAGTAAGAGACAGGGGCGCAACACGACAATACCAGAAGAAAGACGAAAAGAAGTTGGCAAATTGTTTGAAAACCAAGGAGAAGTGGGGCCTATGGACTAACCAGAAGTGAAGTTTTAAATATTGTTGGACGGTATGTGAAGCGAAATAAAATTAAAACTAATTTCAAAGATGATACACCTGGAGAAGACTGGTTTTTAAATTTTAAACGTCACCACCATTTGTCAATAATAAAGCCCGAGGCTGTAGGGTTTGCACGAAAGAAGGATTTAGGTCCTTTCAAAATCAACACCTACTTTGATTTACTGCATGAACTTCTCACAAATCATTCATTGGAGATGAAGACTGAACATATTTACGATCTAGATGAAAGTAGCTTTTGTACTGATCCTTCCAGAACAAAAATTGTTGAAAAAGGGAATTCCCCTTCAACCAGAACAACTAGTGGCTCCGGCAAAGGAAACAGAACAGAATTGTTTGGAGCCAATGCTGCAGAGCAGAAGCTTCCCCCACTCATGATATTCACTGGTAAGAATATGTGGGATCAGTGGAAAGCTCCAGACAATGAAGGTTTTCCAAATACAGCTTAGCAGCAACCAAGAAGGGGTGGTTGGAGGTATACATCTTTTCAAACTACATCGATCACACATTCATTCCAAATGCTACTAAGGAATGTCCAATAGTAATTATATTTGTTGGCCATGCGACACATATTGATGAACGGGTGATTGACATTGCTGTTGCAAATTACATACACATTTAAAAACTACCCCCTCATTCAAGTCACGCTTTGCAACCTTTAAATCGATCATGTTTCAAAGCCTTACAAAGCAGCTGGGACGCAGAAAATGTGTAAGAAACAGTTTTAAACTTTACTTGGAAAATTGTGGTTGGATCTCAGTCCAGAAGTTATAGTAAGTAGCTTCGAAAAAGGTGGACTAGCTCCGTTCAACAGAAATGTCATCCCCCAAGAAAAGAATGACCCAGCGGCTTTCTGTCGCTGGCAGAAATCTTTAGACCCAAACAAAATCCCCAAATCCTCTTGATCCAATCACAAACAACAGAAGTAACTGAAGTCCTTGAAACACGAACAAAAGACCCTGCAATGAGTCAAGCTACATGTATTCCTGGAACATCCTAAAGAAGTCCTGCAATGAGTGTTGCTGTGTTTACTTCTGGAACATCAAAAGCAAGTTAAGCAAGAAGTCAAATTGAAGGACTATTAACACCTGAAAAATCAACTGCAAATCCAACAAAGCCTACAGAAGAGAATAGAGAATACATTCCTTCTAGTAGTCCGAAATCAACACCAGTCAAGCGATTGCAGCTTGAACATGGTACTCCGTCCAAATATGATTTCGAAACACTGCTGATATCAGAAATAAAACAAAAATAAAAACCTCCTCTAATAAAAAAGACAAGGTTAGCTGGAGGTTCTGAAATAATTACTGCGAAGAAAGTTCTAGAAGCACGTAGTGGAGAAAAACTAAAGAAAATTAACTCAAAAGGTCTTAAAATAGTTCTGAGAGTTACACAAAAATATTTAAACCTTATTGGAAAACATAAAAAGAAGATTTCAAATCGAAAATGGACTTTGAAAACTCAGATTCAGATATTGAGATGACTTAAATTGAGCTAAAGAATGGCTCCCCTGAATTGGACGAGCCAGAATCTTCAGAAGACACTGATATTGAGGAAAAGCAGTTGAAGTCGGCAGAAACAAATCTCTTACTCGAGAAGAATTACACCGTGTGTTATGACCACACGTGGTATGCAGCCAAACTTGTTAACTTTTATAATGAATATTCATCCAAGTTAAAGTTTTTAAAGAAAAACAAAAGATGTAGAAACTGTTGAGAACGATTTCATTTTTCATGGACCTCTAAAACTCTTAGGAACTGGACCCTTTACACTAAGGAGACACGACTTTGTTACCATAAACAAGAAATACAAAGCGACGAAGAAAAAGTTAAGGCTAAGTAATAATTGAAAAATAAACAATGTAGATCTTGTAGGCCCTAGATATCAATTCCTTGGCTAAGACAAGAACTCATATGTTTTGTGTGTGTAAAATAAGCAAGTTTTGGAATTTCTCAGTTGTATTTTATATCAAGAATTTCACGACAAGTGCTCATATGTTTTGTGTGTGCAAAATAGTTAATTAATTTTTGCATTTCTTAGATTTTTTTATATTGACAAATATTTTCAAAGTTAAAATTAAGTGAATAAATTTTTTGTTCATTGCCATCTTGTAAACTGAGAGTTAATATTTTCTACATATTAGCATGTTTCAGACGCAGCAAACTTCTATGATAAATACCTGAATAACCAATAAAGATAAAAAAAAACTTAATAGCCTCTTATTCAGCATACAATTTCCTTTTTCTCCCTGCACAACTGATTTTGCCATAAGCATCTATGATTTTCGGGGGCTCGGATTCTCACTTACCCCAAACGCTGGGGTAAGTGAGAATTCGAAACACAGAATGTTTTAATATTTACTGCAAACAGAATTTTCAGTATATATAAGATCAGATTAAACTACATATGTAAAACATAACGAAAAGTATGTAAGCCAATTTTCATACCAATATAACTATTTGTACAAGACTTATTTAGGTTTAAAGTGGAACTTTATGATTTTGTGATCTCACTTGCCCCACGTACCCCCTATTTTATAATTTTATACATCTGAACACATAATGCCTAATTAATAAATATTACTATGATGATTTCTAGGTAAAATTTACGTGGTGCATATCAGTACTACTTCCAGTTAACTAAAATATGAAATTGGTTTGTTGCATCTGTGAAGTAGGTAGCAGAATAATTAAACTTAACTTTGTATGTCAGTGTTCACAATATTTGTTCTTGATCTTCAAGGGTTTAGTAATTTTATATTGTGATTTATCGACACTATATTCGATTTATGTTTGCAGGCTTTCGCGGCAATTGTTATGATGGTTGTCTTGGCAACAAGACGTAGCTCGAAGCCGGAAGCCAAGAGAGCCACTATATACGATTGTTTATTTACCGTGTTCGTATGTAAAATTTGCCACGTTGGACATGGCTGAATATTTCAGGGCATATAAATATCATATAAAGGACGCCTTCAATGCAACTTTCTTCGGTTGTGCCAGTAACTCTATAAACAGCTCTGGCTCGGCAGACAGCGTAAACTAAAAATATTTTCCTTCTCTTCTGTCGTCGCCATCGTTGCCTCCTGATGCTGAGTTCGAAGTCTAAGTTAAATTTTCCTTGGCGTGAGGAAGGTAAAAAGAAAAATTAATGAAACAACAGATAGTTTGTCGATTTATACTACAGAAAAATGTCAAAGGTGCCCGAAAAGAGGTGAGACTGAAGTACTTCCCACATATTTCTGCTTCCTTTACCCTCTACTCTCCTTCGCTGACGGAAGACGTATCTACGATCAGCCAGACCCGCCCCTTTTTTTTTCCCACCATCGCCAACCCACAGGGCTCTCGTGAGCGAAACGTCAGCACCAATATGTGCACAGCCCCTCCGAGAACACAAGTTCGGGGGGTGATGTCGAAGAAGGGTGTATCCAGGGGTCCAGGGGTGAGTCGAGGAGAGGAGGAAAGTTCTCTTTGAAGGTAGGGCAACTCCGTGTTGGGGATGGGAGGGGTGGTCTGAAGGGCGTGATATTGGATTTGAAACCCTGTCAGAATAGCACCCCAGCGTGAACCGGGAAGGGTGGTGGTGGTTGGAAACTAGAGCAAGGAGGGGGAAGGGTGCTCTTAACAAGATGACAAGGTTCACTGGCCACCCCTGACACCCCTTACCGCACCTCGTCACGATATGTCGATACATGACCATGAGGGGTTGGAGGGCCTCTCGCTTTTTGATTCATACACTACACTCAGCTCCCGCCATGCATGAAATGGGTGACAATATTTTCCTGACGATAGATACCGCACTTCTGGTTCTATTTATAATTCGAGAACGCTGCGACATCAAAGTAACTTTATTATGAAGCAAGTGAAAAAAATCCGTATTGGAAACTACAGAAGGGCATGTGCGAACCATTGATGAGGTCTGTTCGATCGTTCCTGTTTTGGTATCTTGTAAGAATGCATTAGAAAAAAATGTTCAGAAATATTAGCGAAAGTAAAGCTGATGTATCTTTACATGGTTTTAATGTCATATATTTACAAATCCGTGTAGAAAAGGTTGCAAGAGAACATGAAATCATTCGAAAGGATATGAGGGGCGATGCCGGCTAAAAATGAAGTCCACTTAAGACGTATACCTTAAGGGGTATTATCTTCCTCGTACTAGCCACTATTTCTTCGTCAAGTATCCATCTATTAGCAGGAGCAACTCAGGTGGGAGACAAAAAAATGTTCTTAAATGAGGTTTCCTTAAACTAATGCGAAAAGAGCTTATCCCGAATGACTGCAAAGGCAGCATGTTCTGGGTACTTAAATGGTCGTAAAAGGTTATAACAAGCACTCGGGTTTGAGAAGATTTCGCACGATACAAATTTCCATATGTAGGAGCATATAATGCGGTACGAAAAAGAACGTGTAAACTGCATTGGAACACTCCGACTCCCCTCCCCCTTCCCCCTTCTTCTATGGGAGCAGCGCTACAATACTTGGACGTTACCAGGTTCCTGAGGCATGACGCTTTCAATAAAATTAATAAAGCAAAATTAAATCTGCTATTTTATTTACTGTTCTACCAAAGAGCCTAGCATCGTCCCCACTACCTACGGCAGTTCACACAGTTACATCTTATGTAAAATCCAATGAGCAACTTCTAAGTATATAATTACATTTGTCAGTTAATAAACAATTAATCGTGCTAATGTAAACGTTGTATTCTAATTCTCTTAATCAGACCAGTTGCAAAAAAAATGTGTCGGTCTGTAACATTGCAGGTTTTCAGGGTTATATTTACCGTTAGTCACATACATTTTTTATTATATAATCTATTCTTACAGATAACTTTCTTATATTGTCGCTTTTATTTAATATAATTTCAAAATTACGTTTTATTATACGAGTTAACAGTAAATCTTTCTTATTTTAATAGATTATTGACATAGAGATCATGTCTAAGTTTTTTTTATTTTGTTCCTAGACAGTATTCCGTATTAACATTTTGTTTCTTATTTTTCTTTATTTATTGTAGGGTAGTCGACATTAAATATTTACTAAACAGAAGTACCAAATAAAATTATCCTGGTTGTCTCTCGTCTCGCCATTTCTGATTGGTGGCGAGATGTGTCAAGGTCAGACGACAGCAAATCTGAGGACCGGAGACAACATAAGTAAGGCATATGTAAAATTGAACCAATTTTTTCTTTAGAAGAATTCTCATCTCCAACGATGGACGTGTGTGGTGTAATATGGAAGTTTAAATGATTTAGAATATAATAAGATTTCTGCAAGATGATTTGTAATGTGAAAAAATTTTATTGTGTTTGAGAAGATAAAAACGAAATAAGTTGTTGAATTTTTGGGATAATAATAACTGAAAAATAAAAGATATTATAGATAACTGAGAATTTTAACGTGGTAATTTAAAAAGAAATGTTATAAACGGCGTCCAACGTATTAATTGTAATTTGTGAAATGCCTGAAATATAACAATTGGCGACCCAGCGCGTGGCTGAAGAAACAACTTCGTAACTCTCTAGAACTTCTGTGGCTAAAGAAGAACTTCGTGGTCATCTAGATCTTCTGCAGCTGAAGTACGAACGTCTAGAACGCCAGAAGCTTCAGTTCTCGACACAGTGAAGGACTAACCACGAGAGAGAGAGAGAGATTATGCTACATTTAGAGTCGTCGGGAGGGAAGAAACGTGGTGATCGAGGTATACCGAGATCGTCTGAAGTACCCACGTATGCAGATGCAGTAAGCAGTTTCCACACCGAGGGATAGCGGGGGAGAATTTTTCCGTGAGAAGCAAGTGCAAAAGGGAGATAAGATTTTATTGATTTTTTTTTTGTATTTTGCAGGTATGGAGGAAAACTTTTGTAAGTGCATACTGTACAAATAAAAATGGTTATAATTCATAGTGAACGCGAATAATCTTGAAGGAGAGAAAAAAATGTGTAGGATTTGAAGTCAATGTAATATGGACGCCTAAGATGAAGCAACATTAGGGTTAATATTTGAAAAAAAACTTGAAGTAATGCAGAATGAAATGCAAAAGCGTAACGAGATTATACTGAAAGGAATACAAACTTTTAGAATAGAAGATAATAATAGATATAATAATTTGGAAAAATTTTTTGAAGGTAGTGAATAAAACCATTGGGAATGGAATGAAAATTT
Organism: Dryococelus australis; assembly: GCA_029891345.1. NCBI lineage: Eukaryota > Metazoa > Arthropoda > Insecta > Phasmatodea > Phasmatidae > Dryococelus > Dryococelus australis. The sequence continues at coordinate 23,914,514 of CM056996.1, read as the reverse complement.
AGAATACAAGAAGAATTGAACAACAAGATGGGGTTGTTGTAAATTAACTGGATATGGAAGGGTAAAGTAAATGTGATTAAATGAGTAAACCGGATTCTGTATTACACTATCTACCAAAACGTAATTGGGCATCCGTGAAGATAGGTAATTCAGTTCGTCAGTTGACTTGTGTTTCACGGCCTTCAGCGTAGGACCGCTGGTGTTTGTCCGTGGTAGCATGAACACAGAGGCTTATTGTAACATTCTGGATAATGAAATGCTCCCAACATTGTGGCGTTTTTACGGAATGGACCCATGATTCATCCAGGATGACAATGCCAGGTGCCATGTTAAAAGGGCTGCTATGCCGTGGTACGCCTACAACAATGTTCGCCTAATGGACTGGCCCGCCCAGAGCCCCGACCTAAACCCTATAGAACATATTTGGGACAAATTGGATTGCCGGGCGAGGGTCATCAGGCGCGGCCAAAATCCATTGCTCAACTCATGGAATGGTTGCAAGAGGAATGGCAACGAATCCCCGTGGATGTCCTGCAAACACTCGTAGAGAGCATGCCAAACAGGGTGGCTGCTGTTATAGCCGCAAGAGGTGGCACTACGAGATTCTAACGGGGTGACAACCACCGAGCAAATATTGTGGACAAATGCCCAATTACTTTTTGGTAGATAGTGTATTAGAAAATAATGGTTCGTTGTATATGGATAATCTGGTTAATGAAAGGATAGTAAGAAATAATTGTGTAAACAATAGTGGATCAAAACAATGTATGCACGAGGGTAAAGTAATGTTGAAATCACTGGAGGGTCAGAGAAACAACAGGGACACACATTCAAATTTGGTTCAAAATGCAAGAAAAATTGATGGGTAAACTATTAATGAGAAAGACAGTCAGGGGGAAAAAAAATCAAATCATCGGGGAGGGGGTCAGATCAAACACAGGGTAAAATTTTCAGAAATACGGTAAGATCGAAAAAAAATAATACAGGTAAATTTTTTGAGGGACACAAAGACCGGGAAATAGTGAAGAACAGAAAAAAAAAAAAAAAAAAAAAAAAGGAGGACTAAAATTCAGGCAGTAATGAAAATAAAAGCGTTGAAATACGATATAAGGAAGGGGGTTAGCAAAAATGAAGGAAAAGAGTATACGCAAGGAGTAGGGTAGGAAGCAAAAGGAAGAGAGATATTGTATATAATTTTTGTTTGTAAGAAAGATAACGATTTTAATTCAGTAAACATCTGTAAAATGATAATATATAGAAGGCAATGCTTTTATTTCGGAAAATTGTAAAAAAATAATATAAGAGATATACATTTTCGAAATTTTATGAAATGTATTGGTAAACAAACAGCTTGAAAAGTGCGCAGAAAAAATTGGAAACAAAGAGTATAGAATGCAAGAGATAGTACAAAAGTTAAAATGTCATAGCTAAAACGAAAAAAACGAGGTATAAATAAAACTGTATCGTTATTAGGTTAATTTTTCTATGTTATTATGATAGTGTACATCAGTAAAATTTTCAGTTACATGTGATGTACGTAACCTATAAATGTATTAGAAAACGAATTTTTTAATTAATTAAAATATCCGGGAAAATAATGCAGTCATAAAAATCATAGCAATAATAGTAGTAGATTAAAATTAGTATTTAAAGACAATATGCATGCTGATGAAGGTAGAGTGCTATATATATATATATATATATATATATATATATATATATATATGACACACACACAAATTTGAAAACAAAAATTGTTTTGATTTAGATGACAAAATGAAAATTAGTAAGTATTATGAATGGCGATAAAAACATCAGGGAGTAAATAGTGAAATAAGTAAACACAAATTGTGTTAATTGGTAAAACTAATTATTTTCTACGGAAACCTTTAATATTTTTTTTTTTCAACTGTTTAAGTACTATGTGAAAAATTTTCTAACTGAATGTTTTAATTAAAGAATTACTGTAAGATTATAAAATGGAGATATGATGATTGTGAATTTTGACAAAGAAAAGACTTACGTTAATCTCAATACTATTAATCAAGAACAAAAGTGTTCGGCATCTAACACTTTACGCCCAAACTGTGAAGGGAGAGGGAACGGGCCTAGAGGGGATCGATAGTACCCCATGGAGGAGGGGGAAAAGTATGGTTGCCGACTCTCCCCTCCTCCCACTTCAGGAAGGGAGGGGTTTTCGTGCCCAACAATTTATTAAGGTTTGTGTTTTCCAAAAATACTGTATTTGGGGAGCTTCTGTGGTCAAATCAAAAGGAGAGGTGTAAGCCAATTTCCCCAACACCTGTCTCCCATCCTTCCTCTTTGCAATCCTCCCCAAAATGTCCCCTTCACACCTCTGGGAGGAGATAGCCGGACAAGGGGGACACGTTTTGCATTTTCCCAAATTTATGTATGGCCCCATCTTAATATATTTTACTCGCGGTTCCGCAGGAGGCAATTTTTGTTTACCCCACCCTCACACCATAGCAGGTTCGGCCCAACCCTAAAAATTTCCCATCCCCCCACCCTATTTCGCCTTTGCAAAATATCATAGGCTCATTAATTGAACGTATTTTGTTGGAATGTGTTATTTTCCTTTAAGCCCTCTATCCCCCCTAAAAAATGTTAGGGCCTTCACGGGATGTTAGGCCCTTCGATCCTACACCTACTTCGTTGAAATTTGGTACTTTCCTTTCTTTTTAAGCCCTATATCCCCCCTGAAACAAGTTAGGCCCTTTGTGTAATTCCCCTACCATAAGTGCATACCATAATTTGTATCATAACTATGGTACAAAGTCACCGTGACCTATTTTTGCGTACCTTAAGTATGGTGTGGTGTACCCTAATTTAGGTATTTTGTACGATAATGTCGAAATTCGTATCATAGTTGGCTCTGCACCTCCCAGCTTTCCAATAAGCTATCGTATGTTAATGTAGGGCTAATATATCACCCAAAATTATTAAATATACCATAATTCTACCATTTTTCCCCATTGCAACTGCAGGATGGCATGTGCGATCGAGCACCGATATGTGCGAGTAAGCACACATTGGAGTTTCCAGACAATACTGTACCATAAATACATTTTCGTACGATTACCTGCTTCACCGACTGTGGCTTATCCCGCGGATTCCATGGGCCCGTACCCTGTTGTTTTAATTAATAAATTATTGAAAGATAATAACATAGACATATAATGATTGTGATTTTAAATGTGAAAAATTTATTGAAGTTATTATAGAGAATCCATAATTAGGTTTATTTTGGTTTGTAATAAATTTGTATAATTTATTCCGAACCGAGGGGGGTTATGCAACATTACAGATTATCGGGATTATGTTTACCGATAGTTGCAGATATTTTTATTGTATATGATTACAGAGTACTTCTTATGTTGCCACTTTCCTTAATAAAATTTCCAAATTATGTCTTATTGTATGAGTTAACAGTATAATCTTTCGTTATTTTAATATTTTATTACCATTGAGACCATGTCTAATTATTTTTTATTTGTTACTTGACAGCATTCAGTATTAATATTCAGTTTATTATTTTTAATTTATTTTCTAGAGGGAATCGGCATAAAATGTAATAAAACAAAATTACTAAATAAAATTATCCTTGTTGTCTCTCGTCTCACCATTGCTGATTGGTGGAGAGATATATCATGGCCAGACGACACCCAATCGGAAGACAGGAGACAACAAAAGTAAGGATGATGTAACATAGAATTAATTTTTTTTAGAAGCGTTCTCACCACCTCCAATGATAGGTATGCGTAGTATAATCTGAAAGTTTTAATTATTAAAAAAAAATAATAAGATTGCTGCAAGATAATTTTGTATATAAAAATTTTAAAATATAGTAAGGAATAATAATTTTGTTATGTTAAAAAAGATAAAAAGGAAATAAGTTTGTTAAATTTTTGGGAGAAGACTAACTGAAAGTTAAATATATTTACAAAGCTGAGAATTTTGACGTGATAATTTAAACTGAAATGTTATAAATGGTGCACAACGTATTAACGATAATTTGTTAAATATTGGGAATATAACAAGCCTCTCTTCATCTCCCACCTCCGTTCTGACGCCCGGGTGCCGCACTAGTCCGCGAGAATGCCAGTGTCGCAATTAGGTGCCACTGTGGTGTTGCGTCCAAACTATCTACCTCCCACTAAGCGAGCAGGGTTCGATTCCCGGCGGGATTCGCTCGCGAATTTTCGCACGCGGGAGTCGCGCCGGACGACGCCGCTGGTCGACGGGTTTTCCGCGGGAATCTCCCGTTTATCCCTGCCTTGCATTCCAGCGTTGCTCCAAACTCGCCTCGTTTCACCCTCATCAGCTCTCAAGACCTCGACGGTGAGTACCGTGCAAACATCTCACGCTCCAATGTCCCCAGTAACACGCCGCGGCTCCTACACAATTCCACGTACCTACATTTGTATAAATGCGTATGTGGGGGGTCCCAGTCATACGGTTTTTTTGTGGAAAGTGGTTGATATCCGCAACCAATTATTTATAGCCTGCACTTCATCGTTCAATAGTGCATTGTCCAGAAAGTTAAAGATTAGACATTCATTCTGGCTGTGCTTCAGCTTCCGAGATCGATTCCCGTTTAAGTCACACACATGCCTACTGTGTTTATACTTAAGTTTGGATAGATACTTTAATATTGTTACCGGTTGCAGCTGGCACCAGCCACCGGCTCCCGTTATACGTGGCCTGGAGTGATCCACCTCAATCCTCCCCCCTCCCCGGATTAACACGCTTGCTGCCTTGTTTTCCCTTCTTCTGGGAAGCCCGTGGATGATTGACAGCGGCAGTGAAGCTGTTGCGCCGCCCGGCTCCTCGCTGGCGTCATAGCCACCCTCTCCCCCGCTGGAGATATCTAGCGAAGACGGAAGAATATTCTGCGGAGAGTGGCTGGCGCCACAGCCCTCCTCTTCCCCACTCCCTACCACCCGGCTGAAGAAGCCGATACCTGTAGGAGGTGGAAGAATATTCTGGGAATTAAGACGCTCAGGGCAGCGTGTGAATTAGGCTATTCTAAGTGACAACCTAAGACACCATATACACTGCCGCGGTCCAGCGGCCAGCAGTCTCTGGCGAAGGCCATCTAGCCGAGTGCGTGCGCGAAGTGAGGTGTGGACGTGGTGTTCTTGGTGTGAATGGACGAGGGCGTGACACCCGACAAGTGAAGCCTACTGTGCGCGAGGGCACTCGGAGACTCAAGAACATTGCGGACTGGCGGGACATAGACTTAACTGAGGTGGGACTCGTTGGACATGCAATACGGATTTTTTTTTAAATACTGGAACCGTCAGATATGGTTGTGTAATTCATAAAATGTAATTTATAAAATAATTTAATAGTTTGACACTGTATATTGGGACTGATATTTAATTATATAATTTAATTGATTTTTGTGGTTGTTATAAATTGTATTCATTGGAGTCATTAATTGTTAAAATAAGTGATATCAATATACTGTGTAATTTTGAGTTGGGAGAATTGTGATTGTAGTTATTGTAAATAAAATTACGAATTTATAATAAACTCATTTAATTAAGACCTCCATCCCTTAACGAACTTTGTTTAGGCAACTGAATTTCAAGAGAGGATTTGTAATAATATGTAAGCCATACACTGGCCTCTAAAACTGCGTTGTAGAGTGTTTGAAATACTCGTTATTCAATGATCTTTTAAAAATGCAACCAATGTGCTCATCTACGAAAAAAAACGTACACTTAATACAAGGGCTGTTGAGTGCTTTAAAGACACATTAGGAACACTATTTCAGAGTACTTAAACAGAGCTAAAAAAATTTTTTTTTCGAAGTTCTGTATCTCAGAATATAAGCAACAGGTCCATTCTAAATTACTCAAGGGCACTGCATTGAACCTTCATACAGGCTTTACATCAATAAAATAACAGCGTCACCGCTGAAAGTCCCCATAGGTACACGCAGTGCCACGAGAAAACTGCACGCCAGTTCAGAACCTTGCGCTTAGGGGCAATGGAGCACTGGGTGCGCGTGGCAGTCTCTCCCTGCCCTTATCGGAAGCGCCAGCCCTCATCTAAAGTGCATGTTCTTTTCGTAGATCAGCACGTTGGATGCACGTTTAGTAGTTTCATTGTAAAACGAGTATTTCTAACACTCTACAGGTTGTTGCGAAATTGCATGACAATATTTCGGGTAAAGGTTCCACACATCTGGAGGATGAAAAATTTTTGTATAAACATAGGTCCGCAAACACTTCGTGTCTTCACTACAGCCCGTAATACACAACGTACAGTGTGCGGCCCGCTGTCTGGACCATGTTACTGTGGAATGCCATCGCAGCGTTCATTTGCATGATACACGACACCTCGCACTACTATACTAATAGCATAGTAGGAATTGCACAGGAATTATTTACACACGTGTGAAAGCTTATTGTGGGCACTAAAGGAATTGTTAAAAATGCTCTACGTCAGCACGAACACATGCATCAACCCGCCGTTGCATCAACACCCGGATGCGTTAATGAAACCCTGGAAAATTCCTGATTATTTCGCAACCCGCCATAATTCCTTTTAAGGAGGATGCCCGCATCGTCCACTGGGGTTGCATACACAAGTGCCTTTAAATGTCCCCATAAACAAATGTGTAGCGGATTCGAATAAGGACTCCTCGGGGGCTGGTAGGGGTTACCAATTACAGCTGCTATGGGATTCCACAGTAAGATGATCCAGCCTGCTGGCCATACACTGTACGTTGTGTATTACGGGCTGTAGTAAAAAAAAGAAGCGTTTGCGAACCTATGTTCATATAAAATTTTTTCATCCTCCAGATATAAGGAATGTTTCCTTGAAGTACTGTTATGCAATTTTGCAACATCCTGTACAGCACAATTCAAGCGCGATGTAGGCGAGAGCTTTAGGTCCCCAACATAACCCGGGGAAGTTCAAAAGCAATAATTGTAAAAATCAAATCTCTTAGTCGTATAAGCAACAGAAAATTAATTTAGACATTAAAACTGACATTCTTCAATTCTCAACTATAATAATGATGTAAAAAATAGAGAAACGAATTTGGTAACATTTGTAGCGGAAGTTGCGTTCATCAGGCGGCATAAAGTATGTCACAAAGGCGCTCACAGAACACACGTAATGCTTTCTATATTAATTCGAAAACAATGTCAGAGATGTTAAGAAAATGTAGTGGTATAAAATACCTTGAACGACCTCTATACGCATTAATTGAATCAGTGTTATGAATTCCTGTGTGGCTACTTCCGGCACCATGAAAGTGTAGATTGGAAGTATGGAGAAAATAATATATTTTAAGGAATGTTTCTGAGACGACCGATAATCCAACAGAATATACAAATGTTTAAAAAATTGCTTGCTTGATAAATCTTTCTAAATTCTTTCCACTGTATGCATTCCCCGGATATATGATAGCCTCAGCATATCAGAACATAAATGGACTGTTATCTTAGCACTTTTTTAAGTTCTTCACACGTTTCACTTTTTCAAAATTTGTATCATTCCGCAACGTGTCAAATCAACACAGTAATTACACTTGTGGTTTTATTCCTACGTCGATCAAATACTAATTTGTAATTGTAGGTAGCCGTCTGTTAATTCCTGCTATCACGCAATGAAACAATCAGAAATCAAATTAAATAGATTCAGTGTCCAAAAATGTCAATCGCCACACTTGCAATTCAGTTAAACTCCCTGGAGCTACTTTTACAAACACTACTGCCAACTTAGCCGGGAGATTTGCAGTCAGTGCGTCCATTAAACGAGCTGTAGTTTCTAGTAGTGATTATTTACTTGGAAAGTGGGTAGTTAACAGGGAACTAGTTGTGCAGTACTCTCTGTTCAACTGTCGATGGTTCGCTTGCCGATGGAGAAACGCAGGAGCGGACACCCGTCATTCCAGCGCCCGGGCGACGGATTTTAAGGTCCGTGCCTGTAAATCACGGCCAATCGCACCCCTTAATCCAGGCGACCTTTCCTCCCGTCATTGGGACAGCTCGCGCACCCCCTAGTCGCCATGGGAAAGGGGGGGGGGGTAAGGGGGATCAGATTCGTCCACCCTGAAATCCCCATTTTCCCCTCTGTCGTCGCCAAACACGGACCGACCACCCTGACGAGACTAATCCCAGGAAACGCTCTGGCGCGGTATCATTATTCATGAGTTGGCAGTCCTGGACAGAATGATTTGAGCGGGGTGACGGGGAGGGGGGGAAGCCCACGCTCCATCTGGTCCATCACGGATCTCGGACAACCCCTCCTCCCCTCCCCCGCCAACCCGTTCTCCCCTTCCTTCTCGCGATGAATAATTCAGGATTCTGGGGGACAGGGAGCTGGATGTCACGTCTTCAACACGCTCTTCCGTCTCTTTCTCACGTTTCTGTCTCCCTCCGTCGCGAGAGCCGGACAAGCGGTCGCCGGGATTGGCTGACGACACGGACTGAAGTGGACGTCACGTCCAGGCGAGATGGTAGCGATCATTCTCGCCATGTTGGCAACGCCGGCGAGGGAGGCGGGGTCTTTCACTTGCTCCTTCCGCCGTCAGCTGTTTTTTTTTTTTTTATTATCTCCCTAAGCCAACGGTATTCAAGGGCAAGTCTCACTTCCTGTGAGTGGGTAGCATAGAACTAAGACCAATAATGCTCATGTTTGTCTTTCGTGCATGTTCGCAACTATGGTTGGCGGTATTCCCACTGTATTATCATAGCATATTGTAACAGCGATGACGTGAATATTTCACTCATAATTGTCGGTCCTGTTTATATTCTTATTTACTTGTTAAATATGTGTAACTTGAAAATATGAAAGTTGTATGAAAAATTGCTCAGAAGAAATACATTATCGTATCATAATACTTATTTATGTTAGCAATTATCTAAGCTTTGTCGCAGCCAAATGGTTTCGATAGTTCTTAAAGGCATTTTGGGAAACCGATGTTGGTTATTGCAAATCGGGCAAGCTCACTCTATGCCATACACACTAACAATAACATAACAATTAAAGATTAACGTATCACCAATTACGATGGCATTAAAAGGGTATAATTTTTTTTTTTTCGAACAAATGGGAACGGGGAAAGAATAAGTTATGATTTGCATTGTGTAACCATCTCCGAATTCGCCTGGAGCTTACTTCTTAAGTAGGTATCGTTCGTCTTTGTGTCATAATATCAGTTTCCTGTTAATAGTTAGCAACGTCTCAATATGAATATTTTAAGAGCTAGTTCATGTTACTATAATTAAAACTATATTTGTAGTATGGGTGGGTACAACAGTGCAAAAATTAATTATAGCGATTTTAATTTTCTGCACGTCTCTTAATTGAGCTCGCGATTTTTCACAGAACTGCCAAAATCGAGTGTGATGACAGCATATACATATTTTATTAAGTTAAATGGTAATAGTAAGGTATAAATAAATTCGAAATTTGATAGTACTTCCATTGCCCAGGGAGACTCCATAAATGGAACGAATAACGAAGAACACAATATAAAGATATATTTTTATTTTACATATTATTTTGGAAATAATGTGGATTTTGATTTTTATATAACAATAATAAACTTCAATATATACTAGTTAGTCAGAATAAGTCTGTATACATTTCAAAACAGGCATTTGTGTAAAAAAAATGCGCTAATCTTAATGGAATTCACACGGTTCTTGAAGACCCAAAAAAATATACAATTCGTTGTCGGGGATTGGAAATTGGTCACAGTACACTGGCATACACAACTGATTACATGTTCATTGTATGGCGCAATGGCAGCAGATTTTTCAAACTGGCGTGAACTAGGTAGGTGGCAGCTATTGTCTGCTTTAAGGGACCATCACAGAGTTCTCATACAGTACAATTCTTATGCAGACTTGGTTCGTTTTCGCAGAATAAATTATGTTTCGGGCAGATTTTTGTAATGCGTCACTGTGAAAATATTTATTTTTTGCTGAATATTAACATATAAGAATTTTCCTTTGCGTATTATGGTAGTTACATGAAGATGTGAACCTGGTGATATTTTATAGGTTGTAATATATTAATTTTGCAAATATCCTGGCAATCGATGAAATTATTTTTAATTTTCATTATACAAAATAGCAACAAACTGGAGATCTCATTTGAATAAAAATTCGTTTTAAGATCGAGCATGAGTTCTTTTAAACACGTTTACATAAAAGATGTTCTTAAAATGTTTTAGACTGTTTCTCGGTTTATTGAGTACTTCCAGAGTCCTGCTTAAATAGTATTATCTTTAAATTTTTTATAGTCTCCGCTCACGTATAGGCTGTTCACGATAAAGTGAGCTGTTTTGGAAGCCCTCTCAATTGGAATAACAGTCCATAAATATATTTTTTTTTGTAGCGTTGGACGTTAACTTTAGAGTGCGGTGGAATAAAGACACTGTGTTTGTTACTTGGCTGCCAACATTTATTTGGAAAATGTCGCTAAAGGATGAGAAATTTGCTGGAGGAAAAAGTAACTAGGACTTCAAAACAGCTCACTTTACAGTGAACAGCCGATAAACAGAAATAATAAATAACACGTTTGCCAATTACCCACTTATCAATTGAAATCCTGGAAGAGTTAGAAACACAGGCCAGTTTTTGTACACTTTCTACCAATTTCAGCTATAGATTATTTCAAAATACTTTAATTTTTAATATGTCTTCATTGTTATTGCGAAATTAATATAAGATGATCCCATTTGTAATATATTATTATAGTAAAAGTAAGAATTATCACACTAACGAGAAATAAGTGACAGAATTTGAGAGAGGCGTCATGTTCAATAAAGTCTTGTAAGCGAGGGATTGTGAGGTCTTCAGAGTTGATGAGGGTGAAAACGAGCGTTGAAGATAGACCGGCGATGAAATAAAATAGGGGAAACGGGGATGAACTCGACGACGATTATCAACCAACGGCAAAAAATCTCCTCGTTTCCCACGTGCGAAAATTCCGGTGACCTCGAAGGGAATCGTGCCAGGGTCGTCTTTGAAGGGGGGGGGGGGGGGTGGCAGGTAGTTTAATCGCATGGACCGAGGATGGCCAGAATTACGCATGCGTCTCTGCATCATGGGAAGCATAAGTCACCTTCCCGCTGCGAACTTTGTACGCGTTGTACAAGACATTCGGCGAAAACACATTTTCAGAATTCAATATTCACAGGATCTGTATCTCCTTTATTATTCCGTTTAGGTATACGGTGCCCTGTATAAATTCAACTTTATTTTTCATAAGGAATCACTTCCCGTGGGTAGGGTGTTTAATTTCCGAATATTCTGTATTTATGGGGGAGTATACATCGCAGTATGTCCTACAAAATCGTGGTCCAGAACCTATTTTCACTTTTAGTATAAAATGCGGAAATTTTAAAATTTAGTTTGAAGTTTAGTTATAATGACTTTGCAGTTGTAGAAAAAACACCGTAATAATGTTTTATTTACATATTTAAGGTATAATGCAGGTGTGTTTGTGTTTGTTTGTTTAAATTTTGGGACTTGTAATGTGCCACCATAGTTTAATTAACTATTTTTATAATTGACAGCAATCAACTCTCATGTTATTATTCCATTCACATGTAGTTAGTTTACAGCTCATGGCTATTATAAACCACATTTTTAATGAATGTTCCAGCCACATAAGATGGTGGTTATTAACTGTTAAAATCCAAAGTTTAAATGACGGCAATTTTTTAAATGCCAAATGCAAATTGGCTTTACTATTAAATTGTATGCCGACCTGTTTTCGTTTGTAGGACATATTAGAGGTAGGACTAAAGTACTCTTCATGTAAATTCGGATTGTAATTTGGCAAGCCTTTATTGAATTTATCACTAAGATAACATATGTTTAATTTTAATATTTGCCTTGTTATCAATTTTATACACGGTGTGAGTGGAGTGATCTAGTTAACCAAAGTTTATTTTATTTCAGGTACTAACATTCTAGTGTCTACAACAACAACAATTTTATATTCTTCCTCAGTTCAGGTATTCAGTTACACAAGGCTACATATACCTCATTTGGATGTTAACGTATTTCTGTATTTAAAAAATCACCACGATTACAAACTTATTAAAAAATTATATAACTGCAATGTAGTGTTTTTATGTTTCGAATGTAAGTGTTAAAGTACTATTTTATTTAGGGGTTAATATGTCTCTGCAAAGATAATTTTCTAGGGTTCATATTTGTTACTGGCTAAGGGTTGAGATAATTTGTGTACCACTTACCTGCATGTGGCTGTACCATTTATTCCAAGTTTCAATATAAGCCTATTGTGTCCCATAATAGAATTTAGTTTACTATGGGCGACATAGCTTATATTTTGACACGCTTAATCTCACTAATCCTAAATCGATTGATTCCTTACGTGAACCACCCAAGGCTATCATACTCCTTTAAATATACAGTTTACATCGTAAAGTAATATTAGTCTCTCTACCGTAATGGTGAGAAAATGTAAACATAGTTAAACATGACGACCTAAGATATTTATTATAGAATTCCGATTCCTTTGCCGTTGAAATCCCGTCTGATAATAAAAGATCACACGATTTCGAAAATGGACCTCGCCACATTTATTATGTTGATTAATGCGTTAAAGAGTCAGTAAACTCCATGTTGTACTGACTCTTTAACAGGTTGTTTTTGAATTTCAAGTCTTAGTTCGTAGGCTGTTTTCGTGATAATGTCTTACAGTGTAGTTTACAAGTTTTGATCTCTTTCTTGAGTTTTTAATTTTCCTCAAACAACTTAATGACGGTGAGATTCTCTGGGTACAAATACAGTTATCCTTTATCATTGAGAAAAATGTGCAAAACGTCTGGGAACTTGTTTTAAAGCTTTCGTCGAAAGTGTTTTTGACAACTCTCTGGCATAGCTGACGCCAAACAATTCCATCGTGGAAATTAATCTTCTTGTTTACACAAGTTGTTTCTAATAGATTTAATGAGTTCCTTAAAATCAACTTTTTCCAAATCATCCTAATTTGGGCTGTTTTCAATAACGTTTTTGTCAGAGCTATCTTTTATATCAGCATTCTCTGATTTTGTGTAATCACGGTAGCACGATCTATGATAATCAGCCTCGACGTCTACTTAGTCTCTGTTTTTCAATATTAATAATCCTTGAATCCATCTTCATTTCTGCTGTATTTCTAATACTTTCATGTCCACGTAATTCACAACACTAAACGAGTGGTTCCCTTGTATGCTAGTCTTTAAAGCACTTCACACTGTAGGATCCTTTGTCTCTCTCGACAGCGTTCTTTATTTTTTGGCTCATCTTTCGTTTAAACTGGTTTTTCATCTTTCTCTTTTATGGATTTCAGCAGTTTCTTCACAGTAAAAATGCTTCGACATTTTTTTTTTTTTTTGTAATATAGCTCTGGTATTTCTCCTTCTGTGAAGTTTTCTCCAGTATTCAGAATGGGCTCATAGTTGCGGATTTCTGCTGCTCTTAATAAGGTTTTCCAAGATTCAATACTTTGCGGACAGACTAGCTTCGCATCGTCTTTTTCATCCGAAACATGTATAACACAGCTCCTATGGCAGCGCTTTGATGGAACTACGTCTTCCTATGCAACATTCATTATTGTTTGGAATTTGTTTCTGTCCTGCATTCAAACGAAAATATATTTAAATGCGGTAAACATTTTGACCAGATATTCTAAGACACAATTTTATTGATATACAGAAGAAAAGGCGCCGACGTGAGTTTTTGCCTGTGCACAAATTCAAAACATAAAATGTACAGTATAGAAGGCAAACATCAAACGTGTTCATTAATTGGGAAACACCTCACGCATGCACAGAGTAGTATCTGTACACACATTATGTAAGCAATATGGAAACAAATAAAACTAAAGTTTAAAAGGTAAGTTTATTTTAATAACTACTAATCAAAATGTAAATGAAAAAAAATAATTTTCGAATTAATTTCATAGAAAGTTTTAAAATGAGATATAACTTAAGGAATGTGTGAGACACAGTTTAGATGTCTGCTATGTTTAACACTGGTGGCGAACTTTCAAATACTTTGTAAGCAGTAGCTAATGTTAACACTCATTTAAAAGGTATCGCTGACAGAAATTAGAAACTGGTTTAAGAAATTAAATCAGTGTAATTTTGAAGGAATTATGATCCTTTCTAATGAGCAATAAATTTAAGTTTGTAATTTGACCTTTTGACCCTTTAAGCTACTTCGCACACATGCCATTTCATGTTCGCGGCATTCTGTAGGATATTTTGGAAAATGTAGGTTTACGCCACTCGGTTTGGTACCCATTTTCGGGCCTGGCCTTCAGACTAAATTAAAATTTCCACTGGCTGTGGCTCGAATGACATTCTTGACGGAACGGCCACAAAAACATAAAAATAATGATTTCCTGAGGGATGAAAAACGTTTGGGACAACATTATCTGAATTTGGGATATCTCCTATCTCCTATTAACGATGATTATATATATATATATTCTCTCTCCCTCTCCATCTCTCTCTCCCTCTCCTTCTCCATCTCCCTCTCCATCTCCCTCTCCCTCTCCCTATTGAGTGCTCTACCCACTGAGCTACTGCAGCCCCACTTTTGGGTGCTCTAGCCCCTGACCAGCTGCGGCCCCACTATTGGGTTCTCTAGTCCTTGAGCTTTTGCGGCCCCCTTATTGGGTGTTCTAGCCACTGAGCTACTGCGGCCCCACTTGATATATATATATGAATAAATATATATATATATATGTGTATATGCATATATGTATATATATCCACTGGGCCACTACGGCTTTTTGGAAGGAAAGGTTTACAGCCCATAAACAAAAAAGAAAGAATGAATGGTGAAAAAATTCTTAACAGTGCTTTTTTTTTATGCAGTAATTCTAATAAAAGCGTAATATAGTAGCTATTTACATCCCTGATCATAATTTTTTCCGGAACCGTTTGAGATAACTCGATGAAGTAAAGACTGTGTTGGCCCTGGGGTTATTATCTATATATTGTGCAAATTTGATATCAATACGTTAAGTGGTTTTTGAGTTTAATCCATTCGGTCAGACAGAGAGACAGACATGAAAATAATTAACATTATATATGGCTAAGTTATCAATTATACTATATGAAAAAATAATTAAAAGTGAGAAATTTAAAAACCACAGACAGACGCTTCTATTTTATTTAGTAGTAGAGATCACTAGAGAAAAAAAATGCATTCAACATTTTTTTTTCATTCGGGAACTAGTAATGTATGTATGTGATAGTTCACACTCAGATCTTGAATTTATACGTCGAAAACTCACGCACATCAAGACCTTTCCACGACCCTTGAACGTGTTAGCATTTGTTGAGACAAATACGTCCTTCCTTTCTTCTGACAAAAGTTTTTCCTTTTGTTTACCACGGCGGCCGGGCAGTTCTCTCTACAACCACGCGCCCTCGGCCCCACGCGATATCCCATTTCATGTGCCAGTTGCTTTGTTTACCACGGCGGCCGGGCAGTTCTCTCTACAACCACGCGCCCTCGGCCCCACGCGAAATCCCATTTCATGTCCCAGCTGCTTTGTTTACCACGGCGGCCGGGCAGTTCTCTCTACAACCACGCGCCCTCGGCCCCACGCGATATCCCATTTCATGTCCCAGCTGCTTTGTCGGGACTCGCGCGCGTGAGGGGGTGGTTTTGTTGGTAGATATACTGAAGAGGGAGAGGGGGGGGGGTAGGGAATCGCCCGTCAAGTCAGTGAAACGCGTGGCACGTATTCCCTGCTGGTCCTCACACGCGCGCGGAATTCGAATGGGGCACTCGAGATAAAAAGGCCCGGTCCGGAGCGGGCGACGCCGTCCTCTTCGCCGGAACTGCGGAATTATTCCGCACCCGTGGGCGCGCATCTGCTGCGTTTCTGCGTGATGGGTTATTGGGATGGATATCGGGGGAAATTTTATTTCTCAGAGCTCAACTACCGTGGCATCCTTCGCGATCCCTTGTACATTCCAGCCGCTGTCTTGATAAAGGTCGAAAGTCGATCTTCGCTTTCGACCACGATTCGTTTCTTCGTCAGCGAAATCGCCGAATAGGTGGTAAAATATAATCAAAATGGGTTGGCGTTACCTTTCACGCTAGGGTATTTCGAGGGCGTCGCCGCATAGTATTTATCCGGATGTCGGAAGGATGTACGGTATGTATTTCCGACTTGCCAAGCTGCAGCGGCGGCATGTTGCACACGTGCCCAGCAGCGGCCCATTTCGACGGCTGTGGTGCTATGTCGTTACTGACGTGGCTGTAGGCATTGCGGGACTTCCCACCCCCCCTCCGCCCTTATCTAACCACCACTCCTCCAAAACCAAAGCACTGGTGATCGTTGTCATGAGATATTTTTGACACGTCCTGACGCCATGCAAGTTTCTAACTTGATTGGATGGAAGATTGTGAATATTCCTCGGATCTTCTTAAACACTCTCTACCTACAGGGGATACTGGGAGAGCCC
This sequence comes from Dryococelus australis, assembly GCA_029891345.1. Taxonomy (NCBI): domain Eukaryota; kingdom Metazoa; phylum Arthropoda; class Insecta; order Phasmatodea; family Phasmatidae; genus Dryococelus; species Dryococelus australis. Next base: position 23,898,019 of record CM056996.1, on the reverse strand, counting down.
CGAACTATGCACTAATATATATATATATATATATATATATATATATATATATATATATATATATATATATATATATCTGCGTGTGTGTGTGTGGGTGTGTGTGTGTGTGTGTGTAGGTAAAGGCTGTTCACGATAAAGTGAGTACTTTTGAAATCAACCTTAGAAAAAATTCACTGCTCCTACCTCCATATACTTAAACGGCCGCACTGAGTGACATGCTCCCGGTAAAGTTGGTAGCGCTGGACGGAAAGTAGTTCAATATCTTACTGTCAAATAAAAAATTTAGGTAACCATTTGAGAATAATTTAAATTATTTCTTTCTACTTCTGTTTTTTAGATGCATCGAAGTGTAAAAATTAGCAGATTTGTAAAATATTTACCTTTCTAATAAATCTACAGTTTTACTTGACCGACACATGAATAAAGTGATTAGACACATGGCAATGTTAATTTTACATAAGACAGGAGAATACGCAACGTGCATACAAGTAGACCTTAAGCAGGGCTGTCAGAAATGCTCACTTTACCGCGAATAGCCTATAATAATGAAATTATATCAATTAACTCAACATTGAAGTGACTGCGGTCCCATTTAATATTTCTCTCCACTTGGCCACTGCGGCCCCACTTAACACAGTTCTATCCACTGAGCCACTAATCTCCCACTTGTTATAGTTCTACCCAATGAGCCACTGCTGCCCCACTTGGAATCTCTCTATCCTCTCACCCACTGCGGCCCCACTTGGAATCTCTCTAGCCACTGAACCACTGTGGCCCCACTTAATTAACTCAACATTGAAGCGAGACATTTAAAGTATACAAAAATGATATTCCATTACTTTCATATCTCTATGCATGTGCATTAATACAAAACTTCCATAGGAAAACAGTAATTAAAAAAAGGGTTTTTAGTGCCAAAACGCATGATTGCGTAATCTGATCTAGCTGAAATTAAAACTCGACCTGTATTTGACCCCGAGGATTCTCTCTCCAAAATTTGAAGAACTCCTGTTGAGTTTCAAGGGACTTAGAAGTATTAAAGACGGACGGACAGACAGCCAGAGACCGTCTGCTTATTCTATAGGATAATTGGTGTTATGGAATGATACCAATTTTTATGCTGGGAATCTCTGACGTCGAATAGTTGTGTTGGGTGGAAAAGAGACTATGGAGTATGTTTCTTGTCATGTAGTGAGTAGTTTTCTCAGAGTGCTCTAAGGAGTTTGCCACACCGCCGCATTTTTTTAAATCTCAGGCTAGTCACGCCTCCTTAATGATCTAAGGACGTAAAGTCTGTTCACGTTAAAGTGAGCACTTTTGAGGCCTTAGCTACTATTTCCTTTCAGCCATGTTTCATTATTTAACCAAATTTAAATAAATATGGTCATGTAAGTAATAAACGTAATGTGTATATCGACTTCACTCGGAAGTTAACGTCTAAGGCTAATATAAAGTACATTTATTGACTATTATTCCAAACGAGAGGACTTCCAAAAATGCTCTCTTTTTCGTGAACAGACTGTAAGATAAAGAAATGCGCATTTTCCCCCTCCTTTGCTCGCCTTCCATGACGTCAGCTTGGTGGTTTAAATGGAACACGCGCCGATTACGAGATATGTATTTTGTCTGGAAGTAAAACATTTTTCGCCGGTTGCTGTGGTCTAATTTTGACGTGTTAAAAGTTAGACTCTATGCCGATCTCTGCATAGAACGGGTGCAACAATTACTCAAATATTAAAAGCAGTGGCGTAAAACAGTTAGGTTTTCTGAGGGATGCTGGTGAAAATTGTAAGAGACTGTCGAGGAAAACGACGAATTTCATGTGTGGACATGTAAGTTCCCTCGATTCCAAGTCTTTGTTATAAATACTATTATAATTTAACGTGACTCATTTTAATGTTTTATTAAGTTTGTATGGTAAACTAAAGGCTATAGCATTTTAATTGACATGTACATATTTGTAGAATGAAAATTTGCTTTTGAAAATTACTAAGGTTTACTATTACTGAGGTTAAAAAGTTAGAGTTAAATTCAACTTCAATAGTAAGTCAAGCCTTACTTGAAATAATATGATTTCACATAAAGAACAGGTTTTTGTTAAAGATATCGAGTGTTTAGAAGTTTGTTTGGAATTCTATTTAAATTCTTTTTCTAAAAGATGTAATAACTCGGCAAACTCAAAATTATAATTAATTCTGAGACTTGTAATTGCTATCGCTTCTTTTAGGCCCACCTCTGTATAATGTTTCAGGTGTCGCATGCTACTAACATGTATTCCATATGTGTTTACAAAGGGATGTGTAAATTATGATACGGATGATACGGAATAAGTATACACTATTCGTATATACCAGCAAAATTAATTTTTTTTTTTACTTAAGCGTTTATTTTCATATAAGTTTTGCCGCTACCTTCGTATTTGCTTAAAGGATTTATGACTCTCAAATGTTTCTGGAATTACATGCACGTAAGTACAAGGGCGTTGGAAAAGGAGGAGCGAAGGAGGCATTTGCTGCTTATCCATCACCCACCTTCCTCCCCAAACAACGCAGTCAAACAGTCAAACTATGAAGTGCCATGACTTCACGAATTGGTGCTACCATAAAATATAGAATAGTATCAGATCTTTACGTATAGTTTTAAAAATATATATTTATTATATTAAATATTAATGCTCATAGTAATACAAGTATTTTGTGTATATAATGTATCAATAGGAAGCAATGTATGTGTATGTACGTGTGTGTACATAGACTATAATTGACCACATTTTGGGGAGAGGCAAATTTTACAGCACTAGAGACGCCAAATTCCCTGCAAGAACTTGCCCTCCCCTTTTTTTTTTTAAAACGCAAATTTTTATGCCAGCCATGCATATTTATGCTCTGTTCCATTTTGATTTTATTAAATACTACGTTGATATATAGAACCAGGTATCCTGCGTACAGCATCGTGCGGTTTTTTTTTAATGAAACTGCTTCGCTCAAACACAACATTTACCACCCGTTCAGAGACCGGATTTAATTAAGAAAATTACAGCATATCAGCTCAAAATTCGAAGAGGTTATACAAAAGAATGGAAGGACGCACTTGTTCTGAAAATTTAACAGCTTGAAGTACTTAAATCTTCAAAACCTTTTATTGTTCACTCATGTAAAACTACTGTTGCCTGATGAATAGGTACCGTATTTCACAGAAAGCTAACTAGTTTACTGTCTCCAATGCAAATATGCTGAGACTACTATTTAAGCGACAACATTGCAATAAGAACTGAGTTATAGACTAAGAAAAAATGTAATCTACAACATTATTTATGAACACATTTGGCAATTGCTCATACACGACTAATAAATTGTGTTTCTTTTGTGCGTTGTCTGTCAAGTGTATTTTCCACTCAATGTATTTATGTCTCTCTTGTTACATTTGACGGTACAATTATCTTGGATAACCGCGTATTAATATTTGCATAGGTAGTGAACTGGTAACAGCAGAGAGTTTGATAAGAAACGTACGAAGGTACAAGTGGTAGAGTTTTGGAGGCCCCGGCCGGTTTCACCTTACTTCCTTCCATCACGGGACAGCCATTACACCACCGGTATATTTGTATGCTTATAGGTTTCTGTGGCGAAAGAGAAGGAAGAGAACGGCAGCTGCGTAGTTACCAATATATGAGTATAGACGATAAACTGGGCACTTTTACAAGCTTGTTTTAAATCTATAAAATTAACATGGTTATTGGCTTCATCACTTTATTCATGCATCCGTGGAGCGAAACTGTGAAATATTTAGAAAACTAATTATTTTCAAATTAGCTTATCACTACATGTATTTGCATTAAAAAGAACAGGAAACAAATTAAATCATTTCAGTATTCACAACTGATTACTGAACTTAATTTTAATTCAACGTAAAGACATGGAACTACCTTCCCTCCGAGGTTACCAATCTCACTGGCCGCATTCCACTCAGTGCGCCCGTTAATATAGATGCAGGTTGGGGCAGTGATATTTAACCACAAGTTGATTTCAAAAGTGCTCATTTTATCGTGAACAGCCTTTTACCAATAATCAACCGACGGTTAGCTGGGCCGCAGTGGCGTACCACCTAGGGTGCTCGCCCCTCACCAAGGCGAACCGGGTTCGATCCCCCGCGGGGCCGATCTCGGACTCTCGCACGTAAGAATCGCACTGGCTCTAGCCGCTGGTAAGCGGGTTTTCTCGGGGATCTCCCGCTTCCCCCGCCCACCCCCCATTTTGGCGCTGCTCCATACCTCAATCACCCTCATCGGCTCTCAAGACCTCGATGTTAAGCCGCCCAAATTTCTTCACTCATTCCCTCACCTTGCCTCACCCCAATCGGCTCTCTAGACCTCTATGTTACAAGCAGACCAAATCTCTCCACAGGCTATTCTGCTGCCGAAGTTAAAATCCTACTTTTATTTTTTTTTATGTTTTCAAACTTCCTATTAGCTTCTATGCAAATTATTAATTTTTTGTGGTCTAAACATTGGAAATCCATGAAATACGATATAAATGGCGAAATTTTATTAGTAAATGTTAAAGGGAAAACATTAGACAATTATCCGCTGTTACATCCTTTTCATCCCATAGGAGTATTTTTTGATGCAAGTATGTTGTGGTATGTTTATTGTGCTAGTAAATTTTAGATAAGTGAAATTTAAGACACGTGTGTCACATACACATAATTCAAATAGGTTTGCATTCGAATAAAGTGTAGATATTGATTTTTTTACGTGTTATGTTTTGTTGCGAATTTGGAATAATCCTGTAAGTCTAACTCATAATTTATGATTGTATTTTAAAGTGAAGATTTAGTTTTATGCGCACTGTTCCAGATCTTCAGGGCGCTTGTTATGCTACGAATGGTCTGCAGGGTGTACATAAAAATTAATTAATTATGAAGACATTTATCCTGCAGTTTTAAGTCTTCCTTTACTGCCCAAATCAGGGTAGCTCTCTATTCGCGTTCGATTTTTGATGACACCAACGTGCGTCAAGCTAAGTATAATTCGGACTAGATATTATTAATTTTTCCAGCTATATGTTACTTCAATGACGCGTCATAACTGTTCAGATGTCTGACCAACTTAGGAAAGAATTAGCCATGACTGCAGTAGACCAAGTGACTCGTCTAACTGCGCGATGTTACCAAGCTACCCGAGCTGGATCTCAGGCCACGCCCCCACCCCCCTATTTTTTTTTAAATTTTTACATGTTGGCAAGGTTGCCGTCGCTTGTCTTCCTCCATCTCACTTCACTAGCATGAGCGTTAAGGCCATTGGTGCGTGGAAGCAGTATATTAATATATTGTTAAATTCATAACTTTTTTCACAGCGGATTTTTCAAAATTTCTGCCATCTCAAGACGTAAATAACAAATTTTAGCATCTTTTAACGATTCGTTATTCACTGCCGTTATTATTCTCAGAGCACTGATTTCAGATAAGAAAATAAAAATCCTTTCTTTTCTTCCATTAGTGCTCCGAGAATAATGACGGCAGTGAATATCCAACAACGTAAGAAGGTGATAAAAGTTGTTATTTACGTCTTGAGATGCCAGAAATGTAAAAATCTGCGCCGTGAAACAAGTTACGTAAATATACTGCTTTCTTGCACCAATGGCCTTAAAGGTCCAGTCAATAAACCCGTAATTCAGAACCGGAAGGCCGTTCGCAGTTCACAGGAGTGCAGTGCAGGTTCTTATTGAAAGGGTTCGCTCGGTTGACCATGGCTCGCGTGCACACAGCGTGAGGCAGTGAGCGGCGCACGGCATGGGACGCACACTGCCTTGCACTGTGCGTACCCAGGAAGGTAAGGTCGTCCCGAGGCATGCTCAGCGCAAGTGCGCTGCCATCCGTGGGGTTTGTACGTAAAATGGCTGTGCTCGAAGGCGCCTCAGTGCGAGCGGTGCGTTTCGTGTGGATGGGTAGTGTTTGACTCGCTCCGCACTTCGCACGCATCATGGACAACAACCAAGTTTTATTTCAAGTGACTGGACATTACGAAGGCAATCGATTGTTATGGGATGCAAAAAAGTGAGGATTATTACAAGAAATTTAAAGGGAAGATGCTTGGTGTGATATATCCACCGAAATGAATGTGCCTGTAGGAGATATAAAAAAAAAACCTCATTTCCCTCTTGGCATCGTACAAACGTTCACGAAAATAAGAGTAAACTTACTGGACCAGGAATGTATATATTTTTATTTTATAATACTAAATGCTGTGATATATTTACAGAGTAGAACAGATATCATTCGAAATGGGAGGTATCTGGACTTTGATAGAAATATTTTCGATGTATTTTTTTTTTTGCAATAAATATGAATTCAATTCTAATTTCAAGGGGTAAGCATTAACGCTTTAAATTAATTTTCATCTACTAGTCTATGCACAATTTGTTACTTATTATTCAGGTGTGGACGACATATGCACTTCAAAATGGTTTACATACGATTGGTTTCAATTTCTTACGAACAAGGACATACCGAGCGACACTGCATACACCATGGCTGATTCAAGTACACTAGCTCCTTACTCTTGTCATCCGAAATTTGTTGCCTGTGTTAGCCAAATATATTGCTAAGGAATGGCATCATTGTTTTAAAAAAATGTTTTGCTAAATGTTGACGTACACGATTTGCTACGATACTTACTCGTCTAAGTGGGTTTCCAATGGGCTGCAGCGCATTGGGTTATGAGTTATTCTACCATGTACCTGGAATATGTTGTCAATTTGGTTCTCTATCAAATGACCCCGTAGGCATATAAACAGTTTTCGAAGCAGGCAGTTTACAAAAAAAGTTATGTAGGTATGCCTCTGTTACGACGAAAGAAAGCAAATATGTTTGTTTTACAGTATTGGTATTCTAAGGAATCAGAACACCAAACACATTGTACTCAACGTATTTTCGAAAACGCGGTGAGCCCTGGATATGCGATTGTTAAATATTATTTCATTCGAATAACTTGGTGGTGTTACCCTGAATGATTTCATGATATAACCATTTAATTCGAATTATCTGCCAATATCATGCATGGTATTTCTATGGCGTACGGAAATTTTAGTATTTGAGTTTGTGGTACAATGAGTTGTCCATTTTATAATTCTATATAATATCAGATATTCTGCCACGGCATCCAACTTCTACGTATAGGAAAGTGTAATTTGGGTCTACCAAAACCCAAATATTGTACTGAAATAGTTCTTATGATTTTGGTATTCAGTTCCACTGGGCCATGGTGCCTGTATCATGACGTGTTATCCATGGTGGGCAACGCGTGCCGGAAATTCCACTTCATTAAAAATCTTCACTAACTTATAACCATACTTCTTCTGAAGAGGGTACACGGAAATATTGGAAAAAAGAGGGGGGGGGGGGTTAGAGAGAGTAAGAGAGAGAGAGAGAGAGCGAGCGCGAGAGAGAGAGAGAGAGAGAGAGAGATTATTGTATGTTTGAGAACACCCAAACCATTTATGGTGGAAGTTAAGATGATTATTAAAAAATCACAGATTCTACGCCACACAACGGGACGAAGACACCACAGTCTACTTTAAAGATTTGAAGAATAAAACCGCATATACAGTGACACCAAAAATAGTGAAGAAACGCCGTGAAACTGATGATAAAGATAATGAAGCTGCGCTACCGAACTCATATGAAATTATACTAGAGACAACGGAGTCTGTGAACACCGAGCCTTACGAGTAATTCAGAACCTATACTGCGAATGACCTGCGAAAATATGAAAGGTAAACTTTACCTTATGCAAAGCAAGCTATTACGGACGTTTTGTTTAATGCAGATTCGGGATAGTGCTTTCCCACTCATCATGACCACTATTCATCTAGCTATTATAATTCCTATGGTTCATCATGGTCAACTTGATGTGTGCCTACTTCTTCCCCTGTCTTATATACTCCAACGCCTAAAACACCTTCGTGTCAAGAGCCTTCTCGCCCCTCTACGAGTGTACAGTTTCCAGCTTCAGCGTCAAATAATGAAACGTATGGAATTGATACCGAGTTTGGTGATGGCGATGCGAACACATTGCGTACTATATTCAGTGACAGTGAGTACGAAATTCCAGCAATGTGATATTTTTTAAAATCATATTGCATAGTTTGTGCACGAATAACCAATTACTAAGAACGTTAAAGTAGCAAGTAATCTTTCTTTGATGTCGATAGCGTCTCGTAAATATGTGTCTTTCTTTTTCGCGATAGGCTCAATTATCTTCAACACATGTTCAAAGTATTCAGTGGCCACGCCCACGAAATTCGTTGTTATTTTCTTCGCATGTAATGTCTCTCAAAAGTCTGTTTCCGTATTCACAACTTTGTCGTTAAAGTTTTTTACCCGCCATCGAGGGCGACGTTTTGCTCTCCATTTCTGTACACGGAAAATCACAATAAAGGCAACAGCAGCGGTGATCTGCATGTTTCGTCGTGGCGGAGCCACGCTGTGCACTGCAGTGTGCGATGGTTTGCGTTTATCGCCCCGAGCATGCGCCGATGTGATTATTTTGCGACACATGCGTGCGTCGCATACTGCCTCGCACGCACTGTGCGTACGCGGCTTATGAATGCCCAACTCGAGTTCTCTTTTTATCCTAATTTTGTATCCTTAAGGGTCTCCAGGCCCCGCCAACTTGGATTTTCACTATTTTCCCCATAATTTGCATTTAAGAATGGTGAATGAAATTTTCCGCTCGACATGGCTTAGATAATGGTTTCTAAAGCTTTATCAAAATGTGACAACTCCACCACGTTTATTAATTTTTGACTAGTGACTGCCAGCAAGGAATATATGTGACATTTTCTTGCGTGCTGTTACAGAAATGATCCTGGCAACAGTAGCAATGCCCCATGCCTCGTCGACGCCTGAAACAAAATTTTAGATCTGTAGTAAAGTTACGGCGAAAATTCCATGAGTCCATGATGGCGCGTACTGAGCCCCCTTAAGCCATATCCAATATTTGTATTGTCATACAAAATAAATATTGTGAACCGAACAGAAAATTGCATGTAAAACTACAAATGCTAGTACTTTTACAAGACATTTTGTTGTAGACCTGTTGAATTTGTACTGGCGAAAAACAGGATCTGCCAACTAAAGAAAAATTCCTACACTTGTGAAATTTACAAGTGTCGACGTGCAATGGTACTGAAAACTAGTTTGGCAACTAAACAGTCGAATCACATTATTAAGACCACCTGCTAGTATCCACAGTAATAACCCTTCACAGCACAGACAGCAGCTAGACGAGCTGGCATGCCATGCTGTCTGACGTGTAGCCCACAACTGATCAAAGATGCTTGGTGGAGGAGACAAGACTGCGAAAACGACAGTCGAAGTGGTCCCGCAGTTGTTCAATTGAATTGAGATCGGGGCTATTTGACGTATTGATCGTGTTCTTCCAGCCACTTGCGGACACTTGTAGCCGTGCGGCCAGGTGCATCGACGTGCTGGAAGTCCCCATCCTCCCGAGAAGAGGCAATCATCGTGTGCGGGTGGACGTGATCGCCGAGTATGTATTCACAACCAAATCGATCAAGAGTGCCGTTCACATGGATGATGGGACCGAAGTACATTCACCAGACCATTAACACTGCCCCCACCGCATTGTGTTCGTCCTGCGTTTTTTTTTGTGCGCATAGGCTTAATGATTTTATTTGTGCATCTGTCAAGTGAAAACGTGTAATTTGCAGGAGCGTAAGTCACCAATATGGCAATTCGTAATCCAATGTCTACAAAGAAATAACATTATCTGCCATGATCCGCAATACGAAATTATGACTTTAACTATTTTATTTAATTCGCTGGCAAATTAACTGCCGCAATATGTGCCAGTGAGTATGGTAGCATATTGTGTAGTTAATGGATAGTGAATTTTTAAAATGTTGATTAAAAAAGTGTTCACTTCACCCTGAACAGTATATATCTGTATTGTACACTGGAAAGTCCTAATGTTCTATTTATGAAACGTGTATCAGTTTGGATACTCAAATTGTATGGATGCCTTAAGAATATCGTTTTTGGAATTCATTTACAGGTAGTAGCAATGTTTTGAAATACTCCATAAAATAAAAATTTAGATTAGTGAATGTGTTTAAAATTTGGACGATAAAGCCGAAGATGAAAATGCCCACTGTTTTGAAAATTTGGATATATTTTTTCTTTTGGGTTAAATTAGTACGCTTATTTACTGAACTGAAAACCAAATTAGTTAGTGTGGCAAACAACCACAATCCACTTATCAAAGAAGCGAGTTTGCTTATCAGCTGCGCTGTCACTAGAAGTGCTATAAATAAATCCCAACAATGTTTTACGTTGTATACTTCGAGGATATTTTACGCCCAATAAAACAGAAAACGAATATACGAATGATGCGTTTGCGCGCAATGACATAAAGCAAAAATCGAGAGATGCGGACGATCCGATATTTTGAATGGGGCTGTCACACATGTATTTAAAGTTATTTTCACAGTCCCAGTATTGCCGCTTGAGATCTTTTTTTTTTTTTTTTTTTTTTTTTCGTTATGAAGTTTCATTCTGCACGAAAATACGTACGTTAACTATCCTCTAATTTTCGCATTAACGAAAATATCAGGTTTCGGTTATTATTTGAATTTCAATACTATTGTGTAGCAAGCATTTATAATAAATTTTTGCAATTTTGCTACGCTTTTAGACATGCTGATGGAAAAAGGTGTTATACTAGGAGACAGACCTCCCGGAATTGTGCTAAATCAAAGGCGTACGCAAGGTGTTATAATATGATATATGGTTCATGATCATATCATATCATATCATATTGATAAGAGTTTTGTTATGATCACTATACAAAAGGGGCTTACTTAACATTAAATTTGCACAATATTACTTCAATACAAACATGTTTTAATATGCGCGGGAGGAGTTATACAGGTATACTGAAGTATTAATTTATATTAAATTTTAAAGATTTAACCAGCCACAGTTTGAGTAAAGTGTAATTGGAGATTCTACACCTTTTTCATTATTGAAGCAGTTGATTAAGATGACGGAATTCGATTTCCGGACATACCCACCTTCTGTGATCTTCGTTCCAATGGCCCAACGACAAAAGACACCGGCCACGGGTTACACTGCCCTATGTCGGCTGCGTTGCCCCAGTTTACTGGTCGGTGGAGGCGGTTTTTGTGGTTTGCAATTTCATAACTAATTTCAGCAATCACGACCCGTGTCCTGGATAAGTATGTGAATGTGTGATCAGGCAGGCCGTTCAACTAAGGCCTGATCACTACCCGTAATAAAGAGAAGAGGTAAAGTGGCTGCAGCCCCTCCCAAAAAATTTGAAATGTAAAAAGTATAAAGGAATGTCGGGAAAATAATTGAAAATTATATACAGGATGTGTGTTTCCCTTGAGGGTGTAATTGAAATTAAAATATATTTTTACATTGGAGGAATGTGTCTTTCTTATTGTGCTCGCTTCAGAAAGCCCGGTTCTGCCCCTCCCAAAATAAAATCCCGTGTACGCAATTGTACTAAACAGTTATCTAGGAAGCAGAAATGCAAACAGATGTTAGGTTTAGATACAGCCAAGGGAAAGGTAATTGTTTAGAGCCCGCTCGTCGACACTGAGTTAATTAGAGAAGGAGCAAATCTCTCAGAGAAGAAGAAACGGGAATGAACCGGCCATGGCGTGTAGTAAGGATCAATCACAGCATTCGCCTAGGTGACTTTTGGGAAACCATGGAAAATCGAATTCAGGCCGTGTCTCAATTGGCCCAGAGAGCGCTCTCTCGTGCTCTCGTTTTCTCAACGTCATTATGACGACAGAGAGAACACTCTCTGGTCGTCTCAATCCGTCGGAAAGAGCGCGAAAGAGCGAAAGAACAGAGAGAGAACACGAAGTTGTGTACTCGCTGGCTCTCTCTCTCTCTCTCTCTCTCCCTCTCTCTCTCTCTCTCTCTCTCTCTCTCTCTCTCTCTCTGACCATGCGCCATATTTGTTGATATTATTTCCGTGTTTGAATAAGGTTATAGCAGCTTTCTGGGATAAAAACACGTTGCATTTTAACTGTAAATATATAATTTTATATGTTTTAAACAACGAAATAACATACGTAATACGTAATTATAAAAATATAAAAACGGATTTCTAACTAGGTCTCGTTTTTTTGACACTTTGCTGCAACAAGACGGTAAAAATAAAAAAACAACAATAGTAATCTATGAGCTAATTATTAATCTACTAATGCTATAATTATTTGTGAATTATTTTGAACACATAAATTATTTTATATAGTCATGGCATCGATTTTAGCTTAACATAATTTCCCTCCTTTTGTCAGCTGTTTGCCTGACGTTGGAGAGAAACGAAACAGTGACTGTCTCAATTTCACAGAGCAAGGGCGTGAGAGAGTGCGAAGCAGTGCTCTCGACAGGTTGTACGAAATAGTGGTCTCTCGAAAGTGTATTCTATTATTTGAGACACGCCCTCAGGGTGCTCGAAAAAGGTAATCGCTTGGTCTGGTGCTAAAGTGATACATTATCATGTGAAATTTAAAAAAAGACAAATCAGCTTGTATTTCCTGAGTGGGCTTGCAAACCTTGGGAGGTCCCTTCACGGCTTGGCTGCAACAGCGTGCCTTTTAGCCCTTTATTCTTCGAGGGAAAGAAGGGCTTATGAGATCACTTTCCTGCCAATGAGTGTAGTTCTGCGTCTGTTTGTGCGTGTCCCCACCCTAAAGTCCTTTGAAAGAATGAACCGAATTTCACCAAATTCAGTAGGCTGCACGTATAGTACTTACTTCCTACTCTCATAGTTTTCAACTACGCTGGGTGCTTATTTCCGAAATCAAGGTCATTTAAGATGTAGGGCACTATGTCACTATTCAGGAAACATGATACCGATTTAAAACAAATTTTTTATGTTGGCAGATAAGTACAGTACGTCGAACTTAACTTTGCATACTGGAATTATAGATAACAGCCATCAAATGTGACTACACAAAGTACTTCTGTCTGTCATTTTGTAAGGTAGCTTCACACGAAAAAAAAAACATTCACAAGTTTTATATCACATATCCGCAAAAAAATCACAGCTTACAGCTAAATTTTCAATCAACTATAACTACGGTAGGCCAAATAAATTGATACGTTTTGATTCGGCCAGATAACTATTTTTTAAATGATGGCCATAAAAATCATTTTAGTTTAGTAGACATGTCTACGAAACAACGAAACAAATGTCTTAACTTCTTATGCTTACCGTATCGATTAGAATAATAAACGTGTAGATACAGAATCTTATTTATTCAAGAATTTCTAATACATCTCCAATTGACGAAATAAAATTGTGATGTTCTGTTTTGGGAAACAGTTGACCGATTTCTACCAAATTTGGCGATGAAGTTGTACTACGGTAGGCCATATTGAATTATTTGTTTAAATGGTCCAGGTACTTATTTTCATAATGGCAGTTCTACGAACAAATGAGCTTATCATGCTCTCTCTCTCTCTCTCTCTCTCTCTCTCTATATATATATATATATATATATATATATATATATATATATATATATATATATATATATATATATATATATATATATATACATACGAAAAAATATTACATATCATAGCTTAACTGTGTGTACCAGTAGTATTTTTGTAAGCATCAAACATACTTTCCTCCTCCATTTTATAAGATAGCGCCATGTGCAAAATTAAGATTTTATGTCCTATCTCGGTAAAATATTATATAATTCCCACTAAATAGATTTCGCCAGGTATAGTGTTTTATATGTCATCTAAAAGTGTATGGTTTTATGTGTAGCCAAATGCATTTTAAAATTAAGAGCTATTAAAATACTTTTGCTTTCAATGTCTAATTTCCCCTGAACTTGATATGCTGGCAGTATTCAAGACAATCGTTGACGTGCTAATACATTAACTATTTGTACTGTCTTTATGAAAGTCGTCACATTATATAAATTGAGGTTTTTAGCCATATCTCGAAGACAAATCAACCAATTCTCGCCAATTTCACACGAAAGTAGTGTTACTTTAGAACATGTAAGTTCCGATGTTTAAGGTGCAGCAGGTTTTATTTAATGTCGTCAATACATATAATTTTGATGAGTATGATATACACATTTAGCAATTTAACAATATCAAACGAAATTTTGCACGGTAACATAATCCATTAGCATTTATGTAAAATATTGCCAGGTGAGTAAATGGAACCATTTGTCATATTTCTGGAAACATTTAACTAATTTCCACCAAGTTTCGGACACTAGTAGTCTTACATAGGGCCATAATCATCCACAGTTTCAGTGAGTTTAGATATATTTTGGAAATGGCATATATATATATATATAGATAATTCCAATAAAATTCGTACATCTATTCAATAATTTTACTAACTTTGACTAAAATTTGTATGCCGGCAGTATCTAATAGAAGCATCGTCAATGAAGCCTCTTTTCTTAAGGAGATCTTTATGATAGCGCATAGTGAGAAAATAAAATGTTATGCCATTTCGGGAACCAATGAACCTATTTCCACAAAAAATTCTTACAATCGTCACGGCAGGCCTCGTAAACTTAGGCGTTTTGATTGGCTCGGGCACTTATTTTCGAAATGATGGCCCTGCAACCATTTCAGCTTTGTAACATCCGAAGCGTTAGACTCGCTACATCCAAAGTTAATGCACCGAATCCTACCTCCATAATTCAGGTTTTTTTTGCCGGAAATGTGGGTTCGAGTCCCGGGTAAGACACGTTCGTATTTGAAATTGTCTCACTACTGTTGCATACGTTTCTGCTCCCATATCTTATGATATTGCTGTCTACGAGACGCCAGTTCCTACCTGCCATCTAAGCGTTTAAGGACTTCGTAAAAACTTATTTGTAACCTTGCAGAAGAAAGTACGTAATCTCATTAGTTATATCAGTAATACATAATTTTCTTCATAAACCATCCGTTTACCCTGGAGGGTCGGAAATTATTTTTTAACACATTGCATCACTGCCTATCATGGAGTGTTTTTGGGGCTGCATGGTCCGGGGCGAAAGTTCAAGCCCCCAGCTACGGCGAGCCATAGGGGCAGAAGACTAGCTTTGACCATAGAGTACCTACAGTACAGTCCAATCGCAGTCACTTCTATCTTTTCTAAAGCCCTGCTAATGTTCTACTTCCAGGATATTCCTCCGCCTCATGCAAACAAAGCTTAACCAAGTCTAGAAAATCATGCCAAAAGGACAACGCACCCCATTCGTGCGCACTCAGAGTTGTAATATTTTTCCAAAGAACTTTTTCCTGCTTGGGGTTATCAACACGCCGATTTTCTCTCTGTATTAATTTCGATTACTTATTATTGAAATACTATATTTTATAGGTACAATATAAGTAAAAGTCCAACTTTACCAAAAATTAGGTACTTTTATGTTAACATAAGGCACGCCAATGACAAATTACATATTTAGGGAACAACCTACGACGTCATAACTGGGGTGATTGATGTTGGGGTACATATTCTCTGATTAGCTGCGATCGTTTTCGCAATCATTTTACGTGCGAGTACTCTGGCATTAGAAATCAAGTTCACACAACTTTTGTCTTTAATATTACAGCATAAGCAGACAGATTCAGCGCTAAGTGTCTCATAGAAGCGAGCTGCCTAGAGACATTATTTGTACGACCTTAGCAAGTCAAGTACATTTCTGAATTCGGATTTCCTGAGAGCGAGAGCAGCGCTTGAAAAGCTTCGACAACCCGCGACGCGAGACCAAAAAAATAAAATAAAAATAAAATAATTCGATCTGATTCGAACGTCAGCAGTCGCAGTCAGAAACGTTTCCCCATTTGGCTTTCAATTATCGGCAGTCGGGGAAGTGGTTCCGAGTTCCGCAACCCCGCGCCGAGCGAATAGCCTCACTCACAGCGACGTACAACTTTTATTTTTATTTTTACCCTTCCGCCCAGCCTTCTGAGTGGCTTTTGCGCCCATGCCTAGGCGGCAGTGTGATTAACGACACTCCCCATTCAGGGCGCTTCCGCGCAGAAATGCAGCTGTCGTGGGCGCCAGCCAAGCCCATTGTGCTCCCCCACGCCGTCTCACATATAGTCTATCTGTTGGTGATGCCAACACAGCTATCAACTATATGTCTTCGTATAAAAACAATAATACCTTTTTCGCACCGGTGTCTAACTACGATATTAATCTGGCAGGTGATAAAAGACGTATTTTCAAATTGCGTGTGACGTATATGGTTTCGATTGCAGTTTTGTATTACCGAAATTAGGACAAAAATAGGCGTTATTTTCGTGTTTATAAACTTAGAAAAATATTGTATTTTGTCTAAGCGGCTTGTATTTGAAGGAAATCAGCGTATCTAAGTAGTATTGCAATGGTCATTGAGGCACAGTGTATCTTAAATGGCAGTTGCGTGGCTGCGGACGTGGCTTGTGGTCTACGGCTCGACTCGGACGAGCTCGGCAGTCTTCGGCTCGACTCAGGTGGTGCTCGGAAGCAGGCAACTCAGGATCGACGAACATACCCGAAGGTAATCGTCACTTACGCCCACTAATTCTTCAATCACTGTGTTTGTTTCCGGTAGCCAATTTGGTTTTATAGCTATATGGCGTGTCAGATCGTAAATACGTATTTATTATACGATTTTAAATATTAATTTAAATATAAATTATTTATTTATTTATTTTAACATTGTGCCAAAATTATAGGATGAGTCAGAACCATGCAAAAGTCCCTCATAAAATTGCTACATTTCCAATTACCTCATTTTAAGACTGATTAATTACACGATGCCGAAATCTGCAAATTATTCACTGCCTCGACTGTTTTGTATGCATAAATATGCTACTCAGATTTTTTTTAATGTGTGTACATATGACTAAACCAAACCCATCATTCTGATATCGACCACATGTACGAGTATGTTATAATCATTGTATGGATCAGCATCTATCAATACTTTTATAGGCTTAAATGGCGTTAATTTTAATGCCAATACTGCCAGGCCCTGGAGACTTGGAATGTATGAAGGTATAAATATTCTTAAATTTCGTGATCTTCTTGACCATCCATCAATCTTCCAATCTTGCCATGTATATTTGGATCAATCTAATAATCTTCTAATCTTTCCATCAATCTTTCACAATATTTTCATCACTCTTTCGCAACCATTCCATCAATTTTTTGCAATTTTTCCATAAATCTTTTGGAATATATCCATTAATCTTCTGCAATCTTTTCATCTATATTTCAATATTTTCATCAATCATTCAGTCATTAAATCAATCTTCAATAGTATTTCCATCAATATTTAGTTTACTTTCAAAATCTTACCGTCACTCTCACAATATTTCCCTCAACCTTCCAATCTTCCAGTATTCATTTCACTCTTTAATCCAATCTTTCGATCAATCATCAATCCAGATTTAATCAATGAGTTTGATGTCCATCTCTATCCATGCACATAAAAAAAAAATTCATCAACTGTCTCCAAAATTTGTACATGCTGGTAGACTTAATACTCTGTATACTGTCCACTATTCATGCATATTTTTACATAATGTCTTCAATAATTTTCTGTATGCGGAACTTTACCTTAATAGCTGAATGCTCATAGCACCACTTTAAAGCTGTAAGGGATGGTACGGTACAACACCTACAAAAAAAAAAAAAAAAAAAAAATTGTTATTATTATTTTGTTATTACAATTTCATTATAAAAGAGCATTTAATCACGTCATACGATATAACCCTTCTCCTTCAGTTCTCTAATAATTGAAGATCTTTAAATTATGCGTAAGGGATCCCCGCATTTTTGCAGGCCAATTATATATCTGAGTCTATCAAAAAGATCACTGGGGTCTTCGGAAAATATGTAACGAGCGTTCTTGACTACTTCTGTCTTCTTAATGTCACTTTTTGCAGCAACTGTAGTCGAGGGGTATGTAAGTGTATTCAGAAAATAGTAATCATTTTCATCATAACTGTCGTCATAGTCACTATCATCACTGCTACCTTCATGATTGTCTTCACCTCCTGTTTATTTCTAAATGGCAAGTTTACTTTTCTTTGCAAGAGTCGAATGGTTATCATCAGTATTTAGAGCTGCCAACAGTTTATTTTGTTGTTGGTAGACTTCACGCAGAAGTCTCGCAAGTGTACATTCCATAAAAACCGATTGTGCCACGCATTGTAGGTCTCTCATTCCCGTCTTTAGCATTAAGTGTCTCGTTACAATCGCCTGACGAATTAGTACACACCGATGCCACGGGGGGTATTGGGGAGGCAACACTTGCTGTCTCCCAATATACGAATCGTTGCAGATCTCGGTATGTTCTTTCAAAATACATAGCCTTGCATAAACTGTGTGTGGCCGTTGACCTAAATCTTCCTCGTGCGAAAAGGACTCTCCGTGCACATCCTTCTCTCATGTCGACGAGCATTTTAACCGAGAGCAGAAACTCGATCGCATAATCGACACATTCGGCAATCAGGCAGCGATGATGCAGGTCGCGGCTCCTAGTCCGATGAGGCCAAAGGTAGGCTTTCGTATTCACAATTAATATTCACTGTATAGCGAGAGAGCTCTCACAAATACGAGTTAAACCTCACGGATTCATAAAGTCATCTTGTACCGAACTAGCACAAATTACTCGTAACACCAAACCAAAATTGACTTTTATATTTTCGCTGAAAGGCCCAGATTACAACAATGCATTTATAAAACACAAACATAAGTTTTCAGCAGTGTACAGTATTTCTCTTGAAGAAAAGCCAAGCTTCAATAACATTTTACCAGAGGCATATCTTACTATGTGTAAGACCCATTTAATTAAAAACAATACTTTTTTTCACATTTAAAGCAGCATGTAGCTGAAACAGATACATTTAATTAAAGGCCCGTATAAAAAATACTTAAAAATTCTTTTAATATTTAGAAGTGCTTGGCATGGCAAAAATTTTATGCTTTAACTTTTACACTGTTTTAAAAGGACTTTCGTTTCCATAACACATTATTCTTTGAAAATTATATTTGAAAATGTGTAGCACTCAATTAAAAACGATTGCTGGAAAACAACAGGCCATATTTCATGCAAACGGCCAGTAATTAACAATAATTCTTAAAATGGGCGCAATGACGAGATAGCGTAAACAAAAGCGTAAATATTAATGCTGATGTGCCAATGTAATTAAATTTAATATAAACTTTTCAAAATGGCACTAATCTGTACTACGTGGATCGGCAGCTGGACGGGCAACTTAAAGAACTCCAAGGTTAAAACAAACATACTAAAATTTATATATTAAAACTTACAATAATTAAGCTCTTTCCAAAGCATCCAGATTTAAATTTACGACAACACAAAGCTTTAAAAATGAAACAGCAGGCTGGGCGAGCCAAATGGGGCGGCAGAAAACACCAAACCAACAGGTTGAAAATACTCATGCAACATACACAGCAATTAGGAATTAATTTACACCAAATTAATAATTTAGACAGTGCTACCAAAGCAGAATTTGGAAAATCCTTACAATTACTGCGTGCATGCACAGACCAATGCATACTATAGAACAACACATTAAAAAACCCTTATCGCCCAAAATATTATAACGCTCTTAATCCACAACTCAGCGTTCACTGTTCCCCTTTCATCAGGCATTCATTATGAATTTTTCACATTAGATAAATTTAACACTGTGAACAAACACAGACAAAATAAGATGCCAAGTGCGCTGTGAGTAGTAGGGGCGTGCCGGTTTCACCCCACATTTGATTAATCGGATTATCAATTTGATATGAAAGTGTTAATTAAACTAATTGAAATGGTTAATCCGACCTTAATCCAATAAACATTTTATTAATTCAACCTTAATCCGATCAAAAATGGAAAGGATTAAATGCATTGAAAAAGTTAAATTCATTGAAAGGGTTAAATTCCAAAGTGTTAGTTCTTTTGTTGTACATATTTCTTTCTTTCTTTATGGGTGGGGCGCAGGAGCTCTGGCACGTCCTCACCCTAGGAGGTCTGGCAGCCGATGACCAGAGTGGTGGGTTACAATGTCTTATATAGGTGTAGCATTGAGTACAAGAGTGGTCTAAGGGCATTTTTTTTCTAATTTTTTCTATTTTTGAGATGTTTGGAGGGAAGTTCGTGGTGGGTAGTTGATTTTTACGAATATAGTTAACATCCAAGAGAAATTGAGAGTGGTCTATTTATGAATAAATCACATGCATCGAATCGCAAATTTTCAAATGACAATGTGAATAATAATAAGTGTAATTATGCGAGTCTTAATGTAATGTGAGTCTCGAGCTTAGAAATATAATTTACACGAGAGAGAATGTTAACTATGTGAATAACATCTGATGTCGACTAGTGCAAACTCACCAAACAAAATCCAGCTAGTCAGTATGAAAAAAATATTTCCAAACTGGCATTAAAATTTTAAACAGACACAATAGCATAATATAAATACACATATACTACTTAACGCCTCTCGCACATATCGTGAGTATTTATTAAACACATATGTTTGATGTGGAGTCCAGCGTAGCAATTACATCGTCTTATAAGCTGCGTGTGTGGATAGAGCCTGACTATATACGTGTAGCGAAGCCAATAGAAATATGAGTTGAAATTGAAGAGAAAAACTCTATATTCGTCCTACAACAGACAACAAAATGATAATTTTTAAACTAAAATTTCACTATTTTCAGAATAATTCACTTTTAACTCAAATTATTTCCATCGAAGCATAGGAACACTTGAATGACATGAAAAAGTATTTAAGCCTGCAAAGCGTAATCGTGTAATACTTTATAGAGATGTACAACTAATTTCTGTCAAATCTGTGAAATTCACGTCACTTGGTAACAAAAAACGCGAGTTGTTATCGCAAACAGTATTTTCGTCTACCGAAAACAGAAATTGAAAATCTTATCACAAATGCAGTATATCGATCCGAAAAAAATAAGTTAACACACGAAAATTTATATTTTCGCGGTAAAATACTACGTATATTGTGGCTATCACTAGAGATGAAGGTAGGTGCGATGCTCGCCGGTGCGGTAATCCCCTATCACAACCTCATCTGCCACCAAGTGTGTAGGGGTGCGGTGTTTATGAAGGAGCTGACAAGTAGCACGTCCGTCTCCTCCAAGCGTACATGAGCGACTGAAGATGATGCATTGTGCGCTGCCCCGAGTTGGCCGCGATCGTCAAATGTTTTCGGCACTAAGGCAAGATGGCGACAACTGAATAGTTACGTTCCGATCGGAGGAGACCAGCCTGCCACCCCCTCACACTTCAACCACCCACCCCTTCCCTGCATCCCTCAACCCGACTCCACGATGCCAGCAACCCCCTACCACCCCTCCTCAGCGAGGTCCTGGGGGTCAGTCACCAAGACTGCCTACGAATGTCAATTGTCGAAACTGATTCAAGATGGCATCATCTGCCAACTTGCGCTCCGATCGGATCTCGCTCGCTCGTAGCCACACCTTCCCACCCTACCCTGCACACCTCAGAACCGACCAGAGACCATAGGTATGTGACCTTGTCCAAACACCCCTGCACCTCCCACCCTCGTCTTCAGACCTGCACCGATTCCACAATGCCAAGTGGCTCCTACCACACCCACTCTCGAAGGCGAATTTTTCTGAAGACTTCCGCTATCGATTGAGCTCGAGTTTGCAAAAACCAGTTTACGCACCTCTGTGTCAGTGCTGGGAAAGCTTTTCCATATTTTTTTCGAGAGTTGGCATCCTTGCAGTACCAGTTAAAAAAACAATGCACCCTTCTTGCTACAGTATTAAGAACGAAATTTTTTTTAATGTTGGATCCCCTGCTTAGAGCCGCAGTCCTCTGAATGCATGCCCTGGGAGATTTGGCCCGACTCGCTACCCCTTCAACCTTATTCAACAGTTTGAGTATAAGAACAGTGAAAAAATGTTACAAATCCCTGAAGTCTAGTTCCCAACATAAGCCCTAGATTAAAAAAAAAACAAATGTATATTTAAATCAAGCAAACTACGATTTGTTATATCACACAATAATAATTTTATTTACTCATTAAAACATAACAATTTTTACAAGTATTAAAACAAGAGGTTTTTTATTCACTCGATAAGAAATGTTTTCACTATCAATTAAACATATAGGAGAGAAAATACTGGGAGAGAATTAGACGGCTCTTAACATCAATGTCTTAAGAGCCATTGAGGGGAGAAGCAACGAGTCATGCGCGAGCGCATGAGACTAGGGGAAACAAGAGAGAGATTCCCGATAAAATCTCTTGTATCAATAGCAATGTCTAACATGACATCCAAATATTGCGTAAAGAAAATTGTTTTTATGCTGTGACTCGTCCAGGGAGGTGAAGTGCTAACCAATGTGGACCTTCTCTTTTTATGTCCAACCAAAAACTTTCCAACAGCAAAACTTTATTCCATATAACATTAAATGTATATATTGAATGTATTTAATATTTTAACAGATTATGAAGTAAATTTAACAAAACACTATCAATACGGGTGGAAATTATGTTTGTCGGAGTTGGAAAATAGCTATTTCAATGCTATTCATACTTTTTTACTAACAGGAAAATATATTGGTATTGTTACATAACTTGAGTTGAATTTTAACTTAAAAACTAGTTTCAATTATTATGTTTTTCTTATTCTCCAGACATCATCGTGTTGTATCTTGAACAGGAACTCTTGTAATCTGTGTATATGTAAAATTAGATATATATTTTTTAATGTTTGCTGGACTGTGTATGCTGGTTTCTGTTGGGTGCAGTAGTAGATTGAAGTCAAGGTGGGGCAGAGGTTTTTGCTACCTAGCTATGTGAAGGTATGCAGGGTTTCGCTTTCAATAGATTCCCCTGGGATGTCTCAAAAGTTGGCCAGTAGACCATAGTGTCTTGCTCCAACTTTCAAGTTGAATAACTTGAGTAGACCAAGGTCCTCTCAAGGTACTAGCATATTGCCTCATTCCTTTACAAAACTTCATTCATTCATTCATTCAGCTATCTTTGATTTTCTCCATAATTTTTTTTTTGTAATATCACCTCAGCCCTTCAAAGTCAATGCAAGTATTGTAAGTTAAGAAACGTACATTTTCTTCTTCATAAAAGCAAGCAAAAAAAAAATTTAATACAAGTAATCAGCTCACAAATACTGATAGACATCTACTAATAGCTTTGTTTTCTCATTTTATATAACGTATTATTGAAAAAAATTAGTAACATAAGGTGTTAAAAAATAAATAACTCACACTATTCGTTTTTAACTTGAAAGAAATTGTTGTATTAAAAAAAATCATAAGCTCTTTCAAGATGGAATACATTATACATCTTGGTATTAAAAATACTACATCACAATTTTAAATGAAGTACAATCATTTTTTACTGTTACCTTCTGAAAAACATCATAACTTAAAATAATTGCTTCATGGGAGCCTTAAATGAAATACAAACATTGTTTAGCTGCAACTTCTTATAAATGCTACATACCGAAATTGTTAATGTATATTACATCACAAATTATAAAAAAAATACATTTTTTTAAATTGTGTTAACAAATACATGTACAAGCCAAACAGGCTTTTTTTTCAAACAGAAAAACACCATTTTCGTCATTACAACTGTAAAATATATTAATCGTACCATATCCAGATACAACTTCAAAAATATTCATTTACTCTATCAGTTACACGTACAAGCCAAACAGACTTTTTTTAACTAAAACGAAAAACACCATCTTGCATCATTAAAAATGTAAAAAATATAAATCGTACCACAGTAGCTGACGGCGCTGAGGACACTCTCATAGACATTGGCACCGTGGCGGACGATGCTGCAAACTTGAAAGATGTGGACGCAGTAGCTGATGGTGCTGTCGACATTGGCACCATGTCAGAATGTGCTGCAAATTTGAAATATGTGGACGCAGTAGCTGATGGTGCTGTGGACATTGGCACAGTGGCGGATGGGCTGCAAAGTTGAAAGATGTGGACACAGTAGCTGATGGTGCTGTGGACATTGGTACCGTGGCAGACTGTGCTGTAAATTTGAAAGATGTGGACGCAGTAGCTGATGGTGCTGTGGACATTGGCACAGGGGCGGACGGGCTGCAAATTTGAAAGATGTGGATGCAGTAGCTGATGGTGCTGTGGACATTGGCACCGTGGCAGACTGTGCTGCAAATTTGAAAGATGTGGACGCAGTAGCTGATGGTGCTGTGGACATTGGCACAGTGGCGGACGGTGCTGCAAACTTGAAATATGTGGACGCAGTAGCTGATGGTGCTGTGGACATTGACAGACGGGCTGCAAAGTTGAAAGATGTGGATGCAGTAGCTGATGGTGCTGTGGACATTGGCACAGTGACGGACGGTGCTGCAAACTTGAAATATGTGGACACAGTAGCTGATGGTGCTGTGAACACTCTCGTAGATGGTGATAATGGCGCCATTACTGGTTGCAATGTGAAAGTAAACTCCTCTTCCTCTAAAGGAATTAAGAAACCACTTACTAAATCTTCCGAACCGTTGCATGTCTATTGAAATACTCACAATCAAAATCGTCAATGCTCCTTGATAAAATCTTGCGTAGATAAGCCATAAAAATAGTTATCATTCGACCGCGACATCGCAAAGAGAACCGAAATGACAAAAAACTGGAAAAAGTGGAAGGGGCACAGAGGCAGAAGCCCTATTTATAGAAATTTCAAATTCCCTGGTCAAACCTTCGAAAAGCCTGATTCCCCCCCCCCCCAACCAGAAGTCAGAAGTTTAAACGCTCATTCCCCTCTCTTCTCACACCACCGACTTTTAAATAACTTCAAACCAGCACCCCCAACCCCGGCTCATTCTAAATAACCTCTCTGCTAAGTTTCCTTGGTCGAAGAAATGAATAATGTTTATTTCGCAGTTAAATAACTTCTGAATCATAACAAATAAATGAAGTGTGTTTAATAATCCATTAAAACCATTAACAATGTAATAGAGCTCAAGGTATTTAATAAAACAATATATAATTTATTGGAAAAAAGAAAGTAATATTATACACAAAAACCCTGTTATAATACATTTAACACTTATTCAAGATTACTTTAATCTATTAAAGGATTTTTTCTTATTCACAATTTATCTTATTTAAATCAAGAGGCATGATACACTTCAATTTTATAAATATGTTCCTGTTTTTCTTAATTCGTATACTGGGAATCATATTTACGTTAAACATATACCGATATTTTTTCTGTTAACGTATACAAACATGTTTCCAATTTGGTTAAAATTCTATTTTATAAGATATTTCCATCGAATTTTTTTCTTTTGATAAGGTAGTATGGGGGAGTAAAAACTTGTTTTCGTAAATATTTGTTCATTTTTATATAATTATTGTATTTTTTTTTATTTCTGTATATTTTCCTGCGTAATAGAGTTTGCAAAGTGAATATTAATTTTTTTATCAAGTAGAGGATAAAATATTTTTTTCTCGAGAGATTTCAAACAGCTAGGAAGATATTTTGACCTTGTTAGTCTCGACGGTTGAAAAATTGTTGTCCTGAAATGCCCTCCCCTCCAGGGACGGGAATATCCTTGGTCGCGGACTGCCAACCTCTGAAATCTCAGGAACTGTAGTTGATTGTATTGAGAAAAACATTGAAAGAACGGGCACACTACTAAGAGCTCAGATCTCTAAACGTAATGGTTTTTTGAGACATTGGCAAGCGCTATATTTCTAAAATTTCGAGGCGAGTATAAATCACATAGTTGATAAAATTTAATGGTAAATATTACACGCGATTGATTTTAGTTTAAACATCTATAAAATTGAACATATCTACCTTTTTGTCACGTACATGAACCAATTTAACAGTGATTCGTTCTGTATTAATTTTATGTTTACATGATTACAGTAATACCTAACCAAGACTCGAACCCAGCTTATATGAATCAAACCTTATGCGGGATAGTATATTCTATTGCTAATTATGGAAAAGCAGTTAGACTGCTCACTTCCGGAAATTTTCCCTCTCTGTGGAGAAAATATTTTTCTTACTAAAATAAGTTCACTTTTAAAAAAGGAATAGGGTAAAAAAAATTAAGAAATGGATTCATTTTACATCATATTTATTTATATGATATATAAAAACACAGAATGATCCAAAATTTATGTACAACATTTTAACACTGAAACAACATTTGAGCAAGTAGATAATTTTTGCTAAAAACATACACAAATTACACATACTTATTTAAACACAATCAAGTGCAAGACATCCCAAAACACTATCAAGTAGAATTTCATCCAAACATTTCCATGCTAAACAAACAAAATTGCTGTTACAAAAAAATTGCTAAAACTGTTTTATTTCAAAACAAAGTCGAAATGGTTTGCTCCAGCGTGCTAATAACTTGCTGATATTCACTTTACATTTAGATTTATGTATGCAAGAACAGGCGATTTCATCATCTTGTTGATCCATCTTTACAACTAGTGGATATCATATCAGCAAATACATTTTTTATTAAATTTCGCTCATTCTAAATAACATCATATGACTCAACTAATATCCACAGATGATTTGGGAGGAGAATAATCAGAGTATGTTCCACCCCAGTTAGTCCTCATTGCCCAACTTAACATTAATTTTGAGTTTTCCTCTGCAGAGAAAAAAGTTTAATTAGATCCACATGTTTTACATAATTGTTTGAACGAAGGCCAATTATATTCTTTTTGAATGTCTATTACTTTCTTGTTATACACATTTTCGAAAACACATTTTTGCTCAACTCTGCCTACATATATTTCTCAGTTATTTAGGTAATGTTTGGAAATATCTACAACGCTCTCAAACTCTCCCATTTTAAACCATGTTGATGATTAATAACCCATCTATTCGGTTTCTTGTATTTAGGAGTTAGATATTTCCAGTCAAATGGTGATTCGAAGCTGAATACAGTTACTTTTTCTTCCAGATCAGTGATAGCAAATTCTTTAATTTTTCTTTCTGCAGACTGAAATCTCTGTACATTGCCAAACATCTTTTCTCAGCAGTGGTTCGTCGCATACTGACTCTATAAATTATTTTCACCGGCTTATCTCTTACATTGTAACTCGCAAATCTGTCGTCAACTATAAGAGTGTAACATTGCATATTTGTTGTAAATGGTTTATTTGCAATAATTGCAATTTGTGAATCAATCACGTCATTAGTAATTCGGTCATCTTGCTTGCTGACATCAAACACAAATAGCGTTCCTCTGGTTTTAAATGATTCGGGTTCTAGGATCGGTGAATTGATTTTGTTATAATATGTTTATTAAAACTTTGTATACATATCATACGAAATAAGGAAATCCCCATTGGCAAAGTTCATATTTAAATCCACATAGGGGTATGCTTGACTGTTTAGATATAGTTTAATATTTTTCATGTCACAATTATCGAATACTGATCGATCGACTTTTAAATTGTTTTGTTGAATTGTTTGAAAACAAATGACAACATATCTCGGTTTTTACATCGAAAAACTTTATTTCACATTCAAAATGACTTTTTGCGATATTGGTAGTGTTGGAAAAACTTCTAAATCACACGATCTGAATGGAATGTCTTTATTATTCCCTTTTTCGATAAATTTTAAGAATTTTACACGTTTACGAGTGTTAATTTCAATATGCGGCATTAACCACTCCACACTGCTTAATTCAAGTCTTACACCTTCCTCGTTATTAGCTGTATAATATACAGCATTTAAATGGATATTGCCGAATAGAACTACTAATTATTGTTTAGCATTTAATATGATGTGTTATTAGTCTTCAGCAAAGCCTAAAACAATTTCATATATTTCACCTGGGTTTATTTGAAGTGAGTAATCACTAGCATTGTTCGACCCAGCCATAAGCCCTGTATAAATATCGTCTACAGTTCCTCAGAGAAGTTCTATACCGTGGAAGTAATTCCAACATCTCGTGTTTGATCGATTTCCACTCCATTTAGCAGATATTCAATTCTGTCGATTAAATTAAGTATTCCATTTCTTACTATTTCTGTAGTTGCT
Organism: Dryococelus australis; assembly: GCA_029891345.1. NCBI lineage: Eukaryota > Metazoa > Arthropoda > Insecta > Phasmatodea > Phasmatidae > Dryococelus > Dryococelus australis. The sequence goes on along the minus strand of CM056996.1, from coordinate 23,869,891 downwards.
GGATTACTTGCATCGGCTGTCTTTTTAATTATTCTTCTAAACATTAAACATGAATTCGCCAGTAATGTGTAAATATCATGATTTTGTATTGAAATCCTTATTTCCGAAGGAAACATGTACGGACCTGCTCGGAATGGTTCATACAAATGTATTTTCATATTGGTGATTGCATTTTCATAGCTGATAAGTTCTTCAACATTAAGTATGTCTTCCGTTTCTATTAAAAGTATATCCTAATTCTTTTAAAAACAATTCGTTGCCTCATGTTAACTTCACTGGTATCTTATTTGAAGTTATTATGTTGACATTTACATTTTTTTATACTTCCTTTCTTCGGGATATGTTCCTTGCTCATATAGTTCTTAAATGAACTGCCTACTTTAGTGCGAATTTACTATTGTACACAACTATTTTAATTGTAATGTGCAACGGAATGCAGGTGTTTATGTACCTTTTTTTAAAAATGGAAACTAATGGTAATTTCTTCATTTCTAAAATTAATATGTTTACCATCTTGATCGACCATTGTAACAAGTATTTCATAAATGCAATTCACTATTACTGGAAGATGTGTCAATGTGTTAGGTTTTTCAATTACTTTATATCCTGGAGCTACAGCACACGTGAATTGATGTATTGTATTTGTGGGTTTTCCATTCAAATAGGAACCGCCTACAATATTAACATTTATGCAACATACATTTACCGAAAATTTATTAACCTGTTTTGATGGTTGGTGTAATTGATTTGCTGGATATAGTCTCCGTTCATAACCCAACATATTTGCAATTGAATTGTCTTCCAAGAATACGATATCGACATTACTATCCAATGCACTAGTTAACGTATTTCGATTTCCACGTAATCGAAAATGTACATCTTCGGGTAATTCAGCTTTAATGTTTTTTCACCTATATTAGCTGTAAATAATTGGTTATGAATATCACTGTGTGGTATGCTTTTATTAGTAACAAATCGTATTAGACTTATTTGCCATTCTCCATGTAACTCTAATGCAGGGAACTATATCGCACGCAATTGCGACGAATTTCCAATTAATATGAATGTAGTTGACATATTACTAATATGTTTTACTATTACAATTACTTGTATACCTTATTTACAACCAAAAAATGTAAACATAAATGACCGCAATTGATGGTATTTGATAAATGTTCTGTTTTGTAACTGTATCGTGATTTCATGTTTTTAAAATAATTACGTATTTCAACTCGATGATGTAAATCACCAAAACTGTCGTAATACATTGATTGATTTACGTTTTTAATTAATGCAACCCAATACATTCAATCATTTTGTTTCGAATCTAAATTAAGAATCATTCATTCTCGAATATTTGATTTCTTTGGTAAATTGTCTCTAATTTACATACCTCGGAATTAGGTTATATCCAGTTTCTTTATGAATACATTAATATTTTTGTTTGTTAATGCACATTTAGGAAGACTATTTAAGACTTTCTGATTTTTTTTTTTTACATTTTGAGTTTTGTTTGTCCTTGTCCAACTTTGTAGGGTTTCAAATACATTCTTTACCTTTGATTTAACTGCTTTACTAATTGCCGAAACCCCTCCGAGGATTGATCCAAGAGCTGATAATGCTGGAAATAGGAACAGAATGATTCCTCCTTTTTTAATTTTTCGTTTGGTTTTGCATTTTAAGCCTATGCCCCTCTTCACCATTGAGCACATAACTTTATCAACAATCCAAACACCTAGCTTTTCACATGTAGATGTAGATGGATTTTTCCTTATATTTGCTGCTTTATCGGCTAGAATTGTATCTGCTATATGTATTTCTTTCAAATAGTTTGTTCGATCATAAACTGCATTGTGTTCTTTACAAGTGTTATCCAAAGCGTTTATTCCTTGATCATTCCGGGCTAAACATTTTGCAAGTTTTGTACCTGGTCCGCAATAATTGTTTTAGAGTAAATGTAATTCAAATGGTAATTTATTAATTAATAAATATATTCAATACACCACATCCTTTTTTGATATGTTTAGTACGAGGGGGTGTTTTCAAATGAATGGTAGCCTATATATAGATCTATAATTATAGTTTTACATTAGTACGTTACATAATACTGTGTAATTGTGTAGTTGTGTTATGAAACAAAATGTATATCTGCTAGTAATTTTAAATACGAAAGGAAACATAATCGAACAGAAACATGGCATTCTTTTACCATCAAACATACACTGCATAATAAGTGGTCCTTTCTCATGTGGAAAAACTTGTGTTATTATGTCGTCGTTGGAACATCTGAATAGACCTAAATTTCAATACATATATGTGTTTTCTAAAACAATACAAGATAAATATCAATGGTTAGTGACCATTTTATTGTTAATTGAAGGAAAGCGATACTTCCCTTCTGCAAATAAAGAAGATATAATGCCTCCGATGTTTGGTGTGAGCCGCAGAGTGAACTACAGCTCTTATAAAGTGTTGCACGATAACATTTTGTAGGCTTAAATACTTCTTCACGTCATCCGAGTGTCCCTATACTTCGATGGAAACAATTTGTCTTAAAAGTGAATTATTCTGACAATAGTGAAACTTTAGTTAAAAAATTATAGTTTCGTTGTCTGTTGTAGGACGAATACAAAGTTTTTTCTTAAATTTCAACACATTTGTCTGTCGGATTCAGGCTCTCCACACACACAGCTTATAAGACAACATAATTGCTACGCTGGACTCCACATCAAATGGATGTTTAAAAAAAAAAACTCAAGATATGTGCGAGAGGCATTAAGTATTGTACATGTATTTTTATTATGCTATTGTGTCTGTTTAAAATTTTAATGCGAGTTTGGAAATCTTTATTTAGTCATACTGACTAGCTGGATTTCGTTGAGCGAGTTTGCACTTGTCGACATCAGATGTTATTCACATAGTTTAAAATTCTCTCCCATGTAAATTATATTTCTAAGCTAGAGACTCATGTTATGTTTAAGACTCACGTAATTGCACTTATTATTTTCACGTAGTAGTTTGAAAATTTGCGATTCGATGTGTGTAATTTATTCATATGTAGAACACACTGAATTTCTCTTGTGTGTTTAAAATATTCGTAAAAATCGCCTATCTACCACCAATATGCCTCCAAACACCTCATAATTAAAAAAATTAGAAAAAAATTAGCCTTAGCCCACTCTTGCACTCAACTCTAAACCTATATAAAACATTGCAACCCACCACTCTTGTCAGTCGACTGCCAGAACTCCTGCTGACCCCTTCCCCACCCAAAAAGAAAGAAAGAAGTACAATTAAAGAAATTAACACTTTCAAATGTAACCTTTTCAATATATTTAACCCTTTTAATTTTTGATCGTATTAAGATTGGATTAACTAATTGATAATCGGATTAAGAATTTTTGAACGGATTAATATTGGATTCACTCTTTCAAATAATTTAATTAACCCTTTGATATCAAATTGATAATCCGATTAATCAAAATTGGCGTGAAACCGGCACACCCCTACTACTGCTGTGTCCTCAACGATTTCTGGGAGATGTTGATACTCATGTTGATCATAGCCTTGATGTGTCCTCTATCGATCGTGTTGGGAGAATAGGAGGAGGGTAAGCTGAGCAGGAGAATTTATTAAATGTTATCCCTCATAAAAAAAATTATGTTGCACTGAGGTGGGGAATCAAGGTAGGGATCGAAAGGAGAAAGGGAGAGGATGCCAAACCCCGCGTCGAAAAAGTATCCAAGCGCTGCTGTCCGGTGATCGCTAACAGTACTTAGGCGACGGTGGAAGCACCGTCGGAAACTAAGGTATCAATGTGCACCAGCACTGATTACATGCTTTCTCCCATTACTCGGAAAACCCGTCAGACCGTTTCTAAGTCCGCATACATACAGTGCTGATGCACATTGATACCTTAGTTTCCGACGGTGCTGCCAACGTCATGTGTGTGTGTGTGTGTGTGTGTGTGTGTGTGTATATATATATATATAATTATTTACGATTTCATGCTTCGAACTCAGCCCTTAAGCAAATGCATCACCTTTGTAAATTGGTTATACCTTTTGTATCAGTTGCGCAGGAATATTGAACAGAGTGAAAAATTCATGAATGAACTCCCTCTATACGCTTCCAATATTTCGATCGTTAATCGAATTGCAAACCTCTTATCTTGCCTTGATCCATATCTTCTATAGCTAAAACCATCGCTTCGCCTTTGTTATAAATTCCTAAAACAATATTTGAAATGTTTTCTAATTCGCGAAAGTGAATTAATAATATTTTATAGTTTCGTGTCTCGAAATAAGGTCCCTACACAGTACCTCGCCTTTGGAGATAGCTTAAATTCTTATGTGAGTTGCGCATGACAACTAATCAGAAGGAAATTAATGCACGAACATCGGTAAAATGACTTCAGAATCTCAGGTCATCAATCGATTTGCATTCTTATTATGTCACTCTGATTCCTATATCCAGTGTTTTAATCTTCCGTTTAGCCTTTAACATAAATTCTTATAATATTCACCGAACACTGGGGAATTTTTGGATGTAGAATAAAGATGTTGTAGTGAGATAATGGTCCACAGTTCGAATACTGACCCAAGTTTTGAATCATTTTAACGAATTTTGTACGTGATTTTTGTCTGTTTACATACCTATATAACTGATATGAAGATTTATGCAATCTCGCAAGTTCAGGTAATGTGTAGGTACCTGAGTTCGAGCCCAAAACTATAAATGTATTAATTTTCTATCGGACTTAGAACAAATTGTGGAAATTTTTCCCAGTGTTTGGTGAATATTATAGGAATTTATATTAGAGGCGAAACGGAAGTTTCAGCCATCGGATATAAAAATCAGAGTGAGACAAAAGGATTGCAAATCGATTGATGACCCGAGCCTTTGAATCCTTTTTAGTAATGTTGGTACATTAATTTCCTACCGTTTAGTAATCATACGCATCTCATATAAAGATTTATGCAATATCTAAAGGCGAGATACGATGTAGGGACGCGAGTTCGAAACCCGAAACTATAAAAAATTATTAATTCTCTTTCGGAATTAGAAAAAAAATTCAAAAGCTGTTTTAATAATTTTTAATAAAAGGCGAAACGATGGTTTAAGCTATCGGATATAGAGATCAGGGCAAGAAAAGAGGTCTGCAATTAGATTAACGACCCGAGTTTAAGAAATATCATTAGAGAACTGAAGAGGAAGGGTTATATCGCATGACGTGATGAACTGCTCTCTTCTGAAATTGTAATGACAAAATAATAATAAATTATTATTATAAAATAATGTTTTTTTATACCTTTTTGTGTGATGTACCCTACGATCCCTCACAAATTTAAAGTGGTACTTTGTGCCCTCAGCTATTAAGGATAAGATCCGCATACAGAAAATAAATGAAGACATTATGTACAAAAAATTCTTGAATAGTAAACAGTATACAAAATATTAAGTCTGTGAGCATGTACAATTTTCGGAGACAGTTGATAAATAATTTTTTAAATATGCATTTATAGAGACAGGCGACAAACTCATGAACTGAATATGGATTGATGATTGATCGAAAGACTGGACGAAAGATTAATATGAAAATTGGAAAATCGAGGGAAAGATTGTGAGATTGATTAAAAGATTGTGAAAGTGAAAGAAAGATTGATGAAGATAGTATGGAAGATTGATGGAAAGTTTGAATGTTTGAAGGAAATATTGAAATATAGATGGAAAGATTGCGGAAGATTAATGCAAAGAATCCAAAAGATTGACGGAAAGATTGCGAAAGTTTGATGAAAAATTGTGATATATTGATGGAGATATTGCGAAATATTGATGGAAATATTGCGACAAATTTATGAAAACACTGAGAAAGAAAGATGGAAAGATTGAGAAAGGTTGATCGAAAGCTTGCGAAAGGTTGATGGGAAGACCGAAAGATTTATCGAAATATTGAAAGATTGGTGAGAGTAGGTGAATATTGTGAAACTGATGGCGGATTTAAGCGGTGCTAATTACGCTGCTGATTGATGGAAAGATTGCGAAAGATTGATGGATGGAATGCGAAAGATTAATCGGAAGATTACAAAAGATTAATGAGAAGATTGAAATATTGATCGACAGACTTAAAGATTGATGGAATGATTGAAATATTTATGGAAATATTGCTAAAGATCGGTGGAAATATTGAAATATTGATAGAGAGATTGCGAAATACTGATTGAAATATTGCGAAACGTTTATAGGAAGTTTTAAAAATTGATGGAAACATTGAAACATTTATGGAAAGATTGAAATATTTATGGAGACATTAAAAGATTGATGGAATAATTGGGTAAAATTGACGGAAAGGTTGTGAAAGATTGATATATAGATTACAAAAGGTTATTGGGATGATTGTGAAAGATTGATGGATAGATAGCTGATGCTTGGTTACGATTGGTTGCGGATTGGCTAATATTGTGAAATATTGGTGGATAGGTTACACGATAAACGGATTCATCTAAATATCGATGGAATGGTTGAAAGATAGACGGATTGATGTTTAACAAGGACACCAAAGTTAATACTGTTTACTACCCTCGTACATTCCAAGTATCCCGGGCCTGGCAAAATTGGCATTTAAATCAACGCTAATTAAGCCTATAAAAGTGTTGGTATATGCTGATCCATGCAACGATTAGAACTTACTTGTGCATGTGGTCGCTATTAGTATGATGGACTTGGTTTAGTCATGCACACATTAATTTAAAAAATCTGAGTAGCATACTTACACTTACAAAACAGTCGAGGCAGTGTATAATTAGCTGATTCTGGCACCTTGTATTAATAAATCTTCAATAGCGGGGACTGGAAATGTACAGGCTGTTCACGGTAAAGTGAGCACTTTTGTAAGCTGTTTTATCAGATATAATATCCAATAAATATATTTCATTGTGGCCTCGGACTTCCGGTTTTGGGTACGGTGAATGTATACACTATGTTTATTACTCATATGGCCGGGTTTAGTTTAACAAGTGTTTGAAAGATATAAATTGGTTGAGATACAAAATTGACTAGAGCTTCAAAAGTGCTCACTTTAGCGTGAACGGCCAATAGCAATTTAATGTGTGACTTTTCCATGTTTCCGGAATACCCTGTGTAAAATTTCAGCACAAAAAAAATTATAACTAAAAATAAATTCTTTGTAAAATCTGATAATAAATACGTATTTACGATTTGGCATACATTATGCCTATAAAACCGATAAAGCTACTAGAAATAAACATATGCTTGAAGACTTAGTGTTCGTAACTGCCGAGCACCTTCGGGTATGCTCGTTCAATCCTGAGTTGACAGCTTCCGAGTACCACTTGAGTAAAGCCGAAGACTGCCGACCTCGTCCGAGTCGTATCGAAGACCACGAGCCACAGCCACAGCCACAAAGCTCCCATTTAAAATACATTGCGCCTCGACGTCCATAATCACACCACTTAGCTTGCATTTCGAAGTTGCACTTAATGACAATTTCTCAGTCATTAGAAAAGTTTTATAAAACTAAAAATATATTTCTGTGATAGTTTAAATGGAAAATTAGTTTTAAACTGAAAATGTAACAAAAATATATAGAAAAGCGTTAAATTCTTGTTACACTCATGAAATAAATAAAATAAAAGGAAAGGAAAATCACACTTCGTGTGGAATTGGACATCGTATTGCTTTCTGTCTAAAAACAGTTTATTTTCGTCTAATTTATTGTCAGCATTTTGCGCACTCTTATGTAGTTTTGGTAGGTAGGGTACACAAAACTGCATCAGGTAGGTGTTTTCAAGATGTAAACACACGAATACAAAAGTGCAAAAAAATATGAACTTGTTATACCAGATAACGTTTTCTTCCACGTCTTGCAAGAAAGTATTATACGAAATTCGCAATTGCGTTTCTGTAGAGATCGTTTTTCACTATAGGCTATTCACGGTAAAGTCAGCACTTTTGAAAGCCTCCTCATTTTGAATAATAGTCAGTAAATATATTTTATTTTAGACTTAGACGTGAACTTTCGAGTGAGGTGGAATATACAAACTGTGGTTATTACTTAAATGGTTTTATTTATTAAAAAATGTGTTTAACGGAGAAAGGATGACCGAAAGAGAAACGTAACCAGGTCCTCAAAACTGCTCACTTTACCGTAAATAGCCTTTATAATTCCTATATTTAGATGAATATCAAAACACTTAGCTACACCTGAACTATTTACTTACAATTATATCATACATTAAAAAGCAGAAATTTTGAAACGTCAACATGTTTCCACATTCTGAACAGTTATAAAGGAAACAAGAACTTATCGATATAGATATGTACCCAGCTTTCCTATAGAAATATACAACATGGAGGGTAAAATTATTAAAAATGTATGTGATTTTAACGAACCCAATGATTACTTTCAGAGCGTTGAGTTGTGTGCAAGTGAGGTGGGATATTTCGGAAATATATTATTTAACGTAACTATCTTAAATTAGTAATTTAACCATTTATTAAACTTTAGTCAGGGCTTCTAATATACTAATATTTGTTTCGATAGTTACTGGAATATCATATAGAAACTTTTATATTCTAGGTGGTGCTCTCTTACAAAATGAATGACACTTAGAATGTATACGGTTTCGAATTCAGTGCATAAATTATGATCTATAATGCTACAAAATTTGTTTCAAATCAGTATAACTGTTCCTGTGATACGACTTAGAACCCAAAAATTGAAAATAGCCAACATAAAAAATAAATCATTGTTCCAAGATTACAAATTTCAGATGTCCTTGTTGTGTACGCTCCTGTAAGTTTATCCGATTTGATGAAAAAAGAATTTAAAAGCATTAAATATATTCACGTACACAGAAACACAAAGCAAGGTTGAAATAAGCAAACCTTTCCTCCGAGAAAACGGGATTATAAGGTTTTAAGTGAAAAAAATGTATAATAACAACTAAAATTGTATATCCCTCTAAGGATAGATTGCCATTAAGTAACTTAAAGTATATATTATTACAAGTAAAAGGATATTGACGTATATAAGTGGCTGAAACTTGTCTTGTGTGACACTGGTCGTCCGGTCAACTTGTTCATTGGCCTGGATGCTGGTAACATGCCCGTGGAGCCACCTTGCAGACGAAGTTACCCCACCTTGTTAGGAACCTGTTTAAATGGATATCTTCCCAGCGGGATGCAAGACGGCGGTTTCAACCGGCTGCCGTAGAACCCGGGGACTCCGCCCCTTCAAGTCGTCAGATATGGAAATGGGGGCGGTGCCGGCGGGGCCAAATGAATGGGGTCGGGTTGGAAAGGGTCGGGACGGGGAGCCTCCTCGCATTTACATACCTCATGTAATTACACGGACGCGTATTCCGTCTGCGGGGGGTCCCGCGGAGACATCCCCCCCCCACCTCCCCAACACCAAAGCAAGTGGATGCTGCACTGTCGGAGTAATGGAGTTAAAGCCGTGGGCGGTGGTACCCACTTGGTCCTTCGTCCTTGTGGCCCTCTAATCCAATGTCCAAGCGGATTGTGCTGAGACAAGGCGTCTACAAATTGTCTTAGAGATGCCCTGAACAGACTCCACGCAGGATTGGTTCCTCAAAGCCGTTCGATTGTCTAAAAAATTTTCCCCTTGTTTTTCGAGAATTTTTTACATTCTTGTAAGACACTATTAATAGTTTTTTTTATGAACTTGGCAAATAAATAGAAAACTAAATTTCGAACACCTTCATTTGAGCTTTTCTGATATTTTATCTGTAATAATCTGACATAGAAATATTATAAAACTACTTAAAAACAATGCGTATTCACAAACTTTTTCGTTTAAGTCATAGAATTTCCACGAAGCAATCTCATTAAAACTCGATGTTTGGCTCAACTAAAGAGCTTTTAACTTTACTGGAAAAATGTAATAAATATGAACTACAAAAAAAATTTACGCCGTGTATTTTGATTATATATATTATAGTTTCGGGCCTCTCAGTCATGCACATTTTCAAATGTATCTAGTTCTCGTTGAGTATCACAAGATAGCAGCACTGCACCAGTCACCGAGTTCGTCGTTTGTCTCGTGGTTACGTTAGAGGTTATCGCCAGCAAAATAATATCATATGTTTACGACACAAATCATTTTTCTCGGAAAAAAAATTGTATAATAATATTTACTGTTACTCTCTTCAGCAGCATTTTATAATTTTCGCTCTCTCCTTCTCAGATTTGTTTGTATGAAATAACCTTAATACGGTCGCTATTTCCCTTTCACTCTAGTTTACAACAGAGAATGTGAAATCCTGGGAATAATATCTTTCCTTGCAATGCTGTCTGCCGAAGTAAACATCTTGTCATTTTTTATTTGAAAATATTAATATTTTTAATTTATTGGTGCTTTTGTTTCTATTCTAATTTAGGTATCAATATGACTTAAATTCTATATTTATTTTAAACAGGATTAGCCTTTTTCTCGCTAAAATAAACTACGTATATGAACTTTAGTTGAGGGGATCATTCAATTGAATTTGTATTCAAAATTTGCAAATAACTTGCATTTACTTTTCACCGAACAGTTATAAAGAGACTTGATGCCCATTTTGAACTATAGTATGCTTGCTATCACGTCTGAGGAAAAATTGTCAAGTTTTAACAGATTATTGATTCATGTTATAACAGAAGTCGTATTCAAAAATCACGAAATGGACTGAATATTGTGTGTTCATGAACTTTGGAAACCACGTGATTCTCAACATATTTTCTTCCCAAAAAGTGTTCCTATAAAATATACCGAATAACGTGTTTCCTTATTTTTCCAACGTTGCATTCCAATCTAACATGTTCACTCATATTAATACAGCCTAGTTTATGAAACATAATTTCTACAATTTTATTTACATAAACTATCGTTGAATAATTCGTTGTGAACCTTTCCTACATTTAAAAGTGGCCTTAAAACAGTAATAAGCATAACAAAAATCTTTACGGTCTCCGAAGAAGCATAAATATATACAAAAGAAAATTATTCGGTGAACATGTGTATTTGATTGCTAAGTTGACTTCGTGAAGAGAAATATATAAAAGAATTTTTGCACAATAAGGAAAATATTTTGACAAAATAATCTTGACAACTCCGAGTGAGCCGTTTCAGACTTAGAAATAAATGAGGTGAGAACTAAAATATATATTCAATGAGTAAACAAAGAAAAATTCTTATTTATGCAAATACTCCATTATTTAAGAATATATTTTAAAACAAATCATTTGCCTAATCAACAGTGCATTCCACCCTTATAAATTAAAAAAAAATTATGATTTAACAAGTTTTTTCATATATTACCTGGCGTTACGTAGAAAATGAACTGAAAACTTCAGATTGTTTACCCTTGAATTTCTCTCTATGATGACTTTAAGTGGTTTTCTAAATACGTAGTTATTTTGGTTCCTAGTAAGAATAACAGCTAAAATGTACTTCAGATTTGCGCTGGGGGATATACTCGACGTGGAACGAGAGTTTCAATCTGCCTTCAATTTTCCATTTGATGTTTCAAAGAATGCACCTCAAAGCAGCTTGAGAACGGCCCGTATTATAAACTGTAAAGCGAAAGAGACTCTTCAAAACGTATACTCATGTTGTGTACAAACTGCACACACACACAAACACACACACACACTTGTGGATATAAACACTTCTTTGCCTTAAACCCGCGTGATCTGCAAACTTACATTAGATTTCTGAAAATGCAGTAAGTTGATGAGGGCGCGAGGAAATTAATGAATTGAGTTTTCGAGTACTATGGGTGTTGAAACTATAAAATGACGACACAGGAAAGCAAACAGATTGATCCTCAGCGTATATACCCCAGAAAACTACTGCACTGAAGTGCTGTCTTTTCGCCAGCAATGCATAACTATATAACTTTCATATCACACTTTGTAATTTTATGGTGTGATAATATATACGTCACTATGCAACTTGAACTGAAATATACGAACATTTTCGCTCTCATAACGTTCGCAAAAGCTCTTTGCGTTCATTACTTTCAATCTAAATAATATTTTTTTTTGTATGTGAAACAAAGAAATAAACACGCATAGGCCTACAAATGTGGAAAGTAAGTCAAATGTCTATTTCGTTAATAAGCAGGCATCACCTAAAAATACTGAGCAGTTTTAAATTCGACATTTTTATTAAATATTTTCTCACAGTTTCATGGCCTAGGCAAAGGACCAACAAATTAAGCAATTTTTTAACATCAATACACCCTAGCACATATATTGTCTTGTTTGCAATTATTGTTGCGCAATTTTAAAAACTAATTCGGGTGTAAAAATAAAAGCAGAGGCCTCTTTACAGACAATGGTAAATCATGACGAGCCAATTCAAACGTTTACGGTTGTCAACTTCATGTATTTATTTTTGCTCTGTTTCGCCTCTCTTTGATGGGTTTTCCCTCTTCAATAAACGCAAGTTCATTACCCGACTTTCGCTTTGTCGGGGAGAAAGAAAATTTGTGGTTCTTTTGCAATTGAAAATTTTTTTTGATACATTAAATACAACAAAACACTGACACTGACACGGTCGCTAATGAAAGCATTTCACATCCAAAAACTTGTTTTTAAATTTTCGCTTTGTTCGAATGTGTTGGTTATTGCTGTATGTTGAGATATTTCCATGGCAGAATTTTCCCCATTCAATTACTGTTCTAAACGTACTATTTACGTGTTTGTCACAGTTTAACGAAATTATTGTATACAGGTATTTACCAAAGAATAATTTCTTCAATACGTTATCACCTGAATGTTCCATTTGTTAAAGTCCAGTGTATATGGCGGTTGTGGCCTTTAAAAAACATAAAAATATCCAACATCGGGCTGCAAGGCTTTGTACGCCTCTAGTTCACGCCCATATCACAGAGCAGATAAATACACAGACTCGAAACAGTGTGGCGATTTGGCGTGGAGGAGCACATTCTCTGATGGGCTGCGCTAGTGTCCAATGATGTAACAGGTTGCTCATTGGCTGGGATGCGAGCTGTCAAGTAGGTTACTAGGCGCTAATTGGCGGACGGCGCTTTTAACATTTTCCTGGCCAGTGACGCCGTTTTGCAGGCGTGTGTGGCTATTACACACCTGTACTATTAAATATTCTGTGCCCAGCCACCACGCAACGAAAACCCAGGCTGTATCTGTAACCTTCCTACAAAACATTAACCACAGTCGAAAATACTCGTGTTTACTGAAGTCACCAGTAGCCCGAACTGAGACTTGGTACAAGGAAGGATATCTCCAACATATCGGGTCTACGTATTTTCCTCCATATCTTGATTTCTATAATCAGTATTTAAAAAAAAAAGCCTGTCAAGGAATAAGTTATATATTAACAGTTATTATTATGACATTCAATTTCTTTTAATATTGTGACTGGTTTCAACATCTAAGACCGCGATTAAAGGTTGCCTCATTATTTAATATTTTTGTCTCGCACGCGGAAAAATACGGATTGCTCTATATATGGTTTTGTGTATGTGTGTCTCAAACAATACAAACTTGTATTATTTTGTAATCCTCTACGCCATGTTAAGCTATGATTTCGAATGTCCAGTCATAAAGTTTGATTACGAAGATTTGTTGAAAAAAAAGTCCAAGATTAATGGTATTTACTAACCAGAAGATGCTCACAAGGAACGCGCTGGGATCCGCAACATTTTTTAAAACTGCTGCTTTCGGAAAAGCCGTCGACCTCTCGAGTTCACGAGACACCCGCTGCCAGCGAATGCCTTTGCCGGCGTTCGGTAACCCGCGACCTGGAATACGCGACCCGACGCCCTTCACGTGCGAGTGAGGAGTGTGGAGAGATTCGGGCGGATCTTAACTTCGAGGACTAGAGAGCGGATGAGGGTGGGGCGAGGCGAGTACGGAGCGGCGCCGGAATGAAAGAGCGGGTCGAAACTGGAGATCCCCGAGAAAACCCGCAGACCAGCGGCATCGACCGGCACGATTCCCACTTGCGAAAATCCGGGAGCTGCTCCGCCGGGAATCAAACCCTGTTCCGTCTTGGTGGGAGGCGAGTAGTCTAACCACTAGGTACACCACCGCGGCCCCTTTCACGTCGTCGGGTGAGCGAGTAGGAACCCAAGCACAGTGCAAACGCGCGGATCTGATCACCCCCGTCCTATTCTCGTAAACCATTTCAGATCCGATTTAAATAATTTCCTCTTGGGTTGCTAATAATGCTATTTCAGCCTTTTTTTTCTGAAGGAGAGAGACTTTCCCGTCTGTGTGTGGACGTGTGTGTGCATAAGTCTGGGCGTGTCTGTACATATCTGGGTACATAACAAAAAAAAATTTTCAACGCGTGAATACAATATCAACAAACTCCGTACAGTTACAGATATTAGGAAGGACATCTGACTTTTGTAGTTTTCGACCCCGCCCGGAGATTACGTTCAAAATGGCGGCAATTAAAAAATCTAGGATATTATATCATATATCGGGAACGATTAACCTGAAAACGCATTTTGCATGTTGGCAGTACATAATTTAAGCATTGAATTCAATTATGCACATTGTTGCTAATATGTCATTATGTAAGATATCATTACATGGAAAGTAAAGCCTTTAAATTATATCTCGAAAATTACTCAACAATTTCTTGCCGAATTTGACAATTAAGTAATGGTATGATAGGCCGTGCAAAAATATGCAATTTACAAAAATTAGGCACTTTTCGAAAAGGGTGGCTATAAAATATTTTTAGTTTCTTTCGTATATTTACCATGGAGTTGGTTAAAAATAGAGCCAATTTTGTAATTCTGAAATTATGTATTACAAGCATCAAATATTCCAACACATAGCAACTTCTTTCCGTCAATTATGTAAGATGGCTCTACCCGAATAAATGAAGTTTTTATGATGTATATCGAGAAACAATTGAACGATCCGTACCAAATTGGGCAAATAATACGTACTGTAGCAGGTGATGCAAACTGGTAAGTTTAAAGTCCGTCCGACATTTATATTCAAAATTACGGCCAAATAAAATTTTTTCCATCACGAAACTACGGAACAGATTTCAAATGAACTTTGTGTTCTGGCAGAATCTACTACAACCGTCAAATTTTGCCATACAGAGTCTCGCCCCCCCCCCCCCATTTTTTAAGATAGTCTATTATGAAAATAATTAAGATTTTGTGTTCTTGTCGGGAAACAACCAACCGATTGCCACCAATTTCGGCGAAGAAGTTGTATTGTGGCAGGCCATATTAATTTGTTTGTTTTAAGTGTCCCAGGCAGTTATTTTCAGAATGGTGGCTATAATAACGCTTTAGCGTAATGTCCTATATCTAAGATGCTATGTATCCGAATTTAGCTTAACTTTGTCTCTTGTATCAATAATCGAATGTGCAGATTCATAAACCTTTTTTCCTCCATTTATGAAAATCGTGACATGAAAATAACGGATGTTTTATGCCATATATCAAGGACCAATTTCTATAAAACTGTTCATGTAACTTTACTACGGTTTGTATGTATATTTACACTTTTAAGAAGCGGTGAGCCTCTTTTAAATTGTGTTAATATAAACAATTTTGTTTAGTATGTTTTATTTATTTATAAATCAATTGAACATAATTTTACAGTAGTAGTTTTCATTAAAAGCATAAGTCGTAGATACAAAGATAAACTTTCTATGTATTTTAAAGTACAATTTTGAAAGTGCTCAGTTGGCCGTGAGAAACTTATTGTAACATGAACAACTCAGAACCTAGAATAGCAGATTATGTTAATATTCAATTACACACAAGGAGGATCATTGGTCATCGGGCCTCACAATGTATATTATTGGTGAAGAATAAGATTCTAGTAGATTATGTAGCCTACAAAGATGTGTATATTGGTACGCATGGATATGGCTTAACTCTTGTGGATGAGAGTGTCTAGCGCCAGCCAGGTACATGGGATGCACCTGGCAGGTGCTCAAAATGATCAAAAATACAAAAAGTAATGTCTGAAATAAGCTATTCTCGGTAATATAACCACTTAGGAAATCAGCTTTTCAAATAAATCTGTTAATTTCAGTGTTTAATGAAATATTAATTTTGGATTCCTCACGCCGTGTAAAGTTTGCAGCGAATTAGGTACATATAGCACCGCGTATTCGTGTCTTATTGTGAGAACGAATTGCAAATTAAATCGGTTTCTCTGTGTTGAATGCAAATCTTATTGTAACATGTTTAACGCAGGTATGTTTATCGTGATTCCACAACATAACTTAGTGAATAAGTAAAAAAGAGCATGGTGTTCCGTTGATTTCGATTCCTTCCCAACCTTCTAGACGTTTAAGTCTAACTCTCCGTCGAGAGAAGGCATTTATTGCCTGCTTAAGAGAGAATTCGTGTTCCCTGGTCGGCAAGCAAGAATTTACAGCCATATAAAGCAATTAAACCTGAACATTTGTTGTGAAAATTACCATCAAAGGACTTTGTATTATGCAGTTCTCAGTGAACTGTCACCTTGTGTAATGTCTTGTCTTGTTGTTCCAGTTAAGTTTCTAACCACAATAAAGCAAATATAGTTTTAGTATGACAACAGTTTTGTTCTTGTTGTGGTAACATGCAAGTCACGTTAGTAATATTAACAAAGGAAACCAAGATGCAGCTTGAGAGAAACTAGGGTTGCGGGCTTACTACAGCGAAGATATATGGGTTGAATCTTGTGTAAATGAATTTCACGCTATCTTCTATACCCTATTAGAAATAATGAACCTTTTTACTTTACTTATTTTCGAAGGAAATACTGCACGAAACAATTCAACATACTATATATTTGACAAGGAATAATCTCACGTGTAATTAACACATGGCTTAATTTTCTGAATGTTTGTTTCGTCGTTTGTTGTATTTGAGCTGATATGGGGAGTGCATTTACGCTTGTAAGAACATTTTTTTTTTAATTTGTAAATTCTAGTGCAAGTTTAAACCTTTACATTGTATGGAAATAATACCACATATAAGGCTGATGTTTAGAGTCGTTACTATACGCAGTTGTAAAAAACTGGCCTACGCATTTGACTTATTCCTTAGTAAATTCAGGGACGCCACCATACTGAAAAAATATTCTTTGTGGCCGCCAGAGGGGACATCTTTACCACTCGCTGTTTCTCACTGGACGTGTTCACTCATGCGGTAAACTAGGTAATAATTTCTTTGAGTGTACACTTATATCGGGAAACTTACGTATCTCTGAAATATGTCACGTTAAAACAATTGCGATGATTTCACTTGCAAATGCTTTACAAGAAGGAATCTAACATTTTCGTACCGCTGCGATGTTAATCAGCTATTTGACTTCCATAACTCTGAGCGTCTTAATGTATAGGTCGGGAGAAAATTCAGTCTATGCTCAAACGTTTCGGCGATATATGCGTACGAGCTGAGAAAATATTCTCTTTGATAGTATACATATGTGATTATTTCCGGATAGATCACAGTCAACTAGAAAAAATTATATGCACTTGGGATTTATACAAAGCATACTAAAAAGTAACTATACCGTACGAAATAAGGAACCAATGTATTAAACACAATATTATGAAGACATTAATATTCGTGTATTAGTATTTTTTATCATTCACATATTTACTGATCATTTAAATTTTTTCTTCACGCAGAGAAATAATATTTATTAATTATAGAAACTTGTATATTTCACAGCAATGTTTATATTTACACCTGACATAAAGTTAAAAATCGATTGGAAACAGAAATTGAGGACATTCAAAATTTCTCATTTTATTGTGGATTTTTAATATAATAATTTTCTAATCGTATGTTTGTCACTCGTGTCACGTTAAGTTAAATTATTTTATTTTATTACCGATGGGCTGATACGGACCGATGTATTGGTCGTTCACGGCCGAGGAACCTTTGTAGCTTTAAGTGTTAATTCAAGAAAATAACAGAAGTACCAGCCTTGCGAAACGAATGTCCATTCGCAGTAAAAGTTAAGTTATTCATTGTAGCTGTTTTGAGCACACTTCACTAACGTCAGGTCAGTTATAAATGTTCTCATATGTATCACTTTTTCAACTCACTTAATTTTGAACACCTTTGCTATAAATGTTCTCATTATAGCCTGCACGAAATTCACTGTATCATTATAAATGAAGACAGCTTGGTTAATTTAGCTCAAACTTGAATTTTTTAATGTAAGCTTTCCCAGATGGTTTCACGCTCTCTCTATCTCTCTCCTCGCACATACACGCTCTTGCATATCTAATGCGACCACGTGTTTATTGCCCGTGGTAAAATTACGTAGAGGACTTGTAACTTCTCGCAAACCACTGACGTGTTGGTCTCCCTGAGGAATGGTGTCCTAGAGGAGATAACGTAGACTAAGTAAAATATTAAGCTGCTGGTATCAAATTAATTTATTTGGAGACTAACTGTTCGTGTTTAACAATATTTGGTTCTCATAACCTAACGACCTACCCTAGCTCTAAATATCCGCATTCTTTCCTTAGAACTAAATAATGCATTTAAATATAATGTGTTTGGTCAAGCACCTTTTAAGTTGTTCTGGTATCATTAGAATGTATGCTCATAAAAAAATTTCACAAGTACGTAGTTAAAAACTTACATGATTGTTTTAAATTTCATGTAGAACATATTAGATACAAATAATTCATTTGCTTAGTATTAAGCGAATATCAAATAATCAAATTAATACATTAGTGGCTTTCATTCAGTTGGATTTACTATGACAGAGTAATATGGGAGTCTTTACTCGAAAATAAAGTTCAAACATTTCGTTCAAGTTTATGTGACAATCAGGATATAAGTAGTAATTTCAGTATGTCTGGTAAAGCGTAATGGTATAATAAATCTCAAAGATATAATAACAAGAAAAGGTAAAAATAAATGTATATAACGGAATGTGTGTGTTTATGTAGGGGTTGAGAAATTATTTGCAAATAGATCAATAGTTTTACATTCACTGTTGTAGCAATTTGTAGGTTGGTGAGTGAAATATCAGACTTCCTAGCAGACGCTGTAAGTTCTAACCTTACTTTTGTCATCGAATTCTTTTTCATATTTACTTATTTGCATATTGTGCCTCGACATTATGCTAGCATAACGAAAATATGATTACTTCATATAACGGCGTTTTAAAAATTGTCTACACACCCGCGCGTTTCTTTCTTTGCAATGAAATAAGAATATTTAATTAACAAATTGCTTTTCTTGTATAAAACAACAACGTGGCATGATTTATAACAAAACTTTTTAACTACGATATTTGGTTACATTAACAAAATATTTATGTGGCAATTTTTAAATATAGTATAACTTCTTATGTTGTTTGTTTTGATGAGAGAGAATGTGAAATTGTACATTTTTTTTTAAATCGCAAAGACATATTTAAAAGAAATATTACATTACAATGAACTGACATAAATGATATATGCACAATACATTGAGGTGACAGATAATTTTTTTAAGTGACCACTAAACTGTGTGTTAGTTAAGAAAATTAATTCGTTAGTTAATCAAAAACCATGCTTATTTAAAAATCACATACGAAGAGGTATGAGGTAAGGAATATACATAGGTCAAATTTTGTTTCATATTTCTGTGCATACGTCACTTTCTGGTTTAGTGCGTAACTTTCACTCGAACTTCAGTATTTGCTACGGAATGCCAAGCTGAAATACAGTTTTTTTTTTTATTATAAACATCTCTTTGCAAAATTATTAAATATCATTTACCAAACCATGCTTACATTCATACTAACAATTTGAAAAATACACTGTAAAAAATAATGTTAAAATTACCTGACAAGTGTAAGGCAATATTCACAAACTTGTGGGGGAAACATAGTTTCTTTGCGTGTGAGGTAAAATTACCGCACAGTGGAGTAAAATTCACACATATGGTAGTGAAAAATCTCATACATGGATGGGAAAATTACCATACGACGTGTGGATCTCCTGGTCGACTATAACTATAACTATTTGATAATTGTATAATATATATTCTACCTTAAAATTAATTTTTGTTTCTAGTCATACAAGCTGTCCAACATGGCTCTTTATATGTAAGGTATAATTACCGCACTAAGGAGTAAAATTCGCGTACATAGCGGTGGAAAATTCCATAAATGGATGGGAAAATTACCTTACGACGGGTGCATTTCTTCAGCATTTTTTCAACAGTTAAGTGGGAGGATGGGTGGAAGAAACAACCCTCTAACACACTTGTATTCACTTCTAAGATTATGTTGTCGTCGTGATTTAATGGGAAGCGCATCGGCCCATCGTGGTAGAGGGCCATGTTTCGCACCCATCCTTCGGCACGTGTAAAGAATTCTAGAGTTAAGATTTCGGTCACTATTCGTCAGTGGATATAGGCAATAAAAAATTAACTTTACTAATATCCCGTGTATATTTAGATATAATGTTATTATATAATATAGTTAATATTAACTTACTTGTATGGGATTTTCCCCACCTTTTGTCAGATACTTTTCCCATACGATTAGGAAATAGTACCTTACTTGAAATGTAAATTTACTCCACAATTGACAGGTAATTTTACCTTACATGTAGAGGAAATTAGCTTCCCTTACATGTAAGAGAGTGTTACCTAAATTTTTTACAGTGTAGTATTGCTTATAAACCTAGGCCTATATGCTTTTCTGTGACTAAGTGGAAGTTGAAACTATCATGGTTCAACTTTGCCACATTTGAAAAAAGATACAAGTTGAAAACACTGAAAATTTGCCATTGTCTGTCAAAAAATTGCTTTGTTCTTAACCTGTAGGGAATGTAATCTGTAAACTGTGCATGATTGTGGCTTAATGGCGTTCAAAAATATTAAATTGCACATTTCCTACATTTTTAGTACACTATTTTCTTTTCGTTGTAATAGTAATGAAGCAATACCCAGAAATGTATGACAATGGATGAAAATGACTTTTCACAAACGACTGAAGTAAATAGTAGTAGTTAAAATTTAATATGATTCGTACATATCTCCAAATCAAACAAAACCAATACTTTAAACTACAGCTCAAGATAATTGTTCATGTTATTAGGAGGTCGCGAAGAACGTTTCTTGCAAAATTATTATGTGGTTCACCGTGTCTCAGTTTTAACTTCTGAAATTACATTTAAAGTTACCGCGAGCTTTTGAAAACTTGTCGCAGGTGAACAAAGTGTCGCATTGCAACACATTCGCAACATGTCACTTATGTGACTTCAACAAACACTTGAGCTGCAACCAAACTTTATTTCGAAATTACTATTTTTTCATTTTGTGCTGTAAGGAGTTACCTTACCAGAGATTACCCAATATTGATATAAATTACATTGCTTAGTTTAATAATCAAATATCTTTGGTTGATTTATCTATGTTTTTGTTTAACATATCCCAATCATAATATTACAATGTGTGTTTAAAGAAAATTCGTATTTTTTTAATTTAAAGTGATACGAACAGTTATTCGCTAACATTACGCAATTAAGTGCAGAAGTGTGATACACAGCTATAATATTCAGGCAAAGAAGACAAGTTTTTTCTTAGAAGTATTTTTTGTTTGGAACGCCAGAACAATTTATTAAAGAATTTCTGTTGAAAGAGAATTTCTCCCAAGAAGGCTAGCGAATTTTTGAGAAGAAATTCTTTCGAATGATGTCTTGGAAGGAGGATGTCTTCGACGTAGAGACGACGAGAGGGATAGCTTGCATCGCCCCAGGATCGACAGGAGGCCTGATCCTGTGTTGCAGAGGCGTGGTTCGACAATCCACTACTGGAGGATGCAAAATTGGGAAACAGGTTCCTAATTAAGTGAGGACTTCACCGCTTTCAGGTCGTCGAATACCAGCTGCCATCTCCACATACATATTGTCTCCAAGTAACATCAGCGTTATGCCAGCTGGTCCTGCTCTCAGTTATTTTGTCGAAACGTTCCTTTGCCAAATATCAATGATTGAATTAATTTGATTAAAACGCCAAACACTTTTAACTTGAAACTCTTCAAGATTTTAAATTAATATTGAACAATCCAGAGAACTTCTATAATTTTCAAAATTCACTAACAACATGTTCAGAGGATGTTTTCTCGATTAATTATCAGCACAACTCAGTGGTCCCATGTGTAAGGAATTTCTTGAACTACCGATTTGAAAGATAAGCCAGAGCAACGTAGTGATGTGAATTACAACATACTAATTTGACTATCATGCTTTGTCCTTGCAATTTCATCACTACACATATTATTATAAATCCCATCGTTCTTAAATATATTGCCCAATGGTTTCGCAAATGTGTTACCGATGCCGCATTATCAAAGTGCGAAACAGGACTTCGAGCTGATATTCTAGTATTGGGGCAAAACAATTAAGAATAGTTATTTTTAATTAGTTGACAATACAACGGAGTTATCGTCCATAACATGTTACAAAATCGCAAAACGTCCTCCAAATATTGAAGAAAAAAATTGCTGTCTCTTGACCTGCTTAAGTAACTGATTTTCGTCCAAGGCTATGTTGCAGATGAGGTTTCCCTGTCTCTGTAATGCAGTCCACCGCTGCTGGTCGCGGCTTGCTTTAATAACGCCGTATCCGACGTTAAGTCCACGAACACCGACAATAATACAAAGGCGCAGGACGAGCTCTCGGCGGGGCAAGAATGGTTGGTACCGCCCCACCTCCCTTTTCCCAACCCTCAACAGCCCCGATATGAAACGAGGGTAGGAAGTAATTCCCGGCTCTTCCGAGCATGTCCGGGGTTGGTGATGAGGGTCGGGACGCTGCCGAAGGTCTTTCTCCCCCCCCCCCCCCCAAATTCCCTTACCCGAGTTTCTTTTGTCAGCGACGCCTGCTCAACTCCGCGGATCCCGATATATTGGCGTTCCGAAGGGGTGCACCCAACAACACCGGGCCGGACTAATGAAACTGACAAGGGGCGGAGGAGAAAATTACGTTGGTACTTCACAGGGAATTACAGCTCGCTAAGAAATCACTGCCTAACCAGCTTGTTCAGACGATGAAGAACGTCGTTTTACAGTCCACGTTAGTAAATATTTTGTCGGCGCCTCTGTACATGCATACACGGTTTTCTACCGACACAGAATCTTTGCTTTGTTACCCTGAATGAGGGGGAAATAACTCACGATCCTTAACATATTAATACACACTGAAACTCGCATTCTAAATTTGAAACTGTGAGAATTTCCCCGTTTAAATCATCTAACAGTGCCTGAGTGATTCAACAGTCACGTGACACGTCGGTAAATTTGACAAATGAATTAGTGATAACATACAAGGTTTCGTTCACTTATTGAATTAGCGACATTTTCTACTATTTATATACCATTTTATCCACTATTTTTCAGTGATCTGTTTTTTTGATTGATGAATCAGTTTAAGAATGTGCGTTTATCTTATCTCTGTTTGTCTTTTGTTATCTTTGGGATGTTGTCAGTTACCTGGTTTTGAGCAATAACGACGCTTTTCAGCTTGTATATAAGGTTGTAAAGGTTCGTGCGGTCCATTTCGCGTTGTGACATTATTGTAGGCATGTCATAATGCTTCAGAGGTATAATTGTGTTTCAGGGTATTACCTTAGTAAGGTTTTCCGTAGTATTTAACCTGTTAGTTATGATGATAAAGCCAATAAAGTATGGTGTGTAAAAGTATTAGGTTCTGAAGAGAGTTGCATTCTGCTTTCATTTTTGTTTCGTTTTGGTCTACAAGGTATTACTGCGATGGCTGGTAGTGGACTTTAGAATCTTTTTTTTTTCTTCAGAAAATCGTATAATGCAAAGACCCTGCAACAAAGTATTTGAATGACACTGATCCATGTGATATTATTTGTTGGAAGACGTTTCCTGGTCATGAAGGTATTGTTAATCAGACTGCTTTAATTGGTACTTTTGGTGATGGTGTACTGTATTCTCGTAAGAAGATTAAGTTCGAGATGGGTGAAAAAATTTAGTTTTTACGAAAATTGGTTGGTACTACTGGAAACATGCATATACTTGTTCATGTAGAAGTTATGTTTAACCCATAATAAATAGTTATTTCCGTATATCGGTTATTTGTTATTGTTTTGTCAACTATATACTTAATAACATCATTTATTATAACTTATATTTGCAAGAATCACGCGATAATTTTGGTTCATCCAAAGAATTTTGCTCTTTCGCTTTTTCATTGTGTGTGCATTTGGGAATGTAAATGTACAGTCCAACATGCCAAGTTGCCTATTGTGTGACATTGATATATGCGTACAAAATGAGACGCGAAAGCATTTGACACACTGCTCGGAAATGTGCATATCTTCCCATAGCACCAATACTTACACGCTCACTAACGTCTTATAGATTAGGCGAGCGGTTACAACATAGCAGGCCAGTCGTCAGCAATAATATTTGACACCACCCTCACAACTCAAGAATTATCGTGTACCATTAATTTAAGAGAATGGGTAAAATAAATTAGTGCTACGAAAGTTAATTGAGGTCTGAAGGCTTCTAGAATATTACAGTAGTAGGGGTGTGCTGGCCCTACCCCAATTATAATTAATTTAAAGAGTTAAATATATATCAAATGATTAATTATATTAATTGAAAGGGTTAATAAAATGTGTTAAATTGACTGAAAGGGGGAAATGTATTGAAAGGGTTATTTACATGCACCGACGTGTCTTAACCAAATTTGGATTATAGTAAATAGTTATTTATTATTAAAGTGTTATATCACGAAATTACTACAGTATTATCTCCGGGAGTGATTATAGTCTCTTGAAAGATCTAGGGTTATTAAAAATACTCTAAATATTCACCTTTTAAAACATAATAACATATAGAATACATGCAGCGAGCTATTAGATATATTTCGAAGGAAACTATTCGCATTAATGTGAGCACTTCTTGATGCCTGTCGCTTTTTATATATGGACGTATGCACCCAAATGTCAATAAATATTACATATTAAGTCGTAACTCAGTTCTTATTTTCATTTATATACGAACTGAAGTATAAATAAAATTGCTTGCATATGTCATGTGTGTGTTATAGCACCATTACGAAAAGTGTTAAGAACTCACTTTGGAGCGAACAGTCTATAGTACCCTTACATCAACGCTCGACAGTTCAACTTGACGTATTTTGTCATCATGTGGTTTGTCACCGAACCGCCTCCATTGGCGATTCGTGCTAGTAATGGCAAGTAATCCAATTTGAAATACTCGGTGGCTGGCAGGCACCACACCGACGAGTCACCTAGCTGATTCGTTGATACATGTGTAAGTGTGCTTTCTAGCAACTGGCCTCTAAATGTTTCGCGTCATGTTATACGAATTCTAGCCATTGTGGCGTACACAACTACCATTTGTTTGATAATATTTCACATTGTGATCATTAACATGATTCGCAAATATTCTATATATATATATATATATATATATATATATATATATATATATATATATCGCTGTCAGTCCCACAACTACAAAATAAGCAACATATATACCAATTTCATACTTATGTTATCTTGGACTGTCTTACTCATGAAACATTCACGCATATAAATATCTTCTAAATTTAATGTTTCTTTTAAGAGTTACCTCTTCCTGGCGGGATAAGTTATTACAGTTTCTAAGTTTGAGTCTAAATTGATTGACCAAAAACAGAAAATTTAACCGTTGGAAGACCGTATTCAGTGCCTGTAAATAATAGGTACACAAATAGAGATAGAGAATTGCATTTTCTTTATAACACATCTACCAACATCTGACTTTGAAGTCCCCGCACTTTGACCTCATACCTACCAAAATTGTAGAGGCTATAGTGATGTAAAGTGTTGGGTGAGTGGAGGTACGTTTTAAATATTAGTAATATGACATGCTGTCAAATCAAAAGTTACTGAGCCAGAGTTCCAAAATTTCGTACAGGAAGGTCCATCCTGATCCACTCAAGTTCAATTTCGCAGTGATTGTTTAGTAATATTTAATGATTTATTACACATTTATTCTCCATTCTAACCCTTTCTTCTCCGTTGATTAGGTTTGGTAGTGCATGTCAGAAAATGAATAAATTCACAATAACTATTTCATTTTTAATGTTTTGAGTTTTATATAAAAATTACTTTTGCGCAATTGGATGGGGAATAGGAGCGGAGGAACCGCCCGCCGTCATGTTGGAATTTCCTTTGTTTCCCTTTTTTTTTTCTCTCAAAATTTCCATGTTTTCCTCAAAATCTACTAATTATCCCTAAAAATTTAGATTTTCAGTAAAAATGTCCCTTTTTCCCTTAAAAAAATTCCGTTTTTCCCAGGTAGATCAGTGACCCTGGGCAGAGCAGTGAGGCGGATTAGCGACCCAGGGTCAAGGATCGAAGACCCCAGTGACCGGGATCAGAGACCCCAGGGTCAGGAGAGCAGGGCCAAGACTTTTGCCCTTGACCTTTGACATTTGACCCAAACTATCCAAAAAGTAAAAAAAAAAAAATCGACAAAATTCCAAAAAAGTTTTAAAAATCCCAAAAAATATATTATTAAATGTAATGAAAAATCATTTCAAAAATACTTAAAAACGTATTTTAAAAATTGTGGAAAATTTATCACCTACAATTTATTAACAAGTTATTTATTAAACTTTAAAAAAAAAAACTCACTAAGAAATGTATTATTAAAAATGTAATCAAAAATAATTTCAAAAATCTATAAAATATTATTTTTAAAGATTAATTAAATAATTATTTATAATCGTTAAAATATGTATTAACAAATGCATTTTTCAGAGGTCACCCCTCACCCATACACATCCACCATCTTCGTAAGTGCAAGGGACAACCATCTTGGCAGGTGGCCATCATGTTGGTAGGCGACCACCATATAGGTAGGGGACCACCATCGGGGTAGATATCACATGTCGGCCATGTTTGATGCAGGTAACCATGATCTCAAACCCATGCAATTGAATGAACTTGAAAACCAAAACTGGAGAAAAAATACATACGTCAACAAACATAATTCATTATAAACTACCACGGCCATACTGAATATAGTACTCTCGTCCTTGACCCCATAACCTTGAATGATCTTGAAAACCAAATCTCGAGAAGAAATACATAAAAGTCAACAAGCACATTACAATACTACATACTACCACCATATTAAATGCTGACTACGTTGATCTTGACATCACGACCTTGAATCACCTTGAAAACAAAAAACTCTGAATAAAATACATTAAAGTCATCAACCATATTACATTACAGACTACTGCCATCATATTAGGTGCAGACTACCTTAACCTTGACCCCATAACCATGAATGACTTTGAAAACCAAAACTCGATAAAAACATAAAAGTCTACAAGCACAATACAATACGAACAACTACCACCATAATAGATGCAGACTATGTTGACCGTAATCCTATGATCTTGAATGACCTTGAAAACAAATACCTTTAATAAAATGCATAAAAGTAAGGAAACATAATACATTACACACAACGACCACCATATTGGATGCAGGTAACATCAAACTTGACCCCATTACATTGAATGAGCTTGAAAACATAATTTCGACAAGAAGTACACGAAAGTCAACAAGCATTTTACATTACTAACATCTATGGCCATATTAGATGTAGGTGAATTAACCTTGACCTCGTGACTTTGAATGACCTTGGAAACAAAAACTCCAGAAAAATATTTAAAAGTCAGTAAGTATATTACATTACGAACTACTACCATAATTTTAGATACAGACAACCCTGGCCTTGGCCCCATAACCTTCAATAACACTGAAAACAAAAATTCGAGAAAAAATACGTGTTTTGGAATTCCTGGAAGAATAGTTGAATGCCCTTTTCAATCCACTGAAGTTATCGCTGCCAAATAGATATCTTTAGCTGCAAATTGTGACCTTGAACAAGGCGATTTGGTCATTATACCTCATGTCTTCTGGTAGACACAGTTGCCTGCAATTTTTATATGGTGAATTTATAACTGCCATATTCATAAGTATCACTCGTGATATCGAACAAGGTGATATATGTGGACTACCATACCATACTTTGGATAAACCTGTTACTGATGCCAGAATTGTTGGCAACCCTATCAGCTACTTTGTTGATTTGTATGTCTTAACACTCATACCTATTTAGCCTCGCGGTCATAACACTTACTCATACTTTTTTTACTACTTCCCTTTCATTTCTATAAATAGCCTTTTTATATATTCCTAAATATTCACTGACATCTATTGAAAACTAAATCTGCAGTTAAATAAGCATGTGATGAGATAATGTTTCCAGGTCCGATTCTACCAAGCCAGAGCCGCGTACGTAGTAGTTCCACCTCTCCCCAACAAACCCCCGCACCCACGTTCAGACAAGTGCCACAAAGTCTGGCGCAGACAGTAGCTTGCTTCTTGAACGCTGACCCAGACCTGATCAAGCGAACGTATACACGTTTGGCCAAACAATCCTATAGGTCATTTGGAAAGCTTTCAGTCATTCTCGTACAAATATACGTGCAACTGAGCGTGCAGTGTCGTCTCATTTAGAAATATTTTCCGTTACTAAATATTGGAGATAATTTCCCTGTATTATGTTCTGTTCCTGACAAGGCAAAGTCCTGTTTTCGGCAATTCTTTTAAGCTGGTTTCTTCAGATACATTATTATTATTCCTTTTAATAAAATATTCTTTATAGTGAGCGCTTTTAGGCAGACATAACCGTTAAAAACGTAGCGCTAATATTAATATACGTAAAAACACTTGGCTTTAGCAAGTTAGTATACATTTTTTGTTACGACGTCATTGCGTATGTAAGACATAACAACTATAATCCGATAGTGAACGTTAAGCATTACCGAAGCCGTGGTGGTGTAGTGGTTAGACAACTCTCCTCACCCCATGGAGAACCGGGTTCGATTCCCGACGAGGTCACCTCCGGATTTTCGCATGTGGGAATCGTGCAGGACGATGCCGCTGGTCGGTGGGTTTTCTCACTGATCTCCCATTTCCCCCAACCTTGCATTCCGGCGCTGCTCAATACTCATCTCGTTTTACCCTCAAGAGCTCTCAAGACCTCGGTGTTAAGAGCCGCCAAAACTCTTCACTCGCTCATTAAGCATTCCGCCTACGAGGACGTATTTTGTCCAGAAGGCGAGACTCTGAGGACGACCCAGGCACGCGCATCACATGCATCATCGTCTCTATGTGCAAGGTACTGAACAAGTGTGCAGTCTTTCCTTCAAAACGTACCTCTGAGACAACTTTAAAATTAAGCCTATATCATAAAATATTTGCTACATTTTCTTATTACCAAACAATAAAGTAAAAATATATTTAGATTTTAGTTTCTTGTCGTGCTTTTACGTCGTAATCCTATATTCATAAACTGAGCTTTCGCCCATGCACTAAAACGGTAGTGCTGAATATCTGTTTACATTTGGATAGCTTCGTTTGGCGTGATCGGTGTGGATGTGAACTGAACCAGGTTTTAGGGTGAAATCATCCAACGGAAACCTCGGAGTGAGTGAAGAGATTTGGGCAGCTCTTAGCAGCGAGGTCTTGAGAGTTGATGAGGGTGATTGAGGTGAGTATGTGGCGGCGCCAGAATGAAGGGGCGGGAGAAACGGGAGATCCCCGAGAAAACCCGCCGACCAACGACATCATCAGGCATGATTCCCACTGGCGAAAATCCGGTGACCCGGCTGGTGATTGAACCAGGTTCGCCTTTGTGGGAGGCAAGGAAACCTTTGAAAATGCTTTTAGTAACGAGTTTAGATAATCATGCAGTTAGTATTTTCTACCTGTTGCAGTGCCCGTCCGTGTCCATCGCATTACTGAAATACGAGGGAGCTGAACAGGGGGCCTAATTTCGAGTTCGTTCGAGTACAGTTAGTATACGAGACGTCTCACACAGTCCGCAACGTATACGAGACAATTGTTGTAAGCTCCAACCCCTGGAACTTGCATACGTTTTCAGTGTGCGAGGGGAGTGCCAGGCAAGCGTATACGAGTGTCATTTTATCATGTTGTTGAACCTGCGGCGCGACAGGAACAAATATTAGCGGAACTCAGCAAATCAGAAGCGTCACTTGTATCGCGCGCGTTTATTTACATTATACGCTGTTGAATAAGCAAGTGGTTAAAGTTACCAAAATAACCAACGAGCAGAAGTTTATTCTTCTCGAATTTGTAGAAGGTTACGTAATTGAATTTCATCTATGATGTTTACAGAGAATTAATTTTGAAAATAAAATCTCGTGTTGTCCTTACTTAACCTCTACGTACGTTGGAAATAAAAATGAAATTAGGTTTATTGTCTTTGTTAGTGGAATGACGATGCAATATTTATATGCCTTACAGCTAATAATATGGATATTAAATGTTACACGGAACAGTAGATTTGTTTTTTGTCTTTCAAATAGTTTACATGGCAGGGATTGGTCAGTAAAATTCTTCCCTGTGGAAATTACATACAATTTAATTAAGAGAACACAGTTGTGCATCATACTGCCATAATGTTTACATTGCATTATAAATATTTAAATATGAATGTATATGATAAGTTGTCAATCGTTTGGAGAGTATTGGCAGCTACACGGAACTTTGCTAGACGTCGTGTTTGACAAAGAGCAATTGTGAAGTCCATATTTAATTTTAGTGTAATAATACTGCAGACGTAGATTAGAGGTATCAGTTATTTTGGGTAGGTAGTTTTTGGTTAGTAGTCTGGAGTGCTATTGAATTTAATTAATTTGCACTGTTAACAAAACATTTAGGAAACAAGAAACTTGCCCAAGGCAAACTGACAGCTGGCTGGACAGCCAAGGATGGCAGCCGGTTGGGGGAAGAAGTTGATGTGAAATTGAAAGTTTGTGCAATAGTAATAACATATGTTATTTACATAGTTTATATGCAACATTGACTAAATAGTAACTTATGATGTCTAACCAACCAACTACGAGTCACTGAACAATAATAAACGTCAGTAGTAGGCCTATGTAAATTACACTTTTACTCATAACCTCATTTGCACTCTCAACACAAATTTTTATTCTTGTCGATTCAACAAGTTTTTAATTTGCATACGATTATACATTCGGCACAGTATAAATGATGTATAAATTGAATTCACACAGTGTCAACAGTCATCTTATGTCTAATATTTTGTATGTTCTGATGCGCTACTCGTCTACGACTCCACATCTCGCACGGCGATGATCGAGAGAGTGGCCACTCGCACGGTCGAGACGTATACGATGGCTCTCTTATGGTTCGATCTTACCGTTTTCAAACATCGTGAAGTTACGGCCGCAATTCGAAGATTTCCTATACGAGTGCAGTTCGAGCTTAGGCCCCCTGGTCCACGATGTCTGGCGCGAGCAGTAGTGCGAGCTGCAAGCAGTGGCAACCGCACAGAGCCAGGCGGTCTATGAAGCGGTTGAATGGGGAAACCATCTGACTGCCTGTTCGTCTTGTCTCGGCACTAGGCACGCCTTCTTAAAAAAAAGTCTACTTGGCTTATTTATTCAAACAAATTACCGCTTACGAAATAAAATTGACTTCATTTTTTGTTTGGCAAAAAATATCTTTGGAAAGCAAGGTTAGGGTGCAAACATGTTTAGATTGTTTTTAGTAATGTATTATTCCTAGTTACACTTATCGATTAGATGAACAAAAACACAGTTTGACTAAATGTAATGCACTGCAAATACATGATATTATTGCCTATATAATTTTTCATGTCATATGTTTTCTCTTTTTGCATGTTTGTTATTTGTTTTTATTTGCTCTCCAAACAATTAATTGTAGGGCTGGAAGTATTAAAACTAACAAGGGAAATGGTGTCTGTGTATTACAGATCACAAGATTAACCAAACTGAGTATTTGCGAGTTTCATAAGAAAAAAAGTCTTCCACAAAGACTCACAGTTCCGAACATAATTATAATTCAGTCGGCAAGTTGAAACATAATAGGGAAATTTTTAAGGCACGTACAGAACCCGTATTTCACGTCATGCCTGAGTAGCATCTGCAAGTAATATATGATATTGGTTGGCCACAAAATTAACATTAACTGAGAACAGAGATGGAAAAATGTATCTTTTATATTTCAGCCGTTTTTAATCCTTTAACCACCTTTTTAATTAAATGTGGCCATGTAAGTAATAACCACAGTGTAAATATTATACCGCACTCTGAAGATGATGCCTAAGGTTAAAGAAATATATATTTATTGGCTATTATTCCAAATGAAAGGGCTTTCAAAGTGCTCAATTTACCATGAGTGGCCTATAAAATGCAGGCATTCACAGCATAGACAGAGACATATACACGCCAACTTACAAAAGAAAGACTCTTGGCAAGGAGGTTGGTGCAGTTAAACGGAATGTATTCTATCCCTGTGCGTGTGATGTGGGAGGTAGAAAAGACATACAATGCCGATCAATGATTTATAAACACCAATCTATTCTGTATCTTACTTCAAACATTTTGCAGGAAAGGTTTGCCAACAAAAATCAAAGCGAATAACACAAAGTGTAAATTGTAGGTTTGAGAAACACGTTGAGTCGATACATACATACAAAAACATAAAATAACATCTTAAAAATATTATTAAACCCCAAAGAATTCACACGAACTGTTACAAGTAGCAAATATTTTCATACGCTTTTATGACTCCCGTAGTACTTCCCATCTAGGCGACTGTGCAATGCACCGCAAAATGATATAAAAGCACAAACATGCTGAGACAAACCAAGGAGTGGATGGCCAAACGTACTTTCGCGTAGAGAGGAAAATTATATTGTGAAACAAATCCGTCAGAGATATTTTACCAGTCCATGCGCTATTGAAAGAGACCTACGAAATACTTTCAAAGTTACTGTAACCAATGACTGTAATGCAAATATAATTATAAGAAGAGACTTAACTTCGCGAAGGTATATTTACAGAACGATTACTGGACAGACGTAATATGTCCTGATGAGAATAAATTCAAGGTTTTCGATCATGAGTGTGGAGAAAATCTAATAAAGAGATAAATCCCCAAAATTCTCGTCCTACCGCCAAGCATGGAGGGGGTTCAGTTACAGTGTGAGGGTGCATGAGTGCATGTGGTCTAGATGAACTGATGTTTATATATTAACTATTGGATCAATAAAACTATATTGACCAGTTTAAACGTAATTTGCGACCTAATGTCATGCAACTTGATGTAGTGATGCACATTTTACCAGGATAATGGTACTAAGCGTAAATACTATGCAACACGAATATGGCTGCTGTATAATTGTCCTCGTGTAATAGAAACTGCACCCCAATCCTCACATTAAAATTCAGTAGAACATATTTGGGCATACTTAGACACAAAACTATGAAAACATCATATTTCAAGTACGCGGCGGGACTTGACCGAGATTTTTCATGTGTGGAACAATATCCCTCCCAGTGTCATACAAACGGTACCAAAGTCAATGCCAGCGTGTTTGAGAAGCGTTATGAAGCAAAAGTGAGGGCATGCTAAATATTAAATGGATAATTAATTTTGTTTACGTTGATGTACGAAAACATTTTTTCTTCGTACGAAGGTGTATGAACTTTTCTGATTCGGAAAACGTGCATTCATTTACATTTGTGTAATATATCACTTTGTTTCCTTTATAAGGAATGTTGTTTATTTGTTGTATTTGATGAAATGGAATACAAACTACAGCTGGACGCATAAATGTGTATCAACATAATTGTTTATTGTACAGACGTCGTGAAAGGAACAGAATGTATGAATATTTGTGATCGTCACTGTATATACATATTAGGGCCCGTTCTATCTGAAAATGAATTCCGTGGCATTCTTATAAGAATGATTTAGTTACATTCGCAATTTGACCTTACTTTAATTCTTATGCAATCTGAACAACTTTTAAGCCAGTAGAAACTACTGATATCAGACTTAATAGACACAGATCTGCCCATCACTGACATCTAGAATGCTTTCAGTCTGAAAACAAAACCAACTTAAACATCGCGTATATGCGATCACGGGCAAAAGTATAAGGGCAGTGGTGGATAGCAATTAGTGACATTCGCAGATAAGCTTAGCCTAGAGGCAGAAAATAGGTAATCAGCCACGTTTAATGTTACTTGGTGAGGCACAATATGACACACAAAACAAACAACATAAAGTACGGTATCACTGCATAAGACTACATCATCTTTCTCCAGTTCTTATACACGTTGGACATACATCAGCAGAGTGATGATCATTGTTCACTCCACAGTTATTTGTTAACTTCCCTTTCTGAGGAAAACGTCCATCAGTCTATTTTGCTCTGAATTAACCAGTTTTCTAGTAATGTCTGGCTCAATGCTATTACCATTTGGTAGAAACGACTCGTTTGTGTTTTGCGGGAAAAAATGATTTTTTTTTCTCACTCTTCTCTTCAATTCCTCCAGAAGATTCTCAGTGGGTTTCAGGTCAGGTGAGAGTGATTGGATATTGTATGCCGTATGGAGTGTGTTCTATACGATCCATTTCGCAGTGTGCTTGGGGTCACTGTCATGTTATAAATAGAATCCCATTAGGTTTCTGGAGTTCGACCTTGAATTTCATTCCTACTGGTCATGTTATTTTGTTTCGTTGTAATAAAAAATGTTACATTATCATAGAATGAATTTTATTTGTTAGCATATGTTTGCACCCATATAAAAACACAGGTAATAAACAAAGGTGGTCTCGCGTGTATGGTTCTGACGCCCGCTGTTTCGGGTTCGAAACCACCTCGCACCTTTAGTGTGCGTATCGATGTGGCCATTATCCCACGTGATGTGCCATTGGTTTTTTGTGTCACGTTTTTACTTGAGTGTTTATTTGGCCCTGAAAAGGGCCGATAGTGTAACCTCAATACGAGGACCAGTATCCCTCATTCTCAAACACCTGCCGCAGTCGTCGTGGTAGAGAGGCGACCAGAGAAGTAGCATACAGTTCGCTAGTAGCTACTACATCCCAGGCATCCGCTACTAGCTCCCAGAGAGCGTATTTATTTGCTGGCTTTGGATGAGGCCAGTTTGCCGCCATCGTGCGCTTTGTCTCCGACCAAACGTTCTCAAATGGATTCAAGTAGGCACTGTTATGTGGCCAATCTACGAGATCTAGTAGGTCTTGCATTGCGAATCATTCTTGAACCCTCCGAGAAGTGTGTATCTGTGCTGCTGGAAGCGCAGCACACCATCGGGATACAAAAGTCGCACCGAGGGAATCATAATATTCTCTGGAATATTTAAATACTGCCCGGCATTGAGGCATTGAGGCCGCGTGTATTCGGACCTCTATCTTCGATTCTGTACAACACGCCTATCCAGCGTGCACTCATCCATCCCCAACACGCAACGGATGCATGACCATAGCGCTAGCACTCGGCCACATATTCCGGATTGTGTCGGGTCCCACGAGGCTTGAAGATACGCATCGTCCCATCATTAGCCGTAAATTATTCTGATGCGCACTTACGTGGCTGACATGGCGCCTGGCGTCTAGAGACTTCTCCAACAAAACTCACTAATACAATTAGCTAGACACCTGCCATCAACCCTCCTCTATAATCGGTTGTGGCAGTGACCTAATCACTACTTCAGGACTTATTACTAACTTATTCTTAGGTTGGCGCTGGGTATTCCCCAGGATTGAAATCTCACCGAAAATACAATTAACCATCCATGTTGAAAGTCCCACCCAGAAGCAAGCCTTCCGGCATCTTCATTCAAGACTAGCCAATCGCGGCCTACTTCCGACTAGACCTCCTTAAAATAAAATAAACCAACATTAAAAATCTTTCTAATACGAGAATAAAGTAAATAATTAAACTTCAAAAATCATAAAGTAATTACTGAGAACAAAAATAAACATATACACGTAATATTATAATATTGAAATAACAATGTTTCGAAACTAAGAATGCTGCATGCAAATTATCATAGAATATAGAAACTAAGTGGACTGGTGGTTTACATAAATCATAAATTACGTGATTTAAAAATGTTACTATTGCATATGAGAAATGTGTGAACATTTATATTCAAAATAAAACAGCATGTGAAATAAAATAAATAATACAATTCAAACACATATATAGCTAATCTGCACGTACCAAACATAACATAAAAACATATGTTTTGTCGATCTATGACAATAATTACTCTGTTTAGGATATTATGCTTGAGGCTTTCACTTTCTATATTTTTTTAATTCCTATATTTTACAATGAGAGTAAATGTCGTTTTTGTGTAGAATAATTATGAAAATGTTCTTGGTATTGTCACATCCAACTCTGTTTTTGTGATGACAGAAGAATGGCGCATAGTCCAATCTTGAGGTAATTTAGACAACATATGCTCATTCGCAGTAGACGTACAGTAGTTGCACTAGCCTTTTAAATATCGTGGTGTGTATGATCAAGTTACCGTATTGATCTTGACAATTATCAGTATGCAGCAGTACACTGGACGAGCTCTCGGCTTTCTCACGTCATAGAGTGCTGTAGATTCTCGATAACACCTTATCCCAATACAAACACCACGTACGAAGACAACAGCTGATCTCTATAGACTGTGTTTACCACAGTCGACGGTATATTAACTGCAGTTAGTTCTACATCTATATACTAATAAGCGAAAAAGAGCTCACTCCAAAACGATCTAATCGCGTGAACAGGCAACACAGAATGACTAACGCACACATTCTGTGTCTCATCTGACTTGGCAACATGGACTTTCGCAGCAGCATTCTGGCATCATTAAAATAAAAAGGTCACGGTCCACAGTGATTGTTAGCAGTGGCCTTAAAGTTGTTCATTTGCGATATAAAACAGAAATATTCAAGCGTTAACTGGATATTTCAAAGTACCCCAGAGTAATTATCACTCTTATTATTTACTTGTCTTGAATCCGCGTTTTCTTCAAAGACAAAAATGTTTGTTGTAAGGATTATTTTATTAGAAAATATGTTACCGCGTTCAGATATGTGTTCATTATTTCTACAGTTCGCACAATATGTTATATGCAAAGTAATTCACAACACAGCGATTACTATAACTATGAAGGCATTTCCAGATATTCCTTTACATTAAACACACACGCAACAATTTTATTTCTGTTTTAGTTTTGCTGACCTAAATAAATATTACGGCAACACTACCATTTTTCAATGTAATGACTATAGGAATGTAGTTTTGAAACATATTGAAAATCACCATTTAAAGTTTTTCTAGTGTAATTGTACCGCGATCGCTAGGAAGTGTGTGTGTGACCTTCAGCAATCTTGTAGTTTTCACTCCATACGGATATCTAGTGACTATGTAGAATCTAAATGGGCAAGCAGAAGGTTGTAAATATTACAACTGCCTCCTTGTTCTACTGTTTCGTGGGGTTTTACGTTTACAGATTGTTCGGTGTAACTTGCGCGCTTTTGCAAATAGACAGTGCCCGTAACCGCATTTAGTTTAATATGTGCACCGGCTGATGTACTGCTGTAATGCTAGCCGCGGCTCAGGTAAACGGGTTCTTTGTTTCGCCATCGCATTATAACTGCCATGTTCCACACCAATGGCCACTGAAAATCGAGACCTATAATTTGTGCAGGCCTACCACTGAACAAGAAGTGGCAGCGTAGAAACACGTTAATTTCGAAAATAACTTAACAGTATTATTTGATAAACATACTTACTCTATATCATGATAAACATACATATGTATCCAAGTCACTTGATCTATATAACACAAATGTTGCATGAGGCGAAAGACACAAGAAAGTGGGAAGGGCTTTCAACATTGTACTACGTTAATCGTGGGCAGTGTCTAAATGGCAATACTGTAGCTTCTAAAGAATAGTTTTCCTGGACCGTAATCACAGCATTTTATAAAGTTATTTGTCTCGAAAGTAAAAAGACAAAACGTCAAGGCCATAAATTGCCAACGAAGTTCACAATTTGTCACTACGTAGTGAATTAGATAAACTCTATGAAGATACGTTCAGTGACCACTAATGAAAACTGTATTTATTTTCTAACGTTAATATCGTTTTACAACTGATAATCTCATCACGTAAATAATGATAAAATCATATCAAAGATTCATAACTACACTTCATGCGTTTAAATACAGTACCACTGTAATTATGTTCTGAACTGGTAGGAGGACGTTGCCTTGATTGTGGTTCTATATGCTAAGTATGTTACACTGTTGCACCGGTTAAAAATGTGCATTTTAGCATATTCGTGAAATCAACCCAGCGCATAAGTATTATAAGACTAAACCCAGTAAATCAATTCCATAATGTAAGTAATACATTAAAAATTACTTCTTATAGTATTTTATTCTGATGGGTAATTTCTATGTTGCATTAAAAGGTCGTTAATATTTATTAGCATCCAATTTTAAAACGGGTATTTAGATTAATATTGAAATACACAGCCGTATTCATACAATACTTTCCTGTGCAGTGTATTCCGTCCTACATATCATTCTAACTACTGTTTCTTAACATTAAATACAAACTGCATTCAAACTATTCCTGTTCATGAAATATGCCCTCCCATGGTACATCATGTGTATATATTGTGGAGTATATTGTGGAGTCATGTTAGATGGCTTCCATATTGCGTTTTAGTTATGACTTCAAATGTTCTATCATATTATGCATATCTGGTGACCAAGGAGGTCAACGCAAATATTACATACCTTACTGGTTCCGAAACCATCTTTAAACTGGTTTTCTTGTATGGAATACAACTTTCTATATCTGCTACTATATTACTCTAACATGCTATAACATTAAAGGGCTCGGTGCTTTAATACACCGCTGGCCACTAAACTTGCAATACCATGAAGATCATGAGGCATTACAACCGGATATATTGGACAAGAGTAGCCATCATACACGGGTGACATGTTTATACACGCAAGCCTTATACTACGTATGGATTGTAGGAAATCAGTACTTTGTGCTCCACTTCCCACCCCTCTCAGATGGAATTACCTGTGTGCCCAAAGTTCATCCGATGTAGTGGCGGGAATCGTGTCTCAACCAAGTCATCGTTCGACCATGGACCCCACGTTTTCGATTAACGAGAGATCCGGTGAACACGCAGGACAGGGAAACAATGTAACATTGTGGTCATCCAGCAGCCGTCGGAAGTATGCCACATGAGATCGCGCATTGTCCTATTTGCATATGTCACCAATTTGGCCCTGTGGTAAGGGGAAGATAACAGGTTCCAACACCTCTGCAATGTAACGGTTGCTGGTCAGCATACCAGCGATGTGGACTAGGTACGAGCGGGACTGGAATACAACGTCACCATATGTTATTATTCCAGGTGCCAGGTCGGTATGACTACGCATTATGAAGGACTCGATCAGGCGTGTACCACGGTGCTACGAGAGATTAATGCGACCATAGACATGCTACAGGTAGAAGCGGAACTCACTGGTGAAGACTACGGTGAGCCATTCGTCCGTATATGTCCGACGTTTCACGCACCATTGCAGCCAAATGCACCTACAGTATGTGTGCATTCAGTGGCAGCCGCAGTAATATGCGCCTGGACATGAAGCGTCGATGGTCTAGACGGCGATAACTGTGCGCGAGAAAACGGATTGATGTACCAGACACCTAACATCCCGAGCGAGAGTGTTTTATTTGACTGTATGGCCTGCTATCTCCATGCGTTCCAGATGTCTGCCCTGACGTTTGTTGGTGTGACGGGGCCGTTAGGGTTTCCTGCACATCGCTCAGCCCGTCCCTCCTCGACCACTGATCTCATATCTCCTTAGCTGTAGTTGGACCTCTTCCAATCCGAGGACCAATATCGCATTAGGATAATCCACAATCTCGATAGGCTATGGTTCTTCCGCGGTCAAAAGCGGAAAATGTTTGTGAGGTTGCCGTGTTCTCCGAACCTACATACTCATTCGTTTGTGCACACAAACAGCAGCGAAACGTACAGTCCCTACATCCCAGTTGCTCTCCGAACTCCACTTATATACTGCTTCACAGCGTGGTGCCACTCAGCGAACAACTAATTACGCCATTGTTCTACCCTATTATACGCAGTCTCCCAATGTCGGATCAATACATTACGTCCTTCGTGTTATATTTCGAAAGGCCAGCAGTGCACGAAGCGTTATGTGTACTTACTGATTATCGTTGTAGTATTCCAGTAAGTAGAATTGCTTGGTGAAGCCTGCACAAGGGGTAAGGGGATCAGATCATCAGAAATGTTCATGCTCTGCCATTCTGGTAGCC
The DNA here is from genome assembly GCA_029891345.1 of Dryococelus australis. NCBI lineage: Eukaryota > Metazoa > Arthropoda > Insecta > Phasmatodea > Phasmatidae > Dryococelus > Dryococelus australis. The sequence continues at coordinate 23,829,557 of CM056996.1, read as the reverse complement.
CGGCGGCCATTTTTGATATAACCTTGACCTTGACCATTAACCTTGACCAAGACCTTTGACCTCGACCCCGGTGAACATTGACCTTGAAAACCCAGAAATTACTATATATATATAATAATATATAATATATATATTATATATATATATACACACACACAACTTGTAAAATATTACTTCTAACTTTGTTTATTTAAAACATATTAAAATCGTTAGTTCAAAACTATTAAAGCACATTTTCGGAGGTACACAAGCCCCACGCTCAGCAGATGACTCACCCTCTCTACCCCCACACATCGAGCGAGGTGGCGCAGTGGTAACTCACTGGACTCACATTCGGGAGGACCTGGCTTCGATTCCCAATACGACCATCCTGATTTCGATTTTCCATGGTTTCCCGAAATCACTCCAGGCGAATTCTGTGATGGTTCCGTAACAAAGGCCATGGTCAATTCCTTTCTCAATCCTTCCTGTGCAACTTGTTCCATCTCTAAAGACCTCGCTGTCGACGATACGTTAAGCCAACTACCTACCTACCTACCTACCGCCCCCACACCCCTCACAATACCCATTCTGTCGTATGTGGTCATCTTGGTTTTTCGTTTGTTTTTGTTTATACATTGCTGGAGACCACCATATTGGATTTCATATGTTTACATTTACATCACCTATGCGGTGCTAGTGTATAAATGGTCGATTTAGCCAACAGGTGGTGGTCATAATTAATTATGTTATAAAGTATAGGTGGTGCTGATGGCGCCCTCCATATTGGATTCTATTTTCAGTGTTTAGGTAGTGCAATGTTCTCGGTTATGCCGCCAGGTGAGCTGATGGCACAGGCTTCCTCCATCCGCTCCCATATTTTAAATTGGCTAATTACTCACTTCATTCAAACCCTGCCACCACCACCCTTGGTTCTCATTGGCTAATTAATCGCGTGTTATCGGAAACCTTTGTTCCGATCAATCAGCGGTCATTCAGCACAGACTATTGTTTCCCCCTAAAAAATATCTCGTATTCTATATGACAACATTCCCAACATATTAAAGGTGTCCATAATCAGACAGTATCATTGTGTATGTGATTGTAAGATACCAAGTGCTGGTAATTCACAATCCCTGCCCCATCGGAATGAACGGCATTGACCTTAACAAGCAGCACTGCTGAGCGCCGTTTCGACAGCTCGTCCAGATGTATGCCACCAGACATCATGCGTGCAAAGATCAAAATATTTCTGTTCTCCGTGCAACTCAGGAGCCCTACGACTATGGAGTTATGATAATCCATGGTACATTTAACAAATATTATGTGTTTAATGCCATCCTTGACTCAGAGATAAAACTCTTTAAAAAATAGCAATTCCTTGTATTGTATTTGCTATGCAGAAGAAGTAGAATATTGTGTGATGTGGGCATGAATAAATGAGTTTCGTTTTAAAACTAAATGTTTTGTATCTCGAGTTATGTCCTGCTCACTAAAGTTTACAAAACACTGTTATAGGAAAAACATACATTTTATTTATATTTAGTATATCAAATTTATTATAATTTAAAAAGAAATTAAGTCATATTCAATAAGACTGTAGCCAACACGCGTGTATATATATGTATATACATGTATGAACTTAATTATTTATGAAATTAAGAGATAGAAATTCAGGATTAGGGGTAACCAAACACATTGCAAATAGAAGCTGTCTCGAATATTATCTTTAGACCTGGCACGTAGCTGCGGCAGAGACAGCGGCAGGAGTCAGTCGGCAGGCGTCAATCTTTCCATCAATCCTTCGCATGTGGAGCGATAGTGGAAAATGTGGAACAATTGTGGAGCATGCAAAGTGATTGTGGAAAATGTGGAGCATGTAGAGCATGTAGAGCAATTGTGGAGCATGCGGTGCTGATTGTGGTGCGTGTAGGTCACAAGTTAAAATAAAATTCCCTTCTTTTAAATTAAAATTATGTAGCCTTCTTCCAAAGCTGAAATTTGTATTCTTCTTTTTATAATTTCACTTTTAAATATATATATATATAATATATGTATATGCATATATATACATATACATATATATGTGTATGTGTATGTTATATATATATATATATATATATATATATATATATATATATAATGGTGAAACTTGTTGGGTGCCCACCATGGTGATAGGCAATTTTATTGCAAAGTGCAAAAACAATTTTTCAACCAGGCAGCGCACACAATCGGCATCAGAGGAAGAAATCGAACATGACCTACGTTAAGGAACCATCTAATTGTATTCCTGGAGTGATTTCATGACACCATGGAAAAAACTAAAATCAGGATGTATGGATTGAGAATTGAACCTGGTCCTCCCGAATGCACATACAGTGTTTTATCATGGCAGCTTCTCGTTAAGTTTCCTAGAAACAGTAATTTCACCCCACCAATGCTGGATCCTACATACATGCATGCATGCATTTCTCCATGCAAACATTTATGTGGATGCCATTTCTCGTCTCACTACCATCGATTTCTGCTACTGACACATTGGATACCTAAGCATGTAAATGGATAAATTCGGCATGAACTGCTCAACATTATCAAACTTTCACCAATTGCGCAAATAGAGCTAGCAGCTGGTAAGGCATTGCGTGTCTGGTATATGTGCCATCTTTCTCAGAAACCAATACCAGATTAAGAATGCTGTTAACTTGAAAAAATGTGACCTCTTGGTCTAGATGCATCAATTCCCTCACTATGGACTATGTGGAAAGCATTCGCCTACTTGGATGTTTTTTAAACAGATATTTCTCTTTATGAGTTATCATAAGGCTGATTATTTCTGCTGGCATTGCATCAAGGCCCATTTTTGGCAACGAGCTGTATGTTAAGTGTTGCTGGCAATAAGGTGATGACAATGAGTCAATGAGCTGGCCAAAAAACCTATTTTTCCTCCCATTCTTAGAATTTAACACTTACGACTTTTTTCTTGCGAATAATGATGTATCTGGCAATGACTCCTGATGTCAAAGTATGCTTGGTGGATAGAGAAACCAAATCTTTTTCAAACTTATTGGTATATTAAGGCATGCAAATCAGCATTGCTGAAGTAGTATAGGCATAGTGTAATATTCCCTTAGTATGTTTATTTTCATAGATACTGTAAAATGTGTGATTAGGGTTGTGAATATTAAGGGTGAACAATTCTATTGAAGTTCGATGCATATATTATGAATTTTGCAACTATATCTTATGTGGTTTGGTTATTACATCCACTTATGATTATAAGTATACATAGGGTATACTTGATCCTGCGAACCTCCTGGTAGTCGTGGGTGATGTCTATGTTATGAATTTAGCAACTAAATCTTACATTGTTCGGAAATTACAGCCAACTTTGCTTATAAGAATACATAGGGTATACTTAGCCCTACGACCTTTCCGACCATCGTGGATGATGCCTATATTAGGAATTTGGCAGTAATATCTTACATGGTTCGGAAATTACAGTCAACTATGCATATAAGTAGACATGGGGTATACTTGGCACTGCGACCCTTCTCATCGTCGGGCGTGCGGCCTGTGATATTAATTTGATAATTATATCTTATGGTGTTTGATAATTACAGTCAACTATGATTATATGTTAGGTCTGGTGAGTGTGAAAGCCGATGCTGGTATTCAGTACCGCATTACAGTGCTAGGTCGACCGGTTCCGAAAGGAAAGATAGAGCATGAGTCTCGGCACCCACCAGGATACTAGAAGTAAGGGCCCCAACACCCTGGCATTGGATTGACAGAGCTGGAGGTTGGGATCCAAGATGGCCGCCAGAGGCATGGTGGAAAATAGGAAATGTTTTGGGGAAAACTGGAAATTTTTCCCGCATGGCGTCATCAAAGATGGTGGTCACCCTAGTTCCCTTGTCCGCAGTTTCAACCCCTTCTTAGAATGCCCATTTGTATACTACTACATGCAAAGCTTTTCTTGAAGAAATGCATCACAATTCAGTACCTAGTGGTTACTACATTAGAAATATAATTATATACAGCCTTTTAATGTTCTCATTACATTCACGGATGCCCTATCGGTTGGGCAATTTCTGACAAATGATATGTAAGCATTTTATTTGAGGTAGTGCTATCTTACAAAATGGCTACCATTAAAGACTTATCTACTGGTCTTGGCAAACGTTTGTGCACGCGAGTCCAATCTTATTCCCTAGACCATGGCTCGGCATCTTATTCCCTAGACTGTGGCTCGGCATCTTATTCCCTAGACTGTGGCTCGGCATGGTCCGGTCTCTAGCTGAACAGCAAGATTGCATCCCAGCAGTATTCACGTGGACATAAAAACATTCGGTATTTTGTCTTGATTAACAGCAAATGCAAAACCGGACATGGGGACTTTTTGCTGGCGCTCTTGTGACAGTGTGTGCTGAAGGATTTCTTTACCTTCTATGTGTATTGCTCGATGTAATACAATTGCTTTAATATTATTGAGTGCAATTTTTCTGTTCAAATATTAAACACTATCGAATAAAAATCAGGTTATATACAAGTAACAACGATGGAGGTGGAATACTTTCTGTGGTTTGATGCATCAACATATTACTTGTTCCTTTTCCACATTTTCATAATATCTTTCACCATTGAAATGGGGGTGAGTGGAGGACATAAATATTTGATTTGAAGGTTTACAGCTCAGCGCACGAAATATCGCAATGGGAATGCATTACTCAAGACAACATTTGTTCACAAAATTTGCAAACATTGAGAGGCTTGAGACAGCATAACACTTAGCCAACTTGAACACATTTTACAACATAGCAGTTCTACTTCTAAAAAAATCCAAAACATGCAAATAATAACACACGAAGTCGTTCATAGCTGTCATCTATCTAGTCATGCCGAATGTAATTTCGTAACATATCCACAGTTGTTGACACGATATTTTTGATGACATAGAATTCTTGAATTGTGTCTCTTGTCGAAATCATCAATCACAATACGGAGCAGTATATAAATTTATTTTATATGGAATAATAAATTTATAAATTTTTAAATTAAATATTATGTTATATTAAATGATAAAAGAATATTTAGTACAAGTATTACTAGACAATAACACAAAATATAACTGAGAAAAGGATAAAGACATATTTTTATTTTCCATTTTTTATTCAAAAGAAAAGAGTGATGTATGAAGGTTAAGCTAAACTATAAATGTTTTAAAACAATGTTCAAAACTTAACCTGCAGTTTCTGCATTTAATTTAGCGCAAATATATGAAAGCAAATACCAACCAACGTGGCAGTGAATAATAGGTACAATGTGGATCAATTAATCACTATATTATTTAAACTGGAACTTAGAAATGATCTCCAATGAAATAAGCTGCTTTTTGATAACTTAAAATAAGTTTTTATAACTACTGACAGTGTCCTGATTGACCTATTGGCTGCCCCCTTGTGGCGCAGTCGGTTTAGTGTTGAGCGTGAGTGGTTCAAGTTTCGAATCCCGGGAAGAGCAAGGGTGTGATTTGTGCTTGTCCGTAGGAGTCAACATTTCGTGGGAAATATCATTTCCAATAGGACAAATACGATAAAAATGTTGTCACGGAATTAAAACCATTAGTGCTGTAAATCTGGAATTGTGTGTGCATTCTATGCTACTTTTACAGTAAAACCTTGAAAACTAGTAACCAAAAGAATACTTCCTTTTTCTTATAATAAATAAATAAACCTACTAAGTGGACTTGCAATATATAGATATTTAACATTACAGTCAAGCTTTTATTTCAGTCACATTTGTAAATATAGTATCTAAATTAATATATAACATACTTTCAAACATATATTTATCTATACCGCAAATATAATTCAAAGATTATTATATTTTATATTACATTTAAATAAATACGTTCCAACTGGAAATCGAATTTACAACTTCTTGAGCAAATACATGTGGCCTTAACTTCAACATCAACAAACATATTTACTTATTACTATAGCCTAACGTTAGCATTAGATATGAATATCTTTGTGTAGTAACTTGACAGGCATAGAAACAGTTCATATTTTAGTTTTCAATGAATTTCAAACAGGATTACACATCTGCACAATCTTTGTTTCATAATCGAGAAAATATATTCTCTTAATGAACATTGCATTTGGAATAACATTTACTGGCGTAAATTATAGACAAACGTATATTACGGTCTGTCAAGTTAGTACAAATAACTGTATCATAAATGCTACACAAATATTTTTACATTTCTTACACCGTCTGCTCAAGCCAACATTATTTGGAAAAGCATCTTTACAGGTGACATTAATTTTGCATGTGAATCGGAATTCTAGAAAAAAATACATAAACCAACAAGATACTTAACACCTTTTTATATAAACTCTAGATGTTTAATGTGATTTTCGTGAGATTTTTAATTTGAACTAGGCGTATGTAGACCACAATCTAACATAAACTACCGTTTAGCACGGCAGGAATGCTTACACGCAGATTAAATGGGCGGAATTTGTGAAGTAGTTGAACATTGTTCTGTAGATTGTAATTTTATTATTTTATTTCTTGTTTTATAAACACTGTGTGTATGCACTCCTTTTAGTGCGGGTCAGTCCACTATGAGAAAAAACGCTATATTTTCACGACTTTGCGCAAATAAAGATATAAAACATTTTCTATAGTTTCAATAGAAAAGCACTGGCCTGAAATTATTGTTTTGTTATACTTTGATAAACTGTACGTATACATACATTTACGTGGAATTGCACCGAGTGTTAAAAACTAAGTAGTATTCTAGTTGTAAAATTTTTTTATATGTGGTTTTACATAAATGAAATGGTCAAGTGCAATTTTTAACACTGAGGATAAATTTCCTTTACATCTCCTAACGTCCTTCGTCTCCTATATTGCCTTACATATACCCGAGCCCGCCGTAACCGATATTTGTGAAATAGCCGATAGTACGGCCAGACCTGCGTGTTTCATCTCTTCTATCCCCCCCCCCCCTCCGCCCTAAGGCCATTTCGCTCCGTTTAATACGCTCCGCCCCCTCAGACATGCACAGACGTCTGTCGGCTACAGTAGATAGTACGAAACCTACGTAAGGATTTGATTTGGCAGCGTAGAAATTGGCCGGGTTTGATAGGACGTGGCTTTTCATGCAGACAGAAGCTAGTTGCAAGAGAAAATTCTTGATGTGCGCATACAATAACTACATCTGCAACATGCGCCCTCCGGTTGTTTCATTGCTGTTTAGTGGCTTTGTTTACTGACGAATATAGCCATATATTTCACTAAAGTGTGATATTCAGTGTTCACAAATTCGTATGACAGCAGGAAAATCATTTCTGTGTTCGATAATAAAAGACAAATATTATAACTACTTAACGTCTTACATAGAATAGGGTTTATTTTAATTATTAACAGAGGAATTATGCATTTCTCTTTTACTGTTATCTGTATTTATAGTCATTTCACATACGTTTACTGTTTCATTGTTTGAAGCATCGAATGTTGCTTTCATGCCTCGAGACAAGCTATATTGCGCAACACTGTAGCTCAGCTCGCCTTTACGACTAGTTTTCTTTCCGCTGGCTGCTTGCATGACTCGCGAACGTTTAGTGTGGAGCTCATGTGAGGCAATTCCGTTAAAACATTTCAGGACAAGCTATGTTGCACAACACTGTAGCTCAGCTCTCCTTTATAATTGGTTGTTTATTCCCCTAAGTGTAACTTATTTGCGCGTGAGACACGGACTTCCAGTGAGGAGTTTGTGTGAGGTATTAAGTTTGTGCATTAACTTAATAAATCGCAGGACGAATAGCTAAATGCGTTATATTCACTTGGAGAAACCGATTGCAGGATGATGCTCCAATAGAAGTTAAAGAGATTCTTGGCGCAGTTAAAACGCTGAAAGATTGGCCAGATAGTTGTGGGACTAGCTGGTTGCCTACGAGCCAAGGCGATACGTGTAGTCAAAAGGCGATGATTGCCGAAGGGGACTTTAACTTTTTCTGTCGCTCATTTATTCTGACGGGAAGAGTACATTTCGCTAACGAGAAAATATTTTATGCTGAAAAAATGCGTAGTACGGACCAATTTAGACATTATGTGCAATAGCGTTCTTCAAGTTTGTCTGTTACTAAAATATATTGAATATATCTTTACATTGGCGACGTGTAATGTGAACTTGCAAGCTATTATTGAACGTTTACCGTAGCCTATTGATCTGCGCGTGTGCAATATAATCTTCATCATAACACTGGTCTCCGAACCACAACTTGATGTTTATATCCGGGGTCATTCTGTGGGCGAAATTGGAACATTTGCTGGTACAAACTTACTGTATTGTCATTTTATCACGGAGTCTAGAGCGGTCGCCGAGAGCCAAGCCCTATAAGACCACAGCTCCATACAGCCTAGTTTGCCGAACATTAGAAATTTTACACATTTCAAATTCCGGGCACATTTTCTATGTTGTAAATTTTTACTTATATACTTCTATTCGTTAAACATTCAGGAAAGGAAAATTTGTTGTTATGCTAAACGTAAAACAGTTATTTCATAATTAGTGAGGTTATTTTTTTTTGGATTATTGATGAATATCTTATGTATAATATGATATTATTATTATTACTATAATTATATTCACAGTTTACCTTGCAATAGACGTAGGAACATTCTGAAATCGTTTGCACTGATAACTTCAATAGTCGTATAATTGACAAGAGCCCCCATAACATAGCATTAATTAAAACTAATTTCTATACGTTTCATATATTTAAAAAAATTTAAAATTATTAAAATCAGAATACATAGAATTGTTCACTTGCCAGTTAGCGAAAGTCAATTGAGGTAAGTTGATAGAGAGATTAACTAGCGTTCTTTATAACAGCGTTCTTTACAGCAGGTCAAACATAGCTCCTGATCGCGCGATATTGACACTTAGACTTGATCTCTGATTTTATCCATACAACCTATAAAATCCAAGGTCACGAACATCAGAGTAACGGCACCTTACTTTCGATTACTTTACCGTCTCTTCCAATACCAAATCGTAAATCACCTCGCATCACACACAAACACACACACACACGCACATCATATTCACGAAACTACAGTACACCAGAAATGTTAAAAGTGTATTCAATTCCAATGATTATTTGCAATTTTTCTGTGGTGATATTGCAAAATTAAAAGATAAGGCTATTGCTAATAGAAAAATTGAATATTCATTATGACGGGACAGAAATTTGTCCTCAGTGCCTCTGCGAAAACACATTTAAATTGCCAATAAACCTCATTCATAATAAATTTCATTATACTTATATTTAAATATGACTTAATCAGTGCTGTATAAAATGATATAACATAAGAAATATTTCTCTTGTTATGTGTAATCAGGAATGATCCGTACATATTAATGTCAGTATCTTTATTTTTAATCTGACCGGTTCTCTTTACAGGTCATTATCATTGCTGCACACATTTAAATTGATCTGCGTTGCTAATTAAGGAAGTAAGCTGTACTTTTCTGTAAGGTTCCTTGAATGTTGTTAAGAAGCACGTTAAAATGAATAAAACGAACTTTTAAAGCACGTTTTTTTTTTCATTCTTCTCACAATCGCCTTCATTTTGTTGAGGCACTGCGGTTAGTAAGGCCATATTGTTGAATTTAACATGTTATGTGACCGAACATTTATTTATATCACACTAAGACCCAGTATACGTTACGAGAGTATGTATATATATGGTTTTAAATTAATACTTATATTTTAAAGTACTAGTTAAATAAAAATAGCTTGCACAGTTAATAGATAACTGATAACAAATTTAAATATAATTACAATTAAAGTCCTCGGAATTTTTCTAGATTGGTTGAAAATTGTATATAATGAATTGAAGCAACTGATACCATAGTCAGGAATTAATGAAAATTCGCAGATTAAGAAGACGTTCCACGTTTTAACGAATATTGTCCCTGGAGAAATAAGAGGTATATTTATAGGCTCAACAACTCAACTCACAAGTTTTCGTAAGTAGCTTCTAACGTTAGCATATTACTAGGAAGAACTCCGAGTATTTCACGGATTGAGTTGGCAGCAAGCTAGGCTTGATAGCCCTCTATACACTCTAGACATTATCGTTTGCTTATTGGTTGCTGTCATCAAGTGAGGCCTCTGTACGTGACTGGTAAACACTCGCTCACACTACTGCTTCCTGCTTATTACTGGCTCACAGTTAAACAAGAGGTGTCTGAAGTACTGACGTCCAATCCCAACAGTGGAAGGAAAGAACAAGTTTCTGGTGTCTACCTCATCTCCTAATGAATTCGTGAAATACTCGTGGCCCTAGTTATACACATAGAAGCGTGCATATGTCAGATGCAAATACAGATGCACTTTTCTGGCTGCCAGGATGATCCCTGAAATATAGCTCTTCTCGCTGCTGTCAGCCGTTGTACTAGTAGTGGGAAGAGAGTCGAAGAAGTAGTCAATCAATTAGTAAATGCAGGTAGGTAGATACCGGAGGGTCTCCTTGCTATCAACGTTCATCTTCCCTACCTGTTTAGCTAGATGCCTGTTTGTCGTTAAACAGAATTAGAAACCAGATCCCACCATTGAAAAAGTCCATTGAAATAATTATGATGTAAATAATGTAAAACACTAACATACCATTTTGAATAACTCTTTCATTTATTAATAAACGAAAGCATGTACGTTCATGATCTTCCAGGTCACACTGATTTATTCTGTCCACTGGCGATGCATTTCTGCAAACTTGGGAAGAAATGATGTAAGGATAAGACAGTTCAGGACCTTCGGGAAATGTGAACATGTTAGAGTTCTCCGTATCGTGTTTTCATTCAAAACAACATGTAGAGGATTCGAGATCAATGGGGAAAGCAATCAAGCATCTGAATGGGCAAAAAAATAATTTATATTTTCCATTATAAGACGGGGAAAACATAAATCGAGTTCCCCTGCTTGTTTTAATACGATGCGTAAAATAATGCATATGTAGATAAAAGCCAGGACGGAAAATTGAATGATAATTTAATTTGGGGTATAAACATAGTGCTCAGAATTCACGTAAAAGTATAGGTTAAAAAATATGAAGTAATACATGCCTAGGAACAAATACTATCGACAGAGATATAATTGGATACTGAAATAACTTTAAATATTGACATGAAAATTCTCATATTACAAAACGAGAACGGAAACATACCTCTTTTAGCAGTACCTAATTCAAACACGCTTTTGCAGAAAGTTTTAATAAAACGACAATAAAGAAATAATATGTGCATTGTTAAATAAAAATAACACGTTTCTGTAAAATCAGCATCTGTTTCTGATACACGATAGGATAAAGGTGGATAGCACTGGACAGTGGGTAGCCCCGGAGATGTAATGGTTTCATACTCCTCGATGGGTGGCAACATTGTCCAACTATATCCTAAACTACAGCCATATAGGCCTACTGTGCAATTTCCTTGCAGTTTATTGAAATTTGTGCAAAAGTGTGGATGTTATATGTAATTTTGTGTTTTATACTGAAAAACTGCAATATTTATAACTTTATAATGATTATTCTGTCTTTAAATTTTATTTAAATGCCAAACAGTAATGTTATGTATAAGATTTTTAACGTATACTCATTGTGAGATGTGTATAATTATCTAGTTTGACAGTTGTGTTGTTTATACTATGTAAGTTTAATGATTATCCGTGGTTTCTTTGCATGAATATTTGTCTATGTAATTAGCACTACTTCTGTTTCTCAAAAGAATCAGGCCACACCAGCCGGCCTATCATAATTGATTGATTTTCGAACAATAGTTTTAGAACAAAACCCGTCATTCTAAATTAGAATCAGCCAGAGGCCATCACAGAAAAGAAGACCGTCCCGAGTACGGATGTTTATTTATAATTTTTTATTATTAAAAAAATTGATATTTACAACGGCGATAAAGATTACTTCATGCACTTATTGAAACACTGAGCCTTTATATTTAAAAGAAGAAGTAAGTCGACATAAGCTATATGATGAACCAAGACGGAAGGACAACCCGGTAAAGGAGGACTTCTGGGATCCGACTTCGAACCAGGGACAACGCGGTGTCTGGTACTTGGAGAGCCATATCTGCGAGGAGAAAACTACTGGCTGCGAATCCAGGCGAGTTCCGGTTCTACGTCCATTTCCGTTTGTTCCAGCCCGCAGAGGATGAGTTCGTTGAGGATCACCAGGGGATGTGCTGCCAAGGAGGAGCGGACAGACGAGAGAAGTTACTAGCCAATCAGAGAGGTATTTTCTGCAACAATCCGCCGCGTTATTGGACCCGCAATACAGGAAAGTTAAGGAGCACTTAGATGGTTCGACGCAAGCAATTCGCGAAAGTTACAAACAGACCGAAAGGCAAATGAATGAAATTTTTTAACAACATTTGAAATAAACTAATGAACAAATAAAACAAGATGTAATCGAACAATGTTATTCCGTACAGAATATTATTTTTTGTCCAGTTGCGCGATTAAGTCAGCCACTGACTTACCGTATGTCTCACGAACAGTAGGAGGTAGTAGTAGAGGAAAACGAGTCGAAGTTTAACAAGTTTGGGGAACAGATTAATTTTGTCACAGATAAAATTATATCAATGGATGAAATGGAATTGGAGAATACCAGTTATAGTGCATTAATCTTGGACCATGGAAATGACCCCATACCGAATCCACAACAACCAGAACAGCCTGAATTTGAACGCCCCATGAACGAAACATCCGCCATGTTGTCACTGAACACCTTACTACAACACCTAAGTAAAATGTGGGGGAACCAAACGCTGATTTTCGAAGCTAAATCCGACGAAAACCTAGTAAATTTTGTAAATAACTGTGATGACAGTTCTAAGCTATTTAGTCTGAACGAAAACAACATGTTGAGATGCCTATCCTTAAGCTTCAAAACAAAACCCTACTATTGGTGGGGAAGTAATGAAACAGAAACCCACACAGGCAATGAGATTTTGCTTGACGAGAAGAACCAAAGAGCTTACACAGTTTGTGGAATGATTGAAAACATGACTACGGAAGCAGTGCTAGGATGCAGCACGAGGCATGATACTGTTGTGGATTGGTATGGTGTGGACATTCTCACACACAAATTGCTCCATGTGACGTCACAATTCACAGTAGAAGAAGAGCGAAACACATAGCAGGAAATCTATTGGCGCATGATGACAGATCCTTCGATACCTGACGAGTTGTTCTCGCACGTCGCAGACTTCATCACACGACTGCTTGTCATAGACACTCGCAGACGACCTGGAAGAGGAGAAGGTATTGCCAAGAAACGAAGACCGTGGGATCCTGGAGGTATTAACAGACCTAATATCCGAGACTTTGATCAATTGAACCCAGGAAGCACTAACAAACTAGAGATACGAGACTTTGAGAAATGGAATTCTGGAGGCACTGACAGGCCAGAGATCCGAGATCTTTGATATGTCTATGTTACCGTCACCTCCGAAATCGACACACAAAGAAACCAAAGACAAGACAGAAGAAGCGAAACAAGAACTATTGAAGTTTGCCAGAAAGAAGTTAATTCTAGCAGCTGATTGACGCCGCAAGTATGCGAAGCAGTCACCGAAGAAGAAGCTAAGTGTAGGCCAGTTAGATTTGGTAAGAACACACTGTATCAGTAGAGAGTGGAAATTTATTTCCAGGAAGTTGATGCCACTCTGCGTCGGTTCGGTAGAGGGATCCAAAATAATTAACAACTACTGTTATGACGTGGTTTGTCCGGACACTGACAAGGTTCTAGGATGCTAAAATATCATGGCTCTTAAAGAATATCAACCACCTATTACGCAGGTGTAGCGGAAGAAATTTGGAAGACAAGAGCAAACATATACGCTGAGGACATATGTTGAGTAATTATTGAAGTTTATTGCAGTGAAAAATTGTTGATAAATGTGGATATTATATGATAATTATTATATGGGGCGAGTATTTGTTTATTGATATGGAAAGGATTCAATTGGGTGTAGCGGAAAGCCGCCAGAATGTGATATAATATGTTCCATGTCAAATATGTATACTGTAATTTATTTGGCCCTGTATTGCTTTGTTTGCCGCAAAGAGATTGTTTGACTGTAGAAGATAATTAATTTATGTAAAGAGTACCATCGCTTTTCTTATGTTTTGCCTTCCAATAAGGAAATAATAAAACCCTTCGTAAAGTATGGAAGCGATGTTACTGAGATACATGTAATTTGCTATACTCAGTCATAAAATCACTACGTTCATAACAGTAATGAACGTAACCACAGAAAGAAAAATTCATGACAAAAGAAATAAATCGGCAAATATTGTAATCAACCCAATGCTAAACGCTATATTTTTGAAACCCGCAATTTCTATGTCGAAAGCTTGACCAAAAAGGAATAAAAACTGCAATGAGTAAGTGAACTTCCGACTGCAAGTTTTGATATCATAAAACGCGAACTTGGAAAAGGAACACATGTAATGTTTCTTTTGTAGGGTCTTCTGAATAAACACATATGTAGTTGGTTTTGATTTGCCTCTTCATATAGTTTCTATTTTAGTGGTCTTCGAATGGTTTGATTGTTTTTTTTCTTTAGTCACGCATATAATTTATGCTCCCGTACTAAGGTTCCAGAAATAATTGCTGTATATGATTGATAAACATTAGTGAAGTTTCATGTTTTATTTAGTAGTTTTTCTTATGAAATTAGTATTATTTTATGGTTACCTAATATAATAAACAGATTTTTATAAAACGATAGTAGTTAATCATGGCCAGCCAGCACTGGCCTGTACAGTTCTGACACCATATGATTGCCAATATTGATTTATGAACTTTAAATAAGAACAGAGGTGTCAATTGCGTTTGAGTTAAAGGAATGTTGACTTTTCACCGACATATTTTGCCTGAAAAACGCATATAAACGAGTGCAATGTATGAAAAAAAAAAAAATCAAGTAACTCTCAATAAGTGTTAGCCGAAGGAAAAACGTTTTGTTCAGTCAAAACAAACAAAATAAACATTAACTGAAAAAGTGTGTGCATTGTTAATAGAAGAATTGTGAATCAGCGGCAAGTGCGGGAAACGGAAGCATCCAGAGAAAACACACTCAACAATGGCAATGTGCTTCACGTTTCCCACACGCGAAAATCTGGGTCACCCCTCCAGGAGGCAAACCCGGTTCGCCGTGGTGGGAAGCGAGTAGTCTAACCACCAAACCACCGCGGCCCCTAAAATATCTCTAATGTTACGCCATGAATTGATAGGGTCACCAATGAAAGTCTGTCAGAGTGTAGTTTCGGTGGTAAAGGCATATTGTATGCTTGCCTGGGACGCCCTTAACGCATCTAACCTTTTAGGCCTCTGACATGTAGAATGCGGTATTGTAGACGACTCAGTCAATACCCAAGTTAAGCTACGCACAATGATTCGGCCCCATTACTGACAGTTCCATTAGGGCATCATTCTTTGATGAGGTCAATACAAATTTTTCGGATGACGGATAACTCATGAATGCGTATATGTTATAATATACCGTCCTTACATTAACTTTCAAGCGTAAATATGTGCCATGAATAAAAAGCATTTAACAACGTTTGGAAGTATTATTCGGCGTAGTCGTGTCGGGTTGCAGATTGACACATCCCAGATAATTGGATCAACTAGGAACACCGAAGAAATCCGCCAAGACCTCTGGGAAGGTATCGTCCTCGAATCCTCCACGAGTGATTTCGGAAACCGAATCACCGGATTGGAAAACCGAAATCAAAATGGCTGGGCGGGTAATCGAAACTGGGTAGTCTCGAATGTTAAGTCTAGTGCGTTACTAATACTCCATCCTTTCGTATTATTGAGTCGAGTTTTAAGGAAATGGCCAATATTACTATGGACTATTGTCATCAGTACCGAGCAATCCCAGAATCCACTCTATAGTTGCGGTAGCTGAGCGGTTGGCCTACTCGCCTCCCACCAAGGTGAAATGGGTTCAATCCTCGGCCTGGTCACTCCAGATTTTCGCAAGTGGGTATGGTGTCGGACGATTACACTGATAGGCGGGTTTTCTCGGAGTTATCCCATTTTCCCCACCCTTGCCTTCCGGCGCTGCTTCGTTCATTCTCTCTTCATTTCAGAAGGTGTAATTAGATTTCCCGCATGACATAACCTAAATTAAAGCTCCCCAAAATTTATCGAACTGCCACAGATTCGCTACGCATATTAATTTTCAGCTGGTAACTGTAGAGGCGAAACGCGAGGTTGTTTCTTGTGAACGATTAAAAAGACGAAGATACCAAGAGTAATAAAGAAATACTGACCTAAGACAATGCACTAGGTAATGCTCTGTGCTCTATCGTTCCGAAAAAACATGATACAAAGCTGTATTCCCAGAGTATGGCCAAAATTCCATAAATCCAAGATGGCGGGTGGGAATCTGCCTTAAGAGCAGCCCAAAACTCTCACCTCAACTCAGCCTTCTATAGTATATAATTCCTTCACTCCCCTTTGGGTTTGAAAACTGGGCGAGATGACATACACGAAGTACCCACTCCAACCCCGCAACTACAAAATGGGGCCGGGAGAGTAACCATTAGCAGACCGTATCTCGGGCGATCCCGCATGGGTTAACACGTCCCCTGGGCGAACCGGGACACACACACATACACACACACACACCATTCCCTTCCTTCCTTCTCCTCATATCATTCTGGGTATATGGAGTGAGAAGGGGGGGGGGGACGAGATAACGGAGTGCCTCATTACCGCGCATGCGTGCTTCGTCATAGAGCGAGCGAGGGGATGATAATTGGAGTATTGGGAAGGGGTGGCTCGCTTCACCACGGAACATTTCTGCTTCGATCTTGTCCAGTGGGTCGATAGTTTAAAGTACGTGACGCTGTTATGGCCTGATTTTCGAGATCGTTACAAAATTTAATAAACTTCTCTTGTCGCTGCGTCGAAATTGTTCAGAATATTCAATGCCACCTGGACGTTCGCCATGGCCATTTTATTTTTCCTTCTGCAGCATATCAAAAGTTGTTTTTTTCCCCGGATATAATGCCCGTATCGATGGAAAAACGAATTACATTGCGAAAATTTCAGCAGATACAAATATGATACTTCTTTGCCAATGCTTAGTCTAAGATGTATTAAACAGAGAGATCAACTGCAGTGTCTACTACTACTACTACTACTACTACTACTACTACTACTACTACAAATGTCAGTACTATCCGTTGATCACTTCTGCCATTATCGTATTTGCATATGCTGGTGTTCACAGTGAAATGGGAGCAGTCACAATCAGTGATTATTTCTAACTCTACAAACTATGAACGATATGCAACTCGACAAAAACTAGTACATCCCCGGTGAAAATGTGAAACGCAAGACCAGTCCATCTTCCCCAAATGTTTTTTTTTCAGCAGATTCAGAACCGTGCAGACCGTTCGCAAGAAACATGCACAAGCGGGTCGCCAAAGTGAAACCATTTTATTCACTTGTATGTGTAGCCTTCCGAAGCAAAAGTGCACCGCAAGATGTAACTGTGTTTAATAGCCAGCGAGAAATCCACGAATGCATATTTTTCCTCTTTTCGCAGTTGAAGGGTTGGCATTCAAGAAATTCAAAAGAGTTGTTTCTAAAAGCTGTTCATAATAAAGCGAGCACTTGTGAAATCAACCTTGAAAAAAGTCACTGCCCCTGCCTGCGTAAACATTAACGGGCGCACTGAGTGATAACTTAAATTATTTCTTTTGCTTTCTGTTTTTTTTTTTTTTTAATGTATCGTAGTGTAAAAATGACCATGATTGTAAAATGTGTACTTTTCTAATAATTTAACAGTTTCACCTGACCGATGCATGAATAAAGTGTCGAGGCCTATAGCAATGTTAATTTTACATATGAGGCAAGGATACACAATGTTCTTACAAGTAGATCTTAAGCAGGGCTTTCAAAAGAGCTCGTTTTACCGTGAATAGCATATAGGCGTGAATATGTGAAGGTATTGTAGGTAGTCATGTTGTTGAATCCCAAGCGGATGGATACCTTACAAATAAATCGCAATTCATTATATTGAGAACAAGGTTCTGTTGAATCAAACAAAGTTAGTCCGGCGCTTAATTGTTTGTATAGTGGCAATAAAGTATTTTGTTGTCGAAAAAAACTTTTTTGTCCTTGTTTGGTTGCCCCAAACAAATACTTGGTTCGTGCGACTAACGATTTGTTTGTCTCCATGTACCTAAAACAGTTTCGCTTAGTATGAAAAAAAAAAATAATTTGAATGCCCAACGGAAATTCGAACCAAGGAGAGCGCTGCGTCTTAATATCCTCAGCTAACGTGACTACTGGTAAAATTAGAATGTTTTTTTTAATAAACATATTTAATTTACCGGATAACGTGCGCAAATAACCTCAGTTAACGTGACTACCGATTAAATAAGAATGTTTTTAAATACACACATTGCCAGTACTGGACAACGTGCGTTAGAAAATATATTTCCAGTTTTACAGCTTTTCTTTTAGTTTCCTTTCGATATTGTTTCATTGGGATTGCCATACCATTATTTAACATCAGTAGATATGAGCACGGGGCTCGCGAACAAGTTTGCACTGTGTGTGTGTTTGCGATACATGTTTTTAAAAACAGACTATTTCACGCGTGCACAAACTGTTAGCGAAATTGAAAAAAAAAAAAAAAAATGCCACTTCAGACAAGAGCAGAATACAACACACAACAAATCACGCCTATTGCAAGCGCTATTTTAAAGCTTTTCAACATGGTCGAAAAATATACTGACAGCCTGTTAGGGTTTTATATTGTTTAATATTCTGAGTGAATTATCACCAAACTGGAATAGGGCCCTTCAGGGAATTTTAGTACAAACTTTTTACCAATAAAATAAGAGGGTTACCGCTTAATTCCCCTTAGGCACAGGTAGCGTGGCGAGAAAACTTCACAAATCAGAGCCCTGCGCGTAGTGACGATTACGCACTTGGTACTAGTAGCATTGTCGCCCATATCGAACCCGCAGTTCTCGACCTCAAGCGTGGTAAACAACTCTAGATCCTATGCTCACCTCTCCCAGAGTCCGTTGAACTAGGAGGGGGCTGGATGGGGCACCAGATAACCCCGTTCCACATTCACACAGGTAAAGGCTGTTCACGATAATGTGAGCACTTTAGAAATGAACCTTAGGAAACAGTCACTGCCCCTGCGTGCATATATTTTCATGGGCGCACTAAGTGACATTCGTCTAGGAAAGTTTGTAACGATGGATGGAAAGTAGTTCCATATCCTAACGTTGAATACAAAGTCTTAGGTAACTATTTATAATAACTTAAAATTGTTTCTTTCGCTTTCTGTTTTTTTTTTAATGCATCGAAGTGTAAAATTTAGCAGATTAGTAAAAAGTATTTACTTGCTTAATAAATTCAAAATTTCATTTGATCGACGTGTGAATAAAGTGACGAGGCCCATGTAAACGTTAAGGCGGAAGAATACACAACTTGTATACGAGTATATCTTGAGCAGGTCTTTCAAAAGTGTTCATTTTACCGTGAACAGTCTACAGGACAGGTGCCCTCTGGAATCTGTCCGGTCTCGCTGGCTTCCCTGAGAATCCAGACGCCCGCTACTGACGGCCCACTGAGCCAAGAGACTGTTTACTGCTGCCCAGTGCTTGTCTTGTGGGCACAGAAAACCCGCCGCCTACCCGGAGCTTTTTCTTGGCGTTCGAAGTCGAGAAGCGCGAGATCGATAAGCGCGACTGTGCTACGCTCATCGAGTGCGCGATCGCCAAGGGCGTGCACACGCCAGCGAGAATATCTCGCACGCTTGCGAGAATGGAGCGGTGATCGATCACTTGCGCGGGATCGCAACGGCATCGCAGCCAGCACGCTGCGAGAACCAAGCGCTCCGCGTTTCCTGCTGCGTCGCAGAGGTCATGCCGAGAAAGGGGGCGGGGACCGCGGGGCGAAGCAGCAGTGTGTAGTGGGACAATGGCGCAGCGGACATTGCTACCGGTCGACGCGACAGATGCCGCTTTGGATGCGGAGATGTTCGCTGAAGAGGTGAAGAAATGCCCTGAAATTTCGGACACAACATGTCAACATTATCACGATAGAATAATAAAAATTAAAAAAAACGAAGTGCGTGGCTATATGTATGTTCAACGTTTTTCATTTAAAACGTCGAAGACAAGCCAGGAAATAAGAAAAATGAATGACATCGGTAAGTAGTAATCTGGTACAATGAATGTTTGTAATGTAAATTAAGTGTATTGTCATATCAAATGTAAATTATATTAAAGTTATCGATCTCTGCGATCACGAAAACAATAGCGTGTTATTCATCAATTGTTATAATAATTAGTAATTACCATAGCCGGTATGCAGTTAATGTGAAACAGATAGAAATGTTTTTAACGTATGAGTAAACTTGTTGTTGTACATGTTACTTACGAACAATATTCAAAAATCATTTTGACAATGCGGATATTTACCGTTGTTGTTGCACGTACTCAAGACAATGTAAAACATGTTTTACTTTACAAACGAAACTGTTGTACTGGAGATCTAATGCTCGTTCTAAAGTAATTGTTGAACTTTGACTCGTCGTTCCTCAAATCTGCACATGTAGTTACGGATGCGCCTTTCAGATGTCTCGCGCTTACAAGTGTATGTACCCCAACAACCTCCTCTCCCCTACCTTCCACCAGGCATTTGTACGTCAAATACGCAAAACCAACACGTTTTATGTGCATGACATCCATATCACGCGGTAAACTGACATTTGTGGGTGTTGGCCAGCCATATGTCTAGCGAGGTCGCAGCGATGTCGCTAGTTTGTTTTGCACAGTGGCTTGTCACCCCGTGATCGCAGCTCTCTCGTGCGAGAAATTCTCGCTAGTGTGTGCACGTCCTATTGGGCGCACGTCTCTGAACTGGCGTGCGGTGTTCTCGTCGTGATGAATGTACCTATTGGGCTTCAAGCGATGGCGTTACCATTTTGTTGATGGAAAGCATGTGACAATGTTCAACGCAGGGTCCTGTATAACTCCTGTGTTTATCTTGCAGGTATATTTCGAGAACCAGCACTTCAAAGAAGCCGTTTTTAGCTATGTGTAGGAGTGCTATGAAATGGCTTTTCTGATGTGTGTGACATCTTGAAAGAAGTCAACGTGTGTTGTTTTCGTATATCATTGCACTTGATGCACACTTAATTGTTTCCTAAAGAAAACGCGTGTTTCAAACACACTACTTGCAATTCAAACATGTATTTCAAACACACTACTTGCAGTTCAAACATGTATTTCAAACACACTACTTGCAGTTCAAACATGTATTTCAAACACACTACATGCAGTTCAAACATGTATTTCAAACACACTACTTGCAATTCAAACATGTATTTCAAACACACTACTTGCAGTTCAAACATGTATTTCAAACACACTACTTCCAGTTCAAACGTGTATTTCAAACACACTACTTGCAGTTCAAACATGTATTTCAAACACACTACTTCCAGTTCAAACGTGTATTTCAAACACACTACTTGCAGTTCAAACGTGTGTTTCGAACACACTGCTTGCAGTTCAAACATGTATTTCGAATACACTACTTGCAGTTCAAACGCAAAGCAAAAGGAGCCACAAGGACGGTGGTCGCCGAAGAAGTTATTATTTTACATTATTAGAAATACTATTCAACCCGTAAACGTAAATTACAAGCACTACTTATTCGTGCGAAGATAATTATACCGCCTCTATCGTCTGCATGATGGCATGTCAAAAAATACAATCTTTGTGTTTTTTGGGTTTTGAAAATAATAAAAACTATCTCACTTACCGAAATATGACAATTTACATTGTAATAGGATACCATCAGTTAATGCAAGAAGCCATTCGAATCACGCTGTGAAATGTTCTCACAGTTTCTCAAATTGCTGAAGTTAAGAAAATGAATACGTATATTTTATAAGTAGCAGTGGAAATTTTGGAAGATAAATTTGGCTAAGTATAAGATACAATTAATTAATTAAGATAAAACGTTTCAGTCACACTTGTTTAAGTTTTCAGAAAAATGTTTTAGTTTATTTTATTTGTGTGTCTCATTTATATTAAATCGTGACTTTAATAGGACAAAATTTAAAAAAAAACTATACAACTATTTTAATTTTATTTTAGCTAAGAAAGAGCATTAATGAGAAACCTCTGCAAGTTTAATTTTATGCTGTACAGACATAAAATTATGTGTTTTTCTATGGCTGGCGCCCTTAAACATTTCTTCTTATACACGTAGCCCTATGATTTACATGACATGTAGAAGAATTCTGCGCTAACACCTATCCGTGCCTTTTCTAGTCCATTCATTCAGGCATCTAATGAATGATTACATATTTACAAGCAGCATATTTAATATTCAATGTACACATACTTTAGGTGAAAATCCTACAAATAATTCGATGATGTTGAGGAAGAAGCTTATTGAAATGTTTTCACGGGAAAAAAACTTTTATTCCTATTCATCTACTAAAATGTCAAATCTGGAAAAGACTTTCTTAGTAAATACATACACACTAACCAAAATTCACTCCTTCGATTAATTTTTTTTTACGTCCAGCAGTTTTTGTTGTGTGTTGAAATATTGTTTAGTCCGTGAAAAAGTTCAATTTCATATGTTCGCAAAGATATCCTGAAATTTTAAATTGCATTTTGTATGAAATATTTATAAGTGTAAAAATTACTGGGACCATATGTGGATGTGTTTTTTTTTATGGCAACAGGGATTCCATACACGCTGCCGTGCTTATTAAAATTTTGCTTTGTGGATTACACGAATCGTTTTATAGGATTATCGTTCATTAAATCTGGCACTGGCTTTTAAAATCCTGCAAAGTGCAGTAACGATTATTAGCGTACTATGACTTGCCATCTACCGATAACTGTTGCCAAAAGATATTAAAAAGTGCAAAAAAGTGTTAAAATTAATATGTATAAAATAATGCATTATCAGTTTTCATCCATAAATATACATAAGTGAAAAATATTACCGCATTTGAAATTATGAATATATTTGATTCCTAATTTTTTTATTTCTCTTAAACGAAACAGAACGAGTTTGTGAGTTTCATAATTAAAATTTTTATTTGTCATTGTGCTATATTTGTAGAGTAACAAACATTGAAATTTATGTTTATAAATATGTTGATATATGGTGTTGTAATTAAAGTTTATTGTCATAAATTTTTTCCAGAATATAGTGGCAACATACTGAACTATTTAGTTTGTGTTTTAAAACTTATTTACTTTATGTCTTTCATACGGCCTGGAGGAATCGGACAAGGGGTTATCTTATATATATATAATATATATATATATATATATATATATATATATATATATATATATATATATATATATATATATATATATATATATATATATATATATATATATATATATATAAACGCACCCCGTGCCATGCATTTATCACATTACGATCCTCCTTCAGGATTTAAGCTGTCAAATTACCAGATAACACGATTCATGTGTGTTACATCACGCGCAGAACTAATATTGACGCATACCTGAAGCGCTTTAAACTAGCGAAATTGTGACCGTTACTAAGGCTACCAAATAATTATGGCAGAGAAAGTTCGTGCAAGTAGAATTTGTACTGCTCGCACGCCACGTCTTGGAGGGTGAACTCCACAGTCCTAAGTGGCAATGTCATCGACACAACACGGCGAAAATTCTGCGCGGTTAGCACCGACCAAAGGCACTGTACTTACTGCTCGGAAAACATTAGCTGAGAATGATCTCGCGCACAGCACACTACTTGTTGATACACCAATGTTATTGTTTTGCATTTTTTCTAAATTATTTATTCACAATAATTATACACAGTTTGTTCAGTTTTAAGCCGAACAAAATATCAAAGATTGTGATTTAAAAGTGAGATTATAAGTCACAAATACGAAGAAAGAGAAACAATATAAATGAATACAAAATGTATACAAACCTTTTAAACATAACACCCGCGAAACCAATAAAAGTAAAACGCATAAAGTATAGAACAGTTACAATTTTAGTACATATATCCAACACAGTTAATAACTTATACATAGAATTACTGGGTCTCCTTTTGAAACTACTCTTTTTAGTGTCTCAGTACGTTATATAATCCATCATCATTTCAAATTTGATGAATGCTTTATAAAATTGCAAGAAGTTGGAAATCATGTGCACCTTTTTGTCACAGCTCATTGAACTTATGTTGCTGTAGAAAATGTTATAAATATTGAGATTACTTTATCATGTTTGTCATATTCATATCCTAAATATCATTATTACTGTCCGACCACCATCCAAGAAACTTTCAAAGGCATACACTTAAATTTAAGGTGAAATTAAATTTTTAAATGCAAAGAATGATTTATACTGCGACAATGGAACTGCTAGAACAATGTCGTCTCTATCTTCAGATATAGCTTAACGTTATTATCGTCGCTGTCGACATTCAGATATATCATGAATGCTTTGCAATGTTTTCAAATTCGTGAAACCGACCTCTGACTTACACCTGTGTATCGTCCTGCTCGTTCCTTCGCTTTCGCAAAAGGAACAAGCAGAAATTAGATTGCAGCTTCTGTATCACAAGACGACTCCATTAGTCTCTGAACAATTTCCCTGTACCCACTATGCACTACTTCATAACGTTTGGAATGCCCAGCTTCAAGCTCCTTTGTCAGACACATACTGTGATTTATTCAGTGCACGATGCCAAATGTTTTTGTCAAAACGGCACAGCAGCTTCGGTGTGTGGATATGCACTACCCCCCCCCCCTTTCCTGACAAATTCTAGGCGAACCGGGTTCAATTCTCTACAGGGTCGCTCCCGGATTGTCGCATGTGGTAATCGTGTCGGATGATACCGATAGTCTGCGGGCTTTCTGGGGGACTTCCCGTTTCACCCGGCCCTTTCATTCCTGCGCTGCGCCATACTCACCTCAATCACACACATCGAACTCTCAAGACCTCGCTGTTATGAGCCGTCCTACTGTCTTCGCTCTTTACTTCTCCCACCCTCCTCCATCGCTAACACTCCCCGCTTCCCCGCAGTTATAGGCTGTTCACAGTAAAAATAGCACTTTTGAAAACCCTGCTTAAGATCTACGTGTATGTACATTATGTATTCTTACGCCTTATGCAAAATTAACATTGTTGTGAGCCTCGTCACCTTATTCATGCGTCTGTCATTTGCAACTGTAAATTACTACAAAAGAATATGTTATGCAAATATACTCATCTATACACTTTGATGAATTAAAAAATAACAAAAATTGAAATAAATAACTTAAATGATCACAAATGGTTATCTGACACTTTTTATTCGACGTTAAGATGTGGAACCACTTTCAGTAGTGGTATATTAGGCTTTAAGTCGAGGCGCGAGGTGCCAAGGTCAAGCAACCGCCATGTTGGAATCCGGGCTTCCCGCTCTATCATTCACGTGTCCGCCATCTTGGACTCCGCCATGTTGTTTGGAAGTACGCTACCATCTTTGTAGCCAGTATGCCGCCATATTGGACCGCCATATTGGTATACGGTAAGTCAATTTTTCATGCTCTTGCATTCCGAGGGTTTTATTGAGTGCTCCCATTTTTGTCTTTTGAATTCTTTCTTTCTTTTCTTTCTTTTCTCTTCTCTCATTTTCTCTTTCACTCCCATTCGTTCATCATTTGTTTACATCAGCTGTTACTAGAGGCCACCATCTTTGTTACTGGAGACCGCCACCTTTGTTTACATTTCCATGGAGACCGCCATCTTGGTTTTTTGTTTGTTTACCCCTATTGGTTCTTGCTTTGGTTACTAGAGGCATCACCGTATTGGTTCTGGCTTTAGCCACTAGGAGTGCTGGTGTCGCTCTCGTTCGATTAGTCGATCTCGCATCCGTCGCATGCGCTCCACTACAATATTGGGGCGCTGTTATTTAGAACTTAAAATACCATCTGCCGGACCTTAGGTCGCCAAACTTACGCCTTAGACCACTCGGTTATCGCGACATGCACTGTGACAAGAGTTTATAAGTAGTATATATCTTGCCTCTCATTTAAGACATTATATTTATATTTTTTATTATATATTTTTTAAGTATTTAATTTACATAAAAGTACTTTTATTAAGTTTATATACAAATCAATAATTTCTAAGTTTATAAAAAATAAATAATTTTCATTTCTTATATAATTTTTTAAGTATCTTTAATTAATTTTAAGTATTTTTAATCAATAATTTTTTATGTTATTTTTAATTTAATTTTTTTATAATTCTGGTTTAACTTCCATATATATATTATTTAAGATTTAACTTGTACACTATTTAAGAATGAAATTTTTATTTTTAGTAATTTCTATTAAACTTTAAAATTTATTCGGTGAGGAGTCTATGGATTGGTATTGTTCAGGCAGTTAAGACTATGTCGTTAGAATATATGATTACGTGTCTATGACAAATGTCATATAGGATTTTTTTTAACATATATAAAACGGTTTTAGTAAATATATGTCAAGTTTTTTTTATATTATAAACGGTGATTATTCGCACTTTTTGGATTTTTGTTTACATATGATTTTTTAAATTTATATTCCAGACTTAAGTATGTACGGGCTTCTATGTTGAACTTAGAAAAAAATATTTCTTACTCCTTTGTAATGTAATGTAATGTAATGCTTGTCAATTTCACACCGTTTCATAATCAAAACTGTTCAGTATCAACTTCGCTTTACCTGAGATAACCTATTTTTATCTAACCTAAGATAACCTAACCCAATCTTCATGTAGGAACTCTAAATATATATTTTTTTATTTCTCTCGACATTCAACCGTCTCACTTTAGTTATCGCCAGACCCCTCTTCACCTCTCCTTCTTCCAGCTTTACTTAACAACCAAATCGAACTGTACTGAATACCAAAACAGATATACTACCTTTCACCATGATATTAGCTTGCCTCATTCATGCTATTAACAATACAGTCCATGTTCACCACCACACCTCAGACTTACCACCATTCAAAAATAAAAGTTAACCATATTGACTACAATTTCAGCCCATCTAACTGTTTCAGTTACACAATATATAAACAAGCCATTCTAACCGCCGAATCTATCAAATATTCCATCCATGCTATCATAAGATCAATACCATTAATTTAACCATCTACGACATCCATATCGTCTTAATTCCCATCAAACCATCCCGCTCATAGTAACCAACCATATCAGCTAAGCATTCTGCCCCTCTCATAATAAATAAACATACATTTAACCATTCTCCCCACACCATCATAGCTATATTTTTTTCATACTGCCAAAATAACCGAACATGTGATCAGGCCATACCAATCAACCATACAAGCAAACTAACTGTACAACCAATTCATACTTCCCCATGTCAGGACTTTCAATATATTTTATTTCTCTCGACATCTACTTAACCTAACCACCAGCACATTAATTCATGTATATAAGAACTTAGAAGGTATTTTCATATTGTGTAGAACACGGAATATTTTTAACTCAGTCATGCCCATTCTACCCCATGTCAGGACTTTTGAAAGACATGTTAACCTAACCTAACATATCCAAGGCACTGCATTTAGCACTGCATACACCACGTGCCTCGCACTTAGCACAGCATACACTACGTGCTCCGCACTTAGCACTGCAGATACTGCACTTAGGGGTCATTTAGGTGTCATTAGGGGTCATGTTAGGATCATTAGGGATCATTTGGAATTATTTTGTAGTCATTTTGGAGTTATTTGGAGTCATTTTTGAGTAATTTGGAGTCATTTAGGAGTTATTTGTCTTTATTTTGGAGTAATTTAAGGTCATTTTGGAGTCATTTGGATTAATTTTGGAGTCATGTTAGGGTTATTTTGGAGTCAAAGAGTCAAGATTCAAGGGTCAAATAATCAGTCATGTGAAAGGCCGGTCTTACAGTATTAAGCTTTAATAGTTCTAGCTGAGCGAAATATATTTTCACATTTAAAAAATTGGCATTGATGATTTGTTAGCAGTTATCGTTTGTCATTTTAGAGAACGAGTACTATGGCCTTCCTACGACGTGCACTCTCATTACTTTTTTATTCAAACTGAATTAACAAGTGTTTCAGAGAAGCGGATACACATATTATTATGAATTTATATAGAATTTTATTCACATATATTCAATAGATAGATCACCACATTCTTTTGCAGAATATCTGCTCTATCAACCAACACCAGACTAAAATTTACTCGTACCTCATACTAGAAGTCATGTATACCACAATTAAGACATCTTGAACAAACCACTGCTAGATTTAAACTCACCACGCCCCCTTCATTTTTAACTGAGGACCAGTTGACCTCGTAAATGTCAAGAACACGCCTGTACCTGCATGGTAACTGGAGTCTGTACGTGCTCCCTGGCCATTTTCGCACCTGGATGGTGTCAGATAGCCTAAGTCATCTCATAGAATTTCTGCTCGCCCTTGGAGACTGTACATGCTTACAAGTCGTTTTCACACCTGGGTGGTGTCGGGTGACCATGTGTGTGGGAATAGTGGTATTAGCAGGTCTGTACGTGCACGGTGTCAGGTACATAAAGAGAATGAGTCAGCAGACCACGAGTAAGTTCAAGTCTGCAACTGAATTGAACACTGGCCCATTTAGAATGGTTGTGGAGAGGGAAAAATCAGCGGAGAGGGGGAAGCTGATATATAAAATTGGAGGAGAAGGCTCGTAATACTAGTTTCATTCCATCATGTCAGTGCAGTTCCGACCTGAAGATACAGCCATTTACTCTTATATTACCGTGGGCTACCATCGTGTTCATTTCTGGATACTTGGTAGCCCAGAGCAAGTACAAGCCTGCAATGGGTTTGAAAACAGGGTCAGCATGAATGAAGGTGTTTTTTTTTCAGCTTGGTTCCAGTGCCATGCAGCTTTATTACCTGCCGAGTGTACTATCTGCAACCAGATTCGAAACTACCCTGTAATACCAGCTAGCTGATAAGTCAAGCAAAAGAAGAACGGCTGCATCAAATTTGGAGTAATAGCACAATTGCATATCAACTCAGAAGACCAGACAGCTACAAGATTGCCTGGTAGTTCGAGCACTGTGGTGGAGAATTTCACACCACCACTTTGAACCACGGTAGAACAACTTGGGAGACTATGTCCACTCCACTAGCCTGTGATGTGTACGCCGAATTCGTTGTCTGAGCATCGGTCTGCAATCAGTTTTCTTCAACCAGTCAGCCAGCCCAACCACCATGGGCCCTGAATACGATGATGAACAATTTTCTGAAGACTCCAAGGAAGATGAAATGGTATTCCTGTTGACTGATTCTACTAGCACCGAGTCGTTCCCATGCATAATGTACAACCCCAGCACTTGCTACGACTACATGCGTGAAGGCTTACATTGTGTGGAGTATGGTATTACTTTTAAAGATGAGTGTGGTGATATTTACATCTAGGTACACTTTGAAATGTGTAGTGATAACGTACATTTCCGTCTACAGTGGAATGAATTTTCGCCATACGAAACCTCCAATGTAGTAACCAGCTTCGTGTACGAAGATAGAAATTGCGTCGTTTATCTCTGTGCAACGAAGCTAGCACCGTCTTATGCGATGCCCGGGGACTCCAACGACATCAAGTACAGAGAATCACGCAATGGTAAACAACATTATATAAGTATTAAGAAAGACATGCTTGGTCTTTTACCGACGATGGCTACACCTTGGGCATCAATTTTGTGCTCCGTGTATAGGCAAAAACTGCTCCGAGAATCTAGATTCTCCACAAAAAAATTCATACCAATTCAAGCTGGACTAAATAATTTATTCATACATATGTTTGTTCATGAACAATAGTTTATCTACTCCAGCAGCAGTGGTTATGCTAGCAACAGTGGTGGCTCATCCTTCAGTGACACTACAACAGAAGAAACCAGTGACGTCATCTCCAGTGGCTACACTAGCAGCAATTCTACCCTGTGAGCCTTCCATATTTATCCACACAGAAGGTGATGCTATTCCTTTCTAAATATTACTATACTCTGGTATTTCGACTTCATATATGCACGAAAAAAATTAGTAAAAAAGCAATTTTTAATTGATGTATTATGTTCTTTTTTTAAATGTGAATGAATGTATGTATGTAAAAAACTTCTATTTTTTTTAGCAACCAGTGTGTCATAAGTATATTAAAAAATAGTATGCTCTCAAAAGTTTTAAAAGTTTAACTAGTGAGCAATATTGAAAGTTTTCATACCAATATAAACAATTATAGGGGCTGATAAACACTTTTCATGATGGAATAAAACAGACTCTCACAACACAACTGAATTAATCAGTCCTTCAGAGCTGCCAATAACATATATTAAGGACAGGCAAGAATAAAATTAATGCAAAGTAAGGTAAAAACACACTTTTATTTTTAAAAAAATTCCATTTACATATGTCCACTTATAAAAAACTTTGCTAAGTCTAACTTCAGAATGTCTTTTTCGTCCCCCAAGTTTACCGAGATGGCTGTTTATCGGCTTGTAAAGCCTCTTCACTTCGATTCTCGAGAGCCAGTTTATAACTTTCCTGGAGTAGCTATTTCACGTGAACATCTTAGATGGCTTGCTGCAACTCAGTCATCAGTTCGGTTCGGTCTATCTTAATTCATAGAATGGAATAAACACGCAACTGCACAGGTATATATACATATTCACTCTCGAGTTGAGGAAAGAAAATCTTCGATCTTTTCCAGTCGGTCGATGCACCCATCAAGCACCTTCTTACTATGCCATGTAACATCGGTTTTGGCAGCTAATTTAGACGTTAACATAATTTGAAGAGTTTTTAATTCTTCCTGTATCTGCACATTCAACTCGTTGATCAGGTATATTATCCGTGCGTCCATGCCCCCTACGTGTCGGTCGACAGCCACCACAGATTCCACCACTTCATTTTTCATGCTCTCGATCTTTTGCCCAAGAAGTGACTGACCCCTGCGAACATCGGCGAGGTGAACTTTCGGTAGCACTTTTCCATCATCATCATCATCATCGGAGTGTAGACCATGTCGAAACTTGGAAATTCTATTGTGATTCATGGTCAGTGTCTTGCTATAAACTGATCGAAGCCATACCTGTACCTGCTATTATATTGAGGCCAGTATTTTACGATCACTAAAAATCCATATTTCTCTTTCCAGCACATGGCACACATATTCTTTAACTCTGCAAACGTCATGTCCGTATTGACGTGGTCGTCGTACGCATGCCGCAAGTTCATATCATCCATGCGAAACACTACCAACTCATTGGCAATATCGCGAAGCAGTTGTTTGGGTATGCGCGAATAAGTCTGTCCGAAGTACACACAGTCAGCATATGCGTGTCGTCGCATGCTAAAGTACTCTTGAATACAAGTCTGTTTCTCGCAGCCGATGTCATCAAAGACAAATATCGAGTTTGTCAGAGCTTCGCTCGGCGACACGATGGCTTCACTATCGTTGCATGGGAACTAACCCAAGCCTTCCACGGCCTGCAGTATTAGTGCCAATTTTTGATATTTCGGTTGTTGAAGTGATTTGGAGTACAGGTACACATTCTCGAACCGATGACCGTTCGGTTCTTCCAGCAGGCTCAGCAGGACACGTGTCTCTCCGCATTCTGATGGTCCTGCGATGATGCAACACACAGTATTCTGAAATAGGCTTCCATGTCGCGATTCATGGGAGATAGTTTCATCTTCAGCACGAATGCGTATGGGTAGGGTAACATCTTGCTTGAAAATCTGTATGTTACCACTACAATCTTTTTGAGCAGGTAGAGTCGACTGTAGTTGTAGAGAACCAGTGCTACAAGTTTTTGAATGTGCCTTTATCGCATCACGACGAGAAAACTGTATCTTGCAGAAATCACACTGAAATGCCACACTCGAACTTTTCATTCTGCAGGTCGTTATTTCACGTCGTTGCAAATTATACGAATATGTGAATGCTTTACCACAGGAGCGACACAGCAGATGCACCTTTGGCATTTTACGTCTGTACTGTTCCAAGTCTAGAATAATAGTGAAACATAAAAGTATAAAAGGGTCGTAATTATAAGTTTCAGGACAAACTTATTCAATGCATCGCAAGGTAAAGAAGTCGAGATCCGGTCGTGGTATCATCGATACGCTGACCAACAGTATACTGTTCGAGCTACACATACCTGGATGCAGGTTCTGTGTGGCAGGAACCGAGCTAGTCAAAAGGTTGGC
Organism: Dryococelus australis; assembly: GCA_029891345.1. Taxonomy (NCBI): domain Eukaryota; kingdom Metazoa; phylum Arthropoda; class Insecta; order Phasmatodea; family Phasmatidae; genus Dryococelus; species Dryococelus australis. Next base: position 23,797,203 of record CM056996.1, on the reverse strand, counting down.
ACGCGGCGATACAGGCATCAACGCACTGGACGAGGCATGCAAGTGGCACGATGTCACATATTACCAGCACAAGGATCTGCAAATCAGGCATCAGGTAGACAAGATACTTGCACAGAAGGCCGACGAGATAAGTAAATCGCTAGATGCTGTACTAGATAAATAGCTGCGTGGGATGTTTCCAACGCGATGAAAGTCAAGGTGAAGATGGGCGTGGGAGCGAAGAAATAAAGACGAAGTTCTAAGAGGAGAGGGAAGAAAAAGAAGGGAGGATTCCTTCCTGCCTTCATTGATACCTATAATCGGTGCCCTGGGTGGTATCGTGGGGGCCGTAACGAATATCGTTAGTGCAGTGAAATGAGCCTTGAACGAACATAAGAAATTTGAGGAAAACCGTAGCCACAACCTTAAAAAGGAAGTTATCGCCATAGTTAAAAAAAATAACGCCAAGGGACGAGGTGGAGGTGCGAAAAAGAAAAACGGCCGCAGCAGGAGAAGGCGCTAATGAAATCTCTACCGAAACGGCCGCTCACGAACATGGATTTAGAACTTTTCGCACGAAAATTGAAGATAGTTAATTTTAGAAGAGTGTTCATGTGAGATACTTTGCCTGCTAAACCAAAATGTAATGAGTGTGCCATAATCAATCTGGACAGGGCAGCCGGGGACGGCACGCACTGGGTAGCACATGCAAAAAAAAAAAAAAAGGGTAAACATGCAAACTATTACGACAATTTTGGAAATTTGCGTCCTCCACCCGAACTGCGACCGTACCTAAAAAATTGCAAACTAAACTATAATTACGAAACGGAGCAGTTGTCCGACACACGGAGCTGTGGACATTTGTGTCTTGGCTTTCTAGTGCAGTGCGATAAAAATAAATGGTAGGCGAATAATTATTCGTTAATGGTTTACATAAAAGGTGTTTGCACCTATATTCTCCTATCAGTATGTCGGTGTCCATCATTCTAAGTGGTAAGACATATAAGCTGAGGGCGACGTTTTACCCGCCCTTGGAGCTGGAAGGCGAGTGGGTTGTCGGACTTACGGATTTTCAGACTTACAACTCCATATCCAACTGTAGTGATGTTTCTGATGTTTATGTTACTGTTTAATTAATTAAATGTATAATTAATGTATGTAGATGTGTGAATGAGTGTGTGCGAGTAGACGTATTAATGTCTTATTTTATGTATATTTCTACGTAGCTGATAATTTTAGACGCTTTATATTATAATTTTTAATGTCTTACATTCATTAATTTTTCTTGTCTTTTTCCCATGTTTAATTAGTTATATGCTGTGATTTTCTGTCCTTCAGTAATCCTTAAAATAAGTTTCAGTTTTAGAACTTTTGCTAGTCAACGTTATCTTGTAGTTTCATTTTATAAATAGTACAATTATATGTACAGGCATATATGTCAGGTGTGTATATGGTTTTATGTATGCATATCTGCGTTAATCGTGTAAGTTCACAATTAAGGTACATTTTATTTTATGTAAGTTGCTTTTATATATTTCATGTAAGTCTCTTTCTAAGTTTATAGTAGATATTAAGTTTTGTGTCATTGTTTTATTTCTTTTTCTTTTTAAAAAATAAGTGTTATATTTTACTATGGAAAGTGGTTAAGTGTAAAAGACGGTGATAATACCTTAACTTCGCCACAAAAATTAAAGACGGTTATTATTATTATTGTCATTATTATTATGATTATTATAATTCTGCATTCCGGTACGTAGCGGCAGGTGATGTGAAGGAAATAAGCATTCCCACCGGTGCATACGAACTGAAGGAAATCGCTGATTCCATCAAGAAGTCCATGCCATTTGATGTGACTTTCGGACTATGCGGTAACCCAAACACGCTGAAAGCAGAAATATCTTGCAGTGCATACATCGACTTTACGAAACCGGATACCATGGAACCAATGCTGGGGTTTGAGATGCTAATCTACAAAGCCGGTGAACATATTTCCAGTGATCGTGATACATATAAACTGTAATTTGCGAACGGCTGCTACGTCAATGGCAAAACCAGCAATACACTGCACGAGTTCGCGTCGACGGCCCCACCAGGTTATAAACTGGTCGAAGTTCCGAAAAGCATCATTTATGTTTCAGTGGTAGCGAAGAGCGCACACGAAGTAGTTGTATCAATTGTCGATTAGGAAGACACGCAGATAGACTTCAAAAACGAAGAAATCACTTTGTGCTTGCACTTGAAACGATGGGATTGGGTTTTGCTAGGCGTACCGTGCATACAGTCGAGTGCAGCACCAAACCAGAAGCAGTAGAGCTCGAGACACTGACGTGCTAACGAACAATTTCTTCATACCCTAGGGTTGAAAGTGAACAGACATGTAAGACGACAATGTACTGAACATGACCCAGCGGGCAGAATTTGACAATAGTATCGACAAGTATGCGCTGCATTGCTACAAGTCGTATCTGACTGGTCCCTATGCCCCCGGGCATGAGGTTCGAATCCCGATACAGCATCAAGGTATCTAGACTCTGCCTTCATAGTCATACTTACACATCCTGTGCACATGAACGGTGTTACTATTGAAGAAACGCAGGATGTGGACATAACCACCACCATAAAAAAAACTACATCTCGCTCATGCCTAACAATCTCAACATGATAAAAATGGAAGGCTGGGGAATGGAAGACGACTACAAAGTTCCCAACTTTGCAGAAGGCAAGTTCGATGCTGCTGTGCCACTATCGACGCTACTTGGTTTCGCCGAGGATTACAGGAACACAATAAAAGGTTTCAAGCAAGAACTGGTGATAACATCTCATCTCGATGCGGTGTTGGGAGTTGGAGAAAATCCACAGCCCGTCGCCGTAACCCTGACTAACATGTACTGGTTTGTTCCCCATGTGACTCCGAGCACCTGCGAATGCATCAAGCTACTGAACTACACCAAGGAAGAAATAATCATCGCCATAACCTTCAGGAGTTGGAGCTTGGTTACGTGTCCGATCATGTCATCTGCCACGAGGAACCACTGGATTGTGAAGACTTCATTCAACCATGGAAAAATCATGTTATGTCATACTGGCATTAAAACGAACAACAAAAATAGCATCTCGGTAGATAAATTGACCTTCGACCACTGTAATGTATAGAACGCAAAGATATTTTTTTAATAGCGACAACTATCCGTATGTAGATTTGAACACCTCATTCGATCAAGAAGGATTTACTTTGGCATATTATATGTATACTCAGTTTCAAGCCTCCTACTACGGACGCGAGTCCAGAAAGATTCCGTGCAACAGCGCCATTACTGGTCTTCGACATCTCCGAACAAAATGAGCGAGTTTAAAATGGTGTGGTGGATTGTTGTATATAAATTATTTCCAAGGAAAATGTACCTGCGAACACTGCTGACCTACTGTTTGATTTTGCACGACATAGTAGTGAGCTACGACTGCTTTTCGGGACTGGTGAACATGGCGAGCAAAGCTTATATAAACAGGGTGATCACTACTTCTCGCCTCAGTCTGTATCACTATGTACTGTTCTCTGCAAGGTTTCCAGAACCAGAGCAGCTACGTGCTCAAGGAGATCGCAGTGACCTACGATGTCGATGGCAAACTGTGCACGTGCTCCATCCGCCCCCCCCCCCCAATTATTCGTGGAAACTCTTGGACGAGAAAAGAAAGACGACAAACGATTGGCTGACCAAGTACCACCACGGACTGGAGTGGGACGAAGGCAAGATTCCATACCATAAGGCGGGAAACGTGCTGCGCGACTTGCTGATGCAGTATCCACAAGGATTGGTTTACGTGGCAGGGCCCGGGCAGAAGAAATGGCTAAGCGACTTGTGCAAAAACGAAGTTTGAAATCATCGATGTGCAGTGCGAGTATGGCTGCCCTTCCCTGCGCAAGCTGGCAAAACTCTACGGCGACAAGCACCGGCACATCTGCGACAGGTCAGAACCTGTCTGGACACGTGCATGGAGAAACTCACAGCTGCTTCACACATGGTGTGCTTCGTCCTTGGACCGTGAATCGACAAGTTACGACTAGAAACGAAGTCATCTGAAATATACGAGAATTTTAGTTTTCGTGTGGTGGCACACCTGTTCATCGTCCTTACCATATAATAGTGTATGTAAATGTATTTTAGTGTTTTATTTCTTCCTTGTATCATTGACTCCATTCTGTCCTACGAACAGTTATACAAATGCCAAGTCTCACTATGGAACCACAAGAATTAATTTTTTCAACTATAAATGTGTTTTGTATCGACTGTGTACTAAATGAATAGTGTATGAAAATGTAATTGTTTTAATTATTTCTTCCTTGTATTATTTCTTTGCAATAAAATTAATTTTATTTTCTTGTAAATTATTTCTTTGTGGTAAAAAAGTAATTAATTTTTATAATTTTTTAAAATTACTTAAATTTTTTTATATCTAAATTAAACAATCATATGTTCTGGGGTCGATCCCCGAAATTCCGAGCAGGTCGATGTAGCAGGTTTTGTTGGCGATGTCCCAGCTTTTGAAATGAATTCTGCAATTAATTACTGATGTTCTGAGAATTACTACTTCATACACATAATCCTATCAATGTATATTGACACACACACACACATACACACACTCACTTTGTGACCACTGAGAGCAAAATTTATTCACCTATAAGGTGAACTGCAGGGACAATACACTGATCCGTCAGGGGGAACTCACCCACATATTGGGACCGGCAGCTAGGACTATAAGGTAAACTAACTCCTCCAGAACCATTTGCAAACCAATTTCAGTGTTACCAATATGAACATTATTCTTTAAATAAGAAAATGAGGTAAAGCAGCATTCCTAGTTAGTTGCCAACATTACTGTAAATGTGCATGCTAGTCTTTATGTTCGAAAATATTCAGAATCAGGCAGAGAATTTTCCAAGGGTTGTATAAAAAAAATGTAGAACTAGTCGTGCACCAGTAGTAAAAACCAATTTCGAGATAGCAACTGAACATTCTTGCATTGACGAGCAGATAAAATAAATGCTTCCAACGTCTGGAAGCCCACGTTCGCTAGGCCAGAGGATGGGACTACATGAAAACGAGAGCTGTGAGTCTAATCAATGAGATAAAATATGACTGCTGTAACAAATCTCCGTGCAGACTATTAATATATGCTTAGATGCCAGAAGGGGTTTTTGTACCATCCAAATATTATTCACCTACATATAAAACCCATCAGAAACTGTCTGTTGCGGAGTGTGTGATTGTATCTTTCAACAGTCATTCTGTTCTTCTAAATAACAGACAGTTGCTACGAAATAACTACTCCAGCATTATTGGGACTGATCCGGCGAAAAAAGAGAACTGAAATAAACGAACACAATAGTCCAACCAAGGTTGCTTCCAACATTTCTGAAGCCCTGCTTAAGATCTGCTTCCAGGATATTTCCCCGCCTCCTGGACCAAAGGGAGACAGCGAACCATTGTCGTGTACATATTTTTATAGAATAACTGTAAGTATTCGATATTATAAATTATTAAGCAAATACAACACTGTTTTAAGATCTGTTTATTTCATGCCAAGAGGTTGGGTCATGATGTAATTCTGAATATAGCCATGAAGTCGTCACCTGGTTCGAAGCACCGCCTCTCCCACACATTGATGGAGTGATACTATGTCGCCTCCTGCTGTCACATACGCTACGCCTCTCCACGCACTGGTAGCGCGCTAGGGCACCAATCTGGAGTGTTATCGAAGCATGTTACGCCTTGTCGCCCCCCTCGCTCATGACGTCACTGCTGAAGCATGCCTGAGTTCTCGTGGCTTGACGATGGCTGACTTGAAAATTTTATTCCCTCGCACCTGTAACCGAGCGAGGTAGCGCAGTGGTGACTTACTGGAATCGCATTCGGAGGACCCGGGTTCGATTCCCGGTCTGGGCATCCTGGTTTCGGCTTTCCATGGTTTCCCGAAATCACTCCAGGCGAGTGCTGGGATGGTTTGTCACTACAGGCGATGAGCTGATTCCTTCCAAGTTCCTGCGCCTCTGAACAACTTGCACCTTCTCTAATGATCTCGCTGTCGACGAGACGTTAAGCCCACTTACCTACCCCGCGCCTCTACGTAATAATTTCTTTAAAAATACTTTTTTCAGGAAAAATTAAATTAGTTAGATAATAATTGAGAAAGACTTTTTCCAGTGTAACCTAACTGATTATTTACTAAAAATTCGCTAGAATAAAAGTCTCAATAATTGCATAGTGTATGAAACAGGCTGTTAGACACATTTCGACAAGATTTAGGGACCCCAGTTCGAATACCGACCTGTACATTGGATCGTTTTTCAAACGAACTTTTGTACGTGGTTTTCAGACTAATTATTTTCTTATACGCACCAACTATAAATATTTAAGCGATATCTATCGGTTAGGAGTAGCACAGGGCCTCCAGTTCGAAGCCCGAAACCATAGAAATATTAAATACTTTATCGGACTTAGAAAAAATACTGTAATTTTTCGCAGTATTAATGTGTGTCTGATATGATGATTTAAGCAGTCACCAAAAGCTAGGCATGTCGTGGGACTGTGTGATCGAGACCCTGAAACTATTAAAAAAATAATTTTTTTTCTGTTGTACTTACAATTTCTCTATTTTGTTCAGTGTTTCATACGCCTTTTCATAATATTGAAAAAATATACATAATTAATATTTTTAAAATGAAATATATGTATGTATATACACAGTCTTATAAGATTAAGGTCAGTGTGTGTAACATAGCTTCTACAAGCAAATAAAATATTTAAAAAATATACAAGTTGAATCTAAATAATGAATACAAAATTTCTGAAATGTTATCCCCTTACCATGGTTAAGGTATATCTGTATAGGTATACCATGGTTAAGGTATATAAGGTATTTCAGTACCATTCGATGCTGGAGGTATATTAACTTGAAGGATTCGTAAGAGCAGCTATAAGTACGGATGGCTAGCATAATTAACTGGTTTGTTGTTTGATTGAGTTTTTTTATATTAACACACGCAATTTATTTGAAAATTAATATATTATTATTTTGCTAAGTCCTGCATGATGGTTAGGATACGTAAAATACTTCCTGCATGCTGACCCAAAGTTTAATTCAGCTGTAGGCTTGAACTTGTTCGTGAAGCTTGCTGACTCATTCTCTTTATTTACCAGACGACGAGCAGTTGCAGACCTGCTAACACAGATATTCGCACGGACGTGGTCATCCGACACCATCCAGGTGTGAAAACGACTTGTAAGCACGTACAGACTCCAGTTACCGTGCAGTTACAGACCTGCTCTTGACATTTACAAGGTCAACTGGGCCTCGGTTGAAAATGATGGGGTCGTGGTAAGTTTAAATCTAACAGTGGTTTGTTCAAAATGTCTGGGCTGTGGTCTACCATAACTGCTAGTTTGAGGTATGAGTAAATTTAGCCTAGTGTTGGTTAGCAGGGCAGATATTCTGCAAAAGAATGTGGTGATCTATCTATTGAATATATGTATATGTGAATAAAATTTTTATGTAAATTCATAATAATATGTGTATCTGCTTCTCTGTAACATATATTAATTCAATTTAAATCAACATTTATGCGAGTGCATGCCATATGAGGACTGTAGTATTCGTTCTAAAATACTACTTACTAATCATCATTACCCTGCCAGTGAATAAGTTCTTATTACTGTGAAAATATATTTCGCTCAGCTTGAACTCATAAAGCAGCCTACTGTCAGACCGGCCACTCACAAGACTGATTATTTGACACCTAGACACAAAAATTACCTCAAAATGACCACAACGTTACCCCTAAATGATCCCTAATGACCCCAACATGACCCCTAATGAACCCTAAATGTCCCCTAAGTGCAGTGCCTGCAGTGTTAAGTGCGAGGCATGTAGTGTATGCAGTGCTAAATGCGGTGCCTTGGATATGTTAGGTTAGGTTAGCATGTCTTTTAAAAGTCCTGACATGGGGTAGAATGGGCATGACTTAGTTAAAAATATTCCGTGTTCTACACAATATGAAAATACCTTCTAAGTTCTTACATACATGATTTAATGTGCTGGGTGTTAGGTTAAGTAGATGTCGAGAGAAATAAAATATATTCAAAGTCCTGACATGGGGTTGAACACATACAAGTATGAAATGGTTGTACAGTTAGTTTGCTTGTATGGTTGGTTGGTATGACCTGATCACATGTTCGGTTATTTTGGCAGTATGAAAAAAAAAGATAGCTTAGATTGTGTGGGGAGAATGGTTAAATGCATGTTTATTTATTATGAGAGGGGCAGAATGATTAGCTGGTATGGTTGGTTAGTATGAGCGGGATGATGTGATAGGAATTAAGATTTGTATATACACTTACAGTATTGGTATGTAAATGAAATACGTAAAAATTATATAGTTAAAAAATAAAAATGTAATGTCTTAAACGAGAGGCAAGATATATACTACTAATAAACTCTCGTCACACTGCATGTCGCGATAGCCGAGTGGTCTAAGGAGTAAGTCTGGCGACCCAAGTTCCGGCAGATCGATCACGCACTAATCTAGATGGAATTTTGAGTTCTAAAAAAACAGTGCCCCTAACGGCTAATTCCAGAACCATTATTGTAGTGGAGCGCATGCAACAGATGCGAGATCGACTAATCGAACGAGAGCGACACCACCACTCCTAGTGGCTAAAGCAGAACCAATATGGCGATGCCCCTAGTGGCCAAAGCCAGAACTAAGGGTGGTAAACAAATGACAAACAGAAACCAAGATGGTGGCCTCCATGGAAATGTTAACAATGATGGCGGCCTCCAGTAAGAGCCGATGTAAACAAATGATGAACGAAGGGGAGAGAAAGAGATAACAAGAGGAAAGGAGAAGAAAGAGTAACAAAAAAACACGACAGAATTCAAAAGAAAAAATGGGAGCACTCGTTGAAAATCCTCGGAATGCATGATCATGAAAAAATGACTTACTGGTTACCAAGATGTCGGCATACTGGCTACAAAGATAGCGGTGTACTGGCTAACAATATGACGGAATCCACGATACTCTTGTGTGTGTTTTTGTAACACACAGACGTGGCGCGCGGCCAGTTCGTATTGCACACCCTCCAGTGTTAAACTTTTATTTAACTGTCCTTGTTACGTGTATATATCATTTGGATTTTAATTAAAATTTATATCTTTATTTTATCATTTGTCTAGTTTGACCACGTTATAATTGTTTTTTTTTTTTTTAATATATATTAGTGTAGCTCCTGGCGGACATACGCGAATTCGAAATTTATTTAGAACTGACCGTGGTAACGAAACATATGATAATGCGATGAACCGAATGGATTTGTACAGAACTATTGTGTGGCTATAAAAACCGAAGTTTAAAGCAATATTTTCAAAACTTAGGTAACGAATCAGGCCATGGAATTACGGTGGTAAAATTTTTTTACTAAAGGTTGACATGTAAGGTTCGTCAGGTCAAAATATTACAATTACGCGTGCTGAGATACATGATCATTACATAGACTATATGTACAGAAATATAGTTTTGTCGAGAGTAATTTTTAACCGGTTAAAATTTGTCAATATCGTGTTAAAATATATTCCACTAGATATTTTTATATTTAGTTTAGGACTTTAGAAACGCATGAACTTGGCGGTGTCTAAGTAGCCTTCACTAACACAAACTGAAAAGATCACAAGATTTCTGAGTGAAGATTTTCACATTATTTTGGGTTTCTAACCTGGACATTCAACAAAACTTAGATAGGCCTTTTCGGTAATTCTAAGACAGAGCAAGAGTATTTTTAATATATTGTTACAATTTCTCTCTAGTAATTATGTGGGATAAGCAAAGTTCGTTAAGGGATGAAGATCGTATTAAAATAAAATAATTAATCATAATTTTATTTACATTAACTACAAACAAAAAAAACTCGGCTCAACATCTCACAATTAATTGATATTCCTTACTGTTTAATATTAATGAATTCAATGAATACAATTTATTATTCACCTCAAATAAATCAACGAAATTATATAATGAATGTAATAAGGCTTTTTAACGTCCCCCAGTTTCACGTTTGAAGGCGTTGCAGGGGGCGGCTTTCATACTATCTTACAATCTAACTTTAATTAACACCCATGCCTTACCCAGGATTCGAACCCAGAGCCTCCCGCACCCCAGATCGGAGGCGCACGAACCGACTGCGCCACGGGAGGTCGGCTAAAGAGCTAAGAATCTGTCTCAATAGACAATGCATCAACATATTCAATAATTTTATAAATTAATTGTCCATACTTGACTGTTCCAATATTCACAATAAAAGCCGTATAACGTGTCCACTCAGTCCCACCTCATTTTAATCCATGTCTCACCAGTCCGCAATGTTCTAGACTTCTCCGAGCACCCTCGCGCACAATAGGCTTCGCTCGCCGGGTTTCACACCCTCTCGTCCATTCACACCAAGAACACGTCGTCCGCAGTCGTACCGCACTTCACTTCGCGTCTGCATTCAATTAGATTGCCTTCGCCAAAGACTGCTGGCCGCTGGATTGTGGCAGTATATGCAGTGTCGTAGGCCGTCACCCAGAATTTTCTCTAACTTGCTCACTGCGCCGAGCGACCTAATAATTCCCAGAATATTCGTGCGACTCCTGTCATCTTATTCAGCGGGAGAAGGAGGAGATGTGTTGCAATCAAGTCTCGCCGCTGTCAGTTATTCACGGGCTTCCCAGAAATGGGGAAACAGGAAGCGAGTGCGTCGTTCCAGGAAGAGGGAAGGGTCGAGGTAGGTCACCCCCACGGCACCAGCTGCAGCACGGAACACTGCCTCCTCCTTAAGTCTGTTCGTCCCAAACAGACTCTCCAACATTAGGACCTTCGTACAACGTCAGTCGGTCGATGTGGACGACCTTAGGCTTCGCCCGAAAGTCCTGTCGTCAAATCCGGTAGACCACATAATTTATCTGCTTCAAGGTCCTGTATGAGCCTTCCCAAGATGTGTGTAGCTTCGGGCGGTAACCCTTCTTCCTTTGAGGGTTGTAAACCACACCAGCTGTCCTTGAAAACTCTCCTCAAAATCAGTTGGTTTCACTATCAGTATTTATTTAGTTTCTATGTCTAACACTGCTCAAGCGTTCGCATTTCTGTAACACCACATGTAAGTGGATTAAGATAAACCTTTTTGCCTCCATTGTCGGCGGAATAACTTCAACTGGAAACAGAAGGAGAATATTTAAATACGCAAATTTAATTATATTTGTAGTTTGAACAGCAAGTATAATTTGCTTTCAGAGACTTTACCGGCAGTTCGGTTTTACTGTACAGCGTAATATTAGTACTAGAAAACATTTGTTTCTGGTAGCGAATTATGTCAAATAATATAAATTTAGGAGCTTGTGAAATACATCATCTCGCAGACAATTTAAATGTAGATTAAGTTATTAAGTAATTGTTGTTATTTGATTGGAAAAAATTATATTTACGAGCCAAAAGTGTAATTTTACAATGTCATAATTTACTTGACTGCACGGTATTGCTTTGTTTTTTAAGTACTTACGTTGTTATATCCTAATACATAGATACCTTGTAATAACAATGAGGAAGTAGAAAATCTTTTTTCACACTAAAGTGAACATTTAATCAGACATTAGATGTAACTTAAATTTTTCTCACGTACGCGAGCAGATTTTATAACCATTCAGATACGGGTGTAGAAGTGTTGGAGATTGGGGTGTTGTAAACCCCTCTGTTTTCTATTGTATTATCAACTGTTAGGCTGGTACGAAAATTATTATTCATAATCTTTTTTTTAACTGTCATAAAAATTTACAATTGGTTGTTTAATATACTGAAGTATATTATACTGCGATGTAATTTTCTTCTATAATATATTCTGATTGTTCTCCCTCCCTTCACTTAAGTCAGTGGACCCCCTCCCCATCCTTGAGAAATTTCTGGCTACGCCACTGCATTCAGAGTAATATCCAAGTAATGAGTTAAAGAGAGGTTTGAAAGTGCTATGTCCTGTCGAAATTACTGTGGTTTTAAATGCTTTCAATACAATGGTGTGCGCGCATCTTTCTCTCTGTGCGTATATATAAGTCTAGCCGTATTTGGGTTAGTTATAGCATTGAGTTGGATATAGTTATTTTGACATCGTATCACTCATCACCGTGGCCGAGATAATAAAGACGCTGCTTCTGGACAGTGAGGTTACTGGCTACGGGAGAACAACGGGTGTACAGTATCGTGTGTTGAGTGTAAACGGATTCAGAACTGCAAACTTCCTTGATTCCCCTGCTGTCGTAAAGCGTGCGGACACAATGAGACGTGTTTTTCTTTGTGAGGAAATAAACGTCGAGTTAACCAAATCAAACAAACCTGTGGTTGTTCCAACAATTACTACACTCAAGGACGGACAGTCCATAAGCTGGGTGAAGCGGCAGTGGCATCTTGAAAAGGGGCGTGTGGGTAAAGCTTGTTCAGGGTAAAGTGAGCACTTTTGAAAGTCCACCTAAGTTTATTATTTTAGCCCATTCCGTGAACCTATCAAAATAAACACTGCCATGTTCCTTTCAGCTGGCGTTTACAACAGCTGGCTCATACCCCAATTGCATATTCAGTAAACAAACAGCAAAATGTAATAAATATTTTAATTAGCACTAAAAAGACACACACGTTAATTTCAACAAAAAAATATTGGTTTGTTAATACTGAACGATGTTCACGATATATTTTCTGATTAGACGCAATTTTATTCCTTTAATTATGGTCAACACTTCCGACGATTTAAGAAAATATGTTTGACTTATGTCGTCAACAAAATAGCAGAAGATTTAAAAATTCTACTTCCCATTATAAAAACAACGCCAATGCGTTTCGAAGGTTCACCTTTAAAAATTTTTACAGCTGAAGCTTTCAGATAATACAGTTTTTTCACTCGTTCATACAGAAGACAACGCGTCTTAAACAATCGTTAATTATATAATAATTTTGTTTAACAGCATGTACGAGTAGAATTATAGTGCGTAAATACATTACAAATCAATATTTCTATACAAGACTACATACGCACAAGCAAATGGCAGGCTTTGCTTTAACATTACGAGTACCGCAGCGAAAATAATTATTGCCGTGGAACTAAATGGCGGAATGTATTAGATCCAAATTTTTACAGCACACTTCCACAGTAATATTTGTCACTCGAAGCAAGTTTCGTGCAAATTCGTCCAGCCGCGCAATTTTTAAAGCACATAGCACTTAAGTTTGCCTACAGCTCTGCTTACGAAAAAAAAAGGCACTTTTCGTTTATAAAATTGAAATGTACACACGGATATGAATATAACTTCACCACAATATTAAAACACAATACTTTTCCTCGCGGATGAAAATGCATCTAATGAAAGCAATTTCATTAGATTTCATCTAGTCATTTAATGCAGAATCTAATTTTGCCCCAAAAATACTTACCTTTAAGAATAGTCGTGAAAATTTAGTAGTTACTATCTGATACATAGGCTCATACATATTAAACCGTTCAGACAGACGTTATAACACTATTTTAACGTGTTACTAACACTCAAGGAATATTTAACGTGCAATATAAAACATATTTATGCCGTTATCATTTCCAAACGAAAGACAACTTGCCGAGGTATTAACTCTTCGATCGTAAATTGGGAATCGCATAAATACTAAATAACAGGCACGCATTTATTTAAGCCCTCATAATTTCAATACATTACACAGTTATAACAAAACACACTCATCCGAAGTTTCATCAAGTTTATTCGAGGTTTGAAATTTATACCGACTTCAATTGCATATAGCAGCCATTTTTCTAGGTTGAAATATTACTCGAGATTGCAAACATTTCTGGGGTAATAAACTATGACACAATACAGCGGAAATCAATATCAAACAATGCCAATTAACTAAGAACATGCATAAAAATATTTAGTTTATTACTTTACGAATAATTTATTTCAGAAGACACAAACAAATGTTTTAAATCACGTTGGTAGTGCACCGCTGTTTAGTTAACACACGAGTGTTGACCGGGGGAAAAAAATACACCAAAACAAAACAATGAACCAGCTAACTAGAATGCTGCGTGGGCCTGGTCATTATTTGGAAGAGTTAGAGACACATGTGTTAAAATCAAGCCACATTTAATTCTTATTTGCCTACGGCAAACAGAATCTGAACTGCAGGCGACAACAAAAGTTTAATTTTGCTTCTAGTAAGATGTTAAAACATGGAACTGCTCCTGGCAGTTCGCTGCCAAATGACTCTGAGCATCGTGGTCATTGCTTACTGTTCAGTTTGAGTATCTACTTTAGAAGAGGCGGTGGGAAGCGCAAAATAAGACGGAATGAAAGAGTTATCTAAAATATGAGACAAGCGGCAATATTGATTGATTCTCAGTAATAATACTTTGATCAATTATTCAAAAGTCATCTCATCTTAAAATCCCATGCTTAGCTCCCGTTCATGTACTGACAATTGAATTAGCTTCCACTAAACCGATCCTCTCACAGATGAAGCGTTTACGTCAACTTCTTAAGGATTCTCGCCTAGCGTGACTACAGCTACCTGCGCCTAATTCAGATACTCTCTTACCATTGTTCGTCGACGCGGGCAGCCACAGCAGTCGGGAGTCGATCGGCCGGTCCTCGTCCCGTTGTGGAGTTGTCGTGATGACCTTCTGCTGGCGTCGACCCTGGACGCCTCGAAGCAGCTCGTGAACGACGATCTCGGTCGTCTGGACAGGTGGTCAGTCTCGGGGGGTGGGGAGGGTGGGGGGTGGTCCGCTATCCCTGGCTTGAATTCTTCTTGCCACCCCGTTGTCATAACAAGTATGCCCCCCCCCCCCCAACGCAGCGTGGAACCTTGCAGCGCCAGGGATCTCCTCCAGATTGGCTCACCTAGCTTCACGGCTGAGCCCACAACATTGCGTTAAAATATTTTCCCCTCAACATTACACATAGCCCATGTGTAATGTTGAAGGGAATCTGTTATGTAACATTACTTTGTTGTATGTCTACCTACTTGAGCTCCATACAAACTGTTGCAGTCGCACAGTAAGGGTGAGTGGGTGGTGGTTCATCATCATTCTCGCTGCACTACTTTTGTGAGTCATTCACCGCCACTTATTCCACGTTTGCGAAATAATATATGCAATTCTCCCTATGAAAACAAATAACATGATTTGGTATATCTAGTTTAGTTTCATTCAACAACATTTCTTTCACAGTGTTAATTCTTACTAATTACAAAGTTTGGAACAGCACAGCAAATTATTTTTAGCTACCTACGAATTTCTATCGTTGCAGTACAACTGAGTGTCACGTTTTCGCACGATTAATAAATGCTGAATATATGTTAAGATCTTAATATAATTTAAAATCCAAAGAGTTCAAATATACAAATTTTCCGAAAAAGGGAATTTTCCATTTGCATTGGCTGTTTACAATCCGAATTTACAACAAGACAATCACTTTGAGACAATGCGATTATTTGGATGATTTTTCAGAAGTAAGAGTAAACGTTCGAAAGAAAATTTTCTGTATGTGGAACCGCAAGAGAAAATATCAAAATCTAATATGCTAAGAAAAGAAATAGGAGAACGTGATGTGCAGTAAAAAGCAAAATTTTATAGCACCCGACCATAGAAAATCAGTTTAATTTTTACATGCTTATATATAACCATACATTTTAAGCACGTTTTTCCTCACTGAGTTGTCTTACTATTTTATTTTTGACTCTACAGTTATTTCAATTACAAATACATATTTTCAAATTCATAGACAAATGTAGCTATGTTGTTCTCATAGCACATAAGCGCATCACCGACAATTGTTTTCTCTGGAGTGTTACGCCAAATCATTACAGTATACAGTTATCTGGTCAACGAGTTAAGATACTGACCAGACACGAAAATAATGTTATTTTACTTTATGATGTTGATAAATAACGATAAATACCCTCATTTCAGCTTAGATAAATGAAACACAATCACATATTCTTATTTTCAAAATGTAACCTACGTGAAAAAAAAAAAAAACGAGTTTAGAGTAGGCAAGCATTCGAATAGTACGATTCTCTCCCAGTGTAACAACATATACTATGTTTGGTTTTACTTTATTGTGTTTCGATAGCCGAAATTTCACGGACACTTTCAACAAATGCCGTCAAACTTCTCAAATTAAGTGCGGGAGAACTTTTCCTATTTTATATTTTTTTATTATTTTAACAGTTTTCATTTATATAAAGACCAAAGTTGAAGATAAATCATATACCTAGTAGCCTATATATCTAATACTTTGAGATTTTATCAGAATGGGAATAGAACATCATCTAAAAGAGTAACGTGTCAGACGTTATGTAGCTGACATGAGTGCAGTTTTTATAGATAAGCTTGGAAAAGTAATAAGTAATTATAAAAATTTTCTCAATTATATATGCGATAACACTGGTAAGAAAATGAGAGAAATTCAGTTGTCGCTACATTGTTGTATTTTTTTTTTAAATTTAGAGTGCACTATCAAAAACAGTTTTATAGTGTTCTGCAGAGGATTTATAATATTTTGCACACAACTCGAACGAAAATACTCGATAATGTTTACCCTCATACTCTTCATAAAATCTGAAGATAAAAGAAAATGATTTATCAAATTGTTGCCTTTGAAATTATACCTACTCTAAATTTTCCGTTTCAAAATCAAATTCATACGGGAAGGGACCACAAAAGTGAATTGATTTTGCTATTGTTGCATTTATGAGGAAGGCAATGGGTAGGCATGCAAACAATATACATTCCTTTATTCATGGCATAATTACGAAGATGAACATTTTCTTCTTTTGAGTATACTTTAATGACGGAATATAAGTTTGTGCTAAATAATACGCTGAAGATAAAATAACGATAATTTTTAACACACTGGGCCACTTGAGGAATTATATACATGAGCATACTTCTATATAAATGTTTTAATTTTTTTTTTTAATAAATGCTCTATTATTAACTCTGCTCACCACTTAATGCTCGAGAAAGGCGGACCTCTAGGTTAACAAATGAAATAATTAAAAAATAGCTTTACTGTCCTTAACTCTAGTAGTATAAAATAGCCGATTCTGGTCCACCCGGCTGCAGGCTGTGCACCCGGCGGACCCTAATTAGCATAGTTTGTCTTTGAGCTGCAGACCCCAGGAGCGATAATTTTCCTTTTCTCCCTTTTTCCCGTCCAAAATGACCGATTTACGGTACAAAACGTCACTTTCTCCCTTTTTCCCCTAAAAATTTCCCGAATTTCCCTCCCGCTACCGGCGGCCATATTGGCAGCCAGTGCCGACCGCCATTTTCCCCCTAATTAGCCCAATCCTGTGGGTAATCCCTCAGGTTGGCAAATGACTCATGAGGTATGTGAGATCTCAATCCTTCCTGCATGTGGCGGCCATATTGGAAGCCAGTACCAGAAAGTGCTTTTGCTCAATTTCGTGCATTGTGTCTGAGGTTTTCTCAATGCGGCTGAAACGGTTGTAGCTTCTCCAAATTCGGAGCTTCTCATTCCCGGTGGCCATCTTGGTCTCGACGACCTATGTCTACCCACGACAATAGTCGTCTAGCTGAGGATATCAACCATTTTGGCGACCAGCACCTCGCTAGCGGCAGATGTGGGCATCAAGTTCGTTAAGGGGAAGCAAGGTGCACCACTACCAAAACACCAACACGAAGAGAGTAACTGACATTTTATACAAAAGTGGTCATAATAAATAACAATGTTCGTAATTACTGCTAGTCCCCGACCTGCACTCGTGTACCAAGCCCATCACACACACAAACACACACACAATTAGAGAGAGATAGTCACATGCATTGTTCTGTGTGATTTCTCCCATCGTCCGTTAGAGTGAACGAAAGGAAATAAACCTACCAACCTGTGTGTATTTCACAAGCAGACCATACACTGTATGCCATTCGACAAAGAAAAAAGTCATGTAACTCCATCTCTAATACAAATTGTCAGGTTGTCCGAGCGGTCTGATGTAAAAACTGGTTCGAGTAAAAGAAAGTGTGGGTTCAAATCGCCGCACCTGACATATATTTTTCTGTATCCTAGTTGACTAAATATTCTATCATAGGTTCAATCTCCATTGAGAATGCATGCTGCCATGGCTGCATACATTCGTCGGTACACTGTACATGAAGAGACTTGCATGATGTCATACTCTGGCTCCGACCTGCACTCATTTACTGACCCTTTGCAATTACAGATAGTGATTCTCTCCGACCTGCACTCATGTACCAACCAAACCTTTACAATTACAGACAGACATATTTTGACCGAACCTTCAATGCATGGCTTAAGCCGTTGAAATTACAAGCAGTCGACCCAAACCATTAACGTATGCACTTAAGACAGTTTTAGTCCAGCATTACATATTCAGCCATTCCACTATGATGACCTCGATGTTGTGTTTACCCATAGAGATACGTCTTGAACCCAGGTCTCTATAGAGAGCTGCTTGCTCTCTCTAGTTGCTTGCTAAAGTGTAAGAATGAAAAAAAAATACATGTAATGCAATTAAAAGCAATGTATGCATGTTCATTCGAAATACTTTGGAACACTTGTCCTTCCTCATATAGTCTACTATCTTCTAATTCCTGTAATTCCTGCTGAAAATATTATTAAATACTTTAACTTTTAAGAGGCGGTAAGGGGTGTCATGGGGGAACTCACAACTGTAGTTAAATAAGGAAGACCATTTATAAAAATATATAATTTACTATAATATCTTTACCTGTAATACAAGATACATTAACTTATACAACAATACATTTACATTAATATAACAAGAACTGAATACAATCCAAACAGTACGCAGATAGTTCCTAGCCTTTCCGTAATTATGATTTATTGGGAGTTGTGGACGATGGCTCGATACAAGTTATGAAGCCCTACTGCAAACACGATTGTGCTCACCCAAAGTGTAGAGAAGATAGGCCTCAGAGCTCCTCTGGGCCTGTGGTTGTCTGCTGCCTTCTGCTTCAGCCTCAATCAATCTCAACTATACTTCGCAGAGACCTGGTGCTTTCTCTGGGGGGGGGGGGGGCCGCAGCCATTGAGGGATGCTTTTATAGCCGGCCTAAGTAGTTCATGTTTTACAAACAATTGTGGCCAGCCACCAGCTATATCCCATGCGACCTTAAGTGGTGTAGCTATGCCGCGTGTGTATATAGACAGTGAGAAAATGTTTGACATCATTGCAGAGGACACTAAGAATTTTACATTTAAAAACTGGATCAATGCGAGTTTGGGCGAGGGTGGAGGTATGCCTTCGACGAATTACTTCATCATTTACCTGGTAGAGGGTGGTTATTTTGATGGTCAAATAAATAGGAAAAATGTCCTCTTTTTCAACCACCGTGGCAATTCGATCTCTATCATTAGGGTTGTCTGCGAACAGGAAATGGTTTTTAACCACCTCCCAGTGTTGTCTAATATATTTTGTTACAGAAACACTAATTTCGGATGCTTTGTCAGGGTTCTGAAAAATGGCTTCGGCAAAGGCCTTGAAAAGTGAGATGCATTTCATCATGTCGCATTTGATTTTGTATTGAGGGTTGTGGACTGCGACAGTTTGAGTCGTGACCTCTGGGACTGTGGGGATGCAACTGAACGCATCGGGAAGAGAGTTTAACTTACCCTGAACTATATGTGTCACAAAGTCAAATTCACTTAGTGTGATAGCCATTTTTTGAATTCGTGCATAATGTTCGGCCATGGAACGCAGATACCGCAAGCTGACACTGTCAGTTTTGATAGTGAATTTGCACCCATGCAAATATTTGCGAATATATGTGCACAGGTATTTAAAAGCAGCAAACTCTCACTCTGTGGTAGACCAACATGCTTCCTGTAAAGATACTTTTTTTTTGTCGCAAACGCAACAATATATCACTGTTTGTTATGTGGTTCATGTTGGCTGCAGCAGTGTTACTGGCATCGTATATTAAAATAATATCATGGTTTTTGTTGAAATTTTGCAATATGGCCGCTTGTAAAATGGCTCATTTAAAATTAACAAAGGATATATGGTGGTCTGTTTGCCATGTAAAGGGAGTATTATGTTTGGTGAGGTCTATCAAAGGCTGCACAATGGAGGCATAGTTTAAAATGTAACATCTGAGGTATGAGGTTATGCCCAGAAAGGTACAAAGTCGTTTAAGGTTGACAAAAAAAGGGGGGGACATTTTTCCTATCGCCACGACCTTATCGGGGTCTGTGGACATACCTTGAGGAGTAATGATGTGATCTGAGTCTTTAACTGTATGTTGGACAAATGAGCACTTTTTGTGTTGACTTTGACATTAAAATGGCGTAATCTTTCAAAGACTTTGTTAATGTTAGCTACATGTTCCTCAAAGGTTTTATTAACATATCGTCAATATAGGCGATCGCTGCTGTCCATCTCAAGGGGCCTAAACGTGTATTCATGAAAATCTGGAAATATTGAGGGGAGGTGGTTCATCCCATTCGCATTATTTTGTACTCGGTTAAATACACCCCATCAATACTAAAGGCCAATTTATGACGATCCCGAGGTCGAACGGATGCTATAAAAGCTAAAAAATAAATCAAGACTTGTTATATAAGGGGAATGTTGTAAAGCGTTTAAAATGTCCTCGGTCCTCGGGAGTGGATATTGCTGAGGTGTTGATTCAAGTTCCTGCAATCAGTCAAAAATCTAAGACCGCCATTTTTCTTTGAAATCACAAGACTAGGGGCGGAATATGGGGAGCAGTCTCTGGAATTATGTCCGCATGGACCACATCTTAAATTTGATATAAAAATTCATCACGCACCTTGGGGTAGATCCTATAAGGTCCTGTAGTTATGGGCTTGTCAGTGTTTAAATCTAATTTAATCTCAAAACCTTTTACCTCTGTGAGCTATAGGATAGAATGTGCAAAGGGGCTTGTTATTTTAAACAGTACTAGCCACACAGCTACATGAAAAGCCTGTATCCAATAATGCATGATATTGCTTACCCTTAACTGTAACAAGGACACGCGGCGTCGCTGAACTGCATTCGTTTTGTTGACAATGAGAAGGAGGTGTAGCATGCGCTTGATTCCGTGTGCCAGATAGAGGCACGGCTCCGCTCAGTTTGTTTTTCAACAAACACTCATCATCACAGGCCTCAGCGCTCTTGTTTTGAAAACATTCTGCACAAGCTACTTGTGAAACCTGTGAGGGTGGCGATATGAATACGGTGCACAGTGTCAGCTTGAACATATTTTTAAAATTGCGAAAGCGGTTACCAATGTCCGTGGAAAACTCAAAGTTTTGCCGAGAGAAAAGGGGGCAATGGCGACTCTTATGGCCGACATAAAAGCATAAAGCACAGATGTCGCTGGCAAGAATGCGCGGGCCATGAACCATATGCTGCTCAGCGGAGAATCGCTGTGATGTGGTTACGCTGCACTCCCGTGCATCGGGCTGTGGAAGTGTGGCAACCGCGGCTAAAATTGCGTTCGGGGGGGGGGGGGGGGGTTGCACTGTGCTTGTGAATGTCGCTGCGGGCAGGCTTCTGACGCGCTGTTTGATGTGTTGACACATTGTGTGACCGCGATACAGACGGTGGCGTGGGTGATTGTTTACTTATCGTTTGCCGAACGTGAATTTTACTCAATCTGGCAGAAAAATGTGGCTCACGGGGTTTCGCAAACTGGATCTGAGAACTGCGTTCTTGCAGTGTGCTACTGTCAACAACATGGCGTGGTGAAGTGATAGGCGACAAAACAGAGCGTGACTGAAAGTATACCCTTGTGGAATTAAGCCTTGCAATTTCCGCATATAATCTGCTGGGCACCGCTTTGCTAAAAATTACATTACTCGCAGCCCGAACCCGGGTGCTTTCGTCATCGGGGGTGGCGTGTCTCAACCCCTCGTTGGGATGTTTCTTGACTGATAGTGGGGCGATTGCACTCCATTGTACGCACGTGACTGTGGTTCGGGAGCAGGTACATTGTTTCAGTGTGGTGTGTTGGCGGTATTTTGGGAAAAATGAGCAGTGTTGGTGCGGTGCTGGGAAAATTATTTGGGTGGTTGATGCTGTCGCGATAATTACCGAAGTTGTGTCGCAACTGACGAAATTCACGATATCCCGTGTTGTGGGGAATATTGGGTTGGGGATTGGGAGAGGGTGGGTAGTTGTGATACTGTGTACGCCTAGGGTAGTAGGAATTGTACCCTGCACGAGTTTTTGGAGCACTATGGCGTGGTTGATACAGACGCTGAGTGTACTGACGTGGGATTTGTGGGTTATTTTGGTGGAGCGAAAGTTGCGCGATTTCCTGTTTAAGTTTAGTACTTTCCGCCTTAAGTTGCTCAGAATCCCTGTGTGCGGGATCTGAGTTACACTCTGTTTATATTTTAAAATCCCAATCTCGATTCTGCGAATGTTTTCTAGCATTTGTTTTAAAGTTTTAAAGAGACACTACTGGTGTATCGATGCCTCTAATCGCATTTATTAATTAAACCTTTCTAATCACCTCTGTAAATGCTGTAGTTTAATAATTCGTACGTTAGAGATGTACATCTTGCTCATATCATATGAATAATACTATGGAGAGTGAGTGTTTGAATGGGGAGTTTTTGATTTTATTGGTATGCCTGATTCTTTATAATCCTAACGAAAGTCTTTTATGAAGCATTGGCATTTAATAACATTGGATATGTTATGAATTGGTTTGATGAAGGTTCTGGCCTTGCTGCGTCCTAAACCAAGGGCGTGGCAAGGCAGGATTTGCATAAGACATAGAAAAACCATCAGAACACAACAAATGGTAAAATCCATGTAAAAACCATATTTTTTGTACAGTGTAAGGGTACATGATAGTTATAAACGATTTGTAATAGAAACAAAGAAATGTTGAAATACTCTTTACTTTGGCTATAGTGTTTTGTTCAATTATTTCATATTTTTCACAGGTAAAAAAAAATTCCATTTGTTATTGTTCTTATATTACATTCTGAAAAGTGAACGTTATTTCCCTCTCGCATATATAACGAATTTACTAAAACATTTTCATAAAAAGACAGCTTGCCAAAATATAGAACAAAATGCAATGAGATACTTCAGGTACCAAATACATTCGCTGTTATTCAGCAGATTTTCCATACAGGTTATGTTTATGATCTTGACCAGCCCTTTTAATGAGTAAACAACTAAAGGCCTTCACAAAATATATTGGTCAAGTGACCCAAAATACTATCATTACAAAATGGTGTTTTTTTTTTTCTGTTGCAGCTACTTTTACTCTGGATATTCCTTAATAATGTTTAGTTCCTACACCAGGAACAACTAACCATTTTGGTAACACATTCCTGGTAATCCCTGACTAAACCTGGTAACCTCACTGTTTCCTGCATATCTACTCGCGATCCCAAGTGAATGGGAGCAATTGCTCAGCAATGCCAGCCTTAACTCCCGCTAGTAAATGTGAATTTTGCAAAAGCCCTAAACTTCGTAAAGTTTCCTCTTAAAAACATTCACCTGTCATAAATACACAGAGTCTCGCATATCGCCTATTGGATTACAAAAGGCTAAGACCATAATTATTGCCTTTGGTTACGAATGGTCTCGGTTACAAGTGGTCACAAGCGGTTTCGGTTACAAATGGTTACAAGTGGTTACAACCACCTAACTTCTTGATTACGACATGGTTAACATTCTCCTTATAAGTTTACAAAACCCCTGGTTACAGAAGTTAACATTATCGAAGTTTTGGCTAAAAAGCCATTTCGCAAAACTTAGAAAAATGCTTTAAAAATTCCGGCCAACATGGTCCTCGCCTAACGCCCAAGTGACGTAAGGGACATGTTCGCTTGATGAGCCTACATACGTGTGTCAAATACGACTGCTACTTATCTCTGGTAGAAGCTTGCCGCCTCGAGGGCGCTTAACTGACCCCGACGGAAGCGTGCACCGGCATTAAATACACAGGTCCGCCCTCATGCACTACCAATCAAATTATTTTCCCCTAAAGAGCCCCGAATTTCCAAGAAACCGCTGAGCTTTCAATTACTCCTAGGAGAGATCGAGATGATCACACCCAATGGCGATTGATGTCGCCAAATATGGTGAACCGACGCAGCGGACACCTTTTTCCATTATGGGGGTCTAACTAATTGAAATATCAAACACCAATAATATTACTGTACGTCATCAAACTTCCGGCCTCTTGACCAAGTTGCCGGAAACGGCCGTAACCAGACGTCACTGTTTGGGGCGGCGCACGCACCATGGCAGGCAGTTCTCAGCGCTGGCCGTGGACGGTGCTGCGCTCCGGTGACGAATCGCAGAAACGACAGTCCGCTACACACTTCTCTGCCTGGTCTGGTTGCTTCCGCATGTGAAAATACGCACGGACATCGACAGTTTTTTTTTTTCTCGGCACCCCAGATTTTTCAAAGTCTTTTCAAAGTGACGCGAAGCCAGAAAGAACATTACAGGTGAGTTATATCAGAGTTTCAAGTCGCATCGGAAATTTTCTAAAACTCAAAATCAACGTGTGAAAGCGTTCGTGCGTATCAGACAGTACGCCGCACAAACCGCAACCAGACACAGTGAGTGTTTTTTTGCTTCTTTCGAATGGGCGAAAGATATAAAATTATAATTATTCGAGGGTGTGTGCGACGTGGTCCACCCCCGTAATTTTAAGTGTGTTTTTATTAGTTGCAAGTTAATAATTATTCCATGGCGTGCAGTGACTTGACGCTGCCGGTCACAAGGTGTGGAACATGGTCAGTTTAGAGATCTTTTGTGAAAATACATATATTGACTTGAAACTTCGTGTGTGTAAAATTTGTGGTACACCAGACAATGGAGCTGGTACCTAAGGGGGGAAAGTAATTCTAGGAGTTGTCATTCACTTAATTGTCAGGCAAACATAGTGAAGACCGAAATTATTTTTTAGCTTACATTTTTAATGCATTCAAGTGAAATGATTAGAAATTTCGTAAAATTATTCAATTTGAAAATTTCTAATATTTTCACAGTTTTAATTTGACTGAGACGTGAATAAAGCGATTAGACTAATGGAAATGTTAATTTTACATATGGTGGAATAATACAAACTGGGCAGACAAGTAGATCATAGGCAGTGCTTTCAAAAGTGCTCGGTTTACCGTGAACAACTAGTACAAATTTAAACACACTAGAACCGCTCCTCGAGTGCGCTGCGGGAGTCAGTCAGGAACAGCTCGCCAAGTCACATACGCGTGTGGTGGGAGGCGAAGAGTGGAGCGACCAGGAATTGATGAAGCGGCTAGCCAGGAGGCGGCAGCATCCTTCCTGGGCTGTGGGTCCTGGATATGCGACCTAGTGAGTTTCTTTCTGTCGACTGGTTCATTCATTTATTTGCAATCTCCCTCTACCTCTTTTAATCTGTCCAACGAGATGGCCCAATTCATTAAGATATCTACATTATATTACGTTTTTTTTTTGTATAAATGAACTAAAATAGTTTATCATGTAGTCTACTTTCCATCTATTCTTTATCGTCCCGAAATATAATTAATTTCCTGATAAAAAGAGAAGTCAAATCATCACTGAAGGGAAGAAAATAACAAGGCGTTCTATCGTTAAAGCATTTTCCATTCCAGGCCAAGGCTTTATGCATATCCTTATAACACGTATTACCTGGTACTTGAGCAGAGTTGACGGTGTCTCTGAAACGTACGTTTTAAATATAGAAACAACTGTACTTGTTCGTAATCAGTTTTCATACGAAAGAATTTACTTCTCACCATTCCTGGGCACTACTTCCGTCGCATCTTGCAAAATGGAAATTTTATTTTTAAATGCTTGAACGTTGCGAAAAACATTTTAAGGATCCCCATCGCCGAAAATATTCAGCGCGAATAAAAGCGAAATCCGTCGGCAGATGGATACAAACTTCCCAGCAATAAAATTCAATTGTCACCAAAAATATTCGTATAGATATACGGAACACTACGGAAAGACGGCCAAATATTACCTGAGGCGACGGGGGCACTTGAAGTGCATTGCAATTGTCGTCGATGTCGATTCCTTGCTTCTAATTCTAATTGCTCGCGCCTTTCTCCGTCTATTAGAGAATTCCATTATTTTCCTCTGAATACCAGGCGAATAAAAGTTATTATTTTAATTTATGGTAGCAAATTCTTTGGTGCAGTTTGTTGATACGAGCTTTCGTTCAAACAACTATTTCACAGAAAAAGCGCGGGTCCATCCCACTCTTAATATCCTACTGAAAAAATTCTCACGTCTGAGTTTTTATCGCCGAAATAAAGAGAAATCCACAAGAAAAAGCCTCATGACAAATATACTTTATGCAGATGCAAGAATCCATCTTAATTAGGCACTCCACACAATCTATTCACAAGGCAGTGAAAAGACTGCTTGCTCATCAGTCTTAATTAATTCGCGAGGAAGCGAAGTGGGGAACCAATATCCGCGCATTCTAGCCATCCGGCCGTCCTGCTGATGCTCAAACGAATTACTCATTACGGCTCATCAGTAACCATTGCAAATGTCTGCCTTCCGTAAAAACTAAATCCATTCATTTCCCAGCTAGCATGCTGTACGGCAGGCAGAATAATATTTTCTTTTCTGATGTTACCCCGAAATTTGCTCTACTCTCACGGTATTCTGGAAAGGGAATCTTTCACAAAAAAAAAAAGTTATTTTTGTATATATAAAAAAGCACATCTGCTTTTTTTCCAAAGGAAGATAAAATACACGAACTGAAAAACGCTCTCTTGAATTCTGGAGTTCGTTAACGAGCCCGTATTGATGGCAGCATAAACGTTCGTTTAGGAAACGTGTGTTGTACCTGTTTGCAGCAAACGAAGGTGTTTTTCCCAGCTTCTTAGCAATCAGTCACGTTGATGAAGGCGAGTAAAAAAAAAAAAAAAAAAAGGAAACCTTGTAAGGAAGGTGGGTTACAAGAAGTGTGCGATAACAAGATGGAAAATCCTGCAGTTAGCAGTAATCAGAGAGAAACATTGCATATACTACCTACGGGCTTGTTTTTTGAGAGAAGTGTGACATTCATCCTGCAAGATTCGTTTCAATGTTTTTGGAAAGGATTGCCCATTTAAAGGAAGTATCTCAATTTTATTTACAATTATAAAACATTGCGTATGCTACTTAATTATATATTGCAACGAATAGCCTCCGAAGCACGAGACAGGCAAAATACGTCATTTCTTCCCTTCAGTTTCTTTTTTTAAACTTAACCGGTTTATATTTTACATATCTTACTTCAAGCAGAGAAAAACAACCATCAGGAGGCGATGAACAAGCTCTAATTAAGTGTGGCGTATGAAGTAGAACCCCCAAAATTTTTGTTTTTCAGAAACTAAATATAGTTCGGTAATCCTACAAATTTTTTTTATCTATATCCAACAAGGTTTCCACATATGTATGAATGCGCCAAAATTAATAACACTGATTTTTAACAACTATCTCACAACCACCCTAAAAACAATTAAAACACACAAGTACATATCTTTTAATTTTTTCTCCCATTTTACGTCACCCTCTCCCACAGCTATTTCCACCCGAGGAAAATCCTTCTAAACGTCTGTCTCCGAAGCGAGGTTCTCACCGCCTTCCACAAGCCACGAAAATATCCCTGGATTCGAGAAGCACTTGTTCCTTCGATCTCTTCTTATTGGTCCGTTCAAATCGCAACCGTGCCCGGTGGCTAAAACGTCGCCTGGTGGAGCGGGTGTAGTGGGATGTTATGAGAGGCGGGCGATCGCCACGCCACGCATGTCGTCCGCTCGTACCTGAGTTCTCGTCTGACCTCCTCTGCAGCTGGAAGCGCCTCTTGCAGCTCCAATGATGGGGCCGTATTTCATCACCAGGTATAATAATTTCGGCGTTCAGTCTTGACGGTCGAAAACTTCTACGGCGAAATGTGACAACCCGTCACAATATATACAGAGGGGGAAGAGAAGCAAGAAAGTAAATTCCCGCTCTGTATGTTACTTGTAACACAGACGAATTTTCGCAACAAAAACTGTTAAATTCGTATTTATATCCTTTTCCCTGCTTGCCTTATTATTGACTTAAATACTCAGTTAGAGATATTTTCGTAAGAAATCGCGGTTATTTTGTAAAGGAAGAGCTTAGGCGACGACGCCAATTTATTTTGAAACTGGCACAATCACATGCGCAAGTTCTTATGCTCGACGAACCGCCAGGGCACGGAATTCAGCATTGCATAGGAAATCAGCGGCAGAAGTAAGTGGCGTGTAAAGTAGAGAAGGAGACGCCTTTGAGGCTTTCTGTCCCTGATGAATTCTTTAGAGAGCCAACTCCGAAGCTGGGAGTCTTTCCTAACACTTCCTCGTGACGCTTAACATCGTGAGGTGTCGTCTTTCTCTCCAGACGAAAAAAAAAAAAAGAATTCTAATTTTATTTGACCACAAACCGAGTTCGTATACTTCCTCGTAGATTCACTTACTTACATCCCCTTAACTCCAAACAGCCAGGGATGAATTAGTCAACATCTTGAGTTAATTTCTGTACGCCATAATTTTCCTGTGTGTTTTGGACGCTGATGCAGTTAGCACCAATTCTAATGAACGCCAAAACGTGAAGTGAGATTCCTTTTATTTGTGGATTGTTTGGATTTCAGCCGAAAGCTATTAGGAAAATAAAAACCGATACTTTCTTGAACTTGAAATTTTATTGATAGTAAAAAGAATGGGTGAATTTTTGAAAATAGATTACATGTACAACGTAGATATAATTATATTCTGATCCACAATATTATTTGGTCTTAAAGTATCGATCTCGTTAAACACCAAATTACTTGTAAGGAAATTTTTTTACATATATATATATATATACACACATTTATACATTTAGATATCTTAAACGTAGTAAAATTAATTACAATTTTTATTTCATTTGTTTGCAAAGCAAGAATATTACATTGACTTAAAAATGAATTTGTTTTTTTTTTTAAAGGCGTATTGTGACAAAAAAGAAGAAGTAATTCTCTTATACGTTAAATTATCAGTTTAGAAGGACTAAAGTCCCAATTTTGAATAAACAGCCGATTTTTATGAGTGGGAATTAAAAATTAGTTCGTTTGCATAAAAAATATTTCATATATAGTCATATCTAAAAATTATAGCAGCATACATGGTTGGGGTGCGATCCGAAACTCCTGACCTTTTTTAAAATAAATTATGCCTTTCGTTAAGTGTTATTTTTTTTTCGCACTGACTGGCGGACACTTGTGAAGCTTGGATTCTCCTCGGTGTGTTCCTATTTTACTATGCTATCTTTATTCTCTCTTTTCTGCCTTTATTCCATCAGTTTTATTGCCCCATCATAGTGGGATATGCATATCTTGCATATTTAGGGGGGAGGGGGCGGTGTCTTTTATTGATAAAGAAGCGCCTATAAAATATTTAGCGAAAGCAAAATAGTAGATGTTGACACCTGCATTTTTTTGTTTTGCTGACTGATTTGTATTTTCAGATTATACCTATCATTAACATAATTTCTCATTTTACTAGTTACTAAATGTATATATATTTTTTAAACCTGTCCTTCATATTTTGATGTGTGGGGCTTCAACCCCGGAACCCCGCACCACTTCCTATGTCAAATCCCCTATCCTATTATAAAATATTATACAAAAAATTTAATTTTACTTAAAGCAAGTTTATACACTACAAAATGAATCAGCGACTTCGTACTAATTATTTCCGTCAAATAACATCACATATTTAATTGTTAGTTATTGCTATTGATTTTGTCTGCCAAGGGTACTGATTCCTAATGCGTTTCACCTATTCGATTGATGTTGCTCACTGTTAATTAGAAACGTTTAAGAGCCAACTTTGCAAATACATTTTCCGCCAATAGACGCCTACCGACTGCCTTTATTCCAATAAGGTTGGCAATGAATCGAGTGAACTTGTTCCATGTAGAGCGTATTGTTTACATTTTATGCGATGGAAAACTGTTATCTAATTTCTACTAGTATTATGTTAGGTATTTCATTAATATTAAGACACTTGATTTTACAAGAGTTTTTTTTTTTTTTCAAACAGCGCTTGAAAAATACGTATATAAATCAGTTAATTCACGATTTTCCGACGGCAGTTAATACAGAACTTTAGTGTGCCGCCTTCTTGAAAACACGAAAAAAATAAATCCGAAAAATTTAAGCTACATTTGAAAATCGAATACCTCGTGTCGAAAAGCGTACGAAATAATTCACGTAGATCCTGCCAAATAGAAAAAGATTTCAAGTCCTAATAAGACGTAAACACATCGAGAAAGCAAACAACATATATAAAATTTAAGTACATCTATTGGAGAATGTTTTCTATTAAACCACTGTTATTGCTGTAGACTTGATATGACGTAGAGTGCACATGCCAGTTGCGCAGTATACACGGATCGGCTTCCAAAACTGGACTGCTTTATTGTGCAACAGCATTATCAAAAACAACGTGGATAGCACCTGAGAATATAACACTGCTCAGGTACCTTAGTGCTGTGAGTTGTTTGTATATTTCCTCTAACTTAGTGTTCAACTTAAATAGATCTAAATATTTGAATCGTTTAAAGGGTTAGTTTGTTGAAAATTCAAACGTACATAAACATGTTCATCACTGCTGTATATTTGATTTTAAGAGTTATATTGACAATGAGTGAGGTGATGTTGCTGACATGCGCAGAAGACGATAAATAATACTCACTCATCTTTAGTATATGCATACGCTATGAACTATTAGTGAGGAACGAGATATTTCTCATATAAGACAGCCTTTGGTGAGTTTAGATAATATGTGCGTGATTTCGAGTGCGCCGCACTGATTACCTTCTAGTGCTTTAGATTCATGTTCGTTTCACCCACCCGGCGGCAGCGGCAGTAAATAAAATTAACATCGAGCTCCGCTCGCTGTATCTTGAGAACTGCCGAGGAAACGACCCTACTTCGTCTCGGTGAGAAGGAGAAGGATGAGAATTTTATCCTCTCCTCCCCTTCTCAACGGCCGTTCCCTTACTTCCCATTCCTCGGGCAGCTCCTTTCCCGAACTCTTAACCAAATCGAGTGGTCTGAGTGACTGGGCGCCCGAGTCAGAAGAGTAAACAAAGTTGGCCGCGTCTCTTGCCTGCCGGAGACTGCTAGCTGACCTACATCGCGTAACCTTTCCTTCCACTTCTCTCACTTCGGGAGCGGTTCTTCTCCTAGCATAGTCCCCTTACTCACCCCGTCACCACGAACCTGGGTGCCTAGTTTCCTGGCGCGAAGGGAGTGTTTCAAGGATGTGGGGACGGGGGGGGAGCTCTCCCTTCCTTTCAGCCAACAGCCCGCAGGATGCTAGGACCGCAGAACAAACAAGGAGCTAAACCTCCCCTCTCAAACCCCCACCCACCCCTCCAGCGACCTCGCTCTCCTACCTCCAGTGTGGAAACAGGTATAATCTTATTTCGCCCGTGCAAATCCGCATTTGTCAGGAACGAAGAGGCTGCCTTCTTCTTGCATCTCTCCAACTCCCTTCTGCAGTGCCAGCCGCGCTTCTCTTCAAACAAGTCTCGACCTGTCTTCCGCGCATGCACCGGCCCCTAGATTCCACTGCAGTGGCGGTTAGCTCGAGAAGTCAGGTACATTGGAGAATATGATATATTTTCTGCTACAGAACAGGAAAGTCCTGAGCTTCGTTGAAGTTTCTACAGTAGCACATACTTTGAAGGCAGTCATAATTTTACACCACTTAGTGTAATAAAAACTGCTGTAGTTATGTACTTAGGCCTAACTAGTGCGTGCATGCATACATACGAATACACTACATATAATTTATTTAATTGTATTTTTATCAATCTGGCTTTACACTACGAGACAAATCGGAACACAGAAAAATGCCCAATGTAGCTTCAACAAAAAGAATTAGTATTGAGGCACTTTTTTAATTGTCTATGATGTAGTAACATTAATAGTGTTGTGACAACATTACTTAATGTTTACCATTCACAAAGAGCAAACATTCTGTTGAAGTGTTAATGTTAACAAAGCCTCTAAATAATGTTTCCACAGCCAAAAGTAGTATTACGCTAAAATTAACATGAATAACAAAATATTGTGTGTTACTGCGACATTAATGAAATGTCCAACCAACACAAGGTTACACTGACTTGGTGTTTTAAGAATGGCGGATAGGAGTAAATAGCGATAACCTCATAAAAAGAAACTACTTCATTTAAATTTATAAGAGAGTATGAAAACTAAATGTAATTTAGATCTCCTCTCAAGCCTTGCAAAGTGGTTTACGTTTACCAAATATGCATATATTTTTAGAGCCTACAGTATTTACAGATATTTAGTTTGTAGTATTGATATTGCCACAACGAAATGTTTTTTTTATATTAAATATAGCAGGAAAAACAAAATATTTTGTGTTGATGCAACATTAAATAAATGTCGAACAAGGTCACACTGACTGGTCGTTGTTAAATGGCGGATAGCCTCGTAAAATTATACCATTGTATTTAAATTTTAAAGCATAGTTTGAAATATAAATGTAGCTTCAACTAGCTGTCAAGCCGATCAAAGCAGTTTAGATGTGCTAATTATGCATCTATTTATAGAACAAAGTATTACCACATAACGAAAGAGAACTGCGTTTTGTCATTATGCTGTATTTAATACTTACAATACAAAACGTATGGACAGACATGTTATGATAGCATAGTTGGTAGGACGTTCGCTTCCATGAAGTGGAGAATGTTAAGCACCCACGGCGCCTGTTCAATCCCTCTCCCGTCTCAGGATTTTTTTGTTGGTAATATTTATTTTTGTGACAAAATAATTGTATTTAATTTATTTTACACAGGAATTTTTTTTTCCAAGGAAACATAATTCAAGAAAATTTTCAACGCAAATATATAACATCAGTTCAAAACAAAATTTGTTTTGTTGCGACATAAACACCGACGTAAAGTTGGTAGTAGATAGAGGATATAATGTTGTAACATTATTATTTTAATGTTACATTAACATAATAACTTAACAGTATATTTCATTGACAGCAATATTTGTTACAGACGGTTCACAGTAACAAAACATTGCTGTCGTAGTGAACAGTAATATTGTTGTACAATGACGGTTAGAAGTAAACTGCGATAACATCGTGAAATATGAAACAACCATTTTTTTTTAATTTAAAGAATAATATGAAACTAATTGTAGTCTACACCAGCTTTCAGGCCTAGCAAAGCAGTTTACCTGTACCAAAAATGTATATATTCCAAGGTCATAAAGTATTTCCGCATAACGAAAGAGAATTGCAGTATGTCGTTTAAACTATATACAAAACATCCAATATGAAGCAGAAGTAGGCATGTTATGGTAGAGCAGATGTTAGAGCACCAGGTTCCTTGAAGTAGAGTACATCAAGCACTCATGGCATGGGATCGATTCCTCTGCCTGCTGTTATTTTTCTTCGTTAGTAATATTTATTTTTGTGACAAAATAATTGTACGTACCGATTTTAAAATACAGTGTTTATTTAAAGTAATAAAAGTGCAATGAAATTTTAAACACAAATGTTAACGTAATTTCAACACAAAATAGGTTTGGCCGCAACACACAAGTTGTCATGTCACAACCACAAAATTGATTTGCTGCAACATAGACACCAACTTAATGTTGCCAGTACAGTAAGGAGGTAATATTGTCACAAAAGTACTTAATGTTAAAGTAATATTAATACCTTGAAATTATATTACAATTACAGCAACATAAGTAACTGATGGTTCGCAGATAAAAAAATTCAGTGTTGTAGTAATATTAATACTGTTGCAACAACATTAAACGTTTTTCTTTGTGCATTAAACAAAAAATAACAACTATACTGACAATTTTAAACCGAATTACAAAACTGAAAAACTCAACGAAGTCTCCTTAGCAATTCCGACCACTTGAGTGCACTATGCCAAACTTAAAATTTCAACTAAGACCCAACAGAAAAGTGAAAGGCTCGCCCTGTGTTCAAACATTACAAACCTCGTGATCCCAAGGAACATAAATACTGTGACGAGTAGCACCACGTCACTGCACGCCTTTGAATAATCATCAAACTTACAACTAAAAACTCTTAAAATTAATGGTCTGGATCACGTCGCACACACCCTCTAAAAATTAAAACAAATAACTAATTAGCAGGCCGGACAATGTCGCCAGTCGCTCATTCGAATACTTACTGTGTTTGGCTACCTGATAATTTGAGCGGGCGAACTGTCAGACATGCACGATTTTGCTATTAAAATCCCTCCAAAGTGACACAAAAGTAATAATTACCTGAACTGTTATGTTCTCGCCAGGTGTACGTTACCTTAAAAAGACTTTCAAAAACCTGGGGTGCCAGGAAAACAAGTGGTAATATACGTGTGAATTTTCCTGGGCGGCAGTAACCAGCCCTGGCAGACATTTGTGTGGTGGATGGATGTTTCAGCGATTCGTCGCCTG
This sequence comes from Dryococelus australis, assembly GCA_029891345.1. Taxonomy (NCBI): domain Eukaryota; kingdom Metazoa; phylum Arthropoda; class Insecta; order Phasmatodea; family Phasmatidae; genus Dryococelus; species Dryococelus australis. The sequence goes on along the minus strand of CM056996.1, from coordinate 23,762,638 downwards.
AGCGCAGCGCCGTCGATGGCGAGTGAGGAGAACTGCCTACCATGGTGCGTGCGCACCTCAAAACGGCGACGTCTGGTCGCGCAGTTTCCGGCAACTTGATCAAGAGGCCGGAAGTTTGATGACGTACAGTAATATTATTGGTGTTCGACTTTTCAATTAAGAAGACCCCCTAGGGGAAACAGGTGTCCACTGCGTCGGTTCACCTTATTAAGTAACATCAACCGCCATTGGGTGTGAATATCACGATTCCCTCCCAGGAACAATTGAGTTTTTTATTTCGTATTTCGGGAATTCACGCACAGCGAAACATTTCAGCAGCTCCCAAACAATTCCGACGCTACCCGGTTTCTGCATGGACGCGTTCGCCCGCAGTAGATGGCCCACAGCAGTCGACCTCCATTATGGTCGACACCAGACATGCGACGAAAAGTGGGACGCCACCCGCAAGGGTGCATCGCTCCAACTTCACTGAGGATGGGCGGAGCGTGAGAATGGGGAAAAAATGGGGGGGGGGGGGGGTGAAGGATGGTGGAGGCAGTGTGGAGGGAGAGAGAATGGCTCCCCAGGCGGAGAAATACTTTCCAGCCAGCTGCGTGCAGAATTCACGGCGACAGGCACCGACGTCCGGGAGTCCATCAACGCGCGCCCGCAAGCGGCGGAGTTGGGGAACGCCTGAGGAGTGGCGAGGAGAGAATGTCCTTTGAAGGGGGGGGGGGGGGGGTAGACTGACTAGGAGACCAGAAACCACACGCTCCACCTACTCGTCTGCTCTGTCGACCGCTGATGAAACTTTCCTCGGGGCGATGAGGCCGGGGGGTGGGGGGCAGTGCGGTAGGGTATTTACAGAATAAACAACGTCCTCTTTTGTCCTTAATAAGGTACATGCAATATATATTCGAAGTACCTGCACCAAATACAATAGAAATCGTCTAAAGTGCATTACAGTTTTATGACACGGAAAATTATGCTTTTATTCATTTATTATTAATTTCAGTACACATAAAACACAATAAATAAATAACCATAATTCACAAGATAAATTTTCAAATAAAGGGAACGCGTTATTGTAATTGAGGTTGGAGTGAATTACGAATTTTCACTTGAAAGCATTTTGGTAATTGGCGAAGTATCAAGTGTGTGACATCTCTGCTGGAATAGAAACTACATAAAAAATAATGCCAAGAAAGGGTAAATCTACATACGATACTTTGTTCCATGTGGGGGGGGGGGGGGGGGGACATTATTTCATTAACTAAACAATCTTCACAGCAGTAAAGATTTCGGTATTCCTAATAAAATAATTTGAAGCAAGCGTTATATCTATGAGGTCGGTATATATTTTTAAAAGTCAAGAGAATGTAGTAGTTTGTCACCGATATCCAGCTCTGTAAGAATGCCACTCGTTTTAGTCTCCGTATTTCAACTGACCACAATACTACACTACTTCACTATAAACAGAACGGGGTGCCGATTTGACGATTTGCCAACTAAATTGCTGACCCAGAAATTAACCAAAATAATAATTTAACAAAAAAAAAAAAATCCGTAGAAAAATGAAACCACAAGAGTAACTATTCTCGTTTCTGAAGCAAGTATTCTCTTTTGATATACAAAGCAGGTTTAAAGCTCTTCCGTTTATCCTTAGCGCCTTCGTTGTTCTAGATGATTGAGCCTTTAGCGCCGAGACTTGAATGTCTGAAAAAAACTTTGGCTGTTGCCGTGTGCGGCATATGGAATGGGAATATGCCAATACGTATTCACGCCAAAAATTTCCTAGTGAAGCTAGCGACGTCACTGATAGGTCAACAATGGTATCCGATATCACTCTGGGATGGCTGCTTGATACAGGCCATGGACGAATCCTAACTTTGCTCTTGCTTCTATGAGTAACTAGAAAATAAAACACACATTTGAGACGACAGAGGTGGAGTGCTTCCAAGATATCACGCACCTTATGAACACAATTTAAGAGTACTCGAAAATAGCTAAAAAAAAACGGACTTTTTGACGTTAATACGTCTTTAAATTCGCAACCATAGTGGGAGTCAATCCAGAGAATCCGATGATGACAAACTCGGGGGATACAGTTTGGCATTGCAGTTCCGAATCTATCGTCAACATTCGAAATTCAATTTCACGACTCGATTGCCAAAGGATCAAAGAATATGTTACGTTGAGTGAGGACTATGAAGCACTGCGCAAGAGGGTAGGATAGTGGTGGGGGAGGGGGGACGACGCAATTTTGTGTTCGTTTCACCGCGTCGTCTCATAATTTCCGCGTAGTGTAACTTTTGACTCTAGGAGAAGCTACGACGCTCTTTCATGTTTCACTCGACATCTCTCGTCAAGATCAATCGATTGCGCGTATAAAAACATTTGTATGACCTGGAAATGGGGAAATTGTACGACTTTAATGTAAAAAATTAAGAGAACTCAACACAATGTCGGCATATAACCGTCGAAAAGTCAAGTCGAAATACGGAAATCGTATACGGTTGGAAAGAGAATCTAAAAAGCAATCCAGTGATGTCCATAAAACCCAATATGATCGCGTGAAGCGGTGCTGGGAACGTAAAACAAATATCAAGGCGTCCAAGCGCGTCAACGGATTTCCTGGGTTACCTCCCACTATGGTCGCAAATTTAAACACGTATTCACGTCATGAAGAACGCGCGGGTCCATCTCACTCTTGAGTACACTGTGCCAGCACGGCGTCTTGTACGTAGAGGTAATGTGGCGTCGCATCTTTGTCACCCGTAACAGCCCTTTCGCCCGTGTGCCTAGAGCAAGCGTGCAGCTCCCTGGAGTCGGGCAAGTCCCTCAACCACTGACCTGTCGGTGGGGAGTGGGGGGGGGGGGGGGGGGGGAGTGTGAGGCCTTGTCGGCAGGTCTTCTGGGAACTACCATGTGCGCGCGCTGATATGAGAGGTCAGATTCGTCGTCGAACGGGCCTGCTACTCGACGATAACAGCCCGCGCCTTCTACAAAATTAGTTTTTTTTTTTTTTTTTTTTTTACCGCCTCAAAATGTATGGATGAGTCTGTGGCCACCATTTATTTTATATTTACAGGAGCGTTATTAAAGTATACAATTATTAACAAACGCCTGGCTTTTCTTTAAACATTAGGTTTTTTTTTTTAGCGAGATTTATTTTTGGTCACGCTCAGAGATTATTTTCCAAATGGCGTATCTCGATAAACATTTAACCACTTTAAGCATAATATGGTCTTTGGACAGTTGATCATGTAAGTGTTGAAATTTCAGACGGATATTGTTATTGGTCCGCAATTTTGGAAGATAGCAATACATGAAAATATAAGCTTTTACATAATATATCGGAAAATACTAGACCGATTCACTCCAAATTTTGTATGGTATATAAGTATTACTGTGTGGTAGGTCATGTAAACGAATAATGATATTTGAATAGATAAGGCATGATTTTCAAACTGGTGGTCATATAAATATTTTGTGTTAGTTTCCCACCACACAATTAAACCAATTGCAACCAAACTTGATATGCTATAAATTTATGTCACAAAAATAAAATACGCTAATAAATATAATTTTCATTGATATTTTGGAAGAGCGCCGCATTGAAAAATATAGTTTCTATACAATATATATTGAAAGAACCATCCAATTGGTAATAAATTTCGCCAACAAGTATTACTATGTGAGGGTATGTAAATTATTGTGTTTGAAGTAAGTCATACTCGTATTTTTCAAATGTCTTTAAACATTTTGACATTTTATATTAAATTTCTACGAAACCATACACACTATTTGAACTCAACATTGTTTGGTGACAGTATTTAATTACAGACATCAAGTACGTCTATACAGAACTTATTTTGCAGGCCATTTTGTAAGATAGCGCCACATGAAATAATAAAGTTTTTATGCCGTATTTCAGTATCCATTCAACTGAGTCTCACCAAATTATATACACAAGCAGTGCTATTGTAGGGCATGTAAACTGCATGGAATAAATTTCTCAGTTACTTGATTTTCAAATTACTGCGCTGTAAATATTTCAGGCTAGTAATCCAGGACGACATCTCCGGGAATCGAACCCGGATTACATTGTTACTAAGCGAACTGTGAACAGCCGCGAATATGCCAGCCAATAACATCTGCAACGAAACCGCAGAGGTTTGGAGACTACCTTGACACTATTTGTTTTAGCGATTATCATTATTATTGTTTACGTAACACACGTGAGTCCATTTTGGTAAGAAAAGTGGTTGTTTGGAACACAACCGCAATGTTACAGAGCTAAAACTCAGTTTTCCACACCTAGGCCTATATATAATTTGTAATGTCTGCTCATTGGTGGACATGTACGTGACTGTAAATGTGCAGGATATAATAAATCACACTGTGTTTTTTTTTTTGTTACAGACTGATTAAAAATTCGTATTATAATGCACTAGGGTTGGTAGTACATGGCCAGTGGAACAACAATTTGCTAATAAACATGGGGTCGAAAACAAGTCCTTGCGTTGCTACAGAGCGTCAAAATATGTTGGTCGACTACCGCAATAAACGTGATATGCGCTGACCTTGCAATTAATGCCGTACAGCAGTTGGTCACAAAGTTCAAGAAACTGTTCAAATGGTGGCCACCTTCACAGATGCACAATCGACAACGACTGAGCATGTCGTCTTCAGTCGCCGTTATGACGTTTTGAGAAGCCTGAACGTGAGCAGCAGCGGCATGGATGCGCGCGATGAGGCACATAAATTAATCCACGGGAGACTCGTACACTAGCCACTTCATGTGGCCCCAGAGATAAAAGTCCATCTTGGTGAGATCAGCGGAACGTGGTACTGGCCCGCCCCGTCCAGTCCGAAGATGTCCAAATGTGTCACTGAGAAACTCGCGCACAGCCAGTGTGAAATGGACTGGTACACCATCATGTTGGAACCACATGTGGCGGCGGATACCCACAAGTACCTCTTCCTTAAGTTGAATTTTAATTGAGTGATTATCATTTTATTTTGTCATGTATTAATTGTGTTATTTAATGGTTACTGCCACTGTGTCATTTTTTAAAATGCGTAATGTAAACAATAATATTTTATCTGCTGTCAGACTTCGTTTAGGTACCTTTTTGCATCACATGTTATTAAATTTTAGAATAGCCATAATATTTCAAAGTAATGGTGTAATTTGTCTATTCTGGAGAGGCCATCTGCAATGGTACACACTTCCTCTGTTTACTATTGCATGATGGTTACCATGATATCAATATTTTTATTTTCATTCATTGTTTTGTTGGAAAGTCTAAGAGAAAAAAGTCTACATATTTTTTTGAGATAACATAAGCTATTAATACTGATTATACTTCACTTCATATGTTAATACATTATTTTAATTATCCCCTGTGTTAGGTATGAGAAGTTTTTAAATATAATATATTATTTTTCACTATGTATGTAGGAACAACATATAAATAAGTTAGGCGACTAGTTTATTTAAATACACTTCACAATCATATAATAAAATTCTCTATGTATTTTTTGTGCAGTTTAGTTTTTCAAGGAGTAATCATAAAGACATATGTTAATCTGTGATACTGAAATGGCGTGATAGAACAATCGCTTTGAAGAGAAAGTAATCAGGATTCCTCTTTCTGACATGGCGGTTCGTTACAAGCTACAATGAACCAGGAAGCGGTTGTGTGAAAATGTCAATTTCTCATTATAAACTGCGCCATGTGGGGTGATTACCGTACGAGGAGATGCTCCACGACTTCTTCGGGAACTACAGCTGTTCGCTTGGAGTTCTGCGCAGAGATGACTTTAATATCTGCTGCTAAAGTTCTGTGACAGCTATCTCTCAACGACGCCCTGACTTGAAGTAAGATATAATCAGGTATTGATATTCTATCCATGCAGGATCTTACGTGAGACATGTTTATTTGTGAAGATTACAGAACTGATAATTGAAATAGCAAAATTAAACCATATATATTTTAATATTCTACAAGTAACTAATTTGGCATTCCTTCATAAAAACCCAGATGTCTCGAAAAGACTCGTTGCATAAAATGTACAAATCTCTTAATGATTTTAAGTGCGAAGACAGAAACTGCAAAATTGTGCATTTAACAGAAGTTCAACACTCTAAATCGGAATCAGTTATTTTTTACTGATTGTCAGTTGAAACCGCTCCATCTAGAATCTGTAGAAAAAAATATCACTAATTCATTAGTTAAAAGAAATCTACTAGCAGTAAAAACTACCTATTTACAGTTTGTTAGCAAATAAGCACAGAGCATTCATGCGTGATTTAAGATAGGAACGATTTATTTTGTCGCAGAACACAAATATTATCTACACAAAAACGTTTTTGGACGTGGTTGGGCTCGAACCTCCGCCCATAAAGCAAAGCATGCTGAAGCTTTCATGATCAGCCATATCCACTGCCCTACTTTACTACTGCCAAATGTGTGCTCGTATTATGGGCACTGGACCACAAAATGTAACGTCAAATATTGCTGTAAGTTTCGTGATGTGAAAGTATTTCTTCTTGTCAAAATATATAGATTTTCTGTGCAAGTACATGTCTTTGCAAAGTTTGAAAGTCAATCTATGTTTAGTTTAGTTCGGTTTCTGTGCTTTAAAAGATAAATATAGTGGTTTCAATGTACGAGGTTATCGATGTCCACTAGTATCCGCCATTTTATAATGCAGTGAGACACAACAGATTTAAACTGTTATTTTTAGTGACAGATAGATCAGTGACAATCTTACTTACTCGATAGTGCGGTGATTCAACAAGAAAGGTGGATTTACACCAACAAACGTTTTGTGGTCTGCAAGTTAACAGATCAAATAATGAAGAAACGACACATTTGATAAAATATTGCATTGTTTCTAACGTTCCACTGTCAAATTAGCACAGTTATTACTAGTCAATCTGTCTCTTCAAAATAACATTTGTATTCTGTAAAATTGTGCTGCATTGTAAAATTGCAGATACATAGAAAACAACGACAACACCGATAAAACCACTACATTTCTCTATTAAAGCACACAATCTGAACTAAACTTAACTTAGAATGACTTTCGAGCCTTACAAATACATGCACGTATGCATGTTATGTGTATATTTCGACAAAATGAAGTAGTTTCACATTACGAAACTTACAGCCGTTCGCCAGTGTAAGTGTATGTTACTATGCAAATGCGAGACCGTTTCTCTCAGTGGCAAAGTAGCAGAGTTGGTAGAACGTCCGCCAAACGAAACAAGAGAACGTGTTGCGTTTTGGGGTGGCGGTTCAATACCAACCACTTCTAATGTCGCCTTGTATATGTAATAACTTTGTTTCGCGACAAAATACTCGTACTTAATTTATTTCAAACTGTAATGCGCGCTTTTTAATCCTCGTGCTTTTGATTAATCGACTATAAATAACTGATTTTCTACTGTTTGTGTTACTGGATTTCATTTAACTGAAGAGATTAATAGCATTCGTTTATACTGATTCCGGATGGAGCAGTTCCAGCTCACAATCAGTAAAAAATAAATGCTTCCGATTTAGAGTGAATAATTACAAGTAAAATCAGTAAGTGCTCACATAGTTCTATTGCCGTTACACATTTTGAGACTTTATCATAATCAAAGGACAGTAAGAGTAAATCAGTAAACTCTTTTATCAAATTACGTTTCCTGACAGCAATTGTTTTTTTTGAAATATTAAAATATATATTTTTTAATGATATGTCAGAGTTCCTTGTCTCGTCTTTTCTTTTCTCAATTAAAGTGCAATCTAGTGAAATGTAAATTCTTGCTTTGTGTAATGTAGAAACTATGTTTGAAAGGGTTATTTATTTTACACTGATAATATGTTAATATATGATGCTTTCCACACACAACTATCCCATTCTTTTATGGAAATGAATTTATATATAGTACATTTTTGAAACCAATCTTTAATATTCGTCTTTATCTGAGAGTAAAAACTTGCACCGGGACGTGGTAATATTTTCATTGGGAAAATAAAACATTTTCCTACCCACTTTAATAATTTAGTAATCTGTAGTAGTTTCCCCTACAGTGTTTACTGTATTACTGAAACACAGATCATATATAAGCATAGTTCTTTATTAAAAAATGTTTCATTTTAAATACTTACAGAGCACAACAATTAATATTCTGTTACTCCTCAGTGATTTCCTCGGGTATTTCATATACCGCTTGCAGAGCATTGAAAGCAGCTTTAACAGGGTTGCACAAAAATTAAGAAAAAAAAAATACCCGTTATACTTTTAAGATTCATATTTTATGTTTTTTTTTTTTTGGCATGAGCTTTGTTTGACAAATGTGGTTACCTGAAATATATTTTTTCTTGATACGTCATCTTCACGACAGCTCTCAACACAACACGATGCTATATTATTTGGGTCTAGCAAGTGCGAGACTGTAGTTGGTAGGTTTTCATTAGTTTTGCACCTGAAAGTAATATATTAGTTTTATTTTATATTTCATCCAAAACATTAACCACATTTTAGTGAATTCAATGCATCAAAATAGTGGTTTCTTACGCTCCTGCAACTTTGTGATACAACAATTCCAGCAAAAAAAAAATGTAGAGTTTATTTATGAGCAACTCACTTTGGTGGAGACTAATTAAATATGTTGTAATTTTGTTTAGCTGTCATTTATAATTTTGTTAAACAATTAACTTGCACATTATTGTTTCCCAAAAAAAGTAACTAAGCTACTGATTTGTTTAGTTATAATAAAATTAAGCAAGGGTTATATACTTGTTTTAATTTAAGAAACTAACTTAATTAATGCAATATTCTCTACGCCTATGATAGTGCCAGTGTAACTTTTTTCTTCTGTATTTACAGTAACAAACTTGGCAAAAATAACTTTCCATTTTTTTTGTATTACTTAGTTACGCAAGGAAAATATGACATTAATGGGCATGTTAAAAATCTCCACCGCTGGAAATTATCTCTAATAACTTTCTTGTCGCTATAGAAACCTTTTAATAATGTTCACTCTAAAATGGAATCAGTCGCTATTCACTGACTGAAAGTGAGATCACTCAGATTAAATTAGTTGAAAATGCTCTAACAAGAACCTGGAGATAACTACAGATTGTATCATTGAACTAAAGTCACTAGTTGAAGCAATGAGATACACAAATCGAAAAACTAAAGAAGAAATGTGTACCCAGATGTACAAAATATTGTGTAATTTTTCACATAATGAAATTCTGCTTTTACAATATGTCCGAAAATCAAGACTTTTTTTACGAAAATTAAATAAGCGAAAACTGAAGTGAGACTCGAATCGACCACACTTTAAACGTTACACTAACATCCTAACTACTGGACCACGGTAAACGAGTCCAGAATTGATTTTAATGAATTATTATTGTTAACTTGCGTTGTGGAAACATATTGCCCATCGATTTCAGAAATAAGTGTTTATAATCAAGTGAGACTTTGTGAATTTACAGTAACTTCATAGAGAGGTACAGAGTGTAAATGAAAACTACTACAAACCAAATATGACACAGCAACCGAAGACTAGGAACGAATACATGCACAAACATACATACTCTACATGAAAGTATAAGTTGCCAAAATACATAAATCACATAAAATACACGATTAGTAGAACAATTAGTAGAAAGTTTACTTCGGAAATGGTGGCAATTTTATTACAATGTAGGCTAAGCTAATGTGAAATGGTTATTGGTATGTAATAAAATTTTTACTACAGAATAAAACTGTAGTTTTTGCTTGATGGATTCATTAGTCGAAATTGTACTTTTTAGTGAAATATACGAACTAATATTGCCTGATGCCGAATCTGTTGGTTTATCACTTTTTCATTAGTGAGAATCGACAAAACAAGAGATTCGGCAGTAAAGTTACTGAATCAGTTGAGATTCAGCTGATTCTAATTAAGAGTGAACCAAGCGATATTTTGATTATGAAAAAATTTAATCGCCATCCATACAGAAAGTACCTATACACTACCTGTGATGTAGCAGAAAAAAAAATCCTGTAAGTTAAACAGTAAAGTTTTCATTGTAAATGAGTTGGTAGACGTGGGTCTAACACAGGGAAAGAGCTGGGTACACATAATATGACTAAGAGCTTTTCACTCGCAAGTTATAATTTGCCAGTTCTACGATCTTCAATGCGACTGTGTTGAAGGATGTTGAACTTTAAACACTTTTTTACACGATTCGTCTTTAGTAAAAATCTAAGTACAAAATGAATTTAAAAAAATATCAGCAGGCTGCTGTGAGTGCAGCCTGTAATTCACTGTAGTGCTCGAGATTCAAGAATCTTTCTCTTATTCATGACAATATGATAAAATAAAACTCGATTATAATCGCTTGCCACTTTCCTTTTGTGAAGATGATGAAAGCATATCAGCAACCCGTGGGTGGTGTGAAATAAGGACGGCCATCTCGCACGTGACTCAAGCTGTACGAGATGTCTCGCTATGCGCGCTACACTCGCTTAGACCATCAGATCTAGTTCACTAAATAATTTATTCACTCGCTCATACAATGTATCATTTACCTTGCTTACATTGCCAACAATTAATAATACAAACCAGCCTACGTGCTATAGAACACGAACACTGAATTTGCTGTTGCCATTTATTTCCCCACAAAGCACGTACAATTTTCTTTTTCGACGCTCTTGTGGCAGAAGGTTTTCAACGTAGACTTGTATATCCTTTCGAATATCGCCAACTTATTTTCTGCGACAAATTGTACATAAAAACTAAATCTTCAGTTCATCACTGAAACATCTTGGGATTCTACGTTTGCAGGGCATGCAGTCTGCGCTACAACGGAATTGTGGTGTAAGGAAAGAGTCCATCATCGACAGGACCATTTTCTTTTGCTCCTTGCACCATTATCTCGCGCGTGCGTATTGTGTGTCAAACATCCCGCCCTTGGTCTCATAGTGGAAGATGGGCCTAACAACCATGCAAGGAAATGCAGAAATGTATTGCTAGTTTGGCAGTTCGCTCCGTCATACCCAGTAGCCGCTGTTCATACATGCTGCAAAACGACACCGCACTTGCGTCTCTAAGGGTAATAGTCAGGGCGTTGTTGATTCGAGACGATATAGACGTTCTCGTCACGGTCCTCATTTCTATCCTGGTACCCGTAAGTTTCGCCCTTATTTTAAAGACGTTTCACGTGAACAATTTTATTGCGAACAAATGTAGGAGGCCTACAGTGGTAAAATGAACACAAACATTACATTTAAATGTTTTTTCAATGCGCGAATACAACAGGTAATGTAAATTACCAAATATTTTATTAGCGTTTGTCTTACATGAGGGACATATCTCTTCATTCCACTCTGACCGGAGAGAGAGTTTGAAGTTGAAATTACGTAGCAATGGAACAGCAACGAAACGAATGTTGGGAGAGAAGTAAACTGCCCCGATTAGTCTACCTGTCAATACGGCAGGGGAAATAAATTGATGTTAAACACGGTATTTGAAATTTGCAGTTAACGGGTGGACAATATACGAAGTTCAAGAAAGGCTATCACACGCAGCAAGTATTACCTACCAACTTTGTGAACAAATATGTTGCCACACTGATGCATTCCTTTAAATATATTTCTTGCGGTGTAAACTTGCAAATTTCATCGCGGTGCGATATATCGTGCTAAAATACAGTGGCAAGCCAAAAGTCATCGTTAAGCGATACGTAAAGATAACAGGTGACTCTACCGCACCATTACGTCTGTGAAATACCCAGACCCGTGACACATGTGTTCCGATATCGCGCGTGTGAATTTGTTCTGGTCGTTTATTTGAGTGGCAGTCCTTCATTGACTTCACGTGCCTCCACGTCGCTGCGGCGGTGTACTCCAGCAGAATAATGCACCGTGTCATGGACCCAAGTTATCCAGAACTGGTTTAGAGTAGTACTCCGGAGATCTTCAGCGACTGCTGAGGGCCACCTCATTCGTCCAATGTGAATCCCATCAAGCATCTATGGACTTGGCGAGGAGGTCCATTCGCACACAAGATCCTGCACGTACAAACAACAGGGAGTTGCGGGTTGCTATCCAGATGGCATGGGTCAACATCACTCCACAGATGTTACGTCCACTTGTGGAATCGATGCTACGACGAGATACTGCACTTCGTCGGCTAGACGAGGGCTGACACGATACTGGACCCCTATCACACGACTTTTGGCATTCCATTGTATACGTCACTCGGATAAAATATTTGCTCACTAAATTGACAGCAAGTATGATCTCTGATTGCTCTTTCCTAGTTATTCCATGCTGACTACCAAAATATAGGGATATTTAAGTTAACAAGTTTAGTGCCAAGTGCATATTTCCACTTCCAATATTTCCCTGCTGGGCGATACGTGAGATGGAATCATATGCATACGATTTGTGATACTATCTGTCGAACCATTACGTCAACATTATGTCCGTGCACGATTAATTAAATGTATAAGTCTATATTTTATCAAAAATTAATGCCTCCTTTCAATTGCAAATACAACAGTGTTAAATAGTTTAATACTCAGCTGTTAATTATGTCTTAGCAAACTAAATATCTCTGCCTTCAAAACGTGCTTCATGTTTTCTTATTAAATGGAATTATGTACATTTTGTACATACCGGACAGAAGAGTGGAATTTATAGTAGCAATGGTTTTAATGAATATGTTTTACTTGATTGGCTAACAGCTCCAAAATAATCGATTGGGATATAAAAAAGTATGAAAAGCGTTCTGATACCAAAACGACGAGATAAAACATGTTTGTATCGAAAAAAAAAAAAAAAAAAAAAAGAAAACTTTTCATTGTGAGACAAGAAAAAGAAAAACAAAGCTGAATATTCAACATAAAAAGCCGCATATGTTTTACATATCATATACACGCCTTAAAAAAATACGCCACCTTTAATCGGTGGCATCATATGAATGATACTAACTGGAACAGTAGCCTACGTGCAATACAAAAATACATTATTAAAGTCTGGCATCGTATGCTGTACAGGCAGTATGTATTTTCATTCCGTCATTTCTCTTGGGCTGTGAGCAACTTGTAACGTAGAAATCTCAGTGGATCAGAACATTTTTCGAGGTGTGTGCTTTTTAATCTACTATGGAAATGCGCTTAAGGTAAACCCTGTCTACGGCAAGGCTAACACTTCCTACTTGTCTAATAAGCCTAAAAATCGAGTACTAACAATAATAATATTAAAAAAAGTAAAAAAAAAAAAAAAAAAAAAAGTTCAATTTTTCGGAACCAGTTTCCGGGTGCGACACTAGGTAGCATTGTAATCGCTTCCGTTTGCTCGTAGCGCCGACGTGCGACCAGCCGAGATGCCTTCCAGGCCATTGCTCCTTCTCTAAGGATATAAAGTATAAACCACTCTCACGATAGCCAGTGGGGGGTGAGGCGAAGGAAAACAGCGATGGCTTACCGCAAGTCGAGAGGCCTTGAGCAATGGATGTGATTACAGCGCTATAGACTTTTCGTGCAATTTTTACACTCTTTAAAATGAAACCTTTGAAAAATCATTCTGTATAGTAAGTGTTTGCTGGTTCCCTAAATATTTAATATATAACAAGTGTTTTATAGTTCTAGTAACATGAAAATATCATATTTTTGGTAGAATTAAACTTACTTAAATTTTATAAATATCTTTCAATATTTCATTTTAATAATTAAAATAATTAACACAAAGTCAAAATAAATGTGTTTTAAATTCCTAGGAAAAATAGTTCTCATGCAAAATATCATTAAACAGAGTGCGCACATGCTGTGATTGGTTTGCATTAGGTGCAAGAACACATTGGAAGTATAACTCATGCAGGGCGTACGAAAAGTTGGAACCACGCCGATTTTGACTTTGTTCTAATTCTTTTTAAGAGTTTGAGAGCAAATTACAAAAAAAACGGGGAGAAATTATTTCACGTCTTCATTTATTTTACAAGTATTTTTATATTGGTATCATCGACGCTCTGTGTTCGATTGCAGAGCATGCCGGTGCTTTACCATCGCTGTCAACTTTTTATTGCACGTTGTTAAACCAGTAACAATGGTGAATATTTAATTGCCCACGTGTAAGAGACGAGCCTTCAAACCGAACATGCGATATATAAGAGCGATTCGGCGCCTGAGGTCCCGATCAGGTAACAAAAGCGGTGAAGTGAGAGAAGGAATTTAGGCGGTTCATAACATCAGGGTTTTGTGAAGCGACGAGGGGGGTGGCGGGACGAGTAGGGAGCTGTGCAGTGGATTGTGGGGGGCGTGGGGGGAAATCGGAGTTTCCCGAGAAGAACCCGCCGATGTCCGGCACGATTCCCACGTGCGAAAATCCGGGAGCAGCCCCCGCTAGTTCACCTTGGTGGGAGGCGGGCGCTCGATTCGCTGAGCCACCGCGGCCTCGACAAAGTTTTAACGAGCTGAAACAAATACGCCTTTGCGATCAAGCACACAAATTTGAGCATTGTCGAAAAAAAATAAGTTTACTCCATTCACGGCTAATTCCAACTTTCCGAAGCCCTGCTGAATTTCTACATACATCCAAGATATTCGTCCGCCTCATGTAAAAAAAAAAAAAGGTTAGAAAATGAGTCGAGAGAGTAAAAAAAAAAAGCACTGCATTCGTGCTATTGTGAAGTGATCAGGCCTTAGGCGGACTGCCTGCTTGAACACACCTTCGAACATTGAACCAGGGCTCGAGCGGGATTGCAGTAATCACCTCGCGATGGCCATCGTAACACTGTGCGCACCGTCTTTTGTTGTCGGGCCACAGCAACGAGAAGATAATGGAAATGGGTACGTCCGGCCGTCGTTAACCACACCGCAGAAACAGCCTCCAGCCACATGGGTAAGGTGGAGACTTTCCAACTCGATTGCGATAGTAGTGGCTGTGTTAGTTAACAATAAGATCTGTATGTAGCATCATGATATTCCATATAAGCGCCCACTATTAATAATCACGTAATAAGTTATCGTATGGTCATTACGTTCAATGAACCCCATCGTTTACTGTTGTGTTATACCCATGTTTATTTCGGTTGCCATGCTCGAAATGGAATATAAACTGTAGTGCATTAAACATCAGTAATTTTGTTCGTCCAAACGGACATAGGAAATGGGAGAGCGAAACCAAACAATGAAAAGTGCACAAATTAAATTGAGGTTACTGAGCTTTGAGAACCAGTGATAAATTCACTGGAACCTCGCTGTTAATTACAATGAAGGTGACAACACTGTACATGTTTAACGGAGATTCATAATCATTAATGGTGAATTTGGTTGCTCACAGGAAATAATGATCAGCAAATTCCTCTTGTTAGTCGACTGTTGGAAGTGTATTGGCTGAATTATTAGGGGTAAATATCACACATGATAACCACTTATTAACGTTAAAACATGACACTAATGAAATGTTCCGTTGCAAGTTTAAGGGAATCACGTTATCATAAGCGGAATGGTAAATGGTAAAAACAGTCTGTTATTTTTTTTTTTTTTAGCAAAGGGAAAGGCAAACGAGATTTTGAAAAAACGTTTCTTGGTTACAAGTAAAACATGAAATATTTTCACAGGAAACATTTTAAGTTGTAACAAATGTTTCAATTATATAAATTTCTCATTTCGGCGGTACTATATATAGGAAATTAGCATATCTTAATATGGTGAAATATCCTCAGAAGCCAGAAATCGAGGTATCGCAATTACTTTAAAGCTTGTGAATGCAAAATTTTCCATTTCGTTGCACGTTGTGAACGACCCTGCGATGGAATGGCGACGTTCACCTTTAAAATACTTCCATAGATTCTTGAACACTGTCTGCAGTGCACTCAATTCAAGCATTGTTTTGATTACACATATTCATGCAGCTACACGGCTGATATTCGCATGGACGTTTAAACTTGACGTATCCTCAAAATGTCCTTTCATGAGCTGGTAAGTTTCTGTAATCCATCAATACAAACAGATTTTATCTGTAATCTCAACAATCAGTTTACTATGCAATCGGCAAGAGTGCAAAAATCTGATTTCCATTCTAGAGAACGTCAACTCTACTGTCACTTTCAAATAAGTTGTTTAAAGACTACGCCACTAGCCCAACACGATAAAACGATTTATCCGGCAGTTAGAACAAACTGTCCATTCCGCATTATGGAATCAGTTTCTCAAATGGTTTGCAGTATCTGCAAACTACATCATTTTTATTTCACCTCACAAAATTTTGCAGCATCAAGAACTGAATATTTTTTTTATATTAATTTCGTTTTCTGCAGCCTATTACCGAATGTAATACGGACACAATAAGTAAGTAATAGATTCCAACCTAGTCGGCTATTTTGCAGGTTTTTTTTTTCTACATTCAGTTTGGTCCTAGTTCTAAAGAATAGCGGATTCACAAGTTGTGGAGTTGAAAGCTAGCTTTCGATCTCCACAACCGTGGCGTGTTTGTATTGCTCGTAATAACTTTCCTTGTAATTAGTATGAATATTCATGGCGGATTTTTTTTTTTCCTTCTGAGATGTAGCTTCGTGATGACATCCAATTTACAACGTAATTTAAACACGCGCAATAAGTTATTGTTCCCCGCCAGGGCCAAATAAATTTACTTGGCACGCGAAAGAAACCACACATAAAATAAGGGTTGAAACTAAACGCTGACTGACACTGTAGAGACGGCGAAATTGTAGCTATTAGCATTTGTGGAAACATGCATAAATACAAGAGATTTACAACTGCGAATTAAATAATGAATATATTTGCACTGATAGTAGCTTTAGGTTTGTACTGTTTTATACTTAAGTAACGTAACATTCAATTTTGAGGGAAAAAAAAAAAAAAAAACTGTGTAGTATATTAAACATCGCAATAACAAAAACGCGCAATTTATCCTTACACTTGAATAATTGTCGAAGAGATTTAAATAATTCTTAGCAAATAAAAACCAAACGAAACATTAAATTGTATTAAGCAAAAAATTCTCTCCTACTCCAGAACAACGTGAAAATTACGTTGAGTAGCTATAATTAAGTACTTAAAAAAATTCGCTTTCAAATAAATTTTTTTAACAGCCTATACTACAGTGTTTTCACCTATCTATTCATCATCACGCACCGTAAACACTACCGCGAGCACTTTCATGTGTACTCATAAAAAAATGCACAGTAAGCTCGTAACATTTTCTAACGTGCACTAGATGCTTGGCGTGTATATTTAAATTTATTTTGAATGTAATGAAGGCGATCCAGTTTATAAAACGTCTTAAAGGTCATACTTGCATTTAGGAGGGTAAAATGAGAGGGAACCGTTTATCAAGAAACTCTAAACACTGTTTGGAATAGTGACACGAAACAAAGCGGAGTTTACTTATTTATATTTCAGTTTTTCCCCTCTAATGTTTACGGATATGCTTTTTGTCATTTATTATTGTATTTAAATAAATTAAAATAAAAAAAAACACTTTGACTGTAAATATCAGTGAAAGAATACATTTGAATTCATGCAAACCTGATATGTCTCAAAAATAAATTTCGAAAGGCCTGAATTAAATATTTTGATTCCTGGAAGCTTTTTAAATAAATGTTGGGAGATTTAATTGTTGTCACTCAGTTCTTTTACCGTGGGCGATGTGACTGTTGGTCGCCGAGAGACAAGAGCATTATTCTGACAGGATAGTATGCAGACACTTTCACATTTGAAATGATTCTCTAAAATAAAAACAATGCAACAAACATATTATGTCGGCACAAACACAGAGTGAGTTCGAAGAACACAGACAAACTCCGCGTGAATATTCCTTACGATGTAGTATTTTGAAGATATGTATTCGACCTATGGCCGAAAATGCTTCCTAATGGTGGTACACAGCTTTGAAGGTGGAGCTAAAACACGAGTTTGTTGCAAATACTACTGAAATTATTTGAACTCCAGGATAGTGTGTAATTGAAAGAATTTCTGCAACCACTGCAAAATTAGTCGTGGTCATCAAATAATACAGAAAATACAGCGGTTGTAACCTTGTGTTGCATACTATTCCGTGATCCTGATTATGCGATGTTAATCAGCACCTAAATATACAATTCACAAAATTTGTTATGTTGTGAGATAAGGCATTACGGATGGTAGGAGTTATGTAGTTCTTTGTGATCAACAGAGAGCGCACTGCCGCATCGAACATGTCTGGGGCAAACTGTAAATAGCAGTTTATAATCGTCCACAACCTCCAGAAATATTTCTAGATCCCATAAGTGCTGCCCAGATGGAATGGAATCTTCGACTCATTACAAGCATGCCACGGCGTGTTAGGGACCTGTACAATGCGCATGGAAGCCATACACGGTACTAAGCTGCAGTTGGAAGAAAGAAACCCTCCCTAGTCAGAGATACCATTAAGTTAATTTTGTTGTTCATTCGTGTTTATTTGTCGGTGATACCGTAAAGTTGTTTTATTTTGTTAGAAACACTTTGAATTTCACGTTTGATACCGATACCGTTGGTAACTTCTAATTGCTATGCTTTATTTTATACATATGTCATACGTGTTTGCATTCCATGTGTATATTCCAAACTTTCTGTGAGCTGTTTATTAAAAAAAAAGGTAGTTTTGTATTATTATTATTTCCCTAAACCCCGCCGTTTGTACAATCGGTAAATGATTTTAAAATTATTGCAGAAATTCCTTAAATGCGGCGTGGTTTAAGTGATGACAATATGTTTCTCCAATCTTAACCTGCTGATCAATAATCTATAATAGAAAACCAATTAAGTATCTGCGCCACAAAACTGTATGTGCGAATAGGGTTGCAGTTCTTATATTTTTCTATGAAAAAAATTTTACTCTAGCGACAGATTCTTCAGTTGTTGCAGATATACGTTCTACTGTACACTATCCGGAATGTCAATGTTTCTTTTCAAATACTCTTTGTAATACTTACAATAAATTTATGTTTTATTTCCACCTCCGAGGGCGTGTAACGCTATTGGGAAACATTTTCGACCCTAGGTCTAATAGCCTATGTGTTTCGGAATTATTTTTTTCGTAAAGCATATGTAGGCAGACTTCGCCATTGTAGCTGCGACTAACTCTGTATACACGAGAAACGTGACTGAAGCTGTGTTTAAATGATCCACCCATTTGGAGAAACGCGTTTCACGGGACTAAACTACAAACAGTCAATATATCAGTAAAATTATGACAGATTTAAGAATTGGAAAAATTCGGCTGTTACCCAGCGGAACTATATTAACTTATCTCGATGATTTAGAGTCACAGTTAATATTTAATTTCAGATTACATAAGTACAGAGTACATAAGTAAAGGTAGTTCATGGTATAATGATCACTTTCGAAGGCCCTGCTTTAGATCTACGTATGTAAATGCACATTGTGTAATTTTTCACCATATGTAAAATTAACATGGTCATGGGCCTCATCACTTTAATAATGCGTAGATCAAGTGAATCTTTAAAATTATTATAAAAATAAATATTTTACAAATCTGCTCATTTTTACATGCCAATGCATAAAAAACAGAAGGCTACATAAATAATATAAGTCGTCACAAATTGTCACCTAACACTTTTAATTCGACGTTAAATTATGGAACTACTTTTCCTCCATCGTTACCAACTTTACTGGGCGCGTGTCACTCAGTGCGCCCTTTAAAATATATGCAAGTAGGAGCAGCGACTTTTTTCTAAGGTTGATTTCAAAAGTGCTCACAGCCTTTATAGGCTGTTCACGGTAAAGTGAGCACTTTTGTGGCCCTAGTTACGTTTTCCCTTCAGTCATATTTTATCCTTTAACCATCTTTTTAAATGAACATTGCCGTGTAAGCAAAACACCCAGTGTGTGTATTACTTCGCACTCGAAAGTGAACGTCCGAGGCTAAAATACAATTCTTTATTGACTATTAGGGGCCACGGTGGCTGAGCGATTAGCACGCCCGCCTCCAATCAAGGCGAACAGGTCTCGATCCCCGGCTGCTTCACCGGATTTTCGCAAGTGGGAAATCCTGCCGGACGATGCCGTTGGTCGGCGGTTTTTCATTCCGGTGCCGCTCCATATTCACTTACATCACCCTCATCGGCTCTCAAGACTTCGCTGTTAAGAACCGCCCAAAAATCTTCACTCTCTCACTCACTCACTTTATTGACTATTTTTCAAAATACGATAACTTTACCGTGAATATTAACGTGAAAATTAACGTTAGAAAAACTCATTGCTCCTACCTGCATATATTTTAACGGGTGCACTGAGTGACATGCGCCCAGTAAAGTTGGCAACGGTGGAGGGAAAGTAGTTCCATTTCTTAACGTCGAACAAAAATTTTTGGTAATAATTTGTGATAACATAATTATTTTCTTTCGCTTTCTGGTTTTTTTTTTAGTAGATCGATTTGAAGAAATGAACAGATTTGTAAGATATTTGCTTTTCTAATTATTTCACAGTTTCACATGACCGACACATGAATAAAGGGACGAGGCCCATAGCAATGTTTATTTTATATAATGTGGAATGTTACACGATGTGTAAACAAGTACATCTCAAGCAAGTCTTTCAAAAGTGCTAATTTTACCGTGAATAGCCTATACATGTCATTATACGCGCCATTGTAGATATTAGGGTGGGTTTACGATTGACTTAAGAGAGTCAATATGCAGTGTGCTTAAAATACGAATCAATATGTTTAAGGGGATTGGTTTATGAGTGCCGTGCGCGGGTTGTGCGCGTTATTGGCTTGACTTAAGATATAGTTATATTTTATATCCTAACTACAAGTCAAGACGAATGAGCCAATCAGAGCACAGTGACATTTGTCGTTGGCGGGAAACTGTATTTACATATTGGAGTTAGGTTATGTCGTATCGTGAAATCGTATGCAATGAAGTATTTTGATCTGGCGGACACCTCTTAATTTATCTAAAGAACTGTTGGAGGATTATGTTTTAGTTCTTGGAAGAGGTTATTGAATTCGGTTTATTTAATCTCCTGACAAATTTTACTGACGTAAATGCCCAGTGTTGGCTTCGGCATTCCCTTCTCTATGAAACCAAAAACTTTTCAAAATTATTACACAAGCAGTAATCACACGTAGTTACGTATATATGTAAATAATCTTCACTCATGCCCTTTTTTTTTCCAGGTTACGTCGGCTGCTTTGGTATTCTGATTGGCTAGACTTAACAGTTGCTAGATCAATAAACTGCAAAATTTACTTTCCGTGTACTTTACGAGTCATAAGCACGATTCATAATTCTT
Organism: Dryococelus australis; assembly: GCA_029891345.1. Classification (NCBI taxonomy): domain Eukaryota; kingdom Metazoa; phylum Arthropoda; class Insecta; order Phasmatodea; family Phasmatidae; genus Dryococelus; species Dryococelus australis. Next base: position 23,741,354 of record CM056996.1, on the reverse strand, counting down.
CAGTATTTAATCGTAAACCCACGCTAACTCGTAGTGAGTTGCGTGTCCGCACTCGTGACACGTGTCCGCTTCGGTGACGTTGATGGACGGGCCTAAAAATAGACCAGAATGATCGTCGTCCGCGCTGGTTTCCGATGCTGAACCGCCAATCGTCAACAGATTCGCCGAGATCACGTATGATCGAACTGGTGCTAGAAAACAGAGGAAACCACAAATTATTAATTCATTCACGTGCAATGCTCTAAATGCCATCTTTCTTCCGCGTGATATATTGCAGAGTTTCAGATTAATATTTCTACAGTAACACGAGTGAGAGACCCTCAAGTTAAAACAAAGAGCCAATGCTGGCGAGAGAACCTGCAGTTAGTATTTTCTGGTAACGTTCTGTAGAATCTGTCCATGACACCACTTAGGAACTGCGGGTATATTTCAAACTAGTACATCGTAGTTAATGAAATGTTGCCGCAGAACAACGCTGGTATTGAAACGGTTATTTTTCCAATAGATTCTCCCAACTTTGTGAGAAAATTTAATGAGAAGTCACTACAGACAGGAATATTAAATTTTCTCCAGCTTGCACCACGGTAATGTGAAGTCTTGAGGAGCCACACTTGTTTTAAGTGGTATATTTTAGAAGTGTTTAAGTTTTGTTAAATATGGATTTATTAAATTATCCACCACTAACATAGTTATTGCTTTACAGATCAGCATTTTCATTTATTGGTAGCACTGTTTTAAACGTTTCCGTTACTGGTTTGCGTATGCCGTTGCATCTCAAGCTTTGTCTTAATTGGGGCTAACTCAGTGATAATAACTTATTAACACAATCAAGCCTTAGTCTTTTATATATTAGATAAATAAATATGATATAAAATAATTGCTGCATTAAACCCTATAGAATCCTATTCTTAGCAGACGTCTAAAATATCAATAAATCTATAATAGTTCTACTCGGGGCTCAGTCTAACTTCCGAGATGCCAGCCTCACCAGACGGTCACCATGAAGATAAAAGGGACCGCGGAGGTGCAGTGTTTCTACTACTCGCCTTTCACCTAGGCGAACCGCACTCGATTCCCGGCGGGGTCTACCACCGCATTTTCGTATGTGGGAATCGTGCCGGACGATGCCTCTGGTTTTCTCAGGGATCTCCCGTTTCCCCCGCCCTTTCACTCCGGCGCTGCTCCATGCTCACCTCGCTTCAACCTCACCCGCTCTTAAGACCTCGGTGTTGAGAGCCGCCCAAATATCTACACTCCACTACATTCAAGTAATTTAGTTCGTCTCACAGCTTACGTCCGTAGACACTCCTCTGACGTCGAGAAAGCTACAGCAGCTGTTCGGGAGATCAAAGCTAGGCGGGCCGATATATTTAGGAAATGTTATTAGATTTATAAAAAATATTTTTTATTAAAGTAATTTCTAGGGTTACGAGTCCCTGAAATGGCCGGCCGTGGGTTGGTTTGTTGCGAGGGGGGAGATGAACAAGGCTACTGGCCGCGCCTATGACCTCACGGCAGGCAACTCCTACCTTCTACTACTGAAATCCTGTGTGCCCGAAGAAAGATAATTACACTACTTATGTATATGTACATAGTTTTTGAGACCTCCCTGTTTTAATTACGAACGGTAATCGTGTACCGAAAACTTTTTCTCTTTGTGTTTACGTAACAGTATAGATAAACAATAATATTAAACTTTATCTGTTCATAGAGCAGATCGCCAGAGCTCATGACTAGCGAACACAGTGTACTTCAGAACCCATGTATTTAGGCACCTATATTAACTGTACACTGTAAAAAAAAGTGTACAACCTTTTGGTAATTTTACAATTTCTGTGTGTAATTTGGAAATACAAGTACAGTATGTGTAAATTTAAAGCAATGTACAACTTTATTCATAATATAGTACATTGATATTATAAAAAAAAAAACACAAATATATTGGTATATTAAAAATAAAGGGAAGTAACTTTACAAATTTGAAAGTACTTGTAAAAATCCACGAACGTGAGGTATTAAAACACAAATCTGTGTATTTTTTACAACTACGCCAATGTTTTATTGAAACATGTACATCGGTATAAAAGTACGTATTGTTCTATTTCATTCAGAAGGTAGTACAATCTTACTGTAAAAAAAACACAAATGTACTGGTATATTGACATTTAAAAGGGTGTAAAATTACCCATGCAAAATATGTGTGAAATTACACTATTGCAAGGCACTAACACACTAAGCTTGTGTGTTTTTACAACCGTGCTAAAGTTGTATTAAAACACGTTCATCAGTGTAAAAGTACATATTTGTCTATTTCACTCACTAGTTAGTACAATATTACTGTAAAAAACACAAATGTATTAGTACATAGACATTACAAATGCGAAAGTATGTGTAAAAGTATAATAATTCATGGTACTAAAACCCCGAGTCTGTTTGTTTTTACAACTATACCAATGCTGTATAAACTCTTACATCAGTGTAAAAGCACATGTTTTCCTATTTCACTCAAAATATAGTACCATCTCACAGTAAAAAAATACACAAGTGTACTGGTATATTGGCAGTAAAAAGAGTGTAAAATTACAAATTCGAAAGTATGTGAGATAATATTTACACATACGGTAACATTACATTTTTATGCGTAATTTCTTAAAATGAGTACACTATTTGTAATTTTACGCTAATATTCCTGTGAATTAGAATATAACTACAAGTATTTGCTAAACACACGATAGCTAGCGGTAGGTAATAGAACTACTTCGAACTAGCTATTCTATATCTGAAGTCAATTGTTTTCCACATTTTGGAGATAACTTCTTATAACTCTGTTGATGTGCAGAAATTAAGTTATTACAAATGCAGCGAATCTGTGATTTAACTGCTTTGTTTGCGATAAAATACACGTTCACAGTGGTGAAATAACATTTTTGATGTTTGTGCCAATTTACAGCGTGTGGCAGGAAATCTATATAATTTACATAGTCAAATTGCATGCACAGAGTGCATGTTACTTAACATCATACCAAGTTAAAATGACAAACTGGTGTTGTAATATTACACCTAAAGTGCACATGTAATTAGGTATGATGAACATTAAACAGTAACAGACCGGTGTGGTAAAATTACCATAACAATGACTGTGTTAATTTACAATGTGTGGTAGAAATTTATTAGGAAGTATAGTAAAATAACACGCACATGTGATTTAATGTGATGATTAGTAAAAGAAACTGACAGGTATGATTAAACTACACTAACAAAGTTTGTGTACATTTACATTATGTGAACTGATATTGTTAGCAAAAATAAATAAAATGAGACATACGCAGTACGTGTAATTGAACATAATGATTAGTAAAAATAATAAGTATAGTCGAATTACATTGGCATTGTATTTGTAAATATACATGGGGCACACAGTAAAAGTAAATGTACACATGTACGTATAAAAATACACGAACATGTGTGGGGATTGTGCTGCCACGTACATTCGTGTGAAATTACACAATTTTTTTTACAGTGTACATTTATGTGGACACACTGACAACCATATCGCCAGATTCGAATATATTATAGCTGTATTAAAACTCTGTTAGTCTAAGTGCACTAGCATAACAAATATGTATTTCTACTAATATTTTTAATTGATTATCTTTAAACTCAAACACATTCCATGTTGCTTTTATCAGGACGGTGTGGGGGTGGGGGGGGGGGCAGTCCACTGTTGTGACTCGGAAGTTAGTTGGGCGCAACAGGCATGCGCACTCTACCACACACCCCCTGTGCCACGTGGACGCAGCTGGATTGGCCAGCGCCTGGGGGATGGTCGCATGTACAGCAGGTGTTTCCGCGCTCGCTGCCCCCCGAGCCGTCCGGTCCACTTCGCCGTTCGCCGGCGACCCGTCGCATCCGCGCTCTTCGGCCCCCATTTGACACTTCCTGCACGTCTACCTCTTGAGTTTCATGGCCTGTCCACCCTTCTTCTCCCCCTCGGCGCTTTGTTTACGCGCTCGACCTGCCCTTGTGGCTGACGTCACGCACGCAACTCGTAGCGAGTCAAAGAGGAAGAAAGAGGGAGGCAATACTTGAACATTGTAAACTATGTTCTCTATTATCAATCCAATAAGATAAAAGCCTGTAATTATTCCGAATGAAAAAGAATGGTTCTTAAAATTCAATTTTTATGGAGCCATTGAGTGAGTGAAGAGATTTGGGCGGCTCTTTAACAGTTAGGGCTTGAGACCCGATTAGGGTGATTCAAGTGAATACAGAGAGGCACCGTAATGAGGGGACGGGGGAAACGGGAGATCCCCGAGTAAACCCGCCGACCAACGGCATCGTCCGGCACGATTCCCACTTGGGAAAATCCAGTGACCCGGCCGGGAATTGAGCCCGGTTCGCCTTGGTGGGAGGCGAGCGTGCTAATCGTTCAACCACCGTGTCCCCACGAGTCATTGAAAATACTTTTTTTTTTAAATCAAGAGCAAAAATTTATGATTATTAATTTACGTTCACTGGCTCTTCATTACTAAGTAATTAATAATCTGATACGCTTTGTAAATAGCATCCTCGAATAAATAATTTAGGTTCTATGCAATTTATTGGCATTTGCGGTCATACTGTTTTCAAACTACTCATCTCAAGAAATTTTAGTTTGGGAACTCCTTGAATATTTTCCTTTAAAGTATCTTTATCCCTTACACAGTTAAAAATCTTTCAATACCGAGGATTATCTCCCTTCTGGCAACACTGATGGTATGCTATCAATAAAATAATACTACCAACGATAAGACTGAATTGTTATTTGACGGAAACTCCTCGAACCACAAGTGCGACAGCTATCTGAAAAACTGGAACTGTTTTCCGATTGCGTTCTCAAGTTTAAATATTGCAAATTTTGTCCTCCCCTGGATTCGACTCCGAAATTTTTCGCTGGTAGTGGTTTTCCCGAGCGTATGTCCATCTAATGCCCTTAATGATTCAGGTTCACACCTACAATAAAATATTTTTAATGTCCAAAAAACTCTCGGTTTGTGATATATATATATATATATATATATATATATATATATATATATATATGGCCTTCATATATTGTGTGTGTGTGTGTGTAATCTTTTGATTTTTGTAACGAACCAGAAGCAAGTGTTGTATTTACAATCAAATAAATTTCTTTCTACCGCCCGTTTGACACTTTTCTGGCTAAGTTAAATATAATAGAGTAGATACTATTGCTCTAGTATCTATACGTCAATTATATTACAGTGTTTATTTACTATAAACATAAATATTCTACCATCGAGTCATTGCAGACATAAATGTGCTTTTTTGCTCCATTTTTCTCGTTAAACTTTTTTCAAAATTTGAAAAATAACGTTAATTTTATAAACTGGTGGCCAAATTTAAGCAATAATTATGAGAAACCTGATTTTCGTGATAAGTTTTAAGACATATTATTTTAAAACTTGTTTTTGTTACCTGTGACCTATAACTTGTGACCTGTGAGACTATAACAGGTGTACAGTATCGGAGGTGCCTAAGCCTGACAACAGTCGTGTTAAAATAATATACAGTAAACATTCGTTTTTAAAAATCCAAGGATATTTTTAATTTTCTTAAATGTTAAAGAACATTTAGGCATCGGCCAAAATGATTGCCTTGGTAGAATATCGTTACAATACTATAAATAAAAGCGAGAGGAAATGATATTTAAATTATATTTTGTGCACTGTTTAGGATGCCCATAGTACATTTTTTAAAAGAAAATATTTAAACTTCCATTTCCCAAAATGCTGGGGGCGACTACTCGCCCCCCACATAGGCGAACCGAATTCGATTTCCGGCGGGGTTAGCCCCGAAATTTCGCACGCGGGAATCGTGCCGGACGATGTCGCCGGTCGGCGGGTTTTCTCGTGGATCTCCCGTTTCCTCCCACCGCTCGCATTTCGGAACTGCTCCATACTCACCTCGCTTCACTCTCATCGGCCTTGATGTTGCAAGCCGCCCAAACCGATCCACTTCACTTTAATGAAAATGCCACTCTGGAAGTATATGTCATCCTAAACCTATTAAAGGTCAAGAATATATTAAGTGCTGGAAGTACCTAGGGAAAAAAAAAACCCCGGTTTCTATTCCCTATACAGAAAAGTATAGGCTATTAACGCTAAAGTGAGCACTTTTAAAAGCCCTCTAATTTTCAATAACAGTCAATAAAGACGTTAACTCCTGAGTGCGGTGTAATCTACACACACTGTTTATTATTACCATTAATTTTTTAAATTTAAAAGCTGGTTAGAGATTAAGTAATGACAAAAATAAAATTAATTAGGGCCTCAAAAGTACTCACTTTACCGTTAGTATTTTGGTAATGAAAAACGCGGCAAACAACAATCGTATTGTGATTAATAAACGCTTATATAACGGAGATACTATCATGTTCCTCATTTTCTTCTCTCGCGATTGGAACAGTTTTACGGCAGTCAGACAGATTCTTAATATTTCTTGGAGACTGTATCGTGTAGCTTGGAATTTATTTTCAAGAAGAAACACATACGTAATTATTATTTTTTTTTCCACTTGATTGCGAGCAGTCTAATTTCTCATCTCAGAGATTGTCGTGAGATCTAGCCAGGTAAACAGTCAAGACAAAACCATGCGGTTCAGTCAACCGAATTTACAATTCTTTTAATAGCCAATCTTACTGCAAAACGCTTTTGTTTTTTAGAAATAAAAATGGAATAATAATAAGTTAGGTTTGAAAACAATTCTTACATTTAGAGCACGTATTATTAAAATTTTCGTTTTAAAAAAATCAATTTTTTTTACTATATTTTATATCATGAATGTTAGTCTTTGAAAGTATAACGTGTTGAGAGATTACTTATCTTCATACTAACACCCTAGTACCACGTTGTATATGGGAAAATGGGTGAAGCTTAGCTTTCGATATTACGCCCTAACAAGTGAAGATAAATAAAAGCGTGTAATTAGTTCTCTCATAAAAAAGAAACGAAATGACATCAGCAGGTTGCTGTCGCCTGTCCTGAGAGAAGCAGGTCATGCATTGATTAGGGGGATAAGGGCAGCTAGATGGAAAAGCATTCAAATACAAATTACTACTTTTATTCAACTCTAAACGATACAAATACGCTACAATAAAGCGTCTGTAGATTCAATTAAATACAACAGTTATTCAGATATAGGAAAACTGGATTTCACCAATATACACTCCTAGAGGCGCTGAAGCCTTTTATCAGTTACAAGTAGCTTTAAGCTAGAAAGGTGGTACACAGCTCGGATGGAGCTTAAATGCCTTCGCTTGTCCCGAGCCCTAACGTACCTTCAGTCACCCTACCAGGGAATATAATTACCCTCTGGATGTCGACATCTCGATGAAGCTCTCTCAACGGCGGGCTCATCAGGTCATAATTCTTTGCAGTAACAATAAAAATATGAAGACTAACTGAAAATGCTTTCCACATAAAGTGGACTCCCTAAGGCGATGTCAGGCATAGAGCGTCGGGCATGCGTTACGGGAATGGCTGTCTTATAAGAATGGCAATGCTAAACCATTTGCTTAACTTTGGAAAAATTTCACTTATTAATCAATTATAGCTTAAGTTGTACCTCAGGTTGTTATACATAAACATAAAATTAACACTTGGTATAACAATTTATCTAGTCACACTATAGTATGTTTGTTCAAAGACTGATTGTATCTCTGTAGACGTACCCATTCTATCCGATATTACTAACCCTATTTGCATGGAATATTTGAATATTTTGCTAGCGAAAAATGTTTGTTTCTCATGCCACTACATATTATTGTACAAAATGATTACAGTGAAAAGTTTTTACCTTTTATACATCGGAAGTATGAATTCCATATTACGTGAAAACAAAATAAGTCGCAATGTGTATTACGTTCGTGTCGGCACCTAAACTAACTAAAGGCCGCTATTGGTTCGTGTTGGTTCTTCAGTATTAGTAAGGATGTAATCTACTCCATTGCGACAGTTGAACCCCTTTAAAATAAATAGAAAATAATTCAAAACCCGGTGTTGAACACGTAAGGATGGGAAGTTAAGACGTGCGTACTTACGGAACGAAACAGTTTGCAGTAGCACCATGTGAGTTGGCAGTCTTTGAAGTTCTTAAAACATCGAGGTCAGCATTCAGTTTTATATAATATACATAAATCTATATTTTTTTCGAATTGGCGTCGTAAAAAGTGATAGTTTACAATGTAGTGTTGACATATATACTGTACAATTATTCCCTTTGAAAGGAACTGTTATACCTGATGACAGACTTATGAAACAAAAGAACAGGTTATGTAGTTGTGTTAAAGCATATCATAAAAGAACATTGATTTAAATAGAAGGTATATATATATATATATTTGTGGGGCCCCGACACGTAACTATGACTTTGATGCCGCGCGGCTTGGAAGTGCTGTCTAGGTCTCTCCAGCTTTGCGCGCGTCAGCTGCTGCATTTTTAATTCATGCACCTAGGTCGTGCTGTAAGCATCACTTTGCTGTCACGCTATAAACTTCTTACGTGCCTTGCCCACGCTGAGTGGGGAAATGCTCTGATTCCAAGTCTATATGTATGTATAAAAGACAACATATTTCTCTAGTTTTATAGCAAAAATTATATCTTAGCACATGTTAAGAGGTATCTTAAGAGCTTTACGCATGCAGCGCTTTCTTTGCATTTGCCTATTAGTTAATTGTAACGACAGTGAAGTTAAGCCCTGAAGAAGTTATGTCGACTAGTTGCACGTCCGTTGTATTGTGCTATAATGTGAAAATAAGTTCGCTATGTTGATAAATATCGAACTTTAAGAGCACAAATATGTTACTGGACAGTGTGCCCCTTTTTAACTACGTCGTCTTACGGGTGTGCCACCTGCGTCAGGCGGTTCATTAATGCCACTTTGTTAATTAACTTATTGTGTATTGCTGCAAGAGCTAGAATCAGGATAACAATTGTGGAGAAGCTAATGGAGTTATAATGTTCCTTCGTTAACAGGGAGAATACGTGCTTTTGACGAAATGACGACGTAGTTTCTGTATACTGTATAGTAGGGAGTTCTGCAAGCATGATTAATAGTGCCATTAACAGAGTTGAATGAAACCCCTTCGCTAGGTTTGAGTTGTTGCGCTTCAAAATCATTGTTATGGAGCCATTGCACAGGCAAGACAGTGTGCGAGATAGCTAGTTTGGGGCTCTTTAGAAACGCGTGTTGCCTTAATGATAGTGACTTAGTTGGAAGTGATTTCGCATCCACAGGGTATTTGGATTTCTATAGTTCCTACCTTGGGGTTGTGAATTATTTTACTTAGAGTTTTGTTACTACACCTTAGTACTAGTTCACCTGGAACGTTGGTTACTACGTATTGGTGTGGTCCAATAGCTTGAACTGCCCATGAGTTACCAGGCTCGCATTGAAATTTGCAATATTTAAATAAGCTTTTAATCTCATTAAGGTAGATTGCGGCCTTTGAGCAATTGGTTTGTAGATTATCAACTAGTTGCTTAGCAAGAAAATATATGCCTTTGTCTTGTTCAGGAGTATCGTAAAGTTCTCTTGTTTCTTTTGTAATTACATCAATGGTGACTATGTTTGTTGGGGTTCCTACAATGCATGTTTCATTGTTGTATTTGTACGGGACTTTCGTAGTTTTAAATAATTGCCATGAACTCTTCACGCTTTGTAAGAGAATTCGTATTTTAATCATCACTTGCGTAGGCGAAAGAATAACATGTCTTTGATGGGAATGCATAATTCTAACCCTAGGCCATAGACTTGCTCCTGTAATTGTAAAAGATCCTCCCATAATACATATTTTGTTACTTCTTGTAGATGTAAAATTTTCTGCTGGCATTGCTGTAAGTACGTAATAATTCTAAGTTCGTTAACAATATTGTTTACAAGTTCCAGCACCATACTAGTTATCGATTGCGATTGAATGAGAGAGGATTCTATGTAGCTACTCTGATTGCTTATTTGATGTGACATGGATCGTATGTTTTTGGTAAGAGAGTTAACTTTGTTTTCAATTTGGCATTTTATTTGCTTCATGCCGTTAATTGTAATATTTAGATTGTTGTTTGAAGTGATAACATTATTTTCCAAGTCATTTATTTGCATTGCAAGGGCTTCCTCATTGGTCAGAAGGGATTTCAGGTGATGGGTTGTGAGAATGTCGCCAAAACCATGTTGCGACATTTCCTGGGAAGGCATTTCCACGTTTTATTTTGTTGGATAATGCAATATCCGACCTACAATATTTTCTGACGTTTCATTAAAGAACTTGTGCAGCTGATCTGCATTCTTGCAAACTGCGCTGTTCTTTGCGGCACAGGCATGGTGGCACCACATTTCGACGTTGCTGGGCGTAGCCGGTTGGTGCAGCGGTAGGGTGTACACCATGGGAATCGTCTCTTCGTATTGGATGTCGGGCGAAAGCTGTTGATAATAAACCCGCTGTGGGTCTTGTACAAGTGTACATCAGTGGATGCCGACACTATGCGGAGTGCAAATAGCAGCAACCCCCACTCCCACGGTCCCCAAATCAGTGGCGAAAAACCTGTAACATATATACTTTCATTACTTTCTGATATTAGTGAGTTTGAAGATCCATGTGTTGACCGTGTACATTTTTGTGTGTCGCCTTTTCTTTGTTTCAATGGAAATCATGGATGGTCCCAGAATATCATGGATCCTATACGGTCCATGATAATTAAAATTTACAGCTTTCTGTCTTACATGGGGTTTTACCCATACGATTTTTAAAGTCGTTGGGTAGAAATTTCCTGTCAGAAATTATTTTCTGTGGTTGCTGTGACACCGAGTAAGTTTTCGTGGGCTTGTTTGCGTTCTTGCTGCAGCTGTTCACACCAGTCAGCACCTCGCTGCGACAATGCGTGCGCTATAATGTGGCATGGCTTGACTGCTTCAATGCCATGTAGTGAAAATTTAGTGCTTGTGTTATTGTAGAATTGTAATTGAAGACTACGTACGGGACGTATTCATTCCAGTGTGCATGGTCTTCGTTCGCACAGGCAGTCAATTGTTGTGACAAAATGTTATTGCAGAATTGTAATTGAAGACTACGTACGGGACGTATTCATCCCAGTGTGCATGGTCTTCGTTCGCACAGGCAGTTAATTGTTGTGACAAAATTTGATTTACTTGCTTGGTCAGCTCGTTAGAAGCCGGGATGTACGCTGTGGTTTGTAACTTTTTGATTTGTAGTTTCTGTAATGATTCTGCAATCATTTCGTTATTAAAGGACGTGCCACGATCGGTTAATATTGACTTGGGGCACCCATACCGAAGTATGACCTCTTTAATGAATTTGGGACAGGTTTTCGCATCAATAGCTTTGATGGGTTTGGCTACTACGTGACACGAAAAAAAAAATCAGTAATTACAAGAACATATTTGTTGCTGGATGCCGCTGTTTGGAGGAGACCTTCGGCATTGAGACTCCAAGAATGGAATAAGGGTGGGGTTTCAATAGTGGTCATAAGACCGATAGGTTTTTGGTTAGTGTGTTTCACCTTCTGGCAGGTGGAGCAGTTTTTTATGTAGTCTTTTACATCTTTGGCCATGGTGTCCCAATAATACTGTTGTTTTATTTTCTCGAGGGTCTTAAATTGACCGAAGTGCCCTCATCCTAATAGGGCATCATGATGAGCTGTGATAATTTCCGGTATGTAGTATTGTGGTACGAGTGTTCAGCATTTTTCCCACGTGGGTGTGTATACTTTAAGGTATATTTCCCTGTTGCCTGTAATACTATATCTTCTTGCCAGGCAGTTGTATTTTGGTGTGGCGTTTTGTGGGCCTGTAAGGGATGTTTTTAGTTATGAAATTTGTGGGTCTCTTGCATATTCTGCTAAGAATGGTGATGTTGGTGTTTGAGTAAGTGGTGCTAGGAATAAATGTGTGTTGTCTTCGACTTTAATATATTCTTGATCGTGTATGTAAATCGGGCGATAGTGGGGTATGGAGTTGTGTACTGTGATTACAATTTTACAGTTTAGTCGTGGATCAATACATGTGGATTTAATTTTGTTTTCTTGCCTTTCCATAGTGATTTCGACATTTACCTGGTATAAGTTTGTGGTTATTTTCGCAATTGCTTGTAAGGGCAAATGTTCTTAGTTTATAATCATTTTAGCTACACGGGCTTTATCATTTTTACCGATGTTTGGCTTAACAAATGTTTTAATCTCTTGCCAATTATTAATTAATATATTTTGCAATAATTTGATTAATTACTTCACTGTCTTTGTTTGGATTTTGTAATAATGATTGTGAAACAGCTTTGTAAAATGAGGTGCATGTAATATATTCCTTTTTGATTGTGTGTGTTTGGTTTTCTGTAGCTATTTGCGTAGTTTCCGCTTTGCCTGTTGTTGGGATTCGACTCATCGTGTCGGTAAGTGTATTCAATTTCCTTTCGACGATTTTCACTTCGAAATCATACTCTGTAAGTGCTATTGCTAACTTTTGGATCCTTACATTGTGTTCGGCCATCGTCTTTAAATACTGTAGACTAGCGTGCTCCGTTTCAATAGTAAATTTCCTCCCTTACAAGTATTGTTTAAAATAAAGAACGAAATATTTGATGGCCGACAGCTCTCGTTCCGTAGCCGACCATTTTTTTTTCACTTTAGTGAGAGTTTTTTTTTATGCAAGCACTATAATGCTGCGCTCTTTCCTTCCTTGTGTCTACTGCATAAGAACGGCTCCTATGACTGTTTGTGACGCGTCACAAGCTAATATAGTGTGTCTGTATTCATGGAATTTCGCTAGAATGGGGGGGGGGGGGGGTCTAGTAATGCTGATTTAAGGTTCTCAAATGCCTGTTGCTGTGCTAGTATCCATTGAAATGATTTTGTTTCTTTTATGAGATCTGTGAGTGTTTTCGCGAGTTCGGCGTAGTTAAGAATTTATCTTCTTCAGTAAGAAGTTAGGAGTAAAAATTTTCGCAATTGCTTTATGTTTTTGGGCGATGCCAACTGTTTGATGGTTTCGATTTTCTCAGGGTGTGTTCGAATCCCTTCCAGTGTGATGTAGTAACCCAGAATTTTTATACTATCTACCAAAAAGTAATTGGGTACCCGTGAAGATAGGTAATTCAGTACGTCAGTTGACTTGTGTTTCACGGCCTTCGGCGTAGGACGGCAAGTGTTTGTCCGTGGTAGCATGAACACAGAGGTATATTATAACATTCTGGATAATTAAATGCTCACAACATTGTGGCATTTTTATGGAAAAGACCTGTGTTACTTCCAGGATGACACTGCCAGGTGCCATGTTTCAAGGGGGCTACTATACAGTGATACGCCGACAATAATGTTCGCCGATTGGACTGGCCCGCTCAGGGCCCCGACTTCAACCCTATAGAACATCTTTGGAACAAATTGAATCGCCGGGTGAGGGCTCGTCAGGCGCTGCCAAAATCCATTCCTCAACTCATGGAATGGTTGCAAGAGGAATGGCGATGAATCCCCGTGGATGTCCTGCAAACACTCGTAGAGAACATGTCAGATAGAGTGGCTGCTGCTATAGCTGCAAGAGGTGGCCCTATGAGATTGTAACGGGGTGACAACCACCGAGCAAACGTTGTGGACAGGTGTATTTTTGTGTTAATTTGTACGTTGTACTTGTGAAATCGGTCCATGACTTTACTAGTAGTGTGTAGGTGTTCCTAAAATGTGTTGCTTATGATGAAAATATAATCGATATAGTCTATGGCTGTGTTCCAGCATAGTGGCCCTAGCATTATATCTACAAATTTTTTGAAAGTAGTTAGGGCATACTCGTTTAAACCTACAACATCTATACTAAAAGCAATCTTTTCCTTATCTTGTTCCCTTACTGGGATTGACTAGAATTCTCTAAACATGTCAATGGATAAAATGTATTTGGAATTCTGAAGTGTGTTTATGAACTCGTCTTTTCTGCGGATGGGGTATTGTACCTTTTTTATGTGCTGCTTGAGAAGTCGAAAATCTGTTTAAAAAAACGTATGCCTCCTTGGCGTTTTTTATAACTTGGCTTGGTGCGGCATAAGAGGAATCAGAAGGTGTGATTATATGTGCATCAAGCGTTTGTTGTATTTGTTCAAGTACTCGTTTGCAAGTACGTCGTGTGTGTATAGGTTTGTTGGTGTTTAGCTCAAGTTTAATTTCGTAATATTTGTTTCTGTTAACTCGTTGATATTGCTAGTGACAAACGATCTTTGTACTTCTCAAGTAACTCCTTAAGTTGTGCTTTTTTTTTTATATGGTGGTAGCTTTCGTTTGTATTTCCTAATGTTGTGTTCTCATTTGAGTTCTCCATTGATTCTATTTTATTTATGTAACATTCTATGCAATTAGTTGTATCGCATTCCATTTGGTTGGTATTAATTGCTATTTCTATGATGTCTTTATTGTGGTAGGCATATACGTACTACGTAATACCTTTTTATAAAATCGACTCCCAATATGATATCTGATTTTAAATTATTTATTAGGAGGAAGTCCTGGTAGAAGTTATACACTGCTATGTTGATATTAATTTTCGTTTTGTATTTGGGTATGTCTATGTCTGTAGTTGCTCCCACTAGTGTGAACTGGTACGTTACTGGTTGCCTTTTATGTTTGTGTACAAGTGTGGTCGCTATGCATGATCGCGAGCATCCCGTGTCGAGCAACATGTTATATGATCTGCCTGCAATCCGGACAAGGACGCGCGGCATTGACGTTTTCACGTAGCCTGTGCGACATTCGTTCTTGCTGGATCCGGACAAGGACGCGCGGCATTGACGTTTTCACGTAGCCTGCGCGACATTCGTTCTTGCTGGATCCGGACAAGGACGGGCGGCATTGACGTTTTCACGTAGCCTGCGCGACATTCGTTCTTGCTGGATCCGGACAAGGACGCGCGGCATTGACGTTTTCACGTAGCCTGCGCGACATTCGTTCTTGCTGGTTGGCGGGGCTTGTTTGTTTGTGAAGTGTGAATCGGATCTGTGGCCCAGTTTCTGCTTTCGCATTTCATCACTGCCGCAGTTTCCCGTATTGATATTATTAGCGTCGCGTGGTGTTTGTATGTTGACAGTTTGCGCCTTAGGGATGCGTATCTCAATTTGTGCTATGCCAAAAACGCCTTTTAAATTTGTTGAATCTGTCATTTGTGTCTGTGTTGAATGGGTGTGATTGATTTGGAAAGAGCGGGCATTTTGTGGCTCGGTGACTCTGGTACATATATAGAGCCCACGGCCTACGGAGGCTGTGCGTGCATTTACGTCAAGGTCACGGTGACTCGCACATTCCCCGGGCCCGACCTCGGCGTGCGCCACTGCTTCCGTGATGCGTACCTTCTCGGCTTTCACGCGCGCCGAGTTATGTTTACGTGAGGCCGTGTCCTCATGTGTGGTGTCAGTGTTACGCTGGTTCACTCCTGACCCGCATTTAATTTCTTTTAACCTGATGCAGGATGACCTATTTTCCGTCTTTTCATGTTTTGAACAGCTCTGTGTTTAACTTGAATTTTTTTTTTTCTCTGTGGTAGCTGAAAGTTTTCCGCTCGGGAATTAAACTTCGCAAAGTCCGCGTAAGTGCACGTGGGTACTCCCTTACTAAATAGTGCCTCTCAGGCATTCATTATGCAATTTACTCTGACCTCTTGTTGTATGCATGCGCTGTCATTTATTGGTTTCTGAAATTCGTTATTTTTACCCCTAACTGTGCCTGTATTACCTTTTTAAGTGTGGTGGGTAAACATACATTCATCTTTCCACGGTTGTGTCTGCTTTTTCTGTATGTCTCTTAAGGACTGACTGTACCTGTGGTTTTGGAAGTATTCCTCGCGTACGCCACTCCGTGGGCACTGATGACTTCCGCACATTACCCTTAGGGGTCCGTCTGACTGATTTTGACTTACGGGAATATTTGTTTGTAGGGTGGGCTTCTGTAATTTTCCCTGTACTGTGCCCTGTAAGAATCTATGTTGTGATTTTCTGTAATGTAGAGTGGGGTGTTTTGTTCTGAACGTGTCAGATGTTTAATCTCTAATTGTAACCTAGATATTTCCTCTTTCAATTTGGCGTGTTCTGTGACTTTGGCTTGTTCACGCCTTAATATTCCCAATTCAGTGTTTCTAATGCTGTGCGCCTGTTGCTCGAGTGTGTCATTCTGGAGTGGTATTAGTTTGTCGGCAAATATGGGCAGTAAAGATTTCCATATTATCTTTACAAACTCGGCCTCTGGCTGGTGTGGGTCACCTTTGTTTTTGTATAAAGTAAGGGTTTCTACATGTGCCAGGCAGCTTTCATTTTGTTTTTGAGTTTTGCTGTGCAAGAGTTGTTTGTATTTCTCGGTGTAGTCAATGGGGGTGAATGTTGTTTTCAGTTCATTTCCAATCTGTTGCCATGTAATGGCCTGTTGAATATTATAGCATACATTCTCGTCGACTCGTTTGGCTGTACCTTTTAAGAAGAATTTTAAACGTCTACGTTTTTCTATTTCCGTCAAGCAGTTAATGTCACTTGACGTGTTGTAAGTGTGCAGGAATTCTTCCACATGTTCATGATTATCACCTGCGAATGTGGGGATGGGTTCTGGGTGTTTGAGAATGTAATGAGGTATTTGAATGTTATGTGGTTGCTGTTGTGGGACTGTGCTATCAGTTGTGTTAACGTACTGATGTTCTGTGGTGTTTTCGTTTATTTTTATGTGTACTCGTGTTTTGTGGGCAGGATTGAAATTAAAAATGGGTCGGTTGCCTGAAGTGATTTTAATGGCCGGTGTCACCGATACCCGCTCGTGCTAGTTTGGTATATGGTGTATTCGCTGGCATCAGAAAATGAGTAATCAAGTGCTGAATCTTGTTGTGTGGATAATGTATGTACGTTTTCTGTTAATGTTGTCAGTTGTCTAGTTAATTGATTTTGTTGTTCCTCTAATGTGCGCTCGGCTTCACTTGTGTTGATTGTTACAGTTCTGATCAATTTTGTCAATTTCTTAGAAGTTGATTTTCCTGGTTTGTTGTTCGCTGCACGTTAGTGTAATGTAGTGTAACATGGCCTTAATATTTAACATGAACGCACACAAAGCTTGCTAGTGTTTACTTTTCCACATGTGGACACATGGGATTGCCTTAAGCAACATACAATTTGTCCGAAAAGCTGAACCGGGGTTAAGCATGAATTAATTTGCAAGCCAAGCTTACACACACTACTCTACTGAATACACTGGGAAACTGTCTGGCCGGGCAGCTTTTTGCAACGCGGCAGTTCCTGCTCGCGTGCTCTGGTGCAGCCGCGGTTTTCTGCTGAATAATACAACACATACTGCCGTGAATGAGTGCTTATTCTTTTGCTATCGTTAACTACGGCGGACTACTCGAGGGAAATTCAACCCTGTGGGCAGGTGGACGGCGCTAAGCGTCTTTACGAATTCCTCTGTTATTTGTCTGTACTTTATTGCAATTCTAAGTTGAAAGGGAAGGGTGGGAAAGGTGTTTCCACCATTTGCTGTGGTCTATCCTGAAGGGGGCAGGTTACGCATTAATTAGGAGGATAAGGGCAGCTAGACGGAAAAGCATTCGAATACAAATTACTACTGTTATTCAACTCTAAACGATACAAATAAGCTACAATAAAGCGTCTATAGACTCAATTAAATACAACAGTTATTCAGATATAGGAAAACTGGATTTCATCAATATACACTCCTAGAGGCGCTGAAGCCTTTTATCAGTTACAAGTAGCTTTAAGCTAGAAAGGTGGTACACAGCTCGGATGGAGCTTAAATGCCTTCGCTTGTCCCGAGCCCTAACGTACCTTCAGTCACCTTACCAGGGAATATAATTACCCTCTGGATGTCGACATTGTGATGAAGCTCTCTCAACGGCGGGCTCATCAGGTGATGAAGTCGGACCACAGGAGGTGGCCCTCTCGTCTGGCCGGGCACGAGCAGAGCCTCCGGCGATGGTGGAAAGATGGCGCCACGAGCCGCCATTGCTGCCAGCTTATATGCTCCCTTCCTGACCTCATGCTCAATCCCGCGGGATTAGTTATTCCATAACAACGGCTCGGCTGGCCGAGGTCGCTCTGCACCTTTCTTCAGCTCGCAGTTTAGCAAACCTTGCGGGGGCCAGCCGCACCAAGGTGTAATCACAGAATAAAGTCCGTGCTGCACTGAAATTATCAAAAGCGAAAATTAGATGTACCTATTGTCGTTCTGAAACTCTTTCTCCATACGTAGCTTCCTTGAAAATGTTTCTGTTTACATAAACACAGTCCTACGTTACAGTATTGAATGGCCTTTTCGCTAATAGGCATGTGCCTCTGACTGCAGTGATCACAGCGTGGTTCATTGAGTTCTTTTGAAAGTTTTACTTAAAGGATAAACATTCAAACCTATTTTATGACCTTAGACCTTAGACTGTAAAGGGCTTTTTATCGTCGCCCTAGTTTTATGCTTGTAAGCATAGCAGGGGATGGCTTACAGACTAAATTTTAACCTAAAATAAATTAATACACATGCCTTACTCGGGATTTGAACCCAGAGCCTCCCCCACCAAAGATCAGTGGCGCACCAACCCACTGTGCCACAAGAGGTCGACTTCAATCATACGTTAAACACTTCAATTGCCCCAGTAGAGATATTAACATGTGGCTCAACTGAAACCTTTATTGTTTTAGCCCTGTAATTATGTCATTAAAGTGCCATTTCTTACTATTTCGGGTACAAAATATACAAAAACCTTATGAGATAAAATCTGTGGCAACAAATTTAATTATTTTTAAGTTGGTAGAAATTAAAAACAGGTCAACTGCTAGGTAATTAGAGACGGGTCAAGTTTCTCAGAACAGCATGACAGGAAAAAGGAATCAGCCATAACTTGTATGAAGGAATCATATTAGCATTCGTCTTGAGCAATTTCGGGAAACCAGAGAAAACAGAACTCAGGATTGCTGAACCTATAATCAAACTTGCATCCTCCCAAATGCGAGTGCAATGGTTTACCACTGCTCCACCTTGCTCGGTTTAAATATTATAAGATATATTTTTTATTTGAGTAATTTTTACATACTACATTAAGATCAGGTTTTTTTTTCAAACAGGCCTACGTAATTATATTGAAAGTGCTACACTCTTGCGTTGTGTTACGAAAGCATCTCACTGTGCACGCCACAGTTTATACAACAATGTTGGAAAAGCAGGCCACAATAAGGTTTATAAAACACAGAGTCAAAACAACGAGTTTCTTAGGCGATCTGTAAACAAACTAAGAAATGCGCGAAGTTAAACAGAAAATGTGGGTCCAGCAAACCTCATTAAATCCCTTCTAAACACGAACAGTCTACCGGGAAACTTCGCCCTCGGTACACAGTGGGAACTAATAGGAAGACATTTCTCAAACGAGCACGTGGGGTGGGGCGAGAAGTGGGAAGGGAGCCATGGAACCAGCCAAGTGTGCAGTCGGCGACAGGTCACCAGAGCAGCTAGCTGGGATTCCAACAAGAAGGTCGGGGCGGTGAGTCCCGGGCGGGGCAATGGTGAGTGCTATTCCTTCTATGCTTCTATCTGTTTCCTAAACTTATCCAATACCCTTCTCCTTCTGTCTCTAGTTGGCCAATCAGTTAATTACAATGATGTTATAATTCAATCTTTTATAAAGTAAAAAAATTTAGTACAATTTATCTTCACTCTTCGTCTTATTTACTATAATCCTTTCTATCTTGCCCATCTCTAAAGCTTATAAGATGATGTTAAGGTCAACTTATAACAGTTGGCACTGAATTAACCTTTCTTCTATAGTTTTCTCACGGCAAAATGAGCACTTTTGAAAGTCCTGCTTAAGATCTATATGTGTGCATGTTGTGTATTCTTCCGACTTATGTAAAAACAACATTGTAATGGCCCTCATCACTTTATTCGTGTGCCAATGAAGTGAAACTGTGTAATTATTAGAACTATAAATATTTTACAAATCTGCTCATTTTTACACTTCGATGGATTAAAAAAGCAGAAAATAAATGAAATTATTTAAGTTATCACAAATGGTTACATTAGCACCTTTAATACGACATTAAGAAATGGAATTACTTGCAATCTATCGTTACCAACTTTAATGGGCACATTTCACCCAGTGCCTCCGTTAAAATATATGCAGGCAAGGGCAGTGACTTTTTTCTAAGGTTGTTTTCAAAAGTGCTCACTTTATCGTGAACAGCCTTTAAATGAGTTTTAACGCTTCTAAACTCATTTCATTTCACGATTATTTCTGTATTAAAGCGTTGGTTTGTTAAAAAAAAAAAGAACATAAAAGTCTTTGGTTTGTTTACTCATCGTTAATCTTGCCGGCGCCTCCTCGACAGCCAGTGTTGTAGGACATGGGCGCAGATAACGTAAATCAGTCAAGCTCATCTTCACACTCCGCAGTCTTGCGCGAGGGAAGGCAGGCTCCTCAACACGTGTCGTCATTAGAAGGAAGCTGCGGCATTGTTCCCGAGGCACCAAGTTTCGCAGCCGCTGCCGCCGCTGCTGAGATTCCCGTCCTGGCGAGATGCTCAAGTTTCCAGCCCCCTGTGCTGAATCGCAGGATCCGGGGAATGTTTCCCCACACCTGGGGGCTTCGCAAACTTTCCGAGCGAGACGGACGGCGAACGAGATAAACACGTTTGAAACTGTGCTATACTCTCTCTCTTTCTCTCTCCGTGTCGACAATAACAACCGCAATCGCATGATTTATTCCATATAATTCATTTTTAATCCTTTAAGTATGCATGTATATAATCGGGCAACGTTTATTTGAAAATTTCTTTTCTCTAGAAGACAAATAGCACCCTTTATAGTTTTACTGTTTCGGTGGACTCTAAATAAAAAAATTACAACAAGTCACCCTTTCAATTCGCAAGAATGATATTGTTCATGTTAATAATTTCTCAAGCGAACACGATGGATAGTGAAACATATTACATTAGTCATGACAAATTGATTGGCACACAGTCAACAAGCAACTCCATTGGCCGACTAACAATCAATCATAAACATTGCAGAGTACAGTAGGCGTGTCTTGTGTTGGCCATGACCAAAAGGAAGAAAGTAAGTAGAATTCAGAGACCAACACAACTGGTATTGCTTTAGTGGAGAATATAGGTATCTCACTTCAACCTTGTCTTCAGTGACAGTAAATCTGTGCCTTCCTAAAGGGTTAAAGGCTGCCCACAATAAAGTGAACACTTTTAAAATCAACCATAGAAAAATATCACTGAGCTTGTAGTATACGAATGAGAACTCCAGCATATTCTCCCAGGCGTGTAAATCATTAATATCGCCTGATTTCAAGTGTTGGCACTGTAATATAAATAAATACATAAATAATGGAGCGTAAAAACAGTACGAAGGGAAATGGGAAGTGTAGTGCTCAGCCAAATAAAGAAAAACCTGAAACATTTGCAAAAATACTACAGCAGAAAGGGTAACACCATGTATAGTAAGTAATATACATAGTTCAAAGTCTCTTATGAATGTGCGCCATGTGTCAAAACTTAACCCGATTAACCTGATTTTTTCTTATCTTACAATAAGTAATTACGTTTATCGTTGATTCCAATTTTCAATACCCGGACGCACTCTGTACATTGGGAAACTGATGTTTATGGTTACTTATTTCATTAATATAAAAGAAAATACTTTTATTCTTATTTATAGTTAAAAAGAATATAAATTGTACTACTATACACAGAAACGTGTTTCGGCTAGGTTCGCTTAGTTCGTGGTAACATCTTTTGAAGTTCTGGGAAAATGTGTGTATGTTTTGAACATAATATTAGCTGAAATATTGAAATTCAGTCTTTTACACTAACCCGAATTGACACATGCGAACAACACACACATAATCTGTGGCCAGACCGAGATTCGAACTAGAAACCTTGTGGTCGAAGGCTTCTGGTATTTGGCAGTTATTATTTAATAATCCTCAGTGACATAATCTGAATAGACAAAATGTGCTATCCTCGACCAATTTATGAATCATTGGAAAATGACTTAATGTTATTTCCTCTAATAATTCCCAAAAAATTCTACGATTTTAGACCACCTCGCCGACTTCCCGTGCCGCAGTCGGTTGATGCGCCGCCGGTCTGTGGTGCGGGAGGTTCTGGGTTCGAATCCCAGGTATGGCATGGGTGTTAGTCTAAGTAAGTTCATCAGTTACTTTGTAAGCTGTCCCCTGATAAGCCTTCGGGCATAACACTGGGAGACGTTAATAAGCCCATTCCACTGGACCACATCATCCTGTCTAATTTATCGTTCATTTTAACGCATGTCTCAAAGTGTAGAACTCAAGTAGGTAGATCAATAAAATTTCACTGGTTACATTTTTGTAGTTGCAATATGCCTTGTTTAGTGTTGAATAGTCGTAATTAGAAAAGGAAATGTTATTAGGAAAATATAGTCGTATAGTTATGTGTAGAGTGATTATGACAGGATAGGAGACTAGAAGAAACATTTTGAACTTTGGATAACACACTTTTTCCTCATGTAAAGCTCTCGTGGAATCTGGAGCTCTGAAATATTTGTAGAAACAAAACTCATACACATGCCACTGAATAATTACAGAAAAATGAAAACACACTGTAGTGCTGCGGGCATTCCGTCAGCTTTCCAGTTCAGAGAGAGAACATTTTACTGAAGTATTTTCGCAACTTCTCAGGTTCTGCGGAGCCTGCGACAGGAAACTGTATCGACTCTAATACTGCCTGCGGTGATTTCAGCACCACGTGACTGCAATTGCTAACCACTTTCGACGGGAAATACGTCCTGTTTTTCACGATATTTTCGTTCCATGACTCCTGGAATAACGCGCTGTATCACGCACTATTTTCCAGTCACATGATTTAAATACCACGCTTTGGGGCCGTATGCAAAGTTCCAGTTCATTGATTGACGCCCTAACCTTGCTCTCTCATTGGTGGGCGACTCCTCTTGCCATGACTTCTCATTGGTTGGCGACTCCTCTCGCCATGACTTCTCATTGGTGAGATACTGCTCATGTGCGACTTCTTGGTGGAGGGAAACTTCTCCCCATTTCACTCATGTTGCTTTATTATGCCATGCACGGCCTGAGGAGGAGAGACTTCAGCAGAGGACACCAGAGACTGCACATCACCGCCTGGGACGACTCGCCTGAGCTGCGCTGAGACCCCACTCTCCTTCATCACCGTGGCTATAGAATGAATTTGCTTCAATTAACTTTCTTATTTTATTTTATATATGAACAATTCCCATGTCGTCTTCCGCCACATCGCCAAGTAAGAAGATGTATAATTAAAAGTGTAACGTTTCAGTGCTTGATTTAATTAAATGTGTCAAATTTATTTAGATAATGTCTTACTGAGTGTTTGTGCTCAGCCCTAGAGCGCCCGGGAATCACAAGACCATGTGATTATATAGATTTAATCAGTTTGAAGCTGAAATATAAATAATAATAATTATTATTCAAAATTAAATTGTCTGAAAAAAAACTCTAATAAGATTAAAAATTCGGTGGAATTCAAATTAAAATAAGGACAATAAGAAAATAAAATCAATTACTGTTATTGCAATTAGGAATACTGTAATTTGGAATTATAGTGCCATCCTCACAAGATAAACCTTAATGAAGATAATGGAATTAAATTAAAAATAAAATACTCAAACTGCTGCAATAAAGATAAACTTGAAAAATAAAATGACTTTAGGTTAGTGTTTCCCAGAAGTAGTTCTTAATTTTGGGCCTTTTTCCTCCTGACACGAGTTTACTGAGCTCCATGTAACGGCAGTGCAAATTTTCTGTCTAAAATCTTGTAATAAAAATTATCTCAAACTTTATTTTCAACAACACACCATAATTTCAAATAGATAATGTCATTTCAAAATTCAAACTATAAAAGTTGGGTTTTTCAATTAAAATTTGCTCCTTTGCTTAGCTAGTCGGTAGTGCTGGACTACTGGGTACTACCGCCATTAAACATATTAATTACCACTTTAGAGTAGGTGTAGAAATGTTAAGGTTTCTGGAAATCACTTGAATTTTTCAATAACCATTCAGATGGCTGCAGAATGACTAAAACGTCATCTGGATGCAGGCTATACCAAAAGTCTGTGATATGGCGTCACTGAAGTTCCTCGGCGCCTTCTTAGGCCGATAACCCACTGATAAATTAACTAGTAGGCTCTAAAACTCTAAACTATAACATCTGGGGATAAAAACGTCAACTAAACTTATGTTGACGCTGGAGATTTTCCTATCGAAAATCCCAGCGAATAATCTCGCCGCTGGACCTTTCACTTCCTGCAACTTCCTCAAAACCTGACCTAATTGGGGAGAAACTACTTCCGGTCAAACGAAACGAAAATAAAATAAGAAAACTTCTCTTCCAAATTAACAAATACAAGAAATAATTATGTTTTAATATAAAATACAATATTCATACAATCACGTAAATAAACAAACAAGTTGAAATTAACACATTTAGATCATAACCTCATCTCAGAAGTCATATCAGCATGCCATAGAATAACACAAATAATAATGAAATTAAAAATAAATTTAGAAACAAATATGTTAACTATTGCACACGAATATATTAAAAAAAGAAAGAAAAACAAATTATTTCCGTATTCACAACGTTTACGTCAAATTTTTAATTCGACACTAATACGGTTACTAATTTAGGATTGGAGGTTTGCAAATAAAAATATTACGTGTTTTTAATAAAATTAATATGAACCTAGGAGGGGTTTATATAATTAACGTTATTCAACATAATATGTAAATAAGTGTGAGCTGGTGTCCAAAACACATATGTAAATAATCATGTGATATTATGTCCAAACATATATGTACACAATTAACATAGCTGTAGACATACATAAATATGTGTTCAACTTGAAACTGTTATAGTGTTTGTCGTTTATGATTGTTTCCCGTTCGATAAAATGAAGTTGGCTCGTAGCGAGCGAGATGTCCGTTTTTAAATAATTATATTATGATAGCGTATGCTACAGTACAGATATGTGAGTAGAATGCCAAATATGTCAAGTCTAAATATCAAATATACTGTACTAACAAAGTTAATCACATAGGTTTATGTCGTAAATGTTGCGCTTGAAAAAAAAAAAAAAAAAAAAACAAGAGCCACACAATTCGTTCGTTGTTTCAGTATTGTTAATATGATAAAAAAAAATTCAGGAGTGAACTGAATGAGATATTTTGCGTGTGTATATAAATTGGAAACAAACTGTCGAATTTAAATATACAGTATAGTCGAATGATGAAAAAGGGATTTCACACTAAAGAAGAAAATGTTGCTGAGAAGACTTTACCATTTTTTCAGTCAATAATACCATAATTTGCATCACTGTTTTATACAGTGCAAAATATCGATATAGTGATCGCTGTTTCTGTTTGGAAATATTTATAGTAAGATTATGAATAACTTCTGTGTTACAAAAATAATATGTTCAATTTCAAACGGCCAAAAATCAAGTTTTCCATCACTGGGGAAAAAATTCCTGTAGTTAATATAGCTATATTATCTTGATTTTCTCCAAGATCCCTCTGTCCCACTCTTATAACACACCCTACCAATACGGAAAATTTATACGCGCTATTGAAATACCAATAAGCCATTACAATGTTTATTGATTGAACTATAAATTTTATATACTAAATAATATTATATTAAAAGTAATTGCCAATACTAAAGTGCTTAAAAATTGAAAAATAAAAGTTTATCTTAGATATTAATTGCATTATATTTTTCGTAGTACATTACCACACGTTCTAATATATTTCATAATAAAACATTAAAGAATTTAAAAACAATTTATATGGAAATGCTCCGTTTTACACTATTCTAGCTGAAGGTAGCTGCGCTCGTATGGATGCCTTATTGTGCAGTGATTATTATTGTTAGTTTTAAAAAGTTTAGTAGAATACAATATACAATTAACAAACGTTTTACTATAGAAATTAAAATTTAAGTGTTGCGTTCCACTCTGCAGTGGTAATTCAAATAACGGGTCAAAAGTACACGTGTGTAAATATCGGATCGGTGAAGAGCAGAAAAGGAAATGTGTTTCGGCTATACCTAAAATATACAGTCCAGTCAGCAGTCATTAGTAAATTTGATTTTACTTAGAAAATAAACAATGTGGCCCACTAAATTAAACTCGCAAAATTAAAGTCTTACAGGCGTATCTGTAATACAACTTTTTCGCGGCTATGAAAAAATTGCGAAAATTTTATGTTCACGCTAATAGTCTTACTTTTGACGGGTACTGTACATATTAAGTGTTCAATCGCGATTTAAATGCATAAAAAGCCTTAGGAAAAATTAATTTGGCACGGTAGGACCTGTTACGTAAACTAAATTGTGCATTTCAAATTATGTAATATATAGTCTTACCAACGCTCATGCAAACAAGCAGGTGTAGAAATGCAGCAAGTATCTGTCATTTATTAGTAAATAGCGCAGTATGGCACTAAAATACATATTTCAATACAGTAATACATATTCGTACACGATGAAAAATTTTAACAACAAACTGCCCAATAGTAAGGTTGGCTTAGATCTTATTCATCATCGCATTAATGCAGGGTTTAAGAGTTTGGTATTTATTTTAAATAAAAGTAAAAACGAGTTACGAATGTATATCACAGATTACTTAAGAAAATACAATGAAGAAATAGTGAAATGTTTAAAAGCTAAAAATAAGTAATACAAATTAAATGTGCTTTTGTAATATCACTGTTATAATAATTTTGCTGCACTGACATCTGCTAAGTTCTTAAGATTATTTATTGCATTTGTATCTCAAGGCTCATTTAATGTATACGTAAAAAGTGTTCATGTGCCCTTGGTAAAATTCCCATGCATTAATGAGTTTAAAATTCCTCTACAGTGGTGTATGTACGCGAACTCTCTCGGTAACAGAGACTGTACGGCCAAATTTAAAGGTTAATTCATCATAGTACGCGTTTATATCAAACAGATAATGCTTAATTTACGTTGGTTCAATACATTATCGTGCGTCGTTGGGTGGTTGGTTCGTAATTAGCTATGCTGTTACTATGTCTGTTTTTTTTTTTAGAGTATCTAAGTATTTAGAAAATGGCCTCTCCTCGGGCACTTACTACGCACATCATCACCCCCACCACCAGCATAGCTGTGATTAACTGCAAAAAAATATTTTTCGGTATGGATCAGGCACAGTAGTTTCGGAGTTGATCTAAGGACTATTTTCCTGTATTGTGGTCACGTAAAGGTAGTGAATGCTAATATTATTCAAGGTTAGAAACCACTGGGAATAAAACCCAACACCCCTTTTCACCTTTGAAGGGTTCAACGTACGCTGTAAATGTCTTCTTGTTCTTATAAAGAAAATAGTCTTGCTCAGCTGCCAAATTAATTTTTTAGTACTTAGCCTACGACTATAACACCTCCTTTGTAATAAATACGCTACAGATATGCATGTTGTATGAATCTAAGCGAATCGATTGATTCGGGCAGAATACGCATGCTGAAGTTCCCTAGTGAAATGAAAAAAAAAATACTCAAGATAAATTATTCTGAGATTTGAAGTTGCTTGTGTACTCCATTAGCTAATAGTTGATCCGAAATCCACGTACAAATTTTCCAGCCAGGGCAAGGGATAAACGTGCATAGATTCGTCGAAGAGAAAAAATAACATTCCAATCATTGCGCTGATGTAAAGAATAATATCCAGTTAATGTAGAAGGAAAATCAGAGAAGCTAGACTACATGAGCACGGAATCTCTAGAAACGTTTTGCAGGGTGACAACGGGACAAATATCTGTTGGCTAATATTAAGGTTTTGGATATATTTGGTTTGGTGTTGGACCGAAACAAACGTGAACTAAAATAAGTTAATCTTGGGTAAATGATGGTAATACATCAAGGCTGTGAATGAGTCCATTACACCGTAAGGATACCGTTTCCGTAATAAATATAATGCAATTTATACACATTTAGTTTTAGATTTGAATTAAATAATTAAAAGTGGAGGTTTCTAGAGTTCTCTGGAATTAACCACTGGGGGTTTAACAAATAGGCATTCTTCATCATACAATGCTTTTCTTTCAGGTAGTCTATAGCTAATGTGTGCCAAGAACGTAAACAAATATATAATTTTCAAAGGAATACCAACAAAATCGTCTATGAAGCAAAACGCAGGGGATCGGCACCTATTACTGGAATAATAACGTTTTTTTTTTAATGCAGTGGTTAAGACACGCCACATTTAATTAACGTCTGCTGTGGCACGCATATAACACGCAAAAAAAAAAACAATTGCGTATAATGAACGTGAAGCCTAGAATACGTATGCCTGTCGCCAACTTATTAACGTCTGCTGTGGCACGCATATAACACGTAAAAAAAAAACAATTGCGCATAATGAACGTGAAGCCTGGAATACGTATGCCTGTCGCCAACTTATTAACGTCTGCTGTGGCACGCATATAACACGTAAAAAAAAAAAACAATTGCGCATAATGAACGTGAAGCCTGGAATACGTATGCCTGTCGCCAACTTATTAACGGCGGTCTGGTAGCGCGCCTGCCGTGGATGGCCCTCGCGTGATGACGTCACAGCAGTGCGCGCGGGCCTATCTAGTCGGCGTTGTCCAGGCACGGTCTCTTAAGCTTACACAAGGTATAAGGGAACAGCGAGAAGACAAACTGATTGTACAGCGATAAGATGAAGACTTCCCTTCCATAGCCCTCGTTGGTGCTACACTACTCCTCACTAGTCCGGCGTGCAAAATGGGCATCACAACCACGATGTGCCGCGCATCTTTACGGTGAGAAAAAACACGCATTTCAGGTCAAGTCCCTCCAATTCTTAACTAGGGTGAGTGTTCTTCGCATCGAACGTCTGTGTTCCCGAACCTGCGTGGGGCAGGCAGATGTTTTCCTCAGGGGAGAAATATTCTCCTATCACCCTGCTCAGTTGTAATAAATTTGACTAACAATATAACTAATCCAAAACACAATATCAACACATTATTCTATTTCACACAGTTTTACAGGCCTATAGGAGAGTATGGTTCTGCAAACAGCTTAATAGTACACTGACTTTGTTCCACACGTCACGTATTTTCTGTTCAGTGCTACATGATAATATCTGGTCTACTTATATTGCCAATCAGAGAATTGGTGCGCTCACATCAAGGACTCGCCAGCCGTTTCGTTTCTGTGTACTTATTTACTCTGTACCAATATCATCAAGCACAAATCACGGCATCAATAGGTTGCGAGAAACACGTTTTTTTACGCAAGTGCCATGAAAACTAAAATACAACCTGATTGCAATAATTTAATTCGCAATTAAATGCCTGATCAAAATGTTTAAAATAAGAAATTTTTTAAGTATATTATATAAATCGTTATGTAAATAAAGCACAATATAATGTTTAAAATATTTACAATTAATTAATTGTCATATAATACGCATTATTGTATTATAAAGTTCTTTATTACACGTATAATTTGAATATATTTGAAACTTCATGTATGTACAATATATCACTTTTATTATGCATTAGATATTCACGGATTATTAGGCCTTAAATGGTATATAAATTATAAATAAATTACGTAATTATTACATATCATATGTATTGCTTAAACATATATATATTTATATTTTAAAAAATTTACAGCATTACTTCTTTTTAGCAAATCAATTAGCCTATGCTTATTTCATAGAAGTAAGTTAAACGGGTGCAGGTGGAAATGGCTGCACATTGAGCCAATACTCTTTACACTGCAGTGCGTGATGATGTTAGCAACTCATGCTCTTTGTGCTACAAGCGCCCTCGCTCAGCCTGTGCGGAGAGTATAGGTGGCGCCCTATCAGCGCACGTGTTCCCAGCTCTCGCAGTTACTGACCAGACGACGGAGCCCCGGTCTGGTACAACAATACTCGAGGTAACACCCTCACACGCGTGCTGAGATCCTCGCGCCCATTGACGCCCGTGGCCCGGCTCTGCGGCATTAACCGCGCGCCCCTGTCTGTTGTCCGTCCAGAGTCTTGACGCAGCTCAACGCGCCGCCCTTCGTCGGGAGAGGGATTTCCGCCGTGATCTGCTTCGGCATGCAGAGTGTGGCCATCCGCTATTGCGAGTCCGTCCTCAGCCAACCCGGTGTTCAGAGAGAACCTCCCCTGTGTGCCCAGACAGATCGACCTGCATGCTAATTACTTGCCCTTGGCCGTGGCACTCGTACGCTCTGAAGGATTGCTTGCACACTTGCCGTTTCCACGTGGACTGGTAGGTCTACAGAGAGTTAATGCACCGGTGATAAAATTTATTCCCGTTCGTTAAAAGCAGTTTTCTTACATTTTTTTTAGGGAAATGTTCGCAGCGAAATTCCCAACTTCGCTTATTATAGGCTGTCCACGGTAAAATGAACACTTTTGAAAGCCGTGCTTAAGATCTATTTGTATACACCTTATGTATTCCTCCGCCTTATGTAAAATTAACATTTATATGGGTCTCATCACCTTATTCGTGCGCCGGTCAAATGGAACTGTGAAATTATTACGTAAGTAAATAGTTTAAAAATCTGCTCTTTTTACACTTCGATGCATTAAAAGATCGGAAAGTGAAATAATTAATTTTAAATAATCACAAATAGTTACAAAATTCAAGGGCTCTGGTAGCAACAAAGGCCCGAACCACTGGGTCGTCAAACTCGGTCATGAAACTGACGTGAGTAGAGCGGTACCATTTTACCCGCGACAACTGAAGCCTACACATTCAGACAAAAAGAAACATAATTGTAAAGGCAGATCAGAAAACTGCACATTGCATAGTACAAAGGTGACATCACACCGAAATAACGTGAGTTCATCTGAACTAAATTTTGAATGGGCTACCAAAATAGAATTTTGCATAACTACAGCGCAACCTCAACAACAATGCACTAGCCCAACCTACACACATAATCAAATAACTAGATTGACGTTATTAAATAAACTAGGACGACCCACCCGCCACCTCGCCCCAACGGCCGTAGAACTCGTACAAAATTAAAGTGAGACGTCCGCATGTTGTTAGTGGCGCGGCGACGATCGGGCCAAGTCATCCTAGCGCAGGAACAGACGAAAGCGGCAGATGCAGACGGACAGAAGAAAGTACGAAACGAGCAGCCAATACAGCTGCGCAAAGTCTTAAATAAAGTTGTGTGACGTAGCAGACTGCCAAACGCGCATGCGCGGTAGTGCGGGAAATATAGAACAGAAAGTGCAGAGGAGGAAAGTGAGGAGGAACCCGAGTCCCGAACGCAAGCGAAGTGACGACCACGCACGGAAATTGTTCCTAATCGAAGAGCACGCACTACCAACCTCGCTGTTAAACAAATTAATTGACGCGGGCTGCGGTAAATATTTGTAGTTTGGTAATGATAAATACCTAGATTATCACATCGTGGTTTCATAGGTTCTCAGAAACATTTACGCAAAATTTTAATCAGTTTCATAATTTACAAAAATTTTTGTAGTATTTCACAAATAATTTTATAACTTTTTTTCCTATGCTAATGATTTTAAATAATCATGCGAACTTTACCGTATACAACAAATATATCGATATGTATGCAATTTGTAAATATAGCACTGCGGTCTTCATAGTAGATCTCGTAAACGAGTGCTTTTTTTTTTTGACAGTTCTAAAAAGGCAGTCCTGTTTGCAGCTGTTTCCGTGAAAACAGCGGTGTGTAGCACCGTCAAATATGATTTTTACATAAACACATTCAGCTATCTGTCAACCTAGCAAGTATGTCGACAGAAAATATTTCGCTACCATAAATAAACAACTGTACATAAGACATTCGTAACTCTGAAAATAGTGCAGTTGTTCGTGAGTCAGACTGTGGGTGCGCTAAGATAACTTTTTCACAACCCCCATTTATTTAAACTACAAATAATACTGTATGGCTTGGTTGTTTAAAAGAAATAAAATTCAGTTATTTTTGCCACGTACATTAGGTCGTATCTCTCGACTGAAGGGACCTGTAATGAATCTGGCAACGAATTAATAAAGAAGCATTTGAAGTATTATATTTAAATCTTAGGTTCATACCACCTGTTTCATACTGTTGAATACGCCCTACAGATAATAATTACCGTAAATATATATCAGAACTTTTCAGTCTCTCTCCAACGATGTATAGATACTAGTTCCCAATTCCTTGGCGTGTGGCAAAAATATAAGCAGTTGGTTGAAGAAACGAAGTGGAGCTTACCAGATTTCTGAGGTAACAGAGAACCATTTTTGCTACTTCCATACA
Source organism: Dryococelus australis (assembly GCA_029891345.1). Classification (NCBI taxonomy): domain Eukaryota; kingdom Metazoa; phylum Arthropoda; class Insecta; order Phasmatodea; family Phasmatidae; genus Dryococelus; species Dryococelus australis. The sequence goes on along the minus strand of CM056996.1, from coordinate 23,708,971 downwards.
TTAAGTATTAAGATGGTGTATTTTCAAATCGATACCGATGTTTTCGTTTCTAGAATAAATATTATCCAAATATGTATTCGACGAGCGTATATGTACTGTACATATACACTTAGCATGTGTAATAACAAATACAAGATGTTCTTAAAATACATGTCGAAATTCGAACTGTGGCATCTATGTGCGAATATAAGCAATAAATCCTACATACAAAATGTTCGGAACTTTCATTCAATATTTTTAATTTTAAATTAAAGTTAGCAAAACAGCGGCGGGAGTAACTTCACGTACCTGTGTGAGGAACAAGTTGCATACCATGAAGGCGAACAGAACTGCTTCGTCGTGCAGCGACCGCCTATACATAGGCCACCTTGGCATTTGCGCGAAGACCATAAATCGACAAAACCGCGCCACCCACGAGCCTCGAGTTTATGTTGTACCGTTGAGTAAAGACATACACTAGAGTGGCCATGGGATAGGAAAAAGTCTGACCAGTTTTATCTGTTAGTTCCGCTGTTGATCCAGAGGGGCGCTAGTGTTCTCGACGACGTCAACGGTGCAGTGTTGCCAATTCCGCAGCAGGTAAAAGTATGTTATAACCCCGGCCTCGGCTCACTCACGTGTTCGTTCAAGTTCTGCCAGAGGCGAGCCTGTCACACGCGAGTTTCCAGCATTCGTTGTAGCTGTGAATACACAACTCGTGATTTACTAGTGGCGAACACGGCATGTGTTTCGTTTATGGCTTAGAATTATGTGTTTGCGGAAATATGCAGTGATATCAACTACAGTTTGGTTTTATTTACCTCTGCGAAAATAAATTATCATAAATTAACAACTGTCATTGTTTTTAATTACAATCTATTATTTTACTATAGATTACGTGTTCGTAATAAATTCGAGTACTGTTAGCACTTACAATTAAAAACGTCATATTAATCACGAATTATGACATACATCATAGTAAACTATTCGTTCCGTTCTTATGTGAAAGGAAATGGACAGGATATAATTGTTCAATAATGGAGCAATATATGTTAGACGCACGATGGTCTACAATTGAACACAATGTTTACAGTTTGGGGTTGTGATCAACTATATAGGTAACCGTTCATACAAATTATCATTACGTTCAATATGTCGATTCGAGTGTCAATAATGCTGTGTCCGAACCTAGGAATGCACTTATGTATATAAGCATACTCCACTCAGCTCGATACGTGACATATTCCGATAGACATACTTATTTGCATCCTTTACAGCAACTAGTTAGCTGATAAGATTCTGAATATTTGAGTCAGTAAACGCAGTTATTGATAATGTATCATTAAAACTGGTAACAACTAGAGGTAAATTTCCTTTCAACACTAATATTGGTATTAATAAAAATTAAATGTCGGATACTGATATAACGTTTTCTATCATGCATGCCTTGCCTTATAAAAACATTGCCATTGCTGTCATTGCTCTGCGTATTAACTATAGATTCAATGTCACGCCCGTTTTATTACAAATCACGACGAAAACTGGTTATAGTAATATATTCATCCCGGCTCTTCTAGATCATTAAAAGTTATATAATATACATAGTTAAGAACGTTGCTCAGTGGCATTTCTCAAAAGGTAATGCCTCCATTCCGCTCCGTATAAAAATAAATATTAGGATTAACAATAAGAACTGCATATAAATCGACTAAAAAATAGTAGTTTATGGGCTGTAAGGACGCGAGACGTACACAAATTCGTTTCCCCGTGTACATGCGTTTGTCATTTCCCGAAACATGTACAACATTTACGTACGTAGACGAATGCGAACGCTGTATGAGTGTGCATCTCATTAAGCAGAAAACCTTTTGCACACTGCGGGGAAAGATACGTTTATGGTAACGTTTAAAACTCAACTCTAACAGACGTTTGTTTTAAAGCGACAATACAACTGTCGTCTCTGTAAGATCCACATTTATAATAATGATGTGCGCAAGTGGATGTTGTCCGAAAAATTGGCAGCTGTGTGTGTTTATATTTACACGAGTGTAACACAGCGCGCCATTGTATATTGTACGCTGAAACCTCGGACACACATCAATGCGAAAAACGTTGACACTAGTGTTAACACTAACGAACCCATGAGAACGAGACATAACAAAGAGAGTCGCAATATTATACTTCAGACTATTTCTGCACTAAACATCGGTTGAATGCAATGACTGGGTGCCGATCAATAATAGTCAAGCTAAGGCCGTCTCCGTAAGAACAAATTCGTTATTTTGTAATTTGTCATTTCGTAGGTTTCAATACGGACGTTTTCGACAGTCACTTGTTTAGCACTCGCGGCAACACATTCTTACATTAACAGTGAAAATAGGTTTTATATAAATTAAATGCTTAAAATGGATGTAATATTTATACGATCATTATTGGAATGCTGCGAATATGTTAATAAACAAGACAGTTATTATATTATATCCAATAACGATTTAAAATAAAACACTTGTTGCGAAATATATAAACAAACTTACTTGCTTTTTAAAACATGTCTAGTGTATTTTATGAACAGGTATTTGTTTGGAAAAAAATGTTTTAAGTACGCATTCGCGCATGTATTTTGAATGTCAAAAACAACATGGCGCTGAATTTGTCCTTTTGTAATTTTGCTAACATCTGCTATATAAAAGATACGAAATAATAATTTACCAAGTAGGTGCTTCTCTGTCATGCAGAAACACGTATTCTGTATTTAAAGTTTTCCATTAATGTTTTCGTTCTTAATTCCGGCGAATTTAAACAGGCAGTAAACATCTCATGTTTACTTTTTTTCCTAACAACACCTCGTAAGAAACAACCATATTAAAGTAGATCATACTTCAAAGCCGACATTTGCTATTAGAGAAGCTTACTATTTGTGAGCAATGATAAACGTCAACATGTGCACATATAGTCCATTCCCCACTGGAAGCAACTTTTTCGGAGCCCTGCTAAATATCTACTTGTAGGCCCGTTTCGTATCCTTTCGCCAAATGTAAACCAGTATTGCCATGTGACTGCAATGTAGCTTCTGTCAAAATCAATGTTTACATGCCACTGTGTGTGTACATGTGTTCGTATACTTTCGCTACACCTAAAAATAAATATTGAAACGTGACTTCTACTTTTATACATGTCAAATGTGTTTTTTTTACAGTTTACACTTTTTCAAAGAATTCTGTCGTAGGTATATTTGAAAAACCATTTCGTATGAATATTCACATTTTAGGCCTATAACATTATTTAGGTCAGCTTTATGACGTTTTAAAAATGCCTGAATGGACTACAGTTCATACGGTTATGTTACATTAACATATTTGTTCTCCACGACATAGCACATTACAAGTAACGTTTTACTTAATACTTAATAGTTTTCAGCAACTGTGTTTAACACTTTTCCAACTGCGGGGTAATGAACTAGCGTATTTAACTTTTTGTTATTGATATCTGTGGGGTTATTTCTTCAAAAGAACGGCCTCAGTTCGTATAACGAAGGATTAACACGTGCAACGAAAAAAAGACATTGAAATCAAGCACTCAACTCGTGTCGCTCATTCTTTGTTATACAAACTTAAAATATGGCGGTGAACATGCACACAAATGTATTGCTACTTAGTGTGTATTATGTTTATTGAAATGTATTGGGGCTGGGCTTGGTTATTTTGTTGGGATTGATGGTAAATCACGTTACACGACTGTGTTTCGAACACCCAGGGCAAAGGTACAATGATGCGATAAGTAAACAGACGTGGATGTAAATAAATAACTTCGCCTTAAAAACAGTTCACAGTTAAAACGTATAAATAGTTCACATCAAATATTTAAACTCACTCACACAGACAAATCCCAAACGATCACCACTCAGCCACACCACGCTATTTCACACGCAGCGGTTAACGAAACACACCGTAACAGTATATTTATTACTGCCACGGGAACACAGATTTATCACAACATCGTAACTTGCTTACGTCGGTTAGAAAATTACTATGTCTACAAACGTGATGTGGTAATTTAAAGTATTTTTCGGAGTAATTATAATTTGCGCTTCGTTTGGTAAAAAAGCAACACGCCATGTCATGGCTCACCACGTCTGCCAACGTCAATTTGTTTCTGTCCCGCTATCATATCTAAATGTATTAAAATAAGTATTCAAACATTAAAATATCTTTTCAGTTGTAAATTGCAAATTCAAAAATCATTATTTTGCTGTAATAAGTATGAAATATGCTACAATTGAAAACATGTATAATTTAATCCTCACTAGCAAAGTGAAACTTCCCGAGTGTGAAAGAGAGAGAGAGAGAGAGAGAGAGAGAGAGAGAGAGAGAGAGAGAGAGAGAGAGCGAGCGCGGGCGACAAGCCTCGCTCTTCGCTCAGCAGACAATTGCTTTCTCGCACGATAAAACAACACCGTACCATTACGGCCTACACACGATATTTTCTGCTGTTATTTTAAACTGTAAAAATGAGGTATGTTGCCATTGGGGCTACCTAAATATATAAATATCTCAATAGGCATCGTTTAATTTACAAATATTATACTAAAAAACTAGGTTAAAATAATATTTTGACTGTGAACTATTACTTACCGGCCATTGCCAACATGACGCTGCTCTCACTGTAGTGAATTCATAATTAAAAATAAATAAATATTACAAGTTATAAAATATATTAAGGTAAAGTTTCATTTATTCAAAAATATAGTACTCTAAAATTAATAACAGTGTTATATGTTTGTGGAATACAGGTTATTGGAAAAACAGGTTAACGTGTTATGCCTAGAGTGTTTTTTCAAAGATTGATTTTAATAAGTCGCTTCCAATCGGGAATGGACTATACACGACTTTGTCATATTGTTTTATACTTACATTAGTGTAAATAACAGTTTCCCGCAAACAACACCGACTGCTCTGTACTGATTGGTCGTAGCCTCAACATATTTTCTAAAGATATAAAATGCAACTATTTGTTTCCACGCCTAAGGAAATCCCACCAACGCACACGACCTGATGAGATTCCACTGGAAACCAAAACATAAGAGAACACACATTCGTTTCTTTTGCACACATCTTAACTCATAATATAATGCTTAAATATTTCTATAGTTAATCCAGCTTTACTTCAGACGTCGCAGCTTAAGCTGCATTATGGTGTGCAGGTGTGTATAAAAGCAGTCGAATCAATACGTTTCTCTGTTCATAGTGTACAGTTGTTACCAAGACTAAGACAAATATGATTAAATATTTTGACTTTGTCGAAAGTTTTTCGGTGTTCTGGAATGTTTGTCGTCTCCTAGCCTACAAATGGATAATGACAACAATGCACGAACACTATACACAAATTGGAATGATTTGTGACAGTAGGGCATTCTTGTGTGTTAACTTTGTGGCATATTTACATAATTATAATTTTCTTTTCCTAAAGTAGTTATGTTCTGTGTGTCCCATGTTTTGTTGAATGAATAAATAGATTTTTTCGTTAAGCACCACTCATTTTGTTTACATGATTATACTATACTAGCAAAATATGTTTTATAACATGTACGATCATTTTAACAAGGAGTGTTAATTCATACAGCAAGTGTAGATTCTATCCGTTTATCATGGGTATTTTCTCCTTTTTACCAGCATTCCCCTACCACTTAAAATTTACAATTTTAATATGTTAATATAACACTAGATTTATGTAGTGTATCATATTTGCAAAACAGCTTTTCTTCCGAAATTTAAAAATACTTTAAGATGTTTCTGGTGCCCAAATTATGCGCGCGAGGCGTGAGTCGTTTAAGTAGTATTTACACGATGCCAAATTTCTGCTACTTTCTGTTATACTCATGGGCACAACAAAAGGCATACAACTTTCTATAGCAGAAGGGAAGAAAGAACGAATCCGATCATACTCACGCGTTATCTAAAGGGCTAATAGAAACTTGTAAATGGTAGGCAAAACAACTCGCAGGGGACAGGGGTACAAATGCATCCAAATTATATATGTTGGTGTTTTGTGTGCATTGTTTAGATTTTTACGTACGAGTACTATTAATGCCTGTAAAATGATATGATTTACGGCACTGCTTATGTATGGAAAACAAGATACTGTATTCACATGTATATGTACGATGGACATTTACACCACTCATTAAAATATTGACATAATATTTAAACAAGGGCGTAGCTAGGAATGTACTGTATTGGAGGAAGGAGTTGGGGATGGAGAGAGAATTCATATTTCTATTTTTTAGCAAAATTCAAAACCTGTACTATACAAATTTATAGTTACATAATTATTTATAATCAATGGATTCGTGTACAGATATGGCATCACACAATGCTATACACATTCTTCATGTTCAAGGCAGATTGCATATTCCTGGAATTAACATTTAATAATTCTTGATATTTTGTTTTCAAATTTTATTTTCATTTCGATTTCGGGAGGGGGAGGGGTGGGGATATGTCACAACATATCACCCCCCCCCCCATCCCGGTTACGTCCCAGTTATTAAAAGTGTATCTTAAATGAACATAATAATCAATCTTGTGCTCTCCTTAATTAAACACGCTTTTAGGTGATTATACTGCCACAAGAAGACACAACTGTTACAATATTAATCTTAAGGCTTCCATGTGTGTCTGTGAACATTACTCACGCTATACAGATCAAATAATCTACTCTAGAAAACAATCTAAGTGATTAGCAAACAACCACTGCTCGTCAACTGTACTGTGCTGGTACTTGCGTATTATTACTTTTAGACAAAGATATTCTGGAAATAATCATTTTCTAACAATAAAATAAGTTATAAACGGCCATGATGTGTCACATAAAAAAATCGATACCCGTCGCAATTTCCAACGCTAAAACCTACAATTACGTGGCACAGACCTGCGCACTGACTCACCGAGCTACACAAATCACCAACAATGCACACGTGTGATAATATATTATATTGAACATAAATCTACAGTTCTCCCGTATTTTGCAAAATGGTTTTTATTCCTTTATTATGACTGTATGAGTAATATGCAACGTTTCCCGTTACTTGTGCGTACATTTATGTTTCATTTTGTTCATTAATATGTTTTACAGAACTTGTAACGTTTCCGTAAACGGATATATACGACGTGAGAAAGTAACTCGGGTGTCCGCCATCTTGTCTGTCCCAGCGTGTGGGCATAACAGTCAGAATACTTTCTACTGTTTCAGTGTTGTTACTTGGGGGGGGGGGGGCAGAGATGGAGAGAGAGAGAGAGAGAGAGAGAGAGGGGGGGGGTAGATATCTATGTGGCAACGCCACCGACATTCCCCTCGCACACGCCACGAAAATGAACTAGCGCGGCGTGGTGTTCATCCCTCGAACTACTGATGGAGTGATCAGAAAATTTAACCTGGGGACGTCTACTCTAGGTAAATCTTTACTCAATGATTGTACTATGTGCAGGCGCGCTTCGCATTGCGAGCCAGTTCCGTTCGCCTTAGTAGTATGCAACTTGTGGTGCACTCTGGTGTGTGAAGTTGCGGACTCCCGGCGCTGTTTCGCTAACTTCTATTTAACTTAAAAAAAAAATATACTAGATGATCTTTCCGAACATTTCGCTACTAGGATGCTTCTATTAGCCCATAAATGCTGAGGTTTGAATTTCGACATGATGTTTAAAAACACCTTGCTTATGCATTATACATATTTAGCTCATTGTTTACACTATTAGCGCAATCCAGTGGCCCCCCGTTGTTGTATTCAAGTACCCTTATGACGTAATACGATATAATAGGGGTTTTCTTTGAGCACTCCGACTTAATTACATTTCTTTCCTTACACCTCCGCTCATCTCGTCTGTTATACATACAGGCGGAAACGAAAGATTTGCTCCTCGGGTGGGACAGCCGGCTACAATCAGCGCCAGCTAACTTTCATGCGTTCCGACCGCTTCTGATATCGGCAACAAGACGCAGTTCTGGGGCGAATCCCGCTACCTGCGCAATATTCCTAAGGAAGTTCTCTCCCTGGCTGATGGCGCATCAGTCATTGTAATTCCAGCCAATCATTCTCAATAATTGCGTGTGGTCTGGAGCACTGTTACGAATTAGGCTTATTGAGTCAACTACATAAATGACAGGGGTTAGGGACGTAGCCGAGTACCAAGATAAGATTCTATAGCATTGCTATAATGAGGTGGTTTATTTAGGTGTAACATGGAACTTTACCTTTAAACACTCGGGGGAGCTTATATTAAATTATATCACTTTAAATTGCATTATTATGCTAACACACGCCACTACTACGTTACACTAAATGGACAGTCTCCACCTTAACATGATGCCGGAGGCTGTATCTAGTAGAGCGGCTAGCGGTGATCGGACAAACCCATTCTTGATCTTCCCTGGCGGCTGGTCGGACTTGGAAAGACAACGCACCCCGCCTCGTACTGGCCTATATCGGCGCGTTGTTTGTGCGTGTTGTATATCCCCTATCGCTGGCTGGCGGATGGGGGTATTGCTGCCGGCCCTTTTTCGCAGTGGTCGATGCAGTTCCCGGCGTTTTGATTTAATCTGAAAGTGTGAGGCCGGGTTCAGACGGGGATGTTGAGTTAAGGCTCTCCCATACAATCGCAACAGCGCGCGTAATTCACACGTTGACGCCACGTTGGTGCGACTAACTAGCGGGATGGTGCTGAAAGTTAGACCAGAAGATCTCACAGTCCTCTAGTTTGCGCAGCCGTGTACTTGGCGTGTGTTTTTGTGTAGTTTGCAGCGCGTTAAAGCTACGTAAATCAAAATTAAATCACGCAAAGTAACGTTAAACTTTGCCAAATTGGTTTGCATGCTGCGCAGTCTCTGTCTTTATTTTCAAGTTACATGGCGAAGTAATTGCACTGTTGTTTTGCCGTTTCCTAGCGCATTCTAGTTCGTGCTTGGTAAAGAAACAACGCCCCATTAAGTTCCTGGCAACTGAGAGTAGGTTGACAACTGAAAAATTATGAATTGAGAATTATGCAGTAACCAAAGTCCTTAAACACGAAGCTACATTCCAGGATTTACGATTCATACGTCATCTTATGATTCTTAAGTCCAGCCAATGAAAAACTAACTTCGGACTAGCCCTCCTTATTTACTTTTGATTAATAACTATTTTTACTTAATCTCATACAACACAACTCCGTTCGAGCAGATCGTTCTTGAAAGTACACGTTTACAGGCTGAAACTCTTATTACAGTAAGGAATATATATACTAATGCACATACAGATTCCTTTTTGATATTATAAATGATTACTTTGCTGCAAATAAGAGTTTCCCACCAACGACACAGACTGATTTCTTATGACAAGCCACCCCAAAGCAACTTTCAGGTAAAATATAAATATACATTTTTAAAAGTGTAACTATAACCCGAACAACATAGCCGACCAGTTAGTTTATATTATGAACCAAGACATTACACAAAACACACTCGTGTGTAAGTCATAATTATAAATGAACGTTCAAGTTTTCAACATTGTGAAAGCAGCATTGCATCTGTAGCGTATTCGCAGTACCTATCCGCACAATTACTGAATGAAACCGTTCAAAATTTCAGCTTATGTATGACACGTATGGTCGTTTCCTATAAATATACGTCATGTATCACAAGCGTTTTATATATCTTTTAACATAAAAGTATCTTATTATTTCAGCTAAATTGAATTTTTACTTCTATTTTTTATAAATTATAATATTTCAGTTATAATTCAGATGAATAAATCTGAGAGAAAACAGTTGTATTGGTATGCTTAGTAAGAAACTAGTTCTCATTGATAATATTATTAAACTGAATGCTAAGAAAAGGCGGAAGAATAGCATAATAAAGGCTGTTCACGATAAATTGAACACTTTAGAAACGAATATTAAAATAAGTCACTGTATTACATGCATATTTTTTAATGAGTGCACTGAGAGATATTTGTCCACAAAAGTTGGCACCGATGGATGGAATGTAGTTCCATATCTTAACGTCGAATAAAAAGTGTTAGGTAACTATTTCTGATAACTTAAAACGATTTCTTTCGCTTTCTGTTTTTTTAATTCATTGAAGTGTAGAAATGATCACATTCGTAAACTATTTACTTTGTTAATAATTTCACAGTTTAATTTGACCAACGCATGAATAAAGTGATGAAGCCCATGGCAATGTTAATGTCACATAAGGCGGAGGAATACACAATGTACATACAAATAGATCGTATGCAGGGCTTTCAAAAGTGTTAATTCTACCACGAACAGCGTATAGTAGATTTTTTTTTTTTTTTTTTTAGCAGGGCTTCAGCAAAAAAGTTGGTAATAGACTCTTCACAGACTATACAAGTGTTTCCTGCTTTGGCGGGAGACGCGGCCTGGAAACACACTAAAGCCAGTCATAAACGGCGCAGAAGGGGCCACACGATGACAACCTCCTCTTCCACACCGCATAACGTTCAGCCCCCTCCTCAACCCCCCCTCAATATCTACCGCCACCACCCCCCATTGCCTGTCCCTTACAGTTATGGCTCCACGAGGAGTTGTACGGTCGTCTCGGAGGACCCATATCACCCCTCCCGGCGGCACGATCACAAACTCCACTCCTCGCCCAGCGGGGAAGAGATGCGCGTGTGTGTGTGTGTGTGTGCCGGGAGGGGGGTGGGTGGGTGGTGATCCTGTCTGCAGAGCTCCGTGTTGACGCTGCACTTACCCCAGGACCGACCTCTCCCGTCGTGTTTGCCCCGATATTGCGCCCCGCTAGGGGTCACCTATATGACCCCCGACCAGGAGGTGAGGCCAGCAGGCATCAAGGCGTCTCCCAAAGTTCAGCTCTAGCCTGAGTTCCCTGTCATAAAGTTCGCAGGGAGAACTATTTTATCATGCATAAGAAACAATTGTTTTCTAGGATATGGATAAAAATATTCGAAAACTTTATTTCTTATATCATATTTATAAGTTGGCACTAAGATAATGTTTTCTAATGGAGATCTGCACCCGACTGTACAAAATGTAGAGTTGGTTTAAAAGTAGCAGTGTACACACACTGCCAAAATTGTTGGAAAAATATGTTTATTGTAATTTATGGCAGAATAATGCAACATTGAAAATATTTTGTTAGAAGAAATTAATTTAAATGTTAGTAAGATTATTCACGTCTATTTTTAATTAAAATGTAAGCATTTTTTATTTTCGATGTTTTAGAAAGTATATTTTGCAACTAAACCCTTCGTCTAATATGGCATTCATAATAATAACTACCGTTTTAAGTAATAAAATGTTAGTTCTTCTTTCTTTCCATTCCGGCGCTGCTCCATACTCACCTCATTCACCCTCATCTGCTCTCAAGACCTCGCTGTTAAGAGCTGCCCAAATCTCTTTACTCGTCACATCTGTCCATGGTTAAATACTTCCAATTGGCAGTCCATAGATCTTAAACCACATTTGCTGACCATATTTAAAACAACATTAAATCGGGGAATGTGTTCTAAAGTACATTCATATTCCATTTTTGACACAGTGGCGGTAAGCGGAATTTTCCTCGCCATGGAGTAGATTCCCAAAAAAAAAAAAATTCAACTCCTTTGTTTAAAATTATTGTAGGGAGAGGCATATACAACAGAAGTAATATTAATGCCGTCAATTATATTGCCGCTCTGATAACCTCACCACGGACATTGCAAGGGGAGGCTCACATAAACAAAAACCTATAAACAAACTGAAAACTTTTACACCAACCAGCTGATTACATAATCATGCTCGAGCATGTACGAATAGAAATGAAGTACGTCTAGCATATTTTAAAGTCTTCAGCAGAAAATTTCGAAAATCCTGTTTTCGTCTTTGGAAAAAACTTTTTATTATAATGTACAATTACATTAATTCCTCCGGATAATGAGATAACCTATTTCTTTATTATGCTAAAGGCGTTAAGTTTATGCTGTGTCGGAGAATAAATACATAACATTAAAGTTAAAAAAAGTATGGATGTCGCCTATTTTTCGCAACAGCCTTTTTTTTTTTTCTGATTGAATATAAGTAGCAAAAATGTATGTGTTCAGAAATTTTATGCCCCTGATTTCTTTATGCATAGGTATTTACGAAGGCGTAGGAATCCTTGTGTTATCATTTTCTTTATAGACCTGTTTTTTTCGTGTTTTAGTGGCGGTAGGCGGGATGCGATGAACCATCTACATAAAAAATTAAAATAAATTATGGTTCATTATATTTTAATCTATACCGAATGTATTATTTAAATGCAGACAGTTAAATTTATGATTAATTTATGGGTAGGTTTCATTATAACAGAATATGTAGCACTGGGAAGAATGATTCTTTATGTATATGTTGAGCTGGTTGATTCATTTCACGAGAATATATGGAATGAGTGCTACCAACCTCAAAATTTTCAAAGGTTAACCTTCTAATAGGTCGCGTTTGAACTCACATTTCTCATCCACGCTCTGCAAGTGTTGATATTATTTCTTAACCTTATTGATATAATAAACTTAGGTACAAAAATAAATTTGTAAAATTATTTATATTTAGGTTAGAAATTGTAATTTGTAAACATATATTATGGAATCTCAGTATGAAGCGTGTAGCGTTATATCCTTTTCTGTCCTTTCCACTTTCGCCAGCAGCTTATTTTGAGGTTATGCAAAGCATCAGTGCCAGTGTAGGACTAACCATCATTAGAACAGTAGGCATTCTTTAAATAACATTTCCATGCCAGGGTATAATGTAAATATTTAATTGCATTATTTATCCGTATGGTAATGATAAACTGCGTAACATATTGTAGGCAGCAGCATATTAGAACCCTTTCACAGCGTATAACGAAACGTTGTGATGTATGCTCATCACTTCCAAAGAATCTTAGATGACAAAATATTTCATTTTAATTTCTTATAATATTGTCTTTATATCTCGGAGGCATTAGCTGTTAGAGAGAGTGGTTGGATAAGGCCGAAAATAACTCGCATATAATGCCGCTTCTGGTATATCAACTGTATAAACGTCAAACACGAACCTCCAATGTATTCATTTTTACATACTTTTTAATAAGATTATATCCCTTCAGGTTATGGCACTCAGCTCACGCCCAGGAGTAAGTGATATTACCTATTAATATTCTTACGGTCTATTTTCTAGGTGGGTTATGCTTCGGCTAGATCAGTCAGCAAATAGATGGTAGGTTAATTGTTCTGTATTGACTAATAGTAAAACCCCACACACACAACACTCCGCGATGCTTAAGGCTGTTGCTGGGTTGAGAATTTGGAATAAGTAAATACATGTTAATTAAATTAAGTTTTTGCTATTCCTGTTGAAGATATATATGTATCACAGGTTTTTTATACTTGTATTTACAGAAATGAACATAAAAGTACCACATTTTGGTTAAATTCATTTTCAACTCACATTTTATCTGTACGTTATAATACTTCATTTGTAACTAATACTAACAAAGACAGAAAAATTGTGTGTTGGTAACGCCTATTATTAAATTATTCGTATGCAAAATATCATTACAATGAGTGTGCAAGAATGTAGTGAGTTGGCCTCGTGGTGTAATTTTCTAAGCTCCGATGTGGAGGAATGTCTCGGAAGCAGAACCTCAGCAGGACTTCAAGAAAGTTGGAAAGTATCTGTGAATGCAGTCTATCTACACATATTTGGACCTTACTGATAATTTGTAACACAAAATCCTCACTCCGAGGCGGATGGCCTCCATCCCTGCCTGGACCACACGTCTGCAGCCGGAAATGACTGGTCACTCCCTTCATAGCTTTAACAGTTGTTTGTTACACCAAAGAGTCTTATAATGAATAGACTTTATATCATCTGAAAAATAATTCAATATTCTGACAGGCCATGAGATGACGATAAAATGACATGAAACAACATGTAGAAGAAATGAACATCACCTATAAAGGTGCCTGCTATACATATACCCAATACCATGTAGCTACATAAAAAATTTTGATCTAAAAATATCCAAATATATTTTTTATTAAACATGTAGATATTATTGTTTAGGTCCTTAACAGCTTTCAACGTTTGATGGCCATGTTGGCCAACTACAAAAATATCAAGGAAAAAGGTTTCGAAATATATTAACCACTGCGCACAAATTAATTTCGTTTTAAACATTATTGTATTAAAAGGATTTTAAGATATTCTTCGTCGTCTTGTTAATACTGCCATAGTATAAAGTAATAAAATTTTCAGTGTATTATTATTATAGCTTCATACAAGCCGGCTAATAGACTTGTGTTTCCATTTATTTTACATGCGTAAGCAGGAAAAAAGTGCATTGTTATTTACATTTGCTTGAAAAATAAATCTCAAAAGTCACAATTCCCTTTAAAATGATTTCTTCTCTATTTTTTAAAATCTCCCCCCAACCTTAAATTTATATACCCATAAGTAATCATGTTCATTATTATTTTAGAAATGATCGGGCTTAGAGAAATGCTTGTAACGATGTTATTTTTGCTCTTGCAAATTATGAATTCCCTTCTGATCTGGGACATCACTTAGATTTTCCCAGTTAATGGTCATTTTAAGAAATTTAAAATTCACCATTACACAAAGAAAATAAAAAAACACGGTTATCTGACTAGTTTCAACTGTTAAAGACTAGTTTCGAACCCAGCCCTCGCCGCTTGATATAAACTTGACGGGGACACACACACACACACACACACACACATATATATATATACATATATATATATATATATATATATATATATATATTATATATATATATATATATATATATATATATATGTGTGTGTGTGTGTGTGTGTGTGTGTGTGTGTGTGTGTGTGTGTTTTTTTAAAGAACGATGCAATATGAAGGAATGTTCCAGCATTTACTTGAAATTTAATGAGGTAGGCGGTACACAGATCTCCTGGTTGGTTCAACGTTTCCCAAAAACGACTGTAACGTCCCAGCGACCTTGGACACTCAGCACGAGTATGCTAGTATAGGCTGCTTATGGTAAAATTACCACTTTAAAAGGACTGCTTAAGGACTACTTGAATACATTTTGTGTATTCTTCCGCCTTATGTGAAATGAACACCAACATGGGCCTCATCCTTTTATTCATGCGTCAGTCAAGTGAAGCTGTGAAATCATAATAATAGAAAATAATTCACAAATCTGCTCATTTCTACACCTTAAAAAAAAAAAAAAAATCCGAGCTATCGCAAATGGTTACCTTACACTTTTTATTCGACGCTACGAAATGGAACTAGTTTCCCTCCATCGTTAACAACTTTACTGGGCACATGTCATTCAGTGCGCCCGGTAAAATATATGCAGGCAGAGGCAGTGCCTTTTTTCTAAGGGTGATTTACAAAGTGCACACTTTATAGTGAACAGCCTTTAGTTCGTGTATATTACAGATGACGTGAACCGATTTGGCTCTTCTGATCACGCCTCCATCCTTAACTCGCCACAACTAGCGTAGAACTGTCAGCCACATGGTTAAAACACTGGTGAGCGTATTTTTTTTTACATATGTGTTTTAATCAGGACACTTCTTATATAAGAATAAAATACTTTGACTACTGCTAGAAAAAGCCAATTGTAGGGCTACATCAGGAAAAAAACATGTGAACTACAAGAGATCACAAAGTTTCTGCCTTCCCCCTCTTAACAGGTGTTGACTAATTCGCGTCGCCATGTTGATGCTTCCGCGCAGCCTGGCGTGGAACAATAAGCTCCAGTAGAAGTTTCTTGAATTCACGTCGACAGGAGTACCACGTGCTCGCGCAGACAGTTGAATATACTGGATTTCCCGCACACTTCAGACAGTTGAATATACTGGATTTCCCGCACACTTCAGACAGTTGAATATACTGGATTTCCCGCACACTTCAGACGTTCTTCCCCTCTGAACAGCCCCGCCATATCTGTATTCTAACTCC
This sequence comes from Dryococelus australis, assembly GCA_029891345.1. Taxonomy (NCBI): domain Eukaryota; kingdom Metazoa; phylum Arthropoda; class Insecta; order Phasmatodea; family Phasmatidae; genus Dryococelus; species Dryococelus australis. Next base: position 23,693,015 of record CM056996.1, on the reverse strand, counting down.
TATCCAACTGCAGACTTGGCTTGGTCGAGTAGTAGCAAGTTGAATACGTTCTGGTTGCTTCGAAACTAAGTCACAGGAAATGCACAAACATCTCAAGGCACTTGATTACGTAAAGAGTGTTATAACGTCAGTTCCGGTTCACGTTGTTTCTTATATAGCTCATAAGGCATGCACACGGATGTGCCCAGGCACTGCCTAATGACCAGCATATTTATTAATTTGCCTTTGAGATTTATTTATTATTCTGGAATCTCAGCGTGCCTAAGAACACGCTGGTCTGCATGGGGCATCCTGAGGACGTCAGTATTAATTTGAGCATATGCATCAGTTAATTGATTCATTTCACTACTCAAATGAATACGAACTATTCTTTCACAAAGAGTTCTCCATAAATATCTCAGGAAATAATGCGAAAAGTGGTTTTCTTGTAATATCCTATTCTGGTACGACGTTTGCGTGATTATCACTGTTTTAAAAATTAAAATAATTTCTCGCGTGTTTGTTGGGATGATGACAAAGCGGTTGGGGGGGGGGGGGGGGGTTGGCACCGGACTCCCATTACTTATGTGGCCGTCGGCAAGTCTTTAACTTAGCGCTCACCCTCATGATGAAGACTAAAGGACTAAAGGCTGTTCACGATAAAGTGAGCACTTTTGATATCAAGCTGAGAAAAGAGTCACTGCTTCTAACGTCATATATTTTAACGGGTGCACAGAGTGGCATGCACCCAGTACAGTTGGTAACGGTGGAGGGAAAGTAGTTCCATATCTTAACATCAAATAGAAGGTGTTAAGTAACAATTTGTAAGTTAAATTAGTTCTTTCGCTTCCCGTTATTTTTAATACATCAAAGTGTAAAAATGAGCAGATTTGTAAAGTATTTACTTTTCTAATAATTTCACAGTTTCACCTGACCGACGTATGAATTAAGTGATGAAGTCCATGACAATGCTAATTTTACACAAGGCGGAAAAATACACAACGGGCATACAAATAGATCTTAAGCAGGGCTTTCAAAAAGTGCTAATTTTACCGTGAACAGCCTATACACGTAGAGTGGCAACTGCGCTGCTCGTATGCTTCCTCTACGGCAGTTCGACGCAGATGACCGAGAGCAGAGCGTACACCCGAAGGGAAATGGCAGGGCAAATTGAACGCCAGGGTGTCAGCTAGGGGCCGACTAGACTCGCACACTCGGGTAGGGGCAAACGTTCCAGCCTGTTGCTCGCTATCCAATTTCACCCTTCGCGCGGGAAGAGTGAAACGCTCCGTCGTAAAACCAAGGGCGAAATGGGGAGGTATTCAGCCGAGTGGACACGACGGCACGTCAAAAGAGAAGCCTGTCGCCGGTCAGATACGACAAGTAACTTCGGTCATAAGCTGTTCGCCGTAAAGTGAGCACTTTGCACATTCCACGTTCTTCCCTCTATGGACCTGATTACTTTATTAATGCTTCGGTTCACTGAAAAAACTGAAGTTATTATAAAAGTAAATATTTAAACCAATTTGTTAATCTTTATACTAGTAAGCATAAAAACAAAACGAAGACAGAAAGCGAAAGAAATAATTTTTTAGTGTTCAAATAGTACGTTTACCTAACACTTTTCATTCTGCGTAAGACGTGCAACTATATTTCCGTCACCATTGCCAACTTTACTGGGCAATTTTCGAAAATAATTCCACCTCGTAGCTTTGCGTCGTACTGAAAGGCACATGCTGACAGAGCCTGAAATAAATTTTTACTGTCAGCAGCTGAGATGGGTGATGAATGTTCGTTTATTTACTGATACTGGTGTTGAGTCACTACCTAGTGTTTTTTTTTTCTTTGCGTCTGATTTAGAGGCTGCACTTACCGCTGATATCACTCATATGTAGGAAACTCACCACGAAACTTCATTTCTTTATTCTGCCAAGGATGGGTCCAGAGTAACGACACATTAAGTAATAAATTATTTTCATCCGAATTAAGTTTCTATACTATAATTTTTTTTCAGTAAACTCCATGTCATTGAAAAACACATCTACTGTTAATGAAATGACAACAAACTCGTTGAACATAGCGGGCGCTATTTCTTCTGGCGCTAGCACTGCTGACATGCGTTCCGCGTTCCTGAATGGTTTTCTACTGACAAGAAAACTCAACGTTGTCAGTAGAAAAATGAATTTATCCAAAATTACAAACGGTAATGTTTGCAGAGGGTTAGGAGGTATGGGCCCATGCTTTAACATCAAATAAACAAGACTTTCCTGATATAAATAATGAGTCTACTTACCTCTGCATGAGTACAAATAATGTTAAATGATGTTATTAAAAGCTTACAAGGTAGGTAGACCTTGACGGATCGTTGGCGGCAATATCATTAGAGATGAAACCAGAAACATGTGCATAGGTAGTGACACAATTTCAAATACATGCATGCCTTACCCAGGACTCGATCCCAGAAAACCTCGTACTACAAGCAAGCAAGCAATCATATTCATTACGGAGGTTGGATTCGGAACATTAACTTCGGATGAAATCTGAATTATATTTTGAATGATAGGTTTTACTAAACTGAAATATTTTCAGGGCAGTCATTTTTAAAATAAGTGTCTGACCAACTTTAAAAGTTAACAATTTCCATCACTTGCCGCAGTACTACTTCTCGTCCAAATTTGGTAGTAATTTGTCAAGTTTTCCCCGAGATAATACATCAAATCTTAATTTTTTCCTGGTGCACTATCTTATAAAATGGCTTACAGCAGCAGCTATTTGCTATCATTATGTTTGTAATAGATACTTTTAGCATACAAAATTTGGTCTATATTTGTCGAATGGCGTAAAATATAAACCAAATAAACCTAAAATATTTGCATGGCCGCTATTAAAAAAAAAAAACCTAATCGATTTTAATCGCATACGTTTACATGACCTACCATAGCATTACTTACTTGCCAAATTTGGCAAGAATTGGTTGAGTAGTTCCCTATATAAAATGTAAAATATTTCTTATGTGGCGCCATCTTCCAAAATGGCGGATCAACAACAACATCCATTCCTTGATAATACGAGCACACTATCCAGTGCCAACGTATAAATTCGGGTTAAATCGGTTGAATGGTTCCCGAGATATGATGTATCATGATAAATTAAAAAATGGCCACAATTATGAAGGTTGGCTCCTGTCATGATTGAAAGGTATAAAAGTCAGATATTCTTACTAACTACTATATGTGTACAGAGGTTGATAAATTTCGTTTCCCTAGTTCAAAAGTTTTTAGGGGGACGCACGCACATTCAGACAAAGACAGGACCTTGACTCAAGACTCTTGACTCAATGCCCTTGAATCAACACCCTTGAATCAAGACTCTCGACTCAAGACCCTTAACTAAAGATTCAAGACCTTTGAATCAAGACCCGTGACCATTAACCTTAAACACAAAAAAAAATAAAAAAATAATAAAAGTTTTTTAATTTCTAAAATTTCTAAAAAAAAATTACAAAAATTCTAAAAATTACTCAAATATATAAAAAATTTAAAGTTATAAAAAACAGAAAATGATTAATTTTCCAAAAAAGTGTATAAATAATTACGAAACAATTGATAACAAATTATTAAAAACTAACATTTCCAAAGGTCACCTCAGCACCAAGTCTAGCAGACGACTGACTCCCATCCAATCAGTCGCATTGTGTTAACATTACCCTCCCTTACAAATTTCTCTCATTGTTTAATTAGTCAGCCGTCATCCAACCCTCTCACCCTTGCTCATGCTGACGAATGCACTTCACCCATTACATTAGTTTTTTCCTTTGTAATTTAAGTAATTTAACATCACCTAGGTAATGCTGGTGTATTAAGTATCGATTTTGCTGCCAGTGGAGCTGTCGATTCAGCCCCCATGCTGGTTGTTGTTGACCTTGACCTCACCTCAATGGTACTGAACTTAAAAAATCGAGAATAATCGCATTCTATAAAATCGTCAATTATTTGCTGGTCACATCAAGAGACCATACCAATTAACAATACTAATTAACGACTGACTGCACACAAGGCCTACCCCACCCAAGACTAGCTCCACAAAAAACTAACTCTACCCTAGACCGACTCCACCCAAGACAGACTCCACCCAAGACAGACTCCACCCAAGACCAACTCCACCCAAGACCGACTCCACCCAAGACAGACGTCACCAAGAATAACTCCACCCAAAACTAACTCCACCTATGACTAACTCCACCCAAAGCTATCTCCTCCAAGGCTGGTTTCTGGCGAAACTGACAGCCCAAGACTAGTTTCTGACGAGACCAGTTCATACAAAACAAGCTAGATCAATCGACAAGACGAACCTGCCATGCCACCCACCTATGCAAACGAACAATGATGTGTAATCTTTAAAATACTCTCCTAATAAGAGTCTTGTAGATAACCTCTTCGCTGAAAATCTTCGCAGAATAATAGCAAAATGTTTCTACCAGAGCTGTCCATGCCAAAGGGTCATACTAACTTACCAAGCCAACCGACTAGGCCAACTAACTAGCTGTGTAACATTCCTAAAAAAATATTACCATAATTTAATTCGTTTGCCGTACAGAACTCAGTAGATATTAAATTGTCCGAGAAAAGCATAATACTTCTAATCGAACTGTAGCCCTCCTCCTGCATTCCTAATCATAAATTTTATGTAAAATATAATCTGAATTAATTGTTTACACCACTGAATTAATAAGTTCTTCAGAGAAGCAGAAAGGGCTGTATAACAAATGAAACACGCATTGCTACTTATATATAAATTTTATTTTTTAACGTATTATATACATTATATCTTTCTCATTATTTTGTACATACGATCTTTACATTTCTCAGATGTTTGCAGATCATAGATAGTAGCCAATAGTCTCAACTGATATATAACCCCGGTCCTTCAGTCCATCGATGATTGAAGCTATCTCAACAATGTTCTCCCTACACTGTCGCTGCTTTGCATCAGTTACTCTCAATCCATCCCCTAATTAAATACCCGGCGCCTCCAACACTTGTACTTTATTTAAATTCTGGTTAAATCCTATTGGTTATTTAGGCTAGGGGGATCTCATTATGGTAGATCATGTTGGGTAAATAAACATGAGGACCTATAGGTTACTAATGGCTATATAATAAAACATCTGGAGAGTTGATAAAATAGGCCTACTATAAGGTCGGGGGGAGAATTGTTAATTTAACTGCATATATTACCTTACTGAGAGCCACGTTAGTATATTGTAATTGTCCCACCTTGAGAAGTATCCCAAGGCTGATGAAGTATTAAGTGTTACAGTGGTAGGCATAGCAGGCTTCTTGTGATGCCAATCTCGGCCGGCGTCACATGGATAAAGACCCTTATTGCTGCTCTGCATTGCCCTCATATCAGCGTGGCATAACGCAACATGCCCTGATTCCCTGGCTGGTAGAGGGGATTCCTGCTTACCGGGGTTCGGGAAATGCGAGTTCCAATTACGGCAACTGGCTGACCTGATTACCGCTCATGTGTGATGGTGTGTTCACGCAGGCCGTCGAATTAGGGCGTGTTCACTCTATCATAACAATACGATAAGTTCTTAGTCACTGTTTATTTTACTACGCTGCATACAAACCGACACTAATGCTTAATGCTTTAGGAGTTTGGTGGCAATGGTGAAAATAAATTAACATTTTATACACAAATTGAATAACGCAAATACAAAACTAGAAAGTACTTGGTAATACCTACAGCCACTGCTTATTATGTAACAAGTATAATCATTTTAACATCAATAATGTGGTTATCCGACATTATTTTTACACGGTAACCCTCAGAAGTACAGTATAGGTACAACAATTTGACACTGTAGATTTGGAGTTAAATTAGATTCTTCGGAAAAAAATCCAACAAATCATTACAATATGTACTACAAAATCAATAGAAATAAAATTATATTTCCACACTTGGAGATACAAATTAAACAAAGCAAGTTGAATAATATCCATTGCGCTGTACTACTTCCGTAGCAATTGCCAAGCAAAGAGTTGTTTCCATCCAAAATGGCGGCGCATAGGAATCCATATAACAGACGACTTCAACAGCTTATAAAGTGGAGTTATGTTCAATTAATTTTTCAGTGTTCCAATGCGCTGTGGTTTTAATAAAATGTGTTGTGACACCAGTTCCACCGGTATGTTTTTTCTTTCTACGCGTCTATCAAGTTTACAATTTATATCTTTAGAGAAATTTATTTGTTTGTTACCTTTACGTCAATTTAACTACCCTTTATATAAAACAAGATAATGTAATTTGAATGGAAAATAATTAAATACTGAATGTTTTAAAAGTCTACAACACACGCGAAACATTTTATGGTTTTAAGCTGCGATAATGATTGTAGCAGTGTGTACTCATCCAATATGTGTGCACTCGGTAGAAATGTTCATTTAAAGAGGTTGTTGTCAATCCATGCACACCCTACACTTTACATAAAAATATTCTTCGGCATAGATAATGTATTCAATGCAGATAGAAATCAGCTACTCTTTTATTTAAAACTTTGAACCGGAACCTCTCGCGTTTTAATTCGTCGTGGGACGCGGCGCAGTTGGTTCCGAGCGCTAATTAGGTCGTCTGCATTCAGATTCCATCGCGACAACCAGCCCCAAGTTCCGGAGCAAGAAGAACGGAGGCAAAGTTTTCCTGAAATGTTTGTCTTCCGTCTGCATTACTCAGCCGGGGGGTGGGGGGGGGGGGGGATGAGTCTCGTGCTAGCGTTAGGAAAAATTACCGCTCGATTCCCACGTCGCGGAATTCGCATGCGGAACTGCACCTCGCACCGTGCCCTGAATCTGATGCTTTGCGTCAACTGCCGCAAAACGACGGCCCGTCATTGTTACCTCATCGATCAGGTACCGACCCATCTTTTGATTTTCTTGTTGAAGCGTTCGAAGTCGTCTTTCTTGAAATATGCTCTTGTGCTGTAGCGTATATACGCCCTTCTCTTCTTACGAAATAAGTTAAAATATTTCCAACCTATGGATCGAAAACAAAATTCAGACGACACAGTAAAGGCACTATAACATCACGCATAAAAGATGCAGATTTTTACCAAACAATGCAGACACCTGGACCAACATAGTTTGTACAGATCGCATTGAACTATGACTGCAGAAACTGATTGTCCAATCCTCTTTTAACTTTCGGCGATCCCGATCACTGAGGTTTGGTTTAAGTCCACTATAACTCCTCGCTAGTAATATCTACCACGAGCTATGTATGCAATCATCACCTTGGACACTGTTGCTCTCGATGAACCTAACACACAGACAGTCTTCGGTGCACTTATTCTAGCTAACAGCGCCCCAACAATCTTCCCTCGTTGAAAGTCAGGGAGACCTCCCATTTTGCTTCACCTAAGTCTGGTCAACTGCATCGCACGAATATTTACTAAACCAGCTGGTGTGCTGCATAGTTACGTCCGCCACTGCATTAACAAGCGATAGCCGCAAGGCACAAATGATTAGTTGCCACCTCGCATAAATGTCCATGTTCCAAAAAAATTGGTGTTTTCATTCTTCTGATTACTTTCCGTTTATAAATTTGGAATCCTACACACAACGTAGCTATAAGTTCTATTACAACAGTGGTGTATCTGAAGAGTTGATAGAGATTTGGGCGTCTCTTAACAACGAGGTCTTGAGAGCCAATGAGGGCGAAATGAGGTGAGAATGGAGCAGCGCCTGAATGTAAGAGAGGGGGAAATGGGAGATCCCCGAGAAAACTCGCCAACCAGTGGCATCGTCCGGCACGATTCCAACATGCAAGAACGCAAGACAAACATTCCAGAAATCAAATTATATGGTCGATCTTAATGCCCGATAACTGCTCGCTACGCGGCAAAAAAAGTGCACTCCAATTAATACCTTCTGCGTGACGGTTATACTACTTTATATCAGCAGCCAGAGCGTCCCATCGATTTTGTGGCTAGCTCACACAAAAAGTTACACTCCAGACGCAAATCCTTGAGACGATTCATCACGGTCAGAGAATTTTTCCTTGCACTCTGCAGTGGACAGCGGAAACCTTGACTCCTTTTGGCACATATACCGAGCGAGGTGGCGCAGCGGTAACTCACTGGACTCGCATTCGGGGAGGACCCGGGTTCGATTCCCGGTCCGGCAATCCTGATCTCGGTTTTCCATGGTTTCCCGAAATCACTCCAGGCGAATGCTGGGATAGGTCCCTAACGAAGGCCATGGCCGATTCCTTCCCATTCCTTAACCCAATCTCTCTTCCCTGTGCAACTTGCACCGTCTCTAATGACCTCGCTGTCGACGAGACGTTAAGCCCAATAACCTACCTTTTCGCACATAATTTGTTCATGGTGGCCAAAACAACATAACCCATCAGTACATCTGCATATCCTTTTGGAATATAGTAAAGTAACTCTTGAGAGCATAACCATATATATGTATATAATGCACACAGGTGTAAACGATGAGTGTTTACAACTGTACACAGCTGGTTTGCAGCACATAAGTCGTATCTGAAATGTACTTCATTGCTCGCATTGCTGCTCTTGTATTTCAGACCATAAGAAGGTGTTTCGTCGCGCATGCGTGAGGCGATGGCAAAGCGGCGCAACGAGTGCATTAGAGCCAATGGCGCAAACTTTTCGAACATGTTTTGTGAAACATTACATTCTGTAGGTAATGTTTATGTTGTTGTCCAGGATGGAAACATTTGTTTCTGACATTTATTCATCACAGTACCATGCTTCATTGTGAAGCAACTAACTTCTTGCTCGCATTGCCTGCTGTCAATAACATACTACATACGTACTCATTTGAAAGATGGCCACTATCTCAAGATTGCTTGTTTGCTTTTTTTTTTTTTTACACTTCGGTTCATGACAGGGATGCTTCATTGGCGATTTCATACATTCTTTCCTGATTTCTGTAACTTGTCTGTAGTATTGCGACAATGCAACATGTGTTTCAAACAAAAGCAATTACTAAACGTTTTCTGCCCGATTTAACCTCTGTACAAACCGGCTTCAGCTGACCAGCAGGTCGATTAAGGTTGGGCCCACAGCAGCGCGCTGCATATGTTTTAGTACACATTTGTGTAGCGATTTACGGATATTTCCCGACCCAATGGACTACAATTGTCCTCGTCTCGGAGCCCTGTACACTGTTGTGTACAGTTGTAAACACTGATCATTTATACCATATATATATATATGAGATTATGTATCATTTACGGTTAGTATTATATGCATAAAAACGTGTTAAATTCAATTCACCTAGTATCAAACGTTCTGCAATTCGTCAGCACACAATTTCAGATGTGGGGATCGACCTTTTAAATTAAACAATGCCTTGTGTTTACGTGCAAGGCGCAGCATTGCCGTGAAGTCTTTCAGTCGATGAATCACTGCTATGGGAATAGTATGGTTGTGTGACTCATTTTGTGCCACGGTAACGTATAAGTGGATACGTTCTTTGTGCCTGTACCACTTCAACAATTCTGCACGGGGAATTTTAATGCACAGAAATGATTTTGCAGTCACCCGTGAAAACCAGTTAGTGTTTCAAACAATACGTTTTACTCAGCAATAGCAAGTCTCCCACATGTATACTTATGCCAGTGGTGGACTTAATTATTCAGAGCTATTCGTAAGCAAACACAAAATTTATATATACATAAAAGACACGACTATTCCAATTGTCATTGTGAAAACACACACAAACACAAATCCTTACATTAATACACTATTGCATGACTGCCTGGCTGTTTAATGGTCATTCTAAAAGGGCATTGAGCACGATCTATGGTCTAAATCGAATCCCAAGGACGGGTCGTCTTTGAAGTTGGACATGACGCACTAGATTATTACGGACATCGGAGAAAATATGTAAGATGGAACACTGCGTTTCTGGATAATGTGTAAGGGTAGAATGGTATACAAACACCCCAAGCCGGATGCTTTCATCAAATTAATTCATGGGAATAATACCACCTACCACTCTTATTGCAAGCCATTCGATATGGCACGGTAGCACATGTCGGATCGTATTGATGGAATATGAATCCGCATGTTTCAATTGACGTAAACGGCTGCTTTGTGTAAACACTCTAACCCACACCGTTTTTGAGTAATACGAGTTCGAAATTTCAAAACAATTATATTCAAAACATGGCAGGCGGGCAACATGCATAACACCCAATAACGAAAGGTTGCGAATTGCGAATATCAAAGAGAAAAGATAACAGAGAGAGAGAGAGAGAGAGAGAGAGAGAGAGGACTGAAATATGCAGATATATGAGGTAACAAATTTATGGTGGTGGTTTACCGGCATTTTATGTGTACGCTGTAGAAATACGAGGATGGCAGGTAAATTCACATTGTCATATAACATAATAAAGTGCAATATTGTGGTACGAACGAGCATTAGATGAGGTATTCAATCTGTTGGCTTCCAACCTCGCTGCAGAGTGTGCATCTAAGATGCCACGATTGCCGAACACGGTTAAACACGCCGGCTGTGGTTTTTTTTTTTATGACTTCGGCGGCAGCATGTATTCCTGCCACGAGATTCTCCAGAGACGCTATTGGAGTCTCGTACACCGAACACTTCATAGCACTCCACAAGTAAAAGTCAAGCGGTGTAAGATCAGGAGACCTCGCAGGCCATTAACTCAGCCCACCAATGCCTATCCGTTTACCTGGAAAAGTGGCGACAAGGTAATTTCGAACATGTGCACCAAAGTGGGTGGTGAACCATCTTGCTGAAGTCACATTTACTGGTCGAATCCCAAGTGGAACTTTTCCCAATAACTCTGACAAAACCTGTTCCGAAATTATTAGGCACCGGTCAGTATTTAAGCGAGCGGACAACATGTATGGCCCCATTATACTGTCACCTACAATACCACGGCATACTTTAACGCCAAATTGCTACTGGTAATTGCGGGTGAAGGGCGCGAGAGTGTTCTCCTTCACCCACACGTGAGTGTTACGAGACGTCAACACATATTCTTCTGCGAATCGCGCTTCGTCGGCACACAACACGACATTTGGGAAATGTGGATCTACTGACCATCGTCGCAAATCCCACTGCACGCACTGTAAACGTTGTGGGTAGTCTTCAACCTTCAAATTGTGCACACTCCGTCGGCGATATGGATGGAGCAGCTTGTTCATGCACAACTCTCCACACATTCATGTGTCCAGTGCGGACTGCATGCGCCACTTGACGGGTACTGGTAGACGGCGACACATGGAACCTCCGCGGCACCTCCTCCTCAAAGTGAGGTGTTCTTACCGACCTTGGACGGCCAGCATTAGGCCTGTACACCCGGAACATGTACGGTATTGGGACTTTATACGCTTGGTTTCACAGTGTACAAAGATCGCTGAGGCATCACGTAATTTCACTGCGTGACTGTTTTACTCACCGTAAATGTCCCCCTGATATTTTTATCATCACTTTAGTTTCAATTCTATTTCATTATGTACTTTGAAAGTATAATTTAGAATATCATAAGTTGCTTGCCGACCTATGTGTAGTGCGATTGTTTCTCTGCCGGTCGGATGTGCATTGCAGGGCTGCAAATTCCTCCGGTTGTCGCCTTTCGAGACTTGTCTCCCTTTCACTTCTCTGCAGCTGCAGCTCCTGCTGTTTACTTGGCGTATCCGGGCAATTAGCGAGTGATATTATAAAAAAAAATTAATTGGTATTCCGCCCACGTGATATTTTCCCCCACATCTGCGTATCTGGGCATAATTCGCCTCTGCTGGATACCCCGCGATATCTGTGGGCGAAAATATATTTTCGTTCGTATTTTGTTTGAGGGCACTGCATCCTTCACAGCTTTTCTGAAGCACTTCTGTCCTTGGCGTGCTATCGACATGTTGTGTTCGTGCTTCACTGTGTCTGCGGTGACACTTTTAGTCGCTTAGTGCCTTCTGTTGTATTTTGGCCATAATGTAGTCACAGGAATTGTTGGTTGTGTTACTATGTTTTATTTTATTTTCTGGTGATCAACATGTAGTTGTCATTTGGATGTTTTTCTTGTACTTTCTTTGCAAGTACTGCTTCAGACTTTGTAGTTTTTTTTTATCCTCGTGCACCAATTATATTCCATCATTAATGTAGTTCCAGTTTTATTGATTTATTTTAGTGCGGGTGCATATGCTGGCTTCAGCTGAAACTTTTCTGCACTTGCCAGCTTAACCCTTTCTGCAAGTGTTCTGCACGTGCTGGGCCGAACCTTTTCCAAAATTTTTGCCTTAATATCTTCGTAGTACGTTGTTCGACTTTTCCTTTTTTTTGGGGCGACGTTGTCAATATTTGTTTGAATATCTTCAGGCTGCGGTTTGGCAGAGGATGAATATCTATCATCGTTTCCGTCGGCTGTAGTTGCCTGTTTCTGCAGACAGAACGATGCATGCATTCAGATAAGTTGTTCATCAGAATTATGTTTTTAATTTAAATTTGGACAATGTTTATGAAATATTACTTTACAGGTTAAAGTGTTGAACGTATCACGCACATGACTGTTAATTAAATTGTTAGAGGCATTGAAGATTATTGAATTTTAAATCAAATGATATTTGCAACCTAAGTATTAAATTTAAATTATGTTCGGGATAACTCTTTTTTCTAATCTTAAGCTGCAAGCCACCATTTTAATGTTAATTTAGCTCGCGTCTGAATTTCAATTAGTGATGATAATCGAATGTTTTACTATCAATGTTCCTGTTATGAAAGCCTTATCAAGAACTTTTAATGAGTAACGTATGATTAAAGTTTAATGCTGTCGTTAACCTATTTATTTGGTTGTCAGTTATTCGCCTTATAAATAGTTATTTGTTTAAATCTTTCATTCTATTTGTTAAATTTCACATTCAGAAGAAAATATTTCATAAGTGAAAATTCTCTTAACACTGATATTTAGTGTGTTATTATTCATGATTTCACAAGAAAGTATTGTAAGCTATATATTATTTGATTTTCTTTTGCGCCATGTAATATCTCAATTTTACCAATGTTATGTAAATGCTATGAATGTTCTTGATTTAATGTAAATTTCGTAAATGTTTGAGGTGTGGAATGTTTTACTTAGGTCTAACCTTTAAAAGAACTTAAATTGACATTTGTATTGTTTCGTAGTGAGCAAAATTGTTACATTGATTTATGAGTTTTGTCTATGCAAGTGGAAGTGTTTTGTTAGTTGAATAGCTGTTATATTATAATGTTCTCGTTTAATCACGCGACACCATTTGGAAATAACAAACTTTTTATTTTATTAAGAACATTCAGTAAATTAGAACATTCTAAACGCATTTCTACAAGTACCTTTCTTGACAGAACGATGTGAAAATGAAAGACGGCAGAATTATTCGAATATTATGTCTGCAAATTCGGCAAATAGAATAAATTCGATAAAGCAACGTATTAAAAGAAGAAAAGTTAAATAATATTTGTTGAACTAACGCCTAGAAGGAAATATTATTATCAAGAAAACAATTAGCCCAATGAAGATGATATCATCAGTGGCTAAGTTCGGCTAAGTTTGACGGTAGCACGACGGAAGCTGAGCGGTGGTATCAAGCGGCAGCGGAATTCTACGCTGCCCAGAGTTCAGAGGAGCATCATCGATGTCCAGTGTTGCAGTTCTGATTACGATGCCATGGGTCCAGCTTTGCGGAACGACATCGAGATATCTACCACCTACTGAATTGGTTTCGACGTCGGGAGTCCTGGTTCGCAGAGTGACTTCAGGACATCTATCCCCCCATAGGACCGCACGCAGTGGAACAGTGGAACTACCCTACAGTTCAGGAACATATAAGTGTTAGCTTGCATGAATAGCTAACAAGTGCTTATACCTTTTCGTATAATGCACTATTAATCCTGGTTTTTTTTTTTTTTGGCAGATGTGTAGTGGCAGTCTTTCTGGCTGGTGTAGCGTTAGTTTAAACGTTGATGACTAACTTTAAGACAAGGAGTAATTCTAGTGTTCAAAATTTAAAATATTATTATCTTGTAGGACACTATTTGGAAATTTGGTTTAAACAAGGATAATAGTTGTTTTGTTCAAGGATCTGGAATTTTACTGAATATATTTCACATGATAGAAACGAATCTGGTGATTACTAATAATTTCTCTTTGTAATAATTACCATATGTAATTCTAAGGTGTTTTCCACATAGATTTATAATTGTTAGGTTGACTCTCTTTTGAAAGTTTTAACAGAAATGCTAATCCCCATATCCGCGTACATCCACGTACATTAACATTCTTTGATATTTTTGCGTACACCAACTTTTTTAAAATAAATTTGTGTAGCATTATTACATGTTACATATACTTTTAATTGACTTCCTCGCGTGGGTATAACGCAACAGAAGCACATCTGTGACGCTACAACGATCATGCAACTTGATTAATTATGTAGAACCTCACTATAACGGACTAACTGGGGCGAAAGATTGTCCGGTTTAATGGAAGTCTGGTTTATAACAACTAATTATAATTATGGGAGTGTAATACAGCAGGGTGTACATCAATGAAAGTACACTAGTTAGCTATAAAAAGAGTTTATTATATAAATGTATAATACATCAAATAAAAAACAGCCATCGACATATGCGTTGAATTAAGAAAGACGTGAACACACACACTGCACTAATCTTTATAACAAGAAGGTCCTGGTTCGTGTTGAATTCTTACATTCATTGGTTTTAAAAATAATTTATTTTCTGCTGGGCTTTTCTGCTGCGTATTTCTTCAGTTAATAACTGACGGAGGGGCCGTATGTGTTCATAATATGCTAACACATTTTCTTTTGCCGATTGTTCAACATATTGAATGACAAAATCAAATGGTCTTTTACTTCGCTCACCTTAGTTGTAGGTTGAGTATTGTCCCGTACCTCTTCTTCCTCATTCTCAAAAGATTCTGCTTCTTCAGTTGCACTGACGACAATTTCTTCTTCTGCCAAAATATTAAAGCCAAGGTCTTCTTCGTCTGCTTAAAGCAAGGCCTCCACATCATCCAACGAAGCTGATTCCTCCCCTCTGCAGAGTGTCACGGTAGTCTTATTTCTTACAATTTTCTACTTCTGGAGTTGTTTATTCAATGTCCAAAACTTTTTCCAAGCGCTTGCCAAAGTCGTTTGTACGATTTCTTTCACGGCATCAGTAAAGTTGTAAATCATGGATCGAATGTTGTACGACTTCATATTTGGAATAGTATGTTGTCCCGTCCTGTCTTCTTCGTCAACAGATGACTCTTCAACCTCTAGGATTTCACTGCGAAATTTCCTTTCATACAGCTGCTTTCCGTCCGTGGGCTGGAACACACGTGTTGTGTTGGGTGGCAGGAACACACACTTGATCTTCTTATCTTTACTACATTGTTTGTCCTCATCAGGGTGTGTTGGTACCTAAGAGAACCAGGGCCTTTACTTTATCTTCTGGAATTTTTTAATGCTCAATATGGTGTAATTTAATCGCTGGTAAAGTCTTGTATGAAACAAATAATTTGTTCTTTCAGTTGTAAACCATGCATTGTGAGGACTATAATAGTGAACTCGAAGATTGACCATCATATTTTTTAGTGCCCTAAGTTGATTTGCTTTTACCGCCGATAACTGCTTTAAGCAAAAGGCTACCATCCGCATTCGCACACAGCAAAGCTGACACACCCTCCTTTCTTATTCTTCTGACAGGCGTAGTTTTCTCGGCTTTTGAAGCTTGTGTATTTTCAGGCAGATTTCTCCAAAACAAACCAGTCTCTTCAAAATTATAAATTTAAAATATAAATTTGGCTTACCTGATAACCCCGATTTTTAATCACACCATTAATTTTTATTTTTTCTAAATGGCAGAATGTCTTCAAAATCTGCACTCTAAATTTCGTCACAAATGTTCTTGTTTGAAATGGGGAGTCGACGAGATCTAAACAACTAATTAGAGCTCGCTTTAAATTGCCATCCGCTTAGACACTCTTTGAGCAGCTGCTTGAATTTCTATTCCTCGAACAACTAGCCGAGATGAACGAAGCTGAGAAAACCGCTTGTAGACTGCATAATCCTGCGCCGTAACAATAATAGGCATCCGCACATGCTTCACTTCACTCTTTTCTTTTCTCTCCATTAAACTTAAGAAGACAGTTACGATGGTCACTTCTCGCCAATTTAATATCAGACACGGTTGTGTTGCTGTTACGTACTCAGCACAGATGCTGTTCACTGAAACTCCTTTCTCAAGTTGTTCTATCACTAACAGTTTGTCATGCAGACTAAGAAATTTACGCTTACGTTTCCATCCTACACTAGGCTTACTTAACGACATCATTCAAAGGTTAATTGACAATAACATATAGTGTGCGGATGCGACCAATAACTGACGAATACTGAAAAAAAAAAAAGAATCAGGTGCAGGTGCTGGCACCGAGCGACAATTCGTGGAATTTAAAACAATGACTCGTCTGTACGTCTGGCTTGCGAGCGAACTGTATGAATCAACTGTCAATTATAAGCGACGTCCGTTGCAAAAGGGTCCGTTATAGTGAGATATTACTGTGTTGGTGTATTATCGCTTCCTATCAATGTGTTTTTGCAGGGTCTTGTGGCTTAAATTGGTTTCTTTTTGTGCCACTGTTTTGCATTTTTGTTCCTTTCTGTATGTTGTTTGTACTGAGGAATCGATGCATTTCTTTGTTGAAGTTGTAATGGTTTTATAGGCTTTTAATGTGCAGCACGACCATGTACAAATATTTATACACGTGAGTACATCAAAAGAATTAGTAATAATAATGCTTGGACTTCTCAATAAAATTGCAGAGAATTGCTTTGTATGGGTAATTGAGAAAGAACCAGTAAATAAAAAGTGAAGGCATATCTCCTTGTTCAGTAGACAATATTTTTATATTTGTCAAATGTGAGAGTATTCAGGGGATACGTGGAATTCACACCTGACTTGCGAAGTGGATATATCTTTCAGAAATCTGATTATTGGGTAGTTTGACTTGGATTTAAATATTTCGTGGGATGTGAAAAGACGTGTTTTTGGCATGCAAGTCGAGTCTGGGCTTTTGTAGTAATGAGAGACTGCGTCAAACTATCGAAGAGCGGTAGTGAAATCGAAACTCACATACGTCCAAGTTAGCAAAATCGATACACGAGAGAGTGACTGCGTGTCGAATGATTTATTAATAACCTTCCGAGTCGCGGTGCATGGTTATCGAATGAGTTTGCCGTCCTTGTTTGATGAGCGATAAGCACGCCCGACTCAGCCAACGATGCAAAGAGCACAACCCAGTGGACCAGGTACAGACATCTATTCTACAAAAAAAAAAATGGTGTTAGGTTTTCTGGAGGTGTACCCACGTCTCCTGCTCAGGCAGTCTGTCGCTGCTCCATAAAATGATCTCATTTAAAGCAACACTTCAGAAAAGATGTCAGCTATAAGCCTCTTCTGAAAAGTGCCTCCGATCCAGCGAGTGTTGCTCCCGACATAATGTAAACCTCTCCGTACAAATTATTTATATTACTGTAATTAATATACTTAATATAGTTACTACATTTAACGTTATGATAATTGTACATATAATTCCGATATTATTATTAGTAGTTAGTTATCATATCTCTTGGCTGTACTAATTCTAAACTTGTGAAATGTGTCCATAGTTCACTACTACTGATTCGGTTATATCAGAGTATACTTCCAGCTGGGTACCGGTGAGGATTTTCGCCTTGCTCTCTGACATGAATCAATTCATGGGCGTGGGATATCGTATGATTCTGTTGTATTTAGTAGATGCAAGTACAAACTTGTGACGAAAAAAGCAAAATTTTAATTTTCTAAACATCAAAGGAATGCAAAATGTATCAGTAGTGTTTATGGTGTTAGATTTTTTAACTTTGTGTTCTCATTCGCATGTGGTGGTAAGTAATTGAATTACAAGGCACTTCAAATAAACCCTGCAGTACAGCTCTGTACTGTGTTATGAACGAAACATACAAAAGTATTTACACACAGTCCAGTGTTATTTACAAGGACCTACATGTACATCTGCTCTCCTCGTAATTCACCAAAACTCCCCCCCCCCCCCCCTTTTCAGGGGATTCTTTGTGTTCACATTCCGACAACATCCAACAGCTTCATTTGGTTTGCTTCCGGCGGTTTTTTCTACTCGTGCCGTAGTTCGTGTGGCATAATACCAATGTCTGCGACGGCATATGTTCGAAAACCTATCATTTAGCCTTCCGCAGTGTTAAACGGTTTTCGGCCTCTATCAGCAGAAGCGTAGATCTACAACTGCCAAATGCGCCACTGTCACTAGAAGGATCGTGCAAGAGTTGGTAGTGGTGGAGAATTGGAAGGGGAAGGGGGGGCCAGGGTTAGAACACGCCCAGTGTTTGCAACCACGTTCCAGTTTACGCCTACGCAATGCCGCTCCACGTTGTCAATTAGCCTTGAGCCGCTCGTAAAGTAATTCGATGCGGAATTTAATCTGTTTGGTAAGGCTTTCACTGGTTGCTGAGGGGGTGGGGGGACTACGAAAGGCTGGATTGAATTCCTCGCCGCGGCTGGCAAATGAATATGTAATCCTAGCAAAGCCGGCAATCCAATTGGCGGGAGAGAAATAGCCAGCTTGGATGGCCGTGAAAGTGGTGGGGTGAGCAGGGGTTTAGGGGTCACAGACAACAGCCCGCGTCATGGTTAGGAGGGGGGGGGGGGGGTCGCGTGCACTATCGACGCGGAAGGGTGCGAGGAGTAGTTCGGGAGGAAGGGAGGTTTGGGAAATGGACCACGTGTCCGTGAACTCTTCGTTTGCCTGGCAATTAATCAGTCACCACCGACCCGGCCAACCTACTTAGCCGGCGCTAACCCCTCTCTCCCCGCCAGTACCCTCTCCAACCCCGCTGGCTCACCATCGCGGGGCTAATGAAGCGCTCCCCCAGCTGAGCAGATGTGCGCCCCCTCTGACAAGCTTCGTACTGGAGAATTATCCAGCACGGCATTTTGGGGGACGAGAACCTTTTAACTATTTTTAACTATTTTAACTGGCCGCTGTTGGGCGCCCGTCTGCCACCAACCGAAGTGCAGGGCCTTGGTTGAAGCTCGACATCAGACAGAATACACTGAAGAAAATCTTTAGCCGTGATGGAAATATAATATTACTAATTTATAGTTCTAGCGAGGTTCTTATTTTTACTAAAGTAATCATAACTAAACATATTTTCGTAATTTATCTACAATAAAACGTAATCCTGCAATTGAAACGTAACCAATTAAAAAGTTGATATATATTATTAATATTCTATTTACATCACACCAACTTAATTTGAATACAATTTAAAATAAGTAACACCTTTCCAAATAGCTATGTCAACTGCAAAAATAATGTTGCAGGATATCGTGTTCTAAAGGGTTGTTCTTACCAATGTCTGATTTTATTTATTTTTAATTCCAATCTGAAAACAAGCAACTACATATGTCAAAATAAATTTCCAACGTGAAGTGATTAAGTCAGTTATATGATTTTTCTACTTTAATACTTTTTACAATAACGAAAGAAAAAAAAGTATATATACTACTGTTTCAGAGTTCTCGATATAAAAACAAAATAATTTTTCCTGAAAAAAAAAAAAAAAAAAAAAAACGAGTTAAAGATTTGAGTAACTAAATAAATAAATATCTAAAATGTGATTCTCACTTAATTATTTTGAACTCTGCATAGCCTCGCGAGTGAACAACAGTCTGCCGTGTCTCCTGAGGATACTCCAAGTAGCCTATCACCATGACGGATCAATTGGATCCCGGCTATATCGTCTTAGATTTTTCGCTTCTGGGAAACGTGAAAAAAATTTCAGTTGAGGGTGAGTTTCCTCTGGACACTCAAATTCCTCCCACCATTGCACCCATCGCTGCTTCATCTTCCCTTCGCTTCGTATCCATCAGAATCCCAAAACTCTCACCTTTACAACTCATGTCTCACCTTTACAACTCAAGTCAAGGTAGTCCCACACCCAATTGACATTCTGTACTCAACACATTCGGTTCCAAATCATCAGGTTCATTCGCTCTCTGGGGACACGGCGGTGTAGTGGTTAGACTACTCGCCTCTCATCCAGGTGAACCGGGTTCAATTTCTGGTGGGGTCGCTCCCGGATTTCCGCATGTGGAAATCGCGCCGGGCAATGCCGCTGGCTGATGGATATTCACGGGGATCTGCTGTTTCCGCCGCTCTTCGCTCTTTCAATCCAGCGCTGCTCAATGCCTCGCTTCACCCTCATCGGCTCTCAAGACCTCGATGTTAAGAGCCGCCTAAATTTCTCCACGCTTCACTTCATTCGCTCTCTCACCAAGCACATCTGTCCACAATTCAGCTGACTCGCTATTTATAGATCATTCATTACTCCCAAACTTATTATGTGCTGCACTTCTTTATTTTAAGAATTAGTAGGCCTTTTCTGGACAATCATTGACATGCCAATATTCCACGACGTCACCTTGATGCTGTGTATAATGTCATCAGGTTAATTGGCAAATACTAGCTGTGTCAAACTCTGTGTTTCAGTATTCAGATATAGGTCTAGGTGTTTACGTACTTAAATTAATCACTGTAAGGAAATGTTCGGTAACATTCGATATCAGTGTATACGTGTATTAAGAATGCATAAGTATTAACATATTTTTTCATACACATAATATTGTATCTTTCCTGCATTTGTTCAGGAAAATGTCAAAAACTCTACTACCATTTACAAATCTCAACATGTCTGTATTGCAGACAAATGGACACAAATATTTCCCATAAATGCCTAAGTTAAAATAAATCACAATTTTCTTCAAGAAATCTATTAAATGACTTTGCTATGACACTTCGTCTTTGTAACGACTAGAATTCTCTGTCTCTGGTTCGCCGTATTTTTGCTCTCTATATTAAGCGTCGCGCCCTTCTGTCTCCTCTTCCTATGTTTGGTTCCAAAGATTACCACGACTAAGTATGAATCATCCATGCGAATAGGGAGGGAAGTACGCATAATGCTCTTCCACATCTGGGTCGCTGGAGACGGATCAAACTTCTCGGAAACTCGCGAGCAGAGAATAAATGGGCCATAGTCTGTATAAAGGAACTACCGAGGAACTGTCCAGGAGTAGTATATATATATATATATATATATATATATATATATATATAAAGATGGGGAACTGAAATCAGGATGCCTAGTTCTAGTTCAGAAGAAGAAAATTATTGTTCTTGAATACGATTTCGTTGTGATACTACAAGGTAATCTCAATGTATGTAGAAGGAGCCCAGAAAATATGTAAGAGTGTTCCGTAACAAATAAATTTGTATACAAAATACATATGACATCTTCTTTTATAAAAAACAACTTACATTTTTCAGCTTTCATGATAGTATAAATGATGCTCATGACTAGAATTTGACATTCCCGCAATACACAGAGGCTTCTAGAAAATTACATTCATTAAGGAGCTAAGAACAAAATACTAATATGAAGTTATAAAGAAAATAATGACAATTGAGCAAAACAGCGGAAAAGGGGCAGTTAGATTGATCCTAGATAAAGCCCTCGTTTCGATAGAATATTATTAAAAACATTTAAATATTTCTGCATTGAGGGGTGGTATGACGGGCCCAAAACAAAACCCTCGCTGCTAACATATTATGGATGATGAACAATAATTTTAAAACGATTACATATAGTTAGCACCAGATTGATGAATGAGCCGGGAGAAAAATGGGTCTCTAAAAAAGGCAAACTCTAAACGAAAGTAGGCAGCGACAATATTTATACGACACGTTCAAAAGCAGAAAACAAGGAGCAGAAAGCGAGATCTAGTTAATTCAAAAGGAAATTTGGAAGGACAATCAAAACTACAATTTAAAACCACATGCGAACTACTTTACGCCTGGCAACACTAAACACATTCTACGCCACACATCCATAATACAAATTACAGTTAAAACCCACCCATGAAGCAAACCAAATATGGCCCATTGATGGTTTACATTCGGATGCCCAGCCGGCAAACAGTTGGCCAACAGCTGGCATGCACCCGGCACCATTGCTGGTCCTGATGTTGGACCACTAACTAGCCATACTCTGACCGACCATAACTGCCATTAATAGGTCACATAATCTCAACCACCAGTTTCATTTCTATCAACATTCCATCACTGGGCCATAAATGACATGTCAAGTGGCTTCGTGCCAGCAATTAACCATAGCAGGGCCAGTTGTGTAGATTCATACGTTTTCTGGGCCAGCAGTTGTCGCAGATCGACTGGACACGGAATCATAAGATTATATTTATTATATGCACTTGAGCTACACATATGTTTTCGACAGTAATATTTAATTGATTTCATATATTATTTGAATGTTAATATAATTCTTTTGACATGTTTATTATATTTTATGATAACATTACATTCCTTAATTTTTCGATATATGTGAGCCACCAGTCCACTACGCTATGATAATTTTCACACGTTGTTCTGAGTTCTACATATGGTCATGTCACTTTTTATAATATTGTATTAATATGTTTGATTTTATTTTCAGTAATTTTTTCATAATTTCTAAAGCTAAATTATTTGTTTGTTTTGGGATTTAAAGACATAACATTTTAGGCCTTAAATTTATTTAGTTAAGGTAAAGCCGGAAGCGAGCTATAATTGGCTGTTCGTTGGTCGGAAGCCGGAACTTCTGGGAAAGACATTGAACCTGTAAGGCGTCTAAATTTTCGTTGGAATTTTGCATTTGAAATTCCAACGCCATCATAAATTCATTTTAGTAATTATGCTCCCAGAAGTTAAGTTTTTGGTAGTCCCCGCAGCAATATTGAAGACGAGGCTGTAGGCTAAGTCGTAGATATATATTTTGAGTGTTAAATTTACGAGGCTAAAAGGACGCCAAGACTACGACGCCGGCGCCATGCAACGCCAAGGTAATTTAACGTACGGAAAGCTTAAGTACATGAACTGTTTTACAAGTATTGAACTTTAAGGAACCTGAACTTATTTTGCTAACGATTTGACAGTGAGTTCCATGAGTATGTTTCACAGTAATCCAGCAATGCCATTAATAACGGCACAGTTGCAGACTGTCTCTTAAAGTGCGCGAAACACTACAGTGAAGTTCCATCAATGGCCCAAAAAAATGGATAAGTTATGTGCTGCCGGTGCTGGAATATAGTGTCGGCAACCCATTTGTGGTTGATTAGCAAAACACCCACTTTCAGCCATCAGTTTCATTTCCATCAACTACTCCCAACGTGCCATTGATGGCATGCCAAGTATCCTGTTGCCATTTGCGTAAACATATAAGTATTCAGTGCGAGCAGTGAAACCACAGTCGGCCGACAGTGGCTTGCTACATGGATAGCCGCTAAATGACACGTATCGTCTCAACTCACCGCTCAAAAAAACTCGTGACCTATTTCTCAGTTACATTGAACGCAGCTCACGACGACGGAGTAGAATGGACACGGGAGCGTGTGCTAAGGCCGCTGGACGAACACGAAGAAGAAGCGAGCCAAAGGCCACGCCAGACGTTAAATTGACAACATAGGCCAATGCGACTTTACAGGTGTACGCGGGAGGGAAGGGGAACCAAAGCACAAGGCAGGCAGAGGGGAAACAGGAGGAGGAAACCAAGCACACACTCGAGCTCACTATTAACCACTGACGTATATGGCGCCTCAAACAATGACCCACAGAGCGCGAGCGGCGGAACCCCCACACCTAAAAAACTGTGCCCCTGGCAGGCGAATGTGCCTCAATATAGTCGAATTCTCGTTCGAGAAAATTTATCTCCGCAGAAAATAAAAGAAGGGTAGAAACTCAAAACATAGTTGTATAAACTTGAAACCGACGATTAAAGCGAAAACAGGCAGTTCGCAGACACAGCTATATCGTAGACGTCCAACTTCATTGTCAAAGTTCAATGTTCTTGAGAAATTTCCCAACAGGAGCATCTCAACTCCAACCATCAGCATGTATCTGGAGACGTGGTTGGCGAGCCGCCGGGAACTATCCCGTGGCATCCCGGCGCCTGAGAGATGGCCTCTTCTCGGGCACGCTAGTTGAGTGTGTTGCAGCCAAGCAGGAATCAGGCGCACAGCATCTCATGTGCCGAGCTCAGTCGAATCCGGTGCAAGTCCGGCGTAGTCGAAGCTTGGCACGGCTCGGGAAGAGACATAGGAAAGAATAAAAACAAGGCATGAGGAGAGGGGAAAAACCGAATTCGAAAAGAAAAAAGTAAGGGGAACATACGTGTGAAAAAAAAAAAAAAATAAAAAATTACTATCAACAATTCAATAAACAATATTACACATCACTGACTGCACAAAAGGCTCAAAATGGCTCAAATGAGCCTTTCTAAAACAATGGGCAGAACTAGGGTGCACCAAATTAGCTGTATTCGGCCCGAAAAATGATAGAATTTTTTAAAGTGCCACAATATTTTGGAATTAAGTTTCCCAGATATATACTAAGGTCAGCCAATACGTAATGTTTACAAAGCACCATGTCCCCTTCTTTATATGGAACCCGAACTCAAGCCTAGTCAATTTGAGAAATAACCTGCTGCTTAGTTGCCTCGAGTCTGTGGAGGATCTCAACCAGCGGGCAATCGCGGTCAGCATCGCCAAGGGTAGATGGAAGAGGAGGGATGTTCCAATTATAAGCAAGAAGTGACCAAGATGACGACCAAGGAAGGGGAGAGGAGGAACCCTGGTGGAATCATGGAGCAAACTTTATCCCAATTGGCCCGCTTCTGATTATAAAATATCGTCAGACAGGCTTTCAAGTTATCATTGAACCTCTCCACTCGATGGAGGTAAATTGACATAAAGCCCACCTGAAACACCTTTCTTTAAAAACATTGTACTAAAAATGCCTGGCATTATCGGTTACTATTTCTTCTGGTGCCCCAAAGACTTTCCTAACCTGATCAGATAAGACCTTGGCAATAATGGGTGACTTCATATTCCGAAGAGGTATAAGATTCCCAAACTTAATAAAGCTATATAACATAATTAGAATACAAATGTTGACCTGTTTTGGTCGAATAAGTGGGCCAAAATTATCTAGATGAACCGCACACCAAGGACCTTGTGGAAGACTCTTCACGTGACCTCACATACTCCTACACATCTCCCTTTAAGAAAGAGTAAGAAAAAAAACAGTAATTTTTTTTAAAGTTTTACTCACATCCAATTGTCCACCAAAAACAGAATCGTGAAAATAACGTAGGATCATTGGTTTTAAGGAATTTGGAACCACGATCTCCTTTCAACGCCCATTCTTTCCCGTTAAATACAATATACGATTGCTCTCTAAGAGTAGGGAAGTCCAAATCTCGCCACTAGATCTGACATCACCCGCGAACACCACGGATATTTGGCCTGGACCTTTCGGATTTTTACGAAACACTCTGAGAAATCCTGTATGATATTTAATGTTACCTCCTTAAACCCTCTCCTTCGACCTCAATATCGTGAGTATCAGTCATTCTGGAGAGAGCATCAGCTATCTGATTGTCGGAGCCGCGAACATGGAACACCTTAAAGCGAAAGCCTAAAATACCCAACGCCTTAAATTCCCTAGCTGATGGGAGTGTCATAACATGCAACTCAACGCTTGGTTATCAGTGTAAAGATCACATTATTAATGTTCAAAATAATAAGCCGACTGTTTCTAGACCAAATATACAGGCCAACAACTCACAGACCCCCAGTTTCCGTTCGGTCTCAGTAAGACTACAGCTAGCAAAATCCAGCAGAGCTATACCTAAATCTGTTCTATTGCCCCTAAGGCCAGCGAAGAGACATCAACTTGTACCACAAAAAGACGGGAGAAGTTCGGCCGATGTAAAACTGGAAGGGAAGACAACTTCTGCTTTAATATCACGAAGGCGTTTTCTTGCTCCTGCCCCTTGAAAGATTCGACTTTTTTTTTTTTTTTGAGGCTTCTATTTCATAAAAACCTTTGATGAAACAAACTTAACACCCCTCGAATCCTAAGAATTTCCGGACTCCCTTTAATGTGCGCAGAGGTGGAAAGTCAACGGTTGGAGTCTATCATCAAATGGCCTACACACGGAACGTAACCAAAAAATTTCACCTTAGACGATCCCAACTTAACCTTCTTTGGGTTTACAGTCAGAGCCACCACACTCATTTATATATATATATATATATATATATAAACTCGCAAATGGGAAAGAAATGTCTCTAAATCGTCACTATATACTATAACCCCCTCAAAATAATAAAGACAAATTAAAATTAAAATTAAGAGAGAACGTGATCTAAAACCCTAGAAAGATCCTGGCTCCCAAAATTGTATCCAATGGGAATACGCGGGAATTCAGATTGACTCCTCATGTAACATATTAAACTTTCACGAAATTCGCTGGGAAAACTGCCCTCGCCATCCTGTAATGGTGAAAAATTTCGTGAACCTTAATATTACGGACAGACCCAAAGGGGGAGAAATTTTCGTCCATATTGACCGAAGCCCTAGCATGACCTATAAATTCTAGACCAAAAACCACATCTCGATTGGTACCAGATCATACCCAAAACGGAAATGTACAATCTTGAAGTGCAAAGGGACTACTAAAGTACTCATTAAGACATCGCCATTAGCAACCCACAAGCGCTTATCCACTGAGCTAGTCACGTGACCTTTCGTAATAATTTTAAAAATTTTGCACACATGGCGCAGTGGGTGGCCACAGTGTCCACAAAGGCAAGAAACAATTCGTTGTCCCACGTAATCCCAACACAACATCTCTTCAGCCCGCGCGGCGAATTTGTTTTTATCGCTGCTGGAAATCCCACACCCTATTTCCAGTCAATAATATATTTCCCCCATTTTTCGCATGCCCTTCATACGTGCCCTACTTCACCACAAGAAAAAACATTTTCTTTTCTGCTCAAGAGTGTAATGCCTCCTTCCAATCTCTACTCGAATGTCCGCGGTCAGAACAACATCCACAACGCTGAATCTCCCCCACGCTGGCCGGTGTCCTGTATAACCGGGAACACGGAAATGTATTCGCTTGCCGCTGCAAGACGACCTTGAACCTCAACCACTAACTGACGCAACTCTCGCATGTTGCCCCGGGGTCGATACGAGCGAACAGAGTGCGGCTATGTGCAGCGCCAAACTATCGGGAATTACATTTTGCCAACTCTTGTTCACTGAGAGCTGAACACGAGGCATCATCATAGGCACAGATGGACTCTATAAACGCTAACGTGGGTTCTCTAGGCTTCGGAAAACCTACACACCATATGCCGTTCGCAACTACATTTTAAGCGTGGCGGAAAAAGAGAAGTCAAAACCATATATTTATAACCTACGAACGGTGACTCCATCTGTTGATGTAAACTCCTCACCTAAGGGGACTGGTGCATGCAAGCAGTAATTTTACCCGATTTTCGATATAAGTCGTTTTCCAAAGGGTTTGTCGAAATTCTCGGTTCGACAAGACGCAAATAATAATTCTCAGTGCGTTTTTACGTTGTTAGATATTCACTGCCGTCATTATTGTTGGAGTACAGATGGAAGAAAAGAAAGAATTTTTGTTTTGGTATCTTCAATCAGTGCTCCGACAATAAAGAATATGGTGAATTTGTAACACTGCAAGAAGGTGCTCAAAATTATTATTCACATATTGTCGATCCAAAAAATTGCGAAACTCCCCGCTGCAAAACCAGTTAGGACAAAAATTATGTAAATATACGGTCTGCGTGCACCATTCCCCTTGAAACGAAACCTTCGCACGTAGTCGCCTTAAGTAGCCTTAAGCGGGACTTCTTCCGGACATATGTAAACATGAACTCATTATTTTGTAAAATACTAGCGGGATCCACAGAAGTCAAAGGTACGACATTCTAAACGGCCTGAAGGGGTAGCTTGTCAAGTTTGGGAGAATTAATTGGTGACACTGACCGGGACAGCGTGCTGGAGGGACTGCGCCGTTGAACTGTTGTGCTGACGTCACAAGTCCTCGGCAGCGCGACGCGGCTTGGCAACGGTAGCGGAGCCGGTCACGGATGTTCCCAAGGCCTACAAGGACACCACCTCCGCGGACATCGTTGATGTGTGCATGAACGAGGAAGAGCGAAAATTAGCGCAGTCCTACGCAGATAAATATTTGTGCAGTGACAAAGAATTTTGTACACAAATTACACATGACATCTTTAATTCAAAAACTTAAATTTTTTTCAGCGTTCGCGATAATATCAACCATTCTCAAGACTACAATCTGGCGTTCCCACATTACACAAAGACTTCTAAAAATGTACATTCATTAAGGAGATTACGACAAAATATGAACATCAAGGTATTATATAATACTGACAATTCTGAGGGGAAAAAAAAGCAGGAGAGGGGCGGTCAGATTTACCCTAGAAAAATCCCTCGTTCCAACAAAATATTATTAAAAACATTTAAAAATGACTGCGAAAAAAAAAAGCTGTCACTGCTCAAATATTATGTATGATGAACAATACTTTTAAAACGATCACAAATAGTTAGCACCCGATTGATGAACGAGCCGGAAAAAAATGCGTATTAAAAAAAGGCAAAACCTAAATCAAGGTGGCCGGTGAGAAGACAAGACACACCTTAAAAATCTGAACTACAGTTTCGAAGAAAAAAAACGCGCGAACTACCGCACGCTCGGCAACGCTAAATATGTACTAAGGCACACAGCCCTAACACAAAATAAAATTAAAACCCAATCGCTGAAAAGACACGCATCTTCTCGACTCACCGCTCAAAAAAACTCGTGGCCCATTGCTCAATTACGCTAAAGCAGCTCATGGTGACGGAGTAGCATGGACGCAGCAGCGTGTCGCAAGGCCGCTAATAATAAACGCGGAGTGGGAGGGGAACCAAACTACGAGACAGGCAGGGAGGAAACAGGAGGAGAAAACCAAGTGTTAACAACGGACGTAGGTAGATGGCGCCTCGAACAATAAAACAAAAACATACCAGTTTTCCAGTTTGCGTTACATCATGCAGTTATAACAATATAGGTATTCATTAATTTTGATACAGTAGAAATGTCGCAACAGCAAGTAAAATAATTCTCTCGTGTGACAAACTGACAGTGAAATGTGTTCGTCTATCTCGCTTTCTCCTATTACCTACGAGACCACTAACTGGGAAATTTTACGAGAGCTAAAAGCTCTAAAAGTAACAATGTATATCTAGCGTTTACTTTTTTAAAAATATAACTTAGTAATATAATCCATGCCAAGGTGTACTCGTTATTTAATTTTGTGTAATCTATTATATATATATATGTGTGTGTGTGTGTGTGTGTGTGTGTGTGAGTGTGTGTAAATATCTCATAAAAATTAATTTAAATATGTAAATTTCTTGATTAAAAAAAATGTTTTTTAAATAGTTAAAAGAGGCACCAATGCAGTTTTTTTTAGTATTTGATTCCGAAATTTGTACACGAACCGTAACGACGAAGCTTACAGTTTATTTTAACATTTAATTCTCAGGAAATTTTTTTTACTCAATATATCTCCTACAGTTTCAAAAATCGAGTACCAATAAAAATTTTAAAAAGTTTTAATTTTTCCCGACACAGCAGTTTGTGTATCGCACGTAGGAAGAAGGGAAAATAATTACTGTGCTTTATTTTTTAAAGGGAGATAAATTCCCGAAAGGAGAAATGGTTTCTTTTAATGACGTTAGGCATTTTTTATGCAGCGCTGAAAAATGTTCTTTATGCACCGTAACTCCTGGCCACTTATGTTTCTTAGCACAGAACCGCTAAATAATTGCAAAGAATTTTTCTCATGGTTTCAGGAATTTTTTTTTTTGGTGTATTTGAAGGTTACTCATTTACATCAGAAGCCCGCAATACAATTTATGAAAGCATCTAAAATATATATAATGGCAAAATTTTGGTATTGTTACAGAACGCAAAATCCTACCGAAAAACCGGATATGGTACCAAGGAAACGTTAAGCATTAACCAGTATGTGTCATAAGTGATAATGTTACAACACAGTTTTACTACAGAGTAATAGTTTTATATATGCATATATTTATATATGCGATAATACGTGACGGTTCGGAAACTAAAATAATATGGATGTGTTTTTGTACACAAGTATACTGGCTATACTAACAGCTTTCTCAGTAGTATCATATAAACCATCCAGCATAATGCTCATTGGCTATTACTGCTGTGTTGTCTATAGAGGCCTGTGTCTCATACAGCTGACTAGTGGCATAATGGCGCAGTAAAGCTGTTTGATTCAATTAAGATATGAAGCGTAAATAGTTTGCCAGGAAATTATAAAATATATACGGCTCATTTACACAAAACGTAGTATGTACGAGTGAATTATTTATGAAATATATTTGTATTGTTAAATTTACATAAGTACTTATAAGTCGCATCTGTGTAAACCAGCTAGGCGCGGATGTTATTTTTTAACTTCTAATCAACAGCTTAATTCAAAGGTCCTTTCGGCCCCGATAGTGCCTCAGTTGTAATTTTTTTGTGTTCAATTAAATGGTATATACATTCTTCTGCCAGTTTTTAAATTATGTATATTCATGTTAACCTCTCGTTTACGTTTTGGTTTGTCGTTTCTTGTCATAGTTAATACGAATAGCCTTTTTAATAGAGCACAATTTAATAAAGTGGCTGCTTTAAATAAATTTCGATTTAGGTGAACTTAAACCACTATCGTGTTTCAGCTCAAAATAATTCCATTTTCTACACGTTAACACCACTACTCGTAAAATTACTTAAACTTTTTCAAATATTTGCTTAGATCTATATTCAACACATGAATTTGCCGTTTTTCACTGCCGGGGAAACCGTTACACGCGTGAACAACTAGCAACCCCTAACCTTACCATGCCCTTCGTCAGCTGTTACTGATGCGAGCTCGAAAACAAATATCGGTATCGCCCATCTAAGTATGATCGAAGGTATAAACACATGTATTACAAACTTGTCGCAGCACAGTAAGATGGCTGTGATACATGAGTACAGGTCCATAAATCAGACTCAGTCAGGAAACAAAACACTCGTTACATTTTGGTTTAGTAGTGTGACCACTAGATATTCCAGCACTCCCGTTTTAGATGCGCCAGCAGTGATGAGTGTAAGCAGTAAAAGATTAAGTGATTAAGGACATAAAACCCCTTTGAAACTCTACTCCGCGATCTGAATGTTCTTCTGTTTATAAAACAAACCCCGCTCCCTGCATCCGTATCTACTCACAGCTTCCGACCACTTAGTGTAATCAGATTAAAATTTGTTTTACATCGCGAAACGTGTTCTACGTTTATCTCAGGCCTACGGCTAAGTAACAGTCGTTCTCTGTCCCTCGCACCCCCTCTCTTTACGTAATGCGTAAAATATCCCCTCGTAAATTACGTTGGCATCGAATGGAAACATATAAATGATATTTTTTTCACTGTTATTTATCGTCGTTTAAGAATATCGTATGTACTAAATCGTAAACTACGTAGAAAACGTTTTAACTTTTCCTTTCCAAATATGAATTTGTCATTTAACAAGTAAGTTTCAACTAATGTGTGTGTGTGTGTGTGTATATATATATATATATATATATATATATATATATATATATATATATATATAGTTGTTTATAAAACTGTTCCATTAAATTTAAACTCTGATGAAATTTCCGTTTTAAGAGCGAACCTCCAGTAAATTCCGATTTAGGAAGAAAGCACCATTTCAGTTGCCTCTGGTGTCTGTTATGTTATTTTTTTAGTATACAAATCTCTTTACTGAATTGCAATGTTTACAAAAACCTTTATATTAAAAATATTAGCCTGTCCCAGAACGATTAGTTATCCTTAAAAATACTGCGGGAATTGCGTGTACGCTCACTTAATAAAACTTACAACAATAAAAACGATTTCGCTTCAGATGTATGTAGGAGTGAACCTTCCCTATAATCTTGACAGAAAGATGTAGAATTTAATTATGAATGTAAACGATATGACCAGTTTACGGCTATTTAAAACTATTTGTTTAACTTAGTCGTTGATTGATATCGTTGAGCATATAAAATATTTATATTCTTTAAGAGCTACATCATGCACCCCCCCTTCCCATTAAAAAAAGATCGCTTTAACTAAAATATTTTGCTTTTGCTCGTGGTGTTATCTCATGGAAAGCGAAGTTACATGATGCTGTAGACTGTTCATTGTTAATCGAGCAGTTTTAAAAGTCAACCTTTGCGAAAATGCCCAGCCCTTTAATGTCGTGCTGCCTTGAAAGCTAACAGTGATATTGATTTTAAGTTATATTTAAAATCTGCAGACACTGGATACATGCACATCGTTAAATTTATTTTTGTTTCGCACACACAAAAATAAGCCTGGAACATTATTAACTAATGTACGTTCGCAACAACTTCACAGTTTCAATTGATTAACACATTAGTTTAAGTTGCCGGGTCCATAGAAATGTCAACTTCCCTTACATGATGTGTTGTGACTTCCGGTGTGATGATCCTTAGTTCACACTCACCGGAAACCGCGATGTAGTTCGTTATAATTCCTCAAAAGGTCTATACTATTAATAAATTAGGCTTCGGTTAGCACCGTTTGTGCGTTAATAACAGAAAATATTTATGACAGTGTTATGAGATTGCATTACTCGGCATAGCTCGACAATTCTATCGCTTTTGTGCCACATCCTGTGCTACCTACAGATTCTCCATCCCCCTCATCCTCCACCCATCACATCCCGTTATCGACAGAGCTCCGAGGAGTATGTCCCTTTAACACTTTTCAGTGCTAAAACACAGCGCCAGATTACGTTAAGTGCCTTTTTCAAGGCTACTTGAAAGGTTTAAGCTGTTCCCCTATTAAGTGCAGAAATAAGATTTCTACTTGAGGTAATAACAGAGCGCTAGTAACCAGCTCCTCCCTGGCCTTGTCACCGGTATACCCTACACCTCAACAACAGAGGTGTAGGCACACTGTAGGTATACTCTCGTACAGGGTTCTTTGTAGTCTTTCCCCCTCCCCCCTTTCCCCTCCCTTTCTCTCTTCATTCCATCACATATTTGGGTAGCGATAAATTACGAATGCCATTGCAGACCCCGCGGCTACCATGGACTCGGAGTCACAATCCCTGAAGCGCCCAGCCAGCGAAGAGACCCCAGAGATGCAAGCAAAAAATACAAATGCGACACAACAATCACCCTTCAGACCCCTCAGGCCACAACTCCACCCCCTCAGGCACAACAGTGCCACAAAATGGCGCAGTGCAGCAACCAACTGATAAGAATGTGCAGATAAGGCCTTCACGGGTATATATGTCCAAAACACACAACTGCCGCGCCTAGTTGAAAAGAGCACTCGATGCGCACATGACACTGCCATAGAGTGCTGTTTGCACTGGAGCAACCAGCATTCGTGTGCATTCGAGCACGATTAGTGACTACGTAAACATGGTCCTAATTATCAAGCAAATTGAATATGGAACACAGCCTGCTCCGACAGGCCCAAGAAATCCTTGTGAAATTGGTTTTCTGTCGTGTCCATACAGACACCTCATGGAATTCCTCCAGGAGGAATTCATGGCAGCAAGAATGCCAGTGCAGCGGTGCTTGTTTATTCGTGATCGCAATCGCCCTGCAATTAAAAGACTTGTAGTCGAATTGCCAAATGACAGAGACCCTGGGCCCTACCTGGCCCTGACAAACTTCGCAGGGCGTCAAATCAAAGTCGAAGAGTTCCAGCACCCGACTGGGCCTTCGCAGTGCGGAAGATGCCAACGATTTGGCCATGTGATTAGCGGGTGCAATGTGGCCCCTAAATGCAGGTACTGTGGTGGAGATCACCTTACATCTACCTGCAATATTCAGAATGACCGAACACAGATCAAACGTGCACAGTGCTGGGACAATCACTGTGCAAATTACCGTGGATGGAAAAACTACAAGGCTGCCAAGTGGAGTAGATTGCAACAAGACGAGAGGCAGTCGCGTCAGCTCCAGTCCAAGCTGGCTATCTGCGGGAATGCGAGCATAAATGTATGGCAAACAACCCCGCAACTCAGCCTCCCCGAAACACTTTTCTGCCATGCTGGGCACAACAAGTGCGGCCGCAGCCAATCACGACCTATAATAGGTTCGGATAATTTGTGAACGAGGCAGAACTCCTGCCTCTCGCGAATAATTTCATCCCTCGCGATCCAAACCAGTGCTGGGGCAAAAATCCGCGTAAATAAAACAACAAAAATTAACAAAATTAGTCCGGCGAACCCCCCCCCCCCCTCCAAGCTCAAGACCAAAGCAGCAGTGATTTCCGCGCATGATCCAGTTCCACCAAGCGCAGCCAATCAGAGCGCAGTTCAACGCCCATTGGGCGAGCAGGCTGCAGTGCACCAGCCACTGACTCTGCTACAAAAAGGGACCGAAAACGGTAAAATTTCTAGTCCGCCCTCCGAGTCAATCCACACAGCACTTCAAACTTGTCCTCCGACCAGGGAGGGTGCATCCTGCATTTTCTCCTCGTCTACGACAACCAGCTTCGCAGCACACATCCTTATACTGTGGTCGGCCTGGCAACAGGTCGTCTCGAGCCTAGCCCCTAGGGGTCAGCGGCCACAGTGTGCAGCACCGAACTAAGGGACACTTTATACTACACTTGTTCGTCAATTGAACACAACACATCGCAGTCGTTCCAGACAGTCTCACCTCCCCCACCCTCCTCATGGAGGGTGGTGTCATGGAGTCATGGAGTCGGTGGGGCGTGGGCTAGGATTATGTCTTCCCTGATAACAAAACTGTCATCATCGCTCAATACTTACGCACAAATCTCACCCTGGAGCTTAACCACAAACCACTTTTCAAGCGAATGATGGCCCATGCAGCTCCGGAAGTTCTGGCTCTAGCGGCGATAATCAGAAACAACGGCTAGTCACTTCCTCCCCCCCCCCCCACCTCAGGAGAACACGAAAATGGACACGGAATTCACAACACCAAAACGAAGGAGCAGCAACTCCGGTGATGGAAAAACCACCGAGAACAAGCGTCTCAACTCGTCGTTGCTAGAGGCGAAAACATCTCCAATTTCGGTTGAAAACAGATTTCCCGTTTTGCAGGCAGTCCGAGAGGAGGCTTCCTTAGAGTCAACCCCTGGTTCCTCAAGCCAACCCCCTTCCAGCACACAGACGGTCGCTCAAAAGTCACAAAAACCTGCTAAAAAAAATACCCAATCGTGGTCCCTGACGCCACGAAATACAACCTCCTGACTCAGAAATTGCAAGGAATCAGCCGAGACGGGTTCTCTCTGCTCCCAACATCACAAGGCATTCAGATCATGACTATAAACCACGTACATTTCCAGGCAACAAAAACAATGCTTTCAGCTAATTTCATTCCGCACATCACCTTCTGTTCAAATTCTGACAAACTCCAGAAAGTGGCATTTGACCTCGCTCTTGCTACAGAAATTGCCGACATCAAAGTAGATCTGAAAAGCGCCGGCTACAAAATAAATCACATTTGCCAGTTTAAAAGACAATCACTGAGTCAAACAACCCCAGCACATTCACGCTAGAGACTACCCGCTTTTTCTGTTACAGCGGCGCAAGACACTGCTCTCCCCCCACTAATCTAAGTCAGAAAAGTAAATATTACACTGGTACACCCGAAACTTTACCAAAAGAGAGCGACAGACCTGGGTAGATGCCGTAATTGCCAAGCCCTCGGTCACACTCGGAACTTCTGTTCCATGCCGTCTGTGTGCCTACGCTGCGCCGGAAAACACACCGCGAGTGTCAGCATTCAAGTTGAACAAGCACCTAAATGCAGCAACTGCGCTGGTACGCACACAGCCATTTCACCGGACTGCCCCAGGTTCCAGGACCTGGTGCAGAAGCGACAAGCTGCCTTCACAAAAATCACAACTTTCAAGACCAGATCCTGCCCCATCCAGGAACCTGGCCAACCACTCTACAGTCAGAACAACTCAACCAGGCTTTTCCTATGCGCAGGCACTCAGACAGGCCCCGCACAAACAAACCACTACACCTCTTATTACAACACAAGCTGCATTACAACCTCACCACTTCCCGCATAGTTCGCTGGGAGGAATGAAGGACGAGCTGCATGAACTCCGTGAACTCGTGTAGTTTTTGCGAGAGTGTGACTTTCAATCCCTCCTGGCGCACTTTCGCCCCTACATCTCTGCTGCCAAACACCTCTCCGACAAGCACGAAAAGAGCATGCTTATCCTGGAAACCATGACGTATGTAGGGCCCTAATCGAGCAACCTGACCTGCAAAATTTTCCCCACTCTCCCAACTGTACTGGAACGACTTAGAATAACATTTTCATCTATACGACTCTCTGCCGAGCGACACACGCGAATTTTAATACTTAATTCAACTGATTATAGCACCTACTTCTGCTCAAATTTTACTACAATTAACTGCCTTCTACAAGAGAAATAATATTCAATTATTAAACTCAGGTCCTAATTAAATATTACTGGTCATCTTTTCATTAATTAACTGCCTAAATGAATTAAATCCAATTTAAATCACTTGCGAACAGTACTTAACAGCAGTAAAAAAATTCAAAGTTTTTCAACTATTTATTTAACGCATTAAATGGCCAGCTACAGAAATGTAAAGTTTTGTGGCATCTTTTAATACTAAACTTAACGAAATTCCTTTATTTTCAACACTTAATATTATACTTTAATTTTTCCGATGAAATATAAAGCTGCTTACGGAAAATAACAACAGTGCTGCCATCTCTTGGACAACTCCGTAAGATTCACCCCACCAAGTTCTCTCGGCCAATTAGAGCCCTCGGGCCAAGGTTACAGACCAACTTCACACACGCGACGCGTATTCCTGGCTCTGCTCTCGAATTTTACCGGTTCGATACATAAACAACATGGAATTATATTAAAAACTACCCTTGATGTTATTTAACGCCTTCAGCGCTCATATAGAGTACGAATTAATCAAAATTGAGCCCCTAAACTGGCCATAATTCTCCGATCGGTCCGGGACAAAAATCGTCCACTTTTAACAAAACTATTCTGCACAAGCATCGCGCCTGCCATTCCACACGTAGACTCCGACCTTCTTAGATGTTTACATCATATTACTACCCTTTCGTCGCTCGACACATTACATTCACTCACGCAGTATATACAACTATAATTAAATCACACAATTTTATTATTACTTATTATTACATAAATTAACTTCATTTGTATTAAATTCTCACCACTACAAAACACATGGGATTCACTTCCGTGCAACTTAAATCCACAACAAACACAAAATACAATTAATTATTAATTAATTACTTACGTGACTCCATTCATGGGAAAAACTTTTTAACCGTTTAGTATAAGTTCTTTTGGCTTTAAATTCCTTTTATTCTCACATTACAGTCACTGGCCCTCTTACCGGGGGTTAGCGACAGCCTTCAAAGCCCTGAATTTCAAAATTAATTCTTGATTTGACTTCACCGTCTACATTTACCGTACAGGCAGGGGAAAGGTAGATAAAACTCTGTCTTGGAAACAACTCCCAGGCGCTACCCTGGGAATCCTATACAATAATGTCTGCCTCACAGCTTTAAATATTTTTGTTGGGAGTGGAGGGGAGGAGGTTAGCTTCTTATTTCCTCCACAGCTTAAATGATAACCGCCTGGGTGGCCAAGGTCCCTCACAAGGGATCGATCCACCCCCGCGCTGAGGGAGTAGCGTCCCAGTGATGTAAAATGGCGGCTCTCCGAGCCCACCGAGGCAGTATCGGCTCCTCTCGGTGCAGAGCACATTATGGATACAATAAAGTCTGCATTCAATGCCGATGCGTATCTAAGAAAATCCCCCCGAGTCGATTCACAAACTAATACTCTTAGCGTAACTGATTGCAGTCTGAACGGCTCCTGGCCTCTCCCAGGCTGAAAAAAATGACACAAACAATTGCGCTCCCCCTGAAGATGGTCAAGAGCATTGACCATGCAACAAAACTGTAAAGCAGCTATAACTCCGATACACACTTACACACAATTTTATACTGGAATGCGCATGGCCTTAGTAAGAAAAATGACGAATTTATTGATTATTTGTCTCGGAATAAAGTGAAAATCGCGGCTGTAAACGAGACACATTTTACAAGTAATCGATTCTATGTCCCAGGTTATGCCACATACAGGCGGGACAGGGCGCAAAATGTAGGCAGAGGGGGCGGAGTTGCAATTTTTACTCACCACTCAATCGTACATTACGAAATATTACTTCCAGATTTTCTTACACCGGAAGCAGTGGGAATTGGACTTAAATTAGGCCAACAGAAAACCAAACTGCTATCAATTTATGCCCCACCAGGGCGATCTCTTACAGTAACAGATCTGGACTCATTAATTAATAATGTAGGCCCTGTCATAGTAGAAATCGGGGATATTAATGCGAAACATCCGTTTTGGCATTCGCGAACTAGAACTGCAATTGGTGTGCTATTGCAAAGGCACCAAGCTAACAGAATTATCAGGTTATGGCACCTTATGAGCTGACATATAAAGCGACACAACGAAATCAACACCCTGGCGTGCTTGATATCGTAATAAATAAACAGTTTAGTACTAACTTCGACCTCAGGGTCGAGCAGGGTCTTTCTTTCGATCATTTACCAGTACATATAGATATCCACTCACTTAATGTTGAAACTACTGTCCCTAGAAAACAAATAAGGACTATTCCCATGCGAATTGGCCCGCATTTGAAAATTATATTGACGAAAATTTTCCGCAATTAGATGCAAATTCATGGCCCTTTTCGATAAGGGCTCTTACAATTGGGCAAGAGGCTGGTAAGCTGTGCAATACGCAACACAGTTGAGATTGGCTTGTCTCTTGCAATACTCCCATTTCATACATACCCTTAACATTTTCGACAATGTTGCATTCTCTTTCGTTCTGCCCCATCCGTGTTCCTATCTACTGTGGAATTGTCTAAGGTCTCTAATTTCTAATACTCTTAACTCTAAGAATGACGTTTATGTACAATGTGCATGGAAATTGGTCGCCGCTAGTGCGCCTTTGTGCGCCGCGTTTCCCCGTGCGAGGTCGTGTGGAATGTGCTAAGTGAGGGATGACGCAATGCGCACGCGCCAATGCGGTGCAGTGTTGCCTCACGTGGGACGCCTCGCCCTTCACTGTGAACTGTGTCACGACTCCGTGTTACACAGCTGGCACTCTAAACGTGATTGTCATTACCTTATTCTAACCTTTATATTTATGTATATTTAATCACACAGTCACAGCTCTATCTGTGACTCCTTATTGACACTCTCATCCCGTGCTATAATAATAAATAAGCTCACTCTTTACTTCACCAGTAGCACAATATATAATATATTTTAATTAAATTTTTTCTTGTCTGCTAATACATTTCGCTATCATTTGTCGTGCAATTGTAATTTCTTAGCATACTAATCCTGCAATGAATTTCTGTTTAGCGCGCACACAGGTATTTACAACGTCTCATTAATTTCTCTAATAATTTACTAATGAAATTGATGTGTCTCGCGTGTTTAAATTTACTTTCTCACATATGTACATATCTCTCTAAGGAACTCGCTTTGGAACCTAAGATTATGCACGTTACTGATTATCTCTTCACATCATAATGAATTGTTTCATTGAAAATAGACAGCAGTTAAAGTTACTTAGTATTTAAAGTTAAATATCATTAAAGTAAACCGGATACCATTACATGAATTACGTTACTTTAGATAATAAAATACCTGAATTGGTCACGAGTGAACTTTTAATTAATACCTCCTTAATCTGTATCGTGGGTGGGTGAGGATTTTAATTATGTTAAGGGAGAGGATGGTATTTGTACTGCCGCTGCAAGGCAGTAAGAGGAAATGAAGGAATCAAACCTCCGTCATTGTAACAAACTCTCGTTACACGTAACATATGGAAGTGGATGGCGTGAGAATAATGCTTTGTGAACGAGGGGAAGGGAAGGGGCCAAGCCTCCACCAGTGTAACAAAGACCCCGGGCCGCGCCTCGCACTGCCCATTCTCGACGTTTGTTTAGTAAACCGACCTCACTTATCTACATGCTTACTGGGGCCGCAAGTTGTGTCATATTTGAATAAGTAAGGCCGGGTTCAGAACTGGACGCTTTATTAAGGTGCCTTCATGAATCCACTACCGTGTCCGCTACACCGGCTATCCACACTCAGTTCTATATTAAACCCACGAAGTGCCCTAACCCGAAACCAGGATGTATTACTGTATACGATGCTAATACGTCCAATAATAACTTATGCTGCGCCCACCTGGGCCCATGCAACTAAAATGCACACAAGGCGCCTCCAAATAATTCAAAATAAATGTCTGCAAATAGCAACAGATGCGTCCCGATACTATTGCAGATCAGCATCGCGAATTAAAAATTGAAAAACTGGATGAGCACTTCGTAATATTAGCACAAACATTTTACACTCATTGTGCAAACAGTGCAAATGCGAAAATATCCAGCCTCGGGGATTATGACCCCGAGGAACCTCAAAAATATAAGCGGCAAAAAAGCATTTTGGCACACAGGTCGCCATAACTCCCCTAATCAAACAACTTGGCCATCAGCCACACTTATATTCCCACACTTATATTAACTACCAAATATATTAAATATTAAATTGACGCGAAGCAGTATGTGATCGCAGAACAAGGCAAAACATACGCCATTAAGCCCCTGGCTGGCGTCGGCCCTGCGAATTACATCGCATACACCTGCCCCACCACACACATATGTGCTGCAACACTTGTTTCATCTAACAGCTGTTTGTATGTATGGTCCATCGCGACTGCCGATTCCAAAGCGGTCTCTAGTCAGTTTACCAGCAAAAACTGAGGAGGCTGTGGCGTAGTGTGTTCTCTGCAGCAGCTGGTGGGGGTTGTGAAGTGGCACACTCACTCTAACCCACACAACACTTACAACACATAAAATACATTTCTACATAAATTGCTGGAAGCGAAATAACGCCGTAGGTTATGTCATTTCATTGCACCGCCCCAGCCCCCCCCTTTCCTATTTATATTTACTCCTATTATAATGTCTGGAAACGAACACTTTTTTCTGCTTCTAGAGAGATGACTGGAATCTGTGGGCGGGTAGCGCGGTTCTGGCCCCCGCCTGCAGGGCCGTGCAACTGCGGTACGACCCTGGATACATTCCAGCAGCGGCTCGACCCATTTCATATCACCCTCATTAACCTCACAAAGTCTATCTTCGCGAACTAACAAACACCCTACTTTCTCCAGCACTAATCCAATAAAATGAATTATTTCCTATCCTCCGCGGCTGTTGCATAGATTTTCCCAGGCCCTCTCCGCTTTGCCTGGTTTGCTATTCCCTACCATTTAGACTCTTCTTTCGGGGTGCATACATGGCTACAATTGCGGCCATGGCACCAGACAACCATTCCCAGCCGCGATGCATGCGCCTAATTTTGATAATTAAACCTAACGTATGGCGTGTAGGGCTTTCCCCGAGACGCATCCCGTTCTCCAACCGTGTTAGCTACTAACATGCATGTCGGGTACACAGAACTGAGGTGCTCACGCTGGCGTAGCGGGATTTGGAGGCTCGCCAGAAAAATAAAAAAAATATATATATTCTGCTGCTCGCCTTAGAGTATATAGTTTATTTTTCGTACGGAGTTTGAGAAGTTGTTTGCACGTTGTCCCAGTGGACAGAAAATGATTTCGGCGATTGTCGCGTCTGAGAGGCTACGCTTGCTCGCGGCCCTCGATACGGAAAATGAACTGGCCTTTCTACCGAAAGAGTTACTGCTGACATAAGCACGCCACGAATATCAGCACATAAAATATACTTCCGGCCTACCTGCAGCAGGACGAAGATATTCGTGACTGTCTACTGCTCAGGAAGTGCTTCGAAGTTTGCACCTCGTCTGTTCCGGACACTCCTCATTCCCGCACTTGGTGCAAGGCTTGACGGCGTGCAGCAGCAGACGCCCCCGTCACAGCCTCGCCCTTAGTTGCAAATTAGTCACCGACCATCGCCTCCACTGTCCACAGCACCACCTCCATCATCGTAGAGTCCGCAAAGAGAAAAAAAAACGAATGTCTCTATAGACCAGGCCACCGCCGACCTCATGCAACTGATCACATCGCATCTCCGACCCAGCACCAGTTCCTCCTGGCACCCACTCATCTCGACGACATACGATAATTGGCTTCCGGCACGTGAGGTCTCCACGTACGCCACTATCGGCACTAGCAGCAGTTGGTTGATGCCCACCATAGTTACTCCCATTATCACACCACCTCCACAATATTCAATGCACGAGGTGATGTACACCAGCTCCTTTGATTGGTGCGTCACCGATATGGGGTGCGGGAGTCTTCGGGTTCGAGTCCCGGGTAAGGCATGGGTGTTAATTTAAGTTATGTTCTAAGTTAGTCTGTAAGCCATCCCCTGCGAAGTTTTCAAGCATAAAACCGGGGGACGTTAGAAACATCTATACAATACAATACCAGCTCCTTCGAGTTAGGTGTGGCGAAGTTTTACCCCAATGCCATCCCAGGGTTCCGTCGTGTGGAATACAGCTTGGGCGACCCACCGTACGAGGTTGCAGTGGAAAACGTAGAAACCTGCGATGGTGTAAATCATGCTCGCTTCTACTACAACTTGGTGCCTGTGTACAACCCGAGCATCATGAACGCTGAAGGCAAATCAAAAGTTTATTTTATGGACAGAATCCGGTGCGACGGCCAAACCTGTGCAGTGTGCATCATGAGGCCGGATGTAACCCTACCATGCAGCACTGTTGGAGTTGAACGACGGTGAAACCATCGTCATTAAAGAAGGCTACGAGCTCTGGGACTACTAGATATGACGGGGGTGCCCGGAAACAGTGCTTCGCTTCAGCGAAGAATGCCACGGCGATACGCATAGACTCATACCGGACGAAGAAGCCGACATGATTCCGTTTGTCGAGCGGTCCACGACTTGTTGCAGCCTTCCATGCGAGGTGAAGACATAGCTCTCCGGATGAGAATGGGGAATAACAGTGGACGTGAAAAAAAATATTTTGCACAGTGTGGGTGCGTGATGGCACGGAGTGCTAAAAAAATCGTGACGAGGGTGAAAAATAATTTTTACACGTGCAAAGTGTAAGCATGTGGGTGACACAAAGTATCCAGAAACACATGTGTGTACATGTTTGAGGAAAAGCAATAGGGAAGCATAAGAAAAGTGATGACAAAAATACATGTTTGTATATTGCAGATATACATAATAACTATGCTCAGTTATCTTGAGGTTTATATTGTGCGAAGGGGGGGGGGGATAATTCTTTTCTGTTCTATGCTGTAAAATATGCCCCAGGAAAGTCACTCTATAATGTTTCAAGTTTTGGTTGTAAACGAAAATATGTGTTTACGATTTAGAAAGATACATTTATAAATTGTTGATGTATATAAATAGCCATGAAAAAAAATTTTCATTACCATCCAATAATTTGTGAACACCAATATAACGAAATATTTTAAGTGTAAATTTAAATAGCTCAAGGCATATATAAAAGTAATGGTAATGACGAAAAAAAAATCTCAGGAACGAAAAAAATTCCTATCAAAATGGTTACTTACATCTCTGCATCTGCACGGCATCAGGTAACTGGAGTCTGCACATGTGCATTTGGACATGCTTCTAAGTCGTTTTCACACCTACACGGTGTTGGGCAACCATGAAGTCTGCATGTGAAGGAAGAGCAGTGTAAGTACTTGCCAGCCACGCTCATGCGCATCGTCACTAAAAATTAAAGTTTTATACAAAGCAGTTCACAACCATAGGCTTTTTCTCTCTGGCGTTACAAAGGCCCCCATCCCTGAGTAGGTCACCACAAAACACCTAAGCGAGCGATTTCGTTTCCATGAAGTCCATTTTGATAGCGCATGTGATCGCTAAAATAAAATTCAGCTCGTCTTCCATGTTGGCAGGAATAACTTTCGTCGGGTGTATGTTCCAGGGTATGGCTTTTAGCATTGTCCCGCTAGACTACCAATACTCATTGTAATCAAAACTTGCTTTCACACGAAGCTGCTAGCTCCCATTGGAGGCTTTTACTCTTCCACATTATGAAGGGCAGGACCGTAATGATCATATCAAATTTGAGGTGAAGAAATTTCCCTCCACCAAAAATACCTTGAGTCCTAACTTGCTACTAGTCTCAAACTTAATCGAGTACCCTCCTTCTGCTCAATTCCCCTGAATATTAAATGAACTTCACCATGTTAAAAATGCTACAAACCATGTAAAAATTCTGGATTCCCTCAACCGGCGTAAGCCAGTCATGGGTTGTATGTGCATAAGGCCAGGGCCGAGTGATGCGTGTAATACATGATCTTTGGTGTTTGGTGCATCTGCACCTGATGTATTATGAACCGGAAATAGGTCTGATGGCTAAATTGCCCGCTGAGTTAAAAACTTCGCTACAGAAAAACCCGCGAGACCTTCTACTCCATCTCCACACCAGACACATGTGCTGTATGGGATAGGCAGACTTTTCCCCCATGCCGTGAGCCACGCAATAAAACTTT
Organism: Dryococelus australis; assembly: GCA_029891345.1. NCBI lineage: Eukaryota > Metazoa > Arthropoda > Insecta > Phasmatodea > Phasmatidae > Dryococelus > Dryococelus australis. The sequence continues at coordinate 23,648,321 of CM056996.1, read as the reverse complement.
GCATTTCTAGGGTTGGTCGACAGATGGGCAAATAGATTCTCCACCTAAAAATAATCCGCATGGGGGAATAAACTCACCACAAAAAAAAACTCACCTCAGCTTCTTCTGCGACGAAGCTGACCTTTGTATTTTCTGTGACCTCCCACGTACGGGGTAATTATCACTATCAAGTTATTAGAACCTTGGACACAAGCATCGTTTGTCTGAAACATTTCCTCCTGTCACTGAAATTGGCGGTGGCAATGGAGCAGAGAGATGTGAGGGGGTAATGGTGGTTACATGGGGTTAGTTAATGAGGGGGTTGGGGGTTTAAAAATTACATTGAAAAAGTAGAAAAAATAGATTTATTTTCTGCAGCGACGCACTAAGCCGATTTAGTAATTACAAATACAAGGGCGTTGGCCGATTATGTTTTATTTCAAATATGTTTTTTTCTTAAATTATTTTTTAATTGAAATAATTTTTATTAAAAAATTTATGAAATAGTTTCTTGGGATGTCGGGAGGAAGAACACCCAACACGGCATCGTGCCCTGGCTGTGACGTCAACAAATATGGCGGACTGCACCGACCAACATGGATGCCGGCCCGCGCCTGTGACGTCATGGTGGACTACTACTACTACTACCTCCTACTTCGGAAATCCGTTGCCCCAAAAGCCTAATACTTACAATACTGATATACCTGCTTTAATGTTATGTACCATTTTATTCTCTAGTGAGATTTGAACACTAATCAAAAACATTAGAGATTCTGACTCTCATTTCTCACCTACAACCTTCTTGTGACAATGAAGGATATCACAATGTTGTCTATAAAATCGTGATATACACACCTTTTTCATTTTCTAGCCATGTTGAGTGTTTTAAGCTTTACTTGTTACAAGCGTCTCGAGCTATATTTTTGGATGTTTGATGGGATAGGTCCATGTGTACAGTACACTTTTTTTCTGGTGTGTCACTAGAACATATTCTTTATTTTTATTCCCTATGTATTTTTATTGCCAGGCTCAAAAGTGTCCGTCATTGCTACTATCATGTTATATATGTGTTTTGACACAAATTTTTTTGTTTGTTAGTTTTTTTGCTGTTAGCGTCAAGTAACGAATATTGTCGGAGAAATCGTACGGTTTTAACAGTGTGTTATGAGTTAATATTATATGAAATCATCATTTCACATATTTGAAAGAGTATCGAAAGTGATAAATGCACGGAACAGCCCGATTAGTTTAGCCATTCAGATATTTCGGCTGAAACGATTAGTCACTTATATTACATAAGAAAAACTTTGTTCTTAGATAGTTTCTCCTCAGCCCAACATAACCTAAATAAATGTGTTTTGCTAGCCTAGCTAAATTTATTTTAGCGCAACACATAATCCTCAATACGGACTGAAACTTCAGTGAATAGGTTATACGATGCACGCTGCGCCGATACCTCTTCATCCTCAAGCAAGGTTGTAGGAAACGTTAGGGGAGCAATGAATAATGCAGATGACTCAAGCATGTAGCGACAATGTAACTGTCCGTGGAAGAGAGATAGGGATATACATCTTCCGTTCGGTTCGTGATCTGTCGTACTTGCGGAATATCGCTGCTGCGGGGAACCTTATCTGCGCACTCCATGCACGTCATTTACAACCCCTCATTCTTTCCGATTTCCCTGGCGGTGCATACGTAATTCAGCAGATAAATGCATTACTCTTGCTGAAGAGCGGCTGATGCTATTCGCGAATTATTAGTTTTCGTCGCAGGTTCTGTTCTATTTTCGCATCCGAATACTTTATTTTTCTGCTGTCGTCGTACGCCGCTGATTTTGAAACCAGATATTACTACAATAGGCTATTCACAGTAAAGTGAGGACTTTTGAAAGCCCTCTCGTTTGGAATTATAGTCAATAAATATATTTTATTTTTGCCTTAGACGAAAACGTACTAGTGCAATGGAATATATACACTGTGTTTATTACTTACAAGGCAATATTTATTTCAAAACGCGGTTAAAAGATAGTAAATGAATGAAAGAAAAAAGTAACCAGGGCCTAAAATATAAATATTTATCAATTTATACAGACTGCTGCTTGTTTCGAAGTAAAACAATTACGTTGCAATGTGTTCAAAACCTGTTTTTTTTTACGAGATCAGTAGACGTGTTCGAAATATACCGATAAACGAAAATAAAATTGCACTTCATAACACAGATTAATGATATATCAATATGTAAATCATAGACAATAGAAATGCTTTTTCTGAGCCCACCAACATATCTGAAAACGGCTTTTCCGCACAGCTATGGATAATTTCATAATAGCCATACACACGCGATTCTATTATAGGGGTATGTAATTAAATTGGCTGTGGACTTTCAAAACGTTAAATGACAGGGGCATCACTGTAAGTGACAGAGTTACGGCAGGATGACGGAAACACTGCATGCCAGTTCAGCACCTTGCACATAGACACTGATGGGCCACTGGATTGGCGTGACATTGTCGCCCTTATTGCTCGCTCCTGAACCTAAATCATGCGGAAAAACCACCAGGAAGGCGGCACCCTTAAGGGTGCCAGTTATTGAGAGTTTCATTATTTTATTCTGGTTCAAAACAACCTCCAACTTGTAGAAGTTTTATGTGTTCACTTCTCGCATAACAATTTTCCGATCGCATATTTTTTTTTGCATCATGGTATGTGAAAATTGCCATTTTAGTGTTTTAGGAATGCATAAATAAAACAAACAAAAAATTACAGAAAATTGAGAAAGGATGACTGAAAGGTTATGTTTTAATTAATTTTGAGACATGCTTGCAAAATAAGTTTCCCGGAAAAAAATTGACTGCTACAAATCAAGGGTTTGCAAATATTGTCTTAATTCAAGCAATTAAAAGAAATCTCGAAAACAGTTTTCATAGTATAATATTAAAGAACTCTTGATATTACTTACTGTATCTTATTCCTGTGTCAATTTTTTTATTGCTTTGAGAGATTTACTTTTGGTTATTTGTACGTCGCAAAAATTCCAATTTAGATGTGCCATTATATAAAAAAATATGTTTTATAAATAATTATGCGTCGTAATAGCATATGCAAGTAACTTCTACATGTTGCACGTAAAGTATTTAGTACGGAAATAAAATACTGAAATAATTTTGTGATCAGGACTCTTTAATGTGGTTACCAAAACCAGGAACTGTCAACATGGATAAGAGGATGTTTGCTTAGGTATAGTTGGAGTCGCCTCTCCTATACGGAGGACCAACCTATCGTTTCAGTGAGGCCAAAAAATGGACGAGGTAAGATGAAAAGTGAGGAGAGAATAATTTGAATGATGGTGGAGGAAAACGTAAAACCACCCGGAGAAAACGCCCTCAACACTGCACACTATTAAAAAGGAAAGAAACATTTTACAGATATACACATTTAATGTATAGAAATTCGGTACGTAAGGATGAAAATATTATCTGTGCTCCACGAATACAAAATATGGAACCTTCCGGTATTATGCCGGTTCTGCATGAAGCATTTAGCCTCACCGTGATAAGAAATAAAGTTTTATTGGATACTTAGAATATTGACGCCCCTGAAAACATTAAATAGGTCTAGTCACCTCTAGCAGTGCGCAACCATTCGAAAACTCAAGTAACTTATTAGTTAAGATTGACAGAGTTGCGCGCTTCACTTTATTAAAAATTAGTTTTTATCGACATTACATTACGCGAATGGTCAGCGTCACGAACTGTAAGGTTTTTTTTGACACGTGTTCGAATTACGGCTCAGGGCAGTATATTTTTACTTTTTAAAATCTCTTCGCTGTGCACAGTGAAACTCATTTGTAATCTCTTTTAAACCGGATATGATAAATGAAAAAGACGAGTAATATACGGAGAGGATCTGTGAATTCACGGAAGGTTCTCTGAAATTTACAGTAAAAAAAAATTATTTAAAGAAACGTAGTATATATTATTGTATGTAGTTTTATAGGTATTTATTTTTAAAATAGCTATTCCCTAATTTGTCCAATTATTTCATTACGCAGCAGTATCAGCGATTATCCCCTTGTTATACACACTGCTGAGAAAATTCCCGGCTGCCGTCGGCTCATTTCGAGTGGAGGACGCCAATGATAGAAGCCATAGATATCACTGTCCTTGAATGTATAGACTGCCATGGTAGACTGAGCACTTATAAAAGCCATGCTCATTTCGAGTGGAGGACGCCAATTATAGAAGCCGCAGATAGCACTGACCTTGAATGTATAGACTGCCATGGTAGACTGAGCACTTTTGAAATCCATGCTCATTTCGAGTGGAGGTCGCCAATGATAGAAGCCGCAGATAGCAATGTCCTTGAATGTATAGACTGCCATGGTAGACTGAGCACTTTTGAAAGCCATGCTCAAGATCTATGTGTACGCACATCATGTATTCCTTCGCCTTATGTAAAATTAACATTGCCATGGGCCTCATCACTTTAATCATGCTTCGGTCAGGGAAAACTGTGGAATCATTATAAAAGCGAACGTGTTACAAATCTGTTAATTTTTACACATCGATGCGTTAGTAAAACAGGAAGCGAAATAAATAATTTAAGTAATCATAAATGGTTACCCTAACTTTTTTTATTCGACGTTAAGATATGGAACTATTTTTCTTCCATCGTTATGAACTTTACTGGGCGCATGTCACTCAGTGCACGGGTTAAAATACACTATGAACCAAAAAGTAATTGGGCTCCCGTGAAGATAGGTAATTCAGTACGTCAGTTGACTTGTGTTTCACGGCGTTCGGCGTAGGACAGCTGGTGTTTGTCCGTGGTAGCATGAACACAGATGCCTATTATAACATTCTGGATAATGAAATGCTCTCAAGATTGTTGCGTTTTTACGGAATGGACCCGTGTTACTTCCAGGATGACAATGCCAGGTGCCATGTTTCAAGGGCTACTATGCAGTGGTAGGCCTGCAACAATGTTCGCCTACAACTTATGCAATCTGCGTGGCTTCATCATGTCGATGCTTGCGTATCAACAGGCGCTGCCGGACGTGTCTCCAATCCCCATGTGACGGCACGTGATGCGGAAGTGAAAACGCCGCTCGAACACAGCGATCTCCAGCAGCACACACCAACAAAATGGCGTCACTGGCCGGCAACATGGCGGAACTTAGTCTATCAATCAGCGCCTGATAACCTACTTGTCCGACTGTAGCCCAGCCGATACGGAACCTCTCGCAGCATGCAGTACTCAAGTCAGATACCAAGCCGGTTCCCCGAGACTTGCGTAGACAATCAGAGAATTGGTATGTAAAAATCTAAATAACTGCCACGCTAATTTGTGTCTATATACTTAATTACGCTGTGAAGTGATAGCGCCTCGTTATCGGAAGCAGCCGGCAGACAAAACTAGACGTAACTAATGATATTACTTTCCTCTACTTGGGCGCACATAATATTTAATAAAGTTGTCAAAAACTTAGGTAAGCGCAAAGCACGAAACTTGGTATTCAGATGTTCGTTAAGGTACGTTTATGTAGGGCCATTTTATTTTATTTGTGTAACTTCTGAAAGAAAATATTAATGAAGGTTCCTATCCTAGTTTCTTAGCTATATGATTAATACGCTATGAAACAGAGGTGTCTGAATAGATAAGTTTAAATTATTTTCTACCGTTCCGAAACAGCGTTTTAGTGTGCGCGATGAGAAGTGTAATCCCGCCCTCGAAAGTGTGTGAGCTTTTCGTAGATCAAAACATGTTTACTGTTTCCGAAAGAAAAAAAATCCTATTTCCAACACTGTGTAATGCAGTGAAAATGCCAACAAAGCAAGTTCTTAATTCTATAATCTCGTTGCCTTCTCTGTAAAAACAAATTGTAATTTTTACTGAGATATTATATGCGAATTTAAAAATTCTTAAAAGAGTACACAAATTTCTCTTGTAAAACTACATGGGCCGTGTTTGTATTAGACCTCAAGGAATGTGTGTACTACACTCACTGCCGCGTTTCCACAAGCTTCAACAAAACTGTGGACGCTTAACAAAGTAAAACCACGAATAGCTGTTTGTGCAAGAAGTATAGGCGATGTAAAGCATAGTTGCGTGCAAATATAAATGTATTGCATGTTTGAATGGCGTAAAACACTTTAAAAAACTCAATCATATTCAAACAACAATTTCAATAAAATGCGAGCTAATAATATAAGGTGCGTGGGTTCTATTCCCGTTCTGGCGAACTGTTTTTTTTTTGTAAATTATGTATTGAAATATTATTTTTAGTATTATCTGTTAATAATTTGTAACATTAATTTTTCTAGACGAAAAAAAATTATTTACACTTATCAATATTTTAAGTTGTAATACAAGGCTTTCATATGTAAAATTACAAATATATTATGTTTTGTTAATTTGGCAAGGAAAACCTTTGTAGTTAATTCCTTGGCAACTTGGTTTCCAAGATTTTTTTTTTCTAAAAGTACACAAAAAGTTAGAGCATTGGATTCGAAACACGTCCTTATTATTTGGAATATTCCTTCCCTCTATTCCCAGCACTGGACCGACCAATCAATTATCCTAGCAGGAGATTAAAAGAACTCGGTTACAAAAATTGTATGCATTTTCACACAAATAAATTGACAGGCCAATCCAATCGTCATTCTCAACCAAAAAAGTCAATTTTACGCGTCAAGTTTATTTGCTGTCGTTGGCGATGGTGCTTTCGTACTTAATACTCATTTTTAGCCTACTTTCCGAACGAAAGAATAACTTCTGAAATCACTTTTCTGTCTGTGTGTGTATGTGTGAATAAGTGTATGTCACTTACTTTCAAAATGGCTGCCACTTTAGAGTTTAGGCTGATATCTTGTGACTCGGAAACCATTCAACCGATTTAAACCAAATTTTACATCCTTACAGCGAAAGTTGTAAGCATTAAATCTAAGACGGATATCGTTGTTGGTCAGCCATTTTGGAAGATAGCGCTACATTAAAGAATAAATCTTTCACGTCATAACTCGAAAACTACTCAACCTATTTTCGCCAAATTTGGCACGTTAGTGATACAATAATTTGCCACGTAAATGTAAGCAATTGAACTTTATTAGAAACTTACTATTAAAACAGTGGCCATAAACATATTTTAGGTATATTTGGTATAACTACCACAGCATTTGACAAATTTCAACCACAGTTTGTACTCTCATTGTATTTATTGCAAGCATCAATAAACCAAACAACAACAATTTTTGTCCGCCATTGTTGATTATAGTGTCACATGAAAGAATAAACTTTTATGTTATATCTCGAAAACTACTAAAACAATTTTTTTTTCAAATTTGGCAAGTATAAATAATACTATGATAGGCGAAGCAAAAATAAGAAAATAAACATTATTAGGATCTTATTTTAAAATGGTGGCCATTCAAATATTTTAAGTTCATTGGGTATAGCAACCATAACATTTTGCCAATTTCAACCAAAGTTAGTACGCTGACGGTATGTATTACAAACATCATATAAACTAAATAAGAACCCCTTTTATCCTCCTTTTTGAAAGACAGCACCGCGTGAAAATTGATCTTTTACATTATATCTCGAAAACTACTCAACCTATTTTCGCCAAATTTGGCACGTAAAAAATAATATGACAGGCCGGGTAAATATCAGTAATTAAACTTTATTAGGCACTTATTTTAAAAATGGCGGCCATATAAATATTTTATATTTATAAGGTATAACTACCGCACAATTTAACCAATTTCAACCAAATTTTCTTTCCTGACAGTATCTATTAAAAGCATAAAATTAGCCAACAAACAACTTCTGTCCGCTATTTTGTAAGATAGTGCTACATGAATAAATCGCATTTTTGTATAGTTTCACGGAAAACAATAGACAGATTCCTACCAAATTTGGTAGTCAAGTAGTACTGCCGCAGTTGATATGTACAAATATGTTTCAAGGATGTCAGACAGCTATTTTCAAAATGGCGGTCATCTAGCTATTATGGGATAGTGTGCTATATCTTCGGAATCATATTAACATCCAACATCCAACATCCAACATTAACATCCAACTTAACTTTGTATGCTGGGAGTATAAATAATCAACATCAAATGTGTCAACGCAGAGCCTATTTTGTCCTCCATTTAGTAAGATAGTGCCCGATGGATCAATAAAATTTTTATAATATATTTCGAAAAAAAAATGGCCAATTTCTGCCAAATATGGTAAACAAGTAATACTGCGGTAGGTAATGCTAACTGATATGTTGCACGCATGTTAGACACTTATTTTCAAAATTGGCCAATTTCTGCCAAATATGGTAAACAAGTAATACTGCGGTAGGTAATGCTAACTGATATGTTGCACGCATGTTAGACACTTATTTTCAAAAATGGCCAATTTCTGCCAAATATGGTAAACAAGTAATACTGCGGTAGATAATGCTAACTGATATGTTGCACGCATGTTAGACACTTATTTTCAAAATTGGCCAATTTCTGCCAAATATGGTAAACAAGTAATACTGCGGTAGGTAATGCTAACTGATATGTTGCACGCATGTTTCACAAAATTGCGGCCATATAGCTTTTTAGTTTTGCGTGTTATATCAGCGAAATAAATGTAATTATTTCCAATTAAATTTTACATGATGACTGTATATATTACAATAATGAATTGAGTACACACAAAATGTATATGGTCCTCCAGGTAAAATAGCATTACTTGACAGATCAAAGTTATTTCATCTCCGAAAGAAACCCACCGATTTGTAACCAATTTGGCAAACGATTATCGCTATGGCAGGTTTTGTAAACTGATACATATACCAAAGGGTCAGATACATATTTTCAAAATGTTGGCCATGTAAACATTTTAGCTCCGAATTTATTTTCTACAGAACTGCCAAGCAAATTTAAACTTAACTTTGTATGCAGACAGTATCAGTTACATCTATCAAAATTGTCTAGCAAAACCTCCTTTCTCCGCTATTTTGAAAGTTAGCCCCACATGAAATAATATAGATAATATAGTTTTTATTCCGTATCTCGAGAAGCAATGTCTTTGAAATTTGGCGAGAAAGTTGTACTGTAGTAGGCTATATAGATTGATATGTTCTATGTATGTAAGTGTCTTTATATTCTGAATGGTGTGCATACAAGCATTTTAGCTGCTTAGTGTGCTATATATCTTTGAAACTATGTAACATATCTAAATTTAACTTCCTGTGCTACTTCTATGACAATAACCGAATGTGCTAAAATATAAACTTTCACCCTCCACTAATGAAGATCGTCACATGATGTATGGAGTATTTTGCCATAACTCGAGAACCAGCCAACCGACATGCATACAGAGATCCTCCTTTGCTGAATTTTTTTCCGAAGTAGTATCAGGTGAGTAAATTGAATACATTGTCATGTTTGCTGAATAATTCGGCTAATTTCACAAAATTTTGCACACCTACAGAGGTAGAAAAATTACATGATTTAAATGGTGGCCATATACATTTTTTCATATATTTAGCACATCAGTTTTACAATTTAACAATTTCAATAAATCTTTTTATGCTGCCATTACCTATTAGAAATATCATCGTCTCTTTCAAAATTTTTCCACCATGATTATGCCCGCACTAAGGAACTGCGCAGATTTATGAACGGCAATGATTTTCGCCTAAAATATACAACTATTGCTGAAGAATTAGATGTCGCATTACCTTATGATGCATACTGGAGGGACGTTACTTCTATCGATATCACGAAGTAATGCACCACGGACGAACAGTTGTGTGCTGAGGCAGGTCACGGAACGCGGGTGTCTGAGCGGCCGAACATGGCGCCGACTGCGCTGTAGCAGCGCCACTTTCAATTGAAGACAGAGGCGCCAAGTGATTTTTCTTGGAAATGGACATAAATTATCGAATGCACGATGTGTATAATTGGTTGAATTAAAAATTATGTCGTTAAGCCCTGCTATTGGAGAGGGAGGGGGTTAGGTATAGACGTTTAGTATATCTACTCCGGGTAGCTGGAGACCAGCTCAAGTTAAGTATGGAAATTATGTTATTAATGACTTTGAAGCCATAACTTATGAACTATTATTCAAAATGAGAAGGCTATCAAAAGTGCTCATTTTACCATGAGTAGCCTACCCTAATTTTGCTAGCAACTGTCTGGGGGATTCCACATTTTGTACCGTTTCGTCTTGTCGGATTGAGTGCAATATGTATAAATGCTTATTTCGCGGCAGCTAGTTTCGTAATCGGCCTGAACTAGTGGGCCACCGCTATCAATGCTGTTGTTAACAACTTCATAGGTAGAAAAAAACTTTTCGTATATACGTGATAAATCGTTAGAGCAGTTAAAGCAAGTCCGTTTTTTTTTTGTACGAAACAACGTGCGAGAATATAACATTTCGATTCGCCCCGCAAATATCCTCATTTACTAGTGTCTCATGCTGATAACCGTTTTCTCAGCTGCAACAGTTCTGTGCACAAAACCGATGTGTTGACATTTTTATGACCCATTTAATATATATGTGTGTATATATATATATATATATATATATATATATATATATATATATATATATATATATATATATATATATATATACACAATAATTGATATATATATATATATATATATATATATATATATATATATATATATATATATATATATCAATTATTGTGTGTAATTCGAGCGTATTTACAGTACTCTTATTATCACACCATGTAACAGTCGGAGAAGCAGAACATGTACACAAGTTATTTAAAATGTTCATCATGACATGAAAAATTTTGGTAACTTTTTTCAGAAAAAATATCTAGTATAATTTTGTTTTACACAAAAAGATTGTTTTCGCGAAAAACTTAAGAACTTTTTCTGAAAGCGAATTTTCCTTTTGGTATAAGCGTAATTGTTGCAGTGTACGGAAAAGAACAACATAATTTGTAAGTTTTGAAATCTGGAAATCCGGCCTTAGAACCAAACGGCTTAAAAATATTTATTAATAAGTTACCGTGAAAAGAAGATCCATATTGAGGGTTCCTCTTAACAGAACTAATGACGGCGTGTTTAAAATGAAATTTAGAAGAAAAACCTAGGGAAAAACCTAAACATACAAATAAATAAAAAATTATTTAAATCTAAAAATCTCACATGGTTATATATATATAGGTTGGTCACTTTTCCCATTACTACGTACAGGTATGATTATAGAGTTACATATGCAATAGTAAGTGACGTTTAGCTATTACTGGCCGAATAAATTATAAATGTTCACAATCTGTTTTCTAAAAAGGTTGTTTATTACTGTAACAAACTACTGAACATGTGAAAAAAAGAGTGATACCCTACATAAACCCAATGATAAACCAAATTTTCGTGAAGCTGAAATAAAAATGGGTGTTTGCAAATCAATTATGGTTAGTGGTATATTTATATTTATGATTATTATTTTAATATATTTATTTTTACGCATTTGTATGAGACTATTTTGTTGCAAATGATTAGTGTTATCGCAAAATATTTGTGATGCACTCAACGTAGGCATTTACACCCGAAGCAGCCTACATGAAATCACATGTAGGCCTACGACATATTAACATGGACGTTCAAGAGTCATAGCTGTGTAGATATGCACTACCATAATCGATGTTTGGAGTGATTTCAATCGCCGCATAAAGTTACTTGTAAATTTTAACAGTTTTATATATATATATATTAATATGTTAACCTCAGCGAAATCAAATAGCTAATTTTGGACAGGGTGGTTTCAAACGTACTTAAAAATATTCACCAAATACCAATTCTTTTATTAGATTTTAAAGAAGTTTAGCTCCATATACATAATAATTTTTACGAAAAAATATTTAAAAAAATGGTAAAAATAGGAGAGCAGATAGTTAAGTTATTTGATGTTAGAATAAATAATATATAACAAACAAACAACACTGTGGGCGACACGGGCCATTACATGGGAAGTACAGCGTGACGAGAAGTAGCTACAAAAAAAAAAAACTCGTCAGTGCACAATGATCGATTGAACAGAATATAAAAAATTGAATCTTGTTGCGCTTTCATTCCATTTGCTCGGGTCGCACTCCCAGGGCGATAAAAAGGAATAAAAAAATTGCCACCACACTTCGTGGAAAACAGAAATATTAATGTGGTAGCTGGAAGCGCTGAAACTCTCTGCGGCACTTCTTATCATTTTATTGCGAGCGAAACAAGTTCGGTGTAATTTTAACTGGGGCAAGCGAACGCGCATGAAAAAATTTCTCACATTTAATTAAGTACAGGATTTTAACTTATGTGTATCGGTTTGAAGCTTTTGTCTGAATCGACACATTTAGTTGTCAATGTGGGGATTTGAGCGTATTTTACATTTAGAAATTATGTGTTTCGCTATTTGCAGTTTCATGCTGAAATAGATTTGACAAATTACTAACAAAATTTAAACCACCTTAAGACTACAACGCTTAAAAACGCACAAGTCGGCGAGTAGATAAATTACGTTGTAATTAATTGTTGTATGTTACGATGACGGCTTTTTAAACTCCTGCTACTGCGTTTGGTTCATTTTACGCTTGTTGATTATTTTGCTAATATTCAATTCCCCAGTACACCCGATTCAACGTGTACGGCTAGAAACACCGCAGAGTGATCGTAGTGTCAAATGAGTGCCGATCTACCGAGATCCCAACACGCAGGCTCCCGCCGTACTTGGGTATTCTGTGTGATAACACCGCATGTCATACCGATGTCAGAATACAAATGTGGTCTGCTGCCAGTCGGCGAGTATAAAGACGATAATCCACAATACAAGAAGTTGCTCGTAAACTTATACATGTGTGACAGGGAAGTGAGAATGGTGAACAATGTTCCATCTATCCATGACAACCAACATTTACTTCTTTAAGGGGAAAAAAAAAGAGCGAAGGTTTCTTTTGTGTTCAGAGTAATCCCAATAAATAAATAAATAAATAAATATATACATACATATACATATTCATTAATCATAACAGGTTTCACATAAATTCTTTAAGAACTGCAGTAATAACAATTTACTGAGTTCTCAAGTTGTTAATCAAATTAGAGCAGATATTTCCCAAGTTACTCAGGGACTCGGCCACAGGCTGGTGAAAGTGCTCGAGGAAATATAACGTGGGAAATCACAGAGGAAAATTTTCGTTGCACCACAGCACAATTTCGTCCCCCGACAATAAACAATTTATTAGTAAGTAGAAATTCGGTAACTCTAAATAACGTGGACTACAAAGGTGTCGAGATAATGAAATCTCGCGTTTTACGTTATTAAGTGCGGATATGTAAAAAAGAGATGATTACTTCAAGCAAAGTATAAACAAACATTGTCGGTAGTAGTTATTAACACAAATACGTAATAAAATACGAATAGTTATTCGATATACTTTTTTTTTGCGGAAATCAATTTGAACAATTACGCATAACGGCTTGTGAATATGTCGAGTTTTACAGAATGTTGAGTTACCGTGTGTCAAATCTCTGAAGTTCTTCTGTAGTTAAATAAAAACTTAACGTTCGTTTTTAATCATTAACTGTTTTCATATCACTATAAAATAAGTTGAGTCTCGCTACAAAATAGCTTCAGGCTCAATCACTACAGTGTAAAACACCGGGTTCAGCTGGATCCTCCTCGAGCCATTCTAAACTTATTTTATGACCTCAGTCAGTGAGATTCTAGCCAGTGATATGTGGCCGAATTGCGAATATGTAGTGTGAAATGAAAGCGAATGCCTCTGAGAGTAGCAGTTACTCAAATTCAGCCGAAGTCTACGTCACAGCAATGAATCTCAGTCACTGTAATAATCATGTAAATTTCACTTTTTGTGTTGGAGAACTTTCACTGGTTTCACTGGTGCGTTCCTAACAAAAATAATCCATGGGTGGCGGAAAAGTGTTGGTATCTTTAAATACTTAGTTTTTTTAAAATCGTAAATGTATTAAAGCGCCACTTAAAGTGGTACCAAAAATTCCGTAAATGGACGGAAAAATTCCGTATTTTCCCAAATACGCTCGTTTTCATAATCACGAATTCACAAAAATGTCCATAAATTTTCTGTTTGACATTTTTATTATATTAATTAATTCTTTTTAATATTTTAATTTGTGTTACATAATGATAATATCCAGCATTAAAATTCTAAGGAACTTGTAGTTTTTTTATTGGCACTTTAAAAAATGTGATCTGACGCAAGCATTTCACTTTCCGATCTGCAGTGTTCTGTAACAAAACTGCAATAACATTGTAGTGGAAGAAAACAAATGTTTCCGTTTCTAATCTATCTGTAGTTCAAGTTCTGTAGTATTTTACTGGCAGTTTGTGCAATAAATTTTTATTCAAATTACGTACACCATGCATGTAGTTTGAATGCCCATGTTGTCAGAGAAACCATAATTTTCTGACTATCTTCTCGACAACTTTCGTGCCTAACGGAGAATGTTTCCTGTTGTCAGTCACCGATATTTCCTCTGAGCTTGACCATCACGGTCTCTCCCCATTACAACGCGAAGTTACCTTTAATGATTCTGTTTGGTTACAGAAAATTCTGAAATGCTTACAGTAATGTTGAATGTTTGATGCTTAGATGTTCTTTCTAGCATGACTCGTATCTACAAACCAAAGAATAATTATTAAAGGAATAAAATAATTAAATTTTATAAACATCGCTGCAATGATATCACTTCAAACCTGCGTAAAAAATAAGCTCCGTACACGCCGACACGATGCAGCTGAAGCTTTGACGAACTGGGTTGATGCACTCCGAGGTAGTCCTGGTGACACGCGAAGTTGCGAGTAAAAGAATTTCGTCGAAAGGGCGACTGAGTGCTGTTTCGTTTTATTTATTTTTCCAAGCGCCGGGGCGGGATGGGGAGGTGGTGCAGGTCAGAGGTAGCCTTTGCGGTGTGGGGGAAAAGGAAAAACAACGAGCTGGCGTGTAAACTCCGTTACCTTTGTCGCTGGCGCGAAATTAAGTTTGGCCACTCGCCGTCCTCCTGGACCTCGGACGACAGTGCATCGCAGTCGACAGAGAGAGAGAGAAAGTGGTATAGCATTATACAGAGACAGACTGGTATAAACATATACACAGAGGTAGCTGAGTGGTTGAGTGAGAGATTAATGAATAGAGACAGAAATATAGGGAGAAATTTAAGATATATAATAAGAAAGTGTGTGTGTGTGTGTGTGTGTGTGTGTATATATATATACAGACATGTATTCAGATACATAAAAAGTGATAGAAACAATAATTGGGGTGGTGTTCTCCATTTCGTTTTTTTTTCTTATGCAATAAAGTTGGGGGTGAAAACAAGGAAAAATTTCTTTTCGCCAGTGGATTTAATCGGCAAATGCAAAAAAAAAAAATATATCTTGTTAAGTAAAGCAATTTTTCACTCTAAAGTTATTGTATTAAAAAATGCAGTAGTTCAATAATTTTGCATCACATATTGATTTGAAAGACCTAGTTATGCAAAACATTTGCTACCCGTGACATGTGAATTGGTAAAAGGCACTGGAAAACATTTTAACGTCGGTCAATGAAGGAAACTGAAGATTATCATAGGCTTCGGTAACTTCAATTTCTCCGATGAATTTTGCAATTGCGGATTCGATATTATGTTTTAGTATTCAGATTAAAAGTTCTTTCAGTAAATTAAGTTTAATTTTTAAGTAATGTATGCCTCGCTAAATTGTGTTTGATGTTTTCAGAAGATAGGTTATATTCCTTCGTGCACAATGAGATCATGGATATACACCAGGTGCCGGCTAGCCGCCATATTGGATTCCGACATGATGCTCTGTGATTCCAGTCAGACGGTGGCCATCTTGGTAGTCAGTAGATCACCATGTTGTTTCCACCCTATTGTATTTGCACTTCATACTCTATTATTATATTATGTTTTTCATGCTCTATCATTCCATCCTATTTTTTCATACACTACAGTTCCATGTTTTTAAATGCTTTATGATTACATCTGATATTTTCATGCTCTACCATTCCATGTTGTTTTTCATGCTCTCTCATTCCATCTTGACTATCTCTTATTACATATCTTTCTCTCTCTCTCATGCCATCACTTTCTCGTTTCCCTTTCTCTCTTGTCGCCTTCTTCGCCCACCGTCTACATAGTTCCTTCATTGGCTGCTAGGAGCGCTCGTGAGTGTCCACCATGTTGGTTCTAAGTTGGTTGCTAGGCCCTCCATTTAGTCAACTGATAGGCGTTGAACATAAATTTAGAATGTTGTTAAGTGACGTACGCTCTGTCTGTCTCCTATATTTACTCTGCGACCTGGACTGTCTGAATATCCTTGTGTCATTCACTTTACACCGAAATTTTTTCTTTCGGGTGAGATCGGCTGTCTTCGGCCTTGATCGGCGACAAACGGTGCCCTCTGTGGGAACAGTCACTGTAACAAGGCTAGCATTTTGAAGGCTGGCCAGAGACACGTCGCAAACACTATCTACTTAATTGCTCGAGAGCTAAATCATAATCATATTTGCGTGGGTTTTGCTCGGTTTTGTGATGTAAATTCAGCCCTGGCCCACAATTATGGTCAAATAGCTCACTGCAGAGCTCATTTGCATTTGACTGATGGCGATAGCAGCAGAACAATCCGCCAGTTGGTACAAGCCCCTGCCGGTATATTTCGGGAGACGTCTAAATAATTATCTGCTTCGTACTCATACTCGTGGTTAATTTAATGCCCAGTTCATGGTTCATGGAATAGTATTTCAATTGTTCTAGCTTTCTTTTGAAAATAAATAATTATTTTAAGGTACGATGGCTTTATAGACGCACTTTTATTCATTATTAAGAAATAATTGATAGTTACATCTATGAAGGCAATTATTTTAACGAGTTAATACTAGTTCAACCGTTGCCAGTTATTTCATAATACATAGGACGTGTGCGTGACGTTATTCGAACTGGTAATAAAGTTTTCTAGCGGAAAAAAAATTCCGAAACCAACCTTTTAGTGTTTCAAAAAGCAATATTTGAAAGTAGATATTCGTAAATTAGAATATAGGACGCAGTGGCTAAACCGCCTCCCATTTCACGGTTCTCGGTTGCTGTACCACCAACATAACCAACAGGGATTTTAGGAATGGCTATTAATTCAAGAATTCTTTCACTAAGTTTTTACCAAGAACGTCATTATATGACAAGCGACCTGACGAGCACTGTATTGTTTGATTAAAATACTACGTAATATATGGACAACAATTCTTATAATACTTTTAAAATGAGTTGTTCGAAAAAATGTCCTTAAAATTACGGAAAATTTATAGTAAATATTATTCAGAAACTACAGACACTCCATTCATTTTTTTATGAAGGGACTTTATGTAAATTTCTTAATCTTTCCATTATATCACGGAATCCCTTCACAAATTTTGTAGTAACTTTCTGAATATTTACTCCTTACAAAAAAAGATTACAGAAAAAAAATGTTTTGTAGTCATATATGTGTTTACCAGTGCATATCAGAAATCTTAAATAATTTTTTTGTCTTGGAACAGGATTTGAACTCGAGTCGAAGAGTATGTAATCCGCTTTAATTGCCACTGTTTTATCACTCCGCAGCACAGTCCTAATGTAAGATACAGGTGTCTTAGTTCATTTTCAATTTAATAACTTAATACTGTCCGCGGGTCACGTCTGGGCGGGCGGACTTTCTAAAACTGCGCGGCACTGACATCGGCACGGCACGGCGAAACTTGGCGCAGTTAGCAACGGCCAGACAGTGTACTTGCTGTTCAGAAAGTATTAGTTCTGAATGATCTCGCGCACAGTATGCAGCTTTTTGATGCACTAATGGTAACATTTTATAATATTTCAGATTTATTTTGCGAAAATAACTTTACTATTTGTTAAATTTTTCAACTTAGAACAAGTATAAACTCTCCATACTTGATATTAATTAAACTGTATTTAAGTCTTGACAGCTGTGTAAAACGAAGAAAGGAATACATTATTAATGTATACGCAATTTATACATACTTTAAAACATAACGTAAACAACATCGATAAAAATAATATATGTGTACTTACGGAACATGAAAAAAATAATATTAAAGTGAATTTAACACACGTAATAATGGGTGTATCAGTTTGTGCATGTAATTATTGGTCCAGCTTTTGAAGACACCCATTTCGGTGCCTTAGTAAAATGTAATACATTTAGGTTTCAAATTTCATTAATATTTGTAAATTTCGTGAACATCAAATAATTATGTGCTACATTTTGCAATAGCCTATAGGCCTAACACAGGTCACAAAAAATGTAAAAAATATTGCGATAGGTTACATAAGTTTCTATCAATTACAAATTGTGAAGAATTACTTATTATCCGACCAATATTGATCACAATTTTTACTGCAGACACTTAAATATCTATTTTAACATTTTAACTTTTAAACGAAGATAATATTTTATACTGTAACAAAGGAACTGTTAAAACAGATCCCTCGCTACTTTGAGATACTATGCCACATTTTTGAGAAACAGTTTCATCGCCGTCGTTACTCTGGTGGATTAAAAAAACTTCTAAAATATCCTCAATGGTCCAGATCCCAGCTACATGCTGGCGATAATCTTTCCTTCGGTACTTGTTACTGGTCGCAAAGCTTCCATGGTTTGCAGCTGTGATCCACGTTGTACCGCCTTCCTCTCCCTAACTCCTATTATATCACTTATCTCTTACTCAGCCCACACTGAATCCCGTCACACACTGACTCGATACTTTAGTAATCACTTCTCTAGGATCGGGAGACTTACAGGGACTTTGGTAGCTGTCGATGGCTGAACAATAATGAAGATTCCTTCTATAAAATGTATATTAATTAAAACGATCTCTATGCTTGGACAATTTAATACATTTACTTATACAAACAACAGATACGAATTACTTTACGATAAGATGACAATACAAATACAAGTTCACTATTGAACGCCGTTATTACTTCAAGACCGAGGTGACGAGGGCTCGTTAAATAATGTTACGCCCTACCGCTACGCGGTTTGTGCTCACCAGATATTCTCTGCTGCTAGGACCTAAAACTCCTTTACGCCAAGTCTGAATGTAGCCTTCTGCTACGCGCCGACTCCGACAAACTCACACACACTCACTCTGTCTTGCGTCTCGATGCTGTCTGGAGTGACTTGAGAAAAAAAAAAGGGGGGGGGGGGGTGCGGCGCCGCTACGGAAGGCACTAAAATATTTGGGCAGTGTAGAGCATGTTTTATAAACATTTCGCTAAGCCACGAACTATATCCCATAGCACCTTAGGTGGTAGGTGTGCTGGGCCTGGTTTCCGCTACAACGTGGTGACAATTCTCCGCATGTATTGTTCTGCGGAATTAAATGCTTCATTTTAGTCCATGCCAGTTCAATCACATTTAGTTCATACATCTAAGGAGGCAGTCGTATGATGCGTTGAACCATGTAACGCAACTAGTTTTTCTACTCTGAAAATTTTTTTTTTTATGCCGGCGTTTTTCATTATAACAAAAATTGTTAGTTCAGACATTGCCATGTGATTTCTTTATATCAATTGATCAGCAACAATAATTCCAGGTTTAGAGCCCGAGTCCATTTTGATGTAAGTCCGCTGTATTTATTTACATAAACTACACGAAAATTCGGGTTGGGCACCGTCTGGAATCGAACCTATTTTATCGTAGGTAGAAGCGAGTGGACCTAATAAACATTATATCACCATAGCTTCTAGTACAAAAAAAGTTTTAATAATTACAATTTTTTTTTTAATATTTCGAAACATCTTTGTATATGCGGTTAACAATTCCGTCAGCAAACCAAAATCGACAATTCTATATAATCTGTAATTGTTTAATAAGTGCTTGCAAAACCGCTGCGTACGCGCTGTTTTGCGCAAATTATTTATTCTTCTACCATAAGTAAATTTCACATTGCTACGGACACATTTTCTTTATTATGTGCCAATCAAACGAAAAAGCTAAATTTCTGGAGATATAAACACGTTACTAATATGGCTATACTTACTCTAATTTCTATAAGTAAAACAAACAACATTACTTAAGGCTACGCTTTCAAAAGTACGTTGAAATATGGAAACACCGTTCCCTTCATCACTGTAAATATTACTGAAAACATGTCATTAAGTGTGCCCGTTAAAATAAATACAGTTAGGGCAGATAGTTTTTCTAAGGTTGATTAAAAAAGTGGTCCATGGCGAACAGCCTATAATCGTAAGTTTCTGTTTCAAAGTGTTCTGATGATAAGAGAACTCAGTTTAGAGAATGGTATTTTTAGTTACTAAATTATGGGATTAGATTACTTAAAAAAAAATTAGGTAGTTTATATTTGCGCCCTTGCTCATTTTAGCCTCGACGATCTGGATATCTAAACCATCAAAATGCCATGAACCGAAATAGTGGTAGTCTAATTTCATTGATCGCTTGCAGACGTCGAAGACATGTAAGAAAAAATTATTTATTTAGGAATGTGAGCAGAGTTGCAGATTATTTGGGGTGCAATGGGCAAAATACGCAGAGAGATCTTATGCCCTGCCTAAAACTAGGCTTCCCATACAACACTGCCACTAAAATTACTACGTATTCACGGCTGAAAATTTGTCTGGGCGACAGTGTTCTGCGCCTTACTATAAGCAACACCTACGTACATCCTAGCGATTCCTGGGTATTTAGCTCTTCGCGCAACTGTTAAGCGACTATTTGCATGTTTAATGTTTTGTTGGGGGATTTTGTGCAGATCTGGGAACCACGTAGAATTCCGGTCCTTTACATCACAGGTTTTAAGACCACTGTTGATAAAATACGACAAGAATGCAACAGGGAATTACGCACTGCTAGCAGGGCACAGAAATAACGCCCGCCTGAAGTGGAATTGGTCGTCCGAGATTTAAAAGCTTAGCTTCGTCTCTCTGGGTTGAAAATTGGTGTGAGGATTTTCCTCAGGAAAAATATAAAATTTAAAATAGGATGAGAAAGAATTTTGTTGCGTTTAAAAGCTGAACGAGTTATTCGGAACCGACGGGGGTGCAGTAAGGTGAGGACTAAGCAGCGTAACGAAATGAATAAGATTGGGAAAACAGGAGAACCCCGAGAAAATCCATTGAGAAACAGCTGAAACGGGTACAATCCGAAACACGTGGCAAGAAATCCGTCCTTCCATCCATCCAGTGATATTGCATAAAACAATCATTCATCTTTTCCCCAAAAAACAGAGAATTAAACTCAACACATCTGTTAGATGGCGGCAGAATTGCAAGAAATATTTGGAGTGTGTTTTGTGAAAATAACAACTTTTATTTTTAACTTTTTTTTCCGGCTTTATAAAAAATATTCCTATGTAACAAAATGTGCACAAAATGCTATAATTGAAATTCTCAGACCAAAGCGCTCATATTTTGCTACAAATAAGGTGACGACAAATTTACTAGTGTTCCCTCGGGCATTTTACGTCAAAAGATATTTACAAACAACGCAAAATAACCCCTTTAAATATTACGATTAAAGATTGACATTTGCAAAATATTAATTGGGACATTCACCCTCCCTCATTTTTTTCCTGACCAGATTCTGCTGCTGTCACCTCGCAAAAAATTCCTATTCACTCGGCTCCGTAACGCCACGATGTTCTCGAATCACAGAGATATTTTCAAAACCTTCCTTAACATTGATAGGTCAGCTCATAGCGACGTCAAATCCCGCCACTCCACTGATCGCAGTCTTCAGTGGCGAAAAGAGATGGGGGAACAGACACGATGAGAGGATAGGCGGACTCGGTCGTGGCCTATAGGGCAAGAGGTATTCAACCTGGTTGACAGCAGAGCAGCTGGCAGAACCATACATCGGCCACGGCAGGTATGTCGGTGGAGTTTCTCCACATAGAATAACGATGAGATATCCCAGTTAGTCGTCTTTTGCGCATTTACCCAACATTGAACTACCCCAAAGGAGCACAACTATCCATAACAACTATCAAAGTCACATGGCCAACACTTATGAACATTTTTATTTATAGCTCAATTTTCAAAATACAACACCTTTTATAAGAATTAAATACTTTTAACATTTCGAATTTAATCAAACTGCGTTACAATTAGGTCATAGAAATTGTGCATACATCTCAAAGAACTTGTTTTCTAATCAATGTTTCAAACCTCAAATCCATACAATCAATTCCGTTTTCTCTTGGCGTGTCGGCAGGAAAGTAGTTCACTATTGGAACACGGAGATTGGTCCTGAGCAGCCAGCGAGATTGGTCTACCTCCTATTTAGTCTATGGTCTCGCAGGCTCGCACACATGTCGTTGACGGTAAACTGGAAGTTCGGTCCTGTAGGAATGTTCAGTCGTGACAACCTGTACACAGCAACGTCCGCCACGATTCCTGCATGCGAAAATCCCTGTTTGAATTGCCCGTGAGTCGACCGTTTCTTCCGATGGCGAGTAGTTCAAAACCACTACGTATTTACAAAAGTGACCCAAAAATTTTCCCACTCAAAATATTTCCGTTATTTCATTGGTTTGTATTTAAACAACATTTAATAAACCGTTCTCTTACGTAAAGCGTATTTGGATTTTTTTTTTTTTTTTTTTTTTTTTGAGAAAATATTTCTAATGTGTGTATTACAGATACGTTTAGGTACTGTGAAAACTGCAATATGAGAAATTCAATAGCTGTATACAGACATACAGTACACATTTATATTCAAAATTGTTCAATAAAAATGCGTGGTCAAAGCTTAAATTCCCACGGATGCGCGTTGCAAAGAAAAATACTCCACGCATATTCATTATCTTGAGCTCAAAAGCGATCGAAGCATGTGATGCGAGCGCGTACTTCGTCCTTTGCATCCCTAGGCTGCAGGGGACCGCGGTGGTACAGCGACTACAGTGCTCGCTTCACACCAAGGTGAAATGAGTTCGATTCCAAGCGAGGTAGCTTCCGGTTCCTCGCAAGTGGGGATCATGCAGGTCGATGCAGTTGGTCAGCGAGTCTTCTGGGAGATATCACGCTTCCCCAGCCCTTGCATATCGGTGCTGCTCCATTTTCACCTCGTTTCACCCTCATCAGCTCTCAAGACCTCGTAGTTAAGAGCTGCCAAAAGCTCTCCACTATTACGCAACAAGCAGGACTTCGGGTTCTGCCGAATGAACTGCTGTTGGCCATAGCACCATTTTTTAAGTAGGGCATTTTTTAAAATTATTTTTTGCCGAGTGATTTTGTGACAATGGGAACGAATATAATTTATGTATCCAGAAGCAAATTACTGTTGCGTGTCCGCCTAAAGCGTACCCAGGTTCGTTAGGAATGAATGCTTTAATAAAATAAAAACAAAATCTAATTAATAACCAGAATTATTTAGAACCGAATAAAAACACATACAGCTGTTATTTACAATATTCAACTGGCTATCATCATTATTAAGAACACTATTAAGAGCTACTATTTTTTATAAGCGAGTGCGATTCTTATGTCCATATCAAAAATAATTAAAGCCGTAATCACTGTCCCATTAAAGGGATCACGGTGGCTGAGCGGTCAGTCTGCTCGCCTCCCACCAAGGCGATCCGGGCTCAATCCCGGACGGGTAACTCCGGATTTTCGCATATGGGAACCGTGTCGGACGGTGCCGTGAATATTTACTAGGTATACACGTCTAAACATGAATAATTAACAACTAAACATTCACCAAAGTAATATTTCCTCTCAGTAAAACAGCCAGACCTTAACTGTCATACATTTTCAATTGTTTCAGAATTTGTATTTGTTTTATTACTATGTATTATAATGGGTGAAAGGTATTACACTTACACTATTTCAGCATTCACTATACAATCTTATCAACTATGCACATTATATGTACAAAGACATACATATGCTCGAAAGGAACGATAGCTCAAGACTAAAGCCTTACCGTAAACGTGATGTCCAAAGGATATTTTCAAGCGAGACCACTTCCTGTTTTATTCCTACCAGGTAGCTATGGCTAATAGGAAAAACAATCTTCTATGCGGCTCCAGCATATACCAACACCCACACCCGTAATATTTCCAATTAATTACCCTGATAAAACATTTCATCATGCAATTTTTTTCTGTAAATTACTAATTTGCTAAAAATTATGTCTCATTTTGTTTTATATAGTAGATTTTGAACATTAGCTCACTATCCTATGTCGTCCTTCTATGGCGTTAACCAAGGAAAAGGTTAAGACTTTTCATTATAATAAAACATTTTCTGCAAATGTTGGTTAGGTTGAGCGGTTTAAGGTGCTGGATTGAAGCCTTACTTCCCTGTATGGGAGCTTGAGTTCAAGTTCTACACATGATAAGTAATTTTTAAAGGCATATTAAGATGGTGGATATGAAGTTTCTTTCTCTGACTGAGTTCGAGTGATACATAAATCACTTGTTCTTTTGTGGAAATAGTATTTAATCGTGTGTTTTGTATGAATTTTTTCACATCGTCGACGGTTGCGATGGAAATCAGATCGTTACGAGTGGAATCACGTTGTGATAGAGTACGCTTTGTACTATGAGTATGTCAATAATGGTCGAAGACTTACCATCTGCAACACCTTCAGAAAGGGTTTTTGACGAGTCTCTCGAAGTAATTCAGAAACAATATTGTTGTTGTGGAAAATACTTTTATTATAAATTGTCATGCGCGTTGACATGAGTGCAGTCATTGTTTGTTCATTGCAGTATACCAGTCATTCCGCTGTGATAAGTGTGATACTGCGTTTAGTCGTAGCGATATCCTATATAGACGTAAGAAGATGTGTTAAGGTATTGTTTGTCGATTATCGGGAAGCGACTGCAAGAATTCCAGCAAGACATATGCGAGTAGGGGAACCTGAGCGTACACTGCAGGAAATGTTCTATACATTTAGAGTAAAGCATAAATACTTTTGTTGAAATGAGAATATGATTGAGTGTATGTAAGTAATACTGTGTATTTTTTTTAATAATTATAATTGTGTGAAATAAAGATAATGTGTACGAAAGACTATTGTTTTTATTGATTTTATCCCTTCGAACTTTTAAGAGTTGCTATGAGCACACGCATATTAAAGTCAAGAGAATGATAGTAAAGACTATAATATAAAATGTATGGATATTTGAATGCCTACATAAACATTCATTCTACCGATATGTATACACTTTTGGCGATATTAGGTGAAACGCTTTTCTTATATTTATTAATAAAGAGAGCCTACAAACCTTGGATGGGTAAATACTGCTACCGATTGGTAAGTATTGGTGGAAAGATTTGTAAAGATTGGTTAAAGGTTTATTCAATATGTAATGTTTAAGATGAGTGGATTTAAACACATATCGCACATAGTAATTCATATACACGTATTTATCTCTTTAGGAATTGAAACATAGAATATGTTAGCATAACTGTTCATGCCTGCGATTTGGTTGATTTTTTGACTAAATCAGTATGTATGCTTGAATTTTTATACTTTTCGAAGTAGATAAATGTAGTTACATGTAATCAACACTTAAGCTTCTTATGTGATGAAAAAATGTTTAATTGTGTATATACTTGTTAAGCAGATAAGATCTAAGTATCCTATAAGGATCGAATCAACCGTTAAAAAGAGCAACTCTTAACAAACTTGCTTTGATTATGGAGATTTCATGAAATAAACATTTTTTGATTGCTATTTGTAATATGAGATAGCACGATTTGAGTCCGATGAGTTTTTTATTTGAATTTTAATTTACTTTTAAATGATGTTATATAGTAAATTAGAAAAATGGAATCTTGGCAAGGCTTTTTTCTTATTGCATATCATTATACTTAAAATTATATATGTGTGATAATGTGTACTGGAAGACAAATGATGGAGATTAATTAATTTATGTGGTATGATAGTTTTTTCTTTAGTTGTCAGGTATTTAGTTTTGTTTGTAAAGTTAGATGGTATGGGTTTTTCCAATTGGGTGTTATCTTGTCAGTATTTTAGTTTGAAGTGGTTTCATAATATGATCGTGTCTATTTTTGTATGCTTTGTTTATTTGAGTTGTACATGTTGATATAGTTTACAAGTATTTAGTTTTGTTTGTAACGTTTGGTGGTATGCGGTTTTGCAGTTGCCTGGTATGATATGTGCAAATGAGTTGTGTGAGTGTGTGGTGTGTGTTTTGGAGTAGATTTTGGTTATTTTGGGTGAATTTTGGATTGATCTGAGTTAATTTGGTTCATTTAGAGTATGTTTTGGGTGGAGCGGGTTTGGTAATTGGAATTTTTTTTTTGCTGTATGTTAATTTGTGTTATTCCGTGAGGGTGTTCTTGTGTTTGTGCATGGGTGCGTGGTTTTTCTATTGCATGTTGAAAGGTTTTATCAGAGTAATTAATTAGAAATATTTTGTGTGTGGATGTTGGCATATGTTGGAGCGGCATACACGATTGTTTTTCATATTAGAGATCATTGACCTGGCAGGAATAAAGTAGGAAGTGGTCTCGCTTCAAAATTTCCCATAATTTTTTACAAATACTAAGTGAGTCGTTTGGGAATCGAAGCCGGTAATCAAAAAATAACATTACATTAATTTATATTGAAAGAAATATAAAGCAACACTAAATTTTTGATAAATTCGGATAGAAAACAATATTAGATATTCTGACCGAGACTCTAACTTGATAATCCAAAACTACTATTACATTAATTGCTCTAAGCAATTATCCAACTCACAAATAAAATATGTTTAAACTCGAATATAAAATAAATATTTTGTGGGTAAATATGTCTTTGATGAGTATGAATTTGATAAGTTTATGCTTAACTATGCTAATTAATGTTTTAAGTTGTGTTTGCCTTAGCAGTCTTGTTTGTTGTCGGGGTTGATGTGTGATTTATGAATTTGATGATTGTGGCATCAGATATTCGGAAATTATGAATAACTATACTTATAAAATGTTTTAGGTGTGTTTGACCTTGTCAGAAAGGGTTTAGGGCTTAAATGACCTTGAAGTTGTGGTGTATGTCGGGTGAGATGTCTACATTATGAATTTGATGACCAAATCATCAATGGTTCGGAAATGACGAGTACATCTATAAAAAGGGGTTAACCTAAAATTGACCTTGTTAGAAAAAAGTATTCGGGTTTAGTTGAACTTAGCATTATGGTGTATGTCGGGTATGGTGTCTATGTTATGAATTTGATGACCATAGCATTAATGGTTCGGAAATTATGCCTATATTTATAAAAGGGCTTAACTCAAAATTGATCTTCCTATAAATGGTTTAGGACTTAAATGACATGTTGAATTGTAAACGATATGTTGTATTTGATTCTCGGATTGGTTACGTAATTAATTTTAAAAAATAAAAATTCCTTCTATGCTTACTACAATCCAAGATGGCGATGGTTATATTTATATAATCATTTTTTCTAACGACATATCTTATCTGTATACTAAATACATATCTTTAGACATGTTAGTCGATACACTTACATGTAAAAAGTTTAATAATGATATTTTTTATTTAAAAGACAACTTTTCTTTTATAAAAATATCGCAGTTTGAATATTTTACTCTTTGTATATGGTTTGTCGCAGTAAATTTATTTATATAAAAAAAAGTGGGTAAATGCGTTGGATAATATGGTGACCTCAGGGTCTGTGGTTCAAAACCATTCAAAAGCAAAGTTTCTAATAGTGTACTAACACATTGCTTATATGATAGAGCGGATTGTCTTTCGCTTCCAGCCGATCTCGGCGTTCATAGTAACGATAATAACATCAAACAATATAGGCTGTTGGAGGGAAAGCGACTCGTGCGCACTCTGGTAGGTTATAGCAAGAACTGCGCACTACTATGGCGACCAACGACGGCATTAGAGACAACCAGCGCTCCTGGCGGCCAACTCTACAACTATGCTGACGGCCTACGATGACGACAGCAGTGCTCTCTAGCAGTCAGGTCTGGAACTGTATATGGCATATCTCACTGGAAAAAACGAATGGAAGATGGAAGATTACAAAAGGGGGGGGGGGGGGGAGGTTGAGTAATCACAGCACAGCAGAGGGGTTGGGTCGTGATAAGACAGGAATTCAGAATAAATAGCACAGCAGAGGGGTGGTGTGGGGAGGGTGTTGACCATATCTGAGGACATTCTACAGGTTTGCAGCAGGGACCCGATCTAATCTAAACTAATTACAGTATATCTCGTTGTGAAGGATGTTGGTGCGGAGAGGGGATTAGTGGGGATGTAGGTGTGTGAAGGGGTATATATGTGTGTTAGTGTATTAGACAACAGGTGTAGAGAGCCCTATGAGACAAGAGCCTAGAATATCGCAGCAGGGACCCGATATAACCCAAACTAATCACAACATAGTTAGTTTTGAAGAGGGGAGGGGGTTGTTGTTGGCTGAAGGATGTTGAGATGTGTGTTAGTGTTTCAGACATCAGGTGTAGATAAACACAGTATAGCTCATTGTGAAGAAGGTTGATGAAAAAATGGGGGGGGGGGGGTGTTGGTAAGTGATGGGTTGGAGCATGCAGGGTCGAGTGCGGTGCTAATTGCGGTGCTAGGTGTGGACCAATCACAGCACAGGATTAGCTCCTCAAATTGCGGAGCAGAATGAGGAGTTACTTGATGAGTAAGAGATGCGGATTGCAGAGTTTAGGGGGTTTCTATTTTGATGGCAATCCTTCCCAGATTAATTTTATGGGACTACGATTGGAGTTATCGTTGAAGATTGTTCAGGAGATAGTTCCTCCACATTTCCCCCGCTTAGTGAAGTGAACTCGGTACGTTACCACTACTTACAACTGTACACGATTTTGGTTGCTGCTACCACGAGACGCTATTACAGAAAATTTTACCTTTGTCACCTCTGTATTGATCTTGTATTTTCAGTGCGCTCAAAAGAAAGAAAAAGTTTTCCTTCTCCGGAAGAGAAGAAGGAGGAGGAGGAGGAGGAGAGAGAGAAGAGAGAGAGAGAGAGAGAGCTCTCTTTGCTTATGCAGGCCTGAGACCTCCCGCCGCCTCGTATCTCAATTTGCTCTCCGAGTAATTCGAAACCCCGGGCAGAACTCTCAGGACGGCAGGTCGCCCTCTGCCGGAACAGAGCTGGAGTGTGGGCGGTCCTGCTGGGGTCACCCGAAGCAAGAGATTGCGGAGACTTTCTACCCCCACTCTCCGCAAACCGCGGCGAACCCTTCCACTTTCCTCCTGATATCAAAGGCGGTCCTTCAGATTAACGTCCTTCTCCCCGAAAGTCAAGAAAGACCAGCAGAAGAAGGAAGACGGGACGGGGGAAAAAAAGTTAAATGTTGTTAAGCCCTCGGGTGGACCGAAGCGTGATGCTATCTCCAGAAGCCAAAGTAATGAAATAGTTTGGCCGTCGCTTCGGTTAATACAAAGACCGTTGCAAAGGAGGAAGCTTAATGACCTCTTCCTAGCTACGTCACGTCTTTTCTTTCCTCCTCTTCTTTGTCATTGTTGAGGAAGCACGAGGAAGAAGAGTTAAGATGGAAAAACTCTTCTAATGTCTGGAAGAGTGCAAGTTAATTGCATTATTTTGCTTTGCTACCCGGTTCAGATTGTGTTACGTCACGTGGTATACACTTCTCTCGGGTTGTGTAAACGACATACAGAAAGTGTCAGCAGAAAATTCGCCTGGTATCTCAGATACAAACGTTCTGCAATTGCGACGTTCACAAAGATGACGTTCCTCTATTAAGTCCCAAGATTTTAGACTTACCAAAATAAAGTAGCAAGCGGAAAAAAAAAAATATATTTTTCTTTCAAAATGCTAGGAAAGATATTCGTTGCGTATAGTGGCCAATATATAAGCAAATTAATAAATTTAAGTATCAAAATATTATATTCTATAGGCTAAACATAATTTTGAATCAATTAATTAATAACCAAAGTTAAATTTTTTTTAAATAACTGATTTGCATTTTGCAAACAAAACTGAAATAAATCCTTATAAGTACGATTTATTTCTTTGCGCGAATTCACTGAATCGAGGAGTTATGTTTTAATTTACAGTCGTTAGAATTCGTCATTCACATTCACAACCTTTGCATAAAACATTTACAAATTGCGTAATTACATATTTAGGGTGAAATATTCCTTAAAGAATAATTTAAAAATAATCACAATCAGTTTCAAAATATAACGAAACCTAATGTCGCAACAGTTTCAAATTTTTTGCAAAATTTTAATACACGTATACAAAATATAATCCTTATATTTACGATAAATTGAATCATGAAAGTAGAACATGTCTATAAAATGTTATAAATTAATTATTACATATTTTGTGGTAAAAATATTAAGTATTAGGATGATAGGAGCACAATACATGTATATATATACCTATATAATAATCTCACGTGATGGCTGTCAAATGCTGGTTTTGAGGAACGAAGTACATAAATAAAGAAACAATCTCCCGAAGCAGTACATCTGTTTAAACTTGCTGTGAACATCGTATGTGAATAATTTTTCCTAACTGCGGACTCTTTTTAAAATGCTGCGAAGCAAGACAAACATGATACCAGTAACCAAATAGGTAACCTAATAGGGACATTTACGCCCAAAGTATACACCATGTAGGCAAATACAATGTTCAGAATTTGTTATTTATAGCTTACAGCGACGTCAGATTTTTTGTTGCCGAATCGCTTATAAAATGTAGTGATTTTTGTGACAACCGATTAAGTTTTTATCTTGCCTGTGATCACTTACATCCAAAACACTTATTTATGCACGTCCTGCATAAACGTGACTGAGCGAGTTTCAAGGGCCGAGAATCCTGCAGACCATGGAAGATTTCCCTTTCGCTACCAGGGCTGAGAACTGTGTGCAGGTTGCAATGTCATGAATTGGCCAATACTGTCCTGAGAAGTGCTGCATACATTTCTCCGTTCTCTGCACGGGGTCGCGCTGCTCCGGATGGCTAGTGCAGCTTCCCAGTAATGCGACGAGGGTCCAAACAACGGCGGGGGTCATGCCGGTCGATGAACGGGTTTTCTCGTTGTGCTTCCATTCTCCCCTCCTACCGATGTTGCATTCCGTCATCGCCCCGTCGCCGAACGTCATTCGGCGTCACCTCTCAAAGACGACGGATGCATGCGAAGAGACCCAACCGAAACCCATCACCAATTCGGTTTATGTAGGTCCCGCCAGATGAATTACAGTTACATATATCCATTCTTCCACATATTCTCTTTTCGTAATACTTGTCCATATCTCTCTCCTTCCTGCATGAATTGCGTGGCTGAAACGGTTGGAAATATTTTTTTGCTTTGGTTGTTTAGTTTTCCTGTCATAGCATTTTACAGTCAACGTTGACGATAGAGAAAGGCCAGTTAAGAATTAAATATGGCTGTGCCGCAGAAACTTTCGCAATGAATCAGGAAATAGCTTCTCATTCACAAACTGTTCCACGTGCGTAAAATGTTTAATGATTGAATTGCATTGGAATAATAGAAATTAATACATATTTCACGTAACCTTCTTTATTCTGGGCGATTTTCTCGATATATTTTACTTGTTTAACATGAGCATCCTATGAACTGAATTTTCCGTGGTTCGCTAAAAACTCAAATAACTACGCTTAAATTCGGTAATATTTAGATAACACCAAGACTAACAAATTAAATTTTACATCGAAGCGTAAATGAAAAAAAAAAGTTCAAAATAATGTACAGCTTTAGGAAGATACATATTACTTAGGGCTTATGTTTCTAACAAACCTATAATTTCTTTTCAAAATGTCTTCTAGAGATTGGCGCATTTACAATTCTCAATATCCCCACGTATTTACATAAGCTACCATAACGCTGACGATATCAAGCAAAAAAAAAATTCTCCGTAATCTCAGTTTGCATTATCTGTGAATACTGGGGATGGAAAAAAAAAATTGCGAGTCTGGAAGAAAGAGCTTCGCCTGCGTAATTAACTTCGACTTTGGAGGGGGGGGGGGTGGGGGGATTTCCAAGCAGCTCCCGTAACTGACATCCAGCCAAGTCGACATTTTTCAAGTACTCGTCGCATCTGGAGCAGAAAGACCTGACATTTCTGATTTCTTCCCCGTTGATTAATGGTTAATGCCGCCACTCCTTCGCCTTCTGTTCCTCCTCCCTCAAGACTGCAGTCTCTTCCCCTCCGCACCCTGCTCCTGTCACCCCGCGCGCACACAAAGGCCATTGGCAGCCGGAGCGTAAATAGCCAAATTATTCGCAAATGTCACTCGTGACGCGATCGACATCGCTGGATTGCAAAACGAACGGAACTCAACCACTAGCAAATGGGAGAACAAATACTTTGTATTCGTCCCCTCTTTGCGTTGACGACTTTTAGACAACCTCTTCGCGAGTAGAATAAAATTCAGTCTTGTACCTGTGACGAAGTTAATATATTATTATTAATTTTTTAAATAAATAACATGTATACGACGCGAAAGAGTTTATCAACAAACTGCGGGTTCTCGCAATCCACACAATCGTACATACATATTTCAAAACTGCGTTTTACCATTACAACAATGATAAATTCAGTGTTCATGTCCCTTTGTCGTTGGTCCCAAAATACTTGCATATTCCATATGTCATGAAAAATACATTACCCCGTGTTAAACAATTTTAGCCCTCAAGTTGTTACAACTAATTAAATATAAAAGGGCGTATTCATGCCCCTAACAATACCGTTTCGCAATTTTAAGATTACCGCATTCTTACAGTTAGTAAAAGAAATGCGATTTTATAATATGCATCCAGAATAAATTGTCTGTATGCCAGGAAAATTATTTTGGGTGAGTTGGCAAGGTTTAAGTAAAACATGTTCACATTCTTCTATTTTGAAGCCTAACAACTTAAGGCTAAGCAGGCCACTTTAAAGCGACAATTTGTGTATTTGATTGCACCCTTTTGCTGATAGCAGAACTGCAAGGACGACATATTGTGTTATAAATGAATTACTTAGTCAAATTTATTGTTATACTACTAAATATGTGCACGCTAAATCGGAATCAGTTTTTTTTTTTTTACTGATTGTCAGTTGAAACTGCTCCATCCGGAATCAGTAGAAAAAGAAAATTACTAATATCTTCAGTTAAATGAAATCCACTAATGCAAACAGTAGAAAATCAGTTATTTATAGTCGATTAATTAAAAGCACAAGGATTGAAAACCGTGAATTACGGTTTGAAATAAATTAGGTATACAATTATTTTGTGGCAAACCAAAATTATTACATGTACGTACATGGAAATTTTGGAAGTGGTTGGTATCGAGCCTCCGCCCCGAAACGCAACACATTTTCTTATTTCTTTTAGCTGACGTTCTACGAACACGGCTACTTTACCACCGACAGAAACGTTCTCGCATTTGCGTAGTAACAAAAACTTACATTTGTCTCGTTGCACTGTAAAATGGCGAATACTAGTGGACATCGATAACCTCGTACATTGGAACCACTATGTTTATCTTTTAAAGCACAGAATCCAAACTAAACTAAAGGCAGATTGACTTTAGAACTTTGCAACGACATGCACTTGCGCAGAAAATCTATATATTTCGACAACGAGAAATACTTCCACATCACGAAACTTACAGCAATATTTGACATTACATTTTGTGGTTCAGTGCCCATAATACGAGCACACATTTGGCAGTAGTAAAGTAGGGCAGTGGATATGGCTGATCATGAAAGCTTCAGCATGCCTTTCTTTATGGGCGGAGGTTCGAGCCCAGCCACCCCCAAATACGTTTTTGTGTAGACAATATTTGTGTTCTGCGACAAAATAAATCGTACCTAACTTACATCACATAGGAATGCTCTGTGCTTATTTATTAATAACAACTATAAATAAGTAGTTTTATACTGCTTGAATTAGCAGCTTTCTTTTAACTGATGAATTAGTGATATTTTTTCTACAGATTCCGGATGGAGCAGTTTCAACGGACAATCAGTAAAAAATAACTGATTCCGATTTAGAGTGTGGAACAAAGGTACAATAAGAATGCGAGGCTCTGTAATTCATTGCAACAAAAAAAAAAGATGGTTTTATCGTGTCTTAAAAACCTGTTGTAAGGTACGCGCACCAAATTTGTCACCGCGGGGTATGAGGAAAGGGGAAGACAAGACAGTGAGTCACAGCGGGGACTGGGGAGCGTGGTCCCGCATGTACTATCCGCAGTGTAGTGCCACGGGCACTCCGCAAGCATTCCAGTTCAAAGTATTTTCACAACTTATCAAGTTCTGCGGTGCCTGCAACAGGAAGCTGTATCCGATCTAGTCCTGCCTGCGGTGATTTCAGCGCCGCGTGGCTACGATAGCTAACCACGTTTGACGGGAAATACGTCCTGTTATTCACGGTATTTTCGTCCCACGACTCTTGGAATCACGTGGTGTATCACGCGCTGTTTTCCCGTCACATGATTTCAATACCACACTTTGGGGCAGTGTGCAAAGTTCCAGTTCATTGGTTGACGTCCTAACCCTGCTCTCTCATTAATTGGCGACTCTTCTCGCCCTGACTTCTCATTGGTGAGAGACTGCTCATGCGCGACTTCTTGGTGGAGGGAGACTTCTCCCCGCTACACTCATGTTGCTTTATTATGCCATGCACGGCCTGAGGAGGAGAGACTTCAGCACAGGACACCAGAGACTGCACATCACCGCCTGGGACGACCCGCCTGAGATCCGCTGAGACTCCACTCTCCTTCACCACTGCTGTCATATCATGAATTTGCTTCTATTGCCGTAATTATTTTATTTTATATTAACAATTCCCATGTCGTCTTCCGCCACATCGCCAAGTAAGTAAATGTATAAGTAAAAGTGTAACAGTTTCAGTGTTTGATCTAATTAAAAGTGTTAAATTTACGTAGAGTATTTCTTATTGAGTGTTTGTGCTCAGCCCTAGACCGCTCGGGCACCACAGTAGTAACACATTTAGCTTCGAAGTGTCGTGAACATCGCAGCTTCGAGTGTTATGTCTGTCCGGAAGATAAACACCGTCGTGCGTTCTCAGGGCAGGAGAATCGTATGAAATATAATTTCAGAGGCGAAACAAAAACGTCATGTTTTCACAGTAAACCAGGCGACAGCAAGAGCTGCAGACTACGCTGGAGTGTCACAGACGTTAATTAAAAAGATACGGAAGGAACAGAAAGAACTAGATAACAATGGGGAGGGTGGTAGCTTGCACAGACCGGGCAAACGACGGAAAACTGGGTCGGAACATATTGTCGTGAATATTTATGACTTTGATCTTTGTGTAATTCAGCGGATGATTCAGGATTTTATATTCAGGAAAAACGTGTCTCTACCATTGCAAAATTACTTCCTGTGTCAAATGAGAAAATAGACTTTCTGTGGTCGCATACTTCGTTGCGTAAGGTGGTGAAACAACTAGGTTTATCGGTGGAAAAAGTCGCAAAGCCACATGAAGATACTAATTGAGAGACGTCACATAGTATCTTGGCGACATGTCTATCTTGTTGCAATGAAACAGCACAGACAAGGTGGGAAAATATGTATTACATAGAAGAGACATGGATTGACTGTAATTTAACGTTTGGTAAATGTTGGCAACATGAATAAGTGTTTGACATACAACCTAATGTGAATTAGGGTAACCGATTAATTGTAGTACACGCTGGGGTGTTATTAGCGGATTCATCGAATATGCTCTCCTTGTCTATAAAGCCGGCACTGCCAGTGGCGACTATCACGGCCGAATGAACAGTGTTAATTTCATAAAGTGGGTTTCCGAGAAGCTTGCTCCTAACCTCCCGCAGTCATCTGTAGTAGTGTTAGATAACGCATAATATCATTGCGCACAGATTGACAAGCCACCTACAAAGTACTCTGTGAAAGGTTAACGAACAAAGGCATAACTTCTCACACGTCGATGCAGGAAGAGGAGCTTTACAAATTGGTGGAACCCGCGAAGCCTAAATGGAAAGTGTACAAATTCGACACGCATCTGACATCATTGGGACATGCCGTGGTCCGGCTTCCCCCATACATGTGCGACCTGTACGCTATTGAGCTCGCTTGGGCGAAGGTTAAGCAGGTAGTGCGCGAAGGAAATGTAACCGGAGATTTATCTCTTCAGAAGCTACGAGAGGTTACTATTAAAGTGATAGACAGTGAAACCAAGACAGACTGAGAAGGGTAATGTGGTCAGGTACAGAGGCTTGAGACTGAATACTAGGAAAAGGAAGGTGTTATGTCAGATGCAATTGGCAGTTTCGCTGTACGTCTTGACGACAGTAGTGATTCCTCCAGTGCATCAGGTGCGTGCAGTTGAAGCAGTGAACAAGAAAATCCGGGTTCACCATTAACGACCCTGCTGCCTAGAGGTGAGTGAATGTTTCCTTCGTACAATAGTACAGTAGTATAGAGTGGCCGGCTTATAGTTCCAATGTCACATTTCTGCCAGGGTTTCAGAGGTGGCCCCTCGGACAGTAACTGCCGCCCAACATGCAGGCCTAAGTGGAATATCATTTGGCGGATTACTTAAGATTTTTGAAATGGGATGTGTGGTTCACAGTGTGGAGTGTTTGTGTAACTTCACGCAAATATTTATTGCACGAGTCTCTACCAAATTCGGTGTATTTTTAGACTACAAGGATCAATAAATATTGTATCTACATCGCGCATAAATACAGGTGATTCTATTATTTTATAATAGTGATGCAAGTTGCTCGACAACTTCAAAGATACACTTTGGAAACTTAAAAGGAAACGTGAAACTCGTCGTCAGACTTAGATTTTAATATTAATTTATTTTAACTACTTTTCTTAGATGAATATATTTTATGGAAGTGGGGCATTTTTGAATAAGAAATTTTTCCCTGAAGCACTGCGTACTTTTGGTGGCCTAGCCAGACGGAGGTATTTTGTATGTTCGATGCCGAAAATTGCAGGATGAATACGGGCGACCCAGATATACCCATCACATGACTTATCGCCTCTATGCACAATGCTTTGAACTGGTTAACAGTCTTTATATCTGCAACTCGCCTCTTTTCAGTAATGATATAGAAGATATCACATGCGTGTGTGTGAATTTACACGGCATTCCAGTGAAAATGTAAAAACATAGCAATGTTGTTAGACATAAAAATATATCTAATTAGAATGAAAAGAATATGTTTTCAATAAAGATGATATAATTAAAACGAAATAATATATAATTTATTTTCTTTACTGATGAAACGGAAAAATTATGGCGAGATTAAAATTGCGTGGTGGTGTACATAAATGTTTTTGTCGTGTAACAGCTGCAGTGTACTTCTTGCTGTACAGTGGTTGTATTTTAACACAAATGGTTGTCAAATTAGTACGTATATTATTTTAGCTTCCTTTAAAAAATTTTCTGTGTTAATTCCCTTTTTTTATCTCTACTGTTACGGTAAAAGGTATGAGTCCATGTTGGAATATATTCACTTTTAAGTTTTAAACATTATTGACAGATATACGTGTAGCTAGTAAGCATCATACATTAATGGGCGTTAAGTTCCGTGAAATTTTTAAGGGAAAACGGGAAATTCGTAGGTACAAAAGGGAAATTTAAAGGAATTTTTGGGCTAAAACGTACTATTTTGTGTGAAAATAAGCGATTTTGGGAGAAAAAACGGGAAATTTTTAGTCCAAGATCATACAAGGTCAGATCGAGCGATCCACAGTCAGCAGCCGTTGCAACCGAACCGCCATATACCTACTACTGGTATAAAAGTATAAAAAGTAATTTTTCAGTTTGCTATAGAAATGCGAATATACTTGAACTATTCGTTCTTTGTTTTATGGTTGAGAATCACTTAATATGTCATTATAATTCACTTAATATGTCATTATAATTTATATATATAATTATATATATATATTCATTTTATGTCTTGCTTTTCCTATATTTAAGTAATGCTTGATATATGAAAACTAATTTAGCAGTGTTTTTTGTTTTACGTTGGCGAAATTTAATGTCTGCCATGTAGTAGTACCAAGAAAAATTTTATTTTCTTTTTGTGCAAATCTAACAGTTTGAATATCCTATATGATCACTACGTTCACTATAGAAGGCACTGTTATGTTTCGGTATAATTTCCTCCCATTTTCGAGACAAAAAATTCGTTGCTCAAACTTTTGCGAAGCAAAGGAAATAGAGCCATGTTCGAAGGGAAGGGTCAGTTAGTCAAATATTTTACAAAATGGTGACAGGTGACAACAGTTTTCTACGTGCATACTCTACATGACTGCTGGTACGCGCCAACAGTATCGTCGCCACGGCCACGGATGACTGGTTTGCGTGTGTGTGTTTGTGTCCTTTTCAGGACTATTACTTTCCCATTTGACTGCGGCTCTCTTAATTCTATCTCTGTATTTGCAAAGACGATGGTTTATCACGGGGGGAATTAGATACCTTAAGCCATAAGTTTCTGGAAAAGAAAGAACTTAAAAATTTAACTGCGATAATAAAAATTCATATTCTCATATACGGAACTTCAATCGTCAAGCAGCTAAACAGAAACATGTGCGCCGCCCAGTTGTAAAAGGAGGAATCAGGCTACAGTATATACAAATATATTTTAACACAAATACATTTTCGTGATTTTCTGCTGTTTCCGTACACTGGCATCAAAAAAGTAAGTAGTATTAAGTAGCGCAACCTAGCGACGCAATAACCATTTTCTTACGGCCAACATTGCGTGGAAATACTTCCGCGCTGCCTTATAGAGACTTAAATCCGTATCCACTACTAGTCCTAGGGGCGTGGAGGTTTCAGCTACAAAGGGATGCCGCCTTTTTTTGATTGACCTAATTAATTTGATAACAAATTTGTGGAAAGGGTTAATCAAAAATGGAATGGGGTAAATTTATTGAAAGGTTTAAATGCATTGAAATGGTGATTTTTTGGATTTGGTGCAAGAGTGTACTAAGCATCAAATTTAATATTTTCTCACCCTCTGAGCTCTGGCACATGGTTGAGGTGTGATGTGTTGGGGATGGGGTGCATATATATATATATATTAATATATATGAGTGTGTGTGGTCAGTTTTGTGCAAGAGAGGCATAAGTGTAAATTTTGTGTCTCATAGACTGTGTTGATAGATAGGCGACTTTGAAAGATAGAATAATTTCAAATGTATAACAGTGTTGCACGAGAGAAATGATGAGTGTTTAAATGAGTTCTACGTGTGAATAAATTACACGCATCGGATTGCAAATTTCAAATGATCACAACTACATGAATAACCTGGTCTCATAAAGAAATAAGTGCAATTATGTGAGTTTCCTGTTATAAATTATTACTTAATGAAAATCAATTAAACATAAACAGATGAATATATCTACAATGTGAATATACTACCCCGAGATGTACGTTAGAAATATAATTCACATGAGAGAAGTATAACGAATGAACACAACTACGTGGATATTATCTGGTGTCGACAAGTGCTAAACTATCACAGTTACATTACTCTCCAGTATGAAATTAATTAACTATCAACAACCAAATGTCTCTTTAAATTAAATGGCTAACAAACACAATAACAAGATATATGTAACACTACTTCACGCCTCTAGCATATACTTGACAATATTTTATAACTCATCCATCTGCCTGTGAGACTGGTGAGGAACTTCTGAAATGTAATCCACGTGTAAAAATATATTTATTTATTAACATGCATAAAAAAATGTTTAATATACATCCATTCTCTCGGGAGATCGCTGAAACACTGACTTGGATATAGGACTTATGTCAACTTATAACCTACGTTTGATTATAGACTGAGGAAAAAATCTTGGAGATTTTAATGAAAATACATAATGGCTAATGAACACAAGTACATGAAAATGACTAAACACGTATTGAAATCGCATAAGGAGCTCCCCAAAAACACATCCGTCCACCTCAGAGGCTGGTGAATCAATTAAGCGAGCTTACATCTAGAGCCTGACTATATATAAGTGAGTGTGGTTGGAGGCTGACAATCGACTGAGGTTATAGCTACTAGCCAATAGAAGTGAATACGATTTACTTGACAAATGGATAAAAATTAAGTTTACGATGCACATACTAATATATGTATTATATTAGTTGAATTAAATACGAATTAAAGAAAAAACATGACGAAATCGCACCTCTCCCAAAACACATCCGTCTGCCTCGGAGGTGAGTCAATGAATGAATGGATTGTATGACGTGCGCCAGCTTGTAAGCTGTTATATATATGGAGCGCAATCAAAGACTGACAAACAACTGAGTGGAAATTTACGAGAAAACTCTGTATTCATCCAAAACAGACAACATAAGTTTAAGAATAATTCACTTACAAATTATTTCCATGGAAGCGTAGGGACACTCGGATGACTTAATCCCACAACACTTTATAGAAACCTACTACATATTTTAAAAAATAACAAACATTCTACAATTTTTTTCTGTTAAGTCTGTGAAATTCACGGCACTAGTTACCAAAATGACAGTTAAAAAAATCATTCCAAGTTACATCGACCGAACACAGAAACGTTGTTTACACAAAAAAATATTATTCCTAATAAATGAAAGTATTTTATATTAAAACAAGAATCGCGGCTAACACTCTCCAAAACCCACTGGCCGCTACACCCGGTATAGTTCACTGTCGGGTCACAAAGCCCACCTCTTGGTCGTAGCATGGTACCCCGACAGCCGCCCAGGAATATTGAGAGAGCTGGTGGCACATCTATGCAGAGTGAAGATTCTCATGAAACTTACATGGTGGTGGATAGCGAAAACTATTCACATTACTCCACTCTGCACCCCTACCCCTTGTTCAGAAGATAACTTTGTGCAAAAGACAGTTGTTTTCCAAGGTCATGGAACAACACCTCTGAGCGCATCTTCGGTGATCTGTCCCCCCCCCCCCCTTCCCAATTCAGAGTTCATTTCCGGATGACTGACCCCTTCACTGCAGAACCTGTTTAACAGCAATACCCCTCCAATGCCACACTTTGCAAAACCTGTCCCTCTCAAGGCCAGAAATCGTTTTCGGGTGACTGGCCTGTCCATGGAGGGTGCTGCAGAGCTCCCGCTATCGATTGAAGCCACACACCTCCTCCCGAAACACCATTCAAGATCACATATTTCGGATATGTCGGGAACAAGCCGGTCCACGCAGCCCCGGTTCCTCTACCTTCACCCCTCTCCTAAGAGTGTACGTTCTGCAACACTAGAGTGGCCTCGGCGAGGAACGGAGGCTTGCTTCAAGGCCAAAGCGAGGATTTTGTGTAAAATGTCTTAGAGGCACCATCCCTAGGGGCAGCAGTGGATTTTGCACTAACCCGAACTAGCTCCTCCGCTGCCTTCTTGCCGACAAATTGCTATTTTCGCTGGAACACTGAAGCTTCCTCCTATTTTTATTCGAGATGCAAAAGTTTGGCATATTCCCAGTGAAATAAAAAATTTCACAAGTCCCGTTGATGAAACATTATTTTCCTCTTCGCTAAGAAATAAATTCCATTTGTCTTTATCGCACAATACATTCAATTAAAAATATATAAACCATTTTAAATAACAATTTTTAAGGACAGTTGAGATCTTTGATATAGAAGGGTTAAGTTAAATTTTGTTGTCTTTTTTGTACCATTTTGGTCTTCCAAGGAATAACTGCTAAAGCTGGTAGTCGTTTGTTGAAAATGTGTTTTTTCAGATGGTCTTTTTGTGTTCTTACCATGTTTTCAGGCATGTATCTGTGTTGTATTTATAGTGTAATTCCTTTTTGCATACTATATTAATTTTTGCTATTATTGACAGTATTTATTATGTGTTTTTGTAGATTTCATCCTGACATGAATCAGAGGGGAATTCGTTCATCTGGTTATAACCTGAGGAAGGTTTATTGTAATATTGTGTCTTTTACTAAGGATGACGATAAAGATGAAGGGTCTTGGACAGTTAACTAATTGCAGCAGTTCTGAATGTCTTGTAAACCAGTACAGACTGCACATAGTAGATCGCAAGCATAAGCTTAAAGGCAAACACACTGTAACATCATATTGTGAGGAAGAAAATTTTTTAAACATCTTATTTATAATACAGACACTGTTTTGCCCTATCAGTATTTCGAAGAATGTGATCATAATCTTCATAATTTATATCATTATAGCAAAAACAAGTTTGGTTTCATGTCTCATACTGGGTGTGATTCATCAAAATGTTACATGCATCGAGCAATAAAATTAGCAAAAATAAAATTTTGCCCTAAAACACTTTTCAATTT
Organism: Dryococelus australis; assembly: GCA_029891345.1. Taxonomy (NCBI): domain Eukaryota; kingdom Metazoa; phylum Arthropoda; class Insecta; order Phasmatodea; family Phasmatidae; genus Dryococelus; species Dryococelus australis. The sequence goes on along the minus strand of CM056996.1, from coordinate 23,606,013 downwards.
GCAAATTTAGAGGCAGAATGAATTGATCAATATACATGCATTGTCCCTCGCTAAATCTTCGCAGTCGAGTATTGGACATCATAGTAACAACATGACGTATTTTCTTCCTGCGAAACATTATGACAGTGTCAAATAAGGAAATACCAATATAACTTACACACTATAGTTTAACGGGATTTTGCAAGAATTTATGGAATTTGTGACAATATTTTCCATTTTAAAGTAATTTATTTTCCTCTTGGAGATAAAAATAGCCACAGATGCATTAAATGCAGTGATAACAAGAAATGACGAGTGTATTATATGACTGCAAACACACCTCTTCCATCTAGTATCGAATATGTGTACGCACATTATTTTGAAACATATCTTGACTTGGTTGAATGCATCGTTTTACATGCCCTGTTTGTAAAAATGTTTGTGTACAAACAGACAGGTTAAAACCAGGGCGTAAGAAATTCCCACTCCCTGAAAGTAGAGCTCAAGGTGATCTGGATCCAATATTAAGGAAATGCATGAAAATTTTGTTCATGGAAGTTGCTAACAGGTAATAAAAATTATTTATTAAAAAAAATGTATATATTTTGAATCAACTTGTATTTGATGGTGTTCAATTATTTTGTGTTACCCTGTAGTTGTTTTGAAGCAAAGTGTACTTGATAGTGTTATACATACATTTTTGGGATCTACCTGTATTCTTTAAAATAATTCTGTAATTTGTGTGACATCCTGTACTTTTTTATGTGATTCGAATCAATCTGTATTTTTTTATGCTTTGTGTAATAATATTTTGGGACATTCTGTAGTTACTTGTGTGTTATGAAAAATTGCATATTTAGTTTTTTTGAAATAATAATAAAAAAAATTGTGTTTTTCTATATTGTCAATTAATATAACATAAAATGAATTTATTTGTACATTTATTTAAACCATTCCTTATTAAAAAGTAAAATTGTTTACCTAAGAAAAAATAAATGTCTTAAAAGAGGCATTTCAGAGATTACAATTGTTCGTATACATAATCGTTAAATAAGAACATAATTCAAATCTAATATCTTAAAACCGTACCAATAAACGTATTCAACATTTAATTCTAACTTATACATGCTAAATTAAAAAAAAAAATTGTGTAATATCATTTAAATGCATTAAATTTGCTTAAATGTGGGTTAAAGATGTCTCAAATACATAATATGTACATTTTATGCATTTTGATAGAGAATTACACAATATAATTTTTTTCCGACAAGGGAGGGATCTGGTCTATAAATAGGACTGCCCACCTCCCAGCTCGCCATTTGCTGCTTGAACTTCATGGGGTCAACACATCCTAACCTCTTGTGCTTTGACACCCTGTGAATAGGTCTGAACTGCTAAGAGCTGCCTGCCTAATCTTGATTATTCAAGGAAACTCATCGTTCGGTTAGATCTGCCGAGACCTGACACGACAGGGTTGTGCGGTGAAGAAACTTCCCCGCTTCCGACCTTCAGCCATGCTTCCAGTTCTACCACTCGCTTGGGAATTTGTCCGACTTCTTGCTAGGGTAGACACCCTGAACTTTCGCCTGCCTGTCTGAGCGGACTAGCGCTAAACCAGCTTGACCTTGGTTTCAGGTCTCATTCGAAGCCTACCAGCTTCGCTGCTAGAGTTAAAGTAAGTGGATAATTTCAGGCTTTTTAATTCTTTTGCGGTATTTTCTAAAGATATTCGCAAAATTTATAAAGAAATAGTTTTATTTTCACCACATTTAATATTTTAGTAACTTTCGTGTCTAGATTTTATAAACTTTTTCCTTAAATGGTTTAATGTTTATATGATTTCATTAAATTTTTGAAAAAATCGTTAAAACTATTAACAAATCCTTCAGAATTTGAAAGAAATTTCTATAAACTTTTTAACAAATCGTTAAAACTTTTAACAAATTCTTTAGAATGTGAAAGAAATTTCATAACCATTTTAATCAATTGTTAAACTTTTTAAAGAAGTATCTACAATCTGGAAGAAATTTTATAAACATTTTACAAATCATTAAACACTAACAAATACTTTAGAATTTGAAAGTAATTTTCTTAAAATAGTTAAACATTTTAATAAACCATTTAAAACTATATTGAACTTTTCTTAAAATAGTTAAAACTTTTTTAACAAGTCTTTAGAATTGGAATGAAATTTTATAAACATTTTAATCAATCATTAAATGTTTTATTAAATCGTTAATCTTTTTGAACAAGTCTTTAGAATTTTACACAAATTCTATAAACATTTTAATCAATCGTTAGACATTTTATTGAATTGGTTAAAACTTTGAACAAAGTGAATGAAATATTATAAACTTGTAGTAAATCATTAAAACTTTTTACATTTTTTTAAGGAATTTAGTAACTTTCATAGCAAGTTGTTACAATTTGAATGATAATTACATTAAATTTATTCTGAGTGTGGTATATTATTTTTAAAATTTGTTAGTGTAATTTGTTTATTAGTGTTAATTTAATGATAAGTCAAATGGCCGATTCAGGCGACGTGGTCCCACCCGCTTTTTAAAATTTAATTTTTATTAGTGTTAGTAAATATTCATTCAAATGTGTGTGGGCGCACGTGTGTGTGTTTGCAGGGGAAAATTGGGTTTTCAATCAATTTTATGTGGGTTGTTGACGTATATTTGAGAGGAATTTAATAGAGTTAAGAGGGAGGTACTGAATAACCACCATAGTATTGCACCATGGACCAAAGGCGAGACAATATCTCAATTCAGGCCCTATCTACACTGTCAAAGACTTGTAAATATATTTCAATACCATGTAGAATAAAATACGAAGTACTCTTCGAAAAATTGAGTTGGTGGTTGACTGCTAGTATGAGTGCAGGGGATAGTTAATGCAATTTATTTAAAATTTAGTTAGTTTTGCATCGTTTCAAGAGCTGTTTAAGGGCAGGTTTTGGTTATGCCTGATTTACGAAATATGGAATGGCTAAACCAAGGGAGAACAACGCCACTCACACCTAGTGTGAGGGGGAGGTGAATAATCTCAGCTCCCAACATTGTTCTGAGTGAGTTGTTTTGTGACGAACAATTGAAAGATGAATAAATAAGCCTTTAGTACTTCTAACCAATGAAATGTTTTTGATGTGTATGTGATGGGGTGGATTGGGTACCTAAGTTAATTTTAAGAGTTTTAAATGTTGTTGGATAACTGTGTCACTGACAGAGATAGATAGATAGATATAGAGCGAGACAGACAGAGAAAAGTTTTTTTTAGTAAATCTTAAATAATTTTTTAACGTTTAATTTTAAAAGAGTTTGTTTAGTTAGTATAATTAATATCCAGTGTGGTGCTCCCGCGCTAAAATGTTTATATGAAAATACATAATTGACAGTGTAAATAATTTTTACAGTGTAACCTACAACAAATTGTTGACGGTTTAAACAATATAGCCTAGAACATATTTTTACAGAGTAAAATTCATAAATTTTTATGGCGTAAACGGTTTTTTCAACAGTGTACACTACTTTGACAGTGTAAGATGCAATATTATTCCAAAAAAGCACATTAAAAAATGTAAAGTTTTTAATACTGGGTTAAAAATTTTATGTTGTGTCGTAAACGTAGTCCACTTGCTCCAAACGTGTAGCTGGGAAAGATAGATTAAACAAGGCGGGTCCCGGGGTTATGGTGAATTGTATAGTGGACGTAAGATGCACACCAGTAATTCACGCCATAGAGAGAAGTCGACGGAGTGACATGGCTGGAGGAGAAGTGTCCAATCTCCCTCCCGCTGGAGCACATGCGCGCCCAGAGGATTTGAGAATTTCGGGGAGGTGTAGGGGGAAGGGGAGTGTGCTTGAACAGTGACGCGCGCGACGCAAAGAGCGACATGTTACTGAACCATTTTCTCATTCTTTCGCCTGCAGCTCCACGAGCGACCCAAGACTCTGGCCCGCGTAGTCTTTTATGCTGCTCCAACTACGCACGATTCACCCTCATCGGCTCTCAAGACCTCGGCTTCGCTCGCTCCCCAAACAATCAATTTTCTGGCATCCGCTACCTGACTTTATACACGAGGTTTTAGAATGACTTGTCCCCGTATTTTTTGTAACAACACGTCGCTGCATTCGATTGCCTTTCCCAAATAATCCCACAGTTCCCTCAAAAATAATTTTGTTTATTTATATATAATAATATAGTGTATATGTTACTATTAATTTCGACTATGGCGTGATGAGAGCATATAGTGGTCTTATTGTTTCTATGTTTTCAGAACGACGAGGCACTGCAATTAAATTTATTGTGGTGTTATAGGTATTGATGAGGGGAAACTAAAGAAAATTTATTTAGGTAAAATGAGTGAGCGTAAGCGATCCAGTATTGACATATTGCTTGAAGATCTTTATGTGAGCGATGCAGATTCTGAATGGCAGACACAAAGACTGTCTACAACAATCGCAATCAAGACAGTATCTCTTCGCATAAGCAGACACGAGTTAATCTATTGGAAGACGATCTCTATTTAAGTGATTCGAGCATGGATTCACTTACAGAGAGATTGTCGACACCTAAATGTTAAAAACGTGTCCGCTTCCCCTAATCATGAGAAGGTTGGTCTTTTAAATGATGACTTATTTCTATCAGACTCGGAAGATTTGGAAAGTGCTCAGTCGATTTCACAACCGACTTTCGAATCGATTAGAAATATTTCGCAAAGGGAGCCGGAAAATAATTTGTTTTCCTATTCCGCAGCCTCAGTGGAGCCTTTGCCAAACATGGTATATGATATCAAGGCTACGCCATTCGCGACAAGACTAAAGGACGCACTGATACTTAACAATAGGCCTAACAGTGATGCAAACTTTTCTGGTTTTTTCGAGAGGTGTAAGGTTCCTTTATTAAGCTTAATAATGGCATCACCCTGACCAGTTAGAGTTTCAGTTACCATACTGGGTAAGTGTTTTAAATCCCACACGGTGGAGGAAGGCGCTATGGAAACATTTCATTTCCAAAGAAAAACACTCCCTGTCCTATATTCGTTCTATGTTAGTTTAATCTATGATGATATCATTCCTTGTATCACAAACAGGCTTGAGGAGTTTAGTGCACGTGGATCTGGCTGGAGTGTGCAAAAAATTGACATACATGAATGTACATGTGAATCAATACAGCTCGTTCACCATCGGTGCTGGACACACTAAATTACCCATGTTTATTTCCAATTGCCTTGCTTGTGTCGATTTACACTGCTCGGAGGGAATGTGTTTGCACTTTGCCATAAAAGCATATTTGTTTCCAACCACACAAAATATCAGTCATTCCTCTTCATATCCAAAACCTCATGAGGTTTTGAATAATGAAGGTCTGTCGACTCCTGTAGTCTTACAGGATATTCATCAGTTTGAGGAGAACAATTCTATTTCTAACAATGTCCACTGTGTGGTGGACAAAGATAGCAATATAATTGACGAAATTTGCGAAAAAGGTGGGGTTGTCGCACCAATGCGCATTTATCCTGTACATCGTGATAAGCATGTAAACTTTTTGGCGATTTGTGCGAGTAGAAATTCCGCTCATTTGCATTTTGTCTGTATTAGAAATTTCTCAAAGCTGGATGGTAGTCAGCTGAGAAAGAGGAAACGTAAGGAATATGTTTGCGAACATTGTCTTCAGTATTTACAAACTGAGGAGAAACTCACATGTCACACTATTGTTTGCCAGCAACAAAAGGCTGTTCGCAGTACTTTCCCCACTGGGAATGACAAGTACTTGGAATTTTAAGATTACAGCAAACAGTAGAGGTTGGGTTTTGTCGCCTATTGTGATGTTGAAAGTTGCCTGAAATACGTTGCCTCGGATTTGACATATTAAAAGAACACCTTCAGTGCACATCTACGAACACACCACCCGAATGTGTCGTTATTGTAAATATATAGGAAAAGGACATCAACCAAAGCGATGAATTATATTTGTAAATAATTTGTTAATAATTTTTTGAAAATATTTTTTTATCTTGAATTCTGTATAAAACAATTTAGGAATGTTGTAACTGTGTATTAGCAGTAGTAATATTAGTTGTATAAGTAGTTGCAGTAGTAGGTTTAAGATATAAATAACTTTGATGAAATATTTGATAGATTAAATCATAAAATATTATTGGTAAAAGTCTTGTTTTGATAATGTCTTGTTTTTGATAATGTCTTGTTTTTGTTAAAATGTCTTATTGTTGTTAAAGATGTTTGGTAATTATGTTAGTAATATGAATGTTGTATATTGAAGTATCTAGTTGTATTTGTTTTAAAGTATGTCAGAAATGTTTTATGCATATATTTGTAAAAAATTGTGATTTAAAATGTATTTTATTGTATTTCAAAGTTTGTTGTGAAGTTATTGTAAATAGTTTAGCTTTTAAGAATGTTTTTTTTTAAAATAATTTTTATTAATAATTTTATATGCTAACATTGAAGGCTGTGACTTGTTATTTATTAGTTAGAAAATTCCCCATTTAACTATCTAATATCTTGTGAATGATTGAAGATTATACAGGTCTGAATACGAAGTTCTTGTATATGACCCCATATTAAGAAAATAAATGTTGGTAAGTTGTTTGAGGCTTGAAACTTGAAAATATTCTAAAGCTAGGTTATTTGTTTGCTTACTTTCAAGAAAAAAAATTTCACAAGTTGTTTACTTACAATTTTATGAGGGAGAAAAACTAACATTTCGATTAAAACACACTTTCTAGAGCTGAGGAGAACTTACAAAAAAATTATGGAGAGAATCGAACACGTCGGAACCAATGAATTTTGAAATGGTAGGAACACAATTGTATCTCGAGAAAACTGCCAGGCTGCTGGTCAACTTGAGAAACTTTAGGGAATTTAATGAAACTGAAAGTCACACAAAGACTTTTCAGGACCAGGTATAAAGACCACTTAGTGTCACACCATGATGTTTCCCGCTGCCCTACAACTCTACAGCTGGGAGAGTCCAGACAACTTTAAAAATAAAAATATATTTCTCACAGCACCAAGATTACAACTGCGGCAGGTGAAGATTCAACATGGAGATGCTCACTTGTAAAAACACAGTCATATTTTATACAAATTCAGAAAACATAATTGAAAAAACTTCTTTTAAGAAAATTAAATTCTACTCTATCACTAAAAGTGAAATTTTCATTGTCTATTGCGGTACGAATACAGAGTTTTTCTCGTAAATTTCAACTCAGTTGCCTGTCAGACTCCGACCGCGCTCCTCGTATATAACAGCTTATAAGCTGATGCGCGTGATACAATCCACTCATTGATTGCTTGACCTCCGAGGCAGACATATGTGTTTTAGGAGAGGTGCGATTATATTATGTGGTTTTTAATTCGTTGTTAACTCAACTAGTCTAATTTATGTATTAGTACATGCATCGTAAATATAATTTGTATCCATTTCTGATGTAAATCGTATTCACATCTATTTCCGAGTAGCTATAACCTTAGTCGCTTGTCAGTCTCAAACCGCGCTACATGTATATATAGTCAAGCTCTAGAAGTAAGCTCGCTTCATTGATTCACCAGCCTCCGAGGCGGACGGATATCTTTTGTGGGAGGCCCTTGTGCGATTTCATTACGTGTTTAGTTATTTTCATGTACTTGTGTTCGTTAGCCGTTTTGTATTTCCATTAAAGTCTCCCAAGTTTTTCACCGCAGTCTATAATCAAACGTAGGTTATAAGTTGACATAAGTCCTATACCCAGGTTTGTACTGCAGCGACCTCCCGAGCAAATTGACGTATATTAAACATTATATTTTTTACGAGTGTGTATAAATAAATTAATTTTTACATGTGGATTACATTTCAGAAGTTTCTCACAAGTCCCACAAGCAGATAGATGTGTTTTAAAATATTCTCAGGTATGTGCGAGAGGCGTCAAGTAGTGTTACATATATCTTGTTGTGGGCTTCGTTAGCCGTTTAATTTATAGGAACATTTGGTTGTATATAGTTAATTAATTCCATACTGGAGAGAGTAATGTAATTGTGATCATTTAGCACTTGTCGACACCAGATGTTATTCACGTAGTTGTGTTCGTTCGTTATGCTTCTCGCATGTAAATTATATTTCTAACATACATCTCAGGGTAGTAAATTCACGTTGTAGATATATTCATCTGTTTATGTTTAATTGATTTTCATTAAGTAATAATTTAATACAGGAGACTCACATAATTGCACTTATTTCTTTATGAGACAAAGTTACTCTGTAGTTGTGATCATTTGAAATTTGCAATTCGATGCTTGTAATTTATCCACACGTAGAACTCATTTAAACACTCATCATTTCTCTCGTGCAACACTGTTATACATTTGAAATTATTCTATCTTTCAAAGTCGCCTATCTATCAACACCGTCTATGAGACACAAAATTTACACTTATGCCACTCTTACACAAAACTCACCATATATATGTATATACATCCCTTCCCCAACATGTCACACGTCATCCTAGTGCCAGAGTTCAGAGGGTTAGGATGTACCAGAACGCCTTTTCCCCACAAAAAGAAAGAAAGAATCTAATAAATTTGACTCTTGGTAGACTCTTGCAATAAAACAATTAAAAAACCCTTTCAATAAATTTAATCCTTTAAATAAATTTTACCCTTTCAACAAATTTGACCCTTTCAATAAAATTAACCCTTCAATAAATTTAACCCTTTCCATTTTTGATTAACCCCTTTAAATCTATTAAATTAACCTTTTAAATCGATTTGATATAAAATTAATTAGGTCGATCAAAAAAGGTGGCATCACTTTGTTTCTGAAACATCCACGCACCTACTACTACTGCTCGCTGTGGCTATGCAGTTGTTAATTATATTTTAATTTCAAGAATCTATTTTTGCGAGGGACAAATATCCAGTTTATCTTGCACGTGTGTCTTAACTACGCAATAAGAGCTGAAATAAAATAATTATTTATAACAAAATTTTATTTCCAAAATTCTTAACCAACATGACACATGTTAGGTACATTTTTAAATATTAGTAAGTAATTTGTGCAGTAGAGTGTAAAAAGATACTTTAATGAAAGCGCAGGTCTGTTGGAAATGTAAATTAACATATTAAACGCTTGACATCGTTGTACACAAGCCGACCGATATACACTATAAGAAATTATTTGTAAATTTACTATATCAGTATATACATCCATTGACAAAGTGCGAATGCTAAATTGTTTTCCCATACATGCATGGTACAGGCTGTTCACGGTAAATTGAGTACTTCTGAAAGCTCTGCATAATACCTACTTCTATGCACGTTGTATAGGGCTATTCCTCAGTCTTATGTAAAATTAACATTGACATAGGCCTCATCACGTTATTCATGTGTCGGTCAGGTGAAACTGTGCAGTTATTAGAAAAGTAAAAGGACTGTGTAACAAATATGATCATTTTTATACTTCGTTGCATAAAAAAACAGAACATATAGAAATATGTTATCAAAAACGGTTACCTAATTCTATTTACTTAAAGTTAAGATATCGAACTATTTTCCATCAAACGTTACCATCTTTACTGGGCGCATGTCACTCAGTGCGACAGTTAAAGTAAATTCAGGCAGGGGCAGTGACTTACTTCAAAGTTTGATTTCTAAAGTACTCACTTTATCGTGAACAGCCTTTAACGTTCCTACAGTTGCTCAGGAAAGAGTCAAATGCGTAGGGAAGTTCCCAAATTTGTATAGTAGCACTGCTAAACATTCCCATATTTGCAGCCTGAGATTCAGTATTATTTATATACACTGTATAGGTTAAAAACTTCAATTACAATTTTGGAAGTAATCCAGAAATGTTTTTTCAGTGTACATATTAATCAATAATAATGCTATTTAAATTTAACACAATATACTGGTAGGTAAAATTGTCCTACATATATAAATGATATTATGACTGTCGGTATAAGGTTTGAAACAACTAATCAGTTCAGTTTCCCCCGACTCCACAGTGATTATTGGTTGCCTTTGCGTGAACTACAGCTGTAAGTAAGCTCCAGTACATCCTCTAACCGTTCATCACTATTACTTTATCTGATATATAATATAAAAACAGTTCTCGTCTGGCCTCAGAGCATCCCTTAAAAACAATTTCGAAAATACATATGTCTAAAACCATATTACCTTTTAATCTCTACCAAGTGTTGCCGTATAAAACCAATTTTATATTTTTTTACATTATATATACCTATATTACAATACTAATTTATAAAATATAGAAATAAATCCAAAATGTGACAATCTCGGCTTATAAATGTATAGATTCACTAATTTTGGAGCATACATTTTGCCTTCTTTATGTAGAAATTTACAGTATTTTATTAAAGATTTTTGTGTCGTCCTTAATAGGTAATTACATATTTTTAAAATTTACGTTTTTTTTCTGATACTTTAATAACCATCTCAGTCCTCTGTTGGTATCATTTATTTAATTCAGTAGCTCATTAAGGAACCGATTTTTTCTTGCCGCTTGACAGCGCAGAACAGGTCAGCTCATTCACTAGATGGTTCATATTTCTCAATTTTGTGTCTCATAAACTGTAGGGCGAAACAACATGTTATATAATATAATCGGTCGCCAGCTAACGACAAGCGAAATTCGCATGGCACTGTCCATAATTGGAACTCGCACTACTGCGTACTGAAAATATTCTCACAGAGTACTTATAAATAAAGCTTCTTTAACAATCGCAAAATGAATATCGTACGAGGCCTCACATTAGAAATAAAAAATGCCGTAATAATGAAAATTTTTGAAAAACGAGTCTACAGCTCAACCTTGCAGCGAAATACCTCTTTGCATGAAAAAAGTTAATGGGATCAGAATAGTCATGATTTTAATAATTAATTCTCATGAACACATGCTGCTTTACGGTAGTGGCCAGAAATAAAATATGGTATTTCTTATACTCTTCAACAATTTTACAATACCATCTCAGCTCCACTCTATTCCCAAAACCAAATGTTCAGGAGTACTTTGTCTCATTTCTCTTCGCACAGCTGCATACATTCCCTGCTTTTCGCTTACATCTCTGGATGATACATACACAGATGGTCACGTGACTATAACTGTTCACGGTAAAATGAGCACTTTTTTAAGGCCCTTATAAATTTTCCCTATCATCCAATTTCCATCTTCCTGCTGTTTTTTAATATAAACATTGCAATGTGACAAATAACCACAGCGAATATATTTCACCACCCTCGAAACTTAATGACTGATGTTGCATTAAGATCTATTTATTGGTGGTTAATGCCTGTTAGGAGGGCCTTAAAAAGTGCTCACTTTACCGTGAACAGCCTATTGCAGAGAGCGAACAATACAACCACTCGTTTTGCGCAAAACTCTTTGAAAGCTGGACATCCTCTATATCCTGCTTTCCTACGAGATCTGCCTTGCAGGACATATTCTCACATGGGATTAAGTATTGTGGTCGCATCTGGCACGGGGTTCTTCATGGATCTTGCAGGAGAAGCATGGATGTTGTAAATTTGTTTAATCATTCATTTCTTTGCGGGGTTGTGTTACTACGGGCATGCTGTAACTCGTAACCTTCGCGACGGTAATTTTCGCCAGTACATCGGTAAACTTCGGAGACCTGTTTCTCCCGCGAAACGTGAAAATTTGCGAGACCAACGATATAAGATTCCCATCTCCCTTCCCCCTCCCCGCACCCTCGGACGTTGGGCCGGAGAGTTGCGACAATCGAGAAGCAGCACCGAAGTTTAATTCAATTACATAAGCAGAGTGAAGGGGATACTTTTTTTTTTTTTTATCCTCCTTCCTTTTTCGGCAACCTATCTTGTCGGGTTCCTTCTTTGCCGTCTCTCCCGAAAAGTGATGGGATTCCCTTGTTAGAATGAAGAACTATTATCCCGGAGAGAAGTCCTTGGGGAAAGTGAACCCCTCGTCACTGAGCCCGCTTGGTCCCTTAAGGGGGGGGGGGGGGGGAGGAGGAGGAGGTTCGAAGGTTGTGTCCTGGGGGAGCATGGTCGATGCCGGACGTCTCTTTAAGTCCCTTATCTCGGCGCATTCTGCCTGGTGTGTTTGCCTCGGGGCCAAGAATGTGGGCTGAACCCTTTGGGCGAACCGGGGAGGGAAAGTTGGCAACGAGAGAAAGAGAGAGAGCACGTGTATGTGCATGCATGTGTGTGTGTATATGTGTGCACAACCCGCCCTTGGGACAACCCTGCTGCCAGACGGGTTAAAAAGGACAAGCACTCTACAGAAGGAGACGAGGGATATCCCCCGACTTGATAAGGTTGGATGGCAGCCGACTTAAAAAAAGGAACTTTTATGTGCTCGTGAGCACAACTTCAGCATCAAATATTGTTCTGCCCGGTTTCACGTCTTTGGGATTAGTTCCGGTGGAAAAACTAATTTAAACCTATCCTCCTTCCTGCCTAGACGGACAACGAAATTTTCCCCCCTCGGCCATTTCATTATGTAAGGACTGTCCTCTAGTGAGGTTCTCTACGCGCAAGCATTTATCTTGCCTCCTACCCCAACCACTATGCAAACTGAGTAGCCTTAAAAAAAACAAACGCCAGTGTAAAGTTCTCTCTCGAATGTTCTGCAGTCGAACTCGAAACGTAGGTATTTATATTTTATCGCGGAAAGCAGTGCACAGGTGCTAAAGTTTCTGCCTGTAGAAGGGGGAAGAAATGAAACACCGGTAGCACAAGAGTCACTAGTTGAAATTACTGGAAGATATTGGACGAAGTAGTGAAACAAATTACCATTTTATACGGTTTTCTGTCCTTGTGCTTACTCGGACTAAGCTCTCTGCAAACTCGGTTACACTTCCCCATTTATTGGTATTTCACTTGCGTTGTGAAAATGTAATTATTTCTTTCGTATACGTTGTTCACGGTCAAACGAGAACTTTTGAAAGCCCTGCTTGAGATCTACTTGTATGCACGTTATGTATTTTTTCGCCTTATGTAAAATTAACATTGCCGTGGTCCTCGTCATTTTATTCATGCGTCGGTCCAGTGAAACTATGAAATTTTTAGGGAAGTAAATATTATATATATCTGCTAATCTTCACGTTTAGATGCATTTAAAAACCAGATCGCGGAAGAAATAATTTAATTTATTACAAATGGTCAACTATACACTTTTTATTCGACGTTAACATATGGAACTACTTTCTATCCATCGTTACCAACTTTACTGGGTAAATGTCACTCAGTGCGCCCATTAAAATATGTGCGTTCAGGGGCAGTGACATTTTTCTAACGTTCATCTCAAAAGTGCTCACTTTATCGTGAACAGCCTATAAATATATTTGCGGCATAGCCGTTTAGGATAACTTCATACAATCCTAGCTTCGGACTCGCGTTCGGGAGGAGCTGTGTTCGATTCCCGGTCAGGCCGTCCCGATTTCGGTTTTCCGTGGTTTCCCGAAATCACTCACAGGAAAATTCTGGGATGGTTTTTTTACAGGCTATGGCAGATTCCTTCCACGTTCCTGATTTTATGAACATCTTGATCAGTATATAACGACATCGCTGTCGACCAGACGTTGATTACCAATCCTGACATTACAACTTACGACGAAACTTCCTATACACTGCTATACGCTAAAAAAGAATTAGTAAATTGATACTGAAATTTAATAAGCTTCTTAACTTTTTTATGTATAAGGGAAAATTTTTGAAAAATGTTCTTTATAATGTCTTGAATACAAGGTTGTGTGAAAAAAAAATGTCTTGTAATTATTTTTTTTACGAAATGAAGAAGACAAGTAAAAATATACATTATTACACTGATAAAAAACAAACCGTCTTTTATTGGAAGTTTCACTTAGTCCCTCCTTTATGGCCACTTTGTTGTCCTCCTACCAGTTTGCCAGTGACCCAGTAGATGCCAATAACGATGGACTAGAAAAATCGAAACATAATTTTTCTTTTCTGTAACTTTAAAACCTACTCTGAAGACTACAAGCAGAAGCCAAATTCTTACTTCACTGCCTACTGAATTAAGATATACTATTTTGTTTCCTAATTCCTTGTTGTAGTCTATTCGCAGTAACTCCACACATTTTTAATCAAACCATTGAAAAATCTCCCGATGCATGACATGTTTGTTACCGAAACATGTTATGCATTGCAAGCGTTTTATATTTCAGCGAACAGAATCTTATTTTTGATTAAATGTTATTGTAAGTTGTATTTTTTCTACCAACTATACAAATTAATTTATGATTAGTATGAATCAAACTAGAGATTAAATAGGTGAGTTTGTAATGCCTCGTAATGAATAGTTCTCACTATAAATATTAATACACTAAGTGCACATCAATGTCGTGCGTTGTCCCGTTCGTTTAGTTCTCATTACTAAGTTACGCTTTGTTGGCTTGAAGTAGTGGAATAGAATGAAATTAAAACCTAAGAAGGGCTTTAGAAAAGTTGGACTTAACAATGAATTACATAAAATTTAATGCAAGCACAGCAGACTTGTGTATTATTTTAATGTGTGCAGGTGGAGCAGAGCAAATTTTCAAGTGTTATTTGGAACGTGTACTAACATGAATAAACCTAACGTGGGAACGCAGTTTACTAAAGTGCAGGATTTCCTTCAGCTAATCTGTCAAATTATATACCAAGTATAAACGAAGAAGTCGCAGCACGTGATCAGCTTGATTTATTACCGAAGCCTAACATTTCACCTGTTTCATATATATATATATATATACATATATATATATATATATATATATATATATATATATATATATATATATATATATATTACTGAAAATAGAAGCACATGGCTATGAGAAAGATATCTCGTGAAACTGATTATTATTTAATGAGTTCAATAAAAATTCGTGTAAGCGCGTAACCTGTTAAGTAATTGCCACAAAAATACCATGATTATTTTTTGGGATAAAATAATTCGCAACAGAAAACTTGCAATTTGTCACTTCGGCACGATGCGGCCTCTCTACCAGATTCCTCGACGAAATTCGGAACTAGAAAATAGCCCAGCCAAATAAAAAACATGATGACCCAGATCTGCATGATATACGCGCGTACGTGGAAAGCAGATCCTGGCATATTTTTTCAAAGGACGCAATAAATCACCTCTGGGGCTAGTGTGGAGTCGCTTAAGCCCATCCTTCTTCTACCAGCGAATTCCCACTGCAGCAGAGGGTGGCTCAGCTTCTCGTTGGATACGGAATCGCTGCTTCCCAGCCCTTCGCCAGAATCCCAGTCATTACACTTACCTGCACAGTAAAAAATAAAAAAAGTATTATTGAAGATAGCTTTTTTTTTTTTTTTTTTTTTTTTTTTTTTTTTTTTTTTTTTTTTTTTTTTTTTTCCGAAACTATGTTCCGAAAATTTTATATTTCTAACAGGACAAACAAAATTTCGCAATTTTACTAGAACTTACGTCTGCATCTGTGCGTCGGTTCAAAAGTTATTTATTTAAATTAACAGAAAGCGAATTAACTAAATTTGACCACCTCGGCCTAATCAGACCTTAAATAATCACCGGGAATTGGAAACATGCCCTAGGTTTTTCGTGACAAGTTGCCACGAGAAACGATTCCGACTTATCAACACCGTCAGTCATATCGTTCGACACAAGATAACACTATGCACGGTAGTAAGCACTATCTATGTGAGATCCTCCTAACTTTACGAAAACTTCGTCCGGATATAGATTAATTCTAGTATTACTGCAAACGGTTCTGCTGTAGTCAAAGAGCTGCTACGCTTAAAAAAAAAAAAAAAAAAAAAAAGCACGAACGTGGCCGTTTTAAAAATACTTAATATATTTACAATATTTTTTATCGATTACCACTGAACAAAAGCTATATTTATTTTTGCAGTAAATCCCCTTGATTCGCATTCAATCGCGCTGACATGCGCTTCGCGAACCGTATTTGGAATGCACACTCTTTCTGTGTTTTATTTCGCTTTAAAACATCAGTCACGTATGCGGCACTCCGGGCTTTTATCTCCCATTGAATTCCTCTCCTTTTTATTGCCCCGCCTTTCCACCTAACAGCCTCTTTTCCCACCCCTGGAACACGACTTGGTATTTTATGATTTGCTCCAGATATTAAAAGGAAATTAAAGCCAATAAAATGGATGTTGAGATTTATTTTTATAGCAAACAGATCATAACAGGCGTCGCGAGTGGCACAAGGGAAATCAATGGAACATGCATAGATGAATTCAAACATTTATTACGTTTTTCCTGGCTTAAAATGCGCAGAGTGAATGGATAGTGAACCGAAGAAAAGAAAGGAAGAGGAAGTGAATTTAACCGCTCTTTCCCCACTCGGTTCGCTAACGAAATCATCCGAATACATAATGCAGAACACGAACTACGAACTGTAGAACGTCATCTTTGAGCAAACGACAGAGGAAGAGGAATTTCGCGAATTCTTTCAGAAGAATGGTACAGTTAAGGCATATGGCATATGATTTGTCTAACTTACTATCAGACCGCTTTTAAATTGAAATCCCGTGGACAATACGAGTCAATAATAAAGAGTAAGAAATGTCATGACTATCATGCGCCATTAACTTCAAAGAAAAAAACCCCTCTTACCATAGTAACAAACACGAATAAATTGTTGTTACTGGGAATTACCGCGAAATTACAGATGCTATAGTAACTAATACTTGACAAATTAACAGATATATTTTACCTTTAGGCAAGCTTCTCAGTCATCTGTGGGATCAATTATTATTCGTTCTTCATTAGTTATGGGGGCCACGTTGGGCTGAGCGATTACCACGCTCGCCTCCCACCAAGGAAAACCGGGTTCAATCGCCGGCCGGGTCACCGGATTTTCGCAAGTGGGAATCGTGCCAGACGATGACGTTGGCAGGTGGATTTACTCGGGGATCTCCCGTTTCACCCGCCCACTCATTCCGGCGCCGCTCCATATTCACTTCAATCACCCTCATCGGCTCTCAAAACCTCGCTGTTAAGAGCCGTCCAAACATCGTCAACTCCGTTGGTTACGACTACAGAGAGAAATTATTTGTGTGCCGGGCAGAATTGCGCGTGATTCATTTCTTAAATTGCTACGAGTTGGTTTGAGATACAGAATAATACAAATTTTTTTTCCTATATCTTGTTGCAAGCATATTTTATGTCACCAGAGTTCAAACACAAAAGGGAAAACAATATAAAAAACACCCGAACGTTACTAGCGTAGCGTATGCCTGGGAACCGTAAGATTAAGATAACATACTTCGAAATTCTATGTCTGTCCTGTATTTCATTGACCAAAGTAATTTGACACGCCACAGAAGACTGTGCCCCAGGGGTACAAACATCCGAATCCTGCGTGATCCTATCAGATATCGGTAAATACCGTCTGATAAAAGCGTCAGACAACCAAAAAATAAGCGCTTCTCGAGTTGGTACAACATTTTCAGTTCTGGCAATTTGGTAAAAAAATTAAAGCATAAATGCAGGTAGATGCCCAAATTTTTTTTGGTATTGTATATTTGACAAACAGGTTAGAATACAAAGGTTTGTGAGTTGTAGGGGCGCACGGGTCCTATATTCAAAGGGATGCCGCTTTTATTAATAGGACTAACCTTTTGATATAAAATTGATATCAATAGGTTTAATCCTTAAACCGATCTTAATGGGCTCAAAAATGGTTTCCCATTTTTATCCGGTTAAAATTTTTTGGATTAATACTTAATCAGATCTTAAACTAATCGATTATTTTCTCATCGGTTAAAATTATGTTAATTTGATTAATTGATCCAATTAATTTAATTTGATTAATCAATCAAAAAATACTTTATTATTTTCTTTCTTTATTTTTGGAGTGGGAAGCAGCTCTGGTAGATGTTGTCAGCACGATGACTGGCACTCGATGAGGTGTGGCATGTTGGGGATTTATATATACATATGCACAAAATTCACTATATATATAGTATATATATAATATATATAGGGAATTTTGTGCAAGTGTAGGATAAGAATTTTTCGGAGGCGATATTGCTCGTAGACAGTAGATAGGCGATTTTTTTTAATTACACAGAAAGAGACGCATAGTTAACACACAATAGAAAAAATTAATTTCAGAGTGTTTAAACAAGTTCTACTTATGAATAAATTACACGAAGGACTCATCGAATCGCTAATTTCAAACAGTCACAACTACGTGATTAACATCTGGTGTCGACAAGTGGTAAACGATCACAATTTCCTGAGACTACAGTATGAAATTAATTAATTAACAATTTAAAAATGTCCCTATAAATTAAACTGAAGTCTTTCTAATCACAAGACATATAAATAAATGTGATACTACTTTATGCCTCTCGCACATATCTGACATGATTTTAGAACACATCCATCTGCCTGTGAGACTGGTGAAGAATATCTGAAATGGAATCCACGTGTAAAAATAAATTATTTATTAACACATTAAAAAAAAAAAAAACATTTAATGTACGTCAATTCGCTCGGGTATTCGCTGTAGCACTGACTTGGATATATCACTTTCGTCAACTTATAAGCTGCGTTGTGAGCAAACATAACATACATTTTATTATACACTGAGGTGAAAAAGTCGGAAATTTTAATTAAAATACAAAACGAATGTTTCCAAATAACTTAAATGGCTAACGAGCACAAGTAAATGAAAATGACTAATCATTTAATGAAATCACACCAGGAGCTACCCCAAAACACATATGTCTGCCTCAGTCAGAGGCTGGTGAATGAATGATGTGCGCTGGCTTATAAGCTGTTATATTTATGTGGAGCGTGGTTGGAGGCTGACAGGCAACAGAGTTGAAATTATGGCCAAAACTCTTAATACGACTCACTAAACGATTTCCACACTAGTCATAGGCATCCTGAATTATACCTAAAAAAAGTATCCCTACCAAGTTAGTATCAACGATGTGCAATTTAAGCAGCGAAACACACAGACAACGATTTAGCACTTCTAGTTAACACAGACAAATAAAGATTTCGAAACTCACATTTTGAATTATACGATTTACATTTTTAACTGACACAATTGGATATGTCTCCCTCTCATTTTTACATGTACCTTAAGTATTTTTAAAACACATTCGTCTGCCTCAGAGGTTGGTGAATGAATAATGTGCACTGGGTTATAAGTTGTTATATATATGTGGAGTGCGGTTGAAGGTTCACAAACTCAGTTGAAATGAATGTGAAAAACTTTGAATACACTCATCGTCCTACAACAGACAATGGAACAATAATTTTTTAATGGAAGTTTCATAATTGTAAGAATTCACTTTTAACAATAATTATTTCTATCGAAGTGTAGAGAAATTCGAATGATGTGAAGCAAGACTTAATCCCGCAAAGCGTAATTGTGCAACACTGTATATAAACATACTAATTATTATTTAAAATAATGGAAGTACTACAGAATTTTTTCTGTTAAGTCCGTGAAATTCACAGCACCAATTACCGAAACGACAATTGAAAATCATACCAAGTTTCGTCGACTGAACTCAGAAATGTAGTTTACATTGAAATTATTTTTTCCTCACAAATTAAAATTTATAAATTTTTTTATATTGAAACTGAATTGCTGCTATCACCCTCCGAAGCCCGCTAAACGACACACCCAGTGAAGTCGAGCGAGCCGGTGTATACATGTATCCTAGACAAGTGTTTGCGAAGAACTAACGTGGTGGCGGACAGCGAGAACTGTTCATGTCGATGCTACCCTAACCCCAACCCCTTGTCCATATCTGTGCGAAAAGACAGTATCTATATAAGGTCGCACGTCCCCCTCCCCCTCCTATGCAGAGGTAGTTTTCGGAGGTCTGCTCTGTCCAAGCCCACGCACCCCCACCCTTCACCACCACCCCATAGCATGTTTTTCTGCTGGCTGGAGACCTCCCTGGTCCAAGTATCCCACCTTCGCTGTTGATTCAAGGCCATGAAACCCTCTCCCCTTACACCACTCAAGAACGTGTTCTTCGGATATCTCGAGAACAGGCTAGTCCATGCAGCCCTGGGCCCCTCCCTTCACCCCCCACCTCCTAGCACGCACTTTCCGACACAAGAGCTGCCTCGGCAAAGAACGGAGGTTTGCTTCAATGCCAAAGCAAGTATTTTGTGTATAATATTTGGGATGGCTACATCACTCGGGGCAGCAGCAGATTTTGAACTGACCTGGGCAAGCTACCTGCCCCTCACCCCTCTTCTCAACAAACTGTTACTTTGACTTGGAGACTGAAGCATCGTGAAAACTTTTTCTCCATTGCAAGGGATGGCTTACTTCCAACAAAATAAAATTTCACAACTTCCGCCGATGAAACTTTATTTTCCTTATCACTAAGAAGTACATTCCAAACGCCTTTAACACACTGACTCAATTATAATATAAACCATTTTAAGCAAAAATTTAAGTGCAATTTTGTAAACTTACAAAACATTTTAAAACTTTATATCGTGTTTCAGTAAACTTATTTTAGTTTAAACTAATCAATGATTAATTTTCATTCAAAAACAAATAAGACATATTTTTAACTTGCTAAATCAATTTTCTTTTAAGTGCTGAAAACCATGCATCTTTCCACTGACACAAGTTAAACTTAGTACACCTTTATTAGATGTAATCAATAATGAAGTTACACTTTTTAAAACTTTGAAAACTTACGTAGAAAAAACTTGCTCGAAATGTTTTTTACTTCCAATCTGTTTTTAAACATTTGTGCGTATTTCACATATAGTTTTCCCCAGTGCAGAATTTCAACTCTACTAGTGTATAGGGAAATATAATATAATCTTGGTAAAGTTTAATAGTCTATGTTAAGTAATAATTTGTTCCAAATTTATTGTAAACAAATAATTTGTGTTTTTAAAAAGCATCGCGCTCATGTAGTTTTCAACAGCGGAGTGTTTACAAAAGATACCGAAAATGAGAGTAGAGACAGGCAGCAAGCTGAGTGCATGGGGAGTGAGCGAAACTTAGGTCTCAAGAGCTGATGAGGATGATACAAGCAGAGTTGGAGTAGTGTAAGACTGCGAGCAGTTATAGGAGCTTGGGCCTCGCACGGAGTGGGCGAGAGAATGTTAAATAGTTCAGTAAACTGTTGCTGTCCATAAAGTACACCACCATTCAAGCATGCTCCCTTTCTCCCCTATACCGCCCGACTACCTCCCACTTCCCCAGCTTGTGCTCATCACACAGACCCTACAGGCTTCTGCGTGCATGCGCGACAATGGGAGGGAGAGTTGTTACTTCCCCCACCCGCTATGCCACTCCGACGACTTCAGTCCACAACACAAATTCTGGTCTGCAGCTCGTCTCTACTTTACACAATGAGTTTCCTAACCTGCCTTGCCTCGTCTGTCTTTCACAAGTTTTGTGTTTAGGGGCAAGCGGACTGTGTTTACATCATTTAATTTTAAGACCAGTTTTAAAAACTTTCCAACTTAATTCCACATTGTTATTGCATGAGCTACTCGACACCGTCAAGACTACTTTACACCATCCAAAATATTTATTAATTTTACACAGTAAAATTGTTTACACCATCAAAACTTTTTTTATAAAATTTTAAACTAGAAAAATTAAAAACAATTTTCGTATAAAAAGTTTTTAGCATGTTGAATACTATTTTGCTCTCTTAAAACTGACTGGTTTCCAAAAACTGTATTGTTACAAGCAAAAAAATATAACCTATCACAATAAATTATGAAACCCAGAAAAGTATTCCGATAAACTAACCATCACTCTAAAATTAATTAATTAAAATGAATAATTATGCCACAATTAAATTAAAAAACATGAAATTCCATAGGAATCTAATTCACGATATGAATTCTAGGGAAAAAAAATTATCCAAATTTCAAGAAATATAATATATCACGTTACAAATACATTCTAAATAACATTAAAACATAATCATGTCCCAAATGCCTTTAAGTTAAAAATTCTACAAAAAAAATTTTCAATTCCAGGGAATTACAACACATTAAAAAAAACACATCCTAAATTTCTTTAAGCTGTTAAATTCCACTACATTTTATCCCGATTCCAAGAAATGTAACATTAAAAGCAATTAAAGAATACGAGATACAAATTTCAAATGACTAACAAATCAAATGCAAATATTGAACACCCAAACATGATGAATTACAATACGTACCAAGGGCAAAAATTTAACACCTAAATGCGAATTTACAATTAAACTAATCAGTCACAAATACCAAATATAATTAAAAATCAAACACCAAGAACCCACCCAGGCTGTCGTACAAAAACGATTTTATCACAGTTACCAATTTAATTATTTATAACATGTAGCATATTATCACCAAACTATTAATCCAATGAAACGATAATTCAGTCAACAAGCTGATTGATTGCATAATACATTATTCATCCAAACACCATCCAGAGGTTTATTCAATAAAATAACACATAAAATGTCATTTAAAATATTTTATTTAGTATTATAATTTTACAATCATTGTATTACAATATTTTAAGATCTTGATTCTTAACCCAGGAGTCGTGTGCTTTTGAGAATCCTCCCCATCGAACCAAGGAAATATATTTCTTCCATTTAATGATTTTATATACCAAAATATTCATTTGGAGAACTGACATTTTGAATATCATGCTCCTAAAATCAGCCTTTTATTGGTTCTCCATAATAGATTTCGAGGTAATACACTCTGGCATGTGTTTATCTAATTGATATAATTTTAAATATTTCATAAGAATAATGAACTGTACGTTTCATTTTCAAAGATTCCTTTCTACTTCGAAATACGTATAAATTCGCAGTCTTTGAAATTTGTTTTATTTTTTGCCGATGACTTTAACATTATTATAAATATTTTTTAATAAACTATTATCTGTAACTTCTTTTGGCACCATCTTGAAAGTTCTACGATAACTGGAATTATAAAATTGAACTTTTCAGGGAAAACATCAACCCCTTGTAAGTCCCCCTTGATGTGAAATGTTTATATATTAACTGCTTAATCAATATGTTGTAACATTCCAATACATTGAAGTTAAGCTCCAAATATGTTGCATAGTTATTAATACCATATTCCGTCATTAATTTCCAGAATGGCTCGGAAAAAATTCAGTTCCTCTATCTGTTTGGAGCGAATTTGGCTTTATCTCTTTCAAAACGATCTTCATTGCATCAGTAACCTGTTTCCCAGTTTTTTTTTTTCAAAAGTACACCCCAACCATATTTTGAATAAACGTCTATAACAGTTAAAATATACTTTGATACCTTATTATATGTGGAAAGCAATGGCATTTCACACAAATCAGCTTGAAAATGGTCATTTAAACCATGAGTTGAGTTGTAACTCTTCTTCAAGGATATCTTATACGAGCAGGAGTATGAAGCTCTTCAGAAATATTACTTAAGTTCATTGGTAATATAACTGTCTTCTTTTAACTCTTCAATAATAGAAACAATTTCGTTTGTATGTAAATTATTACCAGACTCTCTCGAAGTGATGAGAAGTTTTAATCTATCAAACAATTCATTGGGATTGTTCCAATATACAGGTGAAAACTGGTTGTCAATTTCATCATTATATATTCCACTTCCGACTATTCTCATACTAAATGTAGTTTCGGAAGGTTTTCTTCTCCTATGCAGTTATTTGCGTTCGTATGACGAACAAGTTCTTTATATTTCTGGAAATCAGTGCCGGAATATCGATTAGGAAAGTTTTTAAACAATAGTTCAAATAATCCTTGACTCACATTAGTTCAAAATCACCTATTAAAATTTTATTGTTAGACAAAAACTGAATTACTGAATCTCCAAGCAACCAGAATTTTTCATGTCAATAAACACTAAATGTCTTATAGTGCAGAGGTGAAGAATGTTGTAAAGATAAACAATGTTGTGTTAAATGAGAAAGAGAGTCCTTTTTATTTGTTAAAGGTTCTTCTTTCTTGTTAATTTCCAAAGCTGTTTATAGGCCGATTTCAACACAGAATGCACTGTACCTAAGGAACATATTTCGAAGAAAGGAAGTACAAAAAGACATAAACACAAGCATAAAACGCTCACTTCAAATTAGTTACCCATGAAGTTAACACAAGGCAACAAACTGTTCTTGAAGGAATTAGGATATATGGTTAATAGAGATGGAAGACATACTTAATGTTGAAGAACCAATCAGTTATCAAGATGCAATCATCAATACGGAAATACATGTGTATGGACCGTTCCGAACAGGTCTGTATACATTTTCATCGGAAATAAGGATTGCTATACAAATTCAAGATATTAAAACACTACATTCGAAATCAAGTTTAAGTGTTAGAGCAATAATTAAAAAGACAGCCGATGCAAGTAATCTAGTAACTGCAGGAATACTGAGAATCGGAATACTTAATTTAACATTTTAAGCCCACGTCTCTCTTCACCTTTGCGTGCATGACTTTACCAATAACCCAGGTGCCTAGTTTTTCACTTGTTAATGTAGATGGAAACGTCCTTGTATTTACTGCTTTATCAGCTGGAATCGTATCCACTATATGCCTTTCTTTCAAATTGTTAGTTCGATCATAAACTATATCATGCTCTTTGCATGCATTATCCAGAGCATTTATTCCTTGAACGTTCTGTGCCAGACGTTTTGCAAGTTTAGCACCTGATTCGCAATAATTGTATTTTGGTACATGCAATTCAAATGGTCATTTATTAATCAATGTATTCAAAACACAGCGTCCTTTAATAATACGTTTAGTATGAGCCTTTGTTTTCAACTGAATGCGAACCTATATATAGACTTGCATTTATAGTTTTTACATAAGTATGTTACATTAGTACGTTACACTATGTTGCATTATGTTACAATATGTTACGATAGTACAGTACATTATGTAAGTATGTTACAATACATTACAATATGTTATGTTAGAACATTACAATATGTTATTATACATTATCTTATTATGTTACAATATGTTATGTTAGTATGTTACGATATATTACATTACATTAGAATATATTACTATATGTTATGTTAGTACATTACAATACATTACAATATGTTATGTTTGTACACTATGATATGTTACATTCGTACATTACAATATGTTACATTATGTTATAATATGTTATGATACATTATGTTAGTGCATTGCAAACACAAAGTTACACACATATACCAAAACACAATTTGCTCGATAATGCAAACATGATAAGTGTGTTTAAAATGGATAGTATGAATCTGAAATATATATATATATATATACAATGATCATGTTTCAGGCGATATGACAATTACAAAGTTTCAAGATATGTGTTTTAACTGTTGGAAAAACAAATACAGTTTTTTATGTGATTATACCAATGCTTCCCTTATATAAAGGCAGATATAGGTCTGGTTTTAACAGTTTATTTTACTTCCAGGCGAAGAACAATGAGTATTTCAAAGTTTGGGCATAATGGTATAAAACACAATCATTACAAAAGCTGTTTAACCAAAAATCACGATGGGATTTACGTAATATGGGTATGGCTGTGAAATTACCGATGTGGTAAATAAATATATGTTACGTGAAAGACTTAAACAGCCTTACGCTGAACGTATTTAAATCGCAATCAAGATAAATTAATAAAGTTAGTTGATTTGAATGATAATGTTTATAATACACGAGTGTAATTGCAAACATTTTAACCACAATGATCAATTATTTACAGAGTAATGAATTCAGAATAGAAGAACGTTTAAATGTATTTAGTAAAGGCTTTAATGATATAATAAACTTAATTTTTACAACACAACTTGCAGAAATGCAAGAAAATTTAAGAGTTTTAATTAATGAAGTGGTAAATGATACTATTAGAAAACAACTTGAAACACTAATGGAACAAACAATGCAATATATAAAAGATGAATTCATTAATAAAAAATTTGGTTCAGTTGGCAAACAGATTCGAGAAAAGAAAATAATGATTTGGAAACACAAATAAATTATTTTACTAATGATTTGAGAGTTAAGAATATAGCTAAATTATATGATGTTTTAAGTGAAGTCGATACGATTGAAAAAGCCCAAACTATTCGACCTACTGCAACAGTTAGAAAAAAAGACTTAATTCACACACACACACACACACACACACATATATATATATACATATATATATATATGCTTCGGAATTACTTAACATTATATCTGCTGTGAAGGAGAAATATTTACAAGTCGAACGAGTTCGTATGGAATGGGATGTTTTAAACGAAGAAATATTTAAACATGATACATGTAGAATTGATACATTGCTTACTGTGATGAATTCGGCTTATAAACAGCTTTGTAAATTAAAGTGGAAGAAGAACCTTTAACAACCTGTAGATCTGCCAGCTGTATTAATAATGAACCAATCAACTGACATATAGTGTCTTAAAATAACTAATCTGAATTTCTAACAACCAATACCTCATCTAGAATCTGCTGTGAGTAACAACTTCTCACAGATTTGAGAGTAACAAGTTCGTCTTCATGCAACATCAACCAAATATTACCAACCTCGTTCCCAGAAAAGAAAATTGAGTGTTTTTTCTGTATATAAATGAAAATTTTTAAGAAGAATGAGTTTTTGTATATGTAAATAAATATTGTGTTTGCTGGAAAATGGGATATATTAAAAGTGTATTTCAAAGTGAATGTGTGTTTCATATATCTCCAAACAGTAGATCTTGAATTTTATAAAAACACATTTCTTAGAGAAATGAGTGAGTGAGTTAATGTTTTCGCAAAATTAAATAAAATATTTTACTTTATCCACCAGGGGTCGTAGCTTTTTTTGTGTGAAGAACATTTATTTATTCGTGGGTGTTACCTTTTTTTTTACATGCATATCTTGAACAGCGCGTATCAACATAACAAAACAAAAATTACTTGGTTAAATTATATTTTTTAAATGAGCAGAAATATTTAGATGTGAACTGAATACGTACTTTTTCCTTCAGTAGGTTTAACGAGTGTGTGTTTGATCGCAACAATTGGCGAATCACATTGTCTGAGCGCTTTCCATAACAGTGAACAATACTGTCTCGCTGTGAAATCAGTTTGCGTGAATATCATCTAAAAATAGCGGAATAGTTAATATTTAATACAGTAAAGACTATGAAGATTCGCAATGAGTAAACGATTTTGTGTCGTAACAGAAAACAAGAGAAAATATAAATTATTTATTTATAGTTTACGCGCTTTAAATATTAATGTAATATGCAGTTAATGGGTATTAACAAACACTGACGATTTTCACGAAATATTTAAAATAAATAGAAATGACATTTACTCAATATCTGCCTTTATTGTGTAAATCAGTTAATTTTGTGTTTGACACTTTGCATGAAGCCTGTAAGAATCTTACCGCTGGGACATGTATAAAACTAAAGAATTCCTACCAGTCCTTGTCCCGAGCGAGACAAGCTAATTGCTTGAAGGCAGTTCGCCAGGGTGTTGCATTCCCTTGACTGAGGAGAGAGGTCGTCCCTCATTGGCTAGCGGTCTGTTACAAGATAGAAAAAGACGAACAAAGTTGCGCCAGCCTGCAGTGGTCACCCATCCTGTTTACGCGTTCGCACCGACACCATGCATCGCCTAGCTGCTCCCCAACCCGCAATGCTTGCTAGGTGCTATCTTCATATACCCGCTCGGGGTTCACGCCTCTCTCAGTCTTCGAAGCAGTATTTTTCAAAATATTTCCATTTTTCGAGTATTTAACCTTAGTATCACAAAATACGATACGAGTTAGAATATTTTTAAGTGTCATAATAAAATAATTAATTTTTTAATAAACGTTGATTTACATTTGAATTCAGTTTCTCTACTAGTGTTAACTACGGGATTCGCTTTAATTTTATTGCGATTGTTTATAGTGTAGAAATCCTTATTTCGTTATGTTTAAGTTTGCGCGCGTCTATTATTTTTTAAATAATCTGTGCGTTATTAGACAAGGATTCGTAAATGTGAATTTCCGAAGCTAGTCTACATGTGTTCGCTAAGATAATTTTTTTTTTTTTTTTTTAACTTTCTGTACGATATGTTTTCGACTGAGTTTTTGTTAAAATTATTTCGTATCAATAAACTGTGTTTGTGATAAGTAACTTAGTATTGATTTTCATTGTTTTTCTTAGACGAAGTATATGGACTGTTTCATTCAAGTCATTTGGTTAGTATCCGTACATTTATACATTTTGTGTCAAATTTATATGGATTATTCATTCGAGTCATTCGCCTACCTAGATCGTTATTAGGTAGTATTTAAACATTTCTTCACGCATAATGTGCAATAATTAATTCGTGAGAGGTGTTAAAATATATTCGTTTGTAGCAAACGTTCAAACACTTGAGAGTCTAAATGCGAGGATTTTTTCAAACATCCCCTGGCACAAAGGTTTGAAGGCTGTTGACCAGCTCCTGGTATGAAGAGTTAGGGGAAGGGGCGGATCGAGGAATAACTATTCCTCTCACAGAACCGGAAAAGGGAGTTTCGGCAGAGTCTACAATTCATGGATAAAGCATAGCTTTGCAAACAAATAAATGCTTAGGAAGAGTCAAATTTGGTGTCTTGAGGGGTGTATGGCAGTTGGAGAGTCCCTGAAGTTGTTGTTGGACAAACGACGCGATCTGGACTGTTGGAGAAGGGAGGAGGGGGGGGGGGTCCGTGGTCTTGGATCGACAACGAGTGTGAGTGACCTTGGACCAGGAAGTTCTCCAGCCCTCCGAAACCGAACTTCTGCATTGGGAAGGGAGGGGGCTGCGTGACCTTGGATAGAAACTGTCTTTTCGCACAAAGACGTGGTCTAGTCAAACGCTGTTGTTGCAGGGGGGGGGGGGGGTCAGTGAAGACTGACGTGAACAGTTCTCGAGGGATCACGCCACGTTAGTTTCACGGCAACCCTCGCTCTGCAAAGAACGACACTGGACAACGGCTCCCTCGCCTTCACCCGGCGCAGAGGGCAGAGGGCTTCATGACACGACACTGAACATCACCGGGTCCGGCGGTTAGCGGGTCTAGGAGAGTGATTGCCACGATTCTCGTTTAAATATAAATTTTTTATTAAATTTTAATTTATCAGGAAAAAATAATTTTCGTGTAAACTACGTTTCTGAGTTCAATCGACGAAACTTGGTATGATTTTCAACTGTCGTTTCGGTAACTAGTTCTGTGAATTTCACAGACTTAACGGAAAAAATTTTGTTGTACGTCCATTATTTTAAATAATATTTTGTACATTTCTATGAAGTGTTGCACAGTTACGCTTTGCGGTATTAAGTCCTTAACGTCATCCGAGTGTCCATACGCTTCGATGGAAATAATTTGTGTTAACAGTGAAATATTCTTACAATAGTGAAAGTTTCGTTAAAAAATTTTCATTTCGGTGTCTCTTGTAGGACGAATAGCGTATTCAGAGATTTTCTCGCAAATTTCAACCCAAATTCATGTCAGCATTCGACCGCGCTCCACGTATATATTACAGCTTATAAGCTGGCGCACTCCATTCATTCACCAGCTTCCGAAGCAGACGGATGTATTTTGGGGGAGCTCCTGGTGCGATTTTATTACGTGTTTAGACATTTTCATGTATTTGTGTTCGGTAGCTGTTTAATTTATTTGGAAACATTCGTTTTGTATTTTCATTAAAATTTCCGAGTTTTTCACGTCAGTCTATAATCAAACGGAGGTTATGCTTGCTCTCAACACAGCTTATAAGTTGACGTAAGTGCTATATCCAAGTCAGTGCTGCAGCGACCTCTCGAGCGAATGGACATATATTAAACGTTT
Source organism: Dryococelus australis (assembly GCA_029891345.1). Classification (NCBI taxonomy): domain Eukaryota; kingdom Metazoa; phylum Arthropoda; class Insecta; order Phasmatodea; family Phasmatidae; genus Dryococelus; species Dryococelus australis. The sequence continues at coordinate 23,576,194 of CM056996.1, read as the reverse complement.
TTTTTTTTTTGCGTGTGTTAATAAATTAATTTACTTTTACGCGTGGATTCCATTTCAGAAGTCCCTCACAAGTCTCACAGGCAGACGGACGTTTTATAAAATCATGTCAGATATGTGCGAGAGGTGTCAGTAGTGTCACATTTTTTATATATCTTGTGATTAGGAAGACTGCCGTTTAATATATAGGGACATTTTAAAATAATTAATTAATTAATTTCACGTTGGAGTCTCAGGTAATTGTAATCTTTTACCACTTGTCGACACCAGATGTTATTCACGTAGTTGTGATCATTTGAAATTTGCGATTCGATGAGTCCTTCGTGTAATTTATTAATATGTGGAACTCGTTTAAACACTCTGAAATTAATTTTTTCTATTGTGTATTAACTATTCGTCTCTTTCTGTTTAATTAACAAAAAATCGCCTATCTACAATCTACGTGCAATATCGCCTCAAAAAATACGTATACCACTCTTGCACAAAACTCACCATATATTTACATATATATGTACATATATATATACACACACACACCCTGCCCCTAACACGCCACACCTCATCCGAGTGCCAGTCGTCGTGCTGACATCTACCAGAGCTGCAGCCCACCCCAAAAGGAAAGAAAATAATTAAGTACAATAATACATTTATCACACAACTATTTCTAATTGATTAATTGAATTAAATTAATTGGATCAATCAATCAAATCAACATACCATTTTATCAGATGAGAATTTAAAAAAAAATTGGTTCGGGTTAAGGATTGCCCCAAAAAAATTTCATCTTGTTAAAATTGGATTAACAATTTCTGATCGGATTAACGATTAACCCTTTTGATATCAATTTGTTATCAAATGGTTAATCCGATTAATAAAAACGGAATCCACTTGTATCTAGGACCCGTACGCATCCTACTACTCTGCTGTGCACACGAACTGCAGATATTCGTCACTGTCTACCGCTTCTGTCATACCCCATCAACATATGCTACTCGGCTATGTAGCTTTTAGCCAATCCAGTTAAACACGCCCAAATGTAGATACTAAACACACGTACTGAAGCACTCGGCGAATTTTCCTTCAATTTAACAAAAATAAAAACAAAACATTTAAATTAATTGTACACTAAAAATCTATCTTCCGTGTGCGAAAAAAAATATGAATTCTTTTGCGCTACCTTAGCACAGGCCAAAGGAGGGATAGATATATCCATAAAAAAAAAAAAAAAACACCAGCTACAATTATCTGTAAATGTAAACAAAAAGTGTTATTTAAAAAAAATTGTGCCCAATAACTATGCACAGCAATTAAACGGAATAAAATCTGTGCCATTCAAAGTTTTATAAGGAGTGGAAATAAGATACAAAAAGACTATTAAAGCTAGATTTTGAGCTAAAATAAACTCAATATCATATGTCTAACTGGATCGTCCAATTCCAGATTTACCCTTGTATCTTACTTACAACCCTATTATGTGTTTAAACTCACCAGACAATATTTAATTGGATCTTTTCGTTAAAATAACGTTCAAATTATTACCAAGCGCAACATATATGCGAAAATACAGTAAAAAAACTAAATTAATTGTTGTTCCGTCACCAAAGAATGACAAGGAGTCAGGTCGTTTAACATTTAAAATTTTTTTTATTAATATCGTTAAGCTTTGTCAATATTCACCAATAATCCATTTAAAAAAGAACATGTTTTAATAGAAAAGTAATTTTTACTAACACATTTAGAAACATCAATATAATAAATTAAAAACATTACATTTACAGTTATTCTGCCCTCCATGTAGTCCTAATTAAAAATATTTCCGTCTTATCAATACGTCATTACAAATAGTATGGTTTGTAACAGCTTTGTTAAAGTAAACAGTTATTGTTATATTAGTTTTGGCTTTCACAATCATAGATTTTCTATACATAAAATCAATAACGTAAAGTGGTATCCTAGATAATAAAACATAATAATCATTAGAATTCAATACTGATTTATAATAAAATACATAATTGCTGTAAATTTTATCAGTTTTTGATTTACCGTTTTTAAAATCATTGTAGGGTAAATATATTTTGTGATAAAATTGTTGGATAAAATCTAAATTCTAATTTATTTAAGAGAAATTTAATTCCTTCTATTCTTATCATAAATGTTTCTTACATCCCAATTATCAAACATAACAAAATGTACATATATTAGCATTATCTTCATTATTAATTCGAAAACCAAGAATTACATAGTTATGTATATCGAGCTGTGAATTATTTGATTTAATTTCTATATAAAAATTAGGTGTATTTAAACCTTAAGGTGCCTATATTTCTAAAAATTGCCAATAATTAATATTTATTAATTAAATATTGAATAATAAAATAAAAATCAGTGTAAAATATTTATGTATAAATAAAGATAAAATTTGTATCAATGAAAATAAATATTTCAACTTAATTATACACATCCATTAACTGCAAAAATATATATTCATAAATATTAAACATAAGATCAGTTTCAGGAAAAATATATATATAATAGAAAGGTAAACAGTAGAAATTGACATTGGCATTACCTACAATATTCTCTGAAAATTGTATAAGTGGGCTACATCACGGTGGATTTGTACCATTTTTGAGTTAGTTATTAAATGTATTAGGTGGTTTAACTGCTAGTAAAAATGCTACATGTAATTCTGTCGGACAAACTAGAAAGAATAAAAACGAATTAGAAGAGAAACAAATTTGTAACTTATCTATGGAAAATAGTTATGATGGCAAAGAAAATGTTACAAAGATATTCGAACTATCAACCTGATCCGTTATATTTAAAATTTTGCGTATTTAGACATTGAGGTATTTCTTTTTTTAAACTGCCAATAACTTAATATGATTGGTAATATAGGATGTTTATGCAGTTTTCTTGTATCGCATTAGCTGTACTAGATTCGTGTTTTACAATAGGCCATGTAATTTCTAATTTCTGAATGAAAATTTACCTTTAACTGCATAATCCCTCTCAATTGACCGATAAGGATTTGTTTCGTTTGATATACATATAAACAATTGTTATAAGAAAATTTGGCTATAAAACAAACGGTGTAACTTCTTATCCAACAGATTTCGTTATTATCTCTGAGAAATCAAAACAGATATCTCAATGGATATATAATTTGTTCATCTAAATAGTATATGAAAATAGGCATTATTACGGTAAGAAAATCCACCACCTATTGGTATATCCATTTCAACTCTTATATTATAAACATTTAAATTCCTCCTAGTCTGACCTGTTGAGTGAGAGGCTTGTCTCTTGGAATTGTCAATACTTCTATAGTTCATTTCTATATCAAAAACTGTTTGGAAACAAATGTAAAAAACATTAATATCCAATAAAACCAAAATATAGAGTAGAATTATTAATCGAAAACTACAGTAATTATAAAAAAAAACAACAAAGCTGATTATGAATGAAACAAAAAGGACATTCCTTAAATACAGGAATTACAAAATATTGGTAGAATGATAGAAGAAATGGCTGAAGAAAATGAAATTTTATAACAACTGTTATAGCATGTGTTGAAGTAAAATATTTAGAATATTCACTAACCCCAAAGCAAGCTTGCATTGAAAGAGAATTATTCTTAGATTGTTACTCTCCTGATTCAAAAGGAAGGGACATTTAAATAAAAGATTGCAAAAATTCTAAGAAAATCTCAGGAACTAAACCATTAAAATGTCTATGCTTAAATAAGGGAAGTACGAAATTTTTACATTGTTTACATAGTTAATTTTGAAAATAATAAAATATAAGTAAAAAATAAACAGTATGAATTAACAAAAGGACATTCTCAATTGTTAATAAAAAGTAAACATAAATACCATAAAACAAACCTACAGATGGAGTATATTATATCTATTATAAAATAGTTTTATCAATAAATGCCATTTTTCAGGAATGTACCAATAATACGCAATTAAATTCCAATAAATGTTGGAAATACATTTATGTAATTAAACTAGTTTGTAAAAATAATTTTTAAATAACATATTCAAGGTCTGAATAAAACACATCTGAAGGAATATACTATCCAGAAACACCAAAATATTTCTGAAGAATTAAAAATACAACGATATACCAAACTAATATGTATTGGTGATGATGTGACAGCATTAATTGACCATATTTTAGTTATCTATGATGAACAAAATACAGGCAGTAGTAATTATGACTACGAAAACTAAACATTAGGAATATTTAAATTAAAATCATATTATTTTGTTGTTAACAACACCAAAGAGATCCTATACATAAGAGTTTTGAACGTATTACCCCAATCTTTTTTTAAATTCTGAGCATTATGAGTAGGGAATGATAAATTAAGCACAAAATACTAGAATTTACCTGATATTCATTTACCCGGGTATAAATTATATGGTCCTTTTACAAAATTAAATGAAGGCCGAACTGGCCATATATGTGTGAATTTAATTAATTCCGCTGTTATTTTAAGCACTATTATTATTTTTTTTTACGAAGTTAATATTCCGACTAAAAATATATAACATATAGAAATTTCATTTTGGTCCATAAAGTAGAGTTGAAAGCATATAATTATTTTTCCAGACATGCATTGTCCCATTACCTTTGGAGGCGCCGTGTTTTCGTTCTTGTTTCTTCGAGGTAATTCTGTATATACTATACAGACAGAACATTTTGGTCCATAAAGTAGAGTTGAAAGCATATAAAGTATTTTTCCAGACATGCATTGTCCCATTACCTTTGGAGGCGCCGTGTTTTCGTTCTTTATTTCTTCGAGGTAATTCTGTATATACTATACAGACAGAACATTTTGGTCCATAAAGTAGAGTTGAAAGCATATAAAGTATTTTTCCAGACATGCATAATCCCATTACCTTTGGAGGCGCCGTGTTTTCGTTCTTATTTCTTCGAGGTAATTCTGTATATACTATACAGACAGAACATTTTGGTCCATAAAGTAGAGTTGAAAGCATATAAAGTATTTTTCCAGACATGCATAATCCCATTACCTTTGGAGGCGCCGTGTTTTCGTTCTTATTTCTTCGAGGTAATTCTGTATATACTATACAGACAGAACATTTTGGTCCATAAAGTAGAGTTGAAAGCATATAAAGTATTTTTCCAGACATGCATTGTCCCATTACCTTTGGAGGCGCCGTGTTTTCGTTCTTGTTTCTTCGAGGTAATTCTATATATACTATACAGACAGAACATTTTTCATAAACTCTTATTTTGTTATAGTAGCGCCGACGAACGTTTCGTATTTTTTTTCGGCAGCTTTCATGCCATATAAAAAGTATTTGTATATTATTTTTTGCGGAGACTAGTTGTGCACTGGAAGAAGTTATTCGTAAATTCACCACAGTGTACAATCGTGCTGGGAAATTACGAATGGAGAAGGTTTTCCCAGTCTCAACCGCTCAACACCATTAATTCGCGATAGTTAGTCAATAGTTTTTCAAGAAATACTCAAATACATTTCTGTATCTTCAGCCTTTTATGGTTATCTTTTCATACTATTAATAGGTTAAAATCTTCCAATGCAGGTTAAGAAGGCCATAGAAAAGAATTACAGAGTGCATTTCGATATTACGGATACGGTTTCCCTAAATTAACGGCACATTTCCTTAACAATACGAAGTTCATTTACGGAAATTTTACCAAAGTCTGTTCACGGTAAGGTGGACACTGAAATTCGACCTTGCAAAAATGTCACTACCCTTACCACCTTATAGTTTAATAGGCACATTTTCTGAAATGTGCCCGCAATTCATTTGGTAACGAAGGAAGGAAAGTAGACATTTGTGCACTCAGAAATTATTTATTTTTTGTTCTTCTTTAATTATTATATTTGTAACAGCTAACCCATTTGGGATATATTTCCTTTCCTAATAATTTTCACAGTTTCACTTAACCGACGCACAAATAAAGTTGTCAGGCCCATGGCAATTTTAATTTTACGTATGGTGGAATAACACTCAATACAATTAGAGCTTAAGAAAGGATTTCAGAAGTGCTCAGTTTACTGTGAAAAGCTTATAGCATAGTTACCATCCACGATAAAACGGGAAAATCTCTGACTTCCAACCACGGGGGCATCTGGTCTCGTGACCTCAGATGGCTTGCCAGGCGGCTGGGGGTGGCGAAACAGGAATTTAGCTGCGGGGGTTGCTGGGTGTTTGGGATGTTTTGGTGGGTCCAGCAGCAGCCTCGAGAGATGCCCTTTAGCCACGCTCCTTTTGGGGGGGGGGGGAGGGTGGTCGGTAGGGGAGAATCCGTGCAGCCACCTTACGTCTGCCGTCACCGCAATCAACGCGAGATCTTGAGAGCTGAATAAAACACGCTCCTCTCCGTGTCCCTTCGCCCTCGTGCTCGGTGAACCTTTCGTCATTCAGCATCCCGGGTCACACCGTGCTCGAATGTATTGCTCCGCGCGAGCTGCGAGTAATCGCCGAGGGCCATTCGCAACCTCCAGGCTTCCAGTCTTCCACGAGACCAACCCCTGCTGCATCACAGCTGCACCTATATCGAGCGCAGACGAGTACAGACAAGTATTTCTTTTTACATATCAAAATAATTCTTTTCTCTACACTCTACTGTAAATATTGTAGAGATAATTAACTAGCAATAAAACCGAGGTATCTTTTATTAAAAAAAAGCAAAACATAATTTTGTTAACCTACCACTTGTGTTTACAGAATTTCGGATTTTGTTTGGTCGTTTCCGTTCCATGTCAGATTCAGAATTCATGACGTGGTTACTCGTAACGGTTGGTTAATATTGATACTGATAATTGCTCTTATCCAGAGGACCTGACGTGTTTTGAAATAACTGCGTTAGCTTAAGTGAAATATTTCCAGTTACGTTGTGAGATGCCCTTTCCCCGCCAGGGTGCAGACTACTCAAAAATACCTCACTCGTCCAGCTACCCCATGACTAATTGCAAATAGAAACATGTTGGTTCTTATCTAGAAGATTTACAGCAACAGAGTCTTTCTTTTCCATCACAAAATTGCCAAAGGTCAACACTACGATAATTGTGTCTATTGAACGTTTCGTTTTTAGTTACCCTATTTATTTTAATTAGGACAAAGTTAAATGATCACCATATGTCAAAAAACATATCTAACCGCAGTTCCAGTTCATTCCAGTTCAGTTTTGTGGTGATGAAAATATTTCTCACGCAACACAATTATTTCTACAACCCTGACAAAAGTTTAAAGCACTTAAAATATTTGACCATATTCAACTCGTAACTGGTAACCATAACTACACAATACCGGGCCTCAACCTTTATTTTTAAAGTTCACGTTACTTAATGTTACCACGCAAGAATTAAATACTTGGTTCCGGTTCTTGTTATACAAAATGTATTAGATGTCGCCCTCTGAATGGGCCGCATACGGGCTGTGACTCTCTTTAAACGAACGGCGAAAAATGCTGACACTGACGCCCACGAAAATTTTATGGGCGTAGAACATCTCGTAGTCTCACACCTGGTGAAATTTTGGCCCAACCAAAATTGCGAAGTCCAACGAAAATTGCGTATTGTAAACGCAATTTCTTCAGGCACGCAAAAAATATTCCAAACAAACTTCGTACGCCCGCCACTGACGATCAACAAAGTTGACTTCTACGTCGGCGACCAAGTCAAAAGGCCCACAGGCATTTGCGAAATTTTAAAGTGAACACAAATTTCACTATGCAAACAAACTCTCATTATACTTTGCCAGCGCCACCCGTTAATATTACAGCCACAAAGTTGGCGTACATTCGCGAAGGCCGTCCCATGACTACACCAGCGATTTTTCGCAACCAGCGGAAAAAGTTTCTTTCATGAACACGTTCTTATTCCGTTCCACATTAATAAACGCTCTTCACGCATCACAACAATAGTCTATCAGCTAGCCACGCGCCTGTCACGTCGTCTTATAGAATTCGTTTCGGTCGTACTTGCGATTTATTCGCACCGCGACGCGCACACATACCCAATGGCGGGGTCTCGGCACTTTATGCCCGCACGAGCGGAACAGCTAGGACCCCGTCTCCTCCCCTCTCGCTTTTCTCCGCCCGCGCCTCGCGGTCTCGACATCGCGTCGTGCGTAGAGCGCATTCTGACGGCAACTTTTACATTAAAAAACATACTATACAACCTGAGTATCGATTATTGATATCAATTAATATATTAGAGTGGCACCATATGAAATATATCAGTATTTCCTTTAAATAAGTACATAATAATAAAGGTAAGTATAGGCCAGCCTAATATATATATAGCAAAATACCACACGATAAAATATGAACCTTACAAATACTATACAGTACTTTAACCATACTACCCATGTTGCCAACCAGGGCTAGAAAATTTACTTAAAACACTAAAAATAATTCGGAGACGACCACACTCGTCTCAGTTCATGACTTCGCAGAAAAAATTATATAAATCACATTGTTTAGCACTGCTATTGCACAAAAACTAACTTTAAACATTTGTTTATAATTAAAAAAAATTTCGCCTTTTGAACTAATTAATGAAAATAGTGGGAAATAATAAATAAATTTTTGTCGTGTATGTTAGATTTTCACTAGCAAATGTTTAAAAAATGAAACTATAAAACGATAAGCAAAATCATGTATTAACATTCCTCAAAATTAAGGGCAGGTGTCATCGCAAATAATCAAAATTTAATATTTTAAATAAGCTCAATATTGACTTATTTTTAGAAGTACTGTGATCTCGCTTTAGGTACCATGTGCGACTTTTGTTCATTGACTGCTGCTACAGTCAAAACTCATTCTCGTGTTCGTATAAAGCACTCGAAATGAGCAGGGATCCGAAGACAGGCGGGAAAATGAAACTAACTCTTGAAATGTCCAATGAATGTAACACGATCTTCAGATACGACTCGGGCAATATTGTCAGTGGTGACTCGTTGCCTCGTTGCAACATTTGCTCATGTTTTGCTCACGGCTGTACAGTAATTGTGCACCTTATAACCGCCTTGGATATGTACTTCCACCATGCACGTGCAAGAAGAGAGTTAGGGTTTCACTGTCTGACTTTCCGACCAATAAACAAACTGAAACAGGTCAAAGAGTAAACGCTGGCATTCATTATTACACTTGAAAGGGATTTGGACCAGAAAACATTAATAATTTAATATTTGTACCAAACATTGTTCAACTTGTACTTATTGTATGTGATGACATTTTACTAGACTAGAAAAAATTGCACTTTATATTTTTCGAATAATTTAAAGTGAAATATAATTTTTTTTTCTGTTTTGCTTCAACCATAATGACAAATAATATGTTGTACAAATGAAAAAAAAACTTACAAAGTAAACTAATACCATAATAAAGCCATATATATTTAAGAAAAAAGAGTTAAATATTGAGAATTTTTTTGCATATTTTTAACTTTCTTTTTAATGTATGAACTGTAATTTTGTGATTATAGGCTGTTCACCGTAAAATGAGCATTTTTGAAAGCATTCTCATTTGAAATAATAGTCAACAAATGTATTTAATTTTAGCCTCATACGTTAACTTCTGAGTGCAGGGGAATATACACACTATATTTATTACTTACATGACACTATTTATTTAAAAACGTGGTTCAATGATAAAAAAATGGCTAAAAGAAATAAGTAACAAAAGCCCCAAAACTGCTCACTTTACCATGAACAGCCTATAGATATACTATGTCACACGGTAGGTAGCCCATTGCATAGTTTATTACGTTTTTTTTTTTTTTTTTTTTTTTTCATTTTTACAAATTAATATTTGTAATTATAGCTGCAAAAAAACAGAACAACTTTTAATTTGCAATCAAATTATTCAAAAATAATAAAGTGTAACATTTTTTTATTATAGGAAAATGCCGTCACATATAACAAGTACAAGTTCAACAATGTCTGGTACAAAAATTACATTTTTTTTTTGGGGTCCAACACCGTTAAGCAAGGGTGAGTGACTCGTATGAGTGAAGTTTAACAGCAAAGGTCTAAAGCAGCGATAAATAATGCGGAGACATAAAAGTGGCGGACTGCAGTAGCTGGTGAGATGGGAGCACCCTGGAAGAACCCTTCAGCCGACGACAACTTTGGCCAAGTTTCCCACACGCGAAAAAAAACGGTGTAAGACACGAGTTGTATAGTAATTGAACAAGCAAGGCCCTTTCGGGGGCGGGGATTCAATGTAATGAAGCATCAACATAGCAAATGTGTATTGATAAATTTAGGTTAGTATTGTTACTGTGTGGGCAAGCAATATATTTAACGCTTGCCAGAGAGACACCCAACGCAGAGGTGACAAGCGACAGTATTCAGGGAGAGGCCACGAGCAGCGAGAGGTTTGGAAAACAGCACCGTAGTTAGTAAATGGCGGGATTACTTAAACGCAGCCAGGATAACTAAGTGCGGTCTTCGGGCGCCAGCCGCTAGCCCGTCGAGATGGAACAACGCAGGGCGTACCGTGAGCCGCCGTATCCGAGACGCGACGCAGCCTTCGGCGACAGACAAGGTGATATCAGTCCAGTGGAACACGCAGGAATCATAAACATTAGTTGATCATGGCGTGGCTTAATTTAAAGTAATTCTGTAATTTTACAATAATAAATATAATGAACTCCCCCGGTTTCAAAGTAGAGTAACTTGTTGTGAAGCGATGTATTTTAAGTATTGTAAATTACGTGAGTAATTGTATTAAACTAATGACATAGTGAAATAATATTGTGTCGCCTACCATTATTGAGTTACGCACCCCCAGAGATGTTTGGTTAGCCCATAAGGCGATGCCAGAACAGTATGTACACTGAAAACACCTACAATCACAGGAAGCAAACTAGAATTGTACCCATGTTGTACATTGTTCATAATCCCCAGAGCTGCAGTTTTCCTTTTAACCTTTCACACAGAAGGGCTAAATAAATTTTAAAAAATGCATTAGTTGACCCTCCAACTGCCTAAAGACATATACAATACAATGACAATGTTCATTACATGCATATTTCTACAAAACTCTCAACTCTGCTTTCCGTGCTCCAAGATTGTTCGTAGGTCATAATAAAAAAGAGCAGCAATTTGAATTTCTATAATAACACTTTAAAAAATTGTTATAAAACACAAAATGTTTGATCCACGCCGCATTGTAGTCCAGGTAGACCTAGGCGTTCACCAGCAGCCGAATTCCTTGTTGTAAGTATACTATAGTTGATTCACGATAACTTCGACCTTTTCTGAAACCCTGCTAAATATCTACTATTGCTTACTGATTGCGTATCCTTCCGCTACATGTAATTACAAACACTGCCATGTGACTTCTACTGTTGTAACTGTCAAATGCGTTGGTTGCTGTTTACAGCTGTTCAAAGTATGCTGTCGTATTTCCTACGAATGTTCTCAATTTAGGCCTATAACAATATTTTGGTCAGCTTTATAACTATTTGTTACACACGATATAGCACCTTACACATAATAAGCACATTAATATTTTGCCCCTGCGGTGTTTGTTACAACTGTGGCGGAATAAACAACAGTATCTAACCTCTTGTTAATACGTGTTGGGTTATTTCCTTAAAACTATGGCTTGATTTGGAATAAAAATTAAAACGAAGGGATCACCAATCCAACGAACCGACAAAGTAAATTCCAGCACGCAACTCGTGTCGCGTATTTATTGTTTGTAGCATCGACAAACACAAAAGTTAGTGGTGAACATGCAAACAGATAGGCCTACCGTAACGTTTACTCTGCTCATATTTGCATGCATTGGTACTTACGGGTTTTTAGGTTTATTTTATTATTTATTAAAATTTGTCTGGTTGGGTTTAGCAATTTGTAGGGATTGTGGCAGACATTTCAATCACAGAAACGTAAGCTCGTTACACAACTGTGTTTCAAACACCTACATCAAAGGTACAACGTTGTGATAAATAAACGCATGTGGCTGTAAATAAATAACTTCGTCATGAAAACAGTTCGCAGTTAAAACGTATAAACAGTGCACAGCAAATATCTGAAATCACGCACGCACATGGCCAGCCAAAGACCACCACGAGTCAAAGCCACGCCATTATACACGCAGTGGTTAACAAAACACCCGTAACAGTATATTTATTACTGCCGTGGAAACACATATTTATCACAACATTGTAACTTGCCTAGGAAGTTTAAAAAACACGAGTACGAACTTGACGCATCGTTCAGAAACACGCCGTGTCATTTACATGTCGCCACATCACAGCCAGTCGTAAGGCACTGGGTATAATCGCCCGTCGTGTTGGGAGATGCGTGCGGCTAGGGAAAAGCAGATCAGATTCTGGATTCTGCTTTCCACACTACGTCTGCCAACGTGCTGCATTGTAAGCGTAGTGTCATCGCATATAAATAACATATAATAGGTATTTAAACAATAAAATCTCGTTTCAGTTGTAAGTTACAATTTCAAATGTCATTATTGTTGCTGTAATTAGTATGAAATATGCTGAAATTAGAAATAACACAATGTATACCTTTCCTGCTATACAGGTGGGAAGAATTTTACGAGAGAGAGAGAAGATAGAGAGAAAACGAGAGAGAGAAAGAGAGAGAGAGAGAGAGAGAGAGAGAGAGAGAGAGCAACATACTCTGGTGCGCTTTTTGAACCAGCTTTCTTGTGGACGGAAAAAGAAACCTCGCTATAGCCTACACACGGTAATTCGCACTGATATTTTAAGCTGCTGCAATGAAATATGTTTCCGTTAGTGCTACCTAACAATAAAAATATATAATTTGGCAATGTTTAGTTTACAAAAAGTGTGCATAATAACGAGGTAAATGAATATTGTATCTGTGAACTATTTCTTACCGGCCGTTGCCAACACGTCGCTGCTCTCGCTGTTGTTAATTCGTATTTATTACGAAATCAATATTACAAGTTATTGAAGACACTAAGTAGATTATTAATCTATCCAAGAACACAGTAATTTAACGTTAATCACAGGGTTATATAATCATGGAATACAAGTGATTTAACACAACAGGTTGATATATTACGACTAGGGTGATTTTTCAAAGGTTCTATTCCAAAAGGCTAAAGAAAGAATGAATGGACTATACAGGCTTGTATAGTAGGTTTTTAGACTGTCATCATAGTTTCAGCTCTCCCGCATTTTTGTAAGGAGGATAATATAAATGGGGTGTATATACAAAATAACATACTTAAATAGCTCACATGCTTCCTTGGCTTAGGAATTCGCTCTCGGAGATTTTGTGACCTTAAATTTAACTACTTAAGAATCTATTACGTGATGCAAGCTATAAACAAAATTCGTGCTAGACGCCGGTTGTGTATTAAGTTTCGTACTTTTTCCGGTGCAACACAAATTTCGTATAAAATCACGAAACGTAATTTTATGTTCTATTTCTAATGCAAGTTTCACGGAAGGAACGATTACTTATATTAATACTTCTAAGTTACTACTGTGTTTACAACTACATATTGCCATGGAGCAAGAGAACCCGGAGGAAACCCAAAAATTTGTGGCGGGGACCACAGTTCTCACCAACTGTCATACCAATCGCTTGCTCAGCACAAATGAAAATTCCCAAGATATTCAACAGAGTAATTAATAAAAGGATGTTTAGCAGAGTACAAATAAAAAGTTTTTTCCAATCCCGTTGATGCCAATTACGGTAGTAACACCCAAAATTGTGAGAAATGAACAAATACAAAAATTATATTTCTTTTCTTTATATTGGGCTCAGTGTTTTTTTTTTCTTTAGTAAATAATGCCCAAAAAGTAGGTACGAAAATGTATAATACAAAAATGCCTGAAAAAAAGACTTCTAAATACAAAATGGCCAATAGGAACACATAAAAAGCCGAGTACAAGATTATATTAGTTTAAAAGTAAATAAAAAAAATGATTTACAAAAATAATCCATTTACCAAAATATATTACAAAGTTTCTAAATACTTAACTTTAAAATATTAACACCCCAAAATTGTGATTTGCCCTGTATTGTAAAAATTTAATGCCCACATAAAAATACTTTAAAACATGGCAGGAAATGCCGTCTGCTTGTTCTCTTCACATAATAAAGTGAGTGTGGTGTGTGTTGTCCTCCTGTCGAGTGTCTAGTGCTGTGTGTCCTCTGGGTTAACAACACCCTTCACATAATAAAGTGAGTGTGGTGTGTGTTGTCCTCCTGTCGAGTGTCTAGTGCTGTGTGTCCTCTGGGTTAACAACACCCTTCACATAATAAAGTGAGTGTGGTGTGTGTTGTCCTCCTGTCGAGTGTCTAGTGCTGTGTGTCCTCTGGGTTAACAACACCCTTCACATAATAAAGTGAGTGTGGTGTGTGTTGTCCTCCTGTCGAGTGTCTAGTGCTGTGTGTCCTCTGGGTTAACAACACCCTTCACATAATAAAGTGAGTGTGGTGTGTGTTGTCCTCCTGTCGAGTGTCTAGTGCTGTGTGTCCTCTGGGTTAACAACACCCTTCACATAATAAAGTGAGTGTGGTGTGTGTTGTCCTCCTGTCGAGTGTCTAGTGCTGTGTGTCCTCTGGGTTAACAACACCCTTCACATAATAAAGTGAGTGTGGTGTGTGTTGTCCTCCTGTCGAGTGTCTAGTGCTGTGTGTCCTCTGGGTTAACAACACCCTTCACATAATAAAGTGAGTGTGGTGTGTGTTGTCCTCCTGTCGAGTGTCTAGTGCTGTGTGTCCTCTGGGTTAACAACACCCTTCACATAATAAAGTGAGTGTGGTGTGTGTGTTGTCCCTCCCTGTCGAGTTTTCTAGTGCTGTGTTGCCCTCTGGGTTAACAACACCCTTCATTTATATATATAAAAAAAAGTGTTTACGGGTGTGCAGGAACATTACAGATCATGGTAGAACAATTCGCCGGAAGCACAAATTCGTTTAATTCAAAATCTTCATGGCGTACTCCGCCGCGTCGGATGGTTGCTTAGTGCAGGCCAACTGCGATGAAGGATGGAAGCCATGAGGGGGGGGGGGGGGGTGGCAGTGCGCGGTGAAATGGCGGGGGGGGGGGGGGGGACATATGCTGGCAGCACCACGAAGTGTTGACAACGATGTCGAGCTGGGCAGATGCGCTGCCCACCTGCTACTCCGCTCTCCGTTGAAAAGGGCTGGCAAACTGCAAAATCATCATTAACCCTGTTGCTGATCATTCTAGGTGGAGGATAGCTGGTTGGGCGAAACAAATGCTGAATTCGTACGGCATTAATTTCAGCACCGTTACAATATTAACCAGCGATATGGGAGTAGGTCTCACATATAAGCTATGCAAAAAAGCAATCTGGCGAATTACGTTACATTAAGAATTACGTGTATTTTTCTTAAAAATAAATGTTGTGAAATTTAAATAATGTGAGACATGAAATAATTTTTTGCTTTGATTAATAATGACGGAAACAATACGAACTTATGTGTGCATGACTTTTAACGCCACGACTATTAAATATTGACTGGAGTTCAAGTGGTAGTTATATATCGGTGTTCACTCGAATAGATGTTTGAAGAGAGAGCTGGTGCAGCAAACGTTTCGGTTTTTTTTCTCTCTAAAATTACAACTAAAATTGCAGGAAAAAGTTGAAAACCCAAAATCTGGAATTCGATCAAAAAATCGTGAAAATCATGTGAGTTAAAGCCAAAATCAAGATATTTCAGGACTACATTAAGCTCTAAAAGTTTTTTTTTAGAAAAGGAGCTCTCAAAAACAAGCAATTTTAAATGATATTTTTTTTTTTTAGCAGTTTTCAAAAAAGAGCATGCAGGATGTGACGTAGGGAAAACATGCAAAATTATGCAAAAATTGAATGCAATATAAAAAAGAATCAAGTTAATAAAATTTACATATTTTTAAGAAAATTACTTATCATGTGCAGATTTTCGCTTTTTTTTAGCTCTTTTAATCCTTTATGTATTATTAAAACTTGTTTATCGTTTATTAATTTTAAAGCATTTTTATTAAACAGGTGAACATAGCGATCTGCTGAAGTGATTTTATACTTTACTACTAGAATGCATTTTTTTTTTAGCAAACTTAGAATCATAAAATTGAAATTCGGTAGCAACATACTTTTTATTAATTTCAAGGTCCTGTAGTTTTAGCGAATTCATACAAATTGTTTAACTTGGCGAGCAGTGATTCCATTTTTGTTTTTTCATAAAGAAAAATTTTTTACTAAGAAAATAAAAATTAAATTCAAAATATTGTACTATTTTAATAATAAAATAATAAAATTATAATAAGAATCAGGGCAGGGGAAACACTCCCCCCACTTGCGAATTAATAATATTAAAATAATAAAATAAAAAATAATGAAATATAAAATAATAACATTAAATTACATAACATTATACATTTTAATTTTTATTCCTTAATAAATATATATATGTATATTAAATAAACAAAAATAGAATCGCCACGCGAAATGGATAATTCTAAAATTTGTAAAAAGTGTAATGAGTTTTAAATAAAGGGAGTTTTTACTTTAATCAAAACACAAGAGATAAGCTTTATAATATCTGTAAAAAAAATGTTGCATCGAAAAAGGTATAAAAGAGAAAGTAATGTGTGAATGTGGAAAATATGTTCATTAATACAGCTCTTAAAAAGCATAAAAATTCCAAATTACCCAATATTGTACTAGATAATCTAAACGAAATCCAAAACTGTGATTATCTCACAAAAACATGTCAAGTGTGTAATGAGACTAAATTATTGAAACTATTTTGTCTTCATAAAAATATTAAGGACAAAAATATAACAAAATGTAAAACTTGTTATAGCGAATGTATGAAGGAATATATGCAGAAATATATGAAGAAAATATAAACATAGTAAAATAGGTAAACAATAAATAAATATTGCTTTCGACATTAACATTGAATAAAACTTTGTGTTATTTTCATAAAAAAAGCATGTTACCAAACAGTCCGTAAAAATTAAAATACAGTTAAATTTATTTTCCTTGTAAATAAAAAAAAAATGGAGTCTTATAAATTAGCTGAGTTGAATTATGCTGGGGTGAGAGAGTTGAGAGATTTCGCTAAATATTAAAATAAAATATATAGACAGACTAAGGAAAAACGATCTAATTGGAACTCTTATACCAATTATTATGCAATTTTGTATAGACGATCGGATAAAAAGAACATATAGAAAGAACAAAGGTTAATTTTTCAAATTTACTTTTAGCTGATGTCAATATCAATGAGTTATATACGAAAGATAGAAAGGAATCGGAAGAACATTTACATTCTATAATCATTTATTTATTAACAGAAGAAAATAAAGAACCAACAAAATTACTTATTTAATAAAGCTTTTAAAAGTAGGATATCAACATATAACATTGAAAATTCCTTAAATTTACTACAGCCTATTCATTTTTTGTCTTCATTATAAAAATATGGTATTTTAGATAATACACAGTAAACTTCAAACATTTAGAGGGGTGAATACCAGTATTAAATTATATGCCTAATTCCATAAGCAAAATAATAATCAAGTAGAATTATTTACATTTCAATCACCCAATTATACAATATTGAATGAAGGATATAACAAAAGGATATATAAATTCATAATAGAAGAAATAACTACACAATTATCTGAATTTTGAAGAAGAGAATTAGGATGGACATTATATAAAATCATTGGAATACAGTTAGCTATATATATATGTATAATCCATTAAATGGAGCGTCATATATTGAACTATCGGAAGTGATTAAGAATAAAAAAGCATGTATTAACGTAAAGGATAATAATCAACAATGTTTTCTTTGGGCAGTAAAATCAGCATTGTTTCCAGAAGAAAAAGATACACAAAGAGTTAATAAACATAAAAATGTGGGGCTTAATATCGATAAAGTAATAGATAATTATGAATATCCTATTAACATTGATGATATACCAAAAATAGAAAATCAAATTCGTATCTCTATAAATGTATATATACTCTATTGAAGATGAGTCTATAGTATATCAACCAAAACTTACAAAAAAGATAAAGGAAAAACATATAAATTTACTTTATTTCAAAGATAATACAAGTTCACATTACTGTTGGATAAAAGCTTTATCGAAGCTGCTTTCTGCAATAAAAACTAGACATAATGTTAAAACTTATATATGTGATACATGTCTTCAATTCTTTTATTCTCAAGAGAATTTAAATAAACATACAGAAGACTGCTCTAAAAATGAAGCAGTAAAGACCACATTACCTCTGAAAGGAGAGCAAATAAAATTTAAAAATTGTAAACATACAATGAAGGTTCCTTTCACAATATATGCAGATTTTGAATCAATATTAAGGAAAATATCAGCAGTTAAACCAAATCCAAGTGAATTAAGTAAATTTAACCATATCAAAAATATCCAATTTTGACAGAGGATGATATCAATAATGGTATTTATGAGACACTTAAAAACTATATAATTTACTAATGATCAAATAAATAATACTGATTTAAAGCTGAATGATGAGTAATATACAATGAAATATCAAATACATGAAACATCTGGATTTTGCTAGTATATTGTATTTGCTTATGGTGATTATAAGCCACCAGTTGTATACTATGGTCCAAATTCACATAAATAAATAAAATCAATAAAAAGGGAAGGAAAAGAAATTGGGGAAATATATTCACAAATTGAACGAATGCATCCGATTAATGTTCTGTATGTGGATATGAATATGCAGAAGACAATAACAAAGTACATCATCATGATTATATAACTGTAAAATTCATTAATCCCGTATGTGACAATTGTAATCTTCAATTAAAATTACCCAACTTTGTACCAATTCATTTCTATAATTTAGCTGGGTATGATGCTCACTTATTTGTTAAAGAGTTTGGATATGATGGGAAAGGAACAGTAAACTTAAAAGTGAGGTTTATAGATATATTTAAATTTAGGATAGTAGTTTATATAAATTAATATATAATTAAAGTAAAGATCAAATGAAACACACACAAAAAGATTTCACAAAACAACAAATAGATTTGGGTATTAGGAAAGGTGTGTATCATTATGATTATATGGATAGTTGGAAGACATTTGAACAAAACAAAACTTTCACCAAGGGTGAATTTTATAATAAAGTAAACAATAGTGATATATGTGAGGACGAATCTGAGTATGCAAAACTTCTATGGAACCAATTTGATATTAAAAATCTTGGTGAATGCCATGATCATATTTAAAAATTGACGTATTACCATTAGCAGATGTATTTAAAAATTTCAGAAATACACGTATAAATGCATATGATTTAGATACCTTGTATCTCACTGCACCAGGATTATCTTGGGATGCTCAATGTTTCAAATTGCTTATCAACGACTAGATTTATTATATAACTATGATATGATTTTAATGGTAGAAAAATGAATTAAAGGTGGAATATCGTAATGTTGTAAGAGATATGTTAACGGCAATAACAAATATTTAGAAGATTTTAACTCTAATCAAGAATCAAATTATTTAGCATATCTCGATGCAAATAATCTTTATGGATGGGCCGTGTCTCAATATTTACCATATGGTGGTTTCGACTGGGTTTTTTTTATACATTATATGATTTAAAGTACTGGAGTGAAGAAATAATAAATTTGTAGGATGATTCAGGGTATGGTTATATATTTGAAGTTGATTCAGAATACCCAAATAACTGCATAATTTACATAATGATCTACCATTTTGCACAGAAAATAAGGTAGTTCCAGGAACAAAGCAATCTAAACTATTAACAACTTTACATAATAAATAAAAGTATGTAACACACTATCGTAATTAAAAACATTGCCTAAAGAAGGGATTAAAACTGACTAAAATACATAGAATACTGTCGTTCGATCAGTCCGATTATCTGAAGAAATATATAGATTTGAATACAGAGATGATAAATAATGTTAAAAATGACTTTGAAAAAAGATTTTTCTAAGCTGATGAATAATTCTGTGTCAGGTAAAACAATGGTTAATATAAGAAAAATGTGAAAAATTAACAGCAAAACCAAATATAAAAAGAAGTACTATAGTTAATGAGAATATTGCATCTATGCACATTAAAAACACAAACGTAAAATTTAATAAGCCTGTTTATGTGGGCATGTCAATTTTAGACTTATCGAAAGAATTGATTTATGATATTCATTATAACATAATAAAACCAAAGTATGGTGATAACATTCAATTATGCTATCAAGATACAGACAGTTATATATATATATATAATATAAAAACAGAAGATTAGTAGGAATGTTGCCTCCAAATGAATAAAAATACTAAATATCATTGTTTTCTTTAAAACAGCAAACCCATTGAGTCCCCGGATTTGCTGAAATATAAAAAATTACCACAGCACATTCATTTTTGAGCATACTTCTCACTAATTTGTCAATCATATAAACATTTCTGAAACATTTAATATGAAATAATTTTACATATTTTTCATTATCGATATTAGATAGTGGGCGTATTTCAAATTTTTTTTGGCCTTCCTCTTTTCGCAGCTAATCGTTTTCCACCCTTGTTTTCCATTGCTAACTCGTATCTCTGTTGTTATTCTAGTTCTTTTTTATTTTTCTAGTTTGTTATACAGATTTATTATTTGCAATAGCTCCACTGGCTAAGCCGGTGGCTAAACCACCAAGTGCACATAAAGCAGCAAGTACGAGGGGAATAATTCCTCCACATTGTAAACCAATTCCAGATTTTTCTTTGGCCATCTTTTTAACTGTTTGCACTGTTAAAGTAAAATTGAAGCGTTTACCTTCTTTAAATTTTTTTATTTTTTCTTGTAATTTGATCATTTGTTTAAATTTGATATATGCCCAAATATTTTTAAGTCCTCGAAGGAATTATCGAAAGTTATATTTATTATATTCATTTATAAGTAAAAAAAAATAGATACATATTCAATAAAACGTTTTAATTCCCCATCCTTATTTTCTTTTTGTATACATAGTTGGGGAAACAGCAGCAGAAACAATTTTTTTCTCCAATTGGAGTATTTTTATCTAATATGATTTCTTTTGCTTCTTTTTGTAAAATTTTATCCGCATTATGTCTAGATTTTAAATCTTTATGATCTCTATAAACAATATCGTGATATTTGCATGCTTCATATAGTTTATTTACTCCTGTGTCACCTGTTGCTAATCTTTCATTTAATTTGTAAATGGGCCACAATAATTATAGTCTGGCAAACCAGGAGTGGTTAGATTTTAATTTCCGTTGGTAACTATGTGGAACCATAATGGTCAACAAATTAGTAACCAGATTTTATCTGTGTGGCTTTGGGTTACCGTTGGTACCTTTTGGTAACTGTAGTTGTCGCATAATGGTCTCTATATTTTACTATGTATATTTTATTAGAAAAGGCTGGCCTTATTCCTATTGTATTTTCATTTATGAGTGCATATTTGTGTAGAAATTATGTATATATATATATATATATATATATATATATATATATATATATATATATATATATATATATATATATAGAATTAAAGTATAATATAATAATTATGGTGTTATAACTTTTAGGTTTGTTGTTTGCAAACAAAACGTACTATTAGTGTAAATGATCTTCGTTAGGCTTCGCTCCTAGCGGGCGCGTGATGCCACCTGGCTGGCTGAGCGAGTATAACGTCAGCCAGCGTGTGGTCGGGTAGTCAGCCGAGAGGCGAGTCGCGGGCTATGCGCCGAGCGGGATGCTTGTACAGTATGAATCGGGCAGTCGTTATGCAGTGAGGCCGTGTGGCGTGTGCCCGGTAAAATGCAGACAGTGCCGACAGGAGCGAAGTTTTTGTTCGTGAAATATTATGAGAACAAATCACGCCCACTAAAATTACGCGAACATGTGTGCTCATGCTAGCATAAAGTTGTGGTACAAACCAATCGCGCATTTTGCTAATGATAATGTAATGCTATGGGCCGAAGCCAAGTAGTTTCCTTGATGGACGATCTTTTTGCCACTGAAGTGACTGGCTACTCTGGCGTGCTCAGAACGAGGAAATATTCGATCGTTTGGTTAAAAATATCGCAGGACGATATTGTGAAGTTTATAACATTCGTTGCAAACTTTCAGTTTTTAAGAAGCTATGCACGGGGTTTTGTTAAGCGCAAAAATGTTTAGTTACGAGTACATAATCATTCACGGGTATGAATCGACTATCAGTGTGGAAGATCAGTCCCCGGGCAAGGGGATTACGCACTGTGGTATGTAGCCATGAGACAGTGTTCCTGGCGAGCTGCTGGCTGCATTCGACGGAGACTCTAATTCCCCGAGGCTGTTCCCGATTCGTCGCATCTTGTTTTCTGTATGTAAGGCCTCAGCTGGTTTATTCGCTGCCCCGTTCCTGCGTTCACGCTCTGACGTGCCTCTACCTCAGGTATGTCTGCGACGTCCTTTTATGACGGGGTTTGCTGGAGCGGTTTATTACATTGTCATCGAGAGGTCATCATTCAATGTAAATAATTGTGATCCCGCTATGAGCGAAGAGCCGCGCGATTCCTGTTGAAAGAAACTGTAGTAAAGTGATAGGCCAAAATATTTTAAATATTTTTCATAATGTCAGAAATTCAAGTTAACTCATGCTCAGTGACGTTGATGGTGAAATATGTGCGAGCAAATTGACCAGAATTCTAATGGCCTGTGTTTACATCAATTTAATTATCTGTATATTTTAAAAGGGCCCAAAAATTTTAATACCTTTTTATAATAGCTGTGAAAGGTAACGTAAGGATTATGAATACAGTGTATTTGCTAGCTTATCATTAAATTTACGAAAGTCACAGAAAATTGGTCTATGAGAACATTCTTTCAGAATCACCTTAAGGAACTCATAACGGAGTGTTGTGGGATCGTAGCTGCGCCAATGTACTAAATGGATTGTTTTAATATTAAGTTTCTATGGGCCGCGGTATATGTGAAATTTTGAAACGAGATTGCTTTTTGCCCCATCGGGTAAATAGGTGTTATGTAATTAATGGTGCGAGTGAGGCATGGTTGAAACTCCTGACGCCCCCGAGGGGCTGAGGGCGTCTCAACTCGAAGCCGGATATTCATAAGGATCATATTGTTGGAATAGAGCATTGGTTGTTTTTAACTATTTCCACGTAATTTTCATAGTCGTTAACAGTGTATTTACTCTCAAGAGCTTCTTGTGAATTTTCTGTTAACAAATTGCAAACTCCAGGTGATAATTCATATTCTTTATCCTTAACAGATAGTGTATCCTTATTTATCGTTACTTGTGTTTCACTAATGTGAACATTTTCCCCCACTCCACGTAAGCCATACTTTTCATTAAAAGCATTTATTATTTTTGCAATTTCTGCTCCTAGATTTATAGTGGAAACATCTACTATAGGCGACAAATCTTTTAATGGAATAATACGCATTTGCTCTTCAAAATTAGGAGACTCTTGTTCTGCAAGTAATTCTCTTTCAAACGATGTTTCTTCTGGTGTAGGCGGACAATCTAAATTTTTTACTACAACAGGAACTAGTGCTGTTATAACATTTTTGTTTTCTTCACTTACTTTTTCTACTTTTTTTTTTACCAATAATTGGTAATTCGTCAATTGATGGTAGGTCTTTGTTGCGATCTTTTTCATATTCTTTTTCGCGATGTTTTTTATATTATTTATAGTTTTCGATGAGTAATTTAACTTAAGAAACTCCCTTTGATTCTGCCATTTATATATAAATTTTTTTACTTATAAATGAGTTATTAAAGTATTGAGAGCTTTGAGAGGCAAACTTTTCCAACTGATCGAACTAGAGGGAATTTAAATGTTTACAATAACGGAATTGAGCTTGATATTCCAATATGAGATGGCTTCTGTTCCAAATGATGCTTATGTTTATGAGCAATTTAAATTACGAAAGAGAGATAAGGTTGGAGATGAGGCAAACTATGATGAAGCAGATTATGTTGATGTTTGTTCGTACTTTTTTCCTTTCCAATTTTCTAGAGTAGAAATTTCAAAACATGCAAAAATTATTGAAATTGTTGATAATCCAGGTATAGCATCAACAAGAATGAATGCTTCATTAAGATCGCAAAGTGAACAAAATTATTTAGAATTTACTGGTGTTGATAATCTATTTCGAGATAAGTCTGTTTCTTATAAAATAGCAAAAGAGGTTAAAACTGTTTCTAGTGATAAAGATAAAATAAATGAAATTATATATCCTCTTAGATATATGTTTGGTTTTATTCGAGATAACTATGAAATTTACTGGAAATGTGGCTATAAAATTTCTTTTTTTCGTAATTAATCTGACAATACTTTTTACTGCTTTATGTAAATTTTGATCAAGATAATAAATTTACGAAACATTGTCCTAATCCTGGTAAAATTGTTATTGAAAAATTACAAACAATGTGGCCTATTGTTGAATATGAAACAAACACGGCCATTGCAAATAAAAGAAAAAATATATAAAGAACATAAATACCTATTAGTTTTGACTATCGGCAATTTTTAGAAAAAGTAGTCCCTAAATGTACAACTTTTAACTTTGATATAAAATATCAGTTTAATAATTCAAAATTTGATATGCTTGATTTTGTAATTTTAGGTTTTCAATATCACAGAAAAAATCGGGCTGAACAGTATAAACGCGCTACTGTGTTTGATCATTGTAATGTGAGAAACATTTATGTTAAAAACGGTAGAAATGAAATTTTTCCTAAAGGAAACTGGAATCTACACATTCCAAACGGTGTTTTTCTTAAACAATTTCTTGCTTATAATGATTTCAGAAATTCAAAAACTAAACTGGTGTAACACTTCAATATTTATGACTTTACTATTATTATTCTACGTCTTTAAATTTGATTTAAATTCCAAACTTTAATGCAATGTATAATATGCTTAACGTATGTTCAATGAGATACGTGTAAACGTATTTATTTTGACAGTTTTGTTGTGTATACTATGTAAGTTTAATGATTATCTATGATATCTTTGAATGAATATTTGTCTTTGTAACAAGCACTACCTTTTGTTTCCTCAAAAGAATCGGGCTACGCCAGCCGGCCTATCACATTTTATTGATTTTTCGAACAATAGCCTTTTAGAACAAAAAACTTTTTCATTCTAATTTGGAATCAGCGAGAGGCCAGCTCAGAAAAGAAGCCAGTCCTGAGTATGAAAGATAATCTATAATATTTGATTTGCAAAATTTGATATTTACGAGGGAGATACAGAATTATTCACGTACTATTGAAATGCTGAGCCTATATATGTTTAAAAGAAGAAGTAATTCGACATAAGCTGTACGATGAGCCCAAACAGAAGGACGGCCCAGTGAAAGAGGACTTCTTGGTTGGGACTTTGCACCAAGGACGACGCTGTGTTGGTGTTCGGAGAGCCAATTCTGCGAGAGTAGAACTACTGGCTGCGAATTATGGCAAGGTTCCGATTCTGCACCCACCTCCGCTGTTCCGGCCCGCAGAGGACGAGTTCGCTGAGCACCACCCAGGGACGTGCTGTCCGTGGTGAGCGGGATAGCTGTCCCTGGGTTCTACACCAGTGAAGGATGACTCCACGACATCGGCAGAGTTGTGGTTATTTCCCGCTATCGACACAGCTATGTGGCATTTTCCCCAGGCAAATGTAAACCTATTTATTACACGAGCACCAGTAAATCTTAATATTGGTAGATATCGTGATGTGCAATGCGCAGGCGGTTGTTGTCTGTAGTAAAATTTTGAAAAATTAGGACATCATAATACATTTTAAAAGTAATTATTTTTTTCTCGTCTATTGATTTACTTAAATTAAGAAAGACTTATCTGATTGCTTACTATAGTAAATTAATGTTCCAATTGTTTTGAAATGCCCGGATAATTCAAACCTGAATGAACAAACTGATTTTTTGATTAGCAGCATATATTTAAGCCGAAGCATATCATTAGTACAACCTATTAGACTCACTCACATATACAACGATATTTTATCATTGCATTGCACATTAATTTCTTATATTATGCATCACAGCAGTAATACTTTATAGCTGCAATATTGTTATACATCTCAATAGTGTTACAGTATTAAAATTTGTCTCCCCATACGCGTGGAAAACTTAATAATGATATATAACAGTATGAGTGTTAACACAACATATTACAGTAAAATTTTGTACTCCCAAACGTGTGGCTATAAAATTCCTACACTTTGTGTCTATTTAACACGACACTAGATACCTACTTTAGAAATAATGAACTTCATTATAAACCAATTGTTAACTCTGATGGTGATATTAATTACTATTCATTTGGGGGCGAAGGCCTTTATGTGTTATTGATTCTTCATTCAGAAAAGATATTGTAGTTAAAGAAAAAACAAACATTAAAATTTGTGTTGATTTTAATCAAGATGATGAAGCAGATACCATTTGTAATGTTGTTTTAATTAGTCGAAGGAATCTTACTTACGATTATTTGAAAGAAAGAATGACTGAAGATTGATAATTTTTTAATATTATTAAATAGAGGAATCAACAAATTATTACGATAGTTTAAAAACAATTTTTTGAGCTTATAGTTGAGTGGTCACATTTCAAAGTTTTACGATTTTTTGATCAAATAAAATATAATTTTCATAATTCTAAATAAATGTATTTTCGTTATAAATAAAAAATGCCTGTGTTGCCTTGCAGTTTGACAAACATTTTAAAAGGTGATAATGGGTCAAAAATCTCTTCCTATAGATTAGATAATGCATATGAAGATCTTAAAAATACAGTTTACATATTTTATTCAAATTTACAATAAACCATTTTAGAACATACTGGCGATAAATAAGACCTTCGAGAAATTGGCGAAAATATAGAGCAAATAGAACAAGTTATTAAAAAATTAGTAGAACTTTGTTAATGATACATATTATTTATAGCCTTCCGTCACCAGATATATGACCAGCTGGAGTTTACAAATGAAACACTTTTTAGATCGTACTATAACCACTTCTCAAATCCGTTAATATTCATGCCAGATGTTCCTAGCCAGGTACGTTTGGCAGAAATTTATTTACCAGTAGTGAGCTAGACTAGACTGTACAACATAGCAACATGATTTTAATTATTTGCACAGATATTATTTTCATTGACGAATTAAAAATTGAACACTCACATACTGGCCAATGTAAATCGAAAATAAAATATAATTGGAGAGTTTATATCTACACAATTTTTGCATGTTTTTCGCTGTACAGAGATACGACTGAAATCGGAGTAACTAAAACGATCTTACGAAATTTCCTGCAAAGCTGGTTTTAGAATGATACAGGATATTCACATTAACAAAATTGATACATAGTTAATTGATTTTGCTAGCTAGAGCAAGTACTTCACTTTGAGTATACTGAAAATCAGAACATTACTTGCATGCAGTTTAATAACACATAAATATAAGAGACGATTAACAAATGTATATCCGTTTACATGCTAAACATAACATATATCTACTTCTTTATTTCAACATATAACCAAACAAATTGATACCAACAATGCGTGCTCTGAACCTAATAAAAGGAGCAATGACAGATTGTAAGCATGCCGGAAATTTCGCGAATTCATCTGGCCACAGGTTAAATGTCATAGCACTCTACACACACAAAATCAACAAACGTTTGTTCACTGGATTCTCTCTATACGAGTGGTGTTCAACTCCCTCTGGGGTCGCTACCAGAATCTTGCTCATGGGAATCGTGACCGGTCAATGCCTCTAATCGACCGGTTTTCTCGGGGATCTCCTGTTTCCTCCGCCCTCGCATTTCGGTGCTGCTCCATACCCACTTCGCTCCACCGTCATCGGCTCTCAAGACATCGATGTTAAGTACCACCCTGCCCTCTTCACTTCTGTATAATATCATTTCACCCGTGGACTGGGTTTTACGTGATTTGGCAAGCTAATGCGTATTGTTTATTTATTGCACGGGCTTATCATAGTACATAGGTCACAATAATGACAACAAAAACGGCGTACGCGTTTTTAATAAATAAGCAGATTAAATAAAATGATAAAAATTATTCAATTTCGTACTCTGTAAGAGAAGTATTATTACACACCAAGTGAAATGTTTTAGTTGTAGAGCCAGTAGACTTCCGGCGTCCATATTGAATGAGATACAAGGTACAACCGCAGAGGAATAATATGCCGAAGGGAACTGTGGATTCCCCAGAAAACCCGCAGGCCACAGGCAGCGTCCAGCACGTTTCGTTTACGAAAAAACCGATGATCGAACTCATACTGCCTTGGTGTGAGTTAAGTTACAGCGAGTTAACCGCTCAGTCAGTTATGGTAAGGGTGTAGAAGGACGATAGCAGCTTACTTTGCTATCGAATAAAATTTCCAGGCCTCCGAAGATTTAAATAACGAGAAATACTCACTCGAGTCCTGTTTACGAATGTACTATTTTATTTCACACGCCGTCTGGTACAGCTAGTGGAGAATGAAGAGACAGAAACTAAAGGAACACTCCGCGTTCATTCGAAATAAGCGAGAAATATAATTATCGTGACGGCGACGTCCGCGGAACAGAGAGCGTAACGAATTTGTAAGTTTCCGGTTTCCATGCATTATTTCGAAACCTGTATATTTGACTAATTTTCTCATAAATTCGTAACAATTCGTGGTGTTTTCCGATTTCTAATTTTCGCGAATTATCCTGTCTCAAGTTTTCGGAAACATTTTTGCCCATGCATTTCACAAAATTTTCTCCCTCTTCTTTGTTGCGGATCTATCCAGCCTCCATTATCCATCAGTATCCCAGCATCTATAATTTGCAAATTTCCTTGTTTCTATTGCATGCAATATTTTTCTGTTTTAGTTTCGAGAAATTTTTTCTACCCGCTGTCTACACGAATTTACCTGCTCTGTTTTTTTTTTTGCATATAAACCTGGTGTTACCGTAAACTTTTTCTTAACATTACTTTGAGGACATTTCGGCGATTTAGACTTCATGAATTTTCGCTGTCATTTTTTTTTTAATCGTTTGTGGATTCGCTTATTTTTTTGTCCGCTAGATTACGTCGCTTTCTACGTCGTCCAATCTTCTCCAGTTTCTCTGGTGTCGACAAAAATGAGTTAGCGAACGGAGTTTGAACGATGCGGCGCGGGGAACCGGCTGGAAACATTTCAACGTCGACAACATTCCTCCACCCGGAGCGTACTGCCGCAAGCCCCACGCCTGCATCAGCATACCCTGTTCCGGGTAAGCTGGAACCGGGTTCCGGGGGGGTGGGGGCGACCCCTAACTCCGGGCGGCCGCAACACGCGCGCAACCCTGAGCCGCCGTAGGTTTACCGTTAACGAATTGTACGAGAAGGGTGGTGAGGAAGGGAAAAGTATGAGGGAGGGGGGAGGGGATTTCATCCCCCACTCCCTCAGTTTCACGATCCCCTATCGCCAAAAACCTTCCTTTCCCCGCTGCGTTTTTGTTTACGCCGGAGCTGTGATTAAGCCTACCGGTCATGTTTCGCGTCGTAAAACAACCTCGTGTTGGAGCTCTTCTCTCTAACCCTGTAACGACCTCCCCATCAACCACCCACCCCCCCCCTCAACAACACGCCATTCCTCCTTCGTCTTCCCTGCTGCCAGCGCCCACACCCTCGCTTTCCCCGGCGACAACCCCTGGGGACGAGTATTATTTCGCTCAAGATTTACAAGGCTCGCTGTAAGCTATTGTGGTCGGGCGAAGATTAAAGCCGGCGGCTAACGCAATTTAAGCGCGGTGAAGGAGACAGCATAAGAAAATTTCAACGCTGGAAAAACACCTCGGTCTTTTCCCTGCGGAATTTCCTCCGAGCTGCCAGCGGCTTAACGTTTCACGGCGTCACATGAAATTCGCGCTTCTCGTGAATATTCTCCACGAAGGGAAGTGAGTAGTAGGGGGCAGGGAGGGGGTGGCTAGGGGGGGAAAGTACATTTTATGTCATCAGGGAACATTTGCGCTCACGTAAAAATGAACGGAATCTTCGCGGAGTTCCGTTCCAACGTCTCTCGCAGTAAACTTTTCCACACATGATGTAGGGTTTATGATCTTGGCTGCACCTGGGAAGGAGGGAAATCACCACGTATTTCCCAGAGACATTTGAAAACTGCTTGTTCTCACCTTATATCTTGTTGATAACATTCTCATCAAGTTATCCGTCGAGGCAGAAAAATTTTCGTGATACCATCCTATCGAGGACTGAGCGACAAGCTTTTTAGCGTGACGAGGAGTTTCTGCTTCAGTCGTGGTTTATGTAAACATGTTGTGAAATCGTAAGGGCGATCTGACTGCCATGAATAAAAATTCATGTTTTAAATCAAAAGTGGACGAAGTGACATGCCTACATCACTGAAACGTTTTAGCGCTGTCGTCCTTAAAATCGGAAAACTTAAGTTTGCCTGCAAAGAGCGAAGTAATTACGAAAATTTGAAATGCAGGCTTACGTGCTGGAAGAAGCAAACTCGTTTCCAATGACGTATTGGGACAACATTTTGTCACAACAGATAATAATGGCTAACGTAAGAAACGCAATCAAATGCAATACTAACACGTGAGAACCACTTGAGTGAAAAAAAAGGAGCTTATAAGTCTCTCAACATTTGAAATCTTTGTAGTCGCTTGAAATAAATTTATTTTTTGTAGTTGGCGTAAAAGACTCCTGGAAAATTAAATTTGTATTGACCGTAAAGGAAAAATTTACTATAAACCCGGTTCGAGGAATTCTTGATTTTGCTGAGCGAAAGAATTTTCAAGTTCAATTACATTTATTCTATAATCCACAGCAATATGTGTTTCAGAGTATATGGTCATTTAGTGTTGGCTGCTGATCCAACGTCTAGCTAATTTAATTTTTTGAATATGCAGTACGAGACAGGCTCATTTACGTCTTGCAAATTGATTATTGGTTAAGAAATAATACAGTATGTGTCCAATCGACCGCGATTGGATTGCAGAATTAACCGACCATCAAACGTGTTTTCACTCGAAACTGTCCGGATACTAAATTTGCTATATTTTTATTCCGATACCTTGTTGCATACGAAGTGCCTTCGTTACATCAGATTGAACAAAGGAGAAGAAGCTGCAGCATGATGGCAACGACAGGCGATTCCTTTTGTTGTTTATAGCACCAACCACAAATGCATTCACGTGCAACTTCACTTCAATTTCGAGGGGCCAAGGCGGCTGAGCGATTAGCACGCTCGCCTCCCACCAAGGCGAGCCTGGTTCAATCCCCGGCCGGGTCACCGAATTTTTGCAAGTGGGAATCGTGCCGGACGATGCCGTTGGTCGGCGGGTTTTCTCGGGGATCTCCCGTTTCCCCCACCCCTTCATTCCGGCACTGGTCCATATTCTTTTCAATTACCCTCATCCGCTCTCAAGACCTCGCTGTTAAGAGCCGCCCAAATCTCTCCACTCACCTCAATTTTGAATATGACGGCACGATAATACTAAGAATTTCTCATTTAAATTTATCGGCAATACTTGGATATTTCATTAACAAACCACACTCGTAAATAAAAGAAAAATTATATTTCTGCTGTTAATTTTATCATAGTTGCATTTCATAAAACAATTGTTACGAACACTATATACAAAATTAGTTAATTACTCTAACGTTTAGAGATATCGACTGAAATTATTATAAGAATAATTTTTGTATTAGAGTTCACATGCTACTGGAGATAGATTCGCAATGTTGTATACCTATTTGTTGCTTAATAGAAACCACGTTTAACCAACTGAGTTTGGTCTCCTTAAGTTGAATATCAGGTAGCAGATAAGACTTTACTACATGTACACCTCTACACTTCTCAGCTATTAAAGCAACTTATTGACAAACGCCTTCAGGATAGGAAGACTCAAGGATTGCGACCACTTCATTATAAACAATATGTTTGGTATTTTAAACACGAAATAAAAATATGTACTTAGATATGTTATTAAAAGTAGTTTCCTTATAACATATTCAGGCGTAATATATTATTTACATACACTAGTTTCTATTAATCACTTTTCCCAAATAACAAAATACCAAATTATAATGATACACGAAAATTCAAAAGTAAAAATATTATTTTACAAAAAAGCAAACGGGGACGTAATTGAGCCACCTATATAAATTAAACTTTTGTTGTGAGTTCATGAACCAGCGGCAGACTCCGTATAACACGACGAAAGCAAAAAGGAAAAATAAAACGTAGGAAACATGAACACGTTGAATGACCATACTGTACGCACTCAGTTATAGTGACAATGAATCCTCATATCCCTACATCCTATAATAATTATTTAAAAATCCTCAGCAAGTATTCTAGTTGCCACTGATAGCCTTAATACAAACATACTGTTAAATGCTTAAAAGCACATGCCCACCAAACGCAATGTAACTCAGAACTTTGTAACACACAAATATAAATATTTTCAGGGTTTGTGCTTGTCAAGACATATCATATTGCAGGCTGATTTCCCCAAAAAGAATTTCAGGCATATGCTCCCCGTTCAAATCAATATGCTTTACGAAAGGCTACAGTTTATAAAACGCCGTATTTCACAAAAGCTCTAACTAAATTATTCGCGGCTTCAGTAAAACTGATGTTTACCTTTTTATGACTAACCACACACGGTATGATGTACGATTTCAAAAATATTCTAAAATTCATGTTTACTTCGACGACAATTCGGTCGGTAACTTTAAATTGGTACTTACTCTACACAGTGTTTGCTTACAAAACAGTCCGATAAACTTTAATCAAAAGTCTCTTCGAAACATAGAAGTCAGATTTTGCTGATTCCGCACCACCTTCTGAATTGCGGCAAGTTACTTTATGCTCATCATGCAATAGCCCCTCCCCCATCCCTCTTAAGCTGAAACCCCCCCCCCCCCTCTCTCTCTCTCTCTCTCTCTCTCTCTCTCTCTCTCTCTATCGACGTCCAATCAGAAAAAGTTATATTTGACTTGCCATCCCTGACCCCTCAAAGAGCAGGTCACCGAAGCTCTTTGATAAACAGTTACCGTCATGGTCAGCCTGGAACACACAGTGCAATCGCCAACAGTTATCCAACACCGATCAAATCATTTGTAATCTAGTTCATTCTCACAATCCCATAATGAGTATAATTTGTTCGTGCTTATTGAATCGCCTTTAAAAGTATTCTTTTAAATTTTCCTTAGGCTAATTTTGTATATATTCAACAAATGTAAACAATAACATTTCTATGCTTGCAATTGTTAATGTCGAACATTAGAATCAATTTTCGTTATCACCTCAAATCTTAACCTAATATAAATAAGAAATAACAAATTTCAAGAATGTGTCTAGTGATCACCAATTACAAATTTTCAACCTCATCTCTTCCAAATACAATTCAAATTTTGGTTTCAGGTGTTGCAAATAAAAAAAATGTCTTAATACTGACTGTACTTAAGAAGACACATCACATGTTTTGTTATTAAGAAGAATGAGATGCGTAGATTTTGTGCTCGGCGACAGTGGTATGGACCACTCTGAACCCACCGAGCGAGGCGGCGCAGGCGTAACTCTCTGGACTCGCATTCAGGAGGACCCGGGTTCGATTCCCGGTCCGGCCATCCTGATTTCGCTTTTCCATGGTTTCCCGAAATCGCTCCAGGTGAATGCTGGAACGGGTCCCTAACAAAGGCCATGGCCGATTCCTTACCCAATCCCTCTTCCCTGTGCAGTGACTAGTGACCTCGCTGTCGACTAGACGTTAAACCCAACTATCTACCTACCGACCATGCTTAATTTGGCACAGTAGCACCATTTGTGGATTTGTTCTAACGGCGGAGACCAATGGACATGTGACGTCACAGTGCACAGCTCCGGCTATAAATATCCCACCCGTACATAGGCCATTCATGGTAAGGTGAGCACTTTTTAAGGCCCTTCCAGCAAGCACAATACCCAAAAAAGTTATAGTTTATAGCGGCCCTAGACGTGAACTTTTTAGGACTATATATATATTATAAACTGCGAATATTAGTCATACAGCAATTTTTATATTAACAATTGGTGACATGAGAAAAGTAAACTGAATGCCATTTTTAAGCGAAGTTTTTGAAAGTGTTCACTTTACCGTGATCAGCCTGTACACGATAGTATACACTGGGTCTGAACGTGTGAAGTAAACATAATTAGGCAATCCATTTCGCTGCCAAAATCTTAAAAGGTGATTTATTCCCGGTAAAGTGTATAACGTTTAATCTGTCTAGGTAAATGAACTCTAATTAGTGTTTTCACATGGTTGCCAGCCGGTTTCGCGCATCACAATTACCTAGCAGCTGTACGTGCGGTAAACCATGATGGTTAGCAGCGTAGTTTATTGAAGTGAAATTGAGGTCAGTGGAGTTGACCCGTTACTACAGTGCGAGGGAAATAGTTTTTCTTTTTGCCAAACAGGGAAGTGCCTTGTGGTATAAAGTACGTTGTTTAAACAACAACTCCAGAAAGTCCTTCACTTGAACCATTTGCTACTGTAACGTTAAATAGGCAGCACAAAAGCACCAGGCAAAAAAAACTGAATTTTCTGTGAAACTAATTACATACTTACTAGGCATTCAATATTATATCAAATTATTTACAAGGTGCATTAGTTTCGCATATACCAAAATGCTATGCTACGCTCTTCTGAAAGGCCCAGTAAAATGTCTATTCAACTCGAGTGACCAGGATTCCCTTAAAATATCTACCTTAAAGGTGTTACCTCACATCCAACAATAATGTACCACTGAGCTATATTAAATACCCATATATATATATAATATATCTACATAGAATATTAGACACATTCAGTATAACCAGACCAAAAGAACAACATGGTAAATTGATCCTTTACACTGCCCTTCTGCAGCAGATATTATTCTAGTCTGATATCTAAATAAGTATTTCTACTCACAGACTTTGGTTACTGAAATAAAATGTATATTTATATTGTAACGCAGAGGGCATAATATTAATGGTAATTTTATATATTGTAACGCTGAGGACAGAATGTAAATGATAATTTTGGTATGGGGCTGTATTAGTTTGTGAAATTATTTATAGTGTGTTTGTAAAGTTTGCCTCGGCTAGTACCCAGCAATAACATGAACAGGGATATATAATTTTCAACTCCGTTTAGTACAGGAGTTCAACCATATAACCTCTACAGACGTTTAAGCAGCAGCTGAAAGTAACCATCACATACATAGACAAACAATGAAAGATTGTTCTATTGACTACAACAGTACTAACATGAAAATTTCAGGAGTTCTTGTGAGTAGATATTTTACTGAAAGAAATATTTTTTCTAATAGAATAGTGATATAATGATCAATGGTATCCCTCAGCAATGAAATTAATCTTAAAACACTAGCCTGACCAACATTACAATCACTTGCAATACGTGTAAAATAATGAAAAGAAAATTATTTTTATCAGAAAAAATTTATTTTTAAATTACTTCCTAAATTATATTAATTTATTCCAGGTAATAATCGGACTACACCAGCAGTAACATTACGGCTTTTATTAGCTCCTTTGACTTTAATAAGACTTACGCTTGGAAACATTCTCAGGGTAGAGTGTAGGTGAAAAATCATGCAAAGAAAACTTATTCCAAAAATGAAACTTGTTTGTGATAATTACTGCTCAAATAAATTGCAATATGCTTTCCAGTAGTTTGACAATAAATTTAATATGACTTAGTTGCTGATGATTAATGTCGACGACTCGATGGCGTAGTCTGGACATAGCTATATTCCGTTATGAATATTATGAAAGACATATCTCCCAATTCCCATCAAATTCTTGCTGGCTCCTCTTCTTTCTTCTTAAATTTTTCTTAAACTTAAACACACAGTCCTACCTACATGCTTAATACAGTCCATTACACGTTAATGCACAAGCTTCCCGCAGAAGACTAATTAATATAATTTTACACACGTAGTCGTCCATCAGGCCTCTCCTTTACTTGTGTAACACGCGCACGTCTTGGCTTTTCATTTCTCGCCTGGTATTGCTCCTTCGGAGTCGTCATAAGAGAAAAGATCTAATAAATCCCTAGTGAAACGGACAACTATGGTCCCACTCCAAGCCTATCCCGACGCCATTTCAATATATTCCTTTCAGAAAAATCATTTTTACATTAAAAGACTTGCCTAGCAACATAAAATCCTGTACAACAGAAACAGCTTAAAATGTTTAAGCTGTGATTGGCAGGAGCAGAGTCGTCCCTCATAAATTTCAACAAAATTCAGAAAACTTCAGAATACTAGAAAATAAAATACCGTTTATAATACCGATATATTGAACAAAATGTCTCTCGTAGTTCCCCATACAATAAATAAAACGACAGCTTCATCGGCAAAGAGGAAAATAAATAAATAACATTTACATAAGCAATACCTTTTTAGAATGCAAATAAATAACGTATGCACTGAAATATAATATTGGATGAACGTGTTGGCCAGAAAAAAATTTACACGCATTAAAATTACGTGTACAAGAAAAACAAAAAATTAGCCAAAAATATACCTGGCCACTCTGATTAATTTAAATTTACTGTGCTCAAATTCGATTCCAGTTAAAATTCAGGAAATCCCCAAGTAGTTAAATTATTTATCCCGACGCAGCTGCATGTGTCACGTATCTGAATACTTATTCTCATTTGTAGAACAGTACACTGGGATTCAAATACAAAGTACTTTAATAATTGCCCTACAGTCTCCGCTAAACGTACCAGTTCTCTCTACTCATATCTACTGAACACTTATTAGACACTCATATTTACTTCGTGCGTTTAGAGAGTCATACTGTCACCGTCGCAAATTCAGTTAGTTTTCAGAGTACCTTTCTACAATGCCTTGATTAGTACACAACTATTAGTGCCACATTCAACAGTACCTGTGCATTCCTCTCGTGCACTAAACAGCACCCAAATATCTGTCGCGGGAAAATAATGTCTAAGTTTGTGTACTTCGCCATATTAAAAGTACCACTTCCCCACTAAGGGTGCTTAACAAGCAACCGAATTGGTATTACCTTAAAAATGACACATCAATCCCAGGCAAACACAATATACCTATGGCATCAGCAGGCTAGGCATCGGGCGACCCAGTTTGACGTCTGGGTGCAGCTGTTCATGAGGCCATCAGCCTTAAAGTCGTGCGCACATTTTCCACAATATACTTATCATCAAATTGCTTCTGCGTAATACACTCCACAAGATTCATCACCCAAAATCCGCATAAAATATAATCCCCTTTATGTGACATTAATCCAGCGCAGATTTCTTTTAAGAAATATTAATATAATTACCAACGGTTTCATGATAACCCCCTGCATAGTGGCTTTCCGAGCTAAAACGATTAATAACCACGATCGCAGCCTTACTAAGCGTTTACACTCGTAAGCCCGAGTCATCATTGTACCGCAGGCGAGCGGCCTAACCTGGCGGCTACCCACAGCTCGCCCTCCCATCACAGTTCACCTTCGCCAGCGGTGCTAATCAGCTTCGTCTGCTAGTAAACTCGCCAATCCCCCAAACAAATATTGCACCCAGCTCGTTGACTCCGGGGAAGACCCGCGCGCCCCTTGGTTCCAGATGTCGCGCTCAAAGAGCATTGATGAAACAGATAAACCAGCACGCCACCATACTTGAGGCACACGATAATGAAGTGCCGCACTTGGTCAGTACACAGACCAGTGGCTGCTGCTGAGGTAAGGCTGCGGGGCACGGCCCTCCTAATAAAATCTCAGAACGCATACCTCTACTTATCTGCTACTCAGTAAATAATACTGTGTACGAATACGGAGGTTATTTCGCAGCCAATGTTTTTGAGATGGACGAGACTCTTGTCACGAGAGAAATGTTTTTGGAAATGTCGAGTGGTGGGGCGGCAGATACTTCGCCCCGAAGTGGGTAGAGTTAGTAGAGAGAGATGACCGTAACATAGGCCTAGGAGTGCTATGGGAGGGAGGGAAGACTTTAGGGGCTCAGTCCTTTTC
The DNA here is from genome assembly GCA_029891345.1 of Dryococelus australis. Taxonomy (NCBI): domain Eukaryota; kingdom Metazoa; phylum Arthropoda; class Insecta; order Phasmatodea; family Phasmatidae; genus Dryococelus; species Dryococelus australis. Next base: position 23,538,102 of record CM056996.1, on the reverse strand, counting down.
AACCAATCGCATGCTGTAAATCGGAGAGAGCTGGGCGGTCCACTTTTTTGCAGTTGTTTAACACATTTCTTAACAATGCTTGTATTTATTTCGAAATTTTTTTATAGATATCGTTCAAACTCCCGTGAGCTTCAAATAAAGTGTGTAATACTCTGATATGCTTGTTGTTAATTAATGATGAGCTATGAGCATCGGTCAGAAGCAACGTTGAATTGTTGTTAATGTTGTGTTGTGTAATCTTGTAAATTATTATTAATTCGGCGTGTAACATTTTAAACCTTATTACGACAAAAATTTTCAATAACTAGAGCTACAGAATCTGGAACCATCAAGGCCACAGTTAAATGTAATTCAACAACAAAGCCAAGGTAGTAAATGGTTCGTATACGAGAAAATTCGATGTAAGTACATACAATTTCGGGGACTGGCTATGCGGGTGTGAAGTTGGAAATGTGTTGTTTTGTTTAATTTTTTTTTCCTAATGAAACCTAATGATCTTGCGTGGACTGTCAATGGAGTAAAAGATTAAAAACATTTGGAAGACAATGTTAAAATACATAAATCATTATAGCAACATATAAAAAATGCATAACGTTGCTTGGTTAGGTGAATATACATTGCCAGTTATATAGCGCGTACAGGTTGATGAATGGATTTTTTTACAAATATATTAATTAAGATGTGCCACTTTCATCCTCTAATTAAAATTTGACATGGATTTTGTATGTACTGTAGGCTATGCAAATTACTATTTGGTTTAAAAATATTTGTTTTAGTATATCTAAGTTATTATCATTAGTATGGTAGAACTGGAATTATTATGTTATCCCTCGTCGTCTCGTGTAATGTACCACACCATGTAGGTACTGGTTGGAAGGCATATATCCTAAACAAACTTAAAACAAATACATACCTTTATTAATGATTAGATCTGATCCAGCGGCCACAGTATGTTGACCATTACAAATCGGGCGATGATACATTTTTCTTCAAACAACCACATTTATTTATTTTTGTATTTAGCTACATAAGCTACACTTACTTAAGCCTGTCGTATGCGATATATATAAAGATATTTGTAATTATATGAGTCAGGATCGCTACAGCCCTCCCAGTTTCAAAAGTCACTAGCCACCACTGACACATACAACATATTATTAACTCACAATGTGACGTGCATACACACATGCACATCATGGACTCCCCCCCCCCTGAAAACACACCTAACAATTTCACAGCACCAACGTCCAACATCATAGCACAGGCAAAATTTCGTTAAACCATCACGAGGTTAGATGACAACTTACTAAACACACAAAGTGTGACACAAAAACCCATTTAAAACTCAAGTAAAAGCCCTGTCATAAAACAATACAATCCCCTAGAAGAAACAAATAACACTGATGCTAGACATGATAATAAACACAATATCACATTCAGTCACCGTTGCTACCAACGATTGCTCCGGTTACCATCTCAAAGATCCTCGAATTGAACTAGCTATATATTGTTTTAATGACGAAAGATGGTCCGTCCTCACCACAAGATTACTGCGAGGATCAACAAGAGTTACAGTTACTGGTGTTAAGAACGCGTGTACCTTATATGTCCCATTGTACACCAACGACAGCTTCGCATTCAGGATCAACCTTCTTACTCATCGTTACCTTTCTGTACACCACTAAATCTCCCACCTAGATATTACATCATATATGGTCTTTATAACTAGTAGACATCTTATGGTGGGATTTAAGGAGAGAGCTATTCACTTCCTCTCAACCCTCGGGGTGAGAGCGAGAGTTACCATTCATCAATGCAGACAAATCAATATCCCTAACACTAAGCAGTGGGTGCGGAATCACAAGCTCAAACATGACCATGGCTTGTGATTTGCCCATAGCTTAATGTAGGACGGAGTTCAATGCCACATAAACAATGAGATGTTTGGCATATTGACACTCACACAGTCTCCCCACATATTCAATAATGTCCTTAAGTATGCATTCCCAGCAAAAACTCCTTCGTGATTTTCAATTCAGTTTTACATTTCCACGTGTGTGTATCATGACAATACCTCAAGGTCATTGGACGAACACTAACTGGGACCCAAACATGTATGTTTTCCTTTTTTTGTTCACATGGTAAAGGACTTCCTTCACTACCTTGATATACTTGACTACACATTTCTTGATATTCTCTAGGAGTTATTTAACCTTCTGGTCTTCTACCTGCCACTGGCAGATATTTACGAAGGACTCAGGAATTTACTTAATGATCTGACACAATTCTTCAATATTAAATCCTTCAGGATCCACGAACACATAGCACTAAGCAGGATCATACACCCACGATAAAGCATCTGCCACATGGTTTGTGTTCCCTTCAACATGAATAATTTTGAAGCGAAACCTAGTCAGTCGCATAATCCAGCCCCCATATCATCCCAAGTTGCTGAAGGTGGGAGAAATACCATATCAGAGCGTGATTATTAGTCAAAATATAAAATTCAGCATGTTCTAAATAAGCAGAAAATTTCTCGACACCACAAATAAAGGCCAGCACCTCCTTTTTATACACTTTATATGTCTCCTACTGCCCCTACTGCTCTGCTGATCGCATCTACCTATCATGCCCACAAAATTTCCACCCCTTTGACATTATTAAGCTGGGAAAATTTGGCAATAGAAGTAATATTGGCAGGATCCATAATTAACTGTCATTTACTAACTACGAGCACTAATAATTTGATTTTGGTTTTGGCCCAAGCCACTTTTTACAGGAAAACTGCAAATCCTGCTTGGCATAATTTCACTAGAACCTGCTGAACATAATACAAATTCTCTTCAAATGAATCAGAAAAAATCGGAAATATCATCCAGAAAAGAAGCATTAAACTTAAATTGAAAATCCTCCAAGAAGCGAATCAAAATTCTTGACAATGACTGCCCCAAAGTTCACAACAAATGCATCCTTATACACTCTAAATGTCCCCAAGGAGTTACAAAACACGTTTATCTTTTACTCCCCTCCTCCAAGACACATTTATGGGATGCTGAGCTCAGATCAAAAACCACGAAGTAGATAGCCTTTAAAAGATATTGAAACAGAATATTGTTGCAATTTCTCTATCGGAATTCAGTGGACTTACCAAGTTCGTTAAGGGTGGATGTCTTTATTAAATAAAATAGTTAATTATAATTTCCTAACTTTATTTAGAATATCGAAAAACAAAATTCTCTCAACTCTACATCTCACAATAAATCGATATCACTTACTGTTTACAATTGATAACTTCAAATAATAAAATTTAAAATAACATCAAAAAAATCAATTAAATTAAATAATAAAACTAAGTCCCAATAGACTGTGTAATAACCTATTCAATTATTCTATAAATTATGTGTCCTTATTTGACAGTTCCAATATTTACAATAAAATCCATATTACATGTCCACTCAGTCGCACCCCAGCATAGTCCATGTCCCGCCGGGTTTCAAGCACTCTCGTCCATTCACAACAACAATACCTCATCCACAGTCATACCGTACTTCACTTTGTGCCCGCACTCGGTTAAATGGCCTTCACCAGACACTGCTGGCACCTGGTCCGCGGTAGTATATATAGTTTCGCAGGCTGGCACCCAGAATTCTCTCCAACTCTTGCGCCATGCTGAGCATCCCAATTCCCAGCACACTCTTGCACCTCTCACAGGTGAAGTTTTTTCGAGGGGGTTGGAGGGGGATAGAAGGGCCTGTGGCACCATGCAGTCTCGCCAGAATATTCATGTCTCCTCACCACACTTGCCGTTGGTATCCACAGCAGTGGAATGGAGGGGCCGCGACACCAGTCAGGAGCCGAGTGACGCGACAGCTTGACCAACAATTCCCATCATCCACGGGCTTCCCAGAAGAAACGAGAAACAAGTCAGCGAGCATGTTAGCCCAGTGGTGGGGACGGAGGAGGTGCCTCAGTCCGAGTATAATGAGATTCGGCAGCCGATGCTAGCTGCAGCCCATAACACTCTCCCCTCCTTAAGTCTGTTTGTCCCGAACATACTCTCCAACATCAGGATCTTCATACAGTGTCAGTCGGTCGATGTGGACAACTTTGGACTTTTCTTTCCAGGAGTCCCGGCGAAAGATCTGGAAAGAAGTGTCACTTACTCACTTCACAATTTTGTAAGGGCCTTCCCAAATTTCTTGGCATTGAGATGTATTCCCCCAAATGTTTTATTTCATACAACCACACTAGCCGTCCTTCCTTGAATTCATCATCTGCAACTCTTGGACAACATCGAGCGTTCCTCTTGATGCTACTAGACACTGGGATATGTTCGTACCCTGTCCTCTGACTGTCTTCCTTCTCCTGAAGATGCATATGTGGAGCTCTGTCTGAAAACTGAACTTCTCTCATTTCCTCACCTGTATTAACTTATGGGTAACTTCTTATGCAGTCCGACTCCAGTATCCTTGTTCTTCTTACCACCATATGGCGATCTTTCTTCATTTCATCAGATAGGATGTCGCCGGTTGTTTTGTTGGGCCTGTTATTTTGATAAGTATTATTGCAGCTGTCAATTCCCATTGATCGTGCAGCTGTCCCTGGACTGGTTACTCGATGACTAGTCTCGGTAGGCACCTCTGGACCACAGGCTCGTAAGTGTGCCTCCTTTCCATAGTTCCAACATTCTCGGCGCCTCCGTCGACGAGGGATAGGAGTTGCAGCCTGTATGGAGTTCAAAAGTTCCTCTACCGCGATATTCAGTCTTCTTAACAAGCTCTCGGTTGTACTCATGTCACGTCTAGCTCCCAGGTTCTACAGTTCCTTTGTGGGCACTGGATTCTCAAGTGTCCTGTATGGCCACTCTCCCAACATTTTTTATGCTTAGGTGGACATAAACTGGGTTTCCTATCACAGACTTTGGCAGGAATATTTTTCACTGTGGTCTCCAACTTTCTCAAGATGTCCGGGATGCTATCTCTATCGCTGTAATTGCAAGGAGTAGCTGCCTGTACTGCATACCGGAATGTCGGCTACTGCTTTGCGGATTCTACCTCCAATGCTCGGCCCAGAGCATCCTGCAAGCAGCTCGGCGTACAGCTCGGCGCACATCCGCATCGGCAATAGCATCCAGGAAAAAGTCGACTGCAATGATATCTTGTGCCTCCTCGGAGCACCCCTCTAGAGACAGGTGTGTCAGCCCTACGATGTCCTGCCACAGATCCTGCAGTTGTTGCCTTGGTCGCTGGATGCGGTTTCGCAATTGGACATGGTAGGCATGATGGCGATACCGGTCACCGAATCGAAGCTCCAAAGCCGTCACCAATGTGGAATATTCTAGCCGATGTCATTCTGGCAGTGACTGCAGTATTCTCAAGGCAGGTACCCTCAGTACAGCGGCCAGGTATTGCGCCTGCAGCACTTCAGTTCAGCCATTTAGGGAGGCAATGATCTCTAATTGGTGTCGGTATTCGCGCCAAGATGTCTATCTACTGTAGGGGGCTGTCTTTATTGTGACACAGTGTTTACCCACTCCTGGCTGAGGCGTATCCACACTGCAGAAATGTTCTGCCTCCCCTGCGATGGCTGCACTGGCAGCTTCCTATACCTTCTTCTTGCTGCCCGCACTCGTCTGCTCGGTGGTGATCAATCTTGGCTCCTTCATATCGTCTCTGCTGCTGCTGCTGCAAGAATTTCTGCTATTCCTTCTTGGGACTCTCACTTTCCGTTTCTTTTCTTGCTCAACACTGTACATGCTTTCATTCACACTGTCCATTCTATCGCCTACACTGTCGATCATCTTGTCCACACAGTCTATATTACGGTTCACTAACTCGTTTAAACATTCTATCTTTCGGTATGCATTCTCATTCACGCTATCTATCTTGCGGTCTACATTCTCATACATACTGTCTATTTTTCTATCTACATTCTCATACACACTGTCTATTATTCTATCTACATTTTCGTTTACAACCATTTTTTTATTGTCTACTACTTCGCTAACAATGACTATTTCCTTGTCTACTATTTCACTAACTCTGTCTATTTTCTTGTCTACTAATTCACTAACACTAATAATTTCCCTATTTACAGTACTAATTTGGCTATTTACAGATTTTCTGACACTATGTACTTATTTGGCTACTTAGCCCTTCCATTAAAGGGCGAAGTGCTTCCATGTCTGCCGGCATTTTCCTATTTGGTATTCACAAATATATGTCTAAATAATTCTTGGACATATTATTACTAGTACTATTATTATATGTGCACATTTTAACATTCTAATTAATATCATACTGTATAATTAATAAAAAAATATTTATTTATTTTCAATAAAATACCTTCATCACACTTCTGACACCAGTATTACAATTACTCGCTCGAAATTCAATGGACTAACCAATTTCGATAAGGGATAGAGGTCTTTATTAAATAAAAGAGTTAATTAAAATTTTCTAATTTTATTTACAGTAACCGCAAACCAAATTATCTCAACTCAACAACTCACTTTAAATCGATATCAATTCCTGTTTAGAATTAATGACTTCAGTTAATAAAATTTATAATTACCTTAAAGAAATCAATGCAATTAAATATATAAAAAATCTGTCACAATAGAAAGTTTATCAACCTATTCAATTATTTTATAAATTATGAGTGCATATTTGAGAGTTCCAATATGATCAATGAAATCAGTATGACATGTCTGCTCAGACCTACCTAAGCGCAGTCCATGTCTCGCCAGCCCGCAAAGTTCTAGACTTCTCTGACAACCCTCAAACACAGGAAGCTTCACTCAGCATGTTTCACGCCCTCTCCTCCATTGTTCACAATAGGTAAACCTTGTACGCAGTCGTACCACACTTCACTTCGCACCTGTACTCAGATAGATGGCCTTCACTGGGGACTGCCGACCACTGGACCGTGGCAGTTTATATATTGTCATAGGCCAGCACCCAGAATTCTCTCTAACTCGCGTGCCATGCCGAGCATCCCAATTCGCAGAACCTTCATGCACCTCCCATAGGTGTCGGCTTCTTTAGTGGAGGAGGAGGAGGACCTGTGATGTCAGCCAGTCTCACTAGAATATTTTTGAATCCTCGCCACATTTGTCTGCATCTCCAGAAAGGGAGGGGAGATGCTGCGATGCCAGCCAGGAGCCTAGCAGCGCGACAGCTTGACCGCGGCTGTCCATCATCCACAGGCTTCCCAGAAGAAGGGGAACAAGAAGGCAGCAAGCATATCAGCCTTGGAGAGGGGAGAGAGGAGGTGGGTCATCCCGGGCCACGTATAATGGGAGCCGGCCATCGATACCAGCTGCAGCCCATAGTAATACCAATTGGGAAAGGATCCACCTTAATCTTCTTGTTGAGCAGCCTGTAGTCCATCTCAAAATTGATTTTACATGGTTACTTCTTCTTTACCAAAAATGCCAGAGAAGCATATGACGATATACCCCTGCGAATTATGTCCTGCTTCTCAAGATCAGCAATGATCTTGCGAACTGCTACCAGCTTCGGTGGAGAACACTGATAAGGCTTCCAATGGATAGGTTGATCATTTTAAACCTAATATTATAAGGAAACATTTCACCACTAAGTCAAAATATCTCTGAATCTACCAATGAGAGCATCAAAAATTTCCTTCTATACCTTTGACAGATTGTCCACTTTATTTTCAATTCCTACACAAGATTTCTGCCTCCTATCCAGTCCATTTCCATTCAGCTGTATGGGATGGGAGATATCGAAACCAAAGATCAGCTGGCAATAATCTATCAAGGTATGTGTTTCCTGTAAGAAATTTCATCCCAAAAATACATCACTGATTAAGTCATGAATGGCCCATAAGTTTCTAGTCCATTAGTACTTATAGATCTTAAAGTGGAGCTTGACAACAATCACCATTTCAACTTTGGCTTCTCCTTCACTAGTTCACTGACAAATACTTTATTCACAAAACATGAGGATACCCCTGTATCCAACATCCATTCCTTTACCCTCCGTTCCCAATCACAACAAGAATTCAGAGATTATTACCCCCCTTCTCGTTCAACACTGCTACCTGTCCTGAGCCTCCCTTTTTACCTGTTTTTCCACCCTTCTGCTCTTTGTTTGCAACTCTGTGAGATATGGCTGACTTTCCCATAATTGTAACACATATATTAATAATCGGAGCCTTACTCCTAGATGCATAATGGACAGCATTACCGCAATTATAGCAAGATACATGCCTTTTCTTTGTCTTAATAGAATGCACTTAATGCACTTTGCTCTCAGGTATGCTCGTCTACTGCTGTCCGCACTCAAAAGGTGAGGCCGTGTACAGCAAGATGTCAATCTCGATACCCGAAGGTCTTAAATCTTCGAGCGATTCAGGTCGCCGCAAAAAAAAAAAAAAAAAAACACATGGACGATGAAAAAATTGCATTATGTTTTCCAAAAATAAAAGGATGAAATTTTTTTTTTGCAATACTGAGAAGTGGCTTTTAGTAGAAACTAAAAAAATCATTGTTTTAATATCAACTCGATAAAGAACTTTACTTCAACGATATACTGTTGTTATGTTACGTGGGCAACACAAAAACACCAGCACCAGACAAAAGCTCTCTCTTTCTGCTAAATTAATTGCATACTCACTAGGCACAAAATATAATATCAAACTAGTTAAGAGAAGCATTACTTTCACATGGACAGAAATACTGTGCTTCTCCCTTCTTAAATGTCCTGTAAAATGTCCATTCAAATTGAGTGACCAGGTCAGCCTTAAAATATCTACCTCAAAGTGATATCTTACTTCCAACAGTAATTTGTTCCCGAGCTTGATTAAGTACCCAAATACATACAAATGGAATATATTGCCATATAAAATATAACTGTATATAATATTAGACACATTCAGTATAACCCGACCAAAATTATAAAATTAGTAAATTTTCCTCTCTCACTCTCACTACCTATCTGCATCACATACTATTCTAATCCGATATCTAAATAAGTGGTATTACTCACAGACTTTAATCACTGAAAATACTATATATATATATATATATATATATATATATATATATATAATATATATATATATATATATATATATATATATATATATATATATATATATATATATATATAACACACATACTCACATTAAACCATCGGTAACCACCATCAAATATACGTGGTATTTTGATTAATACGAATTTACTACACTTTATCAAAAAATTCTAATCTAGTTAAAATAAAGAAAATTCTTAGGAATTAAAATAGTTTTCCCTACGCAGCTGCATGCGTAACATTTCTGAATACTCATCCTAATTTGTAGAACAATACACATCGATTAAAATTTCAAGTACTTTAATTTTCCGACAGTCACCACGGAACGTTACAGTTCTCTCCACTAATATTCACTGAACACTGATTAGACACTCGCATTCACTTCGTGCGTTTAGAGATTCATACTGTCACCGTCGTGAAATCCTTTAGTTTTCAGTGTACCTTTCTACAATGCAATGATTTGTACACAACCATCAGTGCCGCGTACAACATTATCTGTGCATTTCTCGTGTGTGCTAAACAACTCCTCGAATATCTGTCGCCAGAAATTAATTAGTAAGTCTGCGTACTACACCACTTGAACCTCGCAACTCCCGCTCGCAGGGTGCGTGACAAGTACCCAGATGGGTATTCATTTCAAAATGACGCAGGCCATTTTACATCACTGGGACGCTACTCCTTCAGCGCAGGGGTAGTTCGGTCCCTTGTGAGGAACCTTGGCCACCCAGTTGGTTCTCAATTAGATTGCGGAGGCGAGGAGAAGCTAACACCCTCCCCCCTCCGCAACCCATCAAACATATTTTAAGCTGCAAGGCAACATTCTTGTACAGGATTCCCAGGGTAGCGCCTGGGAGCTGTTTCCATTGACGCAGGAGTCCCAGGAAAACACCATATATGTACGGTATCAGCAGGCCAGACATCGGGCGGTCCGGTTTGACAGCCGGGCGCAGCTGTTCATGTCGTCATCAGCCTCACAGTCGTGCGCACTTCCTCGACAATATAAAGTCCTTTCACGTTTAGAAAAGGCAGGTGTTAACCCTTCTGAAGTTAAATTTCCAGTTCAATAAATTTCATTTTGGGACATAAGATTTCATCCCGTGGGATCTCCGTTGACCCGGAAAGGACAAAATCTATTAAAGTTTCCTCCATCATGAGATGCTAAAGGTATAGCCAGATTTATTGGTATCATTCAGTTTTTAATAAATGTATTCTGAATCTAGCTGAAAAGGCAGCAACTCCTAAAAAAAAAAAAAAAAAACCTTAAATTTGAGTGGAGTGAAGAACAACCAATCGCTTTCGACTCGTTAAAGAATGATTTTATTCATCCTCCAGTATTACGTATGTCAGATTTTACCAAGGATTTTATCATTCAAACAGATGCTTCGAGTCAGGAAACAGAAACTGTCTTGGATCAGGAGATTGACGGCTGTCGTCAGCCGATTGCCTTTGCGTCACGTGCACTTACTCCCAAAGACAAAAAGTCTGCACCTATATATGGGTTGAAATGTTTGGCCGTAGTTTTTGCCACAGACTAGTTTAGGCAATATTTGGAATACGCAGAATTTCTCCTCGAAACCGACAATCAGGCTTTGCCGTGGCTTTTGGCGTATCTACGTTAACTTGGAAAAATTGGCCGTTGGGTAGTTACAGTTTCTTCTTTAAGATTACTCGATAATATAATGACCAACAAACTGCATCCACGTAATAAACTTCACAAGATTCATTACCCAAATCCCGCATGAAACTACTGTTTTTTACGTAGCGTTAGTCCGGCACAGGTTTCTTGACAAATAATTAATATAATTTCTGAACTGTTTCGTGACAAACCCGGCATAATGGCTTTTCGAGTTTACACCATCTATAACCGCGATCGCGGCCTCACTAAGCAGTTACGCTCGTACACCCGAGTCATCGTTGTACAGTAGGCGAACAAAAATTCGCACGCTCGCTCGTCGGCACTTGGCACGACCTGCGCGCCCCTGGCGACGTCTGTCGGGCTCAAAGAGCGTAGACGCCGCAGATAAACCCGTCATGCCATCATTTTCGAGTTTACACCATCTATAACCGCGATCGCGGCCTCACTAAGCAGTTACGCTCGTACGCCCGAGTCATCGTTGTACAGTAGGCGAACAAAAATTCGCACGCTCGCTCGTCGGCACTTGGCACGACCTGCGCGCCCCTGGCGACGTCTGTCGCGCTCGAAGAGCGTAGACGCCGCAGATAAACCCGTCATGCCATCATGCTCGAGGCACGCGATAAATAATCGCCGCGCTTGATCAGTATACTACAGATCACGCATTATTAACTAACAATGTGGTGTGAGTACACATATGCACATCGCAGAGTTACGGAAGGTTTTCGCAGGCTAGTTACCTGCACATTCGCGTGGTTTAGCACTGTGGTTGTTTTGGACTGATGTAGGCTGAGCTTTACGGGTGGAATTTATGAAGTTTTGAACGCACGCACGCACGCACACACACACAGATATATATATATATATATATATATATATATATATATATATATATATATATATATATATATATATATATATATATAGAGAGAGAGAGAGAGAGAGAGAGAGAGAGAGAGAGAGAGAGAGAGAGAGAGGATGAGTCGGGATCGAGTGCGCAAAATTCGGCAGGTGATACCTTAATACAAAGCAAGGCAGAATTGTATATGGGAAATTTTGATAAAGTGAAATTGTGGCCGATACGTTCCACTGGAAATCTAATTTCGAATTATTTTCCGTCAAATGTTTCCGAAATCATTTACGACTGAGCGACAGTTTCGAACAGCGTTTCACAAAAGGGATATCTTGAGCCTGTTATGAGTGTTGTGGTAATATCATCCCACTGAAGCTACGTACTCGGGGGGGACCATCACCCCGTTTTGGCCATCACTTTCGAAACACTGAGATGTAATGCACGTTTAGATACGGTGCGTTAATGAGGATGTAATAAAGAAACAAAAAAATGTCGTCTAGTCGGCACTCGTTTTCGCAATTTCATTATTTGCGTGTTTAAAGGTGTGCTAAGGATGCCTGAGAAGTATGCTACAGTGTAGCGTAAGAATCAGGCGTTGACCACACGTACGTGTAAGCAGGCGCGGACATGCCTTGTTACTGATTTGGAATATATGTCGATGAGTGACCACAGGGGTGAAGGTCTGTTGTGCGACACTGATGACGTGGTTAATGTAAAACATATTGTATTCGCAATAATACGGATGGTAATAAATAATGAACAGACAGCCGGAGCTCATGAAAGACTGTGCTGAAATAAAGGTTGATGATAATGTGCAAATTTACCACAAAAAAACTGGGAACTCTTCTGCATATCAATGACGAGCTACCGCTGCATTACACAAAATGTAGCCATGAGTGAAAATTTTTTTTTCTGAACTCCGCATTGCTCCACCCCATCATGGGTACTGCATGGCTTTGCGTTCAAAAATCAGCTCGACTCTACATGGCTAGATGCTAGTCTCCGTAGGCCCTCAGGTCTAGTAGGTGTTGCCTAGGCGCACATAATAACAGTTTGTTCACAAAAATGCTGACGTGATGTTAGCATCGGGCAACAAACGGTCCTCCTCTCTGTCCGCCTAACAGATAGCAGCACTATATATTTCAGTAATTGAAAACCATACTTATAGTGTTTACAATAGTGCCAGGTAAGTGCTACGTGTTACACCACAATGATGTAACACTTCTTGTAATATGACAGTGCGCTAAACATTGTGTGCTGTAAAACCTAACTTAATAAGTGTAAATATTATCTCCGTCTCGACATGTGATTGCAGTGCCTGCAGGTAGGTGGCAATAACCACATTACTGAAGCTTGCTTACATTACAAACATAACAATAACGTTAACGTTTTGTCAGAAACAATTCATAATCTGATGATGCCACAATTGTAATCCACTTGATCCACGACTCTAGTCTCATTGCTTAACGAATCTCCACGACTCTGTCGTAACATATCTAGATTCATTCAAAATAAGCAAGAAGGCATAAATCCATGCCTGCCTCTACCTATGAGTGTTGACAACGCCTGATTCGTATGCTACAACGTATTTCAGTTCGCATACTCATCAGGGATTCTTACGCACACATTTAAACATGCAAATACTGATATCGTAAAAAAGGTTAGCCTTAGCGAATTCCGAAAATACGATCTTTTTGCTGCTTTTCACATTCTCATTATCATACCGTATGTAAACGTGCATTACATCTCAGTATTTCGAAAGTAACAGCCAAGACAGGGTTATTAACCCCAAGATCGTAGCGAAAGGGTAACGATATTACCACTTCACTCATAACAGGCTTAAGATCTCCGTTTAATGTGACACTGTCGCTTAATCTCAAATTGTTTCGGATAGATTTGGCGAAATGTAATTTGAAATTCGATTTTCAGTGGAACGTAGCGGCCACATTTCTCACTTTAACGAAAAATGGGCAAATACATTTCTACTTTGTTTCGAGTAAGGAATGACCTCCCGAAATTAGCGCGCTCGGTCCCGACTCATCCAGTATATAGGCGATAAAATTTTACCTCTTGCTCATAGCTTATGTCATCGCGAATTGTCTTCTAGTTTAATAAACTACCATCCTTGACAATTTCGAGCCACTTTGCATAAAAGCAGCATACTCTCGAGTTTTATGAAGTCAATGCGGATAAACAAATATATTTTATAATTTGGAATTTTGTAACTTTTACGGCTGGCATGCTTCATTTATGTGACTCATGTTTACCCACCTCGTTAGTCATGTTAGTATGCAAAGAACACCAGCAGTGGATATTCGATATCCAGGGAAATTCGAAGGAGCACTTTTTATGGTAATTCTCTGCAGAACAGTCTGCCCCCCCCCCCCTTCCCAATAGTATTTTGCTTGCAATATGATCCGGCAGAAGGCGCGCTGTTTAAGGGTTTGAGGAGTAGGGGGGAGGGGGTGGGACGTTTGTACGCCTCGGGGCAAACATCGGGCGACGCGGGAATCTATAGCGAGCCGGCGCCGAGGATTGCCGAGTGGAGGGGGGCAAGAAAAGAGGAAGCCTTGTTGACGTAAGGGATACGCCGCACGGCTTAACGAAGACGACGTCTGAACAAGGGTTGCCCGGGAGCTTAGTCATAACGAGGGAGGGAGGAGGGAGGCCTGGGGGGGGGGGGGGGTAACGTGGTTAGTGAGACGACAGGAGCTGCAACACGTACCCTCACGTACGTGAGGCGCATTTGCAGGCCGCAGCGTCCTCCTCCGTCGCCACGTACTGGAGATGTCGCGCGCAGGTTCGCCATACCTCGCTTTGTGGGCACAGCAGCTCGAGCCCTCCAAATCACACCCAGAGTAAATTAATTCACCTCGCTACATAACGTAGAAGAATTGAGTACGATCCAGTTGTCACGGTTCGCCGTAAAAAAAAAAATGGCCCATCCACTGGTGCGTGTTTGTACGAGCATACTGATGCCACGTGTTCCTGGGTGTGGGCCGTTCTCGGTAAAATGAGAATTTTTGAAGGACCTTCTTAATATCTGCTTGCATACACGTTGTGTCAACATTGCCATGGGCCTCATCTCTTTATTCACACGTCAGTCAGGAATAACTGTGAAATAATTTACAAAGAAAATATTTGACAAATCTTGTAATTTTTATAACGCTATTCATTAAAAAACCGAAAGCGAAAGACATAATTTAAGTTATCACATATGGTTACCTAACGCTTTTTACTCGACGTTTAGAAATGGGACTACTTTCCGTCCACCGTTGCCAACTTTACTGGGCGGATGTCAGCCAGTGCGTCCCGTTAAAATATATCCAGTACGGAGCAGTTACATTTTTCTAAGGTTGATTTCAGGAGTGCTCACTTTATCGGGAACAGCCTTTAACTAGAACGACGTCCATCTTCTCGCGATCCGGCCTTTTCCACTACGCGTCGATATAAGCACAAACCGCTCGCTCGAGAGCCCCCGCTCGTGGTCGTGGTGAAGAAGCGTCTTTGTCACGCGCCGTTTCCGGAAGTGCCATTGCGGGAATGACATACTTTTTTTTTGGGGGGGGGGGGGGGGAAGAACCCTCGTACGCAAACCGGGATATCCGGGGGCCGAAGTCCAAAACTGGATATAAGACAAGAGGAGTTATGGTAATAGGTATAAATTTGGGTTTTTAGTGTCGCCATCCCCACCATCATTTACGGAGTTGTCAATATGCTCAAATTAAAATATAAGCCTAGGATGCCTATATTTTGTTTATTTTTATACGTGTTGCTTCATTGCAGATTTTGGGGTATATTTACACTTAGTCATGCACATTTTTATTATATGTTATTAAAGAGTAGGAGCCTATTTGCTTATGTTGTCAATTTCTTTTGATATCCATCCAAATCACGTTTGAATATAGTAGTCCAGAATAATCTTTGGTTTATTTTTAGTAGTTATTTCCATAGAGAGTCATCTGTTTCTAGAGAGTATATTTATTATATTTCTTCTTAGAGGGTACAAAGCAATGAAATGTGTATTAAACATAAGACAGTCCTGGTTGTCTCTCGTCTCGCCATTGCTGATTGGCGGAGAAATGTGTAATGATCAGGCGACAGCGAATAACAGTACACGAGACAAAATAAGTAAGGCTGATGAAAATAGAATAAAACTTGCATGTAGAAGGAATTCTCACCACCGCCGAAGACAGTCGTATGGTTTTTATAATAATAATGTAAATGTTTTTATTATTAATATTGCTGAAGTTGCTGGAATATGCTTTTAATTTGAAATTCGTAATTAAGAAGAACATTGTAAGGATGCATTAAGTAATAAGGTATATAAGAATGTTGAGTTTAATTTGCTGCACAATGTTTGAAGGTGAATAATGATAAAGTTTTGTGAAAAGTTAAATTTATATGCACAGAATATCGAGTTATTTATGTAACTGATTTGATAATTTTCTAATTTGTATGAGAAAACTAACGGGATATTAAAATTGGAAAAAAGAAAATATTCCGGTTTTTCTGTGTCTACATACCTAATTGCTTCATATATAATTCTACTGACATGAAACACTATATAAAATACGACGTTGTTCAAATATATAAATCTTACTAATTTAGCCAGTCTACGAATAAAAAAGAAAATATTTTGTTGTTCGCAGTCTCTACATTTTTAATGACTGAGAAATATGTTATCTAGTTATATTTTTGTACAGTCTTTGTAGTTTATATACTCACAAACATCTTTTATTTGGCAATCAGTATTTTTTTTTTTTTTTTTAAACTTAGCCGATTGCACTTAATCTAAACCTGACATAAAATGTTCAGACATTTATGCAGTGCATTGAAACCGAACTAGAGCTAAAAAAAAAAATTTCCCGTGATACGTCGGTTGCTCTAAAATATTGAAATTGTGGATGGGAGTGCTTCAAGTCTTCGGCCCTAATCACTTAGGAACTCAGGCGCAGAAGGAGCGATCTTGAAACATTGCGCTGAAGAAAGCGAAAACTCAATATCCGGGCATGGCAGCTCGAAAACGCTTTCGCTGTATTCACAGACGAGACCTCCAATACGAAGTTCAGCGCAGTCGAAATTACTTCATTTGTGAGATGACTCTGAATGGATGTCGGGCTGGGAACGAATTGGAACAGCACAGAATGAATTTCGTCTGGAATTCCTGGAGGGAGAGCGCCCTTAGAATCTGCGGCGACTTTCGCAGAAGAAAGTTCACAGCAGAAGAGTGGGGATGTCGATTCAAATTAATTCACGCCGTTTACCAAAGCTACGGACAGATTATAAACTCCACGATAAATCGTTTACCGATTTGTGTGAATGGTTATGGAAACTAGTCGAGATTGTTAACTTAACTTGATTGTAGAGGGCTTTTATATTGGGCGCGGAATAATTACCTTATTTGTTATAGGGTAATAATTTACAGTAAAACTATTGTCACTCCCATTCACGTGAATATATTAATTCGTAACTTAGTAAATAACTGCAACGCTGAAGCTTCATAAAAGTATTTCTAAGCGAGACAACGCCTTTCAGTATTTTCTCAGCACTCATACGAAAGCAAATAAACACAAACACTCACAAATGAAAATCTCTAGGTTCACTTGCATGTCCAGTCTCAGATACTGTACAATTCACTTCGGGAAAGGTAATTTATGGGATAACTTTTGTAATCCCTCTTTTAATTAGTTGATAAAAAATAACTTTGTTTTTAAACATATCACCAGAATGAACGTCTAGAATGCTGTAAAAAGCCATTATTTTCTGGCACTTTTTAGAGCGGAATTTGATAATTGCGAACTAAGGAATATTTTGCTGCTTCTCTGTAACGGATTCCCGAGTTCGAGGCCAAGAAGCGCAGTAGCGATAAGGGTGACATTGGCGAGCGCATCCAGTGCGCTATCGCCGCTATGCGCAGGGCTCTGAAGTGCCGTACAGCGTTCTCGTGAATAAAAAGAGATTTGGAGGGCTCGTTACATCGAGGTCTTGAGAGCCGATGAAGGTGAAGGGAGGTGAATATGGAATGCAAGGGTGGGGGAAACGGGAGATCCCCGAGAAGACCCGCTGACCAGCGGCATCGTTGGACACGAATCTTGCAAGTGAAAATACGGGGGGGGGGGGCCCTGTCGGGAATCTAACGTGGTTCACTTTGGTGGGATGCAAGTAGTCTAACCACTACACCAGCCCGGCCCTTAATGTTCTCATGCAGCGGCTACATATGGGACTTTCTCCGGCGACCTTATTATTCTACTGTGGAAAGCCTTTAGAAAATTTCAAATGCAGGAACTTTGAGTAATTTTGTATGTACTTGGTCCGGATATTTTGAGACGCGGTGTATGAAAACGCCGTTTTTAACAATGGTGCAGTGCTTCGAAACGATGTTTCTAATGGGCGTGATGTCTTGGCGGTAACAGACCGGTGAAATCTGACGTGTGTGTTTGTTTCCCATAGATCTCTCATTGGCCCCACGTTAAGTAATTTATTAAAACTATAATCAAGCCTTTTGCAACGCTGATCAAGCGATGCTTGGCTCCGGCCCTTGCAGAACCCTGCGCGGTTATCTTCTTACACTTTATGTGGTGATGGCGCTTTAATTCGAGGGCCTTTGCTAAGACGCGTTCATAACACATGGCTCGCTGTACGACGGTGCTAAGTGCAAACGGAAGTGTTTATAAGGCTAGCTAGCATCTGGCCAAGAAACTGATTCTAAACACGTTTAGAAAATATCTTAGAGCTTCGTTACTTCTTTGCTATTAATTATATATATATATATATATATATATATATATATATATATATATATATATATATATATATATATATATATATATATATAAACAGCGAAGTGGTATGCGAGAGCTCAGGATGGTGCGACCTCGGTGGGCCAGCCCGGCTGTTTTAAAAACATTCCCCGCCGACGAAGGTTGTGAGGCCAGGCGAGGCACTATATAAGGCTGGAGCGATGGCGGCTCGTGGCCATCTTGATTACGAGGGACGACGAGACGACTTCAGGGAGGACCACCAGGTCAGTGGTCCCCACTTCGACGTCAGCCGCTGCCACTGTCGAGGAGGTCTGCCCGACGGCGACGACGAGACAGATCCAGGGTAAATGTGCGTCCAGAAAGGGCGCCCCAGGTCGTGCAGCATTTGGATCATCGTATACAACTTAAGACTCCCTCTGAGTCACGAGCACCTTAATTATAGTCAAAGCTATCGAGTTGTAGAGTCTACTAACTGCACCTGATAATAGCGGAGGATTGGGATATTCTGGTTAATTGTAAAGTAATGACGAGTGCAGTTTATGAGTGATTTCATGTATAAGCCGTGAGTTGAATAAATATAGTAAATTGCGTATTGAGTGCTCTATTGTCTAGTTACGACTATCCCCTTCCTTGCGTGGCCTGATTCATCGTCAGGACATATCACAGCAACAGTTCCATGAGGAATTGTGAACTTCAGTTGGTTGTTAATTAACGACAACGGAATGCGGCTTTCTGATCGTCCAATTACGAGAGAAGATAATAAAAGAAGCCATAAAATTTTAAACTTTGTAACTACTGGACATTTTAACAATAATAGTGTTCAGATGATAGCTAGGGCTAACATAAGTTTTGAAATACTAAAGTTATTAATAACCACAGACACAGTAATTTTTTTTTAAAATTGAAGTTTATTGATAGCCTATATATTTACATCTATAATTATTTAATAAGTTAAATCCAATTTACAATCAGTGTTAATTATATGCTGATCTACCGCAGGCCCGTACTGAGTAATACAAGTTTATGTCTGAAGCTAGAATGTATTTTGCAAAAGTAGAAAGCTTTGCAAATTGAAATAGCATGTATCTAATAACCTCCGGGCTACTAAAATTACAGTTACTAATCTTAGAACTAATAACATAATGTCTACTGACATTGAAACTAATGACTTTAGAGGTTAAAAAATTAAATACGCTGACTTTATGGCTATTGAAGTAAAATGCTAGTGACTTTTGGGGTTAAAACATAAAGCCACTTACGTTAGATGTAATTACAGATTTAGAGCTATTAAACTTACGGATTTCCACTTTAGGTGTATGCTATCTTTAAGATTACCGTCGTTAGAGGTACTTAAAGTAAGGCTTCTATACTTAAGAAAGGCGTTAGGTAGACTTGATAGCAACAGACCTTAGGGCTAGTGTATTTAGAACTGCTGACTTCAAGTCTTCTAAACTCGAAAATGGCTATTTTGCGACTACCGCCGTTCTCCCTACCTTATATTGATGGACCTGTTTTCGCTCGGAACAATGAGCAGTGGTCGTAAAGTGGCGGAACGGAAATTAAACAACATTCAGTGTAAACAAGAAAATCTGAAAACATGCAAATCTTATAAATGAAATACAAAATCTAGGAGCCTTGTAGTCAATAAAACATGAACGCCCAAAAGGCAACGAACTGGACAATAAACGTGATGGAGAACAATGACAAAGAAGGCAAATCAGAAATATTTTATTCCCTTGCCGGAGTATAAGGAAACCGATTAAAACTAATTAAAAACAAACAAAAGTAACACAAACAACACTCTGTAAAACTAGTGTGCGCAAAGATCTTATTTCAGAGACAGTACTGCGAGAAATACGAGGACATGACAGATAATAGCCACAACGGGTACAAAAGAGTAAAATAGTTATTTCTTTACTAATGATAAAAAAAATATTTAAACATAACACAAGAAATAACACAGAAACGACAAAGTGCAGTAACGAAACGAATTCGACGCGACAGTAAAAATGCAAACTCAAGACAATCAGTACTAGACTAAAAATGTAAACTCAAGACAATCAGTACTAGACTAAAAATGTAAACTCAAGACAATCAGTACTAGACTAAAAATGTAAACTCAAGACAATCAGTACTAGACTTAACAGCCGCAGTGGACACAAAACAGGAATCTTACAATAGCACTGTCATTGAACTTCAAGGGGCCCATTTCCATGCAGCGCGAAATGCGCTACTGTGTTTGATATCTGCGTTTGGAAACAAAACCATTTCACGTGTGCAAAGCATGTTTGCACACGTGAAAAGATATTACACTTCAAACTACTTAAACTTCCGACACATCGCGTCTGTTGCGAACAGTAATATCAAGATGTTAAACATAGCAAAAAAAAAAAGACATTTTCAGTGTGTTGTGTCTTAAAGTAGTATGAAAGAATTCCTGCGAAAACATTGTAAGCCCCTGCGTTGAACTTTTATAAAGATTTATACCCCAAAACAAAATCAATATTCTCCGAGCTTAAAACCACCGTAGGCAGACGCAGCATGGCGAGGGCAACGCATGCCATTTCGGAGCCCTGCGCGTAGCAGCCATGATGCACTTAATGCGCTTGGCAGTGTCACCCTTATCGCTTCCGCCCATTAGGCCACGAACTGAGAAAACGGCTTGAGTTAAACTGTGCCTTAGAGTCAGTAGTCCAGAGATATTTTTCTGTACGTTTGTTGATTGCGCGTTTACGGGGATCTCGGCAAATAATTATCCCGGGATAACGACATTTTGCCATAAAAGATAGAAAATCATTTGAAAGCTCGTACGGTTTTGTTTTTATAATATTATGCGTTATCAAAAAAGATCGGAATATAATTCATAAAAATCGCATTTTTTAGCTTGTCTGCACAGTTTCCTTCAGAGGTAGGAGTGAAGTACACCTATACGTTTGTAGCAAAATCTGTGGGCTATCATCACATGTAATGAAGTCCCAACGTCAAAGATCCAATTTGCACAGTACAGCCCAAATACGTGATTCTGCAGCGGTGGCGTAGTGGGTAGACTACTCGCCTCCCGCAACAGCGGACTGGGTCCGATTCCCGGCGGGGTCACCCCCGAATTTTCGCACGTGCGAATCGTGCCAGACGATGCCGCCTGGTAGTCAGGTTTTCTCGGGGATATCCCTTTCGCCCAGCCCTCGTATTCCCGCGTCGCTCTACGCTCGCCTCGCTTCACCCTCATCGGCTATCAAGAACACGGCGTTAAGAGCGGCCCGAATCTGCACTCACTTGTATTGGCGTGCGCGTTAGTGCCGCCCATACCGCTGCCTCTCTTCCAGACCTTAATACTCGAAACAACTTCAGTTAGACAGGAGCCTTAAGGCCGCCGAACACGTGTAGAGCTCCTGCAGACAGTGTTTTATTAGGAAAAAAACCGCCCAACGTTTCTGAGTGAGGTCTGCTTACCAATAGCATTTAAGAAACGTTACGCGTCTCTAAGCGCTTTTCAGTTCCTCCACTTCTCTCGAAATCATGTTTTTGCGATAGTGAAAATGGTTCACAGGCTGGTTTTTACGGTCTTTTTTTTTAGGTATAAACATTCCGGTAAAAAAACATTAAAAAAAGGAACAGGGACGTGCATCAAACCTTAATTTTTATTATTACGTCTGAAAATGGCAGGGTTTCCGCTGAAAGTCCCATAGAGGCGCGTTATCAACGGCAAGACTGCACGCCATTTCAGTGCTTCGCGAGTAGAGGCGATGAGAGAGTTGGCGCGAATGTCTCGGTCGCCCCTAGCGCTTCCACGCTCTTAGGCCCCAGACTTGCAAAATTCCTTCAACCAGGTGGCCACCTTAGAGATAGCTGAGATAGTGACCAGGACGTGGTAGGCACGCAGTACTGGCACTGTAGTTCTGTCGCCTACCCCACAGCGAGCCGCGTTGATATGAGAGCCCCGTCGTGCGCCCTCTTTCGGAAAACTACTGTTTACACTGAGAGCAAGCAACGAGGACACATATCAGTTTTCCAAATACAAAAGCCAAACACGGAAACGGAATTGCTATCAGTAAACTACCAAAGGAATGCGCCGAGGACAACGGGATATGTTGGTCCGTCAAACTATGTAAACTTTGAAGTAAGCACGAAAATCCTTCAGCAAACTCCACCCCACGTGGCACCACGAGGACCAATCATGATATCGTACGTCACTAACACGCGTGGTGGGGTGAGACCACTAGGTCCTGAGTAGTCGCAGTCGGCGGCGTTGGCAGGGAGCAGCGCGACCAGGGGTCAAGGTTACCCGACCCGGTGAGTCCTGTCAGCATGCATTAACTTGGGTCATTCCGAATCCCTTCTTCACTTCACTCCAGTGGCCTCCATCCGATTCAGAACTTATTGTAAACTTTTCCAGTAAACTTGGCTGTAGCCATCCTTTAAATGAGTTATTTTCTTATCATTCAGTTCACATGCTTCCACACCCTTTCCCCTTTATCTTCCACGTTTTTGTTCTTCGACCAAAGGAACACAAGAGCGCGCAATGCGGAGTTTGACCTCCGACACCGGCGGTGTAAAGTGCCGGCTCGGCCCCGCGCTCTTCACTGCCGAGCAAGGCCGTGATTCCAGCTCCGCAGTTTGCTCGCCCGCCCGCCGCTGTTTGCTGTTTGAATTGCAAATGTTGCGCGCGATGAGGAAAGGGGACTGGCGGTATCGCCCGAGGTTGATGAAGCCGGTGGTAGGTTGTGGTGGGGGGGGGGGGGGGAGATACGGCGCTGCTGTATGAAGTGCTGATACAACATCGCGCCCCCGGGGCTGTTTAGCCGCGGGCGAAAGTGTGCATCTACGGCGTGGGCCGCTGCAGCACGCAGATATATTGCTGTTTCGTGAAGTCCGCACAAACACACGCGGTGGTAAACAATTCCCTACTTACAAAGATTAAATATACTTATATATAATCTCTGTCTCAATATTCTTTTTTTTTTACTGTAACATGTGTAGGGTTTGAATATATTTTTTTACTTAATAGGCGTCGCTTATTACATTATATGCTTTTAACGGTAAAACAAACACTTCCGAAAGCCCTGCGTAAGATCTATTTGTATGCAAGTTGTGTATTCTTCCGCATCATGTAAAATTAACATTGCTAAGAGCATCATTACTTTATTCACGTTTCGATCAGGTGAAACTGTGGAATTATTATAAAAGTAAATATTTTACAAATCTGCTCATTTTACCTTCGATGCGTTAAAAAAAACATCGAGCGAAAGAAATAATTTATATGATCACAAATTGTTACCTGAAAATTTTTAATTCGACGTTAAGATATGGAACTACTATACGTCCATCGTTACTAACTTTACTGAGTGCACGTCGCTCAGTGCGCCCGTTAAAATATATGAAGTTGGGAAAAGTGAATGTTCTCTAAGGTTGAATTTGATTGTGTTCATTTTATCGTGAACAGTCTTTAACGGGTTATGGCTGAACGTTTGGTAACATTCTTTGCTAAAAACACCTAGAACAATTAATTCTAGATTTAAATACGAAATAGCTACAGATTAGAGTAGAAACATTAACTAGTATTTACTGTCCCGATATTATTTTTATTAATCATATTTTCTAGCAATCCTTTTTTCCTTAAACTACGTAGTTTCTTATCAACTCCCATTGTTGACCCGTGAATTTACACCCAATGACGTTTGTTTTTGGCGGAATTCCCAAGCGTTCACTGCGGACATAAGCAGAATTCTCATTAAACCCCGTAAAATTCAAATAAGGAAACAAAGCGTATCGTGGGAGCGACAGTGGACAAACCTGCACACGTGAATATAGTGACTCCTAACGATCGCTTTGGTATTATTTCAAAACAGCTCACATCAAGTTTCACTGGCTTAGAATAGGATATCTCGTGAATTCATTTCGGTTCATCTCATTTATTAACGACTGGAATACACTTTATTGACACGCCCTAGAAGACTGTGGACTAGTAATAAACGAGGGGTCAAAGTGATGCCAAAAAACTCGTGTAAAATAATCGTTATATTAAAATTTTTCTTACCGACGCAGCTCTCAGACAATTTATTGAAGAAAATGGAATATGTATATATATATATATATATATATATATATATATATATATATATATATATATATATATATATATATATATTGCCATGAAATGTATTAACGTAATTTCTGGGATTCTACCACTGAGTTGGACGGATGACAGCTAGTGGATATACATACAGGTTTCCGCTAGTCTAACTTCCATTTTCTTCTTTTTTCGTCATACAGCATGTAGTCGTTTGGAAACTTCCTATTTTTGGAATCCTTCTTCATCTTAGGGTGAGTTGACATTTATGCACCGTTTTGGGTAAGTTTGACTGCGGATATTTCATTATTCGACGTGATTATATTACTTTTGTGATTGCGGTCCTTTCTAATTTTGTCATCATGTGTTGCGGTGTGCGGCATGCGCCGATAATCTTGTGGCCAGCCATATCATCCCCGAGATGTGATGCGAGCCGCACAGCCATTCGTGGCATGGCAGTTCTTCCCATGATCCGACTTCTTTTTGCTATCACCGCAGTAACTTCAGAATCTTAAGGAATGATGACGTAACTTATTAAATTTTTTGCCTGCTTCATGACATATGGGTGTGCCCCAGGCTTTTTTCTGTGGACTGACAGGGTATCAAGTGAAATATCAAGTTTGTATATTTTGGACAGTTCAAGAACGAATTTATTTTGTCTTAGACAACTTTAGTTCATTTAAAAGAAACAAGAATCTAAATTAATGATATGTGTATTTGCCGAAATTAAATAATTATTATAGTTTTTCAAAATGTAAACAGAAGCAAGTAGAAAATAGTAAAAAAATCTTAAAGTACCCTCGTTATAAAAGATTATTTATATGTATATTTATATGTATATCTATGGCGAATACAGTATAATACTCTTGTTCTAGCGACAAATGTTTAAATAGAACTAAACTGTTCAAAATAATATTTTTTTGCTAATTACTTCCTTAAGGAATTGCCCTGGAAATATATAATATTCTCTAACTGTCGAGTTGTGATTTATTTATTTCGATCTACACCACTAGTGTACCTATTACTTATTTATTACGTAAGTGTAATAAGTAAGACAGTAGCAAGCCTGTATGGTTTGCTTTCTGTAGTAAACTGTAGTCTACCCAGGAACCTCGATCCCATCTTCCATTTATGTGACATCCTTGTGTTCTGATGAGGGTACCTATGGGTGCCCACGTTTCTGTCATGAATGTGGTCCACAATAAAACCTATTTTAACCTACACAAACAAAATGTGCAGATTTTCTGTTCAAAATTTTTTTTTCTCAAAAAGATTTTTTTCAGTGATCATAAAAAAGTGTGTCAGTGATCACAAAATTATAATTCCTTTTTTATTATCAACTGTTTTGTAATATATAAGAAAATAATAACCTCACACTCCCAAAAAATTGACATTGTGAATTATACAGATAATATTTTGTACTTCTAACAAACTATTCTTTTCAGTGAATATACAAATATTTGTTTATATGAGAAATTATCAAATGGCGCTTAAAATTTCCCTGCCTGTAAGTTCGTGTAGCTAAATCAACACGCTGAATGGCGTACGCACAATCATGTTGGCGACGACCTATGGCTCTTCACGTTTAATAGAGCACTTTTGAAAGCGCTGCTGAGAATCCATTTCTCTGCCCATTTTGTATAATTCCGCTATGTGAAAAACTACAATTCCTATGAGTCCGATGACGTTATTCTCGTGTCTACGAAGCGGAACTTCGCTCGGAACAAAAATATTCCGTTGGTATGTAAGTTCGTGTTGTTAAGAGCACAAGGAACACAAACTAAATGAAATAAATTCTTTTCCATAAATATGAACATTGCACTGCTAAAAAGACGTTAATACGCGGAACTATATTTTTCTCATTCATTACCATCTCTACGACGAGTATCCCACTAAGGGACTACGTTTAGATGTATGCAGGTACTGCAGGGAATTTTTTCAGAGGTCGATATCAAAACGCTCAGTTAACAGACTATAGTTGTATTAAAGTTTAGGTAAAGGTCCCGTGTTTACATAAGTTGCAACGGAAAATTTTTATGCGCAATTCAAGAAATGATCAACAATAAAGGCTGTAATTTTTTTTTTCTGGTAAAGTTTCTTAGCATTATTTGATGAAAATATAGGTGCTATTTATTTCGCCCGTGATGTTGGTTATTTTCACCAACGAAGGAGGGTTGCGCAAATGTTTGTTCGCACGTGATTACCGGACTATTCGCCGAGTACTTGGCAAGGGAAAGGTTGGCTGGGGTCAAGGATCCCTCCGGTCACCCTGCCATCCTGCCAACAAGGACCCTAACGCCTTACACGCCCTCCCCCTTCGACCGCCCCTTCGAAACTCATCATTCCCTTAGCCGCGCCATCTCTCCACTGCTGTACTCCTCCACCTGATATTCCACGACTAGAAAGAGAGTGAGTGAGGGGGGGGGGGGGCTGAAGGGTTCGTCGTAAACGCGACGGGAGTCCATCCTCGGCTCGACAAGCCGTAAAGCCGTCAGCTAACCCCCTCCCTCCCCCGGCATCCGCTAGCAGTGGACACCCTTTTCATCGTCTTTCTGGTCACGTCACGAGCTCCGGCCATAACTGATCCCCCCCTCCCCTGTTGACGCCTCCCCCCTCCTCCCGAGCGAAATTCACGGTTCATCATAACCGACGCACATTCAGGGACGTAGTGAACCAATAAATGGGAAGGAGGTGTTAGGGTCGTAATACCCTCTCTCCCATTGTCCCAGAGTGTATAACACGAAATAATTAATTTACTTTTCGAGTAAAATTGTCGTACAGCCCAAAATAATACGTTTTCAAAAAAAAAAAAATATGTGCCATAAATTACTCTTAAATGCAGTTAAAATAAAAGTTTTTTTTCTTGACTTCACAGCAAACGTCTGCAAATATAAATTACCTCTTAAAATATTCCTAGTTATACTCCTAGTCAAGGCAGTATATATATATATATATATATATATATATATATATATATATAGAACACACACACACACACACACACACACACACACACACACGATATTCGTAAACAAACTGTCGAAATTTAAACCACAGCATCTATGGGCGAACAGAAACAAGAAACTCTAGTCACAAAATGTTTGGAAAAGCCGTCTGGTGAGTTTAAATTGAAGTTGAATTTCAGCAAACGACGCCGGGTGTCCGCAGCCGTATGGGCGCGTGTGCACAAGTTGCAGAGCACGAAGGCGAACTGAGACGCTGTCGCTGCCTACGTACAGGCGCTGGCCGCATGTCGTGCCAACACCTTTCGCCTTTGTGTCATGCAACTTGTTCGGCACGGACGCACTTACGGCCGCGGACACCCGGCGTCGTTTGCTGAAATTCAACTTCAATTTAAACATACTAATTGGTCTTTTTTGAACATTTAGGGGCTAAAGTTTCTTGTTTCTGTTCGCCCATAGATGCTGAGGTTTAAATCTCGACAGGTAGTTACCGAACATCTCGTATATATTCGGGTATGGCTCAACATTAGTACTGGTTTGGCCAGAACTATTTCCCTTCGTCTAAAGCAAAAATTTATAAGGAAATGATATGCGGTATTAATATTGAGGCAAATAAGAGAACAGGTGAATTCGGCTATTTTTATGCTGGACTGGAAAGATACAGCACTCCTAGTTGGCCATTATCCCTTGACACCCTTCCGCGCTTGGGTCACGGCCGTAACCTATAAACTGTTGGTTTTAGTATATAAAATAAAGTATTCTTACCGCAATACATATATTGGCCTACTTCAAAATTTAGTGGTGTCGTTTAGGAAGAAGATGTAATTTTTTTCACCGCTGGTCCTCAATTTATTTGATACGTTCTGGATAGCCCTAAAAAAAATAATGAACGAGCACCAAGGTGCAGCCAAATCGTGGTCTGGCACTATGGTAGCAAACGCCACTGATAGGTTGATATCTACTTATTCAAACGGTTTTCAAGTCTATGAATTTAAAGAACTCACGAGTATTTCCAGTCTCTAGAGGTACCTAACAAACTGTTTTGAGATAAAGTCTAGCTTAGTAGTCACAGTCTCTGGGGTAAATTCCGACAGCAAGGTTCTGGGTTTGAATCCCACGTTTGCCATGAAATTGTGTGTGATTTTGCTTGTAACTTCAAATTAGTGTCATTTGTAAGCCGTGTCGGCGTTAGCCTGTCAAAAATAAGATAACCTAGAGAGCCATAGTATAAAACTTATTTTGTTGTTAAGTATGAAATTTAAGTATGGCGGATTTTCACATTTGTCACCTCCCCCTCAGAGAGCATTATCACTTTGGAAGATGTAAAACCAGGTCCAGGAGACGAGAAACCCGCAGCCAAATACGAATGCAAGCGTTTCGTTCCATTTTTGCAGCACTTAGAGGATTAAACTTTTTACTTAAGTCACCTATAACATTATTTCGGCAGAGTCCCACTGGTTGACTTGTTATTATGCCAGTTATCTTGAACTCCATTAAATTGTCTACTATAGATAGATCAAATCTGAAATATATGATTTTAATGTTTTACGTGGTGTAACGGCTGGAAATTTACCACCTAATTTATGTGCCCAAAGACTGGATAATTTAACATGCCAATTCAGATACAAGCATATTATATTTTATTAACTAGCTCCTATATAAATTAATTGAATTAGTTTTTACTAATTTGCATATATTCAGGATATCTGTGTAACTATTCACGTGGCTGAGTAAATAATTTATTTTTTATAATTATTATTATGGTTTCCGATACCATATATGTTGACAAATGTTTTGGATAGCCTTTAAAGTGAAAGCTACAGGCCGGTTGCCATGAGCAACATGATTTGTTGATTGGAACGAAGTAGGAGTTCTAGCGTCACATTACGATTTAGGGAGCTTAGCGTGGCCGTGCTAAGTCTGATCCTACGACTAGGCTGGTCGTGACACATGCCACGAACCAGGCAGGGGTTTTTAAGTGAGGCTTTAGGAAAGTGACGCGAGTGCCGCAATCACACAACAGACCACGAAGAAGCACACCGGGATAGTCTTAAAGTAAATAAAAGAGTCTATTCGGGCTGTAAACCGAAGGAATAGATTAATCTAGTTCGTCTACCGCGAACGACCGTGTGGTACTTACTGGACTGTATGATTCGTATACCAAGGCCAGTGAACCTAAAGCCAGAGAAGCCCATGGAGTAGATGCCTAGCGGGTCACTAGCTGCCGCATTTCAACGTATTCCAACATCACATATCGACGTGTGAGTTCCTAAGATTTCTACTGCAACAAGTACCGTAATTTTTGAGATGGCAGCCGATTTACCTTTTATTACATACTGCTACAGACGCAATGTTCCTGAACCAACGTCAAGTGAATTTTGTTAACAGTATAACCTACAACCCCTTAGTACTAACAGCCCTGTTCCCAATCAGGTTAGTGTTAGCTTTAATTAATTTTGTTAACAGTATAACCTACAACCCCTTAGTACTAACAGCCCTGTTCCCAATCAGGTTAGTGTTAGCTTTAATTAATTTTGTTAACAGTATAACCTACAACCCCTTAGTACTAACAGCCCTGTTCCCAATCAGGTTAGTGTTAGCTTTAATTTATTTTGAGAAAGTAATTATTATTTTGAAATGGGCTATATATATATATATATATATATATATATATATATATATACACTTACAAGACGTATATCACAGGATGTTACTACTTAGATTACGGCCACTTCATGTGTCGTCTATATTGTTTATTTCTTATTAAATATTTTTATTTTTGAAAATATTACTAAAGCTAATATAATATTTGATAAACTTATTATATGACTGTATAATTATTTACAATAAATGATTTATATTTAAAAGTTTCCTGGAGAGTGTCATTCCTAGTGCTGAATCCCTTCTGTCTTAGGCATAGAGAGCGGGTATTTGGTTTATGTTTTGTTTTTAGCTGTTTTCAATCTGATTGGTTTTGTCCTTTATGGTAAGCGCAGTATTCCGAGAGGGCACAATTATTTGATATCCTATGTCACACTACTAGTCAGTTCACTTGGAAACCAATTCAGCTCACACCAATCGCACACTCTATGCTAACTACACCCTTAATTGCAGAGTGTGGGGCCGGATACCTCTAAGACACACCCCAGAGACACCGCAGTAGTAGTATATGGGTGGTCAAGGACAAGCCACTTTTTTACCCTACATCCCTCGGTTTTTCCTCGAATTTTACGCATCAAACTAAGAAAAATTATACCAAAATATGCAAGCTAATTCAGGCAAAAAATTAAGGCAATTTAGTCCAAAATTAGGCAAATTAAACTAAAATAAAATTAAAATTATGTTATCTTTCTTAATAGATCATATTCGAAGCTCTACTAATTTTTAAAAAGTTCTTCTATATGTTCAAATCCGTTACCCATTTCCCGAAGTTCGTCTTCATTGCAAACACTATCTAAAATCAATGACTGTAATTTTTGTAGATTTCGATAGGATTTAAAACTATATTTCGGAGTTCGAGAGACTTCAAATTTATTGTGTGCGCTAGAAAAGTTTATTTAGAACCTCCTTTTAAAATGGTAGTCAAACTGTATGCTAAACCAAGCGAAACCAATTTTATTTATAAAGAAAATATCCAATTAGGCTTAACCAAATGAAAATATTAAAAAGATAAATGATGGATTCAAATTAATAAAAATTTATACATTTTAAACAATTCTTTTAAACCACTATAAATGGTAAAAATTTGTTTCTCATTTATTAATTTTAAAGCATTTTTATCAAACATGGTTACATAGTGATCTGGTAAAGTAATTTTATACTTTCCATGTAGAATACAATTAATTTTTTTTTACCGAACTTAGATTCAGAGTTTTGAAATTCTGTAGCAGCAAACCATTTATTCTGCTCGAGATCTTTTAATTTAGTCAATTCATAGGAATTGTTCAACTTCTTGATATGTGATTCCATTTTGTTATATTTATAAAGAAAAAAATGATTAAGATAAAAAACAATTTGAAATTATTGTTAATAATATTATTAATTTTAAAAATAATTTATAATTATTATTTTTTACCTTAATAAATTTCATATAAATAAACTGGAATCAAAACTCGAAATGGAAAATAATACCATATGT
The DNA here is from genome assembly GCA_029891345.1 of Dryococelus australis. Lineage (NCBI taxonomy): Eukaryota > Metazoa > Arthropoda > Insecta > Phasmatodea > Phasmatidae > Dryococelus > Dryococelus australis. The sequence goes on along the minus strand of CM056996.1, from coordinate 23,506,625 downwards.
AAGCAATACAACAAGTATGGTGAAGTATTAAACACTAAATGTTTTCCTTCACATAACGACACATAAGAAACACATATTAACACCTGTAAAAAATGTACCGCCGAATATGCCAGAAATCATTTTGATTTAAATAAAGAGAAAGTACTATGCGAATGTGGAAAATATGTATCTAAACTATATCTAAAAAAGAATAACTAAGTTACACATTGCAAATAAAAATCGACATAGTTATTATTAAACTAAGACGTGTATATTATGTAAAGAGAATAAACATATCGAATCATTTTATCCTCACAAAGTGACTATAGAAAAACACATACAAAATGTAAAAAATGTTTTAATGAAAAAATACTGTGCAAATGTGGAAAATATGTTTGTGGTGCATATCTCAAAGAGCATAAAATACTATGTCACACACTGCATTAGTAGATATTCTAAATTAAATTCAACATGATAATTATACAACAAAGACATGTACAATATGCAATGAGAATAAATTTATAAAATTATGTTCTCATAGTAAAACTACCAAGGATAAACATACAACAAAATGCAAAAAGTGTTTTAATGAGAAATTCTATCATATAAGTTTAATATTTAAAAAATATCATCGATAATTTTCCCCCATAATAAGTGCAACTATTCAGTTATTCTTCTTATTAAGATAAAGGTAATTTATAAAAATTATTTATTTTATTACGAAACTTCCCTTCCTTCATTTTTCTACTCACATCTAAAGTGTTAAAACCATAGTCTTTATCTCAACATTTTGAACAAATATATTAAAATGTATCATATCTCATATCTCTACCAACAAAATCATGATATATGTGCTTTAAATTTGTTTCATCTTATCTAAATATACACAAAAAATTTGCATTGTCTCTCACCAATCGCTTGGGTACTTTTGAATAAGTCTATGCGAAATAAAATACATCAACATTTTTATGCCTTCCCACAGTACCGTACTCGTGGATAACATCTTGATTTTCTAAGATGACATCATCGAAAATGAGTAGAGAATTATTTTCACATCGTTCTAGTGAAATCATTTCACCATTGCTATTTAAAAAATAAGCCATTGTTTCATTAATTTATTGGATATTACATTAAAGAAATTTTGTAACTGAATATATTTTGGTTGACTTATACATTTTGAGCAAACATACAATTTACTGAAATTTAACCAACCATTCATATAAATAAAATTAATCATCAAATTGATTTTTCCGTATCCACTGTGTCCAACTATAACTGCCCTCATATTGTCAGGCAAAAATTCGCCATTTTTCTTCTTAGCATCTCCTTCGGCAATTAAAACACCAACACCCCGATAGACTTTTTTCATTTAATAACATTTTTTAAAAATAAATGGATAATAAAATATTTAAGTTGACAAGCAATACTTATATACTAAAGAAGAAGCTTCACTATGATATAATTCATCAAGATAAATCTAGATCATTGATTAGTTTTCGCACAAAATTTGTAGCAACCAATATATCCGATAATATTATGACAATTGAAAAATTGAGTGGTTTGGTTGATAAAAACGAAGTTATCACAATTTTTAAAGGACAATATGGTGTTGAATAATTGAAAGAATTTGATTATAAACTCATTTGAACCATTTTCAACAAATAACACTGAATTAACAGCAGGTAATATGAAAAACAGAATATTGTTTAAATCTAAGTTTGATATTAAATTTGACGATCGACTATTTAATATGCTTGGATTTGAAAGAAATATGACTTTTGAAAAAGGCCAAGTTGTTATAGGCATTAAATTACCTAATTTTGATCAATTTATAACAATAAATGTCGACTGTAATTTGGCATATAGAATGTTCATAAAATAGGATGAATTTAATAATTTTGAAACAAATATAATTGCTAGTTTTTCACCGAAAACGATGTTTGGATTTAGAGATTCTATCGTTCACGAGCCCGCATATCCAATTTTCTTATCAAATTAATAATAAATGGTTAAATAAAATTATTTTACAAATTAGAGATGAAAATAGTTAACTAATTGATTATGATAGTGCTGATATCGATATGGTTTTGTAAATTAAAGATGTTTTAAATATAATTTGTGTAATTTCAGTGGTCGGCGTGCAGACTGCTGAATTATTTGTCAATTCATAAATAATATAAAGTAATTTTGATTAATAACCCCATGGTAATGTATTTATAGTATCGTCTTTTTCATTCAAAATCATACGTTCGTCATAGTTAAAATTAAATTCTTTTGCCATAAACTTCTTCATAGCATTTTTTGTTTTATTATCTCTCGTAATCGTATTGTTTTTTATGATTGCATTTTTTTAGTTTTTTGTACTAATTCGCCCATCGATTTCATGTTCAATTGTAAACCATTTTCGTGATTAAGTGTGAACCCTTTAATTTTTGTAACATGTTTTCCCAAAAAAGTTTCATAACCATAGCTTTCTGGACGAGTACTTATCCATTCGACACTATTATTATTTTTTTTCCAAATTCGTCTGGCCATTCGTCAAGCATTCAAACTATTTTAACAGTATTTTTACCATTATCAGTATAAACAATGCTATCTGTATCATAATATACTACTTTATAACCTAATATATCTAACATTTCATACAAACTTAATATAACATTTGAAATGGTAAAAGTTGCTATAAATATATTTGTTGCTGTGCTATCTTCTATATAATTATTATTGTATTTATATGACACATCAATTATTTTTTCATTTATGTAAACAACATCACTTACATCTATTATTACATATAATAACAATTCGATCCAGGGAGTTGGATTAGTAATATATTCTGTTTGTGTAAAATTTTGTCTTTCTCTAAATTTTACACAATTTTGGCAACAGCACGTGTTCCTGGATTTTGTTCCATATTTTCAATGTTTAAATCGATATCGCATTCTTGTTTAATAACTCTAATAAATTCTTCTTTTGACTGATAATCGTCTTCCCAAAGACTAGTCTCCAATTTTATTTTCATCAACATTTTAATGTAGTCTCAAAATTATTTTATTACTTTTTTGCTCGAAATGCCAAGCTTCATGAATTTTACATAATTTGTAGCCTTTTTTACAACATATTTTGAACTAATGAAGTTTAAAATATTTGTTTAAATATTACAGGGTCCTGCACCATGGACCCTGAAAACCTGTATAAAATTTAAAAATATAAGCAGGGCGCTATACGGTAGCACCCACACACATAATGGAAAAAATTTAAAATTCTCAAAATATCTTTTTTTTATCATCCAAGAGTTATGTGAATCAACGAAAAACAACAATTTTACATACATTTTATAACCTTTGGTTTTTTAAACCCTTTTAACCAAATATTCATCAAAATAGTCAGTTTTCATAATTTCGTATTCATAAAAACCACTTTTTATTTCTTCTCCCATGATATATTTCATTTCGTAAGTTGTTAATTCATAATTTAAAACCTCGAAAATGGTAAATAATTTTGTTGTCCAATTAGCTGTATAACCATTTTCAATAGTTTGTTTACTTTTGCCAATGCAGACAGTATCGTCAACTTTGTATTTTGGTTCAGTAACCATATATGTTTGTTAATATTTTTCATTTTTTATTGTTTCCAATTGGTTTCTACTAATGATTCTATGTTTGGTATTGTTGTATTCTTTAACAAAATCTACTAATATATTTACCTATTTTAATTGCCATTTACAGCAAATTTCTTCCACATTTTGTTATTCATTGTATGATTATATCTTTCCACAACACTGGCTTTAACTTTACTGAATGTAGAATAGTGATTGATACTATGTTTCTGCATAAGTTCTTTAAATATTTCATGAAAAAAATCGGACCCATTGTAATTTTGTATATTATGTGGTTTTCTTTTCAACAATATATATATTCTAAAGTATTTGCTACATTCTTGGTTGTTTTACCTTAATTGGTATTGCAAATGCATATTTTGAAAAAGTCGATAATTGTCATAATATATTGGTATCCATTGTTTATACGTGATATGCCTTTTAAGATACCAATATCCATCTCCACAAGATCGATTTGCCATATATAATCAATACCATACGAGATTTTTTTTTTTTGGATAATGTTTTCATGCAGGTTTATATAATTCATTCCTTATGCCTTCTCTTTCATTGGACAAATATTTTTTTATGTTGATTTATTTGAACTACATATTGAACATTTACTTTTATGAACTAAATGTCCATTGTAAGTATTTTCACTTTTTATATTATTATTTTTAGTGTCCTTATTACACTTCAAATGCCAAGTATTCTCCATTTAATAGTAAAAAAATATTTAATGTTAATATTTTTAGAATATTCCTATTGTGGTCAACAATCTATCATCATAAGTAAATATTTATTTTTTATGATTTTAAAAAATAAAATATCACCTACGTTAACATCCAAAGTCTTACTTTAATCCATATTTTTAGAATCATAAATAGCAGTCACAGTGCCATCAGGTAAAATGATATTAGCAGTATTTATTTTATAAATAGTAAAATCCCTCAAAAAAGCAGACAAAATTTGATTATTATCTAGGTGAAAATTGTTATTTTTGTCCAACTTTGAAGGTAAATAAAATATATGAGATATTTCTTCCTTAAATTTTTTAACTTTTGAGTTACCAAGTGAAACACAATAATTCAAAACTGATTGATATAAATTATGTAATTTATCAGATATTCCGTTATCAAAAATATTTTATTGATTGCATCTTTACCATCTATGGGATCATCCATATTATTAATTCTACGATTTTGAAGAGAACCCTAATCTATTGTATAAACAAAAATTTTACTTTCTTGATATAATGCTGAAACAATAATATTGTAATTTGAACCAATATGTGTTTTTAATTCATTAGCCTTATGTCAGAGTTTTTATTTAAAGATTTGATTAATTGTTTCCCAAATATATCCATCATTTAATAACAAAGAAATTATGTCATGAAATTAAAAACCTTTCAAAAAAGATTTAACACAATTAATCATAAATGTCCACAGATAACTGAATTAAAATTCTGAATGATATTATCACTGTAATAAAAATTTCTCTTTTTGAAGTAATTAGTTTAATTAGTGGGAATATTACCTCCAAATGAAAAAAAAAATAGTACCAGGATTTGATGAAATGACAAAATTAACGACAGCACATTAATTTTTGTGCATTGTTTTTGGTAGTGCTTCAATCATATACATATTTCTGAAATTTGTGACATTGGATATTTTTCTATATCGAAATTAGATAAAGGTGATATATTCTATTTTTTTGTCTCTCCTTTTTTGTAACTATTCCACTTCCTGATTCATTTTTCATTACCAAATTTTGTCTATTTTAATATTTTAATTCTTTTTTATTTTTTATAGTTCAACAGAATTGTAAATTGAGTTAGCTCCGCCAGCTAAAGTACCCAGTGCAGCTAAAACTGGAACTAAAAATGTCAAAAAACATCCATGATGTAAATCCCTTCCAGATTTTTCTTTTAGTTTTTTTATTGTTGGTATGACAAAGTTAATTAACCTTTGCCTTCTTTTAATTTTTTATTTTTTCTCTCAAGTTGTTCCTTTGTTAAACAATATCTATATCCAAATATCTTAATTGATCAATGGGTATATCGAATGTTATATTTGTTAACTTTATTTATAAGTAAAAAATATACAAGTAAATCATAAATTTTAATACCCCATCCTCATTTTATTTTTGTAAATGTAGTTAAAGCAACGGCTGCAGAAACAATTTTTTCACCGATTGGAGTATCTTTATCTAACATAATTTCCTTAGCTTTCTTTTTGCAAAATTTTATCAGCAATATCGTGATATTTTCATGCTTCATCTAATTGATTTATTCCCGTGTCGCCTCTTTCCATTCTTTTGTTTAATTTTGTTAATGTACCACCATAATTATACCCTGGCAAATGTATTTCAGGAATGAGGAATTACATTAAAAACTCTTATTAGATATGGAATTCCTTTTGGATTATTAATAACAAAATCAGACAATCTATCGTTCAACATATACATTATGCTCACTTTTTCATTGTAATAATTGTTATTATCAGCATTTTCTTCACAGTGTATAACTAATAGTTTATCAAGCAATTTTCTAACATCATACATCCAGGTATATTCTTTTGACAAATTGTTGAATTTTGTTGAATTGGAGAAATCATTCTTTCTGGTGTGTTTGGTATTGATCTTGAGCTTGAATGTTTTATGCATTTTTCATAAATTGGTCTAATTATATTATTTTACTTCCAACCAACACTTGAACTTGGATTATTCCTTTTCTTATAGGGAATATATTTTTGAAATACAGCATTGGTTAATAAAACAATTTGTGTTATGCTTTAGATAATTAACATTGTAATTAACTTCAAAGTTCTTCTGCACTATTTTTTGTTACCAATTTAGAACGTCTTTCTGTTTATTATCTATGACAAATAGAATATCACCATTTATATTTACCTTTGTGTAACAGATATATAAGTCATGTCCTTTTCGTGGACCGTATTTTTCTTTAATGTTATTAATATCTCCAGAAATATATTTTCCAAGATTAATAGTCAAGCCTTTTAGAGGTATTATACTCAAATTTTGTGACCTATCTTTAGCAAATGATTCTCTTTCAAATTTTATTTCTTCGGGAGTAGGTGGATAATTTATTTTATTTATTTTTTGCTGCAACTGGAGCTAGTGTTGTTATTAAATTTTTATTTTCTCACTTACTCGTTCTACTTTTTAACCAATATTTCTTAATTCGTAAATTAAAGGTCCATCTTTGTTCTTATTTGTTTCATAATCTGCTTCATGATTCTTTTAATAATATTTGTACTTCTCAATGAGTAATTTAACTCGAGAATCTGTCTTTGATGAATCTTATATATATATAACTTACAAACGAGTTATAAAAGTATCGAGAGTTTTGAAAGACAAACTTTTCCTCTAACTGATCAAACTAGGGTAATTTAAATGTTTACAATAATAGAATTGAATTTGACATTTCTATAGATGATGGATTTTCTTTCCCAAATGATGCTTATGTTTTTGAGAAATTTTGGCTTCTAAAGAGAGATAAAAAAGGAAATGAGACAAAATATGCAAAATTATATAATACTGATGTTTGTGCTAACTTTTTTCCTTTCCAGTTTTATAGAGTAGAAATCTCAAAACATGGACATATTATTGAGGCTGTTGACAACCCAGGTTTAATTTCAACAAAGATGAATATTATTTTATATTCCCAAGTGAAAAAAAAAATTAGAAAATACTGGTTTTGATAATAAATATCATGTAAATTCTATTCACAGTGATAAAAATGATGAAATAATTTAACCACTGAGATATTTGTTTGGCTTTATTCGTGTTACAATGAAGCGTATTGGGGAGAAGGTTATAAAATTACTTTTATTCAAGATTCGTTTTATTACGATCGTTTATATATTAATGAAACTAAGATTATGTGGCCAATTGCTGAATACGAATCTAACACAGTAATCACAGTAAGTTAAAGAAAAATATACAAACAACCAAAAATTCCTGTTTTTAATGTTGATATAGGAGATCAGTTTAATAATTTCCAATTTGATATGCCTGATTTTGTAATTGTTGGCTTTCAAGGCAATAGAAAAAATTGTGTTGAACGGTATGTAAATGCTTCTATGTTTGATCGCTGCAATGTAAGAAATATTCATGTTAAGAATGGAAGAAATGAGTTCTTTCCTAAAGAAAATTGGAATCTAGATATTGAAAATGGCCTTTATGATAAAATGTTTCTTGATTATAATGATTTTAGAAATTCAAAATCAAAACTTGATACTCTGTGTAAAAATAATGAACGTTATTATAATCCAACTGTAAACACTCAAGGTGATATCAATTATTAATCATTTTGGGAGCTAAGACCATTATTTTTTATTGATTGTTTATATAGAAAAACAACTGTTGTTAAAGATAAAACAAACATAAAAACTAGTGTAGATTTTAACAAAGCTCTTGACGGAGGAACAATTTGTAATGTGTTGTTCTAATTAGTCAAATAAATCTAACTTATAAATTATTTGAAAGAAAATATTTCTGAAAATATATTGACGTTTTGAATTAATAAATGGAGGATGTAAACGATTTTACGGAAACAACAAAATGTTTCTATAGTATTATAGACATTTTTAGACGTTTAGTTAAGTTGATTAATCGAATTAAAAATAATTTTGTTAAACCTAAATAAATTTCTTTCTTTATAAATAAAAATGGCTTCGCTTGGTTTACTATGCAGTTTGACTAACATTTTAAAAGGATGCCCTAAATCAACTTTTCCAGCGTACACAATAAATATGATTTCTCCCGAACTCCGAGATATAGTTTTCAAATTATATCGAAATCTACAAAAATTACAGTAATTGATTTCAGATAGTGTTTGCAATTAAAATGAGCTTCGGGAAATAGTTGACGAATTTGAACATATAGAAGTAGTTTTAAAAAATTAGTAGAGCTTGGAATATAATCTATAAAGAATAATAACATAATATTTCATTTGATTTTAGCTTGATTTGCATACTTTGGGCCTAAATTACATTTATTTTTTTTTACTTATATTAGCTTGCATTTTTTCATCATTAATTTTCTTCATTTGATGCGTAATCGGATGATTTTGCCTAATTCTTGTGAGAAATATTAAGATCAATATACGTGCATGATTTTTGTGTAATTTCTATTTGGGAGGTAAAAGGTATGAAATTCGAGAAAATATCGGGAGTTTTAGGGTAATAAATGGATTGTACTGGAGCTACCCATATTTTACTCACAGTGTCTTTGCTGTTTAAGTTTGTTCATTGCAGTAGAACTTTAAATAATGTATCTATAAATACCTGTTCGTGTTTTTTTTCCAGCTGTGATAGATTGCACATTTATTTCTGTTTCTTACTTTAAAGTACGTAAAACTTCCCTTTTGATCATCATATTTACGTAACATTGTTTAAGGTCAAATTTTGTTTCTTAATTTCTTGAATGTAAATTGAATTCAGCAAGGAGAAGGGAAACATTAATTAATCGGAAACTGTTATTAAGATTGCATTCGGGACAACTGCATGGCAGTTCGATTACACTGAATCCGATATGTGGTCGGAATCGTTCTTTAGCCCGACTATCTATGGCGATGACTAGGCCTTCTTCATCATATTTTTGCATCAAGCGACATGCCTTTTCGTTAAGAAATCTTCATCAAAATGAATATGTCACACTTTACAGTATATTTATTCCTGCCGTGGGAAAACAGACTTGTCACAACATCGTAACTTGCCCAGGTAGGTAAAAAAAAAAAAAAACGATCATGACGCTTCGTTCAGAGACATGCCATATCATGTCGCCACGCCACTGCAAGTCGCCAATTCTGCCAACTTTGGAATTGTAACCGGCCCACCATCACGTCTAAATATATTATAATAAGTATTCAATCAATTAATTCTCGTTTCATTTACAAATTACGAATTTAAAAATCATTATTTTTGTTGCAATAAGTATAAAATATGACCAAATCGAAAACATGTATACATTTTCTGCTACTACAGGCGGCGCGAAAAATCTCGAGAGAGAGAAATGATAGAAAGAAAGAAAGAGCGACAAGCTCCGCTCCACCTATAGAATTTTCTTCCTCGGACGAAAAAAAAATCCATGTCACTAGGATCTGCGCACTGTAATTTGCGCTGATAACTGTAACAATGCAATATTTTTCCTTTAGTGCTATATGAAAATACAAATATATCAATAGGAAACATTTATTTTACTAATAGCATACCAAAAAATAGGTTAGAACAATATTTTAACAGTTAACTATTTCTTGCTAGCCGTTGCCAACACATCGCTGCTCTCGCTATTACTATTTCGTATTTAATATTAAATAAATATTACAAGTTATGAAAGATAATAAGTTAAAGTCTCATTGGTACAAGTATTAAGTACTTTAAAGTTAATCATAGTGTTATATATTTGTGGTATACAATTTATTTTAACATCAGGTTGACATGTTACGCCTACGGTAATTTTTCAAAGGTTCATTTCATAACATCCGAAGAAACCGTGAATGGACTATACCAATAACGGTTTCGTTATTTGACAGTGGAATTTTGTAGGTATAGGCTGCTTGTGGTAAAATGAGCACTTCTAAAAGCCCTGATTAAGATCTACTTGTGTGCACGTTGTGTATTCTTCCACCTTATGTAAAATTAACAGTGGAATGTTCCTCGTCACTTTATTAATGCGTCGGTCAACCAAAACTGTGAAATTATTATCAAAGTAAATATTTTACAAATCTGCTCATTTTTACACTTCGATGCATAAAAAACAGAAAACGAAAGAAATAATTTTAATTATCACAAATGGTTTGCTAACCATTTTTTATTCGATGTAGTTAGGGGCGGAACTACTTTCACACCATCGTTACGAACTTTGCTGGGCGCATGTCACTCAGTGTACCCGTTGAAATATGTATGTTAACATATTCCGCATGCACCACAAAGCATCAGTGGATACCCAAGCAGTTACAAATACCTTAGATCCCAGTACAGCACACTCGGTCGGTACATAAACACAAAACATCATTTTATTAGCGATACCTTCGGCATTTGTGTGAAAAGTATTTTACTATGGAGTTATTTGCGTAATATAAGAACCACACAAATTACAATGGAGCAGACGAATGAAAGAAGAAAATTTGTAAGCAATCAGATTTCCATCCGTGTATCCACACACTTCGCCCTATAATGCATTAGTGAAAATCATTTATGAGCGTCTCCAAGCTAAATAAATAAGTATCTGGTATTCTGATGTAATGTATTTGGCAAGGATATGTGATGCTCTTACGCGTATCCTGAAATCCAGCCTCGCGTGTCGAACAAAGTCGTCTATGGTTCAGAATGACGGTGCAGTATTATTAGCGCTTTATGCCTTTTACACAAGAGCACTTAACTCTGTCGCATTTCTTAAAGATGCATGTGTAGGAATTATTGAGACTTACGAGGGCAGCAGTTAAATTTAATACGTAATATGGGAATTTTTACACTCACGCAAGCGTATTTCACAAAAAGAAAATTTGTGTTGGCATCTTGTCTTTTAGACAATGAAAATGGCAGATTTCACAAGAACTGTATCTAAAATACAGAGTAAAACAGTAATTTTTTAGCCTTAAAGTACTTCGCTTTTTATTTCCTTGCAACACAGCAGTCTAAGATATAAATTGTATTTTTCTCTTTACTGCGTAAAAACGTTTAGGTAAACTGCCATTGTGTGTGTGTGTGTACGATTATACACTGCCTGAAAATAAAGTGAAGCCACAAGAATGAATGGTCCAGGAATGATGCAATTTGGTAAACACGTGCGTACCATTGCTGGAGTGAACGGCCACCAGTGTTCATTAGTGGTTCCACGACGTTTGCAGTGACACTGAAACAAGGTGTACGCGCGGGGCGTCATACTGTGAACATACTGAGACAAAGTGAGTGAGTGAGTGACCATATTCCGGCGGCTCTTAACAGCGAGCTCTTCAGAGCCGACGAGGGTGATTGAGGTGAGTATGAAGCAGCGCCGCAGTGACAGGGCGGGGAAAACGGGAGATCCCTGACAAAACCCGCTGACCAGTGGCTTCGTCCCGCGTGCGAAAATCCGGGAGCGACCCGGCCGGGGAACGAACGCGGCTCGCCTAGGGTGGGCGGCGAGTATGCTAACCGCTCGACCACCGCGGCCCCTAGTGAGGAAAAGCCGCAAAAACACAGAGTATGCCTTGTAGACCCATCAGGTAACATTACTATGACTAGACGGAGTATGATAGATGGTGCATTGCGAGTCTGTACGAGGCTGGGTGAGCGTACCGCGGTCTACAGTTGCTAGTCTGCTCTTGGGACAGACGGCGAACATACTGTGTAAAGACTTAGTGGTTAAACTGCTGAATTACCTACGTCGAAACAATTAGAGTACTCGCTTCTTGCGAGTATCTTCAAAACAGTCAAGCCCAGCTTGGTGACCATACATACTGTACCTACACGAGATGGCAGGGGTCTCTAGCAGTCAACTGATTCGTTAGATCTTTGGTCATGTGATTTCTAAAACAAATCAAGTTTACACCAAGCGTCTAATAGGAAAAGTGTCATTATGTCCTGAAAATCACGAGTCCAATTAATTCAAGCAAACTGATTTTTTTCACGGTAACTGTCTTTATACCAAATCAGTTTCAGGCAAATCTTATTTTACTTGAAGTGATTTCAAAGGCAGCTGATATCAAGGCTTGATGAAATTTCTCTCAAATTACGTTGGACGTTTTCTTTGCTGCAGTTACGAAACAAATAACTTTTAAGCTATGGGTTTTGCAAAAAAAAAAAAATATGTTCAGACAAAGGGACTCTTAGGCTGTTTCCGAATTCTCAAGAAATTCCTGTCTCCGGAAGTGATATCACCATGCATACAATAGCGCTGTCCGTATTCCTAGTATACAGTAGTACACGCAGGCTATATACGTGGCAAGTGTTCCAAATTGTATACTTAATGGGCATACTTGCGTACTTACGGCTGTCGTCATATTTATTTCAGTTGTGAAAATTAACGTGTACGTTTTGTAAATATAGAGTTCGCAAGTTCTCAAAGCTAATACTTATTTTCAAAATGTCGTTTTGTTGTATGTGTAAATAATTATCAGTGTAGTAAATGTACTTCAAATTATGAATACAATTCGGAGCGTTGAGGAAAAAAAATGCCAGTTTCAGTGTAGTGCCCATTTACATAGATTAATAAATGCAACAAATCCCATAACAACTGCCCTAATTTGTTCACAATCTTCCAATGACGAGATAAAGCAATATCCCAAGGTTATTGGTGTGGAATGAATACTTGTGAAATCGAGAGAAGCTGAACAGATAAACATAACCTCAGGATACCGAGGAGCAATTCTTTCTATATTCCTGCAACTTTTTTTTCTGCTGTACAATTTTAACTCAAAGGGTACAACGACCAAAACACAAAAATTATATTGGCACATTTTTGTGTATTAGTTTTCGTTCAAAACAACACACTCCTTATGCCTTACTGCTCTGCCAAGCAACCAGTGTATAACCATATTTCTACGCCGCCTTTCATCCCCCTCCCGCCCCCACTGTATATAATACGTGCCCATTTGTGTCTCGTTCCCGGCTAAAGCATGGTTTCAGCGCATAAACTCATAAGATTTCAAGGTACAAAACCATGACACAAAAATAAATAATAAATGTATATATGGTTATTTGTTTTTTTTTTATTCATAACCATTGAAGTTATCGTAACGTAGTAACACCATGCACTGCATTTTCCCGTTGTCACGTGATTTCTGATATTTCCGCCAGAATGTACAGACGAGACGATGACACGTCCGAATAGTTACCACAAGTACATATCACTGCTAGTACGCAAATGTACGTACTTACACGTATAGACTGACAAATCGGAAATCACCTTAGTTCGCAATGAATTCTAGACCGAACGGCTGTTAGGCCTAAGGACACACTCCGTCTTACAGTAGGAGGGGTTGACCGCAAGGGTGCGCCACGACCGGAGTCTGTCGGGATACTGTGTCACGCCTGTCGTGTGCACAAGGGTGTTAAAGGGGGTTGGCTGGAGGTGACGAACGGGCGGAGCCGACACGTGCATCTCTCTACGAGACCTCTCAGGGGGGTGATGCCAACCTTCCCCTGGCTTCCCCGGCGCGCGGGTCGGAAGGGGCTGCTCTCTAATCTTGGTCCTGCGAGAGGCAAGCCCCGCACAACTGAGTCAAGATATGTTCCAGTTGGCAGTTTTAGCTTCCTAATGCCCGGGTTGCACCAACATCTTTCCCGATCCGAGAGCAAATGATCCTAGTTCGGAACCAGAATACAGTTTGATCTTGGTTCCTATGTAAAAGTGTTGCACCAACGAAATTTCATGTTGGTTCCAAAGTGAGAGATCGAGATGAAGTATGAGACAAATTTTACTATTGGTTCGTGATATATGACGTCATGGAAGTAGGCGTATTTTTCACTATAGATAGAACTAGATGAGCGATGTCTTATCTGTTTTAAGTTAGTTAATGTTGTAGGAATTTTACTGAATAATATCAAAGTGCGTATAATGTTGTTTTAATTTCCCAAGAAAACAATCGACCGTAGTTCTATCTGTTGGCGTATTTTCAAACTACATTTGTCAATGATAGTTGCTGATCTCAGGTCAAGTTTTGGATCCGCCATTTTCAGCGGTTCGAAACGAACTTCATCTCGATCTCCAGTCCAGTTCTGAACTGAAATGGTGCAACAGTTTTCTGTGTCGATCTTAGACGCGATCTCGGATCTAGTTTCGAACCATGATGGTGCAACCGGGCATTAGTGGTCACGTGAGCTGATTTAGTATACTGAAATGTTGACGTGGTTCAGTATTTGGTTTTTAGTAAGTAACGAATCTTACTAAATATTAATTTACCAAATCCGAAATCGCTACCATATTTGTTTTGAACGTGATACGGCAAAGAAAACTGCCTTGATGGCTTAATATCTTCATACTATACACACGCGTAGAGTTTATTACGAGTTCGCATATTTGAATAAATATATACGCAAGTAAATAGCTGCATACGTGAATTTATTTCCAAATATACGTTATTGAATGTGATTCATCTGAATGTAGACGTAACTAAAAATATGCTGTACGTACATGCCTACGTGAGTTTCTAAATTAAATATTTATTTACTTTTTATTTATTAAGTATTATTATGGTATGTAGAACATGCTATGTCAGTGTGTGTTAGGCAAGTGAGACTACAATTTTGTTCGACTGTAAAGAAGTCACCATCAGTAAAGTTCCAATTTAACCACACGAAATCACAGAAGACAAAATTACTAAATCGTCAGTTGCAACACGGCCTCAGTCTTCTGTACAATTGGCTAGCAAGAGTGGCAGTATAGAGGCAATTTTTTTTGTCGAGACTGTCTAAACTGTTTTGCCTGGGGTTATTTAGCGCCCTGCTTGGCTGCAGGCATTTTGTGTGCGAGCTAGAGGACTCGGTGCAGTTGGGGTAATTTAGCGCCCTGCTTGGCTGCAGGCATTTTGTGTGCGAGCTAGAGGACTCGGTGCAGTTGGGGTAATTTAGCGCCCTGCTTGGCTGCAGGCATTTTGTGTGCGAGCTAGAGGACTCGGTGCAGTTGGGGTTATTTAGCGCCCTGCTTGGCTGCAGGCATTTTGTGTGCGAGCTAGAGGACTCGGTGCAGTTGGGGTTATTTAGCGCCCTGCTTGGCTGCAGGCATTTTGTGTGCGAGCTAGAGGACTCGGTGCAGTTGGGGTTATTTAGCGCCCTGCTTGGCTGCAGGCATTTTGTGTGCGAGCTAGAGGA
Organism: Dryococelus australis; assembly: GCA_029891345.1. Classification (NCBI taxonomy): domain Eukaryota; kingdom Metazoa; phylum Arthropoda; class Insecta; order Phasmatodea; family Phasmatidae; genus Dryococelus; species Dryococelus australis. The sequence continues at coordinate 23,491,232 of CM056996.1, read as the reverse complement.
CTCGGTGCAGTTGGGGTTATTTAGCGCCCTGCTTGACTGCAGGCATTTTGTGTGCGAGCTAGAGGACTCGGTGCAGTTGGGGTTATTTAGCGCCCTGCTTGGCTGCAGGCATTTTGTGTGCGAGCTAGAGGACTCGGTGCAGTTGGGGTAATTTAGCGCCCTGCTTGGCTGCAGGCATTTTGTGTGCGAGCTAGAGGACTCGGTGCAGTTGGGGTTATTTAGCGCCCTGCTTGGCTGCAGGCATTTTGTGTGCGAGCTAGAGGACTCGGTGCAGTTGGGGTTATTTAGCGCCCTGCTTGGCTGCAGGCATTTTGTGTGCGAGCTAGAGGACTCGGTGCAGTTGGGGTTATTTAGCGCCCTGCTTGGCTGCAGGCATTTTGTGTGCGAGCTAGAGGACTCGGTGCAGTTGGGGTTATTTAGCGCCCTGCTTGACTGCAGGCATTTTGTGTGCGAGCTAGAGGACTCGGTGCAGTTGGGGTTATTTAGCGCCCTGCTTGACTGCAGGCATTTTGTGTGCGAGCTAGAGGACTCGGTGCAGTTGGGGTTATTTAGCGCCCTGCTTGGCTGCAGGCATTTTGTGTGCGAGCTAGAGGACTCGGTGCAGTTGGGGTAATTTAGCGCCCTGCTTGGCTGCAGGCATTTTGTGTGCGAGCTAGAGGACTCGGTGCAGTTGGGGTTATTTAGCGCCCTGCTTGGCTGCAGGCATTTTGTGTGCGAGCTAGAGGACTCGGTGCAGTTGGGGTTATTTAGCGCCCTGCTTGGCTGCAGGCATTTTGTGTGCGAGCTAGAGGACTCGGTGCAGTTGGGGTTATTTAGCGCCCTGCTTGGCTGCAGGCATTTTGTGTGCGAGCTAGAGGACTCGGTGCAGTTGGGGTTATTTAGCGCCCTGCTTGACTGCAGGCATTTTGTGTGCGAGCTAGAGGACTCGGTGCAGTTGGGGTTATTTAGCGCCCTGCTTGGCTGCAGGCATTTTGTGTGCGAGCTAGAGGACTCGGTGCAGTTGGGGTAATTTAGCGCCCTGCTTGGCTGCAGGCATTTTGTGTGCGAGCTAGAGGACTCGGTGCAGTTGGGGTTATTTAGCGCCCTGCTTGGCTGCAGGCATTTTGTGTGCGAGCTAGAGGACTCGGTGCAGTTGGGGTTATTTAGCGCCCTGCTTGGCTGCAGGCATTTTGTGTGCGAGCTAGAGGACTCGGTGCAGTTGGGGTTATTTAGCGCCCTGCTTGACTGCAGGCATTTTGTGTGCGAGCTAGAGGACTCGGTGCAGTTGGGGTTATTTAGCGCCCTGCTTGGCTGCAGGCATTTTGTGTGCGAGCTAGAGGACTCGGTGCAGTTGGGGTAATTTAGCGCCCTGCTTGGCTGCAGGCATTTTGTGTGCGAGCTAGAGGACTCGGTGCAGTTGGGGTTATTTAGCGCCCTGCTTGACTGCAGGCATTTTGTGTGCGAGCTAGAGGACTCGGTGCAGTTGGGGTTATTTAGCGCCCTGCTTGGCTGCAGGCATTTTTGTGTGCGAGCTAGAGGACTCGGTGCAGTTGGGGTAATTTAGCGCCCTGCTTGGCTGCAGGCATTTTGTGTGCGAGCTAGAGGACTCGGTGCAGTTGGGGTTATTTAGCGCCCTGCTTGGCTGCAGGCATTTTGTGTGCGAGCTAGAGGACTCGGTGCAGTTGGGGTTATTTAGCGCCCTGCTTGACTGCAGGCATTTTGTGTGCCAGCTAGAGGACTCGGTGCAGTTGGGGTTATTTAGCGCCCTGCTTGGCTGCAGGCATTTTGTGTGCGAGCTAGAGGACTCGGTGCAGTTGGGGTTATTTAGCGCCCTGCTTGGCTGCAGGCATTTTGTGTGCGAGCTAGAGGACTAGAAGCTCGGTGCAGTATTGCCTCTAAAGCACGTTGTAATGAATTGGCGCTCGGCCTTTCCTTTGGCGTCTCACCTCTATGCTTTCAATAACTTCATTTTGTATTTTTTTTTCAAAACTGTTCTTTGAAAACTGGTTGCCAGTGTTATTTTTTGTAATATTGCATGTAACTCGATGCAAAGATGACAACACGGTTCTGTGGAAAAAAAGTAACACGAAAGTATCGTGTTATCTAGCAAGTTCTGTACAATTGGAATACAATACATAGTCCATTCACGGTGTAGAAATAAATAACCCACTTTGGCACAGGATTGAAAGAGTATGATGCAGGATCCGTCTGCGAACTCGCTTGTCGAAGGTGCCGTGGGTCGATAACATGGCCTGAGACGGCCATGTTATCGACCAAATTGTATGTCTCTCCCCAAAAAATCTCTCCGGAAATTAATTGTTTTACCAAAAAATCACTTTTTCACGAAAAACAATCACTTATTTCACCAAAAACAATGTCTAAAAAAATGGGAAAATCAGGAAAGCGGATCCGAAGTTCCTCGAAGCAAGAACCAAACAAATCCTCAGGCGAGCAAGAGGATTATACACTCTCGGCGGGATGAGTAACTTAATCCTCAGAACAGTACAGGAGGATTAGTGACTCCGAGCAAAATGGTAAAACCGAATAAATTCGAAAAAAAACTGACGAACTTTTACATTATTGAATTCGATCCCATGTTGAATATTGTGGTGACCTTAAACTTGACGCCAAATACCCTTGCACTCATAAACTGAGAAAAATGCAAAGATCGAAAAAAAAACAACTTTTGTAATAATCATTGGACATATTATCTTACTGGCTCCGACACCCATGTTGAGTGTTTAATGATGCTGAATTTAACCTTGATCCCATTCACATTGATCTCGAAAAATCGAAAAATATTGTGAATAATTACACAAAAAAAAAAAAGTAAATCACATTACGGAAAAAAATTACATACCTATAACAACAAACTAATCTGTTTGTGTGCGACACTGAGGGTTCGGTTCTCGTAAAGATGGTAGAGCACATCACTCCATAGTACGACAATCAGCAGCCGACTGAACCCCCAACATTATTTTCCATTGCATTTATTGCCCACCAATTTTCCGACCCACAAAGCGAATTATTGGCTTTACCTAATACGCATACCTCCCACCTACATCCATGCCCAGGCCATCACACATCTCGTAACTCCACTTCCGCCATAATATAGTTATTATTGCGCAAACAACCCTACCCACCTACAACGTCCATTTATGCCATTAACCAACCACCCGACTGTAGACCCCCAATAACTCTCCATTCCTCGTTCCCCTCACCTACCATCCTTGCCATTAAAAATACACACGATTCTCCACCCCCTTCACCACCGAACCCCAGCCAGTTTCTTAAGAGATGCAACTCTACCCAATACTGGCTACAGCAACAACCAATTACTGTGAAATGGTTAGAACAGGATACAAGAATAACCCACCTTACCACTCCCCTATACCAATTGTCGATGCCAACCAACATCGAAAAAGTCGTCTAAGTGATATCCTCTTCGCACAAAATCTTCACAAATTCTTTGCAAAACTGTGCAATACTTCAAAAACATTTCAGTCAGAGTTCGCCATAAAAAACGGCCATGCTAAAATACCAGGTTAACCAATCAGTTGCGAAACATTCCTAAAAATATTTCCTCAGTTCATTCGTTCGTCTTAGAACTCAGACCATTTTAATCGACTTGAGAAAGGCATAATACTTCAGATACTACAATGGCTCTCCTCCTGCACACGCCCAGTAAAATTTGATCCAAAACACACTCTCGCAAACGATTCTACACACCACTTAATTAATAAGTCTTTCAGAGCCGCAGAACGGGTTGTATAAGAAATTAAACTCACATTATTATGTATACTTAAATGTATTACATTTACTTATTATGTTCATTCAATACTTCTAATTGTTTCATACATTTGACCTATGATATATCAGATGTTTGCAGTTTATGGATAGTAGCCAAACTGTCTCATTTGATGTACCACATATCCTTCAGGTCATAAATGATAGAAGATGTCTCGTTAATGTGTGAGAAATCTCCATCTTGTTGGGAAGCGATCAATTATCCGAGCCTATCAACGAGTTCATTCGGGTTTTCATGAAATAGGTAGCCAGTATTCTCTGCCTCTTCTGCATTTTTCATGGCGTTCGTTGCACCAAAAGTGCTAGAGAGGTGTGTCAGTGCATCGGGAAATTCGCCATCGTCTTCAGTTCCATCACTGTCTTCTTGTTCATCTTCATTAATGCTGTCTTAGTGGCCGTATTCCTCCTCCCCCTTCCCCTCATAACGTTTCTTATATTAAATCTACTTTTATTTGCAGCAGGGGTGGTCTGGGCATCAGTATTTAGAAATAGTGATCGTTTAATTTGAAGTTCGTCGTTTTCACTCAAATGCCTTGAAAGTGTACATTATGCACAAACCGACCCTACCTTTCATCGCAGGTCTCTCATTCCGTCATTATCATTAACTCTCTTGTCATAATTGTCTGTGGAATCAGTACCCATTGATGCAGCAAGTGGTACTGACGACATCACTTACTGGCTTCCATTAGACGGACCGTTGCAGATTTTAATGTGTTCCTTTGATATATCGCCTTGCATAAACTGCATGTGGCCATTGAAAAAAAATGTTTCATCAGGCGAGTTCTCTTGTCGTCTGTGAACATATACAGTTACGTAGTATATTAACATGAGGTAAATATTGGTGTTTCTCAGTTGGCCAAAGGACACAACATTATTCGGCTTTGATGAGTGTATTTAAGTTATCATGTTGAGTTTACTGGCATCATATTTGCGTTCAGCTGTTCAAAAACTACAACAAAATTTCCGCTCTCTCTTGTGCCACACAAAACGATTTCTCTGAGGGTTGTTTCTATGTTTTTCTTTCCCCTTCCAGCCGTCTTTCCTTTCTCCCAACCTTTCTTCCGGTTTTTTTAATCGGTCATTGCTGCTTCCACTTCTTCTACGTATTTTGTTTTGATTTTGCTTCTGCCTCTCCGAGCGATTTCTTTTCTCACTTCCCCTTTCTCTCGTCTTCGTTTCTGGTATGAACTGTGACGTAGACATTTGCTCGTCTGTAGGCACGGGTATCCCTGACGTGTGCTGTGTAATTAGGTTGCTTTTCCTGTAGGAGTTTCCCTCTTGAGACATACAAGTGTTTTCTGACACAGGAATATTTTTAGTTTTTTTTGCGAGGAATTTAGCATTGGACCATGCCAGCGAACTCTGAAAATCTGGCGGATGCTTGCGATGTTGAGGTGTGGGTGAATCCTGCGTCCGTATTTTCCACTGGAACAGCTGTCAAGTTAAGCTCAGAATTCCCTTTCTCATTTATTTCTGCAACATTTCTTACTATGCCATCTGTTTCGCAAATAATGCTGCCTCCTTGCTAGCCTATATAATGTTTTGCGCGTTCTGCTATGGAACTGTAGCAAATTAAGATGTCGGTTTTTAATTCTTCTTGCACTGTCTCTTGCGGAGAGGGCAAACAATCCTTCTCAATTTGGATTATTACGTATTCCGGTCGTGTTTTTCATGTGGAAAATTGTCCCTTCGCTAGATGCAAAGCGTTTCGGTAATGGAAACATGGGCGAGATCAGGTGTGGGTTTTTCCTCTTCCTGCATACTTCCTGAGAACATGCAGCTAGCTCATCACTAGCCTGCACCACGTGGGCGAGCTTGGGATGTGGAACTGTTTTAGGCTCAACAAGTGGAGAGGTCGCGTGTACTTAGTCCATCTTCTCAGTAGCCTCCGCGCTTTCAACGACCGGCGCTTCCGACGTGTTCGCAGGTGTTACAGAATTTGATGCAGTTGACTTCCAGATCTGTTGCATCTTCCTCTCATGATCTAGAGACATTTGCCTCATTTTCTCCTTGTGCTCTTATTACTGCCACAGTTTTCATTCTTCCTCGCTTTTCCTTCGCTTTCTCTTGCCTCGGCATGACTACTTGTTTCATTTTCTCCTCGTGCTATTTCCTCCCTTCGTTCCGTTCCATTCTTAATTTTTTCTAGCATCGTCTTGTAATTGTGTTTGTAAATTCTCTAGTAGCTGTAAGTTGTCCGCTTGCATCTGGGTGTACAGTGCAAGTTGTTTGACTGTAGTAATGTTGCGAATTACTGCAGCATACCTGTAGGACATGCCACATTTTCCTCTGCTTCTGTATCCGCCTGCGTGTTCGTGTGTTCTGTGTTGTCGGAAGTAGGCGCAGATTCTACAGCTGGACCAGCCATCGAAGCTCCCTGTGTTACTTGGACCGCCTCCTCCATCTTTATAATACACTATAGTACTCGGTAGTTGATGGGCGTGACTGCTTCTATAATGTACTGCGTTCGTGTCCTACTACTCATTTTCTGACGCAATAAATACGTAATTCCCAGCATGTAATCGGCAACCTCGTTGGTGTGCCAGAATAAATTTGTAACGTATTATTTTACACAACATTTATGTAGCTTACACACTCGTCTTGACAGTAGGACGTCACGTACTGGCTCCTCGTAAGGGCACCAGTATATTTATGTAACCGTAGCCTAATGCTTTGTTACATAAGGCCACTACGTAAGGCAAGCCAGTTTATTGATGTAACGTAATAATGGTACATAAATAAATTATTGCAGGAGAAGAGTATGGAAATGCCACCTTTTTGGGACAGTCAGAATAATTATGCAATAAGCTGCCGTATGAGTAGGTAAATACACGCTCGCTCTGTGTTGATATAGGCCACCACTAAACTGCTCATTGCTGAGTATGTGTAATACATATCATTAATAATAGGCAGGAGTCTGATACACACTGTACTTCACTGCGAATAATATGCACCTGTATTTAGTATTGAGTAAAACACAGCAATTTATCATTGATGTGCATGCTTCTTACCATATGCAGGCTAATTGGTTGGGCTTTACGCAAACAGAAGTGTACGCACCAATTAACAGCTCTTTACCACATAATATCAAGTACTGTGCATTAACATCAAACATATGGACTAGAACATAATAATGCCAGCTAGGAACCGAACTGCTTATGGCACTCACTAACATGTTGATTTAGTGTACTTGTGGTCGAGTGACTAACTTGGATGCGCAGGGTCCCTTTACTCACGTGAAAACTACCATATACATAATCATAGAAATTGAAAACGTATTGTATGAGGTGTTTGAAATAATCAATGTAAAATATTGCAGGAAGTTTGTGCCAACATTAGAGTTGCCTGGATAGTAGCGACTTCCCCGGAATAGTCCCAAGCCCTAGAAATGGATGGACTCACCGTACGTTACTCTCTTGTGCAGCAGACCAGCTGGCATACACACCCTTTGCGTGCGAGCTAAACACTACTTATTTCTAGAGCAATTGAAATTCGAATTATATTCATAGAAGACAGGAGGACAAGGTGACACTATTCTATAAGCTGTTCACGGTGCAGTGAGCATTTTTGAAAACCCTGCTTAAGATCTACTTGTATACACGTTGTGTATTCTTCCGCCTTATGCAAAATTAACATTGCCAGGACCTCATCGCTTTATTCATGCACCGGTCAAACTAAAGTGCGAAGTTATTAAGAAAGAAAATGTTTTACCAGTCTGCTCATTTTTACACTTTGATGCATTAAATAAAACAGAAAGTGAAAGAAATAATTGTAAGTTATCTCGAATTGTTTCCCAACACTTTTTATTCAACGTTAAACAATGGAACAACTTTCCATCCATCGTTACAAACTTTACTGGGCGAACGTCACTCAGTGCACCCGTTAAAATATATGCATGCAGGGGCAGTGATTTTTTCTATGGTTCATTTCCAAAGTGCTCACTTTATCGTGAACAGACTTTACACGAATGCAGTCAACACTGGCCATATTTACATTTAGAAGTTTTAATATTTCTTTTGTTTTCAACTTCTATTTCAGATAAATTAGTAGAAAATAATTTAATGAAAAACCCTGGTTGGCAATCAGCAAAGTGGCTAGAACACACAACAACAGACCGAACACCGCTGAAAACGGTCGTGCATAGCCGTTACTTATCCCTACAGTACTTATATGGAAAAACTTGACCTGTCGCATACAAAATACTTCCGGGAATAAAATACCTGTTTTATAAAAATTACGTTAAAAAAATACTGCAAACTAATTCGCTTCACTCGGGGAGAACTCTTAACTCAATCTCGGTTCTTCGTAGTTAAAAATTAGTCTGGGAAACAGTAGATCCAACAGATTAAAAATTGCGTCGTGACAAAAACTTCTAGAACATATGGCGGCCGTTAAGATGCATCCTTACATTGTAAAAGCGCATATACACGAACTGAAATTGTGACTGCAGCTCTCGTAGAAAACAATATGCTATGTTTAGCTTAACAAGACGTGTAGCAGTGTGCTGTAGTAGGAGGGACAGGGTAGGGCGGGGCGCTTAATTACGTGGGAGACTCCCTCTTCAACACGTGACTGACGTCTCGACACTCTCTACCTCCTAGCAGCTGAACCGCGCGAGAGGGGACAAGTTAATCTCGCAACTTAACTGCTGGTCTCAAATCACCCTCTCTGGACGAGCGTCCTGCGCTACGTCCGCGCGTCTCGGGAGCTTATGGCGTAGAGAGCGATATAGCTCAGCCGGCTGGCGCTTACTGAAAGGACCTACCGTGCCAGGCAATGGCATAGCACGTTTCGAACCTACGGACCATAAACGAAATACTTTTCAAAACCCCCTTAACGAGCCACTTCGAACGGACTAACCATGAAAAAAAAAAAAAAAAAAATCAACTACGTGGTCACGAAACGACGACATACAAACAATAAACCCTGAAGCATCAACAAAATGTAACACCAAGAATAGAATAAAAATTAATTACACACAAAAGTGCAAAATGAAAGCTATATGACCTAGTCGAATTATACACATAAGATTGCCATCGCAATATCTAAAGTTAAAAATCATGCACGCGAAAACAATAATAACAAAATAAAATGAAACAAAATAAAATTAAATTATGAACATACATAAATTATTTACATATTCGTACATGTGAACTATTTCGTAGAGAAAAGACATGTGAAAAATCACATATTAATTCAGTATGCAATCGACGTACAATTACAGGTGTTACAGTTTGCAAGAGAAAAATTCTAATAAATGTAAGATACCGTATCCGAGAGCACACACACACACACACACACGCACTCACAAACACACACATATATGTATATAATAAGCGTAATTTTTTTATTTATTCCTTAAACGTTTACCCATCGAATGAGTTCAGCTTAAAGAATTCTTAATTTGGTAGGGTTCCGTAATTTTAACTGCGCTGAGTTGCCTATATTACAGTGGTCCAGTAACTGAAATCTCTTATTAAAATAACTACAATCACAAGTCATCTCACTGATATTAAAAAAAAATAAAATAAAATAAAAATAGAACGTGTAGCAAATGTATATGAGTTCATTTAAAGTCCCCTAAGAAAAACTGCACCATTTACAAACCACGAAACAAAAAAACATAAACATCAATTAAAAATAATGTATTTTTCAATATTCATAAAGAGGAATGTAGAAGTGATGAAAATATATGGTTTTGCAGTCTGTCAGACAAAGTACATAAGAATCGATTCACAGTATAAAGTGTATATTTATAGAATCTAAATACCGTAATAGAATTTTAACCATATAATTTGACCTACTCATTAAAATTAAGAAGCATAGATATTCACTGCAGAATGTACCTGTACGTATTTACCTAAGTGTGTTATTATGAGAATTTGTAACTCATAATTTCATTAACATTTGACATCGTCAAAAATACAATACCTCTTGCTAATAAACGCGTTTTGTAGCATACATAACACAATCACATAAGTCTCAAAAGCAGATAATTCATAAGACACGTCTTCTTTGTTCTTCGATGGAATGAACAGATTTGAAAAAAAAAATACATAGGTTTAGTATAGACCTAGTTCCTTTGACTTGACGTAGTTGAACCCCAAATACTGTTCTTACATACGTATTATTTATATACTCACCCACAAGAGTGCTGCACACAACCAAATTGTGTCCCAGAAGTAATGAATTTTGAGTCGTTATGAATTCATCCGCCTGGTGATAAAGCTCGGTTCATGATGGGTCTGTGCTGAATAGGAATAGCCCGTAGCAAAATACATAGGTTTAGTATAGACCTAGTTCCTTTTACTTGACGTAGTTGAACCCCAAATACTGTTCTTACATACGTATTATTTATATACTCATCCACAAGAGTGCTGCACACAACCAAATTGTGTCCCAGAAGTAATGAATTTTGAGTCGTTATGAATTCATCCGCCTGGTGATAAAGCTCGGTTCATTCTGGTGGGTTTGTGCTGCATAGGAATAGCCCGTAGCAAAATACATAGGTTTAGTATAGACCTAGTTCCTTTGACTTGACGTAGTTGAACCCCAAATGCTGTTCTTACATACGTATTATTTATATACTCACCACAAGAGTGCTGCACACAACCACATTGTGTCCCAGAAGTAATGATTTGAGTCGTTATGAATTCATCCGCCTGGTGATAAAGCTCGGTTCATTCTGTGGGTTTGTGCTGCATAGGAATAGCCCGTAGCAAAATACATAGGTTTAGTATAGACCTAGTTCCTTTGACTTGACGAGTTGAACCCCAAATACTGTTCTTACATACGTATTATTTATATACTCACCACAAGAGTGCTGCACACAACACATTGTGTCCCAGAAGTAATGATTTTAGTCGTTATGAATTCATCCCCTGGTGATAAAGCTCGGTTCATTTGTGGGTTGTGCTGCATAGGAATAGCCCGTAGCAAAATACATAGGTTTAGTATAGACCTAGTTCCTTTGACTTGACGTAGTTGAACCCCAAATACTGTTCTTACATACGTATTATTTATATACTCATCCACAAGAGTGCTGCACACAACCACATTGTGTCCCAGAAGTAATGACTTTTGAGTCGTTATGAATTCATCCCCCTGGTGATAAAGCTCGGTTCATTCGGTGGTTGTGCTGCATAGGAATAGCCCGTAGCAAAATACATAGGTTTAGTATAGACCTAGTTCCTTTGACTTGACGTAGTTGAACCCAAATACTGTTCTTACATACGTATTATTTATATACTCATCACAAGAGTGCTGCACACAACACATTGTGTCCCAAAGTAATGACTTTTGAGTCGTTATGAATTCATCCCCTGGTGATAAAGCTCGGTTCATTCTGGTGGGTTTGTGCTGCATAGGAATAGCCCGTAGCAAAATACATAGTTTAGTATAGACCTAGTTCCTTTGACTTGACGTAGTTGAACCCAAATACTGTTCTTACATACGTATTATTTATATACTCACCACAAGAGTGCTGCACACAACCACATTGTGTCCCAGAAGTAATGACTTTTGAGTCGTTAGAATTCACCGCCTGGTGATAAAGCTCGTTCTGTGGTTGTGCTGCATAGGAATAGCCCGTAGCAAAATACATAGGTTTAGTATAGACCTAGTTCCTTTACTTGACGTAGTTGAACCCAAATACTGTTCTTACATACGTATTATTTATATACTCACCACAAGAGTGCTGCACACAACCAATTGTGTCCCAGAAGTAATGATTTTGAGTCGTTATGAATTCACCCCTGGTGATAAAGCTCGGTTCATGTGGTTGTGCTGCATAGGATAGCCCTAGCAAAATACATAGGTTTAGTATAGACTAGTTCCTTTACTTGACGTAGTTGAACCCAAATCTGTTCTTACATACGTATTATTATATACTCATCACAAGAGTGCTGCACACAACCAAATTGTGTCCCAGAATAATGAATTTTGAGTCGTTATGAATTCATCCGCCTGGTGATAAAGTCGGTTCTTCTGGTGGGTTTGTGCTGCATAGAATAGCCCGTAGCAAAATACATAGGTTAGTATGACCTAGTTCCTTTGACTTGACGTAGTTGAACCCAAATGCTGTTCTTACATACGTATTATTTTATACTCATCCACAAGAGTGCTGCACACAACCACATTGTGTCCCAGAAGTAATGACTTTTGAGTCGTTATGAATTCATCCGCCTGGTGATAAAGCTCGGTTCATTCTGGTGGGTTTGTGCTGCATAGGAATAGCCCGTAGCAAAATAAATAGGTTTAGTATAGACCTAGTTAATTTGACTTGACGCAGTTGAACCCCAAATACTGTTCTTACATAAGTATTATTTATATACTCATCCACAAGAGTGCTGCACACAACCACATTGTGTCCCAGAAGTAATGACTTTTGAGTAGTTATGAATTCATCCCCCTGGTGATAAAGCTCGGTTCATTCTGGTGGGTATGTGCTGCATAGGATTAGCTCGTAGCAAAATACATAGGTTTAGTATAGACCTAGTTCCTTTGACTTGACGTAGTTTAACCCCAAATGCTGTTCTTACATACGTATTATTTATATACTCATCAACAAGAGTGCTGCACACAACCAAATTGTGTCCCAGAAGTAATGAATTTTGAGTCGTTATGAATTCATCCGCCTGGTGATAAAGCTCGGTTCATTCTGGTGGGTTTGTGCTGCATAGGATTAGCCCTTAGCAAATACATGCGGTTTTTGTCAGAGGGGGTGGAAGCGGGAGTAATGAATAAACTCGGCGAAATTTCCCCAAACGATTACGTGTCTGAGCTCGCAAATTCCGCGGATCCTGGCATCAGGTTCGCATTTTTTTTTTCTGTACTCCAAACAGTGTGTCATATGAGATGAATTCTTTCTTTCCTTCATTTTTTAAATATAACTTACCCTTCTCTTCGCCGTGAATGTTTGCCAAGCATTTACACTCTGTGGTCTAGAACAGGATCGTAAAATGTTACTCGAAAAATTCTCGTCTCCAGTGATTTATTGGCTAGATTTCGCAGTCGCTTGTAAACATGAGACAATATTTTTTGGCTTATCGGTGGCTGTCGCTGTGAGAGGTCTATTTTTCTTGGCCTTGGTGCATTTGCGCTGTTCCTTTTATTGATGAGATTTATTATTATTGACGCACGGTATTTCATGGCGTTTTTATTAGCTTACACAGAAAAAAATTAAACGTTGTTACAGCAAATAATACTATTGAGGCATTTTTCCAAACCTCTATGTTTAAGTAAAATTTTTTGGGCAATATATTATTTTGAATGTTGTGATAATGTTAATTATATACAAAATCTTATATTACTGTTATGAAAATATACTGTTGGAAGTGTTAATTTTAATAAAGCCTCTAAGTAAAGTTGCAGCCACGAAAAATCGTATTACGCTAAAAAAAAATAGCAGGAAGAACAAAATCTATCCAACTAGTACAAGTCTACGCTAACTTGGCCTTGTAAAATGGTGGACAGTAGTAAATAGTAAAGCAAAGTTTGAGAACTAAATGTAGCTATGACCAGCTGTCTAGCCTAGCAAATCAGTTTACGTGTGCCAATTACGCATATATTAAAGCGTATAAAGTATTCCCAGGTAACGAATGAGAACTGCATTTGGTCTCTATGTTGATTTTTCCGCAACTAAAGGTTGTATTACGCTAGAAGTAACAGGAAGAACAAAATGTTGTGTGTCACAGCGACATAAAATAGATGTCCAGCCACATGTTCACGCTCATTTTGCGTTGTAAAATGGCGGATAGAAGTGATCAGCGATAACTTCGTAAAATGGAATCACTGCACTTAACTTTCAGAGCCTAGTATGGGAGTCAAATGTAGCTCAGCCCAGCTCTCAAGTCTTGCAAATCAGTTCGCATACGCCAAATACGCATATATTTATAGAGCATAAAGTATTTCCACATAACGAAAGATGATTGCAATTTGTCGTTATATTGTATTCAATACGTGAAGAAGAGCACGCCGAGGACTCAGGGTACGGGTTCGATTCCCCTACCTGCCACAGATTTTTTTCGTTAGCAGTACTTATTTTTGTGGCAAAATAACTGTTCTTGATTAATTTTAAATTTCAATGCTTATTTAAACATAAAAAATACAAAAAAAAATTTTTTTTACGCAAATGTTTACATCTATGCAACACAAAATTTGCTTCGCAGCTACACAAATTTAATTTTTCCACAACATAAACACCACCTTAATGTTGCCAGTGCTGTATGGAGATAATATTGTCACAAAAGTACTTAATATTACATTAACATTAATATCTTAACAGTATATTACATTAACAGCAACTTTAGTAACTGACGGTTAACAGATAACAAAAAATTAATGCTGTAGTAACATTAATACTGTTGGCATAACATGAAACTTCTCTCTGTGTATGTAATATTCGCATTTAACAACTTTCTAAATTGAAAAATAAAAATTGCCAAAAAAATATTTTATTATTTTCGGTGACATGATTTTTTTTTTAATTTCCACTGTGAACTTATACGATTACACAAAAACTACTGATCTGCAACAAATTTATCAGATATAAATGCACGCAAATTTACAACAACATTCCCCGAGTTTAAGCACTCAACGCTCTGTTTACAGCGAGGTATCATGGGCGATGGGTGTGCATAACATAGCGCTGTAACCACTTAGTCACAAATTCTGTCACCAGAATGCAAAAGGCACTACGCGATAGAGTTTTACCTCACTTCACAGATTCTGTCACACCATTTCACTTCACTACATACACAGTACCATAATTTTGTATACTCTACTTACATTCTGGTCATAATTTCAAACAATTCAAACTTTCATAACCTTACTCTTGTACTTGCATAAGATATGGACTCCGCTCATTCACCTGTCATACACAGAGTGCCTGGTATGCACATGCACCGATCATATCTAACAGACAGAGCATAAAACTGATCAGCAAATTCAGAAATAAATCCTCGTTTATTCGGCATAAAGTTACCTCGTGGCTAAATTACTGTTCATGCAAATACCGGAATTCGTCAATATTTACCATTGTAGTACTCTTTGGCATGTTTTAAGGAAAAAATTTCTGCGTGGATTAAAATAAAAGTTTCATTCGAAAAAATGTTTGAAAATACATTCATTTAAATACATATATAGGAGCGGCAACATTTTTGTATACTATTAAAATTAAAAAAAAAAAAAAAGTCTTTTAAATACACTTGTAACGATAATGAAACAAGGAACGGGCAAACGCAAAAAAAAAAAAAACTGATTTTCCAACCAAGAAAAAAAATTTAAATCCAGAAAATATTGTTGGATGTGTACAGTTGCAAGCTCTATATACTGTCTTTCTCTCTGGTCTTCGTGGTCAGCGTAAATTGTAAACAGGCTTGATTAAGACTTTGTTAATCACAGGATATCAAGTTATCGCACAATTACTTCCTTGGTGTTAGCATTGTCAATAATTTATAAAATTCTATTATGTAGAGACATTTCGATGTCATAAAAATCTCCTAAATTATGGTAACTCTATGAAATAAAAATGTATCAAATACTTAGGATCTGATAAAATTAATTTGTGTTGGTTTTGTTACTTCATTTAGTGATTGCAATTTAAATTTATGAGAAGCGTTTAATCGGTGTGGTACACAGAATTTGTAGGAAGAAAATGTTCGCCACTACCTGTCTGTCGTGTTCTTCCGTAATGAAATTAAGAGCGTGGTTAAACCGAAGGCTGAGTTAGTTAATGTGAATATCTTATTTCAGCTTTATTTAAACACGTTTAATTAAAGGTTACAAATGTCAACATGTCCGCATGGTCATATATCGAAATTGATGTAAACAAAAGAACCTAGAAGCATATTCCTGTCATTATTCATATTCGCTTCCGAAACTTATTAATTTTGAGTTTTAAAACTTTAATAGAAATACACAGTTTTTACTGCAATAATGCTAAGTGTGTGCTTATTTGACCTGGGATTTCAAGTATTTAAACGAGCTCAGACAATCCAGTCAAACGTCATTCGTCTTATTAATACAGTTTTTTACATCATAGCAGCCGATCGGAGGGAAACACAGAAGAAAAGTTGTGATGAATTAGAGTGAGTGAATGATGAGATTTGAGCGGTTCTTAAAATCGAGGTCTTGAGATCCGATGAGGGAGAATCAGGCTGATATATGGAGCAACGCCGGAATGCAAGGATGGGAGACGCGGGAAATCCCTGAGGAAAAAAACCCACCGAACATAGGCAACATTCGGCTCGATTACCACATGCGAAGATCCGGGAGCGACCCCAGCGGGAATCGAGCCCGTTTCGCCTAGTTGGGAGGCGAGTAGTCTAACCACTACACCACCGAGGCCCCTTTCTGATTCTTTGCAAAAATCACTTTCTTTTCGGACACGAAGTGATCGCGATCGGAACGAATTCGGAGCTAATGTAACCACGTGCAGATCCGAAAATATTTCAAGTGAATTATTCGTGTATCGCATGATACCACGGTCTGAAATAATGTGCGCGAAGTCGCAGATTGCATCCGCGGGATATCTGAGCCCCTGGCACGTGTGCAGCTTCCCGATGTTGTTCGCGCGAACAAGACGCTGGTGGTGGTTTGCGGAGAAGGCATGTGCGTGTGAAATAGTGTAGAGGGGAGGAGTCGTCGTCACACGAGGGGTGGCAGGCTACCCTCCGCGAGATGATATTCCTCCCAGCGCGCACACATCGCGCACTGGGGCCACGTCCCTCATTTCTCAGGCATCTGCGCAGCCAGCCTCCCTCATAATCACTTTCCCTCCCCCATCCCACTTCCAAAAACCCCTCCCCCGCACGCAAAGACGTCATGGCTCCCCACCCCCCCCCCCTCTCTTTCTGCGACGACGCATGAATTATTTAAACCTGCGAGTCGGGTAGCGGGAGCGAATATTCTCCGGCCATGATCTGAATATGACGGCGATGATAGGTATTCATCGTCGAGGATAGCTAGGACGCGCCAAGGCATCCTGGGGCGAAATGATTCTCCGTGGTTTCCCTATTGCCTCTCGCAACACCATCAATAAATTCACTATACAGCATGTTGCAAAATTGCATGTCAATACTTCGGGGGAAAAATTCCTCACATTTGGAGGATTGAAAAATGTCACATGGACATAGGCCCGCAAACGCTTCGTTTCTTTACTACAGCTCGAAATACGTAACGTACAGTGCATGATCCGCGGGCTGGATCGTGTTAGTGTGGAATGCCATTGCAACTATAATTGGCAGGCCCATACTAGCCCCCGAGGAGCCCTGATTTTAATCCACTAGACCTTTATTTGTGGGGAAATTTAAATTAATTTGCGTATGCGACCCCAGTGGAGGATGTGGGAAACTTTCGGAACCGTATGGTGGCGGGTTTCGAAAAAATCAGGAATTTTCCAGGGATTCATCAACGTATCCGGGTGTCCATGCAACGGCGGGATGATGCATGTGTTCGTGCAGGTGGAGGGCATTTGGAACATTTCCTTTAGTGCCGACGATAAGCTTTCACACGTGTGTAACTCGTTCCTGTGGAGTTCCTACTGTTCTACGTGTAGTGGCGTAGTGCGAGGTGTCGCGTATCGTGCAAACGAACGCTGCGATGGAAACCCACAGTAACGTGATCCAGCCCGCCAGCCATACACTGTACGTTATGTATTACGGACTGTAGTAAATCGTTTGCGGACATATATTAATATAACATTTTTTTTCATCCTCCAGATGCGAGGAATGTTTTCCCAAAATATTGACTTGCACGTTTGCAACATCCTGGATTGACGGAAGTTCAAAAACGATTTGAGCTGAGAGGTCTCGAACGACAGGTGTGGGTGAAATGAGGCGAAGATGTAACTGGAATTGTATTGGGCTTATTAACGTCCCCTGGTGTTATGCCTGGAAGCTTATCAGACAACGGCCTTCGAACTAACTCATGACCTAACTTAAACCAACACCCACGCCTTACTGAAGATAGAAACCAAAACGTCCCGCACCGCACCGCAGACCGGCGGCGCACCAACCGACTGCGCCACGGGTGGTCGGCTGAGGTGACGACAGAACAGCGGTGGAATGCAAGGGCGGGGTGAAATGGAAGAGCCCCGAGAAAACTCGCCAGCCAGTGGCAGCCTCCGCCGCGTGTCCCATATGCGAAAATTCGGGTCACTCCGCCGGGAATCGAACTTATTTCGCCTGACTGTTTTTAACTACTGCCCCCAGATTTTATGAAAATGTACATTTAATAGTAAGATGGACTGAATTATTTTATATGAAATAGTTGTTTGCGCGAATACGCATATCTCGGTAAATAAATGTTTTGAAATTACGTCATTTTTTTTTTCAGAAAAGATAAAAAAAAAAATTTAACTATGACTTTTTTTTTTGTCATATTAAATGTATTCTTGGAGAGAAAAATTCTTGAAAATTGTCAAATGTCATTTTTAAAGTTTGTGGATGCTGTTTTCTTAAGCAGCAAGAGAAAAGTACAAATATACGGGCGAGTTTAATCCATGGTTTTTCATCACGTGTAATGAAGCCCCACTGTTACAGATCTAATTTGTGCAGTGCAGTGTTACGACGGAAAAACTGCACGCCTTGCTCGTAGGAGCGACGAGGCGCCAGAAATGCGTGTAAGTGTTGTCCATAATGCTCCCTCGCTTCTTTACCTTGGACGCGATGCTATGCGGAAATACAGCCAACAATAAAAAAAGAAAAAAAAGAATGAGTTCCGTACATATTAGATACCTCTCCGTATTGTCAATATCTTAGTGTTTCGGAAAGGAACAATGCTTAGGGTGCTCGACGCTTTAAAAATCATGCCTGCGTCACTTGCGAAGTTGTTGCTGCTTAATCCTATTTATTCTAACAATATAAACAAGCACAGGGCTACCTTTAACAATTAGCAACACTTCGGATACTCAAGTACAGCTCTAGCATGGAAAATTACGTATAATACTTTAGAGTAACCTAAATTGTCATAAAAACCTGGTAGATGACTGCTGTTGAAATCCCTCACTCCAAAACAAAATATTTTTACTTTTTATAAATTATTCTTTATACATTGTGTTCAGTAAAACATAACGAAAATTAAAACTTATGCTGTTCTTTTTTCCTTGCTTTAATTTAGGCCCGTATAAAAATGCCGAAAACTAATTTACACATTTATGGAAAGATTCAATTTATTTACGGGAAGTTGTGTGAAATTTAGAGTTCATCTGTAAAATAGTAATGTAAAATCCATTTTACCAAGATTTGCTTATAATTTGCGACAGCGCTGTGTGTGGATGAGAAAACAAACAAAGATGGAAATATCTACCGATTTCTAACTCATCGATGCATTTTCAGGTGGTAGCAAAAATAATCTACTTTATATAACCCAGTAACTCCGATCATTGATTACGTTTCAACATTAACGAACAATTACAACTTTCCGTTCCATCTACGCAATTATTTGCATAGCGAGAACACGCACATTTTGCATCCCTTTACCGCAAATAATTTATTGGGTGATATTTCAAGTACGTTTTCCGGTATACAAAGTGGGGGAAGTTGTGTACATTTCGAAGAGAAAGACGGAACTCATTTATAATAATTATGTCGCATATAATTTTTTTTTGTAAAGATTTGATGTCCGTTGTACAATATTTCCGTGAAGAAAATTTAATCTCCCCAACTTGTAGAGCTCCAGTATTGAATGTCTAGTTATAAAATTAATTTGTGCACAAATACTTTTTACAAAAGAAATTGTTTCACATTTAATTTCATGGCAACGGGCCTTATTTTATAATTTAATAAAACATTTCTTACTGATGGGATGAGAATCCCACATTCTTTACTGTAAATAAATTGTCACACGAATTCCCGTAATAAAACGCACTACAAATCATTTTTATTAGAGTTCAATACTTAATTAGAAAAATTCGGTAATATAAGAGTGACAAATAAAGTTAATTTGGACATTAAAGAATCTAAGTAGGCTATATGAGGAGCAGGTTAGCCACAATGCTACAATCCTTTCGAGAATTGTTCAAAAAATTTTTGGGCGTTGGTTATCCAGTGGTTCCTGAAACATACCTAGTATTTTTTTTGTCTTATAATAGTTTTATTTTGATTTGTGCGAATAAACGAAAATCGAAGTATATTTGACGTGTAACACTAATTAACTAATTAACAAAAAACCTTGTATCTGAATAACAAACATCCTACGCTCTGTGGTAATTGAAAAATAAAGATTTATATGCCATTACTAAAGTACACGAGGTTGCAATAATACGCCACAAAAACCCCTACATAATTCGTAATAATTTAATTTGGTAAATATTTATAATTTATATTTTGTGGCTTTCAGCAACCAGCGTGACAATTTGACGACGGGAAAAAAAATCACAGCAGACACGAGCTGCAGAATTTGAGGCAATAACTGTGTATCGGATGCGAATTAACAACGCATGGTGCAACAATTTCAAAATGAAATACCGCGGCTTTGCATTTTGGTCACTCA
The DNA here is from genome assembly GCA_029891345.1 of Dryococelus australis. Classification (NCBI taxonomy): domain Eukaryota; kingdom Metazoa; phylum Arthropoda; class Insecta; order Phasmatodea; family Phasmatidae; genus Dryococelus; species Dryococelus australis. The sequence continues at coordinate 23,470,952 of CM056996.1, read as the reverse complement.
TTCCGCAGTAATTAATCCCTAGCTATTCAGAATCGAGCACCAAGCGCTCTTGAACATAAATTCTTCGTGACATCGCGTACAACCCAGTGGTCATATTCGAGCGTTATTGAAGTATCCCGGATGTGTTTTTGACAATACGTGCTTACGAGCTAAAGTGCTATATACATTTCGTAAGAAATAATACTCTGAATACAATATGCCTATATCTCTTACCATTGTGCCATAAAGAGCAGAAAAATATTTTGCATTTCGATGGTATATTGTTACCAGAGAATATAACAGCTAAGTGCAAAATAAAGAAAACCATTTTGAAAAACTAATAAGCCTACTATCCTCCTGATATAAATGTAAGAAATTTTAAATAGGTTCTCTAATCATTAGGCAGTATTAAATTGCGTATTAAAAATGTCTAAACTGGTAGAATTTTCTACAATACAGGTTGTCAGGTAATTCGCGGATACGGACTGCCCCACACGAATTTATGGTAAAAACTACGAACAAAGTATTCTTTGGTAAAAAATGCGTACGGGCCTTAGTTTATGAGATAAACTACAGTAAATTAGATCAAATGATATTGCTCCACGTTAAGCACAGAGTATATCATCAGCATACAAAATGTCGAAACGTCATAACAGGTATTCGAAGTTTTCTGTGCCCATAGCAGTGCACTTTTTCACATGTTGGATGGATGCAGCATGCATGGAGCTTGGCCGCCGGATGAACCCATGGCTATTTCCATGTCTCAGTACTCAGTGCATGTGAACTCCATGGCCTCCTAGGCACTACCGAGTTCGGCTATTTTCTCTTGGCGTGTGTCTTACGACCACACATTAATTGCAGCATCGCCACATCACCTCGCCCTTATCTATTTGGAATTTCGCATGTTTTCTACAAAGGCTTTTGGAGCTTCCACGGCGTTTTTTCTCGTAAACGAAGCGTCCGATGTATTTTTACGTAATTGTGTTTTCTACTTAGTTTTGACTATAGATTCGTGTGGTGCAGTCCATTTACGCGAATTACCTGACATTCTGTATTTTATTGTAATCCGTCGAGATATACTAGGTATAAAACTCGTAAAAAAATTATGAGGTGATTACTTTTAGAAGTGAGAAGAGAAAAAACATTACTTAGTGAATTTCGTTTCTACAGTAAACGTTTCAGCACACTAAGTCTGACTTAAATCGGATTTCATTGGTACGACTTCAAGAATATTACACGTAACCCTTCTCGTGGACGCGAAATTACATACTGATAAATTAAAGTAACAAGTAATATGTTCTATCGTTCCCAGTACATGCGCTTTACGGAGGGATTGATTGGTTTAGACATTATGAACACGCAGACTTCAAAAGAGCAGCAATTATAATTGAAATTTACGTTCAAACGAACATTATAAAAACATTATAATTCTTAAATGTCACATGTTTGACTGTGTCGAACAAATAGTAGGCCCATTTAAAGAATGTGGTTACTAGAAACGTTTATAATAAGCGCATTGTTTCGTAAGGCATAAAATAAGTTATTTATTGCCTCAACACCTCTGTAAGGAATATTTACCAAGTGCCGTCGGGGCCGCGTGGTTGAGGGATTTGCACGGTCGCCTCCCACCAAGGGGAACCGGTTTCAATCCCCGGCCGGGTCACCGGATATTCGCAAGTGGGAATCGTGCCGGACGATGCCGTTGGTCGGCGGGTTTTCTCGAGGATCTCCCTTTTCCCCACCCCCTTCATTCCGGCACCACTTAAATCACCCTCATCGGCTCTCAAGACCACGCTGTTAATAGCCGCCCAAATCTCTTCACTCATCAAGTCCCGACTTGACATAATTCGTGTTTGCCGCTGAATGAAGCGAAGCGAGACACACAATTCCTTTCATCTGTTTGGGCTGAAATTCATCTCTTTGTTGGACACCTTCCACATGGCAGGCGAAATATGGGGCGAAGTGAGTAGTAACTAACTCCACCGAAACCCCCCCCCCCCCACCCTTTTCGCCGGTAAATCCCCCAACATTCAATAAGCCTTCATCGTTCCATTGATATTATACTTTTTTGCTTATAGTGCTACGAAAACGATAAAGTGGATCGGATTTTGAAGTAAAAATTGCCTGATTGAGGTTTTGTACCGTCACAATACATTCAAGTTTATCAACGTATTTTTGAAAAAAAAAAAAAAAAAAAAAAAAAAAAAAAAAAAAAAAAAAAAAAAAAAAAAAAAAAACCTACATATAATGGAACGTCAGTTCCACAGCTTTGCCAAGAGGCGCAAGCTCGAGATAGTCCGAGTGTATAGTCAATTCGCGGTTTCTTCGCACTTTCTAAATCAACGCATGCATGAAGCGTTTTATACGTCTTCGACAAGAAAGTATCATATTTTTCGTTAAACTGGAGTTTAACATGTGTTTCATTTACTGTTTGTAATATCTAATTTATAATATATATGAATAAAAACAGTGAGAAAATATTTGTGTTGGTAGCGCCTAGTAAGAAATAGTTCTCGTGCAAAACATCATTGCCACTGGTGGGCACGTATTCGGTCCGTTGTACTTTGGTGTGATTTTCTAGACTTGCCAAGCTTATTTTGCACGAGGCGGAGGGATATCCTGGAAGCAGAACTTGCGCAGGGCTTCAGAAAGAGTGGAAGTAACAGTGAATGGATTATAGCTCGTATACGAGAAGTCTCGCGCAGTCCGCGACATATGCGAGACGGTTGTCGCAAGCTCCAGCACTCCCTCGACTCGCGTGCTGCGTCTTCCGTATCCGAGGGGAGCTGTGTGCTAGTGTAAAAGCGATTTTATTAAAATCATGTTCGCATACGTGAAACAGGGAGATTAAACCTTTTTGTACCTAACAGCCAATCACATTTCGCGCTCTAAGTGCCTGCTGCTACTTTTTAATTGCGTTTTCGCAGCGAGTTTTGTTGTGGTAATTAAAAACCAGCCGACAAACAGTACTAACACTGGGTATTTCAACTATCGTTTGGATTGCATTCATTTAATTGGACGTTCGCCAGACAAGCACACGCTATTTTTTTTTTTTGCCGAGAAACTGAATCTATTTTATATGACATTCCAACTGTAGAAGCGTTTCTGTAGTACATTGCCAAAAAAATTAAATTCACTGTACAGTAAGACAAACGTTGTCAGCACATGTAAATTATGTAAAAAAAATTGAGTTGAATAGCAGTTTATCTTCCAGTTATTACATATTCGTTTACCTAAATACGTGAATAAGCACTCATAGCAACAACATAATAAATACACATTCTAGACAATACGAAAATATATTTACCATAGTATACGTAGAGTGGGAAAACGCGAATTAATGTTTTCTCCATACATCCATGGCGCATTCCACATGTTCTCAGGAAAATGTCAGATACGTAGGTGAGTGAGTGAAGAGAGTTGGGTGGCTCATAACACCGAGGTCTTCAGAGCCGATGAGGTAGAAGTGAGGTGACTATGGAGCAGTGACGGAATGAAAGGCTGGGGTTAACGGGAGATCCCCGAGAAAACCCGCCGACCAATGGCATCGTCCGGCACGATCCCCACTTGTGAAAATCCGGAGGCAAACGGCCGGGGATTGAACCCGATTCGCCTTGGTTAAATGCTTAGGTAATTTCCCAACTTTTTATAGTATAGCGACGCTCAATATTCCTATGTTTTGAGCTTAAAATGTGCTATTATATTAATATTATATATGGGATAAAACCATCCATTGCAGTTTAGGTAGTTACCAGAAGTTTTTCGCAGTGTACACATGATGCACGAATACAACTTGGGGGCCAGTATTACCTAACGTGAGGCAGCCCATACAGTCACTGTCTTCTTTCTCGGCAGTTATAAGATTATTTATCCAGTATCTCACCATGGCCTTGCTCAGTAATTATTTGGTGTTTAAACGTTAGGAGTACCTAAGATATAAATGCCCTCACTACAGTAACGCACAAAAAAAATCGATCTTTTATAACCAATAAAAATATTTACCCGGCCATCCAAAGAAGCGGTTTATTTTTGCTTCATTTGTTTTATTATTTATGTTATTTACGATAAAAATATTAAATATGAAAAACGAAATTTCAATATACGTTAAAATAAAATTTTGTCCTACGATGTTTTGAGCTCGCAAGTAACATACAGCTACTAAAAAAGGCTTTGTTTAAGTACCAGACATTCAGTATCTCAAAGTATGCAATATCAGTCATACATTTGTGTGCCCAACGATATACTGTATTTTTTAGTGCTTCGCATTGTAATTTACATGCACTGCATACGTAATTATTGACTCTACTTTTTGTACATTTGATGTAAAGTCATTTATTTTCACACAAGTTCAAGCGCAATATCCACCATTTTGTTGTAACATGCCTCTCGTATCTCGTATAAGAGGGCACCTTCTCAGGCGGTACATATTCGAGAGTGTGTCCACTCACACTTGTTACGAGTTGTGGTCAGGCCTTAGCTGAGCAGCCTACCTTACTGCACCTTCGCATATTTATCCAGGACATGGACCGTGATTGATGAAATTAGTTATGAGATCGCGAACCACATAAACCCCCTCCCCTGGCCTCTAACGGGAAAAAAGCAGCCGATATAAGGCAGTGTAGCCCGTGGGCGGTGTCTTTTGACGTCGGGCAATTGGAATGAGAAGACCATTGAAGATATATGTGTGTCCGGGCGTCGACTTCCGCCATGTTAATCGGTGTTCGGATTGATGAACAAGGTGAGGACTTGAAAATTATACTTTGCTCAGAATGTGGCTCGTTAAATCTTCGTAATTTAATATTTCAGTATATTTGAATAGCTCCCCCCTGCGCATAGCCAAACATGTTTATATTGAAATAATATTATAAAACCATAATATTGAATAAACCAATTTTATATAGTGTTCGTTACACAATTCTTATCAATATCTTGCTACGCCTCTATATCCCCGTTATGGTATGACGAAAAATCATAAATCATAACATAACACACTGTTTAGACTTATACGAAGGATATCGCATGGTTTCCGTTAACCATTTTTCAAACTTGTGCGTGTTAGTGTAAAAATATGGACCTACTTGTAGCTAGTGCACATCGAGCTTAGACCCCAGGGGGTGTAGAATTTATGCTGGCTGTGGGTGAGTTAAAAACCACCTGACCTTATCTTTAGCTTACAATTTACACCAACTGTGCTCTCTAAGACGTCATCTACATATGCCAAAGAGACCGACATCCGCCATGACTCGACAATACCTGAGTACCGAATCTACCTTCATGTGGTTCGGATCCTACAATGATAAGAAGGTCTTGTCGTTATTTCCGCCTTTCTGCATAGTTGTGAGTTATAATATTCAAACTTCCTCACTGGTTTTTTTCTGACGTCAACTTTAGTCTTCCTCTCTTCTTATCCTCCCCACATATTTTTCTTCTTTCCTCGAAGTGTTGCCGATCAATTTTCTATACATTAAAAATATTTCTACCTAAGCTGTCTTATAATACGTTTCTTCCTACAGACTTATGTTCGTAGAAACGATACTTCATCGTTATGTTTCTTTCTCTTGGTGATGTTTTACTATACTTAAAGCAAATTGGTAGAAAACTCGGAATGAACGTGAATATCAACAATTAGACACCAAATGATGGGGTTTTCTAAATTTTATTACGATAGTTGCCAAAGTGCTGGATTAACATGGGCCCTGGTTCTGTTCTTTTTTATTTACAAGTAACAGGAGAAGGCGAATACCGATGTTTCATATCTTACTGGAAGATCGTCACGACACTAGGTACGAACCGGAATTCGCGAGGTCTTGGATTAATTCTTTGACCAATGTGACGCTGATAAACACAACCGTGGATTATAAACTTTAAATAATCAGAATGGCTCCAAATAAGTGAAGCGAATTATAGTGGCTAATTGGGCGATTAATGATTATTATAGTTGTTAGGTCTATATTAAAGTGATTTGAATGTGACTTCCTCAGTACTCGTTCCCAGTTGATTTGACTGATTAGCCATTCTATAGCAGTTTATTTAATTCCTCTTGATGTTACACGACCGCCGAGGAAGCGATTATTATGGTACTGACATGAGTTACACACTACCTGGATTGCGGCGCCTTCAAGCTATTTACGGGTGGGCCCACGGAACTAAACCTACCCACTATCGAAGTAAGTCTACGCATAGGTCCGGAATGCAACAGACAGACGTAATATCAGTCAGCACAGATAACTTGAGATGTCACGATAACCGAGCAGGCACAAGCCCCAAGCCTGTACTTACGAAGTGATCAAGCCTTAGGTGGACGGCATGCCTGATCACGCCTTCAAACATTGAACCAGGGCACGAGCGTGATTGCTGGAATCACCTAGCGAAGCGAGTTGATGAAACCCTCTTCACCAGCCAGTAATCGGGGCCGAATATGTTTAACAACGCGCCCGATATAGGCCCATCGTAACACCGGACGCGACGTCTTTTCCTCATCGGGCCATCGCAACGAGAAGGATAGGGAGATGGGTATGTCCGGCCGTCGTTAACCGCCTACCAGAACAGTCTCCGGCATCATGAATAAGGCGGGTACTTTACAACTAGAGTGTAACACTGTGCAGTGGTGCGCCTTCAGTGCCCTCGCCCGTGGTCACTGAGATACTGGCACTCAGAAACACCCGTTACCCGACCAAGGGGCTATACCCTAACCTCTACCGTCTGTCTAGAGCAGTACCGGAGCTGTGTCGCCGTTCACAGTATCCATCCATAAACAGGTGGGGGACCCTCTAGATCTCTCCAGCCTGCGGAGTTTCAACCACTACCTGCACGAGTCCAAGCACAATGTATCCGTTAATGGTGAGAATATCCGGTGGAGCCTATCAATCATCTGGTGTTTCTACTTAAGTTTCAGTGGAACTTGTCAGTTTTAATTCAAAGTTCCCATTTCTTTCGAAAGAGGTAATTTAAATGCAATGACGTTCTGGTTTTGAAACACAGCACCCCAAGTTCTCAGAAGTCCAACGCCCCATATAGTGGTCGAGCATAATAAGTACAATTGAGCTGTCCAGACAAGCAGCTCAATGACAGATCTTCAGTGACAATTCACTAATTGACCTAGCTGATTCGAGTTGACAGTGCTGTTGAGCAGTTGCACTGCTTTATACTTACACACCTAAAAACAAACATAATGCTTTAAGTTTATAACGGTGTTAAAAAAAAACTTTATTTTCGGTTTGGGAAGGCTCTTTCATGCTAAGAATTTCATATCAAACAGTTCACTCAGCACTCAGAGTAAATTTTAATTTATACTATATAGCTTACCAATAATAGCGCCGGGGAGGGGGGGTTCTGATCAAAAGGAATGCTGCATTTATAGATATCAAACTATTAAATTGATCGAAAGGGTTAATTAAATTGATTGAAAGGGTTAATTTGATATAACTGGTTAAATGTATTGAAAGGGTTAGTTTTTAATCCGATTAAATACGATCAAAATTTTAAAATCCAATTTTAATCCCATAAAATTTTTTTTTTGTCTTTGGTGAAAAAGTGTTCTAAGGGACTTTATATTCTTTCTTTCATTTTATGGGTTTAGCAGCAGTTGTGGTACATCCTCTCCCTTGGAGCTCTGGCACTCGACTCAGGCGTGGCATGTTAGGGAAAGGGTATATGTAGTAAGTTTTGTGCAAGAGTGGCCTAAGTATATTTTTTTTTGGGTTGGTAGTGATATTGTTCGCACACAGTGTTAGGAGATGGGCGATTTTGAAAGATACTACTATTCCGAATGATTAAAGAGCTGACGTAGTACAGGAGAGAAATCTCTGAGTGTTTAAACGAAATATGTTTCTACATATGAATAACCTGGTGACTTAAAGAAAATTAACGCTCTACAATGAATCAAAAATGTCGCTATAAATTAAACGGCAGTCTTCCTAAACACAAGATATATGAAAAATTTGACACTACTTGATGCCTCTTGCACATACCTGACATTTTAAAACACGCCCGTCTGCCTGTGAGACTAGTGAGGAACTTCTGAAACGGAATCCACACGTTAAAAGAAATTAATTTATTAACACAGGTAAAAAAGAAAATGTTTAATATACGTCCATTCGCTCAGGAGGTCGCTGCAGCACTCACTTGGATATAACACTTATGTCAACTTATAAGCTTTGTTGAGATCAAACATAACCTGCATCGGTCTACGTCTGATTATAGACTGAGGTGAAAACGCGGAAATTTTAATGTAAATACAAAACGAATGTTTCCAAATAAATTAAACTGCTAACGAACACAAGTACATAAAAATGACTAAACGAATTAAAAAACACGTAATGAAATCGCACCAGAAGCTCCCCCAAAACAGATCCGCCCACTCGGAGACTGGTGAATGAATGAGTCGAATTAATATTGAGAACCTAACTATATATGTGGAGTGCGGCTGAGTTGAAATTTACGATTGACAGAACCGATTTCCCTACCAAGCTTCTATTAATGTCTTGAGTGCACTACGTCCTACAACAGACAACGAAACGATAATTATTATTTTTTAAACATACCTAAATTTTTAATGCGAGTTCCACTATTATAAGAATAATTCACTTCTAAAACAATTTTTTTTCAGTCGACATGTAGGGACACTCGGATGACTTAATCCGGTAAAGCGTAATCCTCTAACACTTTATAGAAATGTACTATACATTATTTTAAATTGTTAAAAGTAACGGATGTACTAGACACTTTTTCTGTTAAGTTTGTGAAAATCACTGTATTATTTAACGAAACGATTGTTGAAAATGGTACCAAGTTTTATCGACCGAACTCAGAAGCGGGGTTTACACGAAAATTATTTTATTCCTTATAAATTATTTTGTTCCCGATAAATTAAAAAAACCAAGAATTTTTTTATACTAAAGCGAGAATCGCTGTTAACACTCAAGCGTATTATATTTGTACACTTTTCGAAGCCTGCTGGCCGCTGTGCCCAGTGATGTTCAGTGTCGCGACACGAAGCCCGCTGCCCGCCGCTCCTGGTGAAGTTTGGAGAGCTGGTGTATACGTCTATCCAAAACAAGTGTTTGCGAAGAACTAAGATGGTGCCAACCCGTGAGAAGCGTGTAGATCACTCCTGCCCATGGCCCCTCCATCCTCCAATGAAGAACGTGTTTTTGTCCGAAAAGACAGTTTCTATCCAAGGCCATGCAGCCCCTACCCCCTCCAAAACAGACTTCGTTTTCTGCTTGCTGGAGGACTACTTTGTCGAAGGTTACGCACCCTCGTTGTCAATCCAGCACTGCAAAAACCTGTTTAGCGCCAACCACCCCATCCACCTGCACCAGCCCAGAATGCCTTTCCTGACGTCTGCCCTGTCGGTGGAGGGCGCTGCATAGCCCCCACTGTCGATCCAAGGCCACACACCTCCTTCATCCACCCCCAGAATGTGTTTTTTGGATATCTCAAGATCTGGCCGGTCCACGCAGCACCAGCCCCCTCCCTTATAGCCCTACCCCAGAATGTGCATTCTATGACATGAGAGCTGCCTCGGTCAGGAACGGAGACTTGCCTCAAGGCCAAAGCGGGTCTTTTGTGCAAAAAATTTGGAAGACTCCTTCCTCCAGGGCAGCGGAGTTTGAACTGACCTTGGATATTTTCCCTCTTCCCTTGAAACTGTTATTTTTGCTCGAACGCTGAAGCATTGTCAAGTCTGATTTTCCAATGTAGAGCATGGTGTATTCCCAGCTAAATAAAATTTCACAATTCCCACCAATGAAATTTATATGCCTTAAGGTAAATATTTCCAGATATTGTTTTCCCCACCAGGTAACCCCAAAGATTTAACATTCCAACATATACAGATTATATTTTATTCTGTAAACGTTGTCCCGTTTCCAGCAAACTGTAACTAAGTATAAAACATATTTTGACTCATTACATTTTTTAAAGTAATGAAAACTACGCATTATTCCACCTACACAAGTTAAACTTAGAACACGATTCACGCCTCATTCGATTTAAGCAATAATCTAGTAAATGTTTTTTACTTTTAATCAAATTTTCAAAAGTATTTATTCATCTAGCTGAGGAAACATACATATGCCATCTGTTTTGTTAATATTTATGCGTATTTCTTGTATAGTTTTCCTAGCCCACAATTTCGACTCTACTACCTACCATTAAATGTGCATATATTTGACCTTATCTACAAATTTTTTTCCCTAGAAAATAAATTTCGGCTGGATATTTCTGAAATAGCACGTATTCATCTTGAAATTACTGTTACCGAAGCTGAAATCTGTTAAATTTCACTAAATTTCAACTGATTTCCTTAAAAAAACCAAAATTTAAGCAAATTTAAATGGAAACGTTTAACATTTAGTGAGTTTAATTTTTTTTATAAAACCTCCAATTATGTTTTCTGTGTTTGTATAAAATATGAGTGTGTTTTACCAGCAAACATCTCCGTGTTGAACCTTCAGCTACACTATTAGTAGTAATCTTGTTGCCACGAGAAAAAATATTCTTTATTTTAAATATTGACTGACTTCTCCCAGCTGCAGAGTTGAAGGGCGGCGGCAAAACGTTCTTGGCGAGGTGGTGTGTAGTTAAGATGTCTTTCTATCTGCCTCTGGAAAGGTATCTGTGTCACTTGATGATCGGTTCGTTACATTCCCCAGAGTTCTTCAAGTTGATTAGCGGGTCGAGATGGGTTTTGTGAAGATACTAGTCTGTTCCCTCTCCTTTAATTTCAAATTTATTTATTCAGACATGCTAGATTCTCTCCAAACATTTTTTTTTGTAATTTCCCCTTCAAAGTTTGTTTTATTAAATTACAGTTTTTTAAATGTATAATATTAATTGTTCTCTATCATCAAGAAGAATGCAAAGAACTTGTATATTTTCCCGTGAAAGTGCGCAAACAGCTATCCAGTCACCTGATTTTTAAATAAAACCAACAACTTACCAACACCCACTCGTCTCATGTTTACCAAGAATTTTTTTTTCTGTTTTGTAAATAAACACTTATCATTCACAACAGATACAAGGACATGAGGAATCTTGAAACTAATAAATAGCAATTTGCAGTATACCATTTTCAGAATGATATTATCTTATTTTAAAAATTTTCATAAAACATACCGCAAATTAGTTAACCTTTTTTAAAAAAATTCTCTACATATTAATATCAAACATGCTAGTATCCTAAAACTTTAAACATGTTACTACTGAAAAGCTTACAAGCTTAAAAAAAATTGCTATCCCATGCTACATCACAAATAATATAGTTAAATTACAAAATTTTATCAACATGTTACCACTGAAAGCCATACAACCAAAAACTAAATCTTACATAATAAAACTGCAAAAAATCACAACAAATCCTATCACGACTAAAAACAATAAACATTTTTACCATTTACATTTGAAAGCCATACAAGTTTTATAACCAAAACTCCATTTTACATCTTAAAACTGTAAAAAATGACAACAATCCTGTCACGACTGAAAACAATTAAATATTTTTACCATTTATGTGTGAAAACCATACAAGCTTTTTAACCAAGACCTCCATCTTACACCATAAAAATTGCAAAAAATCACAACAAATAATGCCATAATCGAAAACAATCAAACGTTTTTACCATTTATGTGTGAAAGCCATACAAGATTTATAACCAAAAATTCCTTCCTACATCATAAAACTGCAAAAAATCACCACAAATCCTGTCATGACTGAAAAACTCTCCAACATTTTATGATTGAAGTCATAAAGTTTATTAAAACTTTCCCAAATTTTACATTAGAAATCATTAAAATCATTTAATATTTTAGCTAAACATCCAACTTTATACTTTCAATCATTAAAACTTGTCACCTTATTACAAGTGAAAATCATTAAATTTATAAAACCTACAAATCATATTATGCCTGAAAACACATCTGAAGATCCTTACAATTGTAAAACTGAAAAAAAGATTCAATTATGCTGCGTCTGAAAGCATCACTTCATATTACGTCTTAAAATCATTCATCACTATAAGTGGTGGTGGTGGTGATATTGGTGACGTTACAGGAGTATAAATCATTTCCTGTGGTGAAGGTATGAACAGAGGAGGAGGAGGTGGGGAAATTAATTTACGTTGTCGTGATTCAGGTGATAATAATAATTAAGGAGAAGGTAGAATTGACTCAGATGAAAATACAAAATTGAACTCTAGAAACTATTAAAACTCTTGGTATAAATAATTTTTTGGACATATCTTCCCACACATGATTAGAGGTCAAATCTAATGCGATGCAATACAAACACATCGCTGGTTTTTGTATACATGTCTCACCCGATTTGATAACTGATATTAAATCTAGAGGTTCCAATCTCTATGTCAAAGGTATCGCTGTAGAATTCGACGTCGAATGTGTCGCTGTAGACCTCGACGTCGAAGGCATCGCTGTAGAACTCGACATCGAAGGCATCGCTGTAGACCTCGGTGTTGAAGACATTGCTGTTGGACTCGTTAGTGCAGCCATTAATATACTTGTTCTCAACGTCGAAGGTGTTAATGTAGAATTCTTTAGCATAGATGTCACTGCCCCTGCTCTCGTCTTTGAAGGTGTTTCCCGTTTTAATATAAAAAAAATTCTAGGTTTTTTTAATTTTTGGGAACAAAATATTGGATCAGGAATAAAATAATTTTCGTGGAAACCCTGTTTCTGAGTTCGGTCGATAAAACTTGGTACCATTTTCAACTATCGTTTCGTTAACTAATGCTGTGAATTTCACAGACTTAACAGAAAAATGTGTAGTACGTCCGTTATTTTAATAATTTAAAATAATGTACAGTACGTTTCTATAAAGTGTTAGAGAATTACGCTTTACCGGATTAAGTCATCCGAATGTCCCTACATGTCGACTGAAAAAAATTGTTTTAGAAGTGAATTATTCTTACAATAGTGGAACTCGCATTAAAAATTTAGGTATGTTTAAAAAATAATAATTATCGTTTCGTTGTCTGTTGTAGGACGTAGTGCACTCAAGACATTAATAGAAGCTTGGTAGGGAAATCGGTTCTGTCAATCGTAAATTTCAACTCAGCCGCGCTCCACATATATAGTCAGGCTCTCAATATTAATTCGACTCATTCATTCGCCAGTCTCCGAGTGGGCGGATCTGTTTTGGGGGAGCTCCTGGTGCGATTTCATTACGTGTTTTTTAATTCGTTTAGTCATTTTTATGTACTTGTGTTCGTTAGCCTTTTAATTTATTTGGAAACATTCGTTTTGTATTTACATTAAAATTTCCGAGTTTTCACCTTAGTCTATAATCAAACGTAGACCGATGCAGGTTATGTTTGATCTCAACAAAGCTTATAAGTTGACATAAGTGTTATATCCAAGTGAGTGCTGCAGCGACCTCCCGAGCGAATGGACGTATATTAAACATTGTTTTTTTTTACCTGTGTTAATAAATTAATTTCTTTTAACGTGTGGATTCCGTTTCAGTAGTTCCCACCAGTCTCACAGGCAGACGGACGTGTTTTAAAATCATGTCAGGTTTGTGCAAGAGGCATCAAGTAGTGTTACATTTTTGATATATCTTGTATTTATAGCGACATTTTTTATTCATTGTAGAGCGTTAATTTTCTTTAAGACACCAGGTTATTCATATGTAGAAATATATTTCGCTTAAACTCTTCGGAATAATGGTATCTTTCAAAATTAGCCTATCTCCCAACACCGTCTGCAAGCAATATCACTACCAACAAAACAAATATATATACACTTAGGCCACTCTTGTACAAAACTCACCCACCTGTCCCCAACACGCCACGTCTCATCGAGTGCCAAAGCTCCTAGGGTGAGGACGTACCACAGCGGCTCCCCAACCCACGAAAAGAACAAAATAAAATAAAGTCCCTTAGTACACTCTTGCATCAAATACAAAATTTTTTTTATGAAATTAAAATCGGATTAAAAATTAACCCTTTCATCGCATTTAACCCTTCAAATAAATTTAACAATTTCAATCGATTTAACCATATCTTTCAATTTAACCCTTTCAATCAATTTAATCCTTTGATATCGATAAAGGCGGCATCCCCTTTGATCTGATTCTCCCCCCCCCCCTCCCGGATCAACTACACTAACCTGAATTTTTTTCACTAAAATTTTGGTTTTATGGTTTGGCTGATTTGGTAAATTTGCTGTGAAGCCTAAATTACCCCGTCTGGGTTCATTTCAACTTAAATTTCCTTTTCCTCCTACATGAGTTTACGAGGAAAACTATCGATGTTGGTCTCCCTGTCACACATTTATACACGCATAAGATGAAGACGGCAGAATATCGTGTTTATACATCACAATATTTGAGTAACGATGTTTGCTGCCCGACCTCTTTCGCCACACGAGTGAACACGATTTCACTGCCGAGAAAAAGCCGGTAGTGATGACATAGTGGCAGATGTAACCTTCCGAGTTTCGCATCCACAGACAATTTTTCTGTAGAAATGTCTTGAAAAGGAAAGATTTTCTCACTTTTGTTCATCTTCATATTGGACCCAGCTGTGCCAACTTTCATACGACACTTTTTGTTCTTTATGTGCAGAGAGTCGTAAGGATCTCCTCCGGCCTTCGATATGATAATCCGTAACTACAATTCCTTCTCGGTTACTTCACTCTGTTCTGAAGCCCTGCTAAAGTTCAGTTTCCATGATATCCCTCTGCCTCGTGCAAACTAAGCCTAACTAAGTATATAATTACACCAAAGTACATCGCACCGAATTAGTATGCACCTAGTTGTAATAGTATTTTGCCTGAGTACTGTTTATTACTAAGCACTACCAACACACATCTGTTCTTACTGATTTTTTCATATTTATTATAAATGAAATATTGGTAAAATTTAAATTTAACTAAAAATTAGAGACGTTTATGTTAATCGGGGGTATAAAACGCTTCTGATGTATGTCATGTTTGGAAGATAACTAAACACGTCATACACGGGGAGATTTTTTAAAGATTTTATTCAAAAAAGTGTGAAGAAACCGCGAATAGTTTATAATCGAAGGATTTTACCTGTTCCACACTTACGACATCCCTCTTTACAGGAATTATTCGTGCAATTATAAGATTTTCCGTTACATGCTAGTTTGGCACTTTAAATATTGTATTTGGGAGGAAATGTTGTTAGTGTTTGATCATTACAAACCCTCGAAGTAGGCAGTTTTGTACAAGAGCGCCAATAATCAATATGTGTTTTTTTCGTATGTATATTTTTGTTTCATATGCTCTTTTACTTGGGTTTTTCTCTAGTTCATTTAGCTTATTTCTACCCCAACATTTTATCCTATCAAATTAAAAATGCAATAAAAATGTCGATATTGAGATATAATCGAAAAGTTTTATTCTAAAAAAATATTAGCTGTATGTCAATTCATGTTGCAGTAATCAGATGTTCCACAACGGAGTCAAGACGTAGAGTGAGTGAGTGAGGAGATTAGGGCGGTTCTTAACATCGAGGTCTTGAGAGCCTGTGAAGGTGAAACGAGGTGAGTGTGGAGCAGCGCCCGAATGAAAGGGCGGGGGAAACAGGAGATACTTGAGAAAACCCGCCGATCAGCGGTATCATCCTGCACGACTTCCCGCATGCGAAAACCAGGAAGCTATCCCGCCGGTAATCGAACGCGGTTCGTCTATGTGAGAGGCAACTAGTCTTTAAAAAAAAAGAAGTTGCCTTTACTGGCTGATACAATTATCCGTGGTCCATAGCGAGGGTGTCGTTGGTAAGTGTCGTTTGCAGTTGTGTGTGGGAATGACATTGACGAGCTCAAGTCACACCGACTTACTGGCAAATTCCTAGTCCACGTGCACGCGACATTGGAAATGAAATTGTGCCGCGAAGGGGCCGGGGCACGAACTCCTGACCCCCCCCCCCCGACTACAAGTCCACCAAACCTGCCCCTGAGCTGCGAGGGCATAGCTGTAGTGGTCTAACTACTACACCACCGGTGCCGCTCATGACAGAGATGAGATGGCGAGGAGTAATGGTTATGTTACGGCATTTGTGCTCTAGATGACTGTCTTAGAGCACTTTACCTGTAGCTCGCTGGTTACATGAAACACAACTGCAGTTAACACATAAATACCACATTACTGTATGATTTGATTACATGGGTCATTTGGTAACCAAACGGTTGCATTATGCAGACTTGGTGTATGGTATTAAAATTCGTAAGCATTATAACCGTTACACCAGCTCTAAGATTAACAATCACTTTACCACATTTCCATTAATACAATTGAATTTTACCCTTGCAAGAACTAATTTAAAATAATCAATATTTTTAAAACATGGTACTCTGATTAAAAGCTTGTAATAAAATCAACATTTCCAGAGGAATAATTAACAACCTTGCTTTGGATTAACTCAAAAACTGTGAAAGTTTAACTATACAATATATTATTATAAGAGCATTATTGAACTTCGTGCTCACTGCAGGTAGATCACACATGTAAAGAACTTCTGAACCCACAGTTAGAAGTATACAACTCTTATCTAAATAGCTATCTGGTTTGAGGTATTTACTTTGCGTGTTCAAGATTTAAAAGCGCAGAATCGCTAAAGGGAGCTTAGGCAAGCGCATCACATTGTTAAGAACATCAAATTTCAAAATTTTGTACACGCAAACGGCATTTGTTGCGCGTCGCGTCTTCATAGAATTTTCAGAGGTCGTGTTATCGTACGATACATTTATAAAGATAAATTCTCACTAGACATCCCTTTTAGTAATTCTAATCTAAGATTTTTGTACGAATAATGTATGAAAATAAATGGTGACCCGTTTTTACGCATAAGAATAGTAAAATATGAAGAGAAATAACGACTAGCACTTTATGGATTAGTGCAAGAATTCTTCAATTATACTTTTGATTTCAAGCCACTAGGAAATATGAAAAAAGGTTTTGTCTCTCAACTTTTTTCGCTGAAACTTTGCACTTTGGTTTATTAAGTAAACATGGATCTAAACAGATGCGTCTAGAGAATGGGTATTTACAAGGTCAATATCAGTGAACGCATAATACATGATTGAATAAAACCCATTTTAAGGCTCAACAAAAATTTAATTATGGCTCATTTATAACAAAGGCAACAACAAATTTTCCCGTACGATGATGTGTACTTTTCTGCGCACCTGAAAAAAATTCCTTACATTATTCATTGCATATGGGAGACTACTTCATTTATAATTCTATATTTGTTTTTACTAACACCTGCATTCGGAAAAAATTTCGTTTTGAGCTTGTACGCCTGCACGAACAATGAAATTGTTCTCGCAAGGAACTTTACATGTGCCTATTTTGAATATCTCTCTACTATGCAAGAGAGTCCAATACACTTGCGAGGAGAATACGGAAAATTAACAGCCGTGGTAGTGATTAATATATTTTCTTTTCCCCCACTTACCACGCATATACGCGGACATGAAGAGTTCATCATTTTTGGACTGTCTTGTATTTCTTTTGGCTTTGTAACAAAAAGTTGGAATAAGAAATTACAAAATAACTGCATCGCTTGGTTCAAGAAATAATAAAACGATATACAGATATGACATGTAAGAGCGTCCAGATATATAATGTATAATAATGTGTATAAGCCATTCACGGTAAAGTGGGCAGTTTTTAAGGCCCTTCCAACAGGTATTAACCATTAATGAATATATTTTATGTCACCTACAGACGTTAACTTTTAGGTGTTGTGGAATGTATACGTTATGTCTATTGACCGCATGGCAATGTTTATATTAAAAAGTGGCGGAAAGATAGAACCTAGCTAAAATGAAAAATTTATCAGGGCTCACTTTGCCTTGATTAAACTATAAGGGCAGGCAACACACGTAAAGTCTCTATAGAGTTGTGGATTGAACACTGATATGTAATGCCCATCCGAGGTGTGCCAGATATGTAAAGTACGACGGATAATTGTGTAACTATTCCCATGGTAATTTTATGTAATAATTATTTTATTGTAGTGTGTGTGATACTTGTGGGCCACACTTTAAGCTTAGAAATTGTGTAAGTAGGTTAGCTGTGAGTAAATAGAGTGCTTATGCTGTAGACACAGCACAAAAACCACGTAACAAATTCACACCATTAATAATTCTTACCAGAATATTTGTCGGCCAGATAACTGGTGTGTGCAACTAGCCTTGTCCTAGCACCAACATACATTGACACTGGAAGAACATAGCTATCAACAGGAAACTACTCTTCAGAATAACGCTTCCAGATAAATGGTAAAAAAGAAATTTACTTGCAAATTCTGGATCTCAAGAAAATCATTTATCAGTGGATAGTTGTCTGTGCAGATTTTAATAATAATTGTACAGCTCTTTGATTATTCCGTGAGTATTAAGCATGATAAAATGGCAGTAACTAGTAATGTAGCCATCCCATAAATGTGTTCAATGGTAATATATTCAGTTACTTTAATATTCGCTATTATTAATTAAGGCACACTAACTCAGTTTGTATTGGCTGGCCGGAGTTTGTCGGCTAACTTTTATGGGCCCAATTATGGCCCGTAATATACGTGTATATTGGGCCGGAATTCCTTTTTTATCTTGCCGGTAGCAGTACAGTGTATTTTTGACACTGTCGGGAAACAGTCAGCCGCCAGTCCATATTTCCATAGGGCCGCTTCCGGCATAAGACAGCGGGCCGGTATCGGCTGGCCGGAGTTTGTCGGCTAGCTTATACTGGCCCGATTCTGGCCCATATTTTCCATGTTTGCTGGGATGTTACCTCGGCAACCAACAACAAGATGCTATATGCATCGAGTTCAAGTAAATATTACCTATTAGTTACAAAACCTGAAATCTTGTAACTGCAATCGTATTGAAAAAATGCTTTAAAAAATAAAATAACATGCAAATAATAATTTAAACAGGAGCTGTACAAAATAAATTATATATCTGCCACAAAATAATCTTATGAAAATATATAAATATCACGTATTCATACCTATTTACTGATGTGACGTGACGTGCATAAATAAAATATCAACTGAGGTGATACACAGGAGGACCTGTAAACGAATTCCGGTGCCGAGTGAAAGTACCACAAAAAAAGAGAGAATTGGTAAGCAAACTAAAATACAGAAACTTCAAACATAGTGATCATAAACAAATGTGTTCGTTGCAACAAAACTCTTAGGAAGAGATTGCAAAAATACCAGTTATTGAGTAAATTTATTATACATAAACAATTCTATTACGAAATTTTTTCTGTTCTTTAAAAAAAAACGTAATATTAAAATCATACCTTGACGTAATGTTAAGGGAAATTTTTAAAAGCGTTCAAGCCCATGAAGTTAGTTTCTAAATTATCAGCATAGTAAGTTTCCATAGTAATATGAAACAACTGAATCGATAGAAGTACGGCGATGGGGAAAAATAATTTTTCAATAACGAATGAAAAAAACTATAGGAATTTTTAATTTTATAAACATTTCGCGCAAACTTCTGAACTGAACAAAACTGATCCTTTCAGGCACAACTCAAAATTATTTTTCATTTAATTAGACTGTGAAGAATTTTTTTTCTTGTAAATCTCAAATGTGGTTTGCGTTTATCAAAGTTTTAGCATTTGAGGTTAAATTTAAGATTAAATTAGATATTACTTAAATCCTTACTACAGATTAACCAAGTACAGATTTCTAAGAAATTTCAACACGCGACTCTTGTGACCAGAATAAACACTTTAAATAGTATTTAAAACACAAATTTTGATTTAATTTAAAGATTTGAAAGAATGAAGGTTTTTACTTCAAGTATACATATATATACGGGAAAAATTGGGAAAGTAATTTTTTTAATTATTCGGGTTTTCAACGAAATCATCGTCAATATCATGTCATGAAGACATAAACTATCGTCAAAACCGAGAAAATTTTTTAATCTCTTGAACAGATTTGAGTATTATTATAAAACTACTGTAAATAACAAAAATGTGTATCCAAAATTTCGTGCACTCAGTGCTACAAATTTACACAACTGTCCCAAATTCAATTTACTTATTTTTAAATCCACCAGACCTGGTAATCGTGCCTGCCGATGCCGCTGGTCAGTGTGTTTCCTCGGGGATCTCCCGTTCTACCCGTTCTTGCGATCCGGCACTACTCAACAGTCATCTCGCTTCACCCTCATTAGCTATCAAGACCGCCGCGATGAAGAGCAGCCCAAATACTCCCCACTCCACTTAAAATCTACGATGAAATATTCACGTGGCATCAGCTGCTCATGGTTACCGTCACAAATTTGGAAAAAAAACCTTTGAAAAATCACCCCATACATGACGTGTTTGATTCCTTCCTAAGTATGTTCCGAATCCCAAGCGTTTCACGCTTACCTTAACATAAAAATATTTTAGTTTTAGGTAAATTAAAGTTTTTCTTTATCATTAACTAAAAATTATAATATTTCGTTTGTAATTAATACAAATAAAACATAGAGAAAATAATTGTGTTGGTAACGCCTACTAAGAAAAAGTTATAATGTGAAATATTACTGATACAGGTGTGCACAAATGTGGTACGTTGTCCTTTTGGTGTAATTTTCCTGAATTAATTAAGCTTTGTTTACATGAGGCTGGGGAATATCCAGAAAATGGAACTCTACAAGTCTTCAGAAAAATTGTAACTAATAACAAAAGTACTATAGCTATAATTTCTTTGAGAAGCTGAGTTTCTTCCAACAAGACAGGGATTATCATCTTCGTACAGTTCAGGAATGAAAAAAAAAAAAAAAAGTTTTTATCGCGTATCTATCTAAAAAATTTGTAACAGAGAAAAATAATTTTTTCACACAAAATTATTGATTGTTGAAAAAAAAAACAAAGCTTCGGATTTATTTTGGTTAAATATGGATAGGCCTACACAAAATTAAATTGTCTTCTCTGCATACTGAAACAAGTGATTTTTTTTTTGAACTGGCCAATTGGCACTGAGGCCTACAATCACTATCGAGATAAAGAAGCACTCTTATTGTTATCAAATTGTTGGGACAGGATAGAGATAGAGCATTAAGTCCAAGTTATCCAGGTTGGTGGAAGTATCCTTATAGTGTACGTCACAATGTGCCAAATGTTATTTCAAATTTAAAATTTGATATAACAACTAACTCATGGAGTTTTATTTACTACTACTACGCACTTACAGTAGTTGAAATGTAGCCATATATATTTCCTACAACTACTGAACTTGCAATCGAGTTTATTGCGCAGTCAGTGAAGTTTGTTCTGTTCGCTGTTCGCAGCGAATTCGATGTTCCTCGCTGGTTCTGAGAACGAACTGAGTTTAAGCTACTTCCGAGTAAAGCACTAAGCAAACACTTGACGACTCTGCAAGTTGCCCAAGGTTTTTTTTTTTCTCTGTAATCCTAGGAACGAATCCGATAATGACGTCTATAGACTATATCGCAGTTTCTTCTATGGGTCTATAGATTCACCGTGCCCTCATAGATTAAACGCGATATCTTCCCGGACGGGATGTGTGTTTGAAAATCAGAGCCGATGTCGTGGAGAAATAAATAGTGCGAACTAAGCGCAATGAGAGATGTTTCGTTATTTCGTCCGGACGCATCAGTGCACGTACATACATCATTTTATTTTCGTACGGTCGTGTGCACTAACTGCAGGAAGTATAGAGCACAAGCGCTCCGAACGATTAGATCGTATTGCACAAGTTATTGCGACGATCGTGTTGAACTATCATGAAATCTCGTTTCAAATAAGGCATGCATATTAAAGACGTGTGTAATACGTGTAGTTTGAAATGTTAAATTCGTCAGAACAGCTTTAAATTATGGTAAAAAAAAAACATATTTTTAAAATTTTGTTATTCTCTGGCTAAGAGGACAGAATGGCGTATCTGAAATTTTCTTTAATCATGTATGTCTATTTTTGCGATCCTCTCTAAGAGATCTATAATGTAACAAAGTGGCATGTCTCTAACAACACTAGTTATAGGCTGTTCACGGTACAATTAGCACTTTTGAAAGCCCTTATAAACATCTATTTGTATACGCGTTGTGTATTCTTCCGCCTTATGTAAGTTTAACATTGTCACGACCCGCATCACCTTATTCATGCGTTGGTCAAGTGAAACTGTGAAATTATTAGGAAAGTAAATATTTTACAAAACTGGTTGTTTTGGGCTTCGATAAGCTGTAAAGATAAAGATTTACTTTCCAGCCTTCGATACCAACTTAACTGAGCGCATGTCACCCAGTGCGCCTGTAAAGCTATAAGCAGGCAGGAACAGTGACATTTTTCTAAGGTTGATTTCAAAAGTGCTCACTTTATCGCGAACAGCATTTACACAGAGATACATTATTTAAGCAAACAAAGTGGTGCATCTCCATTTTTTAATATATATGTTACGGTCTATATATATGTATATGTAGATATGTATATAAATAAATAAATATATATATATACTCACATACGCACACGTATATACATACACGCATATTGCTTAAACAATTGTATTTTACAACGGTATTAGCAATAATAATTGTCGTCCATCTGAATATTTTTAAACACTGTGACACAAAGCAGGGATCATTAAAAAAACTTGAATAGGGAAATGAGTTACAACACTTTATTTCATCAACAGAGTAGTCATAATATTTTTGTTTTAACCAACACGCGAAGACCGGCGCATGGTATCCGTAACGTTCTCCAATGTAATCGTGCACACACTAAAAAACGGAACAAGCTCTATCGGGTTTTCAGGTTGTTGCATTCATGCAGGAAACGGGCAGAACACGCACACGCGTCGTTCTTGTAAAGGCTGTTTACGGTAAAGTGAGCACTTTTATAATCAACCTTTGAAAAATGTCACTGCTCCTACAGCTACATATATTTTAATGAGCACGCTGACTATCACACGTCCAGTAAAGTTGGCAACGACGGAAGGAATGTAGTTCCACGTGTTGACGTTAAACTATAAGTGTAAAGTAAACGTTTGCGAACACTGAAATAGTTTATTTTACTTTTCGTTTTTTTTTAAATAAACATACGTGAAAGAACGAAAACCTTTGTAAAATATTTACTTTTCTAAAAATTACAGTTGTGCTTGACCGACGCACGAATAAAGCGATCAGGCCCAAGGTAAGGTACATGTGGTGCAAGAACACGCAGTGTGCACTACACAAGTAGATCTCACAAGCAGGGCTTTCACAAGTGCTCATTTTACCGCGAACAGAGTCTATACCCCCCAAGGCGAAGGCAACGCGCGTACTCATGCGAGGGCAGACCCCCCCCAGCCAGTTCGTCGCTGGCTGTACCAATCGGCATTCCTTTCGCGGCGATCGGGCGGGGCGTCCCGACGGTACTCTATCCTCGACAAGGGCGAGGCGGAGGGATTCCTTCCGCACATAATCCTCACGGAGCTTCCCTTCTTCTCTCTCTCCCCCCCCCCCCCACCAAAAAAAAAAAAACCCTTCCACAAATATATCAATCACGCGCTATTCCGATCAGGCCTCGCCCCCTCCCCCGTGATCTACTCGGCCCAACCCGGCCGCCCGCTACAGAAATGTCAGCTTATTCTTTTCATCCCCTGGAGATTTATCAGACCTGTCAACATCCGCCGAAGAAACCAGTGCCAAATTATATATATATATATATATATATATATAATTTATATATATATATATATATATATATATATATATATATATATATATATACATAATTCCAAATTTCGCTGATTCTAGGGTGACGTGAGTTCAAAAAAAAAAAAGTTCGTCTTTCTCCTGTCTTCAGCACGCTACAACTTGCCAAAATTAATCCCAGTAATGTGATTATTACCAAATGTTACAGCAGCAGAAAACAGATGCTCGAACATTTCGCAAACAAACCACATGCTACAGAAGGCAACACTTCAGCAACAAGAGAAGATGAAAATACGCATGCGTTATTTGAGCTAAATACCAAGGTTTTTGCTGCGTTATGAATTCGTTTTCTGTTATCTGATTTAACGGAAAGTCTTCGGCTCGGTTACTTTGCACGATGTTATATACCGCGCCAAAACCAAAAGAACTGTAAAAGTAATTTGATTTTGTGATCTTTAACATAAACGTAATGGAAACGTAGCTTTTATTTCTATTACAATTTTATGAAACACGGAAACTAAGCAATTGGAACTTGTGAAGTATATTTCCTGAAGTTAGCGAGAAAATGTAAATTTTGTTTTACTAGATAGCTATTCTATTCATTTTACGGAAAAGATTTCTTACAACGTGCAAATATGCTGATCTCCGAAACTAAAAGGAAAGCGATTCCCAAATTACTGTTTAAATTACAGTAAATAAAAAATATGTAACGAGAAATATACGATAGGGCGGGAAGAACAGAGAAACAAAACAAAACAAAAAAAAAAAGAACATTTACCCTTCCCCAATGCTTGTTCTTATTGTTTCTAGTAAATTGAGCACTTTTTTTTAGTAGTTACACTTGTAAAAACGGGAAACTTAAACAATATTTTTTACGCTTGACTGCCTGAGGAATTTGCATTATATTCACTACAATCTATAAGTTTTAAGCCGTAACAGCTTTAAGCATCTGCTTTTCTTGTAGCGAAAAGAAAGGACACTTAACTGCCTAAAAACAATCCACGCGTAGTGTGCAGAAGGCAAAAATAATTTTGCTTCATCATTATTTATTCTCTTGCCCCCTCCCACAATCCAGGAATGTTTAAATGCAATAAACGATCGGATAATTTTCTGATTGTAGCGGTGAGGAACAATTGGAAAATTCTTTAGACAAATTTCGTGACAGACGAAAATTTTTTTGTAATTTCTATTTCAAAGATATTTTTTTTTTTTTTTCCAGTTCTAATGGCCCTCCTTAAAATTTTTTGTGCATATCGATAATTGTTATACAGGGTTTCTTATCGCATTCCATTCCACTTCCTTTCCATAGGAGTGATAGCCAGTTGGCTCAGAAGTGAAGTATGCAAATAAAATACGTGCAGAAGTAATAAAATGTTGTGTGGGACAATATATATTTACTACTACTATTTTAGCAGTGAAATATGCTAATGCTTCGGAAAGTAAAAGGGTACAAAATTCCCACTTGAAATGAATATTCAAACAGCGAGAAAAATAACGATAACGATCAGACACAAGTACGCTATATACTTATATCGGTAAATTATAATAATTTCCTCCAATCGTGGGTTTAAAAATTACACTGCAAAAATGAGTTATTTTGAATTACGAATGACAGTAAAATTTCAAAATTGTATGGTTGGTTAATAAAATTTCAAAAAGGCGCAATGGAGGTGTTATGAAGTGGTGCCGGAACAGCCTTGGAAATGAAGCACTGTACAACGTGGCGTTTCGCGGATATTGTCGTAGTAAAGGAGTGATGTTTGGAAAAAAAAAATGGGGGTGGTGGGGAGGGTTCGCGAAGTAGGTAGGGGTGAGAAAAGCAGGAAGGATTTCTGGATTGACGCACGAAAGTCCATTTGGAGTCCGCGGGTGGCAGGAGAGGGTAAATATGGCCGTTAGAGTGTTGACACCGCTGCGAAAACAATCGCACAAAGTGGGTCTCGCGAGCTACACAGGGTTGGGGAACGTCGTACCTCTCCCCTCTTCACCCCCCCCCCCCCTTTTACGTGGCTACGGCGAGCAAGTCTGCCTCCCGCTTCGTAACGGCCCACGAGGAAACCTGTAACGGGAAATGACGCCTTAAAACACTACGACCCCGCTACCCCCGCGTCATTACTTTCCTCCGTCGGGGTACGACTACATCAGACATTAAACACACCCCCCCCCCCCGCCTCCCCCCCCACACTTCAAGTGCTTGCTTACAAGGAAGACGTTTCATCGTGTTCCAGTTAATGCGCAACTGTCGTTACATACAGTAGAAACATAACTTGTGTCAGGTATTCACTTCGACAATAAAGAAAAAGTATTTATTTTGTACGCTTCACAAACAATTCTTCAGTAACTTGTAGCCATATTTCTTCTTGTAACACTTAATGTAAAATATTGTAATTTTACAACATTTTTTATGAATCTCACAAAAAATTTTATGTGTATTCATATTTAATGTAAACACAGGGAATTTTTTTTAAAGATACGCTGTAATTTACTTGCAGTATTACAAAAATAATCTTGGCTGCTGTCCCGTTGAATTAATTCTAAATATATACAAACACATTTTTTTTATAGTCGCTGTTCATTGACTTCAGTGACTAGTGAAAAATAACCAAAATAAGCGATACTCCCAAAAAATTACTGCACAGATGCTAAGATGGTTATATTTTATGCTCATGTAATGTAGTTTCTGTTCTTTTAGTTCCATCCTCTAGCCACTGTAGGCAATAGATAAATTCCAAGGAAATTTCGAATACAATCCAAACAATTCATTGTCATTTAACTTAAAAAAAAAAAAAGCTCACACAAAATACGATTTTAGGTGAAGGTAATATACTTGTTATTACTGTGAATTGTGTTTGATTAAAATTGCCATTTATTACATGTTATTGTTGTATAAATATGATTTCAGTTGGTAATAAATGAAGAATTACTTTTGTCATTGAATAAAGTTTTAAATCTTTCGTTTCCTGAAAAAAAAAAAAAAAATGTTATATTTAAATTTCGAAATTTCCGAATAAAGAGAACATCTATAGATTGTAATATTATAAGTATAGTTTATCATTCCTTGCTGCATGTTAAAATCATATACAACAATGCACTCACTTATTCACTCAGTAATCGCTATACGTATGAAAACACTTACAATCTTCACTGACGAATTCGTAGCATTCAACAGAGCCCACAAAACTATATCCTGTAAAGACAAAAAATATTCTCTTACAAATAAAATCTGTACTTATGTATTCGCTATTAGGCTGAACTGTGACTTTTTCTATTCTATTGTCTTCCTGGCGAAATACATTTTTAATGGTTACTTTTTTCTCTGCACTCCTTTGGTTGTGATTATATATATAATTATTTTTTAGACAATTCAAGGTAGGTATTGTATTGCTATATATTAAAGTAATGGTATTCGCTAAACTTTTGATAATTTTACATATACTTGGGCAATTTTTGTTAATATAAAATCATAGGTCCAAGACATGGTAATAAATTAATGAAATATTATTTGGTGTGTACAATACTCCAGCTACAGAAACTGTTGGAGCAGGAAATAAGACACCGATACAAAAACTAACAGATAGAGAAAATATGATCACTGAGATTTTTTTTTGTGTTTTTGTGATATGCTGTATTAAGGGTTTTCCTATATACCTACATAAACAACGGTTGTTTACCATATCGAATGTCCAAAATAATAGTTTATTTCCTTACCCTCACTGAAAAACTCATCAAAGACATGGCATCACTGATTATGCTGTAGTATACGAAATCACGTCAATTATGCGTATACATGTAATTTCGAAACTTCTGTCAATATTATGTTAGTAATAAATAATTAAGGCCTGCTGAGATCTCATCTCGATAACAGTAAAATAATTTAAATGATTGTTAGAAGTCTTACAGAGCCAAAATGAGAGAAGTACTTCAATTTAGCAATAAGTAAGCAATTTTTTACACTTTGTTCGTTATAGGCTTTTTACGGTAGACTTAGCACTTCTGAAACCATTTTTTCATAACGAAACGACAGCCCGTTATAGGCCGTTCACGGTAAAATTAACACTTTTGAAAGCCCTGCTTAAGATCTACTTGTATGCACATTGTTTAATCTTCCACCTTATGTAAAATTAACATTTTTGAAAGCCCTGCTTAAGATCTACTTGTATGCACATTGTTTAATCTTCCACCTTATGTAAAATAAACATTTTTTCATGAGCTTCGTCACTTTAGTCATGCGTCGGTCCAGAGAAAAATTGAAATTGTTATAAAGTTAAGTATTTTTACAAATATACTTAGTTTTATACTTCGATGAATTAAAAAAAAAGAAAGTGAAATAAATAATTTAAGCTAACACAAATCGCTTTTTATTCGACGTTATGATATATAACTACTATCCGTCCATTGCTACCAGCTTTGCTGGGCGAATGCCACTCGGTGCTCCCGTTAAAATATACAGGCACATGGGCGAGTTGCCTCCCCTGTTAAGTTGGCAGCGAATTAAGTAAATTTAGTTGCAAGACGAGGCGCTTTTGTATTCTTAATGTGTAATCTTTTAATGTGTTGCTAATGATGTTGGTTTTTTTGCCTACTTTCGGAAGGCAACCGTACAGCGATTTTAGCTTAGTAATCAATCAGTTATAATTTTAACTTTATAAGCCGGTATATTATGTGACAACTATCAAATATGTTTACAAAACGCCTTTTTCCCGCCATTTTGTGAGATAGCGCCATATGAATAAATAAACTTTTTATGTAATATCTCTGGAAACGATTAACCGATTCCTACCCAATTCGACAGACAAGTATTGCTGCAGCAGTTGATGAAAACCCGGTATGTTTAAATTAGGTCAGTCACTTATTTTCAAAATGACGGCCCTGTGAATATTCTAGGTTAGTAAATCCTATAATTCAGAACAATTAGTTCATTACATCCGGAGTTGATGCTCCGAATCCGACCTTCGTAACGCAGTCGATTGCACGCTTATGCAGTACGAGTTTTTTTTCTGGATTTGAGACCCGGATAAGGCACGCGTGTATTCGTAATTCTTTCATAACTGTTGCATTTGTTTCTAGTTTAATCTCTAATGATGTTGCGCTCAGCGACACGTAAAAGCCTACCAAGCTTTTATGAACGTCATTAAAAATTATTTGCACCCACGTATAGGAATGTAGACTCATTAGACATACCAGTTGTTTTCTTAAGTCACAATAAAATACGAACTGGCATATAACTTACGTTCCTCACAATTTCACGTTTTCGCTTCACTGAGACGTGAATAGTCATTGGTTCCACAGCAATGTAGCATTAAAATATGACAGTAGGCTAGGAAATGTGATCTTGAGCACTGGTCAAAATGTTTAATTAGAACCATGTATAGTAGCTTATCATCTAAATACTTCAATACCAGTAGGTATTGCAATAATTATTGTAACTGAAGTAAAGTAAGCTTGTGTATCTACGTCTATACCTACTGTAAATATGTGGTGTGCTCACACTACAAATACTAATCATCGAATTGCTGCTATAGCAAAAATTATTCCGGGATTTCTGAAAACTCCTCCCCCCCCCACTCTTTCATGTGAAATTGTATGTGAAATTAAACCAAATCCTGGAAGAATTAAACTATACACTTGTGGATGACCAAAAAATCAAAATGAATGTTGCTAAAGAGTTGGATCTCCCTCTCCTGAAGAGTTTAATAAATATGTATTTACATTACGATCAGTTAATAGTATTGTAATTTCCCCTGCAAGTACTGGTAAAGGCTCTTCACGATAAAGTGAGCACATTTGAAATCATCCTTAGAATATAGTCACTGCCCCTACCTGCATATATTTTAACGGGCGCCCTTAGTGACATACGCCCCGTGAAGTTGGTAAAGATGGATGCGAAGTAGTTCCGTATCTTAACGTCGAATAAAGGATGCCAGGTAGATATTTCTGATAACTGAAATTATTTATTTTGCTTTCTGTATTTTTTATTGCTTAGAAGTGTAAAAATTTGCAGATTTGTAAAATGTTTACTTTTCTAATAATTTTACAGATCCGCATGATCGACGCATGAATAAAATGATGAGGTCAATTACAATGCTAATCTTACGTTATGCGGAAGAATACACAACATGCATACAAGTAGATCTTAAGCAGCGCTTTCAAAAGTGCTTATTTTACCGTGAACAGCCTATAGTGAAAGTAGATGCTCAGTTTACCACGAACTACTTATCATTAGCTCTATTAATAACATTCACATGTTTAAGTTAATACCTTTGTCGTTGTTTCCCAATGGAGATTTAATGTTGTATCATATAAATTCGACGCTGAAGCAGGGCACATTTATTCTTGTCAATACCTTATGCACACAGTTTAATCCGATCAGAAACACAACCCATTCACAACCGGAACCCATGGTGTGCTGGCATTCCTCCGTCTTTCAAATCCCCGAAAAGTAGCAGAGAGGTTCTAGGAATTTCAAAAGTAATTTCATGGCTGGGATGCCAAAGGTTTGCGCAAGGGCCTTCAAAAGGGCTTAAAACGCAGATACATAAAGAGAGCCCCGAAGACGTTTCAACAAGATTCCACCTTCGTAAGCGTCTTTTTCTGACGATGCGAGTTCTCGTGATATTACACTGGCAGTCCTCGACTACCTGACGTCAAATTCGTTCGAGGGACGTAAGCTTTTACGCATGTCTAACTTATGTAAACAAATTTTAATATGGTTATTACAGATTTATGGTAGTTAAATTGGGTACTGAGCATGGTTTTCTTTTGCAACAAACCCATTTCTACCTGTTTTCACCGTCTTAAGAGAAAAGAGCTTCTTGAATGCTAAATTCGGACTCATTAATGTTGCTAGTTTGCGGTTTTGAAATTAAAATAGATTACCCTACACGAAACCACGTGTGTGTCTCAAGATGCCCATCTACCTGAATTCATATTCCGCGAAGCGATGGCACTTTCATTTTATTGCTGGTACATTTATAGCATAGATTAGTGAGGCCTTTTTTAAATTTCCGCAGTTGTCCAATAAGTATATTTCGATAACAAATGTTCCGTTTTCAGATAAGCGTTGTTGCTACAAGAAAATATCATTTTATTTAATGATTATTACTTTTTTTTCTTAAAATATACATTAAAATTCGAGATCACTACAAAAAAAATTTTTATATACTTAAGATCAATTGTTTCGAATCTAGTTGCCAAGATTTATTTTTTGACACCACAGAAAAATTATAAATAATTTAACAGCCCGTTACTTAGAGTGTGTGAAGCTAATGTTGAATTTTTAACAAGAAATAACTGGAGACTAAATTTAATATCGATATAGAAATACATAAATAATTCTGTGTGTTTGATAAAATCAATGCGTTTAAAACGTACACTGTTTCACTTGGGGTGTGACTAGAATATTTTTGGCAACTATTCCGTAAATATATGTCTTTTAAAAAATACAGAATTCTTTTACTGTTACTGTGGTTTTAAATCGGTTATTTTTTTGTAACTATCAGTTTCACAATCTTATATGATTGGCACAAAGATTACGGCCATTAATTCATGGTAAAATTAGATTTTATTCTTTGTGGGATGTTATATAATCTACAGAAAAATAAACCCCACGTAACATTGTAAAGTCGTAAAAGTGTGCCATATTTAAATTTTAATTTTAAACTAATTTATGTATTTGCAATATATAATATAATTTCACAGATATTATTTTCATTGGCACAGTAATTATGTTGGTCTATGTAATGCCACTGCTCATTTATATTTTGATTTTTTATTTTATTGTAAGCACATTTAAATGACTTTCTAGGCTGTTATGATTGTAATGTGTTAAGTATATGTGTTAATTATATAGGATATGTGCAGTTATTTGATTGGCATTGTATATATATAAATATAAATATATATTATTTATTTATTTATATTTATATATTTACATATATGGTAGACACAGTAAAATTACACGTACACATGTACATGTAAAAATACACGAAAATGTGTGGAGATTGTGTTGCCAAGTACATTCGTGTAATATTACACAATTTTTTGTACAAGCGTTGTTGAGGCAATACATACAATTTAGTCTGCAAAATTATTAATTTTATTTCTGTCATATTTCATTTAACTGAAAGAAAACTAACTAAATTCCACATTTTTCTGGCCACGTATCTGATGAATAATCATTTCATGCAGCAGCAAGTATTTTGCTAACAATTACTTTCAGTATGCTACATTTGCATTCTTTTTGTCGTGTTATTTGTGGGCGTTATTCTGTCACACACTTAAGTTCTTCACATCTCTGTTACACGTTGTCTCCCTACAATGTACTAACTACCTACATCCTCACAACACATAAGGCACACGTAGCTGTATCTGTTAGCTGCTGTATTGCATCTTGAGCTACAGTGGCTTAAGTATCTCCACTCTTACACATATACATGTAATGGTAAATGCTGTTCACGGTAAAGTGAGCACTTTTGAAATCAACCTAAGAAAAAAATCACTGCCCTTGCCTGTATATAGATTACTTAGCGGGGCGCACTGGGTGACATGAGCCCGGTAAAGTTCGTAACGATAGACGGAAAGTAGTTTCATATCTTAACGTCGAATAAAAAGTGGTTGGTAACCATTTGTTATAACATATTATTTATTTCGCTTTCTCTTTGTTTAATGCATCAGTGTATAAAAATTAGCAGATTTATAAAATCTTTACTTTTTTAATAGTTTCACAGTTCCACTTGACCGACGCATGAATAAAGTTATGAAGACCACGGCCATATTAACTTTGCATAAGGCGGTAAATACACAACGTGCATATAGGTAAATATTAAGCAGGGCTTTCAAAAGTGCTCCATTAACCGTGAAAAGCCTATAGTAGCCGAGCAACCTTGCAGCGCTGTTAGAACAATTAAAATTATTCATTTAACAGGTACCTCATAAAATCATACAAATAATATGATATTCCATTTACTGGTTTATGTAATACCAAAGATGAAGCAGGCAACCGTAAGAATTAGTATCTATGGTGCAATGTCGTCTAGAAATATGCAGTAGCAATTATAATGAAAGTACGACTTAAGACTTAAAACTTAAGACTTAAAACTTAAGACTTAATACTTAAGACATAAGTAGTTAATACGTACGACATACGTCTTAATCCTAAGGCCTTAGTCTCACGAAGGGCCTAACTGCCAATGGGGGGAGGGCGGGGCCCCGGAAAGGTACCCCTCCCCCAAATTTGAAGGAAATCGGTCAAAAAAAGTGCCTCCCAGGCCGATTCGAAGGAAAAAAGCACACCCCCAATCCCGCACAAAATGAAAAACGTAACCCCCTTCCCACTCTAACTCCTCCCAGGGAAAGGATGGGGGATCAGTGAGTGGTGGTTGGCTTCCTCCCCCCCCCCTCCCTGTTCCAACCGGTTGCCCATAGCAGCCCTCCAAAAACAGAGTTTTTTGTGAAAAAAACTTCCGTGCTTGACTATAAATTATAGTATAATTCACGCACCCATTTCAGCAAATATATTTTCTTCGTAGTACTACAAAAATCTGATCACTAACGCTAAATGCTTTTCCGTTTTTTTGAAACTCGTTTATAATGCGAGCTCGATAATTCAAATAACAGAATTCTTCAATATTTTACTAGTGCTGATTTGTGTGTTGTGATTAATATGCGATGTCAAACAACATTTAATAAAGTTCATTGACGCTCAAAAAGTTACAGATAATTTTGAAACCTTGCTAATTGCTCTATTTTGTTAATTTTCTGTACAGTCATGAACAGTTTTTTTTTCTCGACCTCTTTCCAGATAATTATTTCTCTCTTTTGCCATTTATTTGCTATTTACCATTTTTCAGAATGCGCATAGCCGCATATAAAATACTAATTAATGGGAGCGTGTGTCTGAGAGCTACAGAAACTTCGATAACAATGAATTCCATACTTTCGCCGACTTCGTTAAACATGCCTAGTGTAAGACCAATGAAAAATATCCACAAACCATTCGCAAGTTTTTTTTCCACCAAGAGCTGAAAAAATTTACCCGTCTCTATTACTACGGAGCTTTTATGAAGTGAAAGGAATATAATTTAGCTTCTTTTAATTACGGGCACCGAAAAAGAGCCAACGGATCATCACCCCAAACACGATTTGAATCTCTTTTAAACGACTTATTATTTACAAAAAAATGGCATATGAAAACAACTGGACACTGCGTCGTTCGCGTGTACATAATGCTGTTAAATTCCTGTTTGGTTAACACATACACAGAATAAATGAGAAATAACCGAACGAGAATTAAAATGTGGAAAATGTACCTTGCCTGTAAAATCCTGAGTTTCATAACGATCGTTATTTTTTTCTGGCCATTACCTTACACACACACACACACACACACACACACACACACACACACACACACACACACACACACACACACACACACACACACACACACACCACGCACACACACACACATATATATATATATATATATATATATATATATATATATATATATATATATATATATATATATATATATATATATCAAATCACTCTTCATATTATTGATACATAAATGGGAATCAAATTATGTCTTCATTGTGGCTAGACCAGTAAGAAATTTATTTATCGTCGCGTACAAATCAATACAACAAATTGGCAGTCTTTAAGAGTAATACAATTAATGCCTTAAAATTTTTTGACGCAAAATTTACGAGAATATTTTGTATCACATATATTTTCACAGGCTTAACGTATAATGTGCATTATACATTTAGTAATTTCACAGGGTCTTATGGCGAAATACCTCAATGTCCTAAAAGTATTCATTGTCTGTAATCGTAAACTTGACATATTAATCACTGAGTATATTAAGGCAATTCTTTCACACCAACAGATCCTCTGTTCGAATATCAGTTAATACGTGCATAGGCGCTCATTCCTGGTGACTTCGAGAGTTGGGGAAGCACTAACCAAGGGTAGTAATACCTGGTAAAAACTGTTCACGGTAAAATGAGCACTTTTGAAAGCCCTGCTTACGATCTACTTGTATGCAAGTTGTGTATTATTCCGCCTTATATAAAATTAACATTGCCATGGGCTTCATCACTTTATTCATACGTCGGTCAAGTAAAACTGTAAAATTATTAGGAAAGTTAATATTTTACAAATCTGCTCATTTTTACACTTTGGTGCATTACAAAAACCAGAAAGGGAAAGAAATAATCTAAGTTATAACAAATGGCTACATAACACTTTTTATCCGACGTCAAGATATAGAACTACTTTCCCTCCATCGTTACCAACTTTACTGGGCATATGTCATTCAGTGCGCCTGTTAAAATGTATGCAGGCAGAGGCAGTGACTTTTTTTAAAGGTTCATTTAAAAAAGTTCTTACTTTATCGTGAACAGCGCTTAAACAGAGAAACTACAATTTTGCGCATGGGTCCCGCATACTGGACTTTACAGTCCTGTTCATAGGTCCACCCAGAAATAGGTCATATGCTTACTGATTGTCGCCGCAGACATAGCTTCTTCTCCTAGTCAACTCGGCCACTCAAAATCGAGACTCTTGAGTGCTAAGTGTTCACTGTTGGGTCAGACTCCTGCAGGACGCGAGAAATAATACATACATAGTGGTGAAATTACAATTGCGATGTCTTTATAAATTTGCTTGCCGTAGAGATTGTAGCAATAACCTGTCATCGCTACACCGCCCAAGGTCGTGCCGGGTAGAGCTAGTGGCCGAGTGCAGTGGTTTCGCGAACTTGCCCTACTTGGCCCAGTTATAAAAGGGACCCCGCATGGCGGTGCCTCCACCCAGACGGCACCGTGGCTTGAAGCAGTTTACTTGTGAGTGAGATAGATAGGCTGAACACGAAGGAAGCAGACGATCCTAGGCCACGGAGGAGTTCTGAGGCCAACCAACTCAACGAGATTGGGTGAGCATAAATGCGTTTGAGGTATGGAGCCATTCGAGTACCCAGTCATCGTCCCTTCCCCCCTCTGTAATAATTACGACAAGGTAAGGGCATAGCTGCGTGTATTGCGACTCCTGTTAAACTACTGTTTCCGTAAATTAATAGCATTATTTTAATCTCCTTGTTCTGTAATGTAATCGTATTCCTTTTGTTTTTCAACATACATGTATTGTGTTCTCATACTTAGAGTTTGTTATAGTAAAGATATATATTTTCATAATTGATCTGTCTTATTTAGCCACCATCACGAGCACCCCCGTGACACTCTTAACCACCCTTGTAGTAATCTAGTGTTTGATGTCGGATCGATGGTAGAGAGTTTGGATACCAGAGTTGTTTAGAGACCGGAGGAAGGGAAGTGTTACACTGGTGGAGGTGCGGTTTTATTCCCTACTGTGCAGCAAAGCTCCATCTTTTCCCAGGTCATTTCACTATCGTGTCATTAAATATTTTAATTAATATTTTTCAGATGTGCAATGCTGTTGCGAGT
Source organism: Dryococelus australis (assembly GCA_029891345.1). Taxonomy (NCBI): domain Eukaryota; kingdom Metazoa; phylum Arthropoda; class Insecta; order Phasmatodea; family Phasmatidae; genus Dryococelus; species Dryococelus australis. Next base: position 23,434,855 of record CM056996.1, on the reverse strand, counting down.
GAGCCACCTTCCCCCATCTATAACAGACAGCCCCACCCGCCCATGATAATCGCTGGCTACTCAACAGTAGGCCAGCATGGTGTAGGTCAGTTACCATGTGTGCGACTCAGCGCTTACGTAGCAGCCTTGCCGAGCTACATTTCTTGCGCACCCATTCCTCTCAGAATGCTTCTTTTCGTAGTTTAGAATATTGTATTTTTATTGCTTATAATGGATGCTGAACATACTGTTCAATTTGTTGTTTGAACCACTCCAGTGTGTCGTGAGCTGTAGGAGTGTGTTATCTCTTCTTTCCTGTAGTTTGTTTAATATTAAGTTTACACAAAAGTGTGTGGCACCAAATACACTGACTACACGCATTTTCGCTAACATGTCGCAATGAACACACTACACTCGTCCACAACACAATCGATTATATAGTTAGTTCACACACTTACATGTACTTCTTCCACACCTACACGAACATTTGACTTACACGAGCAGTTTGCTAGCACAGTTAACCAGTGCTAACACAGAAAACATTATACCTATTGAGCAAACTTCTCAACACCAACCAACACTTAACCAGCGTGGTACAAGCAGTTATTTTTTGAGACCATGCCCATTCCACTCACTACAGAAAACCAATACTCATTTCATTTACATTGCTGCTACCAACATTGACAATACTATAACTCCGCCTACCCAACCACCAACCACCCCAGTCTAAGTTAATTTTATATTATCTGAAACACACCATATTCCCACTTTTTCGGGAGCAAACAAGCCAGTGTTGAAGATTCTTAGATACCTTCAACGCCATCAGCGAGTTAAATAACTGGACCGAACTTGAAAAGCGATGGTGATTATTGTATTATCTAGTAGAGGTTGCGAAGAGAACCTACGAGAAACTCTACTACAACAGTACAACTGATATCACTTGGCAACAAATTGAAGAAAAAATATTACACACATTTGCACAGCTAGACACACAGGATAAATACAAACACCTTTTGCACACCACACAACAACATGGCGAAAGCGCTCAGGCCCATATTGAGAACGTGATTTTTTACAGGAATAAATGTACACAGCACTTGCCTGAACAAGAGTTTTCGAACATAATTTGTAACTCTCTTTTGCCCCCAATTGCTGCAAAACTTATCCATTTGGACAATACAACACTAGACAAGCTACTACACAACATTGAAAACATTGAGCGTGGCATATATAGTTACCAACAAAACATTACACAACATACACCAAACCCACTACATGCTAAACTCTACAAAGAAATTGCCAGTTCAAAGGAACAGATACAGACACTCAAAAACACACCAATTTACACCCAACCACCCCCACATCCTGTACAATATATCCAAGCACATACATATCCACTCCCACGCGCACCCACAGAAACCCACATGTTCAAGGCATGTACCGCTGCCCAACGGTAATTAACTGGCCACAGAACAGACAACACTACAGACATCCATCTCACCATTCACCCTATCAACAACACTACCCACACCACCAGGCAGGCCCCTTTAGAATAGAAAATGAACATGTATAAGGACATGTTTCTGGAATACAGTACAGGGAACATTACAATGGAAAACACGTCTCCCCTGCCTACGAGCTGCAGGCCCAGTTTCGAGCCAGGTGCGATGTTTTTTTTTTTTTAATCAAGTGGTGCCCAGCCGAACGTACGTGGAAATCGCCAGTTTTAATACCAAGGGAGTTCATTTCGAATCAAATCCCATCCCGCCCTTACTCCTACACCAACCAACATTGTGCCACAGAAACGGGCCCCGGAAATAAAATCTGCCATACATTTTGAGACAGCACGGTATAATAATGTCAGGTCGAGCAAACTGCCTTCTATGCAACCAGTGTCTAAACAATTATCCACACCGCCGTCTGTAAAGCAGTCACACAAAGTGCCGACACATCAACCAGTGTGTCACAAGCCCACCCGCAGCGACTCTCGCAAGCGCAGCATCCCCCCCCCCCTTGTTCAAACCAGGTCACGGTTGCCACACATTCAGCGGCCCTCATGTCAGAACGCAGTGATTCCCTGCTGTGCAGCCAGCAGTTCATTGTCCCTGTAGTCTCTCTAGCGATACCTGTCCGTTATGTGTATACGTCGGTCATAAGAGTCATCAGTGTCCCTATTCACCAATCAAAAATTTAGCTTCTTAAACAGATGTTAGTGACCAGTTTCGCTGGTTTAAGAATATATTCCAGATGACACCGCATATAGTCTTTCTGACCCACTCCCCTCCCACTCCCGCTGTGAAACATGCTGAATGTTTTCGAAACAAGGATGCCGGGGGCCGCAATGATGAGCGTTTGTTGGGAAACATGCTGAGTGGTGCTGCGCCTAGAATTGTAACACTGAAACTAGCATGCACTACTTCCCTTTCACCATGTCAGCCGAACATTATTAACACAGCGACACCTTGCGTACTTGTCACTATTAAAGGCAAAGAATACTATGTGTTATTAGACACAAGGTGTTCTGTAGCTGTGTGGCGAGCATCATTTTATTTGATCAGCCCTTCTCCTCTCAAGGCAAATATTATACTGGTAGTGGCCAAGTAAATTTTTCCCCCTCCTAAGTTTGAAACTACTATCCACTAAAATATCCATGGTCGTACTTATCCACAGAAATGTTTAGTTCTTGATAACCTCCAGTAAGATATCATTTGGGTGTGGATTTTTTTAAGAAATCCGAAATCATCCCTACTTTAAAGTAAGATACTCTCTTTATCCACACCCACAATGAGAATAAAATCACCGAAATTACAATTGTGTCCGATAGCAAAGATATTCCCAACTATTTGTCCATTACCCATTGTTTTAATGCTATCGAGGCCTTTGAGATTCAACCCCCTCAGGGTCCTTCGATTTGCAACGGCCTTTCTCTTACCCAGAAACAAGCCACTGAAGATATTATAGAGCATTATAATGACAGTTTTGCTAATTCTATACTATAGCTTATGGAGGTGTGGAACTTTGAAATTAAACAGGACTTAGACACTAACAAACCCATTGCTACTCGTCCGTATCGAATTAATGCCAAGGTGCATGATGACATTTTGCTTCAAATAACAGATATGGTTAATACTAGCATTATACAAGAAACTGATGACCCTTATTCTGCCCCTAGCCTTGTCATTTCCAAAAGGAGTGGCGACCTTCGATTTTTGACCAATTTTCAAAAATCCAATCAACATCTTACTATGGTGCAATATCCACTGCCTCGTACTGAGAATATTTTTAATGCTTTTCAACACTCCCCTTTCATCACTAGCCTTGACGTATTTTCTGGCTTCTATAGCATCCCAGTTCGACCTCAGGATCGTCACAAATTGGCTTATAACATTGATGGGGTAGGCTTAATCGAGTATCGAAGAATGCCAATGGGCCTCAGCACCTCGCTCCAATACTTTCGAATGATCGATGACCAGTCAGTATTCCATATGCGCCCTCTCACAGTTCCTACTTCTCCCTTTATTGCGAATACGATAACGACCCCCATATTCACAATCTAAAACAGGCCTTAGTACACCCTGAACAAGCCGATGCGAAATATAGTAGGTTGAGTCATCGATATGGTATGGCCAACAACAGCAAAATATTTTTAAAGGTCCATTCAGCGCAGGGGTCGTCTAAGTTAATACTTGTCCCTCAATTGTAAGTCCCCGAAGTCATTTAGGCCCATCACGACACAATTTTTGGGGGAGGTCATTTTGGTGTGCTCAAAACATTGCAGAAAATTAAACAATCTTTCTTTTGGGACACAATAACCACTGATGTCAAAATGTATATTCAATTCTGCCCTTAATGCCAAAAGATCAAAGCCATCACCTCCCAAACCATGGGCCAGTTAACCCCAATACCTCCACAGCCGCTTTTGAAAACTTGAGCTCTGGATGCCAAAGGGCTTTTACCTGCCACAGCCCGCCATAATAAGTATATTTTAGTAATGATGGAATACGCCACCCGCTATGTCTGTGAATAGAACGCTAAATGTATTGATGCAGCCACTTGTGCCGAATTTATAAATGAGGTTGCCTTGGTGTTGGGTTGCCCAGAACAGATACTTCAAGATCGCAGGACCAGTTTTCAAAACAAACTAATTAGCAACCTTCTCAAGTCCCTTGGTGTCAGAAAGCTCACTGCCACCGCACACAGCCCCCGTTGTAATGGTTTGGTCGAACATAATAATTACTCCATTGGGGAACAACTTACTGCCTGTGCGAGTGCTGACCAATTAAACTGGGATTTGTATTTCCCGTTCATTCAGTTCAACCACAATACCAGTGTTAATAGTTCAACTAAGTTTCGCGCCATTTTATATTCTTCATAGGGTTGAAGCCGTCCTCCCCGCCCAGGTGGTAGCCACAAAGTTTTCCGAGCGGGGGCATAATTGGAGCGAGAAACTTTTAGCTATTCGAGAAATTGCCAGAAACAATTTAATTCGCGCTCAGAGCCTTCAGAAAGCCCAATTTGATAAAACGTACAGGAAAAACACCCTACGCGTTAACAAATATATCTGAGTACGTAACTGACACGAGGCCCTAACCCATCGCTTTTGCGGCCCGTGTCATGTCACCGATGTAATAGGCGAATCCACTGTTCGAGTACAGATGATCAAATCTGGCGTCCCCAAGTTTGACACTGTCTGTACACGGCATACCAAGTTGGTTCACACACGTTAATATTTTATATAATGTCGCTCTCTATTTTGTATCTTTCCGTGCCAATGTCTAATAATTATGTAAGATGTGTTACAGTTTCTCATGTTCCATCGAACGTCACGTGCTAACCTGTGGGTACTAAGCTGTCTGTGTCCTGACATCGCGGCAAGGGACACGAGGCGTACAGCAACTCGGGCGTGCTGACCCAAGTCTCACATCAGCACGCGAGAGACAGCGAGCAAGTGATCACAGCATGCCTTCTCCGCCGCGTTCCGGCCTCCCAGCCTGCCTTCATCCTACTGTTCCGCCGCCAGCACACGGTAGAGGTGGTACCAGGCTCGCCAACTCCAATTCCCACTTCTCGCTACCACACAGCGTAGTGGCAAGGCTCTCCTCGCCGCCGGCCAAGGTTGGCTGCACTATCTATGGGCGGAGCAGCCACTCTGCGCAGGCCCTACGGCGTTACCTGGGCAACAGGACGGCGCGGGCCGCGCTGCTTACAGGAGGATGGGTGCTATCTCTGCCCACATGGCCATAGCGACCTTATGTTTTCGTTCTCTTGCTGCAGCAGCTGGTCTCTCCACGCAGCCTACCTTTCCGTACCCACGCAGGGCTGTATTACGTCACGGTGCCTGACGTAATATACGAGACAAGCGTCCCGCTGGTATACAAAATCCAGCTACAGTTTCCCTCCCCGCCTGATGCGCTGGATCAATTCCTCCACGTGGCCTGTGCCGATCACAACACGACAATGTGTACAAATAGACAAATTTTGTACGTACAATAACACACAGGAGATCGAAGCGGGTGTACTTAGAGATTATCACACCGAAGTCATTACCCGTTTCCATGCAAATAGCGGCATCCCAGTCATAGGAGACACGGGGAGTTGGAGCTGTAATTTTCTGACAAATAAGCATCTCTACGCTCTCCAAAAAAAAAAAAAAAACCGACTTGAGCCTTGATCAACAAATCGGAGAGCTCGAAACCAATGTCCACCGTACACACAAGGCATTGAAGATCTATTGTTTATGATATTGCCCATAAGGTTGAAACCAAAATAAATTCCCTATCTTAAGTTATCAATGGCATTTCCAGTGTAATTAATTCTCAACAAACTGCATTTAGCAAAGCTCGCTCATCGGAAACACAAGTACACTTGCTCGTGTCTAGTGTTCTACACCTTATCAACAACCTAATCATCGAACATTCGATCGAATCATTCATCCACTCATGTCAACTCCACAAACTGCCACTTGCAGCAGTAAACATAACTGAACTTACTCACGACCACACGGCATTGCAAAAACAGCAGAACAAAATCAATCTTACACTCTGTATTACCACTAAATAATTATACAAGTACTATTCTCTCGAATTCACTGAACGTTCATTTTCAGAGCAGCAGTTAGTGATTAAATTTCAAGTGCCCCTAATCGACATAAATTCTCAATGACATATTTATAATGTCAAGTCTGTCCCGTATCACTTTAACAATTAATTTTAGTTACACAGTAATAATAATTTTACACCATTCTATGCAAATTTAGTTGTACAGAGTATATGTTATTTCAGCAATATGTAGGCTAAACTTACTTAGACGTAGAGTAAGAAAATCCTTGACAAATGTAGGTGTAAAATTACACACCAATATCAGTGGTGATATTGCTGCCACATACATTTAGTGTAAAATTGTACACATTTTTTTTACAGTGCGGTTTCGAAAAATGTGTCCTTTATTTTACTGAGAGTGTGCCGACTTTTCTGGAAAATGTTTACAGCACTTTTCCCTAAAGTGAAGGAAAACTGTTTTAACGGTGTATTTGTGTACGAAAACTGCCATACTCCCAGGAAAGTCTACAGAGATTATTTTTACATTCCAGTATTTATGAAGATAAATTAATTACAAGCTAGCCACCTTCCAGGAATCAAGTAATTTCTTAAATTTTTCCAATGTTTTTTTTTTTCATTTCTGTTTCATTTCTGTTTCATATTAATTTTCTTTTACTTTAGAATATGTTCTGTTTAAAATACGCCACAAAGTTTTAAAATATTTTTTGATAAGGGCGTGCTTTTTTATTTCGAAGAAACAATAATATAACCATTAATTGCATCTTTTATGTTAATTATATGCCAATGAAATACATACACTTGAGTTTTTTGTGCTTGTGTAACAAGTTAATTTAAACAGCTGAAAATCTGCTGAGTGTAATTTCGAATTTTTTTTTTTTTTCCTTCGACAAAATTAAACAAGAGGAACACCGAAACGTTTACAAGGTTGCCTCGACGAAAAAAAAAAAAAAAATAATAATAATTTTTAATTGTGATTCACGTAATTCACAAAACGAGGAAGGAAACAAATAATTTTTTTTTCTCCCACGCCATCCAAATTCACGTGGGTTCCCGCAGCAAACAAAACAAATAGGCAGCTCGCGGGCCTGAGTGACGGACGAGGGGAACCAATTTGCCGAACAGGAAATGCGTTCCATGAATCCGCACAGGCAGGGCGGGAAAAGCGCGCCTGAGATTGGGCGTGCCAATAAAATATTCGCTCGTCGGGTGAACGGCTGTCGTACGAGCCTGAGCCTGCATCGCCCCGCTCGGAGCCACATTACGACAGGAAGTGGAAATAAAAATAAAAAAAAATCTCAATTTCTTCGCATGTGCAGATGTTTTTCAATTCAGCTTAAGAGGACACACAGGACCGACGAGGAATCCTAAGCTCAGTTCTCGATCAGAAAAAAAATAACCTTTGAGAAATAAGACGAGTAAATCTACACATTTAAGAGTTTTTATTCAATACCGCCCTTATTGCTTCATGTAAGCGTCTTGTGTGAAACAGCCCTGTAGTGTTTTGTTTCGTGTGCGTGAGGGCCTCACCCAAATGGATGGCGGGAGAAATAATAATAAATATTGAAAAAGTACATTTAAAATAAAAAAATTAAAATTTGGATGATTTACAAATCTAAGTGAATTTAATCTCCTACACAAAATCTTTAGTTGAAAATACTACCACAAAAAACTACAGAGCGAACTTTGTAAGAATTTAGCATTTAATTTCCTATACGCACATGCATGGTGAATCCTGGCCTTAAGGCGATCGCCTGACCGACTCTTGAATTGCGTTGTTCTTTTATTGCAGTAAGACTAAAAGTATCGCCAATATGCTTACCTACGAAAATAAAACATACCTCAGACTAAGACGGAATGGTACATTCAACAAGATATCGCGTACGATGTGAATATAATTTTGAGGCGCTTCAACCCGTTAGAAACAGCTTTCTTTTCTTCAGACTGTCGCGTTTCAAAATATACTGCCGAAGCACATGCGAAATTATGATATAATATTGAAATTGGCTACAGACTTTCCTCCACTAAAATTACAGGGTTATCGTTTAAATTCTCATAGGTATACACAGCACAAGAACACGCCAGTTCCGAGATCCATGCGTTGTGGCGAAGGCGCACTTGATCCGCGTGGTATTGTCGTTCTTATTGCTCCCGCGCTATTCGATCTCGAAATCAAAATAAATAGCTACAGGTAGGCGGGGCCCTTAAGTTTTCTCAGCCATTGCACATTTTAAAAGTACATTCGGCTTAAGTAATCGTCAGCTTACTCATATAGCCTCGTATATCGAATTTTTTCTCATTGTTTGATGTTGGATGAAATCTGCCTATTTTTTAAAATGCGACTGCTTATAAAAATTTCTAATTCTCTTCGGCATCATTTTGCTATAGTTTTACAACAGTGAACCTTTGTGTGTATTCTCTTCAAGCTATTCTGATTACTGCATCATTTACTGAAACTGAGTTACGAGGTTATAGAATTAAAGGCTATTCACGATAAAGCGAGCACTTTAGAAATGAACCTTAGAAAAAAAACCACTGCCCCAGCCTGCATATATTTTAACGGGCGCGCTGAGTGACATTCGCCCAGTAAATTTGGTAACGATGGCTGGAAAGTAGTTCCATATTTTAACGTCGAATGAAAATTGTTAGGTAATCATTTTGGTAACTTAAAATCATTTCTTTCGCTTTTTTATGCATCGAAGTGTAAAAATAAATAGATTTGTAACGTGTTTACTTCCTTAATCATTTCACAGTTCCACGTAACTGACGCATGAATAAAGCAATGAAACCCATGGGATGTTAATTTTACATAAGGCGGAGGAATACACAACGTGCGTACAATTAAATCATAAGCAGGACTTTCAAAAGCGCTCGTTTTAACCGTGAAGCCAATGTAATGAACTCTGAATATAGCCTATTACACCCTCAACGAAGTTGATTTCCAGTTGTTTGAGACTGGTTGAATATATGACGGGTTGTTTCACATTAAACAACACTTTATACATTTCTTATATATATAAATACGTTTTTAAGCAGAAGTCTCTTGCATACAATGAACTGATCATGACGCAAAGTTGCCGTGTTGTTTCACTAGTAGAGACAAATGAATATTCTACTCAGCCGGCTTGTGGGAAGACAGCGAGAATACTTTTCTATAGTATGCAGTCAAAGTAAGGCATTGAGATTTCATGTTATTTGTACCGTTTGAGCAAACTCTTGCAATTTTAGAGCGGGCATAGTTTCCCTTCATTTATTTTTAGCTGAGATGTTTGCCTCAAAAAAAACCTTTACTATGTTTCGCCTAAAACATTTTCGCCGAAATTCGTGTTGCGTTACTTCGTTTTGCCTAATAGCATTTTCCTAACAGTGCTTCACGCACAAATAACGTTATTACACATATATATATACTTTTTTTATTTCTTTCAATTTTTTTTTGTTTCAAATATGTTACGGATAAAATATCATGATGACGGGGTAATTTTCAAAAGTACTGAATTTGAATATCAAATGAATGTGTTTCAAAGGTTTCTCTTCGCGTCGCACAGTTTAATTATACCAAACGAGTTTGTGGCAACTCAGACATAACGTATAAAAATTTTTAAAATAAATTTTAAAACTATTTTTCGATATAATGGTTTACGATATTTTTTAAATAATTGTTCATAAAATATTTTAAACAGTTTTGAATAGAATTTTTAAAATACATTTTTAAACAATTTTTAGAAATTTTATAATAATACATTTTTAAAATAAATTGTAGTATTTTTTTGGGAATATTTTAGATTGTTGGGTTTAGAGATCACCGGTGTCAAAGTCAAGGGTCAAAGGTCAAGTTTAAGGCCACATTGATCCAAGATGACGGGCGAGTAATGTCACAATATGGCGACCGGCCGAATACGAATCCGATGTCCTATGCCCTTGCGCGTCAACCTACCAAACCTTACCACTAATAGATTAAAATGTTACCTTTTTAAATGTCGATAACATGTACAGCATTTATACACCAGCAATTGAAGTTAGCATTTTAATGTCCGAACGAAGTAATAGATTTTCTAGAATAACCAGATCAAGATAAAAAAATAAAATTTCATTTCTATGAATAATTTCTGTTATAATTATAAAAGGAAACGTATCTTTTAAAATTCAACATTAGGAGAATTACTTTACTTAAAGCACACTAAAATTAATTTTGGAGGTTTATTTACAAATTATCTTAACGACAGCTTGAAAAAAATTTCTTTGGGCGATAACATGCGTTGAGAAGAAAATGTCAAACTTTTCAGATCTTGCACAGTGAACAAAACAATAAAAACCTCTTGTGGAATAAAGGGGACGCCAGTATATCAAAATTAACTGGTGCGTAGTCGTGAGAGACGCTATGTAATACGAGTTTTGTAATGTGTGCCATAGTATTATTTGAGATGAATTAAATTTATCACATGAATAGCTGCTATGATTACTGCAAAATTACTTGCTGCTGTCGTAACGCGGTTGAAAATTATTCCCAATTAATAAGGCTACGTTTTAACTGAAGAAAAATTTCCAGCTGGTAGAATTGTGCTGGATACGAAGATAAATATTATTGTTGATTCACTCGCATTACTTAGCTCATTCTTCCTCACGAGTGTATAATATTCAACTATATGTTTAAATTAATATTTCACTGGATTTAAAGAAATACAGGAAAAACGCTTGTCGATCAGTGACAACATGAAATTTTTTGAACCATAGGCGTAATTTTGTCATAAATTGCGCTTACTAATATATTACGAAAATAAACGATTTTAAGTAACAGGTGTAATGTTGTATTACAGGCTACTTTTAAATAGAAGATCGAACAGATAGCAAATTCATCTCATTCCACTGCCAACATTAGCCCCCAAAATTTACACTCATTAGATTGCGATCATTGTTAAAGCTCGCTCGTAATTAATCGAGTGCCGCAGAAATAAACTTTTGAGAAAACGAAAAAAAAAACAAGGTATACCTTCGTATCTTAACGTTGAATAAAAAGTGTTAGGTAACCATTTGTGATAACTCAAATTTTTTCTCTCACTTTCAATTTTTTTTTTTAATGCATCGAGGTGCAAAAATGAGTAGGCCTAATATGTAGACTATTTACTTTCCTAATAATTTCACAGTTCTACTAGACCGACGCACCGATAACGTATTGACGCCCGTTGAAATGTTAATTTTGTATAAGGCGAATGGATACACAAGGTGCATGCATGTAGATCTTAAGCAGGGCTTTCAAAGTGCTCATTTTACCTTGAACATTCTACGCAAATGAATGCAGGAATTAGTTGAGCAGTAACATACCATTACAATGTGTGGAACAAAAACCAGTTTGTCAACAGGTACATGTCTCAACTATTTTACATGGATATATTTCAATGTTTTATATACTTAGAAGCACTACACACAACCACAGAAGATATAAATATAAATATACTATAGCTTATTACATTTTAATATTGAGGGAAAATGCTGTTAAAAATATTATACACTATTACACATTACTATACAATAATAAATTTATAAAATTAATTGGCCTTATAACAAAACCTTTACACACTCAGTTGTCAAGAATTTAATCGGCCACTTATGGACTCGTCCAACCTCCACTGTATTGCACAGGGGGATTAAAGCCATCAGAGACATCGTCTGGAAGCACCCCGTCCACACCCCAATCGCCTCGAGCATCACATGCCGTTGTCTGTGCCCACGTTGGAAATAATCGTCATCGCCAGCAAACGTCCGCCCATATCTCCAACCCAACTCTCCGAAACATTGCCCGCATCCTTTAAGCCTCTCTGGAGGAGCAAAGTAACGATATTTACACCCAACGCTAATCATTTTCCCTGGATATTTCTCTGTCAGGCACTCGAGAGGTTTCCCTAAAGGGGAGCCGATCTCCGACTTTCTCGAAGGGACTTCCGAATACCGCCAGGCTCGAGCTGCAAATCAAGACGCTGTGTGCCAAAAGTGTTACATCTCCCGATCGGCACTGCACCGTTTCTTCATCCAGTTATCCTACTTCTGCGCAAGTGAACAATTGCGCCACTGGAAGACGGGTATAGAGCTGGAGAGGGCGACAGGCAGCAACATTTCAGTTTGTAGTAAAGTCGCATTATCGTTTGATGTGCGTATGAATGCTATTCATTAAATAAAAAGTTCGCATTTAGCTCAGCATTTTTTTTAAATCAGCGATTGAAAAAATAATACATCCTACAATTGTAAACTTTATGAAGTACCCAGTGACTAGTGTTGTCCCAGTTATGTTGGAAACAATAGGAGAAACGTAAATCCCTGTTTTCATGTCGTGTTAGGAGTGCGACGTTGTAAGTTAATGACCAATTTATATATATATGATTTGATTTGTGATTGTTTCGCACATAAAAGGTTAAGTAGGCTTTAGTCAATTATTTACACATTTCCTTTATACTCCATTCATCGTTATTTCAAACTTTTTGAAACAAACCTTTTAAATATCACCCCATGTCGGTATAAAATGTCTTGTATATTAAACAAATAATATACAACAAACATATGATGACGATATCAACATTTAAGTAATTTACTTTTAATTTAACTTAACTTAAACTTGGATATTGTTCTAAATTATAATGTTATTTTCATAATCAATATGAAATGAAAATGGCAAAACAGTGTTGCATTGATAACATCTAGTAAGAAATAGCTAGCCTAACACGTTAAATTTTATTAAATTATTGAGTTCCGGTACGCAATTTTTAAAGAAAACATTTTTTTTTTTTAATAATTACCTTTTCGCGTAGCAATGGTAGAAACATATATTATTGTTCGGTATTGAAAATATCTGTTTGCTCTCTAGTCAGCGAGAAATGCACGGTGCGTAGACCCTCGTCTATTCCCATGCCCCCCCCCCCTTTTTTTTCCTCCTAATGAAATAAAAATCGTTAGGTGGAGCATTTATGTAGTTTTTTTCAGAACTTGCGTTTTTAAGCTCCGCATTTGTTAAGTTGATATTCGATCGTAGCATGGTGGATTATATCAGATAATTGAAAAGTATTTTAATTTTTAAATACTTATTAAATTTCTATTCAAAGATGATGGAGGGGCGGGTACGGCTTCGAAGTTGGCAAAATTGGCGACATGAATAATTGCTTAGTCTCTGGAGCTCTTAGGGACCACTGTGGCTCGGTGATTATCACGCTCGCCTCCCACCAAGGCGAACCGGGTTCAATACCCGGTTCGGGTCACCGGACTTTCGCAAGTGGGAATCATGCCGGGCGATGCTGTTGGTGGGCGGGTTTTCTCGAGGATATCCCGTTTCCCCCGTCCCTCCACTTCGGCGCTGCTCAATATTCACTTCTATCACCCTCGTAGGCTCCCAAGACCTCGTTGTTAACCGTTAACTCACTCTAGTGCTCTTTATTCACGCTAGTAATACCTACAGTTGTCTAATAAATTTTGAGCACGTATCTTCAACTACCTAGTTAAGTGACAAAGTTGTGATATATTTCGACGTGTGTCGTTTTTGTTGGCCAATGAAGTAAAGTATTAATGAAATGGCCGTCCCGGAATCCTTACGTTGGCGAGTTTTGGACGTACGAAGTTTATTTATAACAGTGAATGACGTTTATGCGTGGTCATTATTTTAATAATTAAGTCTGGTTATACATCACAACTTTGTAATATTCCTTTAGGTGTTTGAAATACATTTGTGTAACAGGTTTGGACCTCTCAATGGATTCAATATTTTTCAAAGCGTGAAATAATTTCCTAGAATTGCCAAATCCTGATCAGAAAGAAAAATAATGAAGACGATACACGCTGAAAAAATATCAGGGAAGTAAAAGTCACACTATCAATATGCGTACACGATTGTAGCAAGATCGTTGACAATGTTAGACACAATTTTGTTTATCGCCGCTAAAATTACACAATAAAATAAGCAACACGAGTTTTATGCTCCAATTTCCTCTTTTTTCGATGTAGTGGATGCTCGTTTGTTTTAATATTTATTTTAATTAGGGCCATCTTTTTATTGAAGTAACCTAACTCTTATAGAGTTCTCCCTCACCTACCGAGTTAAATACTCTCGGAAAAATTTGCGCAATGCGCTATATCGTGAATTCAATCGGACTGTTATCAATACATACACCGTTAAAAGTCATAAAACTGGCCTAAATAGTGTCAAGATTATTGAACACTCTTATTATGGCCCCGCTCTTTGAAATATGCTAGCAACGTCAGGACAGCTGAATAATATATACTAAGCATTTGGCAGTTTAAAGATTACACATCACATGGTATTGTGTTTGTTTACACGCAGTGAAGGGATACGCTATCAGTACCTGTAAGATGAACTTTGGTAGGAATTCAGAAAAATGTGAAGTAATCGTAAATGGACTATATTAAACGTTCCACAACTATACTTTACCGACGCATCGATAAGGTTGTAGGGTACACAGCAGAATTTAATTTACATGCGGTGGAATGTTACAAAATACACAGAAAAGTATATTATAAGGAGGGATTTCAGAACAGCCGGGTTAACCGCAAGTAACATATTTCTTTCATGGTAATTTTTAAAAGTTATTGTTCAATATTCTATTAATTTACAGAGAGCGCTGAAAGAAGACATTCATCCGAATTTTCAAAAAGAACTCTATGAATCGTGAAACACACGTTTCCTCGACACCCAAAGTAAATTACAAAAATGATGAAATAATTTGATATTTAGTTGTTTTTTATTCTGTGGCTCTTTGCAAGTACTTTTATTTGCCATTTGGTTAATGGCTACAGGTTCTTCGGAAGCAGAAAACTTTCGAATAAATGAGAAACACCGAATACAATTTTGATATCATCAGCCCAGAGTGAGATTTAATTCTCAAAAGATGAATAGGGGTAGTGAAAAAAAAACGAACGTGAGCAGATGTTGATTGTGTGGACATCAGGTGTCATCTGGGAGGTCGCTCGGAAAATTTCTTCCAGTGCGGGCGGAAACAGACGTGACGTATACGAAGTGGGTACGATGACCAAGGTCACGTGGCAATGAATACTAAGGAGAGTCGTGCATGGAGAAACCAGCGATGCGAGAGACGAGATGGTGGGCGAGGTGTTCTTCTGCCCGTGAAAGAAGAAGTGTCTGCTCTCTCCCAGCGGAAATAAGGCGCAGAGTCACAAGAGAGGCCTGCCAGGGGTAGTCCACCCCAGCACGGAGCGAAGTTGGGGGTTGAGAGAGTGTCTCTCCCACCTACCCTCTTTTCTTTGACTTCAAATCATCCCTCTTGTTTCCTTGCCGTTCAGGAAAGTGAACCTGCGGACCTGTTAGAGAAGAAACAATCCCCAGGTTTACGAAAAGGAACCCGAACTTCCAGTGCATTTTTCCGTCGTGCTGGCCAACCCGTATGTTCTTGTCTTTAAACAGATTTTCCAAGCCCTTCATTGTTTTGCGATGATTTATTTTAGATGCCACGTGGCCTATTAATTTTGTGAATTATGTTAATAGCAGGCTTACAGAGTTCCTTAAGCATATGAGCCGTTGTGGTTTCTTTATTTGGTGTTCTTTTCGCAACAATTTTTTTTTCTCCTCATCTGAACATAACTCTACATAATACGCTTCTTCGAAAAATGATTGTAAATAAAGGTTATCGAGGAACTCGCAAGGCATTTTAACTCTCGAAAAAATACGCTTAAGAGGAAAACTAAAAAATTAGAAACTGGGGTACACGCATGCTTGAAAGCTAATCTTAAACAGGCACCAAGAAAATTTTATATTGAGCTATTTGTAACAAAAGTTTTCTTTTTAATTAACGCATGCGTATTGGTGAATTGAGCAGGAAGCTCTCTGTGTAAATGGGAAATTTATAAACTATCGCTAATATTAATGAGTGCGTGTTTCGTCGTAGGGAATCATGCACGACTTCAAGAAGTCAAGGGTTCAATTCTTGCTAAGTACAGAATGTTCTCCACGAACTTTTCATTCTTGCTCAGAAAATGCGACTATATTTTACTTATAAGTGCATTCCCAATTCCTCTTACAATAGACTAGTTAGCTAATCGGATATGCAGCAAATAAATAGTAATACTTTCTTTAGCACAAATATGCAGGATTTTAACTGCCCTTCACTCCAGTGAGCATCCTTCAATTACCAAAAATATTTTTACTTGAACTATATTTTCCCAAATAACAACTTTTTTCTTCTAAATGACGAAGGGTTTATGTTAAGAACCTGTTGTACCCTCTAGGAACAAAATTTATAAAATCAATATTTCACCTATGGGTTATCGAAATCTCTGTTGCAATTCCATAAATGTGGCAATGGGCGCAATGAGTACGCTGTTCTGGTTCAAAAAACCCAGTTTCATATAGTAATATGACAACGTACCTTATATGGAAGTAAAATTGACTAATTTGTTTTAAATCTTAAAACGAGTATATAATTTTCTTTCTGCAACCTTGAGCGTGCTTGATTATAGTTTCTTGAGGTTAACTTAGCACTTTTATAGCCCTGCTTATGATAGTATTTTCTGCCCATTCCGTATTAATATTCCATATGTAAGATTAACATTTTCATGCACTTTCTCACTTGTACCATTCGCCAATGAAGATTAATTGTAATATTTTACGTGCGTTTCAAAACAGATGTTGTGTTAACTCTTAAAGGTGTAAAAACACAACAAAGTACATTAAATAAATTAAGTTGTTACAAATATATTCGTCGCACTTTAAATATGAAATTAACGTTATAAGAGGTTATCTTCTCGGCGAAAGCGAAGTCCTTAGATACAGCTCAGGGAAGCATGAACTGGGGATGAACACTCGCCTGCATGGAGTTATTTCAAGAAACAGTGGTAAACAGAAATCAAGATGGTCTGATCAGGGGATCGAACCCTTGTTCTCCCCGATTGCGAGTTCAGTGATTAACTCGCACAGTAAGACATGTACTATTAAGTACTTAAGCCTGTGTGGCTACAGGCTACCAAATGTACTGACACCATGCTAATCACGATATAAGTTTAAAACTAGGCAAGATTTTTCTACAATTTTAAGGATAATTTATGGTTTCTTGACATTATATTAATAATAACTTAGTTAAAAGGCCAAGCGATTTGGAAAAAAATATTAATTGTACTTTTATTCGTGCGAATGTGTGTTTAACATAAAATCCTAACTCGTAGAAATTATATAAAATCCATGGGCGTGGCATATTTAAAATCCCAACATTTGACTTATTCGAGATAAGGGCATCACTTCCAGCTATTTTCACTTTAAATTTTTACTCAAAAATTAAAGCCTAAACACGGTACAACCGCACAAAAAGTTTCCCCAACAAAATATTTTCCCGGCACTCTACTGACACTGACAGTTATTTTGAGCGTTAGCCTAAGGCTATTAATTTTGTACAGTTTTGAGATTTGCACAAGAAAAATATAAATTAAAATTTTTCATATTTTCTTTTATTATACTTAGTAAATTAATTTTCTACCAGTGATTGTTTTCCGGTAATATTATTATTTCACAGCACAACGAAAAAATATGTGATTTGCTAAAAATTAGAAATAATAAGTTTAAGATTCTTGTATGCCGCGGGCAGGAGATTCTATAAAAACGAAATGTTTTTAAACGTTCTTAATTAACAATAACCAACTGTATTTGAGGTATTTAGTTTCAGAGGGGTGATCACCACTGCTATTTGATTTCGGTGCAGGGAGCGCCATTAGCAAACTTGCTGCTTAAACTATGCAATTCAAACAGCTCCATGGAACGTTTCGTGTTTATGGAATGACCTCCCTGCGCCGCTTGTGTATTGATGGCGGAAGCAGTTGTCGAGGCCGAGAGAGAGAGTTCCCCCAGAAAAAAAAGGCATGTTGGGTGGTGGGGGAGGGGGTTCACTAAAAGACGTAGTAACTATGCGAACTGGTTAACTGTAACTGTTGTTTCCGCCATGTTGGCGGCAGCTGCGCGCGAGAGAGAAAAAAAGTGTCTGTAATTGTGAAACAATGGCGGATAACAGATTCCCGTTGTGTCGCCAGTTGATTCCATTTGCATGCAGAACACGCGTCTATTGAAACGCTATAACCGGAAAGAGAACTGTTCTGCTGTCGGGCGAACAATCCTTTCGGAGAAACGCTATCTGGACGACTCCAGGCAGCATACTGACATTTTAGTTTCACGAATATCGTCAGACGATAAAACAAGTATGCGATTTTAAAAGGATTTATTTAAAAATAAGTTAATTTTTCAGTATTGTACATAACACGTGGTACGTGAATTATAACAACAGCAATACTCGTTGCGGATATGAAAATAAATAATTTTGCTACTATCTTTGAAATATGATTCAAATAACCTGCATTTTGCTAAAAATATTTTTCTTATGAGAAACATTTGAACTATCACATTATATTTTAATCTATCACGAATTCACAACCTTCCTCGCGGATTCGCTTCCACGATACCAAACACACATGTATATAAATTATCTATCAAAAAGGAATTGGGCACCCGTGAAGATAGGTAATTCAGTACGTCAGTTGACTTGTGTTTCACGGCCTTCGGCGTAGGACCGCTGGTGTTTGTCCGTGGTAGCATGAACACATAGGCTTATTGTAAGATTCTGGATAATAAAAAGCTCCCAACATTGTGGCGTTTTTACGGAATGGGCCCATGTTACTTCCAGGATGACAATCCAAGGTGCCATGTTTCAAGGGCTACTGTGCAGTGGTACGTCGACAACAATGTTCGCCTATTTGACTGTCCTGCCCAGAGCAACGACCTCAACCCTACAGAACATATTTGGGACGAATTGGATCGCCGGGTGAGGGCTCGTCAGGCGCGGCCAAAATACATTGCTCAGCTCATGGAATGGTTGCAAGAGGAATGGCGACGAATCCCCGTGGATGTCCTGCAAACACTCGTAGAGAGCATGTCAGGCAGGGTGGCTGCTGTTATAGCCGCAAGAGGTGGCCCTACGAGCAAACATTGTGGACATGTTCCCAATTACTCTTTGGTAGGTAGTGTAGTTTCACAAACGAGTAAGTATGTATTTTTGATTCCAGTAGATAAATATTAACAGTTTGCTTGACGTTATGGGGAATATAACTCCACCTAAATAAATTAACATAATTAATTTCATACATATTATAATTTGAACACATTCAATGTAATCAGATGAGTGATGCGTGATGAGACAGCGGAACTTCAGCACGTATCAGAATGGGATGTGAAATTCATGGATTAATGGCTGCAGTTAATGAATACTTTATTTTGTATTTGTGGCTGGGATTTGTCTGTCTCAGCATACTTAACAACACTGTATCAGACCACTATTTTTTATATGTTACTGTGTTACAAAAATATTAATACGAAATAAATTCTCCCCTTACTTATTGGGAAAGAAATCAGGTTTGTGATGTCAGTCGATTTCTCGGCGTTTGTTTGAAATCAGATGTGTTTGCCGCCATTATCCTCCTGTTGTAATGGTAACCGGGGTGAACAGTCTCCTGAAGGGTTGCGGTGAAAGAGGATTGGTAAGAACAGGTAGTGGGGAAAGAAGGGAAGGCGAGGGAACTTGTCCGGGTTGGGCGGAGTAAACGGAACTAAGGAAATAACGCGGCCTCTTTACAAGCGGTATAAGGTAGCCTGAGCCCCCAGAACCGGAACGATCTTCCTACTGAGATGATGAGTATTTGCGGGTGGCATAAAATGCTCCCCCAAATTTCCCGCGGGGTCAGGAATACCTGGCGGCCGAGCAGAAACACTGGAGAGACTGCGGCTCCGCCATTCGCCAGAGATGGCTGCCGTTCACGCGTTTCAGCCTACTAACAAAACCTCCTCCCCATCCCCCTGCACCCTCCCACGGTCGACGCCCCCCGCCCCCTTGCTTAATTGGCAAAGGTAATCGAGTATGCAAATTCCGAGCACCGTAATTGCGTCCCGCGCACTCTGTTGTTCCTCTTCTCGCCCTGTTTCATATCCTCGACGGCGGACCCCGAGCGCAGCGTCGAGGGGGATGACAAGCAAGGGTAGCTTTCTCCCCACCGACGAACGTAGTGCCAATATATCGCAGACACGCCATTATTTTAGTCATTCATTAGAAGTTTCTTCACTCTTTTTTGAATTAAACCTTTGAAAAAGTCACCCTATATATGTGACGTTCTTCATTATTTCCTAAATATGTCATGAATCAAACGCGTTTTGTACTTCCCTTCGCATAAAAATCCCTATTTTTATTAAATAGAACTTTTAGATATATTTTACCTATAAATTATAATATCGTCCATTTATTTTTAGTTTGAAGAACAACAGGGAGAAAATAGATGTATTGGTAATACCTAATAAGTAGAGACCTGAAAAATTCGCGAGTTCAATGACCTGCAGGCTAGGCTCTACAGTCTTATGTACAAATATGCCGATATCAACAGCACATTGGTTGTCTGCTGTCACAGTGGGAGGTTAGAATTGGACACCGTTCTCCAGTAGATGTCAAACATCGTGGTTTGAATTCTAGCGTGTCCCAAATTGAATCCACGAATTCTTCAGGTATCTACTAATAAGAAATTATTCTATTGAAAAATATTATAATGCACTTGAGTCCTCACGTATACGGTGCCGTGTCCCTTTGGTTAAATTTTCTAGACTTGGTTAAGCTTTGTGAGCACGAGCCGGAGAAATATACTTGAAGTAGAACTGAAGCAGAGTTTTAGAAAAGTTGGAAGTAACGGTGAATGCTGTTGGTGGTAAACTGAGCACTTTTGAGAGCGCTGCTCAACCTTTCCAATCACAGATAACTTTACATATTCAAGTATCGGTACGAGGTTTCGGTCTCTACATTGGGACCAATACAATTGCGTTTGAGTCTGATGTAATTGGCGACAACTGTCTACGAGAATACGGCATGAAGTCTCGAAAACAAATGACGTCTCCAACTACATATGTGAGTTCACTTATTAGATGTTGTTTTCTGCCGTGTACAGTTCACATAGTCAAAGCCACTTACATTCTGTGCAACTCACCGTATACAGGGAAAGTATGGTAGAAGGATAATTTGTGAAACTGAGGCGTTTTGACATTGTCAACATGAGAGACATACTACAACAGCGGTCCTTAGCGGCTTGTGCTGATGAATACTCGAGAAATTCAAATTTACATGGCTCGGCATGCGCGATTTAAGTGCAGTTGTCGTCTCGTAGTATTAAAACGTGTTTTTTTTTTTTTTTACCGAATGTAATATAATAGTTGCGTATTCATATTTCTGTGCCGTACTTAAAGTATGCACTTAAAGCTAAAATATTGTCACTTGAAACAAGGACAATCAGTTGTAACAGAATCATGTTACTGGGCACAGACTTAGATGTTGCAAGTTACAAAGGACAAATGTTAATCAATTATAAGTAAGATAGTGGAATGCTAAACGGTATTTAATTTGTCAGGCACATAACCGACTGTACTAACTCAATAAATTCTTGGGAATGGAGCTGACACCAAGCTTATTTTTCTGCAAAAAAAAATCCGGAATGAACTTAACCAAAAAAATTTTTTGGACAGAAAAATCTCCACAACTTGTCTGTGTTTTATTAATGAAAGATTAATTTAAAATAGCTCTACTACAGTTAGTGATTTAACACCGTGGCTTTTTATTAGCTCTATAAGCAGTAATATCTTTTAGATATTTAAGATTAATCTAGAAACAAAATAAGTTGCCTAAATATTAACCTACAGCTTTTTGAAGTTTTTATCATTAAATTAGCAACAAAAAAAAATAGTTCACAAATTTCTATTCCTAACAAATATGGTTTTTATTCTGCTTTCTTCTTTCGTAGAAGGTATATTTTGGTTGGAAATACATTTTCAAGAGATAAATATTTTGGGGAAATAATTTTTTACGTGATAAAAATGTATACTCAATTATTGTTTAAGTTTTAATTTCCTGAATTTACCACCAAGATAAATAAACACACATCCAGCGCATTGCATTTTATTCCAAAGTGCGTATTCGCGTCCATCGAAAGTTAAAGTTTGACGGATAAAAAAACGTTGCCCTGCGATTGGTCGAAGATCATGTGACCGCCTGATGGGTGCGACGGATGGTTGCGAGGTTCAACATTACATATTGTATTACATATTACAGTTTTGTCGTGCAGTTATGCCACAACTACACTGTCTCAAGTGAAACACAGGCAGCTATGGTTAATCCACTGGCAGGCACGCTTCAACAATGAGTAACAAACATTTGAAACCTCGGTCACTTCTTCATAATCCGATTGAACCAGTTATGAAATTTTGGGGGCTGTTACCAAAAATTACACACAAAGGACTGTTCTGTAGCTTGGAAATATCTAGTGCATGTTCATCAACAAAACAGAGTATCTTTGTAGTACAGAGCATCTCGGGATTGGGGGAAATTTTAATCGAAATGGGTGTTCTGTCAAATTTGTAACCGTACTAAAGGCACAGTCAAGTACAGAAGGGGCAAGAGTATTGCCTCCTCCTCCCGATCATGTCCAAATGCTGGTTTCATAGACACTAATTGATCACTTCATCGTTTAGCAGATTTTTATCAATTATGGTAAAACTGCTCACCTCCCTACTTTTAAAATGTTTTGTTTGTACGTAATTGTGAAAAAAGAAACAGACGCACCTAAACATACCACACAAAGTGAGACTGTGTTCAAAGTTACAATTTAGTGCAATACTATTTTAACACGTAGTAGTGTTCAGTTCGGATGCTATAGTCACTTGCTCAGAAGTGGTTGCGATTTGGTAATTTAGGATTTTAGTAAGTATCTTTCCATAGTAAAATATCAAATGCATAATTATCTTACTTGATTAATTGAGGACACTTTACCTCTTAGAATTATATGTCAGTGCCTATTGAAAGTACCCGAATCAAATTTCGTAGAACTATTAAGTTTGGTCATTACTTTGGCCACAACACATGGTATGTTCATATGGTACATACATGTATTGGAACACAACTTCTTGCTTAAGACATCCATTTTCTTGGCTAGTGTAGATAATCCATGGAGGAAGCAGCAACATTGACTGCAAAATGCTTACAGCTTTCAACAACACAATGGTGCTCCTATACCAAATATGAAAATGTACCATCGCCTCTGATATCATACCACTTAAGTGACAGTTGAGAGATTGTAGATGAGCTATATAATTTAAATACTACAAAATTATAAATAAGGTCTACTGTATTAAGGAGAGTATTTCAGAACATAACTAGATGACAATCTTTAAACATTTTGATCAATCATTTCCCACCATTTACTAATTAAATTAATGAAGTACAGCTGGCGCTAGGATGAAAATGCAATTGGTCAAAATATTTGATAGTACATTCTTACATATGTACTCAAGTCATTCAGCTTATTTACTTCACCTCTCAAGTTTTGCATGCGTTAAGCACATTTAATTTTGTAATTCACTTTCAAAAACAAAGCTTATTTCCAATTTTTTATAACATTAGATCATCATGAACAAGTCACTTCTAATAACCAACCTGAATATATGCTTTTTACAATTAATTTTATCACAAATTTTCGTATGCTTCATGGCAAGAAGACTGGAAAACATGTTGCAGAATTCAAAAGCAGCTGAACTGAAAATAACTTACCTTGATCATGAATTTGAGCTATTTTCTGTTCAAATTCATGGCACTTGTTATTGTAATGCAATTTGCAAAGTACTTTCTCCAATTTTGTGATCACCATAAACAAAACTGTGTAAATAGGCAGGTTAAAAGAAATGTGTGCATATAAGTGATTTATCTGCATTGCAAGATATGGCAAAATAATTCATTAAAACATATCATTTAAGTTAATACTATAGGTGGATGCACAAATTAAAAATACTGAGTAGTTCAGGGAGTAAATAAGAGGAATTGAAATAAAATAAATCCTTTATTTATCTGTAAAATATTTATAGTAAATATCACTGAAATGTAACGATGACTCTCGGGAGTAAAATATTATAGTTTGGAAATTTTGTACAACGCTGTGTAAATAAATGCGAGTATGGGGAGAAGGGAGAGAGTTGCTACTACTTTTGATTGGTTTTGACGGCAACCCTCGCTCGACAGCTGGTTCACACTCTGCAATATATACTCTGACTTGCCAACCGTAGACAACCTGATGACACCTCCACTGCTGCAATTAAAGTGTCTGGTGTGTGGTGTCAGCACATGGTGTTTAGCACACAGAATCAACTTTGATACACTGGTTGGTGAATAATTATTCTCGCCACCGAAGACTGTACGCAACAACTCTCCACTCATTCAAATTAAAATTATTTGTAATCTCAATATGTAGACACACCTTAGTGAGTGTGAAGGGTAAGCGACTACTTAGAAAGGAAACTATTATATTTTTCATTGAGTTCTTTCTTTAATAAATGATCGAAAATATTTGGTAGTTGGTGCAAACACAACCCAAATAATATAAAAATTAATATTCAAATGCATAGTTTCCCAAATGTAAACAGTAACATTCCAAAGTATGAAAATACACTGAAAAAGTATATAAACATTACGGATGTGTACATAAACAAAATTAATTTGCTGAAAACTGGACCATTTTCAAAACTGAACACGAATTTACTAGAGGTATCAACATTTGACCAACAGAAACTCCAAAAACGATAGTGGGGACGTTTATGAAGATAAGGGAAATTGTGGGGTTAAATAGGTGAAAAATATGTAAATAATGTAATATTTATTTATGAAAATGCATTAAATTGCAAAAAAAAACTGAACCATACATTAACTAAATAGACAATATTAACAATACAAGCTGCAAATATGATTGCGGGGAGGGCTACTAAGATCAAGGAAATTGTGGGGTAGAAAAAATATAAAATACGTACATTTACATTATAAACTTTTACCCCTCACTTTCCCTCAAGTTCATAGCCCTACCCACTATCGTATTTCTAAATTGTATTGGTATCATTGTCAATTTAGGTACGGTGCCTAATGTTCAGTTCAATCCTTTTGCAATTAAACATGTTCTCATGAGACAATATTACAGTAATATTACAAATATTACAGAAAAATGTTACATTGCAAAACACACATACATTATTTCTCAGTGAAAATAGGTTATACATGACAATCATTTATGGGGAAACTCCCAGTATCGCTTATGCGTTACCACCTAAAATAAATTGCCGGCGCGTCTTGAATCATTGTTTTGGGTATTTATTACACCTGCTGATGCTGGCACTCTGGCTCAGTGTATAATGTTTGGCTAATATGTAAACATTGTACGAGCAATCACTGACACAAATATGAAAGCACTATTTTAACGCAATTAATCAATGCTATCCCTACCAACTTGCTAAACTATACAAACACTTAAGAGGCCCCAAGCAGTTTAATACACGAACACTAATTATGTAACCATTGTACGAACAATCACCGACACACATACCTACGTAAACAACTTTTCGGAAACAATCAATCAATTATATCCCTAGCTCAACTTGCTGAACTAAACACACTCTTTAACAAGATACTTCAGCCAGCTTAATAAACGAATGTGGAATTTGTGAACATTGTTTACTTTTATTTTTCGAAAGTGCCGCTCCAATGAAAACACACCTGCACCTTTCAGGTTAAGAGCTATAAAACTTCGCAAAGGCCCTTCAGTGTACAACATTAGAAATATCAGCTATGACACTCAAGTAACTTCGTTTTTGGTCCTGTGGAAGCAAATTTGGGTTGCGAAAATCATCTTTTCTCTAAAGGTTGGAACACACTATTCTCGTGTAGGTATAAACCGCCAGTTCCTTTTTTCTCCATTACATCCAGGTCTGCTCTTACATTTCCGTACCTATTGCTTGCACCTAGGAAACAACAAAACAGTATTTAAGTAAATTAAGGTTTGTGTGAATAGAATTTGCAATAAAAATACGAATGAAAAATACTATCCACTACAGCTCGTGTACTTACCTACTTTCATCCTTTGAAAATCTTCAAAGGACTTGCTGTAGTTCGCAACGTTGTAATTATTGCAGCCAAAAACAACACAAATATTTCCTGCCGTAATAAATAACCACTCAAACGAAACAATCTGAATTAAAACGCATACAAAATACTTAAAACTACCCATCCAATGCACAACTTATTATCATACGAACAGCACAAACCGCTAGGAGCGCTGACATCGCTGTCTCGCGTTTTTTTTTGGCAACTTTCTCATATCGTCCTTCTACCATATCTGTGCAGGGCCGTGTGGCTGACTGAATTAAAATCTAATTCCCATCTCATATTGTATTCTTCCGCAATATGTAAAATTACCTTCGCCGTGGTCCGTTGTGACTTATTTCATGCGTCAGATGAGTGTATTTGTGCAATTTTTAGGAATAAAAATATTTTACAGATATCCCGATCCTTACTCTGAAGTTCACTGCTTATACATAGAATGAAGTCAATAGATTCAGTATCGACAGATTTGAACAAAGCAGTATTTACTCTACGTTATTACATTACTACTCACTCACTGCCAAATTTCCGAGTGTTTCAGTCGGTGGCTGCGTTTAAATATACGCAAAAACAGGCAGTATCACATTTCAGAGGTTCGTTTTAAAAGCGATTGCAAAACGGTGAATAGCCTAAAGAATATTTTACATTACAGGTGCACTGGTACTGGGAAAAAATAACGAAGGCACCTTACAGGCTCGCATCCGATGCTATAATAAGAGTGCTGGATAGAAAAAAACTTCATAATTTCATATTCATAAATACACCATTCTATCTGTAGACGTTACATGCACTCCTAGGTTAGCTGTAAAGATACTACAAAACCTCAAATCAGATTCGCAGATGTGCATTTTGCGAAACACAAATAATAAACAGTAACCAACATTAGTGTAAAGGCTATATATTACTGCTGATATACATTTCAACATATAAATTCACACAGAAACGCTGAAATTCACCGAAGACATGCAACATCTGGCTGTGTGGCTGTCTGACAATATTTGCAAATTAAAGTTGTTTTGACTAACTTAAATAAATAATTTAAATCAACGCATTTAATATTTCACTGATTCATTTTTTTTGTATACGCATTGAAAGGAAAAACCAACTTTTGAGATCATCTTTTGGTTTTAGCGTGCATGTGTATAGGGCGTGTGTATATAGATGTGCGTGTACGTGCTGCGTTGACACTAAATTCAACCGAAGTTGATACTCTCACAGTAATCATCAGGGACACACCAATTTAAATTTCTTTACCATTCCCGATGTTTATAAAAGTAAAAAAAATTTAAACGGCCATTTCAGTTTTTGGGTGCTACCTCACCTCTCAAGAACATTTCAAAAGGTTCGAATTGGTGTACTGATATTTCGCGGTGTTAGCATTGAATTCAGTAAAATATTTCCATCTTTCGGTCCTTTTAAAAGATAGCATTGACAAAATATCAAGACCATTTACGTCATTTAACGGGAACTACTCAACTGAGCGTCGTTAACAATGGTATTAAAATAACGCTGCGTTATTCCACCTGAACTTTATACAATAAAAACGCCAGGAATATATATTTAAATAGTACCCCACCATTTAAATACTTTAAGCTAAATGCCATACCAATATGACAATCACTCATAAACAACCAAACTTTGTATGCTGGAAGTATCTCTTCGAGCACCAAATACGTTAATTTACGATTTATTTAGTCTGTCATTTTATAAGAAAGTGCTCCCTCTAAATTCTAATTTTTAATATTGCTATGCTTGCAGCCCGCACCGGCTGCCAGCTCCCTTTATGCACGGTTCAGCTTTTGGGGTGGGGGACAATTCGACCCTCCCATCCCTCAGCCTCAGTCAGACCCGCTCGCTGCCTCGTCGTCAACCCCCCCCCCCCCCTCGCGGGTAGCCAGTGGAATGACTGACAGCGGGGACGTAGCTGGCGTCACAGACCATCCTCTCCCCTGCAGGCGAATCCGGGAAGTGTAGAGGATACACAAGAATATTCTGGGAATTAGGACCCTCGGCGCAACGCGAAATTTAAGGAAATTTCTGGGCGATGATCATCGACCGTGTAAATACAAGCCACTCTTGGACTGTCAGCAGTCTTGGTAGAAGGGTTTTGGCCGAGTGCGGTAATCGAGCGACGTGCAGAGGACGGAAGACGACGGGAGATTGCGAAGAGACGGCGGACAAGGCGTTTGTGGTGGGAATGGCCGAGAGGGCGTGATACCCGACGAGCGAAGGCTATTTGCATAACGGCGCTCGGAGAACTGTGGAACATTGCGGATTTGTGGGACCTGGACTAAACTGAGGTAGGACTGGATAGCATGTGATACAGACTTTATAATACATATTGGAACTGTCAAATATGGGTACAAAATTTGTAAAACAATTGAATAGGTTTTGATACACTGTCCATTGGGACTGATGTTTTTTAATTATTGAATTATATTAATTTCACTGAGGTAATAAATTGTATTGATTGAAGTCATTAATTGTAAACAGTAAGTGATATAAATTTATTGTGAGATGTTGAGTCGAGATAAATTTGTTTGTAGTTGTAAATAAAATTTGTAAATTATAACTAAGTTTTTTATTTACTGAAGACTAACATCCCTTTACCAACTTGGTTTACCCACTGACTTTGAGAAAATTGTTATGTCGGTGTCAGAAATGGGATAGAGACATTTACTTTAATAAATAAACGTTATAAAGATTATGGTAGGATATTAAATAGGGTGGATTTCTAAATATAATAATTGTTTTAGAAATAGGCCAAATAATTATTAAGACATTTATAAATGCTAACTAGGAAAATGTTGGTAGACATGGAATCACTTCGCTCTTTAATGGAAGGACTAAGTAGCCAAATAAGTAGCGTAAGAGAATATGTAAATAGACAAATTGGCAGTGTTAAAAGAAAATGTAAATAGTAAAATAGATAGTGTTAGTGAAGCTGTAAATAGTCATATTAGCAGTGTTAATGACAATGAAAATAGTCAAACTATGAATGTTAGTGGAATTGTAGATAAGATAATAGACAGTGTAGACAAGAATGTAGATCTGAAAGATAGAAAGAGTAAGCGATTCAGTGAACAATAAAATATACTGTGTGGACAAGAAGATCGACAGTGTGAGCGAGAGTATGGCCAATGTGAGTGAAAGAATGGACAGTGTGAATGAGAGGATGGACAACATGAAGAAAGAGATGGACGGTGCTAACGAAAGGATGGAAAGTGTTGAGCAAGAAAAGAAACAGGAGGTGAGCACTTTGAAGAAGGAATGGCAGGAATTCCTTGCAACAGCATGTTAGGAAGCAGGCAGTGGCTGAGGAGCTGGAATCGACCCCCACCGAGCCGACGACTGTGGGAGGCGAGGAGAAGGTAATGGTCGCCGCCAATGCCACCATCGCAGGGAAGCCCATCAGTCCTACAGTGTGAGTACGCCTCAGACAGGGGTGGGTAAAGGCGTCGCAATAACCCCCCTCTCCATCCCTTATGCAGGACAGGCACCTTGGCGCAAGTACTGGCACCAGTTAGAGAATGTTGCCGCCCTGAACGGCTGGACGGAAGGGCTGAGGGCGTACTACCTGGCGGCTGTGCTGAGGGTACCTATGTTAAGCAAACTGCTGTCGC
This sequence comes from Dryococelus australis, assembly GCA_029891345.1. Classification (NCBI taxonomy): domain Eukaryota; kingdom Metazoa; phylum Arthropoda; class Insecta; order Phasmatodea; family Phasmatidae; genus Dryococelus; species Dryococelus australis. The sequence continues at coordinate 23,405,215 of CM056996.1, read as the reverse complement.
TGCCAGAACGACATCAACTTGAATACTCCACATTATTATCGACTTTGGAGCTGCGATTCGGCGACCGACACCTGCAACATGCCTTCCATGCCCAACTGCAAAGCTGCACCTAGAGACCAGGGGAACCACTGCAGGAGCTGTGGCAGGACATTGTGAGGCTGACACACATGTCTCTGAAGAGATGCTCTGAAGATGCACGAGATGTCATCGCAGTCGGCTTCTTTGTCGACACCATCGCTGACACCGAGGTGTGGCAAGCTGTATTGTTGGCTGTGCCTCACGCCATGCAGGACGCCTTGACCCGAACACTGGTGGTGGAATCAGCATGGCAGGCATCAGCGCCCCGACATCCAGTGTGGGCAGTGATACGGTATGAAGAGGAGGACAATAGCGTCAAGAGAGTACTGAAGGACTTGCAGACGACCATGAGGAACATCGCCTCCAGGGTGCGCACTACGGATATTCGCCATCCCCCACCCAAATGGCCGGAATGTTGGTCGTGTGGGCAGCTGGGGTCAGCAGCAGCAACCAGGAAACAGGCAGCAAGGGGCAGGTGAGAGTGAAAAATCTTCGGGAAACTTGTAAGGACCAGTCTTGAGGGGCAAAGGTCGGTGATTGCTTGAGTGGAGGCCCAAATGTTTTTTTTCAGGTGCATTCAATTAAACAGGCATTTTACCAGATTCGTCATTGCAGTAAAGACTTTACATTCTTCAAAATCGGATCATTTGCCTGTTAGGAAGCTTCATTTTCTGACCGTCATATCCGTCTTGAGGAGGGGGCAACAATAGGGGTTTGCAAGCAGGTTTCACAATTACTTCCAAATGTTCCAGAAGCTTCAATGCGACAAAATACAAAATGTGCTCTACCAGATGCTCTGGAGGAACTGTTAACAAGAACAAGAGAAATCTTCATCTGGCGACAGGAGGAGGCAGTTTCAGACTTGCTATGCAGAAATAGACATGCTTTCTCCTGTGAATCCAATGACCTTGGCAGAGCTCTTGTTACATAACACCACATCGACACGGGATGCCAGCCCATAAAGCAGCGAACAATTTGACTACCGCTAGCTTTACATGAGGTGGTTGATGGTATTCTGAAATATATGAGGTATTATATGTGATAGCGCCATCAGTCAGTCTATGGTTTTCTCCAACTGCATTTGTTAAAAAGAAAGACGGGTGTATTAGATTTTATTTCGAATACTGCCAACTTAATAATTTGACCAAGAAAGATTCTTACTCACACCTTAGGATAGACGACACACTGAATTGCCTAACATATTCAGAATGGTTTTCTACTTTAGTTATAAAAAGCGGGCATTGGCAGTGCGAGGTGGTTGTAGAAGACCAGGAAAAAACTGCCTTTTGTGTCCAAGGGAAGGAACCTGGCAATTCAAGGTTATGCCGTTTGTCTATGCAATGCCCCTGCCACCTTCGAACTACTGATGGAGAAAGTTATGCCATTAGACATTTGTAAGGTGTATCTAGACGACACCTGGCATGCTTAGATTCTGTATTTCAGAAAGTGTCTGCATCCAAACTGAAATTAATTCCCAAGAAATGCCATCTTTTCCAAAAGAACATTAATTCCTTGGGTCATGTTGTGTTGGCCCTTGGGATCGAAACAGACCCTGAGAAGACAAGAGTAATACGAGTTTGGCCTCAACCAAAGGATAAAAATTAAATGCCAAGTTTCCTCAGCTTATGTGCTTACTACTATTGATTTGTGAGCCGTGTTCGCCTCGATTACCAATCCTCTGCATGAATTGACTGAGGCAAAAATAAAATTTTATTGGACCCCAGAGTGCCAAATTATTTTTAATAGACACATCTCACCTATATCTTTAAGGAGACACTTCATCTTAAAAACTGATCATGCTTCATTACACTGGCTGCTAAATTTCAAGAACCGCAGAGATCAAATAGCCAAGAGGATACAGCACCTGCAACAATATGACTTTGAAATACATCTCAAGTGTTGATGCCTTAACAGCAACACAAATGCACTCTCCAGGAGACCATGCGAATCATTCTGTCATCATTGTGAATGCCAGGAGGAAAATAGTGGTGTATCATGAAAAGTAACGGCAAGAATCCAAAGCCCTTAATCTTGCAAAGGTTCATCTAGATGGGACGAAAAGGACATAAGAAATGATAAGCTAAGTGACTCCACTTAGTGTTCAATATTGGACCAGAAGCAAAGTGGGCATCTGTAAAGATTGGAGGAGATATCCAGCCAAGGCATGGTAGTTAAGAAATACTGGAGGCAGTGTAATTCTCTTGTTATAATGAATGACATGCTTTACAGAAACTGGGAAAGTAATGATGGGAGACAAAGTCATTTACAATTGGTCCTACCAAAGTTCCGAGTTCCAGAAGTGCCAAGGGAACTGCACAACATAGCACCAGCGTTAATAAGACCCTTGACAAAGTTCGAATGAGATTCTATTGGCTTCATTGTCAGAAGGATGTTGAGAAGTGATGCTGTCTGTGTGATTCATGTACCACGAGGAAGGGTCCGAGAGTAAGGGACAAGTTCCTCTTCAGAAATTCAATGTTTTGGCCCATTTTAGAGGATGGCAATGTATATTCTCATATCACTACCTGAGAGGGGGAAGGTACCTTCTGGTAGTACAAGACTATTTCACAAAGTGGCCCCAGGGCATACCAGTCCAAACCAATAGGCTGGCATGGTAGCTGATGCACTTGTAGAACATGTTTCCTCCATGTTTGGTGTGCCACTTGAGCTTCATTCTGATCAAGGGTGAAATTTAGAAGCATCTCTTTCCCAGGAGGTAGCGAGGAATTTAGGAATGAAGAAAACCTGTAGTACAGCATTGAACACTCAGTCGGATGGGTTGGTCGAGAGGCTAAATCGTACTCTGGGACAGTATCTGGCAATCTTCATAGAAGACAAGTAGAAAGAATGGGACTCCAAGGGATCCTTATTTCTCCTGGCATATCGCTCGGTGGTCCACGAGTCTACAAGTGTAACACCTTCAAGGATGCTGTTTGGGAGAGAGCTCCGCCTCTCTAGTGACCTGCTGTTCGGACATTCAGTGGAAGAAGAAGCAGTCACCTGGTAATATGTCATTAAACTATATCGAACATTAGTCGACATGCAAGAGTTGCCCAGAGGCTCCTAAAAATTAGTAGTAACAGAATGAAAACTCGTCATGACTGGAGAATGTCTGAAGATACTTTTCAAGAACGACTGCTGGTGTCGTTGTACAACCCTCCGAGGGGTAAGGGATATTGCACGAAGCTACAGAAATGTTGGGAAGGCCCATGCAGGATCCTTAAACAGATAAATGATGTGGTCTACCAGATATGTCGACAGGGCTCTCGGGCGAAGCCTAAGGTTGTCCAAATCAACCGACTGGCACTGTACAAAGGTCGTGATGTTGGAGAGTCTATTTGGGACGAATAGACTTAAGGGGAGGTTAGTGTTAAGCACTGCAGCTCGCTCCGGCCATGAGTTCGCATTATGCACGATCTGGCTCTGGGGGGGACAACCACCTCGACACTCCCCTCTCCCAGCGTGATCCGCTAGTTGATTCGTCGCCATCCCCCCTCCCCCCTGGTAGCCGGTGGAATGACTGACAACGGGGACATAGCTGGCGTCACAGACTCTCATTCTCCCTGCTGGAAAATCCGAAAAGTGCAGAGGATACACAAGAATATTCTGGGAATTATGACTCTTGGTGCAACACAAGATTTAGAGAAATTTCTGGGTGATGGCCTACGACCGTTTAATAAATACAATCCACAGTTGGACTGTCGGCAGACTCGGTAGAAATATTTTAGCTGAGTGCTGTAATCGAACGACGTACAGAAGACGGACGACGACGGGAGATTGCGAGGCGACGGCGGACGAGGTGCTTGTGGCGTGAATGGCCGACAAGTGAAGTCTACTGTGCGCGAGGGCGTTCGGAGATCTCTAGAACAGTGAGGACTGATGGGACCTGGACTAAACTGAGGTGGGACTGAATAACATGCGATAGGGTGTTTATTGTAAATTTTGGAACTGTCAAATATGAACGTATACCATGTAAAATAATTGAATAGGTTTTTATTTATTTAAATATGTTTATTTCTTCGAGGTACTAAATTGTATTCATTGAAGACATTAATTGAAAACAGTAACTGATATCAATATATTGTGAGATGTTGAGTCGAGAGAATTTTGTATATAGTTGTAGTAAATCAAATTTGTAAATTATAATTCATTCTTTTATTTTATTAAAACCTCCATCCTTTAACGAACTTGATTTAGCACACTGACTTTGAGAAAATTGTAACAATTACATATCTCAGGATTGTAACCAATTTTGTCATACAAATGTTGCTAAAGTAGGCCAAATGCGCTTTCATTTCGCATAACTACGTTTCGGTTAAAATTCGTTTCATTAAAATTAGTTATAAATATTTAATTTGAGTAGGGATCTATAGCATTTTAATATGTGTTTATTTTAACTTTATATATGAAAGTTGTTTTACATTCGGTTGTTTTACCCGTAACCAACTTCGGCAAGAGCGAAAGTTGAACAATTTCTGAGTTTAATCTATACGGTTGTAGTTATTGTAACCTTCGCGAGTATTTCGTTTCGATAACATGAGTTATATTGCAGCGAAATAAATGTTTATTTTCAAATGGAATACGCATTGTTATTACAACAAAAAAAAATTCATAAATATATTAGCACTAAATTAATTGCTTAAATATCACTGAATGGCATTAATAATTGCAATGTTACGCTTGAGGACAAACCAGATTCTGTTTTTAGCGGCAACAAAAAAAAATCCTTTTGTAACAAAAGGATTCTTTTTTTTCTGCGTGGGCTGAATTACACAGAAGTCTGAATACACGAGCCGATGTTTTTCTCACTGTGGTAGTTATTCGTACATTCTCTTGATTGAGATGCAAATGGCTTCTTCCTTCTTTTGGCGGAGTTTCGTTATTGAATAAAGAATACTGCAGAAGTGTGAAATAACTCGTGAAAATTTTTTTGTCAAACGCGTCAAGAAGTAAATTTATCTATATTTTCGGTCTTCAGTCTCTTAATGCGAAAATATAACGTGTTTGCCAAGAAGGGCTTGAAGTAATTTTTAACACGTATGATATTCATTATTTGCTTTACATCTTCGAAAGGAATGCCCAGTCCAAATCTAAATGCGTTAAAACTTAGTTATCTGATCGACATGCTCATTTATCTTTGAACGATTTTATAATTTTCTCTCAGTAAATTTAAATTATACTCACGAGTGAAGAAAAACTTGTATAAATTAAGCAGGATTTAATACAATTTTTTAGCGCTTCTGTCGATAAAATTTCATCTTAGACTTTAAGCTTTAGCAAACACTTAAAAAATACTTGTTCGGTAACTGGATTATCTTCTACTTCAAATGAGCTCTATTGTTACGTAATTTGCCTTAAACCCGGAAAAGAAAATCCTTTCCGTCCGTTGAAGGTATTCAACTCAGCCGATCACTTGAGGAGATGCCTTGGGCTGAAACGCTATTGGCCCAACCCTTAACTTAATATTCTGCGACTGTAACGAAATTAGTCTTGTCATCCTGCTGAGAGCCGTTACTGGGAGAAAAGCGAAATTTTAGACAAGAGGGCGAACTGCGTAAAATCGAGTAACCGGTGTCCGATTAATGTTCACTGTTTCAACAATTGCGCGAAGAGGCCGGAAAATCGGCTACCGAAAATTTTCCCGAAGCGCTTTCAGTTCTCCAGTTCAGTAAAGCATTTCCTTAAATCTGCTGCAAGAGGGAAACTGAATTTCATGCTTTCTAAAGTCTAAAAAAGCCGTCCTCAATGGAATTAGAGTTAGGAATATTTAGTAAAAGGCAAACATGTTCACTTTGCAATGCAGCTCGATGGAAGTCTTTTACAAAATGTTTTGGAAAAAAAAAAAAAAAAAACAGAATCGCCGTGATATCCGGCCAAAAGGCGAAACCGGCAACTGACTAGTGACAGACGAAGTTGAAGCATGCAGAGCTTGTGTACGGCGGCCAGCACTCGAGATTGTCAAGTGAATCTCCAGTTCAGACCACGGCATGTTTGCAAGTGTACTAGTTTCATCCTGTGACGTGGTTAAATATTTCTCACAGGTAAAACTCACTGGCTGCGGCATCGTGAACGGACTGCGGCAGCACGGACACGTTCAAGTTACTGAAGTCTGTTCACTGCACAATGGGGACTTTTGAAACCAACGTTGAAAACGATGTCACTGCCCCAAAATCCATGTATTTTATAACAATCACTCTGACTGAATTGTGCCTGCATTTAAGTTGCTAACGGAGGAACGAAATCCGATAGTTCCATGTCTTAATGCTGAATTAAAAGTGCTGGGTAAACATTTGTGCTTACTAAAATTATTTATTTTGCTCGTTATTTCTTCATATATATATATATATATATATATATATGTGTGTGTGTGTGTGTGTGTGTGTGTGTGTGTGTGTGTACGCGCGCGCGAGCGCGTGCGTAAGGTTTAGCATATTTGTAAATTATTTATTTTTATAATAATTCTTACAGTTCCAGATCGACGCATAAATAAAGTTATCAGGCCTAATAAAGAAAATGTTTATTTTACGTATAGTGGAAGATTACACAATGTGCATGGAAGAAGAGTTAAAGCGAGGTTTTCAGAAGTGCTCAGTTTACAGGGAACACCCTATACCTATTTCCATTCTCTCCCTATATCTACGGCTTCGGTTGCGTAGTGAAGATTATCACCCAATGCAGTCAAGCCTACTCCGTTTGGATAGTGATATTTGTGGATGGTTCTACTGTTCTATTGTGTAAATGGTTCATCTGAACCTCTCTGTGCACCCAGTATCTCTATAGGTACTGCTAATTAAGAACGAAAGTTTAATGCGTCAAACACTTTACGCCCAAACGACGCGAAAGGTGTGGGAGGGGGCACAGGGCCTAGGAGGATCGATAGTCCCCCATCGGGAAGGGAGTGAGTTTTGGTTGCCGACCCCCTCCCCGGCTTCGATAAGGGGCCCTTCCGGTAGAGTAGGGAGGGGATATTTGTGCTCCAGGCTTAAGGTTCGTGTATACCATAAAAGTTTGGTTCGGATGTACCATAAAAATTTTGTGGAGATCTGGAACGAAATTTCTGCACACCTTTGGACATTCCTTTGTCCGTGAGAGGAAAGGGGAAGGGTTCGTTTTCCCTTTTCGACCTAGAAGGTGCGTTTTTCGGCGAATTTTCGTGGGATTTGAGGAAGGGTTTGTCTTTCTATACCCCACCCTCCCTCAATGGGAAGTAATGTTCTTCGGACTTACCTTCCCCTTCAAATTTTCTCCCCCTGCCAACTTTTGCAACTCCGGAAAGTACAATATGGCTCATTATTTATCATATTTGATGATATTTGGTACTTTCCTTTCTTTATAACCTTTCTATCCCCCCCCCCCCAAAAAAAAACAGATTATGTCCTTTGAGTAACTTCCTCTACCGGCGGAGGGGATTTTGTGCATCATATTTTGCCTGAAAGGTGCATTTTGCGAGCGATTTTCGATGGATTTGGGGGAGGGTTACCATTCTAGTTAGGCCCTTCGAACCTTCACATTCCCCTCAAAATGTCCCCCCCCCTCACACTTTTTAGCCTTCTGTAGGTGCTATATGGCTCATTTATAATCCTATTTGGTTGGAATTTGGTATTTTCATTTCTTTTTAAGTCCTCCATCCCCGCTAAAACAGGTTAGGTCCTTCGGGTACTCTACGATGGGGGGGGGGGGGAGGGTTTCTGTGCTTCAATGTTTGCACCTTCTTTTCTGCCTGGAAGACGCATTTTTCGACCGATTTTCGCGGAATTTGGGGAAGGGCTGCCTTTCTATACCCTCCCCTGATGGGAAGTAAGACCCTTCAAACATTCGCAACCTCCTACTCAAAATTGTTCCTCCTCCCGCCCTTTTCGCTTTTTGTAGGTGCTATATGGCTCATTTTTATCGTATTTTATTGGAATTTGGTATTTTACTTCCTCTTTTAAGCATTTTATCCCCCCTAAACATGTTCAGCTCTTTTGGGTAACTTCCCCTACCATAAGTGGGTACCGTAATATACGCCACAATTATGGTACAAAGTTAACCCGGTCCATTTTAGTGTACCATAATTATAGTACAGGGTACCATCGTTTTGGTATTCCATGCGGTAATTTCGAAATTCGCACCATAATAGCATATTCACCTTCCCATCCTTCCAATAAGATATCGTAGGTTCATATCGGTCCAATATACCTCCCACAAATATTAAATATACCATACATGTACCATAATTTTAACATTCTTCCAATTGAAACTGCAGGGGGGCTATTCTAAGTCTCTCCTTCCAACGAAAAACCATAGATTATTTACTATTGTCAGCTGAGACCACCGTTTGGTATTCTAAACTTGAAACGAAGGTCGAGTGGCATCACGAATGGATTCGGAACTTCTCAACTGCTCACTAGCAGTTGGCAGGCTAGAATTTCGTAGTTAAACCAATATGGCAGGCGTCGGTATTAAATGTAGTCGTACATTACAATGATACGGAAATATATAATGTCTAGTATAAAGCACGTGTTTGTATTTTATGCGGAGTTATAATTTTCCTACACGTACATTTACGATACGAAAAAGCATGAAAAGATTTGTTATAAGTATTATGAACGTGCATCACACACGTATGTCCTTAAACATTGTGCACGGCATGATACAGGCTATTTTACGTGTGGGATGTTATTACAAGCACGCAAATATACAAATACTCAACTGTAAATATATTATACAATATTCTACTATTAACTTACTATAAATGAATGTTTATTCATCATGCAAGCAATATGTGTTGGGTGGTCTAGAGTTTAAGTTACGTGCTTCGTCACTTAAGCATCTCCATGACTTTGCATTGAAACTGACTACCTTCTTAAATTTTAATTTGTTTAAATATGTGAAATACAGTTATGTGATGATATGTGGTAACGACTTTTTTTTTTTTTTTAAGCAAGCTTATAAGCTGTGTACATTTATATTTTGGCCCCTAATAGCCTACAGTTTGGAATGTTTTGGGGCTGGCTGTTAGAGTCTATAAAGTGGGGTAAATTTTGACAGTTCTAGAAAGTAGCATGGCCACAATTTATCCTTCCACCACAGTTGTTTTGTCAGTGAAGAAAAATATATTTGTAAAGAAATGTTTGAGTCCAATGCACACTTGCATTTTCCTCTTTCCTCGTGTTTCCTGTCGTGACAGGCACTGAAAGACTATCATTATCTAACTTTTGTAAAGTAATTAATATAGAATGTTATAGCTAGGTTGGCATTCCAAATTGTTTCATTTTTGTAACTACCAAGTTAAATTTCTTGGGGTTCTGTTTATTTTATGCCAAGGTAAAAAGGAAACATTGATGCAGGGAGGGGACATTAATTTATTAATTTAACGTCTTTCGTGAGACGGCATTATTTTGATGTTCTTACGAGTGGGTGGCATTTTGATTTGCATATTGTTTTGGTGAAGCAGTGGAAAATTTTGCTCGTATGGAAATAACATTCAAATTAATTAACTTCGAAAATTTTAACTTTAATGAAAAAAAAATGGGATACTTATGCATCGCTATTCGTATTCGTACAGATGCACTAATACACACACACTTTGACCGAAGTTTACCTTAGACTCATTGCATTTACGATATAGACAAATAAACAAATATTATTCTCTCACTAAAAATATGGAAAGTGCTGATTATTCATTCCACGTGCATCTCAATAATTATATTAATGGTTTACAAATACATTTAAAAAACATTAACTTACTGTTTGTAAAATTCGCAATCTCTTGAACACACGTTTTTCCATGGCTCTACAATACATTTCGGTGGACACCAAGGTTAGGAATATTAATATAATCGATTTAAGACATGCACATTTCTTTGTTAATCAGGGTAGTTCTACGTGAAATATATTATTAGCATCTGCTAACATTCCTCCACTTAGCCTTGGCCAAATATTCTCTTTTCCACATACATAAATAGTTTTCTAAACACCAGGGCCTTGTCCGTAACACGTAAACATCGTGAATCTCACGAAGGGAAAACAATACTTTTCAACATGGCCGCCAACCACAGTTTCTCAAAATCCCGACAAAATCAACTAAAACTGTACACTATTATTTTCTTGTAAAACACGTATTTGTTATCACATACTGTTTTTCACGAGCTAAAACACGTAAAGTTGTTCAATGAAATATCAAAATCATTGTGTTAAACCAGGATGAGATTTTTCTCCTAACGTAAATTTTGATATGTAACATCTTTATTTGTGTCTCATTCTTATTTGTCCAATCTACTTTTCCTCTTAATAAATTTCTTTCTTTATAAATAGAAATGGCAACACCTGTGTTACCATGCAGTATGACAAACATTTTTCAAGGCGGTGGTGTTTCAAATACACCTTCCTATAAATTAGACAATGTTTCTAACGAACTCAGATAATTAGATTTCAAATTATATCTACAGCTACAAAACTTACAATTATTGCTATTAGAAAATATTGGCGATAAATATGTAGTTCATGAAATAGGTGACGACTTTGAGAATATATAAGAAGATTTTAAAAAGTTAGTACAGCTTCGAACATAATCTGCAAAGAATAATAAGATAATATTTTATGTGATTTTAGCTATTTTGCTTCATTTCGGATTAAATTCGATTGAATTAGATTGCTCGCTTACAAAATTAGCATTTCTAGAAAACATGAAAAAGTTGCCTGAAATCGATAAATTTACTTGATTTTGGCTTTTGAGTTTTTTTAAATTTTTTCTTGTACTTTCGATAAAAATCGCAGGAAATAGTTACGTTAGTTTGCTCCTGTACTTTTATGGGAAATTGCCGATTTATATGAGGCGAGCCAGCTCTCTCATTCCCCATCTACTACTGCAGTCAGAATGGCCACAAGGGAGATCTCTGATTAGAATATTCACTTGTTAAAGAGTCCAGTATTTACTAAATCTCGTGCACTTTCCCCACACCTAACCTAGCACCCATTTTCTCTTTTCGTTAAGAAGGCCTAAAGGTTTTTCCGGCAGAATTTAGAGTATCTGTTGTATAATATTTTATTTTCGATATGTCATGAATATACACATTAGGCCCTTTTAACACTCTCCCCCCTATCCTTGTATGTTGAACCAATAATTGTAGTAAATAATTCTGATCAATAATAAAACTACCTCATACAAAAACACAGGACCGGTCTGCAATTAGTAATGTAAGTTTATACACTATCTACCAAAAAGTAATTGGGCACCCGTGAAGATAGGTAATTCAGTACGTCAGTTGACTTGAGTTTCACGGCCTTCGGCGTAGGACCGCTGGTGTTTGTCCGTGGTAGCATGAACACATAGGCTTATTGTAAGATTCTGGATAACGAAATACTCCCAACATTGTGGCGTTTTTACGGAATGGACCCGTGTTACTTCCAGGATGACAATGCCAGTTGCCATATTTCAAGGGCTACTGTGCAGTGGTACGCCGACAACAATGTTCGCCGATTGGACTGGCCCGTTCAGAGCCCCGACCTCAATCATATATAACATCTTTGGGACGAATTGGATCGCCGGGTGAGGGCTCGTCAGGCGCGGCCAAAATCCATCGCTCAACTCATGGAATGGTTGCAAGAGGAATGGCGACGAATCCCCGTGGATGTCCTGCAAACACTCGTAGAGAGCACGCCAGGCAGGGTTGCTACTTTTATAGCCGCAAGAGGTGGCACTACGAGATTCTAACGGGGTGACAACCGCCGAGCAAACATTGTGGACAGGTGTCCAATTACTTTTTGGTAGATAGTGTATATACATTCAGTTATTATTGCAAAATGGATGTAAACCACAGAAGAGCTACATTATATTTTTCACAATGCAAGTCACTGTTCTGTACGTACATTACCTTAAGAAATATTTGTCTTTTTTAATATATATATATATATATTTGTGTGTGTGTGTGTGTGTGTGTGTATCCCCCACCAGATAATTACAAGGACAATTGTTAATGCAATTTCATTTGATATTTCATATCACAGTCTAGGCACCTTAAATTTGAATATTCATACCTCCGGCCACAGTGGGCACGGAAAGAGGACATTTAGCCAAATGTTATAGTACATCAGTGTATCCGTATCAACAACAAGACAATTTGTACATAGTCAAAACATTACGTAGCCCACTGGCTCACAGTATATACTTCCGGCGACGCCCAAAAATTCATTCTTTTAAAGGACGTTCGCCTCACATATGGTTATGTTCATTACTATGGGTAATAAGTTTGTAGATGTCGACTTTACCATTTAAGAATGGACCTTGAAATAGAGATGGTTTATGTAAAATGTTCTTGTGACCATAGCATGTTTCTGTATTTATTACGATATTATTAGATGCTACAGCAAATTATTTTTAATGTCGACAATATGGACAAAAACATTGTATATTAATACGTAATTTTATTTAATGTAAGATCACAGGCTTCAATTGTTGCATTTTGCTGATGGATATTTATTAATTCAATCACTCTGCTCTTTGATAATTATAGCAATTATTTTGTGCATTTAGTAGATATTAGTGAGTAATTTTCATTCTAGTTGCTTTTATTGTACATGTAACGAAATTCTATAAATACTTGTATAGTACGAGTTAACCAGCACAATATGGATCATCGAAGGATTCTAGGCATTATAAATTTACGCACAAGCTGTTCGTGTTCAAATATTCTACATAAGTGTGAAATATTTTAAGAAAAATATAACAAAAACAGGAGGTTTACCTCACATTTATGAATTTTATATAATTGTTGGTTTTAATGAATAAGTATTGTTAAAAGAAAAAAAATTCATATTTTACCACAAGAATAACAATTACAAACCTGATTCAAGATATCAGTGTATTTAATATTATATAATTACTTGATATATATTTTTATTTAACTATTTATGTTGTTTGTTACAATTTATGTAATTCCCAGATTGTCAAACCTAAACGTTACTTTTCTTTACAGCTAGGGCAATTGAATATCGAATAGTTTCCTTGGTTACAGGTAACATATTGTAAATTTCCATTGGTATATTGTAATAGTTCAAAACGGACAATATCTTTATACCCACCTACACACTCCATGCTCACCAACGCATGGCGCCGACGCCAAGAGGATGTACTCGATAGTTCGTGGTCAGCACATTCCACAGCCAACATCTGCACTCCAGTGCCAGTACGGCCAACCGACTATTGTCATTGCTGTGGCACAAAATTATCCTACTACACTCATTGACCTTTGAAAGTTCGGACCTACTCATGAATATACATTTGCTCTTCTGCTTCAGTCCAATCTTCTGCTTCATGACATTTCTCTTTCTCCTCCAGTAATTTTCTATATTTTTCTCTACTATCATTGTTTTCCTCTGCATCGCTTTAAAGGTGGGGACAAATCTTCTCATGTATCTGGAGGAGATGTTATATAAGCCCCACCGTGCTCCCGTTACACAAGATTTCGTCTAAGCGAAGCGACAGTAACGAGAACACAGTTAGTTTGGAAAACATGGAATCCAAACATTCGACCAAAAGTTCAACCTGTAAACAGTCAAAGAAATGCGCCGAAGATAACACGATATGTGGGTCCAGCTAACTCAGTAGTTTTACTGGTAAGTATAACATCCTCTCGGCAAGACTCCGCCCACAGGGCACGGCGGGGCCGCCTATTCAGTGGTAGAAATACTTATATGTCGTGATACAGACCACGTAGTTCAACTCTCCGTTCCTCCCGCCCCGCCCTCGGCCCGGCCAACTCAATCTGCGTCACATTGAAATCTACTACAGCATTCGATCGCGACGTTTTGACATGAATACGTCTTTAAGTTTGCGACCCTAGTGGGAGGCAATCCAGAAAATCTGATGAAAACAAAATCGAGGGATACAGTCTAGCATTGCAACTCCTAATCTATCGTCTACATTCAAAATTCAATTACATCACTTGATTTCCAAACGATCAAAGAACGTGTTACGTTGAGTGAGGACTGCGAAGCATTACGTGTCGCTGGGCGTAAGCATCCGGGAAGGGGGGGGGGGGGGGTCGTGGCGCAACTTTGAGTTCATTTCGCCGCGCGTCATATATTCCGCGTAGTATAACTTTTGACTAGGAGAAGCTACGACGCTCGTTTAAGTTTCAATCGATATCTCCCGTCAGGATCAACCTATTGCGTGTATAAAAACATTTGTGCGGCGTGGTTATGGTGAAATTGTATGAGTTCAATGTGAAAAAAATTAAGAAAACTAAACACAATTTCGGCGTATACTCGTCAAAAAGCCAGGTCGAAATACAGAAATCGTATACGGCTGGAAATAGCATCTCAAAAGCAATCCAGCGACACCATCAAATCCCATATGATCTCGTGAAGCGGTACCGGGAACGTAAAGAAAAAACATCAATGCGTCCGAGCGCTTCAACGAAGACGTATTCACGCAAAACAAAAGGCCGTGTCCCCAGCACAGCCAACCCCATTTTTTTTAAATATAAGTTTGTGGAACAGCACGTCTAGTCGCGAGACCATCTCAGGAAACAACACTAAAGGCTGTTCACGATGGAGTGAGCACTTTCTAAATCAACCTTACAAAAAAGTCACTGTTCCTACATGCAAATGTTTTGACGGACGTCTTGAGTGACAGGCGTCCAGTTAAGTGGGCAACGATGGACGGGAAAGTAGTTCCGTATTTTAACGTCTAATAAAAAGTGTTACGTTACCATTTTTGTTAACTCAAATTTATTAACTCCGCGTTATGTTTTCTTTGACGTATTGAAGTGCAAAAATAGCATACTTGTAAAATATTTACTTTACTAATAATCTCACAGTTTCAGTTGATCGACGTATGAATAAAGTATCGAAGCCCACGGCAATGTTAATTTTACACATGGTGGAATAATACACAACGTACATACACGCAGATCTTAAGCAGGGCTTTCAAAAGTGCTCATTTTGTGGTGAATAGCCTATACCCCTGCGCTTACACCGCTCGGATGTAGCTGCCGCCGCGGCTGACCTAGAGCTCATTATCGATCTGAGCTCGCCACAGACTAATGCAGCCCGCATTCATCTGCCCGGCCGTCGTAGAGGGGTTATCCTCCTCCTCCCCCAGCTCGCCCTTCTAACCTTTCCCGGTTACCCTTGATGCGTCATGAGTACAGAAGAATGAAATCAATAACTTACTCTCATCTTGACGGATAAACACACCACGTCTCACATCCAGGAAAAATCCCAAATATGTCACTGTCGTGGACGATAACCTACTGGGAGATACCTTTGTCAGAACATTGGCTAGGAAAACGGCTCATTTTTTTTTCTTTTTTTCTTCGTACTGCTTCAAACTTTCTTTTAAAAGGGAAGGAAAAGAAAGGATTGCACGCTGGCGACAATACCACAAAAAATAAAAGGAAATTTCAAAGGGATTCCGTATGAATTGTTGTACCTGACAGCGAACTTCGTTGCGAGGATATATCAGACTGAACGACACATGTTACCGACAGCGGGCGACAGTATCTCACTGTGTTGTGAAATGGCGAAAGAGTTTTAATCTATATGCCTGACGTCGGGTGCAATGCACCACGACAAATCCCGTACTTAGAAAACTGCTTTAACGACCACAGTCACCAACAAACGCCATAAAATAATTTTGCTGTTTATTGAAGAATTACTTTGTTATAAATCTTAGTAAAAGTGTACAAGTATTTAAAATTATTCATTATTCTTACAGGCCCAGAAACTTTAGCGAACAAAATATCTAGCCTTCGCATTACCCTTTATTTTCAATAAACTATCATTTGTTCGCTGGCTGATGTCATTAGAAGTTATTTTCCTTTCTAGCATGTGTTTTTAGTCACAAGCTCAGAGTCCTCAACGTCGTTTCGTAAGACACTTCGTGCAGTAAGAAAACTATTATGAAAGCTAGTAGCGTATTTTCCAAACTCCTTGCTAAACTCTAATGGAAGTTTTTAACCTATACAGGGTATGGGAATTGTATTGCGTGTCAGGCTGAAAATATGGGAATGTTTAGCATCGCTACTATACAAAGTTGGGGACTTCCTAAGCATTATACTTTTTTCCGTGGCAACTGCAGGAACGTTACCGTGGATGAGTGGGAAAATATTTTACCATGCGCTTTGTCAATGCGCGTATACACTGGCATGGTCAATTTACAAATAATTTCTTAGGATGTATGAAAAAAAGACATGTTTACTAAGTCACTATGCCTTGACGGTGTGGCTTTGAATAAGTTTGTGAGGCCTTCATTGTCTGTACTCGCTGTAGATTTACTTACTTTCCACCAAATTCTTCAGTGAAACATCGTCAAGCAAAGACAGAGAATGAGGACGCGTTTAGAACCATAGCCGACGGTCCGCAGAAGCTGCGCGACGTTCGGTGGTAGCATACATTTCAAGCACTCGACTTCAGAAATAGTTTAGTTACTGAACTAAGTCTCACACGTGGCAAACAAATTGGTTGGTCCTACCGCAATATCTGCACGTGTTTGGTAGTTTTTGAACATCTTTGTCAGTCTTGTACGTATATTCCATGCCCGAAATTCGACAAAGCGGTTCTTTTCAACACCGAAGTGTGAGTAATACTAGATGGAGAAAGTTATGCATCAACTGAAATCAGCTGTAATACCGATGTTTCATGATAGAGGATCGCAAAAAATGCTAGGAACTGAAAAATAAGTTGTGGTCTCAGTAAAGTAACACATTTTTACAAAGAAGAGAAACTCCATAGCAGTGGTTTTAATTCAGAATGAGGTTTTTAAAAGTGTCGCAATACGGATTATATTTAATTCAGACGGATTTTAGTGTTTACTTTTATATACTTGATTGCAAAATTCTAACTTTCATTAGTTCCGTATTTAACGATTATTAATTTATTAATTTCATATTAATAAATATTAAATTATTTTATTCTACATACTTAAAATATTACTTACTTTTTTAGCACGCAATCACTGTTAAATAAAACATTTAAACTTATAATGGTTGCGATTCATGGCATAAAATTATTTTTTTAATGCTCAGAAATTTCTGTATTTTCAAATGAAAAATATTTCGTCAAATCTTCTATTTTCTTGTGCATATGATTAAACATCATCTTACGTAAAATGTTTGGCAAATGCAATGAGCGGATACCTTTTATATGTTAAACTTTTTAACAATTAATAAAAATAAACTGCTGACTGCAATTGTTGCTTTACAACGGAATAATATAGGCCCGATTTTCTTTGTTTCATTTTCATGGTTCAATTCGATGGAATAATGTGCAATGGAATGATTCCTCACTCAAATTTATTGTCATGCGGATGTGGCTATTATAGATGGGAAAAACAAAAGTAACGCGAAAGCTCATAATTTCCTTGTTTTTAGTATAGCAAATAAATTTACCCGTATCGAAAATTACTACATATAGTACCATAATTAAAACGATTTGTTTATTAGCATGCGCATAACGACTAAAATTCTATTTCATAATAATCAATTTTCTTTCTTTTCTAAAGTGCTAAAATATTTCACATACAAATATTAATTTTTATTGATAAATATATCAGTAATTAAAAACTGATTTTTACCTCTCGAAAAAAAAACTGGTGTTTTGCTGGCTAATTTTTCTACCAACTTTATCCTAATTAAAAGCGTGATTAATTTTTTTCCCCAGTTTAATTCATTCTTCACAGTAAATTAGCTGTCCTCGTGATGTCAAATCAGTATATTTTTTTTGGGCCTTGGCTGATTCTCAGACACTGTACAATAACTAAGAAATGTTTGTTTTTAGATATTTCTGATTACCGTCGAGTGGTTGGAACTGTCTGGCTTGCTTTCATAACTCAGAGTGTTTTGGTAAAAGGAGTAGCGAGGATATTCTAGGCGAGCGAAACGTAAAAGAGGAGGAGGAGGAGGAACGTTGGTGTACAGGAAAAGTTGGTGTCTCCCGGGTGAATCAATCATTCCCCAGAAGACAGAAACAAAACCCTCCCGAACACCACTCCAGTGATTTATTTTAGTTTATTATTTCAACGCTCCGCCTCCCCCCTTTAACAGTTCTCGAGCTCGACGGCAGTCGCCCGCGGAGAAAATTAATTACGGGAGCCGTGCGTTTCAATTAGTTCAACACGAGAACCAAATAACTTCATCCGCTCCCTGCGGTCGAGCAGTCGCAATCGATCATCGATATTTATATCTTATTGACTGCGGGGAGAGATACTTGGCACAGTTGGTGCCAGTCGCGATTGCTTTGCATGTCGCGATACCGCAGTGATCACATATTTAGGGACATCCGAATTTCGCGAAAAGATTTCCGCACATGCTGGATTTCATTACCCTACGGAAACACCAACGGTTTTCGTTTGCTTATTGGCAGCGTGTCTTTATGAGAAGATATTCTCTTACTAACTGGCCAATAAGGATTAGGTAACTTCAATACTATACGTATTTGATTCGCGGGCAGACACCTAAAGACGTGTAACACGGAAACCATCCAATCACGAAAGTGGATCTAAGCTAAAGTGATATGAAATACAATTTGTCGTGAAATATTTTCTCGAAATTCGCGTGGCCCTACACATATTCAATAGTACTCAGTAGGCTATATTGCGAATAAAAGCCCAAGGTTTGCTGTGATGGGTTCGAAGAAAGGGGTTTAACCCAAGCTGGTGGGGCCGCGGTGGTGTAATCGTTAGAATTCTCGCCTCCCACCAAGGCGAACCAGGTTCGATTCCAGGCGGCCCACCCCCCTCCCCCCCCCGGATTTTCGCATGTGGGAATCGTGCCGAACGGTGCCGCTGGTCGACGGGTTTTCTCGAGGATCTCCCGTTTCCGCCACCCTTACATAACAGCGCTGCTCCATGCTCACATCGCGTCACCCTCATCGGCTCTCAAGACCAAGGCTGTCAACAGCCACCCAAATCTCTCCACTCCTCCCCTACGCTGATACCATAACGGTAAACGCACATACATACTGTATAATCAAAGTACTGCGTGAATCAAAAGAAACCTGAGATTTTATACCATCATTATTCGTATAATTCACCAAAATCTGTGACTTTATTGGTTTTTGACCTATGTGACTGCCTCATAGAATATTGGTTACACTTAAGTCGAACTTAAAAGCTGAGAAGAGTCATTGGGTTTGTGCTACATAATTTTCTATCCAATGACGAGACGAAACGAGTATACAACACCTTGGAGATTAGTTAGATGCGTGATAATAAATCGAATTTTGAAAATCGCAAATAAATGTTTGGTTTTAGCGTTAGAAACGAAGCAATCTTTGATTCAGAATTGCAATTGTTTCGGTATAACGCTGTCATATATCACACCAACAAAATTCCTTTTGGCAGCAACTATGAAACTGTATGTGAAATAGGCAATGAAATCTAAACAACGAAATACACCTTTCGGACGAGAGGGGCCTTGCTAATGGAACTCTTATACCATCTATTTAGAGTGCTGACCATTTATGCCACACATAGGACGATGTGGTACATAAGGTGGAAAATTGCTGTGTCACACGCAGATTTAAAAACACTGTAACATCTTTCGATCTTTATCGTTTAGAGATAAATTTTTGATGCGTTTCAACTATATTCAGACGAAACCTAGAAAGTAGAACACGTGCACAGTGCATTCAGCTTAAGTACATTCGGTCACATGGCACGCATCAAAGCGATATTGGAATTCTTCCAATACTCACCGTAGTTTGTCATCACAGAATAGGCAAGTATTCAGACATTACGGAACACAGTTTGCCAAACAGCGCCTGGTATAATCCATTCACTGTCACCTCACACTTTTCTGAAGCCCTGCTAAAGTTCTACTTCCAGGATATTCCTCCGCCTCGTGCAACCGAAGCTTATCCGAGTATAGAAAAATACACCAAAGGACAACACGCTGAATTCGTGCGCGCTCAGTTGTAATAAGATTTTTCATGAGAACTACTTCTTACTAGGTGCTACCAACACATATGTTTTCTCACAGTTTTTATTCCTATCTATTATAAAAATAATATTATAATTTATAAATAAAATACATGGCAAGACTTCAATTTAACCAACATACTATACCTTTATGTTAAAAGAGGTGTAAAACACTTTTGATAACTGTAAAAAAAAAATTGAGGTAAAATTCCCTTATATGTAAGGGAAGCTAATTTCGTCTACATGTAAGGTAAAATTACCTGTCAAATGTGGAGTAAATTTACATTACAAGTAAGGTGCCATTCCCTAGTAGTACGGGAAAAGTACGTGACAAAAGTGGGGGAAAATCCCTTATAGGTAAGCTAATATTAACTATATTGTATAATAAAACTATATAAAAAAATACACAGGGTATTAGTATCTTTAATTTCCTATGTCCTCTGACGAATAGTAACCGAAATCCGAACTCTAAAACCCTCGACACTTGCCGGAGATTGGGCGCGCACCACAGACCCCTATCACGATACGACGATGCGCTATCCAATACACCACGATGACAACATGGGATTATAGGCCGTTCACGGTAAAGTGAGCACTTTTAAAATCCCTCTCATTTGGAAAAATAGTCAACAAATATATTTTATTTTAGCTTTAGACGTTAATTTTCTGTGGTTTGGAATATACACTCTGTATTTATTACTTACATGGCGATATGTATTCAAAAGGATGGTCAAATGATTAAACATAACTGAAAGGAAAAAGTAACTAGGCCCTCAAAAGTGCTCACTTTATTGTGAACAGCCTATAGAAGGGAATATCAGTGCGTTAAAATATTGTTTCTTCCGCGCCTCCTCCCACTAAGCTGTTGAGAAAGTTCTGAAGAGATGCACGCGTCGTAAGGTAATTTTCCCATCCATTTACGGGATTTCCCACCACCTTGTACGTGAATTTTACTCCACAGTGCGGTAATTTTACCTTACACGTAAGGAAAACTATGTTTCCCCCACATGTTTGCGAATCCTACCTTACACTTGTCGGGTAATTTTACCATTATGTTTTACGAAGTGGCATATTTAGGAAATAACTGAACTCGTCATGGATGGGGTGATTTTTCTAAGGTTTGATTAAAAAAGAGCGAAGAAACCACGAACAGATTGTAACTCACTTGGTAGCTGGCAGCCCAGCCAATAGAAAATTCTTTTGAAGCAAGATGTAGCCAGTCACACACACACCCAAGGCTAGTTTCCAGAGCTTCGCGCAACCAATCAGCAAATGGGTACACGAGTGAGTGAAGAGATTCGGGCGGCTCTCAACACCAAGGTCTTGAGAGCCGAAAAAAAGGTACGTCCACATTTAACGAACCGCCAGGCCACTTCTTTTCTGTATGTTGACCTATTCTGTGATGTTAACATGGACGGTGTTCACGGCGTTCTTGATACACGTATTCAGGAGTCTATATGATGCGGCAGTCTTCAACCTGCCTCAAATATATGTTGCAGGGAGCCAGACCCAGCGACGTTGCAGGACACTGCGAAATCTGTTGATCGCAGTCACGACCACACTCATCTATCTTTGACACTGTTCTGTGTCCAGATTGTCATTAATTAAATTCATGATATGTCTGTGGAGGTGCTGAATATTTGCTGGATATTAAATTTTTGGTTAGAATTAGCGACTTTGATCACCGTGTCACCATGCCGAAATACAACCTACCTTTATAATTTCTGCAGAAAATAACGATTCGTACAACACGAAGTGAGAAATTCCACAAGAAACTTTCGATCTTACGGGAATCGAGCGGATTTTTAACAAGGCCATGTGTGCTTCCTGTTATGAATGTTCAAATGTTACGGCAGTTGAAACAAGAACTTGGAGGCAAATGTATTACTTGAAAACAACTTTTTGTAAACTCACCATCATTTAAGGATGTATAGAAAGTAACTGCAGAAGGTACACCGGAGAGGAAGATATGCAGATGTTAGAGGTGCAGTCGGAATCCTTTCGAATTATGCGAAGAATCCTCCACAGACTTGTACTATTCCACGTTCTTGAGTTGAAAGTCTGGTGAATTTATATGAGCGTTGTTGGTTACATCATCGTATACATTCCGCATGATGCCGATGGTTCATGGACGCCCATTATATTTCTTCCTTCCAGGTTCCTTAAACTACATGTAATTCAAACGATGCTTTATGCTAGTGAAGTTTTTACGCACTATTCGTTTATGCGTGTTAAACGACGGAATTTGACTTCATCAAAAGCTATTGGAGCACGCAGTAATATTTCTTCTACCTTCCGTTGAAAGGTATTTTCACTGGAACGCCATTAAATGTTTACCTTTTGCATACACATTTGCCATCGCGATATGGGCTGATAAAAATTTCAATAGTTTCTAAGTTTCCTCGGGCAACTGTGCAATTTTACTACGACAAAGAAAAAAAAGTACCGTGGTCTAATTGTTTACCAAATCTTGGAGTTCTCCTTAATTAACCGCGAACTGCCATTGTATACATTAACGCAGAACAAAACTACATATAGCAAAATTTCAACATTTTTGTCATTTAGATATCCAGAATGCACATGATACACATTTTTTTTTTACAAAGAAGTTATTAGGCTTAATGTATTTGCACGAAATTTGCCAGTTGCCATCAGATATATCTTAAAATTACCATACACAGTATTGGGCGAAATTCAACCGACAAACAACGTGAGCTGATTTCTTGTGACAAATAAAGTGGGGAATGAGCTAATTGATACCCAAACTGAATATTACAAGGCACGAGCTACTGAAAATCGAGTTTTTTAAGAGTTTTTTTTTCAGATTATCGGAAAAGAAGTAAAATTACTATTTTACGCACATTGTTTTATGTTATCGGAATATTCTACATAACAGTAATCTGTCATTAACGTGACGAGTGGACACCTATTTATTGCATATAACTTTTTTATTGTTAGGATTTATGATGGTTTGATGTTGGTTTATTGCACAGAGTGACATAATCAACTAAAATTGCCTTCCTTTTGCAACTGTTCATAACTCAGTGCAAAACACACACAGATCTTTCAGCGGTAGCGAACAGTTCCAGGTGCACAGGCAATATAAAAAGTTCCTGTAGGGAACCACACTTCGACTGTTGCCAGAAACCAAAAGGCAGCTTCTGTATTGTAAGCTTATTAATATAAGGCACACGTTGTTTACATTAAGTGTTAAACATTTCCTCCGCCATCGTTTAAGCAGCGGGAACAGCAGCATACCAAATACGCATGTAGGTATAAGTTGTTCACGGTAAACTGGGCACTTTAGAAAGCCCTGCTTACGATTTACTTGTATGCACGTTATGTATTCTTCCACCTTACGTAAAATTTACACTGTCACGGGCCTCGTCACTTTATTCATGCGTCGGTCATGTGAAACTGCGAAATTATTAGACAAGTGAATATTTTATGAATCTGCGAATTTATACTTTTAAATGCATTTAAAAAACTGAGATCAAGAAAAATAATTTAAGTTGTGACAACAATTTTTACCTAACACATTTAATTCTACGTTAAGATATGGAACTACTTTTCCTCCATCGTTACCAATTTCACTCAGTGCAACTATTAAAATATATGCAGGTACGAGGAGTGACTTTTTCAAAGGTTGATTTCAAAAGTGCTCACTTTATCGTGAACAGCCTATAGTATTGCCTACGTGCTAGGCACTGTAGCGCTGAAGCCGAAGCTTTGTGTGACTCTTACATGAAAGTGGTGGGTCCTGAGTGGTTGCAACTTGAGGGCGATTTCTGTTAATTAGCTGCCACTGCTTAACAAACCTGCAACAAACGTTTATAATTCCTGACGGTAAAAAGTCTTCACTAATTGAGTAGCAACCTGTTGTTTTCATTATTTTTGGAGGTATTAATGACAGTTTGCTGATAGTGTGAATCGAAATCAGATCTGACTGTGTTCCCTACATTTTGCATAAATGCAGTTTTAAAACTTTACTTTCAAGGTATCGTATCTCCCTTGGTATTCGGGTTGGGTAGAAAGTGTTCTATATATTCCCCAGTTAATAGTTTTGAATAAAGAATCACCTCACGATTTTGTAGTTCTAATTCAGCCTCATCCTGTACACATATACATTAAAAAAATGTAACGAAATTCAATCTTCGAGGGATAATATAAGAGCGCGTAAAATATTTTTTGTTATATATACATCAGTATTACATACTCTCTTAAATATGCCATGATGTCAGAGTGCAATATCAGTGCTGTGACACCACGGAGTACTTTGTCATTCGTTTAGAGAGGAGTATCATAGACTGTTGCAAGTCCAGGTCGGCGCAGGGGCAACATGTAGACATTTAAGTTGCGCGTTGAGAACACAGCAATGGAAAAGTATATATGGGTTGGTTTTAACACAGTTTATGGTGATTTCAATAGTAATTGAAGATCTGCTGCACGTCTTTAAACGAAGCGATAACCTGGACAACGTGTGCAAAAACACTGTACTTTTGTTGCGATTGATCGCCATTTCCGTGAAACCGATTGATTTCAGATAATATTTTTTTACAAAATGGGTGCTCGTGGTTATGGGTAATTACAATCATTTTTACTGCACAGTATCAATTTAGCAATGTTCCATTTTATGCCCAGAGACTCAGCGCTGGCCGTCATCACGCGGTGCGCATACCCGAGATTGTGGATGAGGTTTTGGAAAAGCTCGAAACCAATCCATCAAAATTTCGAGAATAATCATTCAAAAAGCTCAGGACGTGTTGCACACCAGTAGCACGTTGACCAAATAGCAGTTTGGTGTATGGCGTGGACAACAGCTGCATCCATTTTGTCGGCAAAAGGTGCTAGCACTCCAAACGAACGACTATCCTCGTCGGGTTCAACCTGCAGAGATGCGTTACAGAATCTCGTTTGGGACATATTGTGTTCTTCACTAACGAAGCATTGTTTACCTGAGATGGAATAGTCAATGTACACAACCATCACCTGTGGACTGGTGTAAACCCTCACGCCAGATTCATCCGTTCCCACCAAAAAAATTTGCCTCCAGAATGATGGCAGGGATAATTTGATTGGGCCGTACATACTTCCATTGTGTCTCGATGGTAAGCAGTACCCACCATTCCTGGAGAGCACAATGTTTATCTCCTCGAAGATGTTCCTTTTGATATTCGACGTCTGTTGCGGTTTCTACTGAACATCACGTTGCAACTCCTCGCTTATCTCGTGATGTCCGAGAGTATTTAAACTGCAGATCCGGTGAGAAGTGAGTTGCCCGCAGTATACCCATTGCTTGACCTCCTCATTCATCCTACCTCACTCCACTTTACTATTTTGGGTAGGATCACTTTGAGAGCCTCATGTATGAGACTCCAATTGAATCGGAGGAAGAGATCGTCGCTATGGTGTTGCTTGTCCCAGCTGCATATTCTGTACCACACATGCTCGGGGTCCTTAAACGTGTACGACATTCAGTGGTCCGTCCTTAAAGAGCTTTTATTCGCGCAGGATGCCTCACTTTTAAACAGCTTAAGTTAAGAGTTGCAATTAAATTGCCTTGCGGTGGTTTCATTTGTACTCTCAATCATGTCAAAATGTCCCAGTGTGTCTAATGGTTTCTGTACCGCCATTTTCTGTTCTGACTGAAACATGGCTGAATCATGACACGTCTATTTTTTTAATAACACCAGAGCCACTCAGGGCGTGTCAAACTACAGCCAGTGACTAAGCCAATATCATTACATAGAATAGGGTGGTATGTAAGTATGTACACAGACATCAGTGCACGCTTGAAACAAGCTTGCTGCAAGCTTGTCATGAAAAACCTGCAAACTTGCAACAAGCTTGCCGTGCAAGTGTAACAAGCTTGAATCAAGCTTCTTAGTCTCCACAGAACAAGCTTGCAGCAAACTTGCTGCAAGCTTGCAGTATCATTACGAAAGACATATAATGGCGACCTTGCAGAAACAAGCTTAATGCAAGCCTGACGCAAGTTTGCACGGCAAGTTGGCTAAGCAAGCCAACGTCAAGTGAAATGCAAGCTTGCATGCTGTCTGGGTAGGTAGGTCTTAACGTCTCGTCTACAGAGAGATCATTAGAGATGAAGCAAGTCCAAGTTGCTCAGAGATGCAGGGACAGAGGAGGAATCAACTATTGACTGTAGTAACCAACTATCCCATCATTCGCCTAGAGTGCTTTCGGTAAACAGATATCAGATTGGTTCAACTGTGAGTCAAATCCAGGTCCTCCCAAATACCAGTCCGAATATTTACAACTGCACCAAGTCACTTGCTACCAAAAATTAGAGACCCGGAATTTGGGCGAATTACACTAGTGCTAGAATAGACTTTAGAAACCTGTACGTTATTGTCACCTCTGTGAATGGATCGTTCGTTTCCTGACACGCCTTGCATAACTGTGAACAAATAATACGTACGCATAAAGATGCCGAGTGAATCACGTACAACATAGCACACAGGGAGAAGTGCTCATCATGAAGGCGCCAGCACAGAACCTGGGGTGTAAACAGAACTGTCATGTTTCGCCTAGCCGGTAACAAGTGAGTTAAGTTTCGATATGCTTTAGCGATAGACAACTGTAAATTAGATTTTGATTTTCTTAAGTGATAGGCCTACTGCCGATAATTTTTCGTAAATATTTGTATTGGAAAAATAAAACACTTTCCTTCAAACTTTGGCATTCTCGGCTACTAAAAAGCAAAAATTTATATATGTGTGTACCTGGGCAGATATCAAGAACTTGGATTTGCTCTAAAACTATATGCATGTATCACAATTCTTAGGACAAGCATTGGATTACCTTTAGCGGCTAATTAAAAGTTATCATCACAGCTTCCGAGCAATTCCTTTGGTCGTAGAGACCGCAGCCGACAAACAAAGGATAGTAACTCGAGTATACACAGGGCTACTAATCTAAAAGATGAATTCCGAAGATGTTCAGGTGTCTACTAAAATTGTATACCATCAGCTTCTTTTATCTGGGAGTTTTGTCGTTTCAACGAAAAATAATAATATTTAGACGGACATGAAACACCGTCCAAGCTAACTAACCTTTCGAAGACTAAATTAGTGTTTAAACATTTCAGTACCTTCAAACAACCAAACTTGCAAAGCTACAGTTTCATGGTCTTGTTAGTGTTCACCATAATTGCATAAGAACAGTACATCACAAAAACAATTATTTTAGGGAATAAACACGTTTTATCAACTATTCAAAAGACACGTTGCATATTAGACTTCCTACAACTTGTTAAATATTATGTGAAATAAGGTCACTGGTTGCCTGTACTAGCTGATAACAGGCCAATAATGAATGATGTACACTACACTACGCATGCTCGTTGTGTTATGGACAAATATGGATGTGGTATGTGAAATAAGGTCACTGGTTGCCTGTACTAGCTGATAACAGGCCAATAATGAATGATGTACACTACACTACGCATGCCCGTTGTGTTATGGACAAATATGGATGTGGTATGTGAAATAAGGTCACTGGTTGCCTGTACTAGCTGATAGCAGGCCAATAATGAATGATGTACACTACACTACGCATGCCCGTTGTGTTATGGACAAATATGGATGTGGTATGTGAAATAAGGTCACTGGTTGCCTGTACTAGCTGATAACAGGCCAATAATGAATGATGTACACTACACTACGCATGCCCGTTGTGTTATGGACAAATATGGATGTGGTATGTGAAATAAGGTCACTGGTTGCCTGTACTAGCTGATAACAGGCCAATAATGAATGATGTACACTACACTACGCATGCCCGTTGTGTTATGGACAAATATGGATGTGGTATGTGAAATAAGGTCACTGGTTGCCTGTACTAGCTGATAACAGACCAATAATGAGTGATGTACACTACACTACGCATGCCAGTTGTGTTATGGACAAATATGGATGTGGTATGTGAAATATGGTCACTGGTTGCCTGTACTAGCTGATAACAGGCCAATAATGAATGATGTACACTACACTACGCATGCCCGTTGTGTTATGGACAAATATGGATGTGGTATGTGAAATACAGAAACTACTAGATCTTGTGTTCCCACAATACCGAATATATGAATATAGGTGATTCGTTTCTTAGCTAGTCAATTGTTTCTTCAAATGTGTAGAGACCTAAAAGTGTTTATTATTTCACAAGACCTCTTTGTGGCAGTGAATGTTATATGCCGTCCTCATCGTCAAAGAGTCAGGAATGGTTTCGTGTTGAAAGCCAGCGACAATAACACTAATAAAATGAGCACGGGGACTCTCACAGGTGGTTAGGAACATCCTGTAATCGCGTTGTTCCTGTCGTCTTTCGTTTTTATGTGCAAAGGCTTTCGACACAATTCTCGAGGTCATGCGATTCCTAGACTTTTGCGTGAAACTTCATATATGTGGATGCCAAAGTACCATAGTTTTATCCCACCTCAAGTATGCATGATCTAAATTCTCATAATTGAATCGGAAAGAATAGAGAATACACATTTTAAATTGTATTTTTTTTTGCCACCCCGCTTTTTACCTAGCACGCCTTATTAAAGAAAACTTAAAGATTAAAATGGAGTATACATCTCCGACTTATCAGGGGCTTAAACCATTTATCAAGCATCAATATGAACTACGCCACTGACGATAGCTTTCACTTAGGTTTAAATGTTACCATAAGCCATTTACATTTAAGTGATTTATTCCATAAACTTGTAATGCATCAGTAAGACAACCGTGATTTTTTAAAATTCATTATTTTGAACATTATTAATTATTCTACTCATTACTATTTTGCAATGTATTAAACAAAAAATTAATAAACTTTCATTTTGAAAAGTGTTTAAATGACGGTATCGTCACCAAACTGCACCCCCTCCCCGTCCTACCGAACACTCAATGAATTCGGTGGGATTAATACTTATTAAACGTCAATAATTTAATTCCGAATAAATTATTTAATATGCTCGCGTCGGGTACAATTTCTTTGTGGCACACTGCTTTGGATAGTAGCGTTACTGCATATTTTGCTGTCATTATTAATTATTTTACGTTTTTCGTATTCTGGTTCAATATAATTTGATCAGTTATTTGCATTAGGTAAAACCATTACCAATAGTTGTTGACTTATTGCTCTACTATATACATTATTGTAAATGAAATACGTGATGTAACTTAAGGATTTTTCCCAAATAGAAATACATAAAAAAAAAAATAGGTACGTATCCATACACAAATTGAGGCAAGTTAATGCGCAATCGGTCGACATCTTGCTTTCCAATGCCATTCTTTAATATTATATATTACTTAACGTAATTAAATTTCGCTAGTGGTCAACGGATACATGAAATGCAATCGAATTGAGTTTTCCTCACACAACAAAACATCGTATTATCCACACAGTTTGATTACTTCCCCCAGGGTACTCCCCACAAATATGATGGAGGGCATTTCAGCTGTCAGCATTTCAGTAAGCTGAGATCGAAGAAACTGCGCCACAATTCCATCTCGGAATGCTCATCTTCAGTGTTGCTGCTGCGCGAGCGGGGAGGGGGAGTGAGAGAGAGAGGAAAGTGGTACAGAGTAGAGTCGTCACGTGCGCTTCGTAAATATTACGTGACTGTCGGCTGTCGCTTTCATGTTCGTGCTGGGAATGTTTACTGTCGCAGTGGGGTTAATTAGTTTCTTTTACAGTTTACTGGAAATGTTCAGTTTATACTAAGTGTGCTTGTGAGCTGAGTGCGTGGTGGATGTGTACGAGAAGTTGTGACGAGTTCCTGGTGGGCGCTCTTTACAGCCAAGTTTACGATGGAGTTTGTAGAAGCACGATAGCAGCCAGCGGGAGACGTCTGTGACATGTTAAACGACTCAAAGGTCAGTACGCTTTCCTCGCTCCAGGATTGCAACTGTAAATGACGTTGCCTCATCTTCTCTTAATTACACAGTGCTGTCGTTATCTGTCCACTCTGTAGCCCACCAGTTAGCTCGGTAAAAATGGCTCTCTTCACGAATCAGCAATGCTCCGACTTTTAACACAAAGTTTTCTTATGGTCTTTGAATAAAACTTGCAATAGTTGTATGTGATACCCCTTTGCATAGCTATGTTGCCACGAAACCCACAGTGGATTGCATTCTAGTAATGATGTCCGGTCATAGGTCGTATTAAGTTTTTTGTTAACTTTCCATAACGGATATTATTATAAAGTTGCATCCTGGCGTTCAGGCTAATCGTATATAAAAGAACCATTCACCAAGCACAATACGCTGACCTTCCGAGAAAGTAAGCTAGGAGTAAGGCGAAGAAAGAAGTGTGGTATAAATGGGCAAGATGGTGTGTGTTTGAATTTCGGCCATGACCAGGGTGGAAGTGTAGCCACGGGGTTAAGGGCAACACTTCCATCGGAGACAGCACGATTTCGGGGATTTTCGTTCGACCGTATGCAGCTCTCTCAATCCCCGATCTCCCGTCTTCTTCCTTGTCCCGTAAGGAAGGTGGGAGGATTGGAGGGGGGAAGGAGTGAGGCAATGGCGGCGATGGCCGATGGACCAAGTGTATATCCTGGATGGGAGGGTTTCCTGTATCCTGCAAGGCCCGCCGACATCCTGCGTAAGATACACCAGCAGTTTCCACTACGAAAGTGCGGGCGAGTATTTCCAGCTCGCTGAAGTTCTTGCCTGTCAGGATATTGACTGTGCGTTGTGTCATTATGTCATTATTAGATTCCAGGAAATGTTGCAAATTTACGCAGGGTCAAGTTATGTAAACTTCAACCACATTTAAATTTGCGTATCTGCTTCTATTAGACCACAGTTTGTAAGATACCCCATGACGAACCAGCGAGGAAATCAAGGGCCAAATTCCACTCTACCTGCTCTGTGGTTGAACTTCAGCAAAAACCAATGACCAGTGTTCTGAGTCTCCAGTAAACGAAGGATTGTGGATTCAAACTTTTTGCAAAATTAATCCGCGAAATTTCCGGGACTCTAGTCATTATCTCTTCAACATTCATCAAAACTTGACAAAAATACTGCATTACAAAACAATAACCTTACATCAACAGATCGAATTTTATAACGTGTAAAGTATGTAAATATACTCTAAGTATGACAGTCTCTTCGAACCTCCTAGAATAAATAACACTAAACACACCATCCTCATTTCACTAAATACACAACAACCTAGTTTTTATGTAGTTCTTCATCCAAAGACAAGGCGTTGATACACACATGCATTTGATAAAGCCTAATTTTCCTGTTCCTGAAAGGAACAAGTATTTGGAGTTCTGGACTGGGACCCATATAGTAAATTAATGAGCTCGCCTACTATACTATAGTGCAGAGACCAATTTTCTAGCCTCTTTTACTAAATATCCTTGCGTTCAACACATGATACTCATTCTTAGTAACTATTAAAGAGCGACTTGTGTATAATGTGGGTCCAGTGGCAGAATCACGTGTTTTCGCCTTACGTTCTTTATGCGGCTTGCCTAGGCAATCCATCGACTATACAATGTGATACTTCGTTAAAATAGCTTCAGTTTTCAGATATGATTATATATATGGTCGAATCACATTACTATGACCACCTTCTAGTATCCATAGCAACCGCCCTTCACAGCACATACAGCAGCTAGACGAGCTTGCAGTGACTCAGTCAGGTGCTAATAGGTCTCCACAGGTATCTGGAGCCATTTTGTCTGCAGTGAGTCTCACAACTGTTTAAGGGTGCGTGGCGGAGGAGACATACGGCGAATACGACGATCGAGGTGATCCCACAGATGTTCAATTATAAGTCTTGATCGTGCTATTGCAGACACGTGCGGACACTTCTAGCCGTGTAGCAAGGGGCATTATCGTGCTGGAAGATCCCATCCTCCCGAGGAAAGACAACCATCTTGTGTGGGTGGACGTGATCGCCGAGGGTGTATTTATAAACAAATCGATCAAGAGTACCTTCCATGCGGTTGATGAGACGTAGAGAATACCCCACGAACATTCCCCAGACCATGACACTGCCCCCTCTGCCTTGTGTTCGTCTTGCAGTGGATGCAAGGTGTCCGTTCTCCAATGTTTCTCGCCGGATACGCTGACGTCCATCCGTTCTATGCAGCTGAAAACGTGACTCGTCGGAGAAGACTACCCGTCGCCATACTGTCGAGCAAATTCCAGTCGTTTTCGTCGATACACCTGTGTTGGCATGGATGCAGTCACCTTCCGTCTACTCTGGAGCCCCATTCGTAGAATGGTTCGCTGAAATTTTGCAATAGACGCGTTTCTGGATGCCCCCTGGTTCATTTGGACGGTGAGCTGTTACGCTATAGCCTGTCAGCTGGCCTTCACGCACCTTCGTAGTCGATGTTCACCTCGGACATCAATGGCACGTGGCGCTCCGCAGTTTCCACGACGGTTATTCCCAATGGTGACATTCGTCCACCCACGATACCCCTTTGCCACAGAGGTACGTGAACAGATCACAAACGTCGTTGTTTCCGAAACGCAGCCCCTTTGGCCCGAAAGCCGATGATCATCCCATTTTGCACTCGTTTAAATTGCTTCCCTTACCCATAACAGCAAGAAGCGCTCTATGTACAGCCAGCCTGTCGGTCATATTATATACCCGCTTCACCAGTCCACGTCACAGGCCATACGTCATGGCCTACGCGCGGCAGATGGCACTTCTAGCAGGTGGTCAAAATAAAGTGTTTCGACTCTGTACATGTTCACATGCATTTCACAGGTCCAAATAATTAATAGGCGCATTAGGTCCTAAAATTAAGAAAAATTCGAGTGGGGAAGGAACTAAGGGCGAGGCAACCCTCTCCGAGTGATGGGGCTTTCCAGCTGGGAACTGTAGGTGCCCGTCATCTCCGGACATGACATGAAATGAGACTCTAGGATGGAGCGGCGCTGGAATGCAAGGGCGGGTGAAACGGGAATACTCCGAGAAAACTCGCCGACAAGCGGCATCGTCCAGTACGATTCCCCCATTCAATATCCGGGAGTGATCCGGCGGGGCTCGAACCCGGATCGCCGTGGTGGAAGGCGCCCTAGTCACTGCGCCACCGCTGCCCCTGGTCCTGAAGCAATCAATTATAAATAAGTTTAAACAAATTATGTCAATATTTGAAGATTTAACCTTTGACTCCTGAGCAATGATGTAAGGGGCTGAACCTGTTCGATCTGTTTCCGAGCACGTCTTTCATTTTAGTATTTTTGACTGGAAACTTTCTTTTCCTTGCAAAATGTTTAGCGTCTCCGATTATTTTTTTATTACCAGCTCTATATTCATTATGGTATCTTCTTTGACTTTGCCACTCGGAATCACGCCAATAATGGACCATAAAGAAATGTATATGGTTAATGGTAGTCTCTAATTTACATAAATAACTTTATCACATGCTTAAGATAATGTACAAATAATATTTTAACATGAGCACTTCAGCAACTATCATTCGCATGCCAACAGCTCGGACGAACAACAAAAGCCCCTTCATTACACAGAAGCAATGCAAAGTTTGTTTTATTCATTTCTATCTTGCGCAAAAACTGTTTCCCTCACTTGACTCGATCATATTTAGAAAATTTTCCAACTTTCATATTTTAGGTAATATAGAGAATTTTAAGTGTAACGAAATTTTTTTTTTTTTCGAACAAATAATTATAGTTTGCCACCACCGAAACAGAAACATCACTTAAGTAGTGTAACAAATTATTGTTTGTCTGAAACGAATTATTTCGGTAATTTAGCATTTATATTATTCATTTAAAACACTAACCCGTTGAATACTTGACTTTGGAAATTCCTGTACGAGGTTCAAATAACCTTAATATTATGTAATTAATAGAGCAATTTAAATCAAATGACCCGCAAAATATGTTAATTTCCGTAGTAGTTAAATGTCTTATTTAATCACAAATTACTTCCAATCACACCTACAACGGTGTAAATTTCGAATGAAACATTGAAGAATATACATTATCGTGACTGCGGAAAATTTACACACATTTAGAGCTGTATTATTTTTACAGTCGAAATTATAAGATATATAATAAAAAGCATTTAAACCACTAATGCAAATTTCTGCTTTGTTGTATTTATTGTATTTCAAGAACAGAGGCGCAATATATTTTGACTTTTAAAACTTAACAGATAAAATATACTGGTATTTAAAAAAATTGAAATATTTACTAGGAATACAGTAGCATTAATGGCGAAATTCATCAATAGTTTTAGACATGCATTTCCTTAAAAGGAAGAAATGTTGTAATACGAACCTTCACAAGACGCTGCTGATAACTCAAGGAATTCAACCTTCCGGGCGTGGCCCAGACATAAAGATAATCAGAATAAAAATAGATTAAGTTTAAAAAAATGGCAGTCATTTAATTCGAATCGAAATTTACTATTTTTTACTACAGAAATAAAACTGTTAGGCAGTTAGAGAATATTTAACCCCCTTTTATAACAAATAATATGGTATTTTATTCAAATACGATTTATTGTCGTAACAACAAAAAGTTGTTCAACGTAGATTTACGACGCAGGTTGGATTAAAACCGGGAAGAAATAAATGAGGGAGAGAAAATTCCCTTCACCAGTTGACTTGACATAGCCTCGTCGTTGCAATAAGGTCCAAATCTCCGGCGTCTTTTTTTTCCCCCCTGCAATTTCGTTACAAACTGGAAGAGTTTCTAGAATGAGGCGACCTTGTTTCATCGTTAATGAAAAAACAGGTAAAGGGCAAGCACGTCTGATGGTTTCTTCGTCATGAGAATATCTCCCTCCTGAGGCTATTCTCTCTCCTTACATCCGCAATCTCGTACCAGAGCAGAAAGACACCCACGCGTGTTGGTCCCTTCTCAGGCGAGAATTTACACATGCATTTACCACTTTACATAAAGAAAAGTCCTTATTTACCACTGCTAATGCACTCAGTTTCTTTCTATACGGAAATTTTAAAACGTAGAATTGGATGTCGCGATTAAATTATATTCCAAAGGTTGCTTCGTCATTAATAATAGGGTCGGAAATTCTATACTTAAATTTCAGTAAGTCAAATGTGTAACATCCCTCCGGCTCAAATATGAGGATTAACATAACTAATTGATATAGGCTGTTCACGGTAAAGTGAGCAATTTTTAAGGCCCTCCCAAAAGGCATTAAACACTAATAAATATATCTTATTGCAGCCTCAGGCATCGAATTTTAAGGGTAGTGAATTGTATTCACTGTGTTTATTGGTCGCATTGCAATGTTTATATTTAAAAGCAGCAGGAAGATGGAAATTTTATGAAAGGAAAATTTTATGAAGGTCTTAAAAAGTGCTCACTTTACCGTGAACAGCCTATAAAAAACACACGAGTACAAATTTCAAATGTTTTGGAAATATCTTCTGAACATTCATCAACACATAAGTAGCTTGTGCAAGATAGGATGGTAATTTATCTTTACGTGGTGATATAAATGACACGGAAATAAATTCACATATTCGTTAATGCAGGAGTACTAGAGGGCATAGAAGAAACTATTTACGAAATAAAAACTAGTATTGCGCAATTCCGTAAGGTATAAGTACAGTGGCTTACAATGGAGCACTGCACGAAACGCAGAACTGATTGAGAAATAGCACAGACACTACCAAAATCGTCAGAGAAATACGTTTTATGCTGCGTATGAAAGGAGAATACATGTATTTTGAAGCCGTGCAAAATATTTTGCAATAATTATTTATTTCAGTGTTTAAAATAATCAATTCTTAAGGTTCTATTTTAATAATTTTTTAAACTTATTACCATTCTGAATTCTTCACAAAGCACATTTTGCAAAAAAAAAAAAAAAAAAATCTTTGTTAAACAAGACTATTAAGTTACAGTAATTATTCTAGTTGTATATAACACAAAGTTAGTAATATTATTTACAATACGTGTTTAGTAATTGATTCCAAGTACATTTTACCACGAACACAGCAGGTTATTAAAACAATAATAATAGTGCATCGTTGTCATTTGTGAGTGTCTAAGCTATAACTTTATAATAAGTAAGTTTAGGAGTGTCCCATAAAAAATTAGTCTTTTCGGAGTGTCCCGATGCACCACTACTGGAACAAATTTCCGTGCTATTACGGAAAAGGGCCGATAAAAGTTACCCAAGATATTTAGGGTATTTTTCGTTATTTTAAATAACGGACTTTTCTTTAAATTTCCTCAAACTTTCCATGAATACGCAGAACCTTCTCGTATATTTGTTACTAGGTTTATGTTTTTTTTTTTTTGCAGCTAACAAAAAGATATTATGAAAAAAAAAAAACTGTTAAATTTTAATTTTCGTATTGTGGATGTTTGCAAATGTATAAATAGAAACTAAAAAAAATTTGAAACCATGTTAGTTGGCAGCGAATTTTAACGTCGTGTTACCACTTCCCGAAAACAGAAAGCAAATAAAATTAAAGACCGTGTGAATAAAATGTTGGAGAGTTTTAAGTGTTGCTGACTATTACACGGGGTACGAGCTACATCTTGATACTGGAAATAATATGTTTTGAATATCCTTACCGCTGCTGGACAGGTGGTTTTCTAGTTACAGCGGTGAAAAATTCTTCGTGCATCCTCCGAAGTGTTCGTTCGTGAAACCCCGCTGCTGTTGGGGATACGAATACGTTCCGTAAGATAAGTTCCGTTTCACGTCATTGCGGAGAAAGATTCCGTACACAAGCTGAGTGATTCCGTAAATAAAATATATATATATATATTCTCACCCTGCTGAGATGTCTGACATTACGGGAGAAACATTTTTTTTTTAAATAATGTTTGGAGCGTACATACTGCCGAGCCCACAGTTCCGCCCGAGCAGCATCCTAACAGCGGCCGCTTTCACGCCTCATCTCGGTGTCACTGCCAGAGATAACCGCAAAGGTAAACGATTCATTCGGTTGCGTTGATCCGTTGCTCGGAACATCTCAATTAGACGAGACTTCAAATACGCCGCGCGGTCCAGACCTTCTGCAAATTGTATTTGCTCTCGCCAGCTTTTCTCGTTTGATCTTGGTTGTGAATGGAGCGATAGTGGAAGCTGACGAACCTCAGACTGCGACGAGCTGTGAACTATAATATAATCCATTCACTGTTACTCAAGCCTTTTCTGAAGCCCTGCCGAAGTTCTATTTCCAGGATATTCCTCCGCCTCGTGTGAAGTAAGCTTAACTAATCCTGGAGAAATACACCAGAAGGACGGCGCAACCACGTTCGTACGCAGTAACTGTAAGAGTATTTTGTATAAGGACTATTTATCACTAGGCGCTACCAACATACCTATTTTCTCCCTATTTTTTATTTAAATTATTTATAAATGAAGCATTATAATTTATAGATCATACATAAATAACATTTCAATTTAACAGGAAAAAATTAACTTTTATTAACTCAAGTATAAAACGCTTGTGATAGATGGCGGATTTAGGAAATAACTAAACATATCATACATAGGGAGCTTTTTCAAAGGTTTCATTCAAAAAGGCCGGAGAAACCGTGAATGAACTATATTAAACTTTTCATGCCTTCTGAACACATTTTATTTGTCTTATTTTTTTTAAAATTCTTGGTGAATAAATTATTTTCTAACAACGGAAAGAACTAATAAAACCGTTACCCAGCTATAAAACTCTTCCTTAAATACATTGTGATTATCGTGAATTTTCTTAGAAACACGCCAGCATGCTTTCATTTCATTTTTCACTGAAATGGTATCAATACAATGTGGCCTGTACGTCAATTCAAGAAGATTCCCGAGAAAATCCGCCGACCTGCGGCATCGTCCAGCAAGACAAAATGATCAAAGGAAAGTAGTCTTGAAAAAAAAAAACAACAATATTTTTACAGTCTACGACAATTCCTTGGTAAATCGTACTATGTAAAGTATTTAATCATTAATTTACTTTAGCGATGCTTTAATACATTTATTATTGGATTAAAACCTATAAAAGCATAATTACATTACCTGGTCACTTTGATTAGTGGGAGATCCAGAGCACTTAGCAGCGTACCGCTAAGTCAATACAGCATTCCTGTTTCTTGTAAACACTGCGAAATCTTACACTATATATATATATAATATGTGTGTGTGTGTGTGTATGGATAGGCTTTTCACTGTAAAGTGGGCAATTTTTAAGGCCCTCCCAAAAGCCATTATCTCCTAATAAATATATTTTATTTCATTCTCAGACGTTAACTTTTGAGAGTGATGAAATATATACACTATGTTTATTAGTCACATTGCACTGTTTACGTTAATAGCTGCGTAAAAGTAGAAATTAATTGAACGGAAAGAAAAAATTATCAGGACCTTAAAAAGTGCTCACTTTACCGTGGATAGCCTATATATATATATATATATATATATATATATATATATACATATACATATAAGTGTGTGTGTGTGTGTGTGGATGTGTGTCACAAACAGGTCTTACTGCCTGCCTTGTCAAGCGGTAGATATATTATTTTGGCCTGTGTTTACTATATCATATGGGACGGTGAAACAATGTGGATATTGGTGTCGCTATAACGTTGAAAGAAAACTATTTTGTTTTAGCCGGCGAGAAGTGTAGTTCGCCTTATTAAAAAAAAAAAAAAAAAAAAAAAAAAAAAAAAACAGTAATTTTTCTCCCGAGAGTTGAAGCACATGGAAACACGAGGAAACAATTTCCCTATGTTATAAATAGGAACGTAGTAAGTTAACGCCATCAGGTGTCAGCGGTACACAGTCTTCAGTCCCATGCAAACGAGTTTTAGCTCATTATTGTTTATGGGTTGCTGCGCCGAAAAGTGGGCAGTTTACCTTTGTCCGAATAAGGAATTCAGTGTTCGTCCCTTTATAGGTCTGTATTTGAATCAGTGTACTTCAGCTTGTTCTAATAGTGTGATCCAATTTTAAAATAATACCTTCAAATTAAATTGATACCTAACCCTGAACGCGAGACTATCGTAACTCATAAAATCGAATTCTTTGCAATTTTCGTGCCAGAAGGAGAAAAATTTAAATTTATTATGCAGTGAAATATTGTCTCAGCATTCTTTTTACATTTACTGTACGCGCGACTGATAAATGGACGTTGAATTTCCGGGGAAAGAATTTCATATAAAAATACTTAAATGTGTTGTTTGAGGATTGACTGGCGTACTTGCTCATATAGTACTGTAAAAAGTTTTAAAATGTGGCACGATCGTTCTACTCCCATTTACTGCACGTAAGATATTTTGTGTACGGCAGTCTTGCATACAGGCGGTGATGCGTTCGAACTCTAGTTCGCTTTCAGATATGTTCATTGAATACTTCCCAGTCCTAGATCTTCGTAACAGCAAAGTTAAATTGAGAGGAAAACGCAGGAATTGCTCTCAGTGTGGAACACGAGGTACTGTAAGATCTCCATCGTTCACGTTTTCATTCGCCGCATTTGGCATACGTCAGTGTTACGTTACCTTAAATTAGCTCTTCTTGAACTCATGTGCTAATCGTTGTTCTGATTGTAATTCATTAGTTCTCATTTATTTCCATGATTCCAAATGGCCAATAAAAAAAATCGCGTGTCAATTATGAGAAATAGGTGTTTGGAAATTTTGTATATATGTCCAAAAATTTCGAAAGAGTAGGCGTTTAAATAATTTTCCAACTATATAAAAACTTTTACAATAAAGTTTTTGTAATAACTTTACAGAATAAAAACTGCATTGTTCATGGAAAACAAAATAATCAACACTATTCGCAAGCTATTAATTGAAATAATCTTAAACTTATTTCTTGGGTTTAATTTTGATATCTGATTAAAAACGTAATTTTTTAATTAGTCACCTAAACTGCAGATTTGGAAAAGTTTCCCTAATTATTTACATTCATAATTTAAAAAAAAAAAAATTATTTTATTATAAGTGAAGATAATTGGGCGACTCTTAAAGCGAGGTCTTGAGAGCTGATGAGGGTGATTGAAGTGAATATGGAGCGGCGCCGGAATGAAGGGCTGGGGGAAACGGCAGATCCCCGAGAAAACCCGCCGACCAACGGCATCGTCCGGCACGATTCCCATTGGTGGGAGGCGAGCGTGCTCGCTCAGCCATCGTGGCCCCATTTATCATAAGTGATTTCACACACAGCTTGGGATAAATCATACATTTTTTTCGGTAACAATTTTCTCTTAAGTTCAATTGTATTAGTTTTATGATTTGTGTGTTCTAAAACGAAATATTGTCTTTACACATAATTTAAAATATATACCTGTATGTTTATTCACATTAAATTACGTTTCATTCAGTGCTTGATCCTTGATAAACGCTGAAAACATAAAATGATTTCCTTTTGCTGTAAGCATCCTTAAATAATTCCTGTGGTGACGAAAAAAACTCTGTAAGTGATCAGCTACGTATGTCGTAGTAACCTAAATACGGTGGTGATTAGAGCTTCAGAAATTTCGCTAATTCATTTACGCCAAGGCAGACTGTAAGTGCATATGTATTTTATCTTCAAAATTATACCGCGGTTTGTGAGCCACGATCTGGACGAATTTAGAACAGTAACCAAGCAGCAACGAAACAAGGACAGAATCCCATGCTACCTGATGTTAAACTAAAGCAACAGCAAATGAACAACTAACGGAGTCTCGAGAACACGAAGTTATGTGTACTATAGTATGTCGCCAAATCAACCTATGCAATTTTCGTGTCTCCATCAGTGAATAATTTTTTATTTTGTATTATACAGAGTAAAATATCGACATCTTTTTCCATAACCCAGCTCGTTTCGGGCTTTTCATAAATGTGTATTAATATGAGGTATATTTGTTGAAATCGTGGATTTCAAATGCGTAGCGGGAATGTTGGATTACTTTAAATTAAGTGAAAGCTGTCAATGTAATTTCCGTTATGTGTATATTTTAAAGATAAACTTAAAATTAAAAAAGTCGTTACCAACACAGTTAAACAGGCCGTTATAATTTTTATATCGGATCAATCAGTGGAGTAATTGATTTATCTTTAACCGTACCAGCACACATTCACCCCAATTTTGCACTTTCAAATTGAATCAGGGGAAATGGAATCAAATCGTTACTATTTGCACAGCACAGTGGCAATGATTCCTTTGAAATTAATTCAGCTATTTCGTCTATTGGCAGTAGCATGATAGTGAACTTTGAGGGAGCAGTATTTCAATATTTTAAAATACTGGTCGTGTTTCAGAGTTTAACACGACAGCAGTCGCTCCTATCCGCCTGGGAACATCGCGAGAAATCCCACGCAATCTTGATGCAAGTGTGCGCTCAGTTTTCCCATTGTAACGTTGTGATCAAGCCTTAAGGAGACATCCTTGTCTGATCACACCTTCACACATTAGACCGGGACGCCGGGAATTTCATCAACTATTGCGAAAAGGCCGACGTCAATAATCCCCTTCACCGGCCGGCGAGCAGGGACAACAATTTCTAAACAACGCGCCTATGTAGGCCACTGTAAAACGGTATTCACAATCAGTCCGTGGGCCATGCCGAAATGGGAACCAACCGGTGGGAAAAACCTACCTATTCCAAAATGTCCTTCACGATACCACGAACATGAAATGGCATGACAACCACGTGTGCTAAGTAGCTTAAGGGGTCAAATTGCTCAAATTCCAAACATGAATTTATTACTCATTAGAAACGTTAATAAGTCCTTCAAAATTACACTGATTTAAATTCTGAAACAAGTTTCGACTTCCTCTCAACAAGACCTCTCAAATGACTGGTAACGGCAGCTACTTCTTATAAACGGTTTAAAAGTTATCCATCAGAGGTCATCATTGCAAACATCAGAACTGTGTCTCACAGGCCCCTAAAGTTAGATCTCATTTCAAAGCTCTTTATGAAAGGAAATAAAAAATTATATATTCATTTACATTTTGGTTAGTAGTTATTAAATAAATTTACTTTTCAACATGTTTGCCTTCCGCACTGTACATGTTATATATTGCATTTTTGCACAGGAAAGACTCACTTGGGCACCTTCTCTTCTTCATTTTATCAGTAACATAGTGTCTAAAATATCTTCTCAAAAGTTTAACCAAAATTTTATATGTTTTCGTTTGATTGCAGCAGAAATAAATCTCAAACAATAATGGAGGTTTGCAGAGGAAGATGTAGTTCAGTCTAAGTGTTGCCGCAGGAGCTGTGTTATACATGTTTCGGATGAGAAAGACGATGCGACGGTAGTCTGTCCGCAAAGTATTGCATATTGGAAGACCTTGAATATATTACCATAGGAAATGTCGAAGCATTTTTAAGCTGAAGAAACTTTTGAACTTCATAAAAGAGAAGAATAAAGAACCAGTAGAAACGACAGATAAGCCAAACAATAAAGAACACTGTCAGAGAATCGCAGGAACTTCCAGTAAAGTTTATGAAGCAAAATGTATTTTCTGTAAAAAAATTCTAAGTACTTGAAAGGCCTGCATACAAGGGAACCACTCTTCCAGTGTTGTGAATTATGTGCAGATAAAAGTTTTAGTAATTCAGCAGAAATGAAGATGGATTCAAGGACTATTGGTATTACAAGCAGAGGCTTAGTAGCCACAGAGGCTCATTATCATAGTTCATGCTTCCGTGCTTACACAAAATCAGAGAACACAGTTATTAATGATAAATCTGACAAAAACCTTATTGAAGATAGCACAAATTATGACGATGTGGAAAACATCGATTTTAAGGAACTTTTTTAATTTATTAGAAACGACTTGTTTACTGATCCACGAGTTATCGCAATGACTGAAATGACAAGGAGATTGATATCCACGATGGAGTTGTATGGGATCGGCGATGTCAGAGAGTCGACAAAAACACATTCGACGAAAACTTGAAAACGAGTTCCCAGAAGTTTTGCACATTTTTGCTCAATGATGATGGAAGACTGCATTTGTACCCAGAGAATCTCAATATCACTATGTTGTTTAAGAAAAAAAAAATGCTTCATAACTTAAAGACTACACTGAAAGATAATATTATGCAAACATCCTACGAACTAAGAATTGAAATTCAATAGTAACCAGTTACTCAAGTTTGGCCTACAAACATTGAAAAACTGAGTGAAGAAGTCATTGTGCCAGAATCACTCTCTAAATTCTTTTACGTTTTGATTACTGTAACAGAAAATAATTCTTCTGTCCGAACAAAACAACAAGTCTCATCTTTTGAGCAAGATATGATATATGCTGTCACTAATGGTAAATTGAAACCTCCGAAACACATACGTCTTTCATGTCTCAGAAAATCTCTTACAGAAAATGTTGAGTTAGTAAGAATTCTCAATCGTCACGACGACTGCATTTCTTTCTCTAAACTCGAAGAGACTGCTACAGCCTTGTGCATTCAAAAAAGGGTTATAGCAGATGGAGCCGCGATGGTATCTTCTAACATTGTGTCTGGTGTTTTGACAACTTTAGCTTGGGATAACACAGACAGACAGGATGAGACATTATGTAGGAAGGAAACATCACATCGTGTAAATGGGATGACCATTCAACCAAAACTATCTGAAGAACCTCAAGAAAGATTACTACCTTCTATACCGAAAAGCAAAAAGCGTAGTATAAGTTACGTCACGCAGGGAGGATTTTGTGTGCAACTTGAAACCAAAAATCCATTCGGCCGTATACCATTAGATCAAACCATCGAAGAAACTATAAACAAAGATACACAGATTGCAGGAGGAATAAAGGGGTTCAGATTAAATCCAGATGCAGTATAAAAATACTATCTTACATCTGACACAAAGAGTTTGCTTCTGCAGCAACTCCGAGAATGGTTGGTGATGAAAAAAACTATTTTTCTCATTATGATCTTCATACAGCTCGGATTCAAAAAGAAAATGCAGCAGTTCAAGAACTGATTGGTTTGTTTGATAATTTGGAGAACCCTTTTTCTGATAGCCACAGTGATCTTATGAGTTTATATAGTGGATTTGTAGCTTCTGATGACTTGGTAGAAGATCTGTATAGAGTTTATGTTGTTGGAGAATAAGAATACCAGAAGTTTAAAAGTTCGTGCCTTGTGAAAGAAATACCAAAAATTCAATTACATGATTAAATGACTAAACCAAATCTAAAAAACTTTCTCTCAAATCGTTGAGAGAAAATTTTGCAAGAGAGGACAGGGGAAAGAAGTAATTCTGATAGCAGATCATAACTTAT
This sequence comes from Dryococelus australis, assembly GCA_029891345.1. Classification (NCBI taxonomy): domain Eukaryota; kingdom Metazoa; phylum Arthropoda; class Insecta; order Phasmatodea; family Phasmatidae; genus Dryococelus; species Dryococelus australis. The sequence continues at coordinate 23,361,021 of CM056996.1, read as the reverse complement.
TTGCATGTATGCTCCTTATAGCCCAAAGTGGGCAACTGAACATGAAAGAAGTTCTTGCTCACCCACTTTGACCTGTGCATTGGGCACATGCAAATGGTTATGGGACAATGCGAAAGACTAATAAAGCAGTACTCAGGAAAGAACTTGAGAAAGTTTTCTCAAGCAGAAGTAATTCATCAGCCAGCTGTTATAGTCATTAATGGCATGATCATAGTCCACAAAGTGAAGGGCCATTAGAAAACATTTGGTCAGTGAGCAGACACTATTCTCTCAATGGTAATGCAAGAAGCCACAGATAAAATGTAAATACATGTAGTGTTTGATGTGTACAGGGATGTATGTAGCCATTAAAAATATCGAGAGATATAGGCGTGTTTCAAATTCGAACACTCTTCAGTTCAAAAATATATCCTCAAATAATAAAATCCAACAGTGAAAAAAGTTTATCTTAAGTAGCAGCAACAAAACTGAGTGAGTGAGATTTCTTGTTGTCCAGTGGAAGCTTACTACAGACATTAATGCATTAAAAGATAATCTACTTTTGTGACAGTTGAAGAAACATGCTTCAAGATTTCACCCTTAGAATCGGTCCCTGTACTTGAATTAAGATGCTCCCACGAAGAAGCAGATGCACGAATCTTGTTTCATGCCTTATATGCTTTTCATTCGGGAGCCACATCATTAGTGATATGTTGTGAAGATACAGACATACTCATAATGAGCCTAGGTTCCAGTAACTTAGATTCAATTGTGACACTCAGAACCATGTCAGATACATTGATGTTTCGAAGCGTTCAACCACTTTAGAAAGAAGTGTTTGTGAAGCTTTGATTGGTCGTCTTGCTTTCATAGGATGTGACTCTGTGAGTGATTTAGCTGGTCGTGGGAAACTGATTGCTTTAAAGTAAATGAGAAATGACGAAAGCTTCCAAACTGAATTCGCTGAAGTAGGAAAACAATGGGATGTCCCAGAGCAGTTATTTGAGAAGATAGATGCACGTATGTCATCTTTTCCACCAAACTCAGTCCATGAGCTGCGATACTGAATCTTTTTTGCAAAAAAGGGGGAACTTGAATCCGGACAACTCCCACCATACCATGATTATCTTCTCATGCATACATAGTGTTCAAATTACCAAGCCACCATTTGGAGACGCAGTATGTAAAGTGATCCTGAAATACCGAACCCAAAGGAATTTTGATGGGTTGCTGACAGCAACAAAGATTCAATTCAATGGATGCATAAGCCTCTGGCTCCTGATGCAGTGATAGACTTGATGGAGTGTGATTGCAAGCATTCGTGTAAAATACAATTTTGTTAATGTATTATTAATGGACTGAAGTGCACTGAAATGTGCAAACTACAGGCTTGTGATAATCAAAAAGAAGAATACGAAGCGCTTGGGAGAACTGAGAGTGAAAGTGAGTACTTTTTAAACAAACCATTTATGTGTATATTATACACAATTCTAATATGTACTCTGATAACCTGTCGGTTTTATTTATTTTTCCCCAATTGTTACATGAAACAAATCAAACCTACAACATGGCCAGAAGGCAACCACAGTGTAAAGTGTAGGAATTTGATATTGTAAAACAATGAAAGAATCTTTACGACACACCAGTTATTTGCTTTGGAACAAGCAATTACTGTCTTCTCACTTCAAATCATAAAATATTTTTACAGTTTATGAAACGTGTATTTTCGATACTTCTGGGTTTTTATGAAGGAATGTCAAATTAGTTACTTGTAGAAAGTTAAAATACATATGGTACAATTTTACTATTTCAATTATCAGTTCTGTAATCTTCACAAATAAACATGTCTCACGTAAGATCCTGCGTGGATAGAATATTAAAACTAAGTTAGATCTTACTTGAAGTCAGGGCGTCGTTGAGAGATACCTGTCACAGAACTTTAGCAGCAGATATTAAAGTCATCTCCGCGCAGAACTCCAAGCGAACAGCTGTAGTTCCCGAAGAAGTCGTGGAGCATCTCCTCGTACGGTAATCACCCCACATGGCGCAGTTTATAAAGAGAAATTGACATTTTCACACAACCGCTTCCTGGTTCATTGTAGCTTCTAACGAACCGCCATGTCAGAAACCGGAATCCCCATTCATTTCTCTTCAAAGCGATTGTTCTATCACGTCATTTCCTCATCACAGATTAACACATGTTTTTATGATTCCTCCTTGAAAAACTAAAATGCACAAAAAATACCTAGATAATATTATGATATGATCGTGAAGGGTATTTAAATGAACAAGTCACATAACTTATTTATATATTGTTCCCACAGACATAGTGAAAAATTATATATTAAATTTTAATACATTTGATACACAACACAGATGATGATTAAAATACTGTATTAACATATGCAGTGAAATATAATCAGAATTAAAAGCTTACGTTAACTCAAAAACATATGTAGACGTTTTTCTCTTAGTCTTTCCAACAAAACGATGAATAAAAATAAAAATATTGATATCATGGTAACCATCATGCAATAGTAAACAGAGGAAGTGTGTACCATTGCAGATGGCCTCTCCAGAATAGACAAGTTATACCATTACTTTGAAATATTATGGATATTCTAAAAGTTAATAACATGTGATGCAAAAAGGTACCTAAACGAAGCCTGATAGCAGGTCAAGATATTATTGTTTACATTACGTATTAAAAAAAAACATGACAGTGGCAGTAACCATTAAATAACACAATTAAAACATGACAACATAAAATAATTATTACTCAATTAAAATTCAACTTATGGAAGAGGTACTTGTGGGTATCCGCCGCCACATGTGGTTCCAACTTGATGGTGCACTAGCACATTTCACACTGGCGGTGCGCGAGTTTCTCAGTGACACATTTGGACATATTCGGACTGGACGGGGCGGGCCAGTACCAAGTTCCGCTGATCTCACCAAGATGGACTTTTATCTCTGGGGCCACATGAAGTGGCTAGTGTACGAGTCTCCCGTGGATTAATTTATGTGCCTCATCGCGCGCATCCATGCCGCTGCTGCTCACGTTCAGGCTTCTCAAAACGTCATAACGGCGACTGAAGACGACATGCTCAGTCGTTGTCGATTGTGCATCCGTGAAGGTGGCCACCATTTGGACAGTTTCTTGAACTTTGTGACCAACTGCTGTACGGCATTAATTGCAAGGTCAGCGCATATCACGTTTATTGCGGGTAGTCGACCAACATATTTTGACGCTCTGTAGCAACGCAAGGACTTGTTTTCGACCTCATGTTTATTATCAAATTGTTGTTCCACTGGCCATGTACTACCAACCATAGTGCATTATAATACGAATTTTTAATCAGTCTGTAACTAAAAAAACCACAGTGTGATTTATTATATCCTGCACATTTACAGTCACGTACATGTCCACTAATGCCCAGACATTACAAATTATATATAGGCCTAGGTGTGAAAAACTGAGCTTTAGCTCTGTAATATTGGGGTTGTGTTCCAAACGACCACATTTCTTAGGAAAAAGGTCTCACAGCTGTTACATAAACAATAATAATGATAATCGCTAAAACAATTACTATCAAGATAGTCTCCAAACCTCTGCGGTTTCGTTGAAGATGTTATTGGCTGGCATATTCGCGACTGTACACAGTTCGCTTAGTAACAATGTAATCCGGGTTCGATTCCCGGAGAGGTCATCCTGGATTTTCTCGTGTGGAAAACTTGGTAGCCGTCTCCGCTGGTCGGGGGATTTCTAGAAGTACTTCTTTTTCTAACCATTATATTCCGTCGCTTGCTCTCTACGCTGTAGTGTCAGGGTAGATCAGTACATCTGCTACAACCAGCTCCTGTTAGCGCCAGTCTTTCCTCATCTTAACCGTGGAACTTTTGCTTTTTCTATCGGACATGTCTAAAGTGGGAACAATAACATGGTGTTATTTTTATTTATTCAAATTTTATTGGACAGTTTGGTTCTGTCGCAAGAGTTAAAATCCCTAATATTGGGCCAAACATCAAATTATTAATTAAATATTATTTAAAAATAACTAATTTTTTGCATGGTTCCAAGTGAACGTATCTGTAAAAATGACGGCCAAGTTATATAACTTCCTTAACTTCTTAATACATGTAGTAGACACTTAAATTATTTCTAATTGTTTTTATTTTTTATGCAGTAAACTGTAAATATATTATTATAAATACTATATTTATGGCAAACCCTTAGACTTAATTATTAATTGCGGTGAAATATACTACATGCATTGCATCTATTCAGATGAAAATGTTTGTGTAAATCATTTACTATGCACTTTCCGCGAATAGTCTGAAATTTATTAAACATAATACAAGTTAATGGAAACATGGCCTGCCTCCTCATAATCACTCTCCTTACTGCTCGCGCAATGTATGGTTATATATTCTATTTAGACTAGATTACTACTACACTGTACCAAAAAACTTTAAAAACGCTTCATTTCCATAATGTTTTCTTAAAGAAATAAATTGATTTTTATACATATCATATACAACAGCCCATTCTTCAACATTCTAAAACACACTGCCAAAAACTGCATCATTTTAAGTTACTTCATTCCCCCCCCCCCCAAAAAAAAACACCCCTAACTGTACGTAAGTTTTCCACTCTTCGGCATAGCTTTGGGCACATGATTATCATTCCGTTTCATGTGTCTGGGACAATGTGAGGTACTTTACAATAGGTAGAGTTTTGCCAATTTGTTTGTACCAATTAGTCGAAATTTGGCATCTGGCCCACGGACTAAATAGAGCGTCGCAATGCCGCGCATCGCGTCCCGACGCTGGCCCCCCGTGACGAGCGTTTTTCGCATCTTCACAATACAGCGTTGTTCTGATGCCGTCCTCTTGTGACACAGGCCGTGCTGCCATCTGTTATCGTGCAAGGGAACTTGCAATGAAATGCTATTAGCAAACGAAACACAGTGGATTTTTTTGCCATTTAGGTAGTAAAATTGTTATTTTGTGGTCATATACACTTTTCTTTAATAAAAGTATTATATTAAAATTCGAAATTATGTAGAACGTGAACGACTCTTCGGGCATCGGAAAAGAATACATACTTTTGTTTGCCTAAAGGTAGTTAAAATTGTTATAAATTTGCAGTCCAATTAGTATTTCTGAAAACTGCTTGTTATGTATATTTACATTGTTTATTTATCACAGCTTCTTGCCAGTTTATTTATTATGAAGTACAGAAATAATATTCTCCTTATTCCCGACGCTGGCGACGAGCGTCACAACCAATGTTCGCCCCTCGTGCAAAGTCTTCGACGCTCGAAGCTTGCGTCAGGGCTCTGGTGGGCTAATGCTCCGCGTCCGACCAGCATCAAGGGAAGAACGCAAAATGGGTGCGTCCGATTGCCGCTAGCCGCTCTACCAGAAACAGACTCCGGGTCCATGTTTAAGGTGGGGACTTTCCAGTTAGTTATCACTGTCGTGGCGCGAGTAAAACTTAATAATAATGTAGTAGTGTATTATAGCCTAGAGTGGTGCAATGTATATTAAATGTAAGCTGCAGCAGTATGTGCGGCTGGTCGCCTATATGGCTTCGGCTCGTCTCGGACGGGCTCGGCAATCTTCGGCTCAGCTCAGGGGGTGCTCGGAAGCCTTCGACTCGGGTTTGTCGAACGTATCTGAAGGTGCTCAGTAGTTACAAATACTAATTTTCTTCAAGTATATATATGCATATTTCAGCTATCCGTATTGGTTTATAGACATAGGTTAAGTCAAATCGTAAATCTGTATATATTTTTTTGAAGAAAAAATTCATTTTTTAATTTAAATATTGTTTTTTAAATTTTGTGTCGAAATAGTACATAGAGTATTCCAAACAGTTCTCTCAACTACATATCCAGACCTTCTCTTTCGTTTCTCTCTCTTGGCTCCCTCATTCATTTTATCATTCTATCTCCTCTGTTGCCTCACTATTCGATATTTTCCTCTCATTCTATCCCTTTCCACCTCTCTTTCGTTTATCTCTTTTACCTCCTCATTCAATATCTTTCTCTCATTCCATCCCTTTCTCCCTCTCTTTCGTTTCTCTCTCTTTCTCTCATTCCATCTCTTGTCTGTATTACTTTCTCTCATTCCATGTCTTTATCGCCATCTCTCTCTTGTCTCTCTTTCTTCCTCTCTTTCATTTCTCTCTCTTGCCTCCCCTCATTCAATATCTTTCTCTCATTCCATCCCTTTCTCCATCTCTTTCGACTCTCTTGCTTCCTCATTTAATATATTTCTCCTTCATTCCATCGCTTGTGTCTCTCTCTCTTTCATTTCTCTCTCTTCCTCTCTTTGGTTCTTTCATTTCTATTTCATATTGCATTCCATCTCTTTCTCTCTTTCGTTTCTCTCTCTTACCTCTCCCGTGTCTTTATCTTTATTATAATCACTCTTTCTTTATCTATGTTCCTCACTCTTGTCTCTCGCTTGTCTCTCTTTCTTTCTCTCACTCCATCCATTTCTCCCTCTCTTTCGTTTCTCTCTCTTTCTCTTTCATTCCATCTCTTGTGTCTCTCTCGCTTGCCTCTCTTACTGTCTCTATTTCACTTCTCTCTTGCCACTCTATCAGTCCATAAGTTTTCTCCGAGTCCTACCATTTTTTGTTGTTCCGTTTTTCTCTTTCATTCCATTTTGTCTTTTACTCTACACCCCTTTCTCCCTTTCTCTCTTTCATTCTTTCATTCCATCTTTTTCTCTCTCTCGCTTCTCTCTTACTCTATACCAGTACATACGTTTTCTTAGAGTCCTCCCATTTTTTGTTATTTCATTTCTCTCTTTCATTCGTTCGACAAACCCGAGTCGAAGGCTTCCGAGCACCCCCTTAGCTGAGCCGAAGATTGCCGAGCTCGTCCGAGATGAGCCGAAGTCATCTAGCCGACCAGCCGCACAAGCTACAGCTGCTGCTTCCATTTAAAATACATTGCACCAAACTCGGCTATAATACACTACTTAATGTAATTTAATATAAGTTACAGAAGCTCCCCCGAGTGTTTAAGATTACCGTACCATGTTATTGTATATCTATCGTACCTAAAAAAAACCCTTGATTCAGATAAATGCTCGACCGTCTCATATTGTCATTCAGCTACGTCCATAACCCCTTATTGTTCGGAGCAACATAAAAATGTTAACTTCGTAACATCATTGTCTCCCGACGCGTGCCCCACAGTACGACGGTCCGCGGTGGCGAAGTGGTCAGAAAACTCACCTTCCACTACAGAGAACCGGGTTCTATTCCCATCAGTGTCGCAGTGGATATTCACATTTGTGCAGCGCGGCGGGTGTTGCCACTGGCTGGCGGGGTTTTCTCTGTGTACTCCCGTATCTCCTGCAATTACATTCCGTAGCTGCTTCATATACCTAAACTTCCCTTAACCTCATCGGCGCTGAAGAATTCAGCCGTTGAGAGGAGTGTGCATTGAAACGGTTTTTTGTGAAATCGTTGTTTGCGCGTATTCGCGTATCTCGGTAAATACTTATAGGCCTATGTTCTGTAAATATGACTTGCTGCTAGAAAATGTAAAACACAATTCTCTATGCCTCTATGTTTTTACTTTTAACATATTAAGTCTTCGTGGAGCAAAAAAGAATTGTGGAAATGGACAAGGGTCGCATTTTTAAAGCTTGCCTATACAGTTTCCTTAAGCGCCAAGAGAAAATTACAAACATACCGGCTTGGTTTAATTTTTGGACTTGCATTACGTGTAATAAAATCCCACTGTTACAGATCTGATTCGCACAGAACAGCGCCACGACGGAAATACTGCACGCCTTGCGCGTACGAGCGATGAGGCACTAGGCGTGAGTGTTAGTGTCGAGCCTATCGCTCTCTCGCTTCTTGACCTTCAATGCGCAGGTGCACACTCCTCTTCAGTGCCGCTCGAATTTTTTTTCCCACTGTATCAGTTTGCCGGGTTCTATATCACACAAATATTCACTGCCCCTTCAAGAACATGCAATTGGAACTGAGAAACTACCCTAAAATTCTTAGTCGGCCTTTACACACCTTCTCCGACGATAGCGATTTCTGCGTCTCTTCCTGTGTGCTTTCCTTGCCCGTTAAGGCGACATCTATAGTGGCAAAAAGGCCGGACCAACGAATTGTCGCAGACAAACTCCGGTAAAACTTAAAATTTCACACACGGGAATTTTGTGATTTTCTCTAGCATCATAGTATTATAGTTCTTTGAAGGAGTTTTTAGTGTTGAGCGTGATTTGGTAACATAGTTTCTGCCGATTTATTTCTCGTTAAGTCATCAATGGCAACATGAATCAGCTGCAGTTCAATTGTAAAAGTAAAATGTAGGTTCGTGCTTTTGAAATTTCATTTGAACAGCAATGATTGCAACACACAAGTGATGAAACCTGGGTCTGTAGATTATCAGTCAGTGCGGAACGCACTGAAATAAATTGTTTCAGCTACTTAAAAATGCTGTAAAAGTCATGCAAGTAAAAACACAAACTCTGCACATTTTCGCATCAATATGTATTTGGTAATCTATGTAACCATATCCAGATTCCTGAGCAGAAAATATATATACTCCATTGTCACCTTTTCTGGAAAATTTGCCACCGCCACACGGCATTATTTGACGCAACCTACAAACAAGAAATTATTTTTGTTGTTTCCTTTATATTTACGACCGTCCTACACACGTAATATGAGTGACGAAGAACATGACATTAAGCAAAGGAAATGTAAGAGTGTACGAAATACCCAGCCACGGGCAATGTATTTCTATGAACAAATGTCACTCTATGTGAGATCCTATACTTTCGCTTTTCATTCGACTAGGTTCACTACATTTGTTGAGAATAAAGATAATTTAATGATAGCATGACGTCGAAGAAGTGTGACGTCATCGCTGGCTGGGTCGTTCGAGATTTGAACATCCGTTCTAGGCTACCTTCGCAGTAAGAGAACGTTATGCGCCGTAGAATAGAGCGGAAGGATACGCCGTACAATGAGCGAAGCTGTTCGCAAATCGCTGGAATTTAAAGTTGTGACACATACCTATAGCGAAATAATCTACTTAATTTATACTTCAAGGCGGAACCTCTGACTTTTGAGTCACTGTGAACTCGCGTTATTTTTCAACTTCTATTTGGTAACACACGGAACTGCAGTAACAAAACAGCGACTGGGAGCATTTCAATTCACTGGTATTTATACCATCAAAACCAGTGATCATAAAGATTTATGTGATCTTAATGTCACAGTATGAATTGGCCTGGTTTAGAAAGACGAGTTGTAAATAGTATGATTTCAGAGTACATAATTTCTCATATAAACCCGAAAACAATCGCCAGCAGTTTTAGACAAAAACACCAGGAATTTTCGAGCAATTATATAAATTAAGCAAATAAGTCAAGATGCCCATGAACAATAATGATAGCCTGAAATCTGAGACTTGTAATATTCCATTCTCCACTTGGGCTGAGTTATGGATCAAGTATACGAAATCGTTGTAATCTAAATAAAGTTTTAAGTTTACTGTTGATGAAAACAATTATCTAAACGGATCGATATGAATATTTACGTTGGGAAAAGTCACGCTATAATACATTTTTATTTATCTTCGGAATTTTTGAATTAAACTTTTTAGCCCTTTATTACTTAAGAAAATATACGTAATTTATATGTATTAAGTTTTTTGTGGGCCAATAAGACTGTAAAGATTTCATTCGGTCAGGAATGATTTTACAGTCAGAGCTAGGGCATGTCTCTGAAATACTTGATAATTACAGTCATGAAAATAAAAATTATTAAAAATCTAATTTACCTAACAATTATCTTAGCTTTTGTTTTTATTAGTGGCATTTGTTTGTCTACTGAATTTTCCGTTGGGTGTACTACAGGAACAGGATATTACGAAGAACAGCGGTTCCCTAAGAATTACACTATATTGTATAAAATTCTGACTGTTATAAAAGGCTTACTTCAATTAACTCAGTTGTTCTTGAATAAACAATATATATTATATCCCATTAAAAATATTACACATACTGGATACGTAAGCCCGTTTAACAAGGGAGCAGAATGTACAATTTTGTCTATACAGAAAACTACAAATGAGAGAATACTTTATTTAAAAATAAACCGTTATAAAACAGGCAATGGAATTCGGCGTGTTATTGATTTACATAGGTCCTTGTAAAATAATTTACATGTGCCTAACAATGTTCCGATGCGGTCATAAAATAATCCGTTGAGAGTTAGGGAGAGTATGGAAAAACACGTACTCTCTCTCACTCTCTCATATATATAAATAAATAAATAAATAAATTTATGCATATATATAATTATATATAATCATATATATTTACATACATATATATAGACACAAACATAGGCCAACAACTTTTTTTCTCATTTTTTCGATGAAGGTATCTGCATACTTTAGTGATTGGCCTACTAGTGTACGTAAAATACTGTGAAAATTAGCTTTTTTGGCGAATATTTGATAAAACATTTGTAATAAATGATATTTTTTACCACTGAAACGTAATTTCATGGTTAATATGTATGTTAATGATAATGCAAAAACCCTCACTGCTGGCAATAGCTGTAGCAAAGAAAGCAGTGACTATAATATAGAGTTACATTTTCCAGTGAGCGTTACATGCGCTTTAAACTACGATTTAATGCAAGAGGGAAACAAACAGACGTTGACACGAGTGCATTAATCTTTAAAGTGTGATCTTATATCATTCTTCTCTATTCATAGCTCGTGCTGTCACAAGTATTAAATATTGAAAAGTGCTCGTACATTTTATGGATGAACAACCGAATGTGTTATGGGAGGGCGGATGGCGAAAGAGAGAGAGAGAGAAAGAGAGACCTCTTTCTCTTGTCCTGGATGTCGGATGCGTCTCTCCACATCATTCCGACCGCGCTGCCGGAACGAAGGAGGAGATAACCAAAGAATTACGTCATCCACACTTGCGGCGAGGAAGTTTCCCCAGATAGCTCCCCATGTCATTGGAGCGGTTGTGTGTACATTAATAACATCACTAATAATATCAAATCTACTTTATTTTCGTGATAAAGCTCAGGCCAGCATTTTCTCTTACTCTTAACTTCATTACTTAGTGCACTCATCCAAATGATAAGCAGTTTTAAAGTTATATATTTTATTTGTAAACTTCGTTCCCTTGCAAATATTGCTGTTCGCGTATGCGGACTTAACTCTACCACAACGGAATAACAACAGGTTTATTTAGAGAAAGTTTAAGAACTGAAACATATTTGAAAATTGAGGAATTAAAGTAACACTATCACAATTTTATATGACATCGACGTCTTGAACACAAAAGTTTCTTCAAGATTAATGAAACAATTAGAATTAAACCGGATCAGAGTTAATTTGTTGACACGGTTAGGAGTATTCCAACCAGTTTCCCTTTGGTCGTCTCGTCCAGTCTTCAGGTTGGCAGTCCTCCACCTCAGGACCGAATCGGCGAGAGCATAATCCAAATCATTGACAACATTATCAAGGGCACATTCACGCTTATACACCACTGACTATCACTGACGATTTTACGAAAATTGCTGGATGTTATTAACGTATACACAGTACGAAAATAATACCACATATCAAGCTGTAAATATTGGAATGTGTAGCTTCATGACCATACAAAGTTGGGGACTTTCCTACGTATTTGACTTTTTCCTCAGCAGATGTAAGATTACCACCTTGAATTTGAGGGCAATCACCTTACTATTCACCTTAATCACTCTACCTATACATTTACGTGGTAAATCCGCCAGTAATTTCTTAGAGTGCATTTCTTATAGGGTCTGCCAACTGAGTACAGGATGTGTAATAAATTTTTGGTTATAGCCTCTTATGAAGTGCAACGATGAAGTGTAGTATGGAAAAAATACCAGACATATAAAGCTACCAGTTTTTTTTTCCCCTATCTAGAATTTGCGCATTCAGAATCACTTGTAAACACAGCTTAATTAATTCCCTGTCAAGTATTTATTGTAGCCATTTTATTAAAATAACGTGTCATAATCCTACAACGCATCTTAAACAGCAGAATAGCTTTCTATTCAACTTATACAAGCGGCAGAGTTTATGAAATGTATTTATATGGTAAGAAATATAACCAGGTGGTCGAGTACACGTATTTGAAAAACACATGGCTGCACGCTTCTGGCAACTTTGCAACGCTTAGTCCGCGACCAGCGTCCTCGCGTGACAACACCTGTAGACAAAAACCTTTCTTCAGCGGCGACTGAGGACTGCTGCGAATAGTGAACTCATCATCACGCGTGCTAGGGTAAGGCAACGCTGCGTCGCCGAGCTTGTGTCAGACACTACGGTATCCCCATGCGAACCGTCCAGTTCTGACCATAACTCTACAAGTCACCGACACTTGCAATCATCGCCAGTATAGGCTGTTCACGTTTAAGTGAGCACTTTTTAAGGCCCTGCTAAATTTTTACTATGTGTAAATTTCCCTATTTCTTACCATTTTTAAATATAAACACTGACACGTTACTAATAAACACAACCTATACATTTCACCGAACCCAAAAGCGAATGTCTGAAGCAGCCAGAAAATATATTTATTAGTGGTTAAGGCCAATTTAGAAGGGCCTTGAAAAGTGCTCACTTTACCGTGAACAGCCTATAAGATACTGCCAAATGTCACATATGGTTCAAATTATCAAGTAATTATTCGGCCTTTACAGATTATCCAGTAAGGAAACCCAAAGTAAACGCTTCTACAGTGAGTCTTGTTGACCGAAAAAACTGGTTTAAGTGAACGGCTTATGCTGTTTCACGGACACTTGCGATATTACTTGTCCATTAAGAAACTGGTTTAAGTGAACGGCTTATGCTGTTTCACGGACACTTACGATATTACTTGTCCATTAAAAAACGCTAATATTTGTTGGAAAACACAGCCATTTACCTTATTTAATTGCAATTATATTTATTTATATCAGTTGTATAATTTTCCGACAGCTACCACATATTAGATACGACCCCAATCGCAATAGGGCACGTAGCTGAATCAGTTACATGAAAATGAATCACTAACGGGATTTTCGAAAAGAATAACTATGTTGTAACAAAAAACAAACATCTTCGCAGTTCGCTGCTCTGCTAAATAAAAAATTGTTAGACAATTTTTTTTTTGGTGCAGGGAAGTTTATTACTGATCATTTAGTAAATAATCAACTGATTAATTATCTAGTAATATATTTGAAAATATTTCAGATAATCAAGCTTGAGAATTTACACACACGGCAAATTTGGTCAAATTTACTCAAAATATGTTTTGAAATAATGAAGAAATAAAATGAAACTTTGTGAATATTTCTTAGAAAATTGGATAGGAAAATGGATATGTTCCTAGTTAAGAGATGAAATGAAACTTATTTCCGCCCAGGTATATTGGACGGTTCAGATACGGTTCAGATACTCGCTGTAATTGCTGTTGGCTTTGCTTTTGCCGTGACTACGTAGATGAAAGATTTATAAGCCGTCTCTAGTGCTTCAAAACTGCGTAATTGAGGAATGAATATCCAAGCACAGAGATTAATTAATGCCCTTCGCTGTAATTCAGGCTTTTAGAAATTAGAATTTACAGCGCAGTGAATAAGTTGAACAATCACAACGAGAACTTCAGTCGTACCAAGTCGAATAAAGCCGTATTGTCCAATTAAAATTAACTTACGTTTGATAGGGATTATTACGTACGTAAAATTTTAGTGCCTTAAATTAAAGAAAATACAACGGAAAAATGCATATTACATCCATTCATTGCCTTTATCACTCTTAGTAATTATTCAGACGTATAACGCTACATTTTCTTTGATGAGTAATGTTCAAATTTGTGAATATACTGGATTCGTAAAGAATAATAATCGAAGGAAAATATTTTTTAACCGAAGTATCTCGACCGTCAGTTTAGTCAATTTTGCAATCACCAATGCGAATATTAGAAGAAATTGGTCGAAAATTCATTATTGTGCGTTATTGATGTTGGTTGAAATAAAACTAGTTTTTTTTTTATAACGTTCAAAATTGCTGAATTATTTTTACCAATTTATAAAAAGTATAACTCAACTTATCGAAACAATTAATAATAAAGATCTAACTTCAGTATACGTTTCTTTCCGTACGTTATATAACAGCTGCATGTTTAATAATTCAAATAAAAACGGTACTATTTACTTAAATTCAGACATTTAACTAAAATGCAATATTTAATTATAATTTACAATTTGTAAAATAACTTAACAATAAAACTGTATTTAAATAATAATAATTTTTAATGAGAAGACGTTTTAATAGAAAAAAAAATGTATTTCTTGTAGCGATATACAGAATGTATAACATCATCCCTTTGAATAGCTTTCAGTTGGTTTTAACGAAGAAGCAGTCAGGAAAGTGCGATTTATTTCCAAAATATAATGTCCGTTGGACCTTTATTTATCACTCAATACAAATATTATTGTGTTACGAAAATGTGTGTCCCTTTTAATAGATTACGTAGTATAATTGTACAAAGGCAAAAAAGAATATGCGCAATTTTTTTTTATCATAGATTAACATGTTTGTACACATTTCCTTTACGATATACGTCAGTGATGGTCAATGAAACTAGTATACACATACATGCATGTAATGTTCATGAAGCTCTCAAAAGTTTACCTAAGAGATTTATTTAATGTTTAAAATTCTAAGCACTTAATTTGTCACCAATGTTTGAAGGTAATCAGTAGATCACATCATGACGTACGTCTAAGAAAAACTTTTTGTGACAGTACCTTAGATATTTTTTGAAGGATTAAAGTGTTTAATTAGGAGATTTGATTGCTACAGTATAAATTTCGGCACTGCAAGTTAGGTTAAATTGGTCTAATTTTACCAATGTTTAAAATTAAATTTCGCTTTGAAAATAATATATATTATGGTATGGATATTCAAACATGGTGGCAATTGGCTTAAAAATTACTGAGATATTACATTTATGGTTTGAATTTCCGGCGATACAATCATTTAACATAGCGTGTCAGAGATGTTATCAAATTTGCGTGGTTGGTGAAAACAGAAATTACTACCAGCATGCCAAATTTTTATTTCTAAATTAGTTTCGTTGTCCTTTCAATAATATGTAACCAAAATGTTAACAAGACACCGTGCAATAATAATTAAGCGATTTAAAATTACATAATGTGTGCTGCTAATAACGGTAAAATTTGTGCAATAATTTTTCGGCGTTTGTGATTTCTTTATATTTTAGGTGGCGCTCTCTTGCGCTATGGCTGAGAAAAGCCATGCATAAATTACTTTAATTTTAACTAGGTACTGCTAACATGTAAAACTGGGTTGAAACAAGTATAATTGTTTTATCAGACATGATGTACTAATGTTAATGTTTATATGGCAGCTAATCTAGAAATACGTATATGAAGCGCTAAAACATATACGTTAAGGGTAGTTCACCATAAAACTACCTCAATGCAAAATGTTATTGTGATGATTTAAGTATTTACCTAGTCAATATTAAAGAGTTACTTTTGTTTTCAAGTGGTGTTTCCTCACAAAATGGTAGGAAAAATGACAGTATCCTAGCATATAGTATTTATGCTCGCAATAGAAAATGTCAGCATACAAAGTTTGATGAAGTTGGTGCGTTCGGTATATATGGCATACAAACCATGATCTTTCATCGGAACGCAGTTCAGAAAATAAGTTTTCGGTTTACATTTAAGAGTATATTTAGGGTGTTTTTACATGGTACAACTTGTGTGCCAAATTTGGCGGGATTCTTTTAGCGGTTCCCGAAATATCATACCAGTCGTATACAGAATGTTGTAAAATAGCATGTCAATATTTATGGGGAACATTCCTCACATCCGGAGGATAAAAAAATGTTACATGAACGTAGGCCTCCAAATGCTTCGTTTCTTCACTACAGCCCGTAAAACATAACGTACAGTGTATGGCCCGCGGGCTGGAACATGTTACTGTGGAATGTCATTGAAGCGACACTACACCTAGAACAGTAGGAACTGAACCATGAAGTAGTTACACATGTGTGAAAGCTTATTATCAGCACTAAAGGAAATGTTAAAAATGCTCTACGTCAGCACGAACACATGCATCGTCCCGCCGTTGCATGGACACCCGGATGCGTCGATGAATCCCTGGAAAATTCCTGATTGTTTCGCAACCCGCCACAATTCGTTTAAGGAGGGTGCCCACATTGTCCACTGGGGCTGCATACACGCGTGCCTTTAAATGTCCCCATAAACTAAAGTCTAGCTGTATACACGCGTGCCTTTAAGTCCCCACAAATAAAAGCCTAGTTGCGATGGCATCCCACAGTAACATGATACAGCCCGCGGGACATTCACTGCATGTTATGTATTACTGGCTGTAGTGACGAAACGAAACGTTTTCGGACCTATGTTCGCATAAATTTTTTTCATCCCGCAGATGCTGGGAATGTTAAACCGAAGTATTCACATGCAATTTTGCAAAACTCTGTATTTCAGGTTGCGCTATCTTAAAAAATTGAAAATTTGCTGAATGGTTCTTGAGATATGACATAGCACAACAATTTTAAATTCAACATCGTTTTTAAAATAAGAGTTTGATATTATGAAAGATTATAAAAGTCCGGTGTCCTTATATAGTACTATGTGTGTAAAGACTTTAGTGAAATTGACGCGCGGGTTCAAACATTTTAGGAACACACAAATATACGCAGACCATAAATTAACATTGTAATACTATATTTCCTGTGTAAATACGGCTCGAAATAATTAATATACACCATGTAATACCAATAAAAATTTTCTTCTGAACAGATGCAGTGATTTTTTTGTGAACATTTAAATAATAACGAGGCATTTTATATCTGTATTACAGGTTTTACCAATAGTGACGTGATAACTTACTTGTAAACAGTTAATAAAATACATCATCTTTTAGAGATATATTTGTGTTTTTTCTCTATTCTTCAGTAGGTGGAATAATCTTGAAAAACTGGTTATCCCCGGGAACTGAATGTTTTAATATTTTAACTACAGTAAGTCAAATAATACTTCTGCACAGATAATAAAGTTCGAGATCTGTTAAGAACCCTTTCTATGTAATTTTTGTTTGCGAAAATTAAATCATAAACATTTATTGTGTTGAACTCTTCCAGAGTAGGTGCTTTATTTAAAAAAAATAGTACATTATTTGAAGCATTGTGTAATGTATCATACAGTATACAGGCAAATATTCCAGCTTAACTTTTCTTCTTGCATTTTTACTTCTCTCCATACACCTCTCTCAGCACCAAGAACAGCGAATACGACGAGTTTAGAAGCTGAAACCAATAAAGTAATTTTAAAACCTACTTAAAATAAAAAATCCTTGCCAAGCAATTGTTTATAATACATTCGACGTTCTAAAAATGCCTCTCAAAATCTCAATGTAATAGATTCAATAAATTGGTATACTATTTAACGTCAATATCAGAAGAGAGAATGCGACGTGGTAAATTGTTCAGAAAGAAAATGAAGAGCTGCAAGATGTCTTGGATGAGACCGTTCTGAAAATGTTCATGAGAATAGCCGCGGAGCTATATACGATTCAGAACTTAACATCTAAATACTAATCTTTATTTACAAACAAATACGTGCTCTCAGTCTTATCTTGTATATGACGCTCGGAGGCTCTTATACAAGAAATTTACCACGAAATAAAATTATTAAAATTAATTTTCGTATTAAAGCTTAGATCTGCAATGAAATTTAAAGTACAGTTTATGAAATCGTATAACAATCGTTTTCTTTCTTTGTGCAATAGAAAATGTTGTTCTCAGGCATTCCATGCTAGCGGTTTCAATAGTATATATGCGGATGAATACCTTTTCAGAAACTACTTCATTCAGGTGGTAATACAGGAGGTCAAACAAGAAATTAGGCGTACTGAGCAAGGACTTCAGGAAGTAAAACAGAAAATTAGGGCAACCGAAACGTATCTGAACCCAGTGGCATTGCAACTTTTTTATTCCGTTTATTATTATTACGTTTTGAGAAAATTGTCATATCACACATTTTCACAAATATACAACTTTACAAAATAACTGGCAAATAAAAATATGCGTTATTAATCATCCTAAAGCACTCAAAAATTTAAATGCTTACTTAAACCACACAGACTCAGTCTACACAGCTCTGTACATTTTTTCCTAATGAAGGATACTTTGGTCAGATACTGTATACAGTACAGGGGCCACGGTGGAAAAGCGGCTAGCCCGCTCGCCTCCCACCAAAGCAAACCGGGTCCAATCCCCTGCCGAGTCACCGGATTTTCCCATGTGGGAATCGTGCCGGGCGATGCCGTTGGTTGGCGGGTTTTCTCGGGAATCTCCCGTTTCCCCCTCCCTTTCATTCCGATGCCGCTACAAATTCACCCTAATCATCACCGGCTCTCAACACCTCTCTGTTAAAGGCCGCCCTAATATCTTCACTCACTGTATGTAATACGAGGCTCCATGCCTAGTCACCATCCCTGCGAATGACTTATTCTTAAAATATGGCTCTGTTCGAAGATATGAATGGTTCTTATTGGTGTATTTATGGAGCCGATCACAAAGCCATTGATAGCTATAACTACCCTAGTAGCAAACAACAAGTAGTAGGCAGTTGGTCAACTCGTGGCAGTTGTGGCAAATATTGGCATTTATGACTGTCAGCGTTTCATGTGTAGTTGACAATGAAGTCATGCCAATAAATGTGACCTTACAATGCTCGTGAAAACTGGACAAGAACATCACAAGCAGGCGGTAGAAAAAGTGGTAGCTCTTACTTACTGCTGGGAAAATATTAGCAGCAAGTTTATGGGAGGTTTATGGGATGCCAACTGTTACCTACTGCCGGGAAAGTATTAGCAGCAAACTTGAAGGCTACTTATGGTATTCCAAATGTCACTGCTGTGGAAATATTAGCGACAATTTTAAGTGTCATTTATGGCATTCCAACTATGCAGTATACTGTTGTGAGATAGCCAATAGTGTATGTGAATTCATTTCATTTTTTTATTTCAATCGTACGTGAAGTAAAATTATCATGTGAAATTACTAGTAACAGGCAAAAAAAAATAATTGTTTCTATATCACAAACATGCAAAGTATAAGATTTAAAAAAAAATGTTTTTTTTTTTTTTTGCGTTTTAAATACGACATGAAATTAGTTCGAAACTAAAGTGCTAGTCCTTCAGAGAAAACACACAATCCCAGTATTGACTTGTGATACTAACATAAATTGTGACTGTCAATAATGCAACTTTTATGTTTACAGAGTATTCAGATTCGTTTAACGCGGTCCTATGTGAGTACATGGTATAGTAGTCGGAAGCATTCTAGATTATGGGCTCAACTGGTGTAATTTTGATTCCATGCTCTTCTAGAGAAATTTAGCAACGATGAACGAATACTAAAAGTTAAAGTGTATTAATACGGGAAATAAGTGATTGTTAGTTGCACTAAACCTAATTGCCTAATGGTAAACTGTTTTAAAGTGGCCTATAGTTGAGTTGTAATTGGCGAATATCTGGGCTACAAGTGGTAAATAGCTGGGGGGTACAAGTGGCTTGCCAACAGTTGACTGTCACCAGTCAGGCCGGAAGCAGTAAGCTAGTGGGCCACTGCTGCAACTCATGGCACACTGATGGCGCCAGAATGCTAGAGCTATAGTTGGCTGTGCAGAAACGGGCGGCGTATGGGCCACTGAAGTGTAGTATTCAGGCTGCTCGCCTTCCACGTAGGCGAACCGGGTTCAATTCCCAGCGGGGTCACTCCCGAATTTTCGCACGTGGGAATCGTGCCGGATGATACCGTCGGTCGGCAGGTTTTCTCGGGAATCTCCCGTTTCCCGCGCCCCCCCGGATTCCGCGCTGCTCCACACTCGCCTCACTTCATCCTCACCGTCTCTGAAGACCGCGATGTTAAGGGCCACCCAAATCTCTCCTATGTCCACGCCACGCTTATGGAGCAAATTGTATTTCGCTACATGGAAGTCGTGTGAACAGTGGCCCATATGTGGCCAACCCCACTGAACAGTCAAGAGGCATCATGTGGGCCACAAGCAACTGCGGGTGCATTACGGAAGTTGACTGATTATGGGAATCGCTTGTGGGCTGCTCGCGTGCAAGCTGATTTGCCCAGGTGGGGCAACTGACTTGTGATACGCGGTGAGGTAAGTGCTGTACCAGGTTAAAGCCCAGAGACAGTGTAGATAAGTGCACAGAGTTTAAATGGCGTGCACGCTGCGAAAAGTTCCCCATTGCCTAGGCTGCCGGCTGTTGAGCAGGCAACCAGTAGCTGACTGCCAAACGGTATTTCAACATTTTGCTAACCAATGACGACATTTCGCTGGTGTGTGCTGCTGTAGTTCACTATATAAGTGGCTTTTTCGCCTTTGTATTCCTAAGTACTTTAAAGCACAACAGGCAGCAAAAAGGTTATTTATAATCACCTGAAGTCATAAATTATAGCAGGAGTGGATAGCGTAGTTGATTGGGCGAATCTTAACACTGCGGTCTTGCCAGCCGACGAGGGTGAAGCGATCTGAGCATGAACGGCGAGGGAATGCGAGATGGGGAGTAAGCGGGAGATCCCCGAGAAAACCCGCCGACCAGTGGCAATCGAACCCTGTTCGTCGTGGTGGGAGGCGAGTAGTCTACCCACTGCACCACTACGCGGCCCCTTGTTATACCTGGAGGGACTCACCGCGACGAACGTCTCGAGGGAGAGCAGCCGGAACTTGCCGGCCGTAAACGCGCATGGCCTCTGGGCGCGCGCCATCACCACGACAACGGCCTGCCGGAGCCGTCCGGAGCCTCCGGGCCAGCCGCTCCGGAACGCCGCCTCCCGGAGCCGACAGCTCTGCACACAGACCAGCAGAACAGCGTCAGCGCTCCCCCACTGAGAGAAAAAAAGACACTTTACCGCGATTACACTATGTCTGACTGCCCCTATGATGTGAATGGCAGTGGGGAAACCTACTCTCTTGTTATGAGAGAGAGAAACAGAGAGACAGAGGGAGAGACAAAGAGAGAGAGAGAAGAGAATTGGTCAGCTCTTAACATCGGGATCTTGGGATTCGATGAGGGTGAAGTGAAGTCGAGTATGTAGCAGCACGAATGTATTAATGTAAAACACTTTAAGTATATCTGCGTACTTTCTACACATAAAAGTTGAATTATTAGCTTTACTATAGACACTATGATAGTATCCCTTGTCAATAATGTAATTTCTGAGTTTTGTTTGAAAGACTATAGGATTTTAGTTTCGGGCTTCTTTCAGGTGGAATTTAAAATGCAAAATAGGGATTTTTTTACGTCTTATGTTTTGCAAGTTTCCAGTCTAAAATTATTTTTTCCTATTAATGGTAAACTCACACAATAATTATACTTCATATATGTGTAAAATAAAAAATACAAGTTAATTCGCATGCGATACTTGCAACTGCACAACATTATATAGTCAGCATGCCATAAATGACACATTATATAGTCGGCATGCCATAAATGACACATTAGTCTCTGATAATGTTTCTTCCGTAATAAGGAACAGTTGGCATACCACAAAAGGGCCGTAATTATGCTTCCTTTATGTCCTCAGCAGTAACCAACAATAGTTGGCATGCTACTAATACATCCGCAACACTTAGTAACATTTGGTATACCATGAGTGGCCTACAGGTTTGCTGCTTGTTTGTCCTCAGTAGTAAACCACAGTTAACATGCCGTAAATGGCCCAATAAACATGCTGCTAATATTGTCCCAGCAGTGAGTAACAGATATATTTCCGTTTGTAATCTGCTTGTGGGGCGTCTGTTGAACTCTATCAATAATTATAAGAGCATGGGCACGATTATTAAAAAAAAATAGATACTTTAACTTTTGCTTATATGACCTGATTATCAACCATATAAGAAACGCTGACAGTTATAATTGTGAACGTTTGCCACCACTGCAACAGTTTACCAACTCTTAACTGCTTGTTGTTTACTACTAGGGAGAATAAAAGTGTATTAAAACATCGTGCGGCTCTATTGCTCAGATCGCTCATCTCCCAATGCAGCGACCCGTTCTCGATTTCCGATGGAGTTCAACCCGAAATTTGGTACGTGGGGAACTTAGCAGATTGCACCGCTTCTTAGTTGATTTACTCGGAATGCTGCCTTTTCCCCACATCATTCTAGGACTTATTATATTGTTTCTTAGTCTACATCGCCCTTTGCACCTCTCTTCAAACAATTAAACACTTCACACGCCGAATTTCCTGAGAATATCATTTTACTACTCTAGTGACCCAGTCATACAATATAACGTAAAGCAATGCATTTATGTTACCCAGTTTTAATCATTTTAGTTTATAGGCAGCGAAAATTTTAAATATGATAAATTTGTCCAATAATTTATTAAATATATTTGATCTACAATTTTGATCTTACACTGTTAGTCGTGAATGGAGAGCTCTCTTCATTTCAACTGTTAATTTTGACTAAATGTCGCTTCTCACAAGAGTCATTATTTGGAAATACGGAAATAACTATTAATATGAAAAACTAATAACTACCTTCTCTAAAATATTGGACATAATTAAATAATTCTCACGAACAAAATATTTGTATGCTCGTATTCAATTACTTCAGTCACAATGGAAAAATATCAATTAGATATATATTCAAACATTTCCAGTAAGTGTGCTTTCCTGTGCTCTACAGAAACTATTTCATAACAACGTGATTTGAAAAAATAACATTGTTACTGAATGCAACGCCAGTCTGGCGGAATTAAAAACGAGAAACTCGTTGTTACACCTTCACCATTTTTAACTTTTGTGCTATTTAGTTGGGTCGTTATAAACACAGTCTGTATTAAGGCAATTCAAACTTTATTGTATCAAATGTGGCCTATTTCAATCTTTCGATATATTTTTAAACAGCATGTTCAAATGCACTCAAATTAGTCTTAAAGTTTTTATTTTAAGTGACAACTGCGGAGGTACACATTCCAAGAGTGGAATATTAATTTTAATACTGTTGCTAAATTAAATGAATTTGCAGTGACATAATACCACATGTAATTTAGTGAGTTATTTTCTTTTTTATATTTATCTATATTGTATAATCACAATTTTCCATTGTTATAAAAATGTGAACAATATTTAAATACCATCCACATTAAAAAAAAACGTATTTATTTTACTCCTACGCATTCTATTAAAAATACATATAATTGAAATTTCCTAACTACTGAATTAAATTACCTCGTGTAATAGAATACTTCCATACCAACAGAACAGAAGAACTTCAAAAAATGCAGCTATTAAATACAGAAGGAATTTCATGCGTGCTGTACTGTCTGCTACATCCTACAAAAAAAACACATACAAAAGGAAAATATTTCTTCATTTCTGTCATGTATTATTTAAAACCGATGTGTAAATACGATAAAAATAATAAATACATGTTGATACTCACCAGCGTTGTTTGAAACCCTGATAAGCAAATAATGATTAGACTAATGAGATACTGTATCAGAGATCCCATACAGAAAACTCGTTCCAGCGTGGCAGCATTGCTGTAAAAACACAAGTGATATAATGAATTTATCCATTGCTTTATGCTAATTTTAATACTTCGTTTTCCAGATTGTACTTATACACCACAATCATTATGTAAAGCAGTATTTTTTTCATCATTTTACTACTTTCAGGCATTTGTTATCATAAATTGTTATATAATATGCCTACATACTTTAAAATATATTTGCGAAACATGACATTTATTATTATTTATAAATATTCAAAACGTTTGTCCTAAAATTGTAATTTACAACTCGAATTGTATTAACGAATATAGGGTTTGGTTTTCTATAAAAGTGTGAATTTCGTAACTATATTAATTTATTTTTTCATACTTCATGTACTAAAAATTTACCATTGCAATCATTGAAATTTCCTCTCTTTATACATGCAACCACTGGTTCTCATTTAAATCACTCTCATTCTCGCGTTGTAAAACTAATGTACAAATTAATTTTTTAACATGAGCACTTGGCAGTTGCCGTTAGCCATTATTATTACTTTATAGCTCAAATGAAATGACATTTCGTTTATTAATGAAACACCATCGTAGTCATTAACAAAATATAGATTACTAGTTTATATGTAAATTTTTTGTGAACGATTAATTACAACTGCTTCCTGCAATATCGACCGCGAATCACTGAACTTGAAATACGAAATGAGTACAAATGATAGAAATGGAAAACGATTAATAGTGAAGGGAAAAACAAACCCGTTAATTGTATATTTTAAAAGTACCTCAAAAAATCATAGCCTCGAAGCCTTAGTAAAATTATCATCTTTTTCAAAATAAATACGTTTCAATCATATAATATGTGTCTCAGGTTTGAAGAAAGCACGTTTAATGTTTAAAATTATGATTTTTAATAACATGAAATTCTGGAAAAACTCGGGAAATATCGTAGAATTTCTAAATGTTTCGTTTCAATACTAAGTTCGTACCATATATTATTTTGGAACAATATCATAAAAAATGTACGTTAACACTCCAAACATCACATAGTTTTATGAAGTATACAATTAAAAAAATTTTTACCTTAGTGCTCTTTGGTGCATACATATACAATTCACTAGATTGATGTAAGCTTTGTCGTAAATTCTGTCGAAAGAAGTGACAGACGAACCATCCCTTTCTTGATATGGAAATAGAATCTCATTTATAAAGGGCCTGTTTTCGTAAATGATGGGTGAACTTAATTGTTTTGGTTGACCGTATGGTCTTTTTCTTGAATCCAGATGAACAGCATTTGCGTCCCTGGAGCTATCATCAACTCCTATTTCTGCTCTGATGATCTCATCCCGTGATAGCATCCCAGAGATGATTTCAAACCTGGCGCATATCTTTATTGCCAGAATGATGAATAAGGTATCAGTGGCGACGGTAATGGCACTGAAGAGACTAGCACCTGTGACCTGCATGACGTACGCGATCTCGTAGTAAGGGGACGTGGAGGCGTCAAAGGGGTACCAGGAGATCTGGGGCAAAGTCCTCTCATTGCTGGGCGCGGTCCACTCATGGAAGACCGGGGCGCAAGACCAGAATATCACCAAGGCAGATCCGAGCCCAAAGTAAGAGGCTGCAAGATTCCTAGCTCGGCTTTCGGCTGCCCGTGCTGCACGGACGCAGCTCTCGTCAGTGTAGAACTCCGGATTACCGAGGTCCTCCGCCAGTAAGTATATGTCCTCTTTGAAGACCGACACCAGTAGCATCTTCGACATTGAAGAGACCACGAGCAGGAGGATGCAGGATATGCCGGTGACGCGGGTGAGATCTCCCCATGAGTTGTACACTTCCACGGCCTGGCAGGCGATCATCGCGAGGAGGATGGTAACAGAGAAGACAGTGTGCAGACACTTTGCCCAATTCAGGACGATCCCTCCCCGACGGTATTCATGCCAGGCCCCACAAATTTTCAATACGGATATGCATAACCCGATGGCCATTCTACTTTGAAAGTTCCGCCCCGATTCTAAGGAGCTTCAGCCACTCTCGCTACGACGAAGAGTTGGACTGATGACCATCAGCCTCATCATCGGCTTTATTTCCCTTGTTTTCGTGAAGGTTCGTAAGTAATTCACCCAGACGTAACGATCGAGCTCGTCAAGAGCGCAATTAAAAACCTTTACACTTGTGCCCTAACGTCGCTCGATACGGCAGTCGTAATTAGACTGACTTGATGGCGCAATCCTTGCAGTTAACGTGCTTGTAGAGGTACTCGACGCATTAAAGGACAAAATGTAGTGCATATTCTTCCGAGGATTCTTATTACTGCTCCGTTGTTGTAATATTCTCTTTGGTAGAGATGGTGCGTCCTGGTTTAATAAAATAACTAGCAGATGCTTCCAGACATGAAGCCCTCGAGTATTACCCTGACGATATTAAATTTTCCCAGAAATACTCTTTTCCCCGACTTTTTGTCTCCTCTGTCTGACGAAATGAGATTCCCATTGATGTCAATAGCACGGACCCTTTTTAAAAGCCACTACTACGTAATTTGGAAAGACTCACATCGAAAGACACTGTGTATAATATACTGTATTAAAACACATTTTGGGTGACTGAAACTAACTTACTCTTGTTCAAGCACTTGTGGTTTCCCGTAGTTACATATTCGTAGTTTTTCATTTTCAAGGGTAGCACTTGTGAGAGAATCACGTTGGATTAAAAAAAATTACCAAACAAATGGTAACAATATTATCTGGCTCTATTTGTGAGAATCTCATGTCTTTTGAGGTTCCCTGAAAATACTCCCTGTGTTAACGGCAAGAAATTTGTTGACTTTGTTTTTTGCAGTGTAAGTTTTTAAACCATATTGGTATCTGATGCTGCTGAAGTCACAGAACTGCACTGGATATTTACATTTTTTTAATTTTATTTAGATAATGAGTCATCTCGATAATTTTATATTTTACAATTTCTCCTAATGCATTTTTACTTAGAAAGGAAACTACAACAATTTCATAGTAAGTATGCATCTTTTTTAAAACATCTCTGGTTAACCACCTTTTTTGTGATAGTAAAAATAAATATTTTATTTCTTTATTAATGATTGCCAAAGTTAATTTCGTTCAAAATCAGTTTGCGGTTAATTTAGCACATTTTAAATCAACTAATGACGCAGTACCCCTTACGTATAAGTGCAAGTATACCGAAGTAGCAAACAACGCACACTTATAGTTGGACAATTGTTGGCAGTGGTGACAAACGTTCGCATTTATGACTGTCAGCATTTCTTATATGGTTCACAATCAGTTCATATAAACAAATGTGTAAATACCTACTTGTCAATTATTGTAATATGGGCCAATGTTATAACAACGATTGTTAGATTTCAACAGATGTCTCAAGAGCAGATGACAAAAGACGGTTACTCACTGCTGGGAAAATATTAACAAGTGTATAGAGCACTTATGGCCTGCCAACTGTGATTTATGCTGGGGACATACTAACAGCGAACTTGTGGGCCACTCGTGATATACCAACTGTTCCTTTCTAGCGCGGATGTATTGGTAGCATGTTAAAGGGCTACGTATGGCATGCCAACTGTTACTTACTTCTGGAGAAATAATAGTAGCTTACTTACGGCCCTTTTGTGGTATGCCAACTTTCCTTATTACTGAAGAAACGTTATCAGCAAGCTTCTGTGCCATTAATGACATGTCAACCATATGTTGCTCTGCAGTAGCCAATATCATATGTGAATTCACTTGATATTTTTATTCCATGTATATATGAATTTAAACTATCACGTGACATTGCTAGTAAAAGGAAAAAAATATATAGTTTCCAGACTGGAAATCTGCAAAGCATAACGCGTAAAAAATTCGTTACTTTTTATTATAAATTGAACCCGAAAGTAGCCCGAAACTAAAATTAATGGTAACTATAGCAAAACTAATAATGCAACTTGTATGTGCAGATTTACTTGAAAGGTTTTGCGTGACTACATGTTATAGTAGTTACTAGCATTCTAGACTGTGAACGAAATTTTTGTTTGATTCCAGGTATTTCCAATGAAATTTACGAGTCGTGAAATAATGCTGAAGATTACATGCACGAATATGGTAAATAAATCAATTTGTTTGGATGAAACATAATTATTTGTTGTTTTTGAAAACGCATGGGAAGCTCCTTCTATTTGGGACACAAGTGGCCAATAGCTGGGCCACAAGTGGCTTGCCAACAGTTGGCTGAAGACATGTGGTTTACTTACGGCAGGCCAGAAACAGAAAGCTAGTGGACCACTGCTGTCACACGTACGCCACTGCTGGTGCTATGTGTTTGGGGGTACATTTGGTTACGTAGAAGTGGGCCGCTTGTGGGGACATCGTATTTTCCTTCATGGACGTTATCTGTACGGTGGTCCAGTTGTGGTCAATTTAGGAGTCATCATGTGGCCCACAAGGATCTGCGGGTGCATTAAAGTGGTTTACTAATTATTAACTGATTACGGAAACCGTATGCGGGTCGCTCGGTTACAAGCATATTTGCACAAGTGGGCGAACTGACGTTTGCTACTTTGTTCTGATTTCCACCATCCGAGAAAGTTTGCTGCGATAGAGTAATTAGTTCTTAACATTGGTTTAAAAGTGCAATATTTATGACTGTTGACACTGAATTTAATTATAATATCATCATTTTAAGTCACATATGTTAAGTGGCTCTCAAACAGTGGTCCGCGGCCAGCTACCAAATGGTCAGCGAAATTGTACAAATGTGCGTTTCAGAAGGAAAGGAACATAAATAAACGCTTTAGAGATTAATCGTACTTTAAAATTTCATGGAGGCCAATAAAGAAACACCAAATAAGGTCAGTAATACAGAATTGTTTTTATTATGAGATGAATATTTTACTAGAGTAAGATATTTCTGCCGGGCCATTTCTAACGCCATTAATTGTTATATGTTATCATGATGCAAGATTATAAGTTAGCTAAATGCATCTATATGCCGAAAAAGTTGTTTACAAAGTTGCCTGCAAGTGTTCCTTAGAATTGCCCTTTTCCACTTTTTCTATGGTGCTTGGTACAAGACCCCAGGCTGACCCTGTAGAGAAGGGTCAACAGGCTCCAGCACCTCGGCGGTGTAGCGGTTGCTAGTCAGCGTACCAGCGACGAAAATTAGTAGATGCGAGTGGGACTGGAATACGATGGGATCCCATTGTTACGTTTTATAAGGTTTTTGCATTTTGCTTTGTATGTGACGCACTCTATTTTAACGTACAAGTTGGGGTTAGGCGTAACTCAGGGGTTAACACATGATATATTTATTAATGAGTGATCTGTATTGAATGAACATTTATCTATACAGTATTTTAGTTAATAGTTAATCTTTAACTCCGAGGAGCTGTAACTATAATGACAGGTTTCATTGTTATAATTATTGGTATTATTAATTAATTGGGTAAGAACTTAATTAAATCCACGCCACTCTAAATAGTCCGCAAGGGACGTCGTCGCATTAATCACAATGTCCAAGGCTGATGACTAGACGTATCTCGGTAGACGGCACGCCTTCATATCTGCACGTCTACCTGGTGCAGGCTCTCGATGACAAAAGACCTCGTTCGCCATGTTTCCCGCTGCAATAATGGCCCGCCTAGAATAACAACTGACCCTGCCTTCTAATCCTTGGAGTGGAGGTTTGTTTCAATCGCTCACGGCGTCGTACCAATTCCTCGCGATATGTTTGTCCTCGCAATCAGGCTAGCAAGCCTGTGTAGGTGCGCATGACACCACACCACAACTCCAGGTGCAGGACTCGGCGTGGCGTTCGCCAAGGTGCCACCAGGCACGGATGCGGCCGTGGGCATGCCACAAGCAGAAGCGGTATTCGTCGGAAAGGAAAATGGCGTGCCATTCGTCCCTCCAGTCCCGACGTTCCACTTGTCATTGAAGACGCAGGCGCCCATGGCGAGAAGTCAGCGGCAGCGGCAGTAACGGGCGAATGGGTAGAATGTCCTAATGTTGGAGACGGCGGCGAACCTTGCGTGCAGACA
Source organism: Dryococelus australis (assembly GCA_029891345.1). NCBI lineage: Eukaryota > Metazoa > Arthropoda > Insecta > Phasmatodea > Phasmatidae > Dryococelus > Dryococelus australis. The sequence continues at coordinate 23,331,373 of CM056996.1, read as the reverse complement.
CAGCTTGGTGTGTAACATGCCTGATTTACTGAGCGATGGTGTTTAATGTGACTGTAGGGTCAGTAAACGCCACGCGCACCACTTGTCCGTCATCGTGCTAGTTGGTGTGACGAGGCCATTGGCTTCCTGCACGTCGCTCAGCTTGTCCCTTCTCCACTCACTGATACAATATCTTTTTCACTCTGGTTGCATTTATTTCAACTTGAAAATCATTTTTGTAGTAGGATATTTAACAATATGGATAGGCCATGATTCTCCTACTGTCAAAGGCTGACTCCTGTCCGTATGGTCGTCGTATTCTATGACGCAGCATACCTACTCCATCTGTGAACACGGGCGGCTGGGAAACAATGTTAGAACCCCTAGTGGCTTTCTGGCCTACCCTTATAAAGAATGGTCCTGAACTACAGGTGCAACCGATGTGAGGTGATTGGCCATGAGAAATGGGATGGAAAACACTATACTAGCAACGTCGTACTGTAACTCGTAAGGAAGGCAGCCACCCTCGATTATCGATATTTCAAACAGTTCTATTGGATAATAATGAAGCCTAAATGAGATGAAATAAAGAACCATTCTCTGAATATTGTTTTCTTTAGCTAAGACCTGAAACATTCGAACAATTATGGCGTACTATCATCCCCTACATTGAGACACTAGGTAGTGGTATGTTATTATTCTAACAATGTGCGTAACTCTCTCGTAATCGGTAAAGACTTCATAATCATACGTTACTGTACGGAAACACGTTTCCTTGATGTAACTCTCTCAGGGAAACAGTGTTATAAGACAACGGACAAAGTTTGTGAGTGTGCACTTGGTTGCAAATCCCGTTGCAAGGCATTCTTCACGGCTGTGTGTGAATGCAGGTAATGGTGACAGGACAGCATGTTCGTACAGTACATGCTATGCGGGTAGTTGTAATTCAAAGGGAAATTCCGTAGAAGGTAACGGCTCGAGAATGTGCGTTGAGAATAGTCCGCGTGTGTGTGTATTACAGTAACTCGACTGTCTGACGCGGCAAGGATTTATGGGGTTTAGCGAATGATATTACAGTCTTTTGTAATATGGGTGCTAAGTTCAGCTGCTATGTTGACCGGGAGCTTGTTAACTAATGTCTTGAGATGACACAACATAAAGTAATTAGGGGGAATCAGGTCTGAGGAACGTAGTGGCCACCTCATTGGTTCACTTCTGCCTATCCAACGCTCAACAAACGTGGAGGTAAGGTGGTGAAGGGCTCCCGAACTGAAGTGTGCACGGGCTCCGTTGTGCTTCTACCACATAAGCTGGCGGATGTGTAAATCCATGTCCTCCAACAGAACGGGCAATATGTGCTCTGAAATCTCTCGCTAAAGGTGACTAGTCAAACATAGGGGCAAGAAGTATAGTCCAGTGAGGCTCTCGCCGTCAATATACGCCCATATGTTAACAGCAAATGTGACTTGATGGCAGTGTTCAACCATTGCCTGTGGGTTTACGTCGTTCCATGCATGATTGTTCCGACTGTTGAGAACTCCATCACGCGTGAAAGCAGCCTCATCTATCCACAGAATGTAGTGAGGAAAGCCATGCTCGTCGGCGTAGTGATGCAGAAAGCAACGAGCGAAATCGACACGTGGCTGGAAATCGGCTAGGTGTAAGGCTTGCACCTTTTCACGATGATACATGTGTAGCTGTTGTTCGTGCAGAACTCTCAACACACTTTGGTGGCTCGCATGCATTTTGCGAGCGATTCCATATGTGGTACTAGATGACGAAACGGCGATGGATTGCAACACTTCCCCCCTCAAACCTGGTTGTTCGGACGTTGCGTATCACGCCAGTGAAATACCTGATCGCTGTAAATGTCCCGGTCTCGTGCAAATGTCCGTCCACAGACGTGAACATCCGATGACCTAGATGGCGTCTGTCTGAAAATGTCCGTTCATACAGAAATTGCGCTGCTCCTGCGTTACCACCCGCGGCGCCATACACACGATGCATACCCGCAATTTCCGCGCACGTTTACTGTCTCTCCATGTTGCGAACCAACAGTGAAATGCCACTCTGTCATACATGCTAGCGGTGCTAACCCACAGCTACGCGTGCAGCTGTCTCGTCACGTAGTACCTTGCCTTTTTTTTAGCGGGTTGCATACCTGGCAGGCAACCTAGTGCACACTTACAAATTTTGTCCGTGGCCTTGAACACTGTTCTCCTGAGAGTCTTACATCAAGGTAACATGTTTACATGCAATAGTGTATGATGATGTTGCCTTTACAAAATATCCGAGGGTTACACACACACTGGTAGGATAATAACATACCACCCCCTAGTGTCCCAAAGTAGGGGATGGTAGTACGTCACAACTGTTCGCAGGTTTCAGGTCTTAGTTAAAGAAAACATTAGGACCCATACACAGAATGGCTCTTTCATCTCGTGTAGGTTTAATTATTTTCCTGCAGAACCATTTGGAAAAACCCAATTTCAAGGGTGGCTACCTCTCTTACTTGTTATTGTACGAAAATGTTCGTATAATGTTTTCTATCCCATTTTGCGTAGGGAATCACCTCACTGCGTTTGTACCTGTAGTTCAGGACCATACTGGTTACAGCTTATCAGTGTCGCCATTGGCTCACGGGGTGCACCACTCGGCTGAAGAACTAATCACACCATTGTCCTACCCTGCTCTATGAATTCATTCAATGTGGTGTTATTCGGGTGCATCCTTCTTGATGTTGTAAATTTAATGGCCAGAAGTGTATTTACTTTCGTGCCTATTCTGTACTGTCTACTTATCCTCGCATGAATAAAGTGGTAAGGTCGATGGAAATGTTAAATTGTTCGAATGGCGAAATTATACGAGTTGAGAATAGAAGTAAATCGAAATCATAGCTTTGAAACTTGCTCAATCGACCGCGTACAGCCTGCAACAATCTTATCTGTGTTTAAATGGGCAACATTCGTTACTGATATTGCTACGGTCCCTGCTTCACGCAAGGATCTTGGTTCGATTCTCGTGTATGCCAATGATCTGTGTGTGTTCTGAAGATGATAGTTTAAATTAGTAAAGTACTTAAGACATCCGACGATTGGCTTCCATAGAAAAAGCGGAAACGAAAAATTTACACAAAAAAATTAAGAATTGTGTGGAAGATTTTGGTGAAGATGTTTCAAAAATTTAGCGAGTATCTTAGCAGAGAGACCGCTTATTAATTAAAAATTAAGAAGAATAAATAATCCTATTTGGCTGTATCAAAGATTTCGCCACAACTTGCATTTTAGATTTCGTTTTATGTTTTACGGATAGATGGATAATGTAATATTTTACGTTATGCCATAATAACATTTTCAAGTGGAAATTATAGCTAAATAAGTATAAATCCGAAACGACAGGGATTGATCACCTTTCGTAATCTTGCCTCATAACATAACTTGAATTTGAGATTCTTCCCCCATTAACAAGTGTCACTGGCATCAGGTTCAGAGCAACACATGTAATTGAGAGCGGAAATGACAGTTCTGAACTGATTTTTGAGATTTTTGAATTGGGAACCAAAAATGTTCCCACAATTGCCAATACAAATGACGTTCACCAAAACAATGTCTTTTTACCGGTACACTCCATGCGTTTCTTTTCTCGTGAGTTTATTTCTGGCAAGTGGAATCAATTTGCAGTTAATGCTTTCCTACAGAAACATTTCCGTAAACCTCTTGAATACCATCTTTAGGTTTCTGCTGCATGGCTCTCGAGATCGCAACTTCTACGTAGGACCCCATGACTCGGGAATCTGACTAACCCTACTGCCAACGAGACGCAGGACACGGCCTTACATAGACACGCAAATTGCTGCAGCAGCATAAGTTCATCCACACCATGCCCGTCGGAAGGATGACAATAATTCTTCAATTTCTTTATTACATCCTTCCACCGGTCTACCAACAATCGCAGATATTTCTTTCCACATGTCGTATGTTTCCACTTTGTGAAAATGCAACGCGTGCTTTGGCTTCCATACCCTATCTCTACTTTTATAAATTACATTCAATAAGATGGTAGATTCTTCACTCCATTTCAAGACTATTTCAACAACGGGAAATTCTGCGGCAGAAGAACACACACTTAACCTCTCCACCCCGAGCAGTGGGCTCACTTATTTTCGGAACTTCGAACCTCTGTTTGAAACGTTTCGGTGTTACCCGTTAGATAACCGAACCGTATCGCGAAAACTGAAACAACGCTCCCGAACTTCCTTTCATGCGTGAGCTCAATACCGACTCCAGGTGGATCGGAGCGGGTCGCAAACGTGGAACAAAATTATGTTCACTGTGGTGTTAGCAGCCACGTTCACGCAGGCGAACATATTACAGATCGTTATGAAAATAAAGGTTAAGGCGAGAAGTCCTGGTTTTATCGGCCTCTGAACCACTTGCTTGAAAATTCAGTGCTCAGATATCCTAAAGGTGACTCGACATAGTTGCAAATCAAGCTGACAAGACAGAGCAGATGACACCAATTGCTAATCAGAGGGCTTCTCGCCTTTCCTGCGTTATCTGCGTTGTCGGCGCAGATATAGTTGGGCCAATCTCGGCTATTTAACCACCGAGATAACCCCGATATTACTCACAGTTTAGTGCGCAGAATCCAAGACGAACAAAATGGGTGTAATTGGAGGAGATGCAGATAGTGAAGCTGGGACTTATAAATCATACGAAGGGAAGACGACATTTGTGTGATACGTTTGGAAAACTGCGCATAGAAATACAGCAGAATAAGAAACATTGGCATATAATCTCAACACTCTAGAAGACATGAACTCCTCAGGAACGGAAACTTTGGCCGTAGTCCAAGGGAAAACATAATTATTTCACTTCAAAAATGTGCAGTTCTGTACATATTTGAATGGTCTACGAACCTGCACCGATAGCACTCACTTCGTGTTCGTAATAAACTGGTTGTGTAAGTACATCGGAATTAATGTACGTCTATGTTGTACTCCGAATAGTTAGTTTCCTTGGTTTGTAACCATGAGAACATGATCACTTTGGAAACCATCAACTGAACGTCTTTAAATATGGCTGCCGTAAAACACATGCACATGAGAAATTTCAACCTTTCGTAAATCCACGCCCTTCATTCTTATCAGTTTTTGCGCAAAATCAAATGAAGGTGAGATTTATGGGTACTCTGATAATAAAGTAACTCTGGGGATCTGAGAATCGGCGGTGCCCGTAAGATCCTCTCCGCTTGCAGTGCCTGGTTTGTGTTGTCTGCCAATTTATGAATACGCCTTAAGGATAATGGTGCATGAAAGCAGTACAGTTACCCGATTTACGATATAAGTCGTTTTCCAAAAGGTTTGTCGAAATTTTTGCTCGACAAGACGCCTTTTAAGGTTGTTAGATATTCACTGCCGTCATTATTCTCGGCGCACTGAAAGGAAGAAAAGAAAGAGTTAGTTTTATCTTCAATCAGTTATCCGAGAATAACGAACAGATTGAATTTGTAACAGTGCAAGAAGGTGCTAAAAATTGTTATTTACATCTTGTCGATCCAAAAATTGTGAAAAAATCCGCCGTAGAACCAGTTATGACAAAAATGATATAAATATAAGGTTTGCGTGCAACCTTAAGGCTTGCCTGCTACGGGGCTCAGTCACCCGTTCGGATCCTTCGCCATGCGAGTGTATCGCATTAGCCAACACAACCAGGGAAGATCCTGCAGGTATAATGTTCCCAAAAGTTGTAATTACTACTTGCACAGACATTATACAGCTCAATAAAAGATAATGCCACAGAAAGAACTTAGCATTTAGATTACTTTCTCTTGCAGTTTTTATGCTACTTTCTTCGTCGCTCTTTTTACCCGATGTGCAATATTGCGGCGAGTAGCGTAACTTTAGTCTGCTCACGACAAAAGAGTATTTTTCTAGATTTTAAGGATGTTATATGGTTTCGTGTCATGATATCGATGATAACATGATTAAAGTACCAAATTATTTTAAAAATAACAATCTTAATGTTTTTTGGCACTGGAAAAGGAGTTCTAACCTAAAAATTATCCTAAAGGTGAATCGACATAGTTGCAAATCAAGCTGACCAGACAGAGCAGATGACACCAACTGCCTTTTCTGCGTTATCTGCGTTGTCGGCGCGGCCAATCTATGTACACATTTTATAAAATAATTTTAGCACGAAGCTTGATGTTAGATACGGTCTTTCTTGAAGTCTTGCGAATGCTAGGTTGCAAGTTCTTTTGAAATATAACACTTGTTTCACCTGAATATATAGTTCAACTCCTGGCTATTTTTATTTAAATACTATCCAAAAAAAAAAAATTGTTATGCTGGTGAACCGCATTCCAAATTTGCAAGAAAATGTTCCTTGCGTCATCCTACTGATACGGACAATTTTCTTTAGATTTCGCACAAGTTAACTTCGTTCTATTTTGAAATTCGTACGTATAATTTTATAAATTTACAATGTCTATTGTTCCTTTTATTTAGTTCTAGAAGTAATTTTGCACGATTGTCAAACATTAATCATATTAGATAATTCTATATCACAACGAAAAACCATGTAACAAGTAGAAATATAGAAAATAATAATTTTCACCTCTCGACTTGTCCTCCAAAGCGAGTTAAACCTTGACAACAACACTTTCATTATCACGCGCTGTTCAGTTATAGTTCCTAGTGGGTTGATAATTCTAAATCTATGAGCCTACGTTCCAGCACAGATTCAGTATTTGTTTTCTGTTAAAATTCTTGTTCACTACCTCATCAGCTGGCTAGTTGCTGTAACGGATGCAAACCAATATGCCTGCCGGAATGTATCAAGTATCGAGCCGAGTGGAGAATGCTTATATACATAAGTGCGTTCCTATCTTAGGGCACAGACTTAATGATACTTGAATAGACAAATTTAACGTACTGATTATTTGTACGAACATTCACCCTTGTAATATAACACGCCCCCAAACTGTAAACACTAGAGTCACATTGTAGACCTTCGTGCGTCTAACAGATGTTTCTCGACTAGTGAGCAATCATTTCCTTTCACTTAAGAACGGAATAAGAAAGCTACTGTAATGAATGATATCATTCATGATTAATATCAAATTTGTTCATGTAAGTGCTAACAGTATTCGTATTTTACCAAGAACATATAAACTACAGTAAAATAATAAATCAGAACTAATAACAATGCCCTTTATATATTTATGATCATCCATTGTCGCAGAGGTAAAAAAACTCAAATAGTAATTTATATTACTGCAAACTTCAGAAAATATATAATTCTACGACAGAAACGAAACACATGCAATTGTCACCACTAATATCATTAGTAGGATCTTCACACCTGCAACGAACATTGATAACTCGCAGGTGACAGGCTCGCCTCTAGTAGGACGTGAACGAACACGTGAGTGAGCCAAGGCCAGGGTGATGACCTACTTTTGCCGCTTGCGGAACTGGCAACACCGCCCGGGTGGCGAGGTATTTAGACTGCTGCGTCGTCTGCTGTCTGGTAACTCCCAATCGAGAACACTAACGCTCCTCTGAATCATCCCAAGTACTAGCATAAAAAAACTGGTCAGACTTATTCCCTATCCAATGGTCGCTCTAGTGTATATCATTACTCAATGCATACAGCTAGCAAGGGTTCTCGTATGCAACACAATCCCCTAGGTACATGCAGGCCGCAACCTGCTAAGCAGGTGTGTTCAGCTAATAGGAGGACTCCAAGGCGACCTTACATTATTCGGTGATTACGCCCATAAATAAGCTTCCGGATGTACACGATTCTTCTGCTATTCACGAAATTCCTGACACTGGCTGCGAATATATTAAAAACACTTTCAGGATGCAGACATAATATTTTGCAACATAAATGCGTATCCAAATTGGAGACACATACAACATGAGTGATGAAAACATTCCATCACTCATGTTGCAACACAGTTTAGTCATCAGCTAGGCAGGCCCCTTGAGACACTAGCTTACGTGGTACTTTGATTACTTGCAGCTTATCTGAAATGTGTGATTTTGCCACAAATAACAAACCTGCTCCTAGTAGATCTATGGGAGGAACACTGTTAAAATTTTCCGTATATTTACGGGAATGTTTACGAAAATGTACTGTTAATATACGGAAACGCAATCCGTAAAGAAGAAATACTGAGTTAAGTACGTAAATACAAAATAGGGAAAATCTCCGTATTTTCTATAACTTCGGGTTTCGGGCACAAACAATGGCGATTCTATACGAAGCTTTCTTCGCCACTGTAACCAGAAAATTATCGTTTCAGCAGCAGTTACGGTTATCCTTTTCACTAAGACCTGTTATTTCAAAAATTAAAAAGTGACAACGGGCGTCTGTAACTCTTAGCAACACTTAAAATACACGAACTTTAGTAGACACTGAAAAGAAAAAAAAAAATTACTTATGTGACAAATATAGAAATTCAATTGTTATACCAGATTCACCACGTGAGAGTTGTACGTACGAAGGGAAGGGTCGTGCACCTGCAGATTTTTGACTCGGGTTCAAATCTTGCTTAAGTATGAAATATTTTAACTTTTTTTTTTAAATATCTTTTTTATACGCAGCAGAAAACCCACACAATAATGGAGAGGTTCCGTGCATTTTACGGAAAGTCCGTTTTTGAAAATCAATTGCTCCGTAATTTTACGGAGAGTTTACGGACACCTCTGGATAAATTTTTACCGGTACTTTTCCGTAAAATGAAGGAAATTTTTTTAACAGTTCATGGCAATTTAAAGATACTAGGCATACTACAGACATCAGATCGCAAAACTTCAAAATCAACTCCAAACTATTGACAGTTCTGTTGAATTGGCAGAACGTCTCACTTGCAGTGGAGTGGGGCGGAGAAATTCGGGGCGGGTCTTAACGTCGTGGTCTTGAGAGCCGATAAGGGTGAAGTGAGGTGTGTATGGACCGGCGCCGGAATGCAAAGGCAGAGGAAACGGGAGAACCCCCAGAAAGCCTGCGGACCAGCGGCATCGCTGGGCAAAATTCTCACAAGCGGAAATCCTGGAGCGACCCCGCCGTGAATCGAACCCGTTTCGCATGGGCGGGAGGCAAGCAGTCAGACCACTAGACCACCGCAGCCCTTTCTCATTTGGAAACTTTACCTCTGCGTCACGCTCAGTACAGTGTGAATACACTGCTGCATGACGTACACTTGAAAATAACGGTAACACAATGTTAACTCAAAGGCTGTTCACGATGAAGTGAGCACTGTAGAAATTAACCTTAGAAAAAAGTCACTGACCCTGCATCCATGTATTTTAATGGGCGTACTGAGTGGCATTCGCTCAGTAAACTTGGTAATTATGCATGGAAAGTAGTTCCGCATCTTAACGTCGAACTAAAACTGTTAGACAACCATTTATGATAACTTAAATTATTTGTTTCTCTGACTGTGTTTTTTAATGCATCGAACTGTAAAAATGAGCCGCTTTGTTAAATATTTACTTTCCCAATAATTTCACAGTTTCGTTTGACCGACGCATGAATAAAGTGACAAAGCTCATGGCAGTGTTAATCTTACATAAAGCGGAAGAATACACAACGTGCATACGAGTAGATCTTAAACAGGGCTTTCAAAAGTGCTCATTTGACCGTGAATAGTATATAATTGCATTTCAATTTCGACGTGAATCTACCTTTATATCTCCAACGGTTCATTACTTCACTCCCACAAACGAACCCCTCAATCCACAAGGTCCTTAACTGGTTAATCGTACACACATTGTGACCAGCCATACCAGACTTGTCAGATGAACGGTCGACCCTATGTTCTGCGAGGGGGCCATCAAGAAAAATGGTTTTCTGGGAGGGGGAGAAATTGGGAGTTTTTATATTTTTTATTGTTTGTTGAGAACTAGGGAGGAAGTGAGTTGGGCAAGTGAGAGAGGGCGAATGATGTACGCAGTATGACTGGGCGTGATTTACCAAGCGTGTCGCAAACGATGCGTTTAACAGTTTGCGAAGTGCACGGGGATTTACTCCAGCTACAACCATACATCCTTACAAATTCGCATCCCCTTTCACTCCCTTTCGCGACAGCCGTTGTGCAGAATCACGTGACCGTTGCAATCCATTATAGCATCTCCCCATGACGGTGACGCACCAGCCGTCTTTTGCAGGGGCGCGAGGAAATTTATTTTGCGACGGTTATCTCAGCGAGGGAAGATATCTGCAACAGACGCGGACTTTTGCGTTACGATACCCGGTTTCATTCGGTGACTTATTCATTCCTTTCTTTCAACCGAGGTTTTGCCGCGTCAGTTTCGCTGGCATGTTTGCGACCGTCATGAAGTGACCTAATTTCCTCTGCTGATTGCTCATACCGTTTCCTTTAGCGGAGACCGACCGCTCCGAAGACAGTTTTACTGCAGATCTTCGGAACAATCGCTGCCACAAGCATGTTTTTCATAAAACAATTATTACTTATATGCTTTTAAAGTTAAACCAAATCAGTATTAAATAAGCCTTCCAGACAGAAACATATTCCGTCGTATATAAGGCACTAGGCTATCCATTCAATAATGTTTCGAAGGATTATAGGGCTTACGTACTTATGGAGCGATTAATCGAGCCACATTTTATAAATCTTTATATAGTTTCTAAACTTTTGCACGTCATGCGATTAGGTCTGACATCGAATATAAAAGAAAAAGCTTTACACGTATGTTTGTGTGTTCCCACCACTGAAATCTCAGGTGCAATCTCAGACCCCGAATGTTAGGGGATTTTTGATTGAGATTTCTATCTGGGGTGCGCGACGGAAACCAACGTATTGTGGAAATCTACGTGAAGTATTCCCGGAGCTGCTCTCCACCAACATCTCTTCTACGTTACGCTTTTCTCGGGCTGGTTGGAGCGACAAGTGTGACCCGTTGGGTATTGTGCCATCCTGTGGTACCAGTAGTGTTTTTCTTATACTTTGTTTTGTCTTTGCCCTTATTCGGGTAAAGTTCGCTGTTTTTTGGCAATGTCTTGACGACCTTAATTATCTGCTATTAATAATTTGCTGCAAGCTATGCATTTCATGCTCAAACTCAAACTTTAAATTTGTGTAATATATTATTAAACATTTATTCTGGCATAACTTCTGAATTCATAAAGAGATAATTTAGGCCTATTTATTTTATGCGATTTATTATTTCGTAAAAATGATTCATTTATGTTTTCTTTTCGCACAAATGTGTACGAGTTTTCAAAATATCTGTTAAGTTCCTTATGTTTTGTACTTGGTTCACTTGCACTTGTTAAGATAGTAGAACGTGTATTGCGTCGTATTGTATAAAATTGTCCCTTATTGTTGACATCTTGTAGTTTATTGTACTTTTATTTTCATTAATGTAATTAGTATCTACTGTTAGGTCACCAAAAAATTCATGAACAAATAAGTTGTGAAAAACTTTGGATGAAAGTCAAACATTACTAGTCAATCTACTTGTGACTGTGAATCTACTTGTGACTGTAACCACGAGTAACGGTTCTTCTGTCAAACCACTACTCTGTAGATAGATCATTTCCTGAGGGTTACTCTATGGCGCTGACGTGACCTTCCCTTCTTGACGTTATCGTCATGTAGTTGACATGGCTTTATTTAAGCACTGCTGTTTATTAACTGAAAATGTGTTAGCGAACCTTCCAGTGTCGCCGTTGGTAAGTTTAATGTAAATATGTATTACCTACATATGTTTTCGTGTATTATTTTTGTTGGGGAAGTTATAATCTGTTTGTTATATTTTATGTTTCGTACCTTCCAAGTCGTGATTCAACGGTCCAGTCATGATGTATTAGCTGAATTCCCCAGCAGACTCCCCGTTTTACCATATTTGGCATGTAACTGTTCTTCCTCCAGCCTGGTGACAGTGGATCTGGCTCGCGGAAGCATCTATCTTAACAAGAAAACCTACATGTTGTAATTTTTTTACCTTTTTTTGTCAGATAACTATCATTTCTTTGGCTTAGCAGCTGTGATAAGAAGCACGTTCAAATTTTCTCGAGTTTTGGGTTATCCTGACCACGAAAACCTCAGTAGTAGGCATATGGTGGAGGTAGTGCAGAGGGCTAAGGCTTGGATGACATCGCGCCGAGGCCACGCAAGCCATCTTGGGCCGCAATATTTGTAGCCAGCACAACGCCATCTTAGACCGCCATCTTGGTAACAAGTATGCCATTTTTCCATGCTCTTGCATTCCGAGAGTTTTCTCCGAGTGACCCTATTTTGTTTCTTTCACATTCTTTCTTTTTCTTTCTTCTCTTCCTTTCCTTCTCTCTTCTTCTTTCCTTTCTCTCTCCTATTTTCCTTTCTCTCCCATTCGGTTATCATTTGTTTACATCGGCTGTTACTGGAAGCCGCCATATTTGTTACTGGAGGCCGCCATCCTTGTGTTTACATTTACATGGACGCCGCCATCTTGATTTTTTCGTTTGTCATATGTTTCCAACATTAGTTCTGATATTTGCCACAAGGAGCGCCGCCATATTGGTTCTGGCTGTAGCCACTAGGAGCACAGGTGGCGTTCTCGTTCGATTAGTTGATCGGACGCCATATTGGTTCTGTAATTGGCAGCTAGGGGCAGTGATTTTTTAGAACCCAAAATACCATCTGGTATAGATCCGGATCGCACTACCGGACCTTGGGGTGTCAGACTTACGCCTTAGACCACTCGGCTATCGCGACATGCGCTGGGACAAGAGTTTATAAGTAGTATATAGCTTGGAGATGAATAAATCATATCTTGCCTCTCATTAAATATATAACATTTTTATTTCTTATTTAATTTTGAATGGTTTTATGTACATATCAGTAATTTTTAAGTTATTATTTTCTTTGTATAATTTTGTGTTACCTATATAACGTTTAAGTGTTTTATTTTTATTTTAAGTTTTTATTAAGTATTTATTTTTATTGTATTTTTGTTATATTTTTTATTATTTTAGTTGAATTACATATATATTAATTTAGATTTAACTTACATAGATTTTAAGTACTGCATTTTTTCTTTAAATAATTTTAAAGTATTTTTTATTAAACTTTTAAGTGTATCAAGTGACGTGTCTAAAGATGCGTAGTTTTCAGGCAGATAAGAATATGTAATCAGAATATATGATTATATGACTATGACAAGCACCATATAGGATTTTTATACGCATATATAAAAACTTCTTTAGTAAATATATGCCAAGTGTTTTATATTATGAACGTTGATTATTCACACTTTTTCGATTTTTGTTTACATATAATAATCTTCTTAACAACCCAGACTTAAATATGTAGGGACTTCTAGGTTGAACTTAGAAATATTTCCTACTTCAATGTATTGTAATACTTGTAAATTGTTTCCAACACACAATCCCATTAACTGTTCAGTATCCACTTTACCTAATTTAACTTCACCTAACCTAACTTAACATAACCTTAGATAACCTAACCCAACTATCTTGTAAGAACTCTAAATATGTAATTTTTATTTCTCTCGACATTCACTTAACATAACAATCATACTCTAGTCATCGCCAGACACCTCTTAACACCCCTTCTTCCAGCCTTACTTAACAGCACCATGCTATTATGAGATCAATACTACTAATTAACCATCTATGACATCCGTAACGTCTTAATTCCCATCAAACCATTTCGATCATACTAACCGACCATACCAGCTAAGCATTCTGCCCCTCCCATTTAACTAACTAAACATCACATAGAACCATTCTGCTCGTTCAAATTTTATCATATTGGGAATATGCATGTATTCGACAATGCCAAAGTTATGTTTAAATCATAGGTAACAAATAAATCTATATTGATTGTAATATGTTTTTAATAATTATATTAATAATAATAGTTTTTAAAATATTTATGTTTATCATATACTTTTTAAGACAGGTAATTCCTCAGACAGACATATAAACATGCCACTGATTAACCAGACATGCATACATGCTTCCGATTAACACACACCCCTATCGAGAGTGATATACAAATTCCTGCAGGGAACTCACTAGAAACTGGTCACCCTTGTGGTGATATGCAGTTGTAATTAAACAGTATGCTTAAGATCCAACATGCAGGCAATAAGCCTGTCTTTTGGCCATAAATACTTAAACTAGAGAGATGTAATTATACGAAAATGAGTATCATTTTCTTCTACACCAACAACCACTTGCCTCGACATACTAACAAAGACTGGCCATGCCAGCCATACTTGCGGTAACCTAACAAACACTTCCCACAGGGGTGTATTGTCCCTACAACTCACCTTATATGCAAAAACATTTTGTTGTCAGTGGTCACAATGTGTAAGTGAATATATATTTTTACATATGTGTCACTATACCTTCATAGGGCAACGTGTCTGTAATAGTAATTCTCAGAACATCAATAATTAATTCCATAAAAAGACCATACTTGGACAATAATAGTAAAATACCTTTTTTTATAAGGTAGGAGATCCCCGCAACAATTTTGCTCCTCCTCATCTCATGCAATATATAAAAACAAGCAGAATATAATATTGAGAAACACCCAAATACTATTTATTTTAGTACACAGTCAACCAATTTTAACTGTCACAAATTACCTGGTATTGCTTAACGTAGTTTATGAGTAGTGTGGGTAGGGGAAGGTGCCTGGCTAGTGAGAATGTTTGAATAGGAAGGAGAGGAATAGCTGCACTGTGAGAGAAGGTAAGTAAACCAATGAAAATTGTTGGTCAATGATCATTACCTAATAATGACACATAGTTGCACAGAAAATGTGTAGGCGAAAGCTGGGAGGGAGTGGAAGTTGGCCAATGAAAAATGCTATGGTAACTAGAGATACTATTTTCCTTAAATTACTCTGCATCTCCCACCATTTTTTAAGGCTATATAAAGGCCGAAACATCGCATAATCTCTCACTCTGATATCAGTGCTTGCTGTCTGCATGTCAGAGTACCCTTCTGCTTGGTCGCAATTTTACTTCTAGTTAGTTAATGCGAGGTTTCATGATCTCCTTCCAGTTTTGCTTCGAGTATTTCCTTACTAAGGTATGTTATGTTTTAAAGTAAACTTTTTATATCTAATTAAATCAATTTTGTTAAAGAATGAGCTCTTAGTTTTGAAAAGTAAGTGAATTATTGTTACAGAAAGTTATTAAATTTTTACATAAAAAGTTTTTATGTATTCGATTTTTTAAAATGAGCTCTGAAATTTTAATGGTATGTGAATTATTGTTTGCCAGAGAGGTTTAAAATATTAAAAAATTTCCAATTCCAGCCTGCATCGATAAAAAAAATAATTTTAATAAAAAATTGTTTTATTTAAATATATTTTTTAAACTAAGAAATTTAAAGTTATTAGTATTAAGTCTTATATATCACCGGACTCGTCTTTCAAGGCGCATACGATTGTGATATCATACGACCATATAATTTCTCTCTTGCTCTTTCATTCCAACTCTTTCTCCTCACTTTCATTTCTCTCTCTTTCTCTCTTTCATTTATTTTCATTTTCTCATTTTATCTCCTTTTCTCTTGCCTTCTCATTCAATATCTTTCTCTCATTTCATCCATTTCTCCCTCTCTTTTCTTTCTCTCTTTAATTCTCTCATTCCATCTCTTTATCTCCATCTCTCCAATCTCTCATTCCATCTCTTTATCTCCATCTCTTTATCTCCATCTCTCATTCCATCTATTTCTCTCTTTTGCTTCTCTCTTTTTCTATATCAGTCCATAGGTTTTCTTCGAGGCCTCCCATTTTTTGTTGTTTCATTTCTCTGTATAATTCCTTCTTTTCTTTCACTCTACATCTGTGTTTACATTTATATCTCAACGTCATCAGACGCCATTCGTTCGGCCATTTACTCACACTTGTTCACTTAGTCACATTTTCTCGATTGATAATTTATACATGTTCGATTAGTTGCTTTCCTCCTCTGATTACTCACAATTGTTCGATTAGTCACAGTTGCTCCATTCCACCATGTTTACAGTTCCTTCATCGCCTGCTAGAGGGCGCAAATCGTCCGTGCGTATATTTATTTCCAACTTTAAATATGTAATTTTCCATACACGAGAAGGTATATAATAATTATTATAAAGTACATTTCAAGCAGGACTTTGTAAAACACATTCGATTTTCAATACTCTATATTTTGCAAAACATAGTACTTGACTTTATTCAATCCGTTTTTATATTTTTCACCTAGACCTGTAACCACTTATGCATCACCACGCCGACAGGTCCACGACTCGGCTGCGGCAGGTCCATCAGGTCAGACAGCCTGCAGCGACTCGCCAAGAGTGACCTCATCGACATGCGTGAGCAGTGACGTCATCCACAGACATTACGCTGGAAAGAAACAACTGCTTGCTACCTTAAGTGAGGCGCTGTACTAACATCCCTAACAATAAGACATCCAGGAATCACTGCATTAATTAATAAGAATAATTATTTAAATTTGTTTCATTTGAATAATGTCGAAATCTTTGATAATCACAGTATAAATGTATTTTTCATGCAAAATCGGTTTAAAAATTTAAAATTTTGTAAATTTCACATTTTTCCATGACGTTTGGTAACTTAAAAAAAAGAAGAAGAATTTCTCACACCCAGACTTAAAACTTATATATAAGATGTAATAATAGAAGCTACATTACCTTGTACAGTTACAGAAATATTGTTAATTAGTTTTTTCAACCACTTTATATATGGCTTACGAATATTATATCTTAGGGTACTTTTAGTTTATGTAAAGCCATGCGATGTGCTGTATTTTAACATCTCGTAACTTTCAGTCGAAGTCTGAATTCTTAAGCTCGCATGTAATGATTTTCTTATATATTCTTTTCATAATAATTACGTAGCAAGTCGGGCAGCTATAAGCAAGTTTATATGTACAGACATTTAGGTAGGCAAATATAATTTGCACATTCTTAGGAGGCTGGCAGTCTCGCGAAATTAAATTATGGAAGTACCATTTCCAGCTCCAGGAATGTATGTTTATGCCCTATATAACCATCTTATTTTATAGGCATTGGGTATGTCAAATAAAACATTTATATTTTAAAATATATTAAATATTTTTTCTTTAGTTGAACTGAAATTGTATGTAGCGCACAGAAAAAAAGTTCTCCCAGCTTCATGCAATGTTAATTATTTATTATCTCAACTATTTTAGGTAGCATAATTTTCCTACTCGAATTTTGATTCAATGTATAAGTGAATAAACCAAGCACGATAATAATCTATATATTTCAGGTACAATACAATATCAGCGAGAAATTAAAGACTTTTTTATTTATATATATATTTACATACTTAAAACTACAAACATTATTCTTAAAATTTTTCATGCTATTCCCTTACTGTCTTTACACCAGCATGATTACTTTTTTCGCATGATTAATATAGTCTACTCATACACAGCTCAAGACAGTCCATTCTAGCAAGCATCTAAGCAGAATTCTTGACCATATTTTCTTCTCGGCAAAGTTTTTACGACTACCACTGGCAAACAGCTCCATAAAATGAACCAGATGACTTATAGACTCGCAAGCAGGAACCTACACACTCAATGATCCACCCACTGTAACTGATGCTCGCCATATGATCTATCAACCAACACCAGACATATGTAGACCAGCAATACATATTTTATTTTCAAATTTAACATTTAAGTATTTATTTTTATTATATAATTTTTAAATATAATTTTTTTTTATATCCCAGACTTAGCTATGTAGGGACTTCTATGTTGAACTTAGAAAAAAACAAATATTTCGTACTCCTATGTAATGGAATGCTTGTAAATTTCACAGCATACCATAATCAAACTGTTCAGCATACACTTCACTGAACCCAATTTTACCTTACCTTACTTCACCTAGCCAAATCATATTGTAAGAACTCTGAATAGAATTTTTTTTTAAATTTCTCTTGACATTCAACCGCTACACTTTAGTTATCGCCGGACCTCTCTTGACCTCTCCTTATTCCAGCTTTACTTAACAGCCGTATCGAATTGTACTGAGTACCAAAACAGATATAATACCTTTCACCATACCATTAGCTTGCATCATTCATGCTATTAACAATATAGTTCCATGTTTACCACCGTACCTCAGACTAACTGATCCATATTAAGAGTCAACTATATTGACTACCATTTCAGCCCATCTAAGTCTGCAAGTTACACATATAAACAAGCCATACCAGCTGCCAAACCAATCAAATATTCCATCCATGCTATCATTAGACCAATAATATTAATTTAACCATCTACGACATCCATATCATCTTAATTCCCATCAAAGCATCCCCCTCATACTAACCCACTATACCAACTAAATATTCTGCTCTCTCATACTAACTACGTAAAAAAAAACAAATCACACAATTAAACCATTCATCTCACACCATTTAAGCTATACTTTTTTTCATACTGCCAAAATAACCGAACATGCGATAAGGTCACACCAGTCAACCATACAAGCAAACTAACTATTCAAGCAAGTCATACTTGTATGTGTTCAACCCCATGTCAGGACATTCAATATATTTTATTTCTCTCAACATCCACTTAACCTAACCATCACACTCTAGCCATGCACGTAAGAACTTAGAAAAGTATTTTCATATTGCATAGAATACGGAATATTTTTAACTTAGTCATGCCCATTCTACCCTATGCCAGGACTTTTGAAAGACATGTTAACCTAACCTAACATATACAAGGCTCTGCATTTAGCACTGTATACACTATGTACTCTGCACTTAGCACTGCATACACTATGTGCTCCACACTTAGCACCACATTTAGCATTGCAGGCACTGCACTTAGGGGTCATAATGGGTCATGTTGGGAACATTCGGTGTCATTAGGGTCATTTAGGGGTCATTATAGGTAATTTAGAAGTCATCTAGGGTAATTAGGAGTAATTTCGAGGTCATTAAGAGTCATTTAGAGGTCATTGGGGATAATTTAGGGATTCATTAGGGGTCATTTAGGGATCATTAGAGGCCATGTTGCTTCATAAGGGGTCATTTAGGGGCCATTAGGGGTTATTTTGGAGTCATGTTGGGGTCATTTAGGGGTAATTTGGAGTCAAAGGGTCAAGAGTTAAGAGTCAAGAGTCAAGGTGTCAAATAATCAGTCTTTTGAATGGCAGGTCTGAGAGTTGTCTGCTTTATGAGTTCAAGCTGAGCGAAATGTATTTTCATGTTAAAAAACTTATTCATTGGCAATGATGATTAGTTAGCAGCATCGTTGGTCATTTTAGAATGTGTACTATCGCCCTCCAACGACATGAACTGTCATAAATGTTGATTTAAAATGAATTAATAAGTGTTTCAGAGAAGCAGATACACATATTACCATGAATTTACATAAAATCTTTATTCACGTATGCATATATTCAATAGACAGATCACCTCATTCTTTTGCAGAATATCTGTTCTACTACCCAACACCAGACTAAAAATTTACTCGTACCTCAAACTAGAAGTCATGTAGACCACAGTTCAGATATCATGAACAAACCATTGCTAGATTTAAACTCACCACGCCCCCATTCATTTTATCCGAGGACCAGTTGACCTTGTAAATGTCAAGAGCAAGTCTGTACCTTAATGGTAACTGGAGACTGTACGTGCTTCCTGGCCGTTTTCGCATCTGGATGATGTCAGATAGCCTTAGTCAGCACATAGCATTACTGCTCCCCCTTGTTGTCTGGTACTGGAGTCTGTACATGCTTACAAGTAGTTTTCACACTTGGATGGTGTCAGATAGCCTTAGTCAGCATATTGCAGGTCTGTACCTGCATGGTGTCTGGTAAGTAGACAGGATGAGTCAGCAGGCTTCACGAGCAAGTTCAAGACTGCAACTGAATTGAACTATGGGTCAGCATGAAGGTTGTTCTCTACATATTCTAACCATCATGTAGGACTTTGCATTTATTAAAACCAGACCAATACAAGTAAATAATATATTACTTTTCACATCAATTGTTTGTGTGTTTGTATGTATCATCTCCCGTGTGTACAAAGGACTGTTGCATCTGATGACATTTTAAGAAAAGTTAACGACAGGATTTGCGTCTTGGCTCCTTGTTAGTTGAGGTCAAAGACAGGCATTCATATTTACAGTATACCGAGAAAATGCTTTCAAATTGATCTTAGCTTCCCCTGATACCAAGGTATCAGCATGCTCTATATGTAAAATCTCCCATCGCTCGGGAAAAAAAGTCCGATCTTTCTAAGTCCGAAAGTGAATTAATAATTTTTTTATATTTTCGGGCTTCGAACTCAGGTGCCTCCGACATGCATCACCTCTGTAAATTGCTTCAATTGATTTAAATTTACAAGTACACTTCTAGTGCACTACACTTCCGATACGGAGGTATGATTTACGCTATGGGGTTCGAGCCCTAGAGAATGCAAATCTTGGAAATTTCAATTTTATTTTAACACATACACTTCTGATGCAATACACCTACGAGAGCTTTTCTGTAGATGTGACCTCACCAACGTTCATCGCCCAGCTAACGTAATACAGTTTGCTACAGCTCGACTGATGACGAGTAATAATGTAATCGTGTAATTATATATTAATTTATTTATAGATATAAAAAAATCCAAAATGATCCCCATAAAATCAAAAAAGCAAACCGTTATACTACACACATACAATAACATATACGCACACAGTCATAAACCCACACACACACACATACTAGCATCTCTCCGTGTTCCCAACCTTCATCGTTTGCTAGCAACGTGGTTTACCTAAACACATCAATCATTCATATCATTTCACCGAGCCAGTATACAACTGACAAGTACACACTTGCAAACATCCTCTTACCGAAACATTTAAACTTTAAATGTCAAAGACTATTACAAATTTCATTACACAATCACCAACAACAATACACTTATAAAATACACATGCATAAACACATTCACTCACAACAGCAGTCAGTCGCCAGCTTAACTCTATCAAAGTAAAGAAAATTAATTTAAATATTATTATTTAAGTCTTTCACTCTAAATAATCACTTTTTCCTAAAAAAATAATCCCCTAAAATGTATTATTTAAAAATAATTTTAAAATACTAAACAAAATTTAAAAGAAAATTATAAAATATACTAAACAAATTTTTCTAAAATAAAAAAAAGACAAATATTAAGAAAATCTAAAAATTTAAGAACACATTACATTAACCTCACACTCATCCCAGCACCCTTGATATCAACCCCTTCCCTTACCTACCCACCTTCCAATATTACACAACAAAGAAAAATTGCAAAATATTCTAGAAAAATATACCAAGAATCATAACTCCAGCATGTCTGTCATTGTATTATTACCATCAGGCACCAGCCAAATATCATACCACCCATCAAACAAACCACCTGATTTACCAATTATGCATACCAATGAAAATGCTGACCACCTCACCTCATCTAATGAAACAAAATAAATTAAAAAATCAGAAAAATCTAAAAATCTAAGAACATATTACTTTAACTTCCCACTCAACCCAGCACTCTAAACATCAAGCCCTAACCTTAACTCCCCACCTCCCAATACTACAAAAAAACAAGGAATAATCACAAAAATTTATAAAAAAATGTACCAAAAATCATAACTCCAGCATGTCTGTCGTGCCATTATTGCCATCAGACACCAACCATTACATACAAGGTGACAGCTCTCCAACATACCAAAATACTATATCATCTGAAGATATAAACTAAAAACCACAGCAGATAACCATACCAACCAAAAAACATACAGCCCAAACCTTGTCATTCACTCTAACCCAAGCATACCTCAGACATGCTATTAACAATACAGACCATATTAAACACCATACCTCAGACTTACTGATAAATAATAACAATCAACTATATTCAATACCATTTTAGCCGATCCAACTTCATCAGTTACAAATATAAACAAGCCGTACCAGCCACTTTAATTCATACATGCCCTATGCTCCTTCGACCAACACCAGACTAAATATACTCATCGTTCATACCTCTTACTATAACTCAAGCACACCTCAACCATTCAGTCCACACTGACTTACGAAAAATTTTCTTACTGCTTATACTTTCTCCTCTACTAGTCGACATTAGCCAAAATATATACCAGTCACCATACCAACCAACCATCCATTATAGCCCAAGTCATAACAGGCCAACCAGGATACCATCTCCTATAACCAAAGAACAATTCTGTCATACTAATCAACCGCACCACCCAATACACGAAGCACAGTATCTATCATGACTCAGGTGTACCAATCAACTATACAGCTGAGGCCATCCCATAACATAGCACCTATTTTACTTGTTCTACCTACCAACACCGCTTATACCAACCATACCACCCACTATAACTCTAGCATACATCAACTATTCGTCTACGCAGACCATACAAAGTAAACATACAGCCTATACTAGTGATAATCAACTTATTCTCATACCATCCACCATGTGGACTGACACCAGTCAAAATATACTGACCAGCGCATACCAAACACGTTAAACTCAAGCATGCCTTACCATTACAGGACTCGCCAACGCACACACATACTGTCCACACCATTTGACATACACCAACAACCGTAAGACAGATATACCGGAAAAAAACACATCACCCAAGATACCATCTACGTTAACCCAAGTGATCAAAGCAGATTTTATAGTCCAGACCAACCCAGGGACACAAACATTCTTACCATGTGTGAAACTAGCATAACTTGATGTACTATAGCCCAAAAAATTCAGGTGACCTTGTCCTTTGACCTTGACCAAGTGACCTTTAACCTTAAAATCCCAAAAAAATCTAAAACTTTTATAAAATTCCAAAACATTAAAGAAATTGTTTAGGTGTCATTAGGCAAATGCGGAGGTGGTGGTGATGGTTTTGATGGAAATGCATTTCGTCGCCTTTGTTCCACCCTCGTATAAGACTTTGAGCAATTTTTTTATTTAGTCACCTCCATTCCATCTTGTGTAGGACTTGGAATATATTTCCATATTGTGTAGTGCTCGGAATAATTTTTTAACATAGCCAAGTCCATTCTACCCCATGTCAGGACTTGTAAATTTTACCTCTGTTGTAGGACACAACCATTCATGTAGAACTTTAGTTAGCTATGATGCAGGCCACCGGGCTCCATAGCCATCGAGGTCAAAGGCAGGTGATTTAAGTTTTACATATTTCACATTAACCGCTAAAATTTTATCTGACTGCTAGAATATCAAACCATCATTTTCACTATACCTTCACGAGGAGAGAAATACGTTTTGGATTATTTGTAGCGACGACAATCACGCTGCTTTTATACGTCTAAAAATGATCTAGGCAAGTCTCAAGTCACTCGAACTCAGTCAGAGAAAGAGAACTCTTACTCGAACGACAGGCGAACTACGAATGAGACCAATTCGACTGTCTTCAATATATGTCTGCCAATTAATTGTATTGCCCAGGATTCGAACCAACACTACCCTTACAAGAAACTAGAATTAAATCCAATTTCTTATACTGCTCGACAACCTGACAAGTTCAGAAAAAGTTTGTATAGTAAAAACTCTTAACCTTATCCTTGGATGGTGTCATAGGATCATAACCTTACTTGCAATCTGTTCGAAATCTACCGTTCAAAACATAAATAAACATAATTTTCTAAACCAAAATTTTAAATATGAAGAAAAATGATAAAACTTTATCGATTGGGAGCACTCTGAGAAAACCCCAAAAAATACACGTTCACCCCAAAAAAATATGCTATATGTATAGTCCTATCCTATATATAATCATGTATCATACTATCTTAATAAATAAATATATATATATATTACTATCTTGTATATATTACTATCATATGAATATTTACACACTCATACACACACATATATATATTCTTATGTGACAGTTGAAGACTTTATCCAGCTTATTCGTCAAGATAGGTGGAACATGACGCGGCATGGCACATTGCGTCAGTGGTATTGCAATTTTATTTTCATTTTGATGTTTATGCCTATAGGAAGTGCGTGTATATTACCGAGGTTGGGTGTACGCCGTGCGCTGCCCACCCCTCGGTCCTTACAAGTGTACGCCTTAATGTTCCAGTAGTAATCGTTGATAGGTGGTAGTGTTATAGGTCCGTGTCCCGTGTCGGGGTGACGCCGTGCGCTGCCCCTCACCTCAAATAATTTAGTGTGTGAGTGTCTATTTACATTGATGTGTATGTGTGTATTTAAGTTATACATATATATGTAAAGTGGTTATCATACAATAGAGTAATTTAATACAAAAAAAAGTGGTTAACCCGTGCGCCTCACATGCTCAGGTTCCTCGGTTGTGCCATGTAGTGTAGTGTGAGCTGCCTGCAAAACTGGGGCAATTTTCAACACCAGAGGATACCAAAACAATAATATTCCATTGTTTTCAGAAAAGACTTAAGTTTGGTTCTTCGACTTTGTCAGTAAAACCAGTTCACCAAATTTTCATATCGTTTTGTACGCCATGTAATAATTGTGTAGATATTTTATTGAGTATTTTGTTATTGTTTCTATTGTGTGTTTCAATGTGTGCTGTGCGGTGGGTTAAGGGTGAATACCTCTGTTTATTGTTTGTAACAATAAATGTATTTATAAAAAAAAGTGGTTAGCATGTCTGACTTCTAGTCCAAAGATTCCGAGCTCGAATTCTGTCCGGGCATGAGAATTTTTTCTATTTTTAAATATTACCGACCGTCATGAGAAAGTGTGAAATTTAAAAAATTTAAAAATTTTTAAACAAATTTTGCATTAAAATACTCTTATACTGACTGTTATTATCAAAGATTTCGACATTATTTAAATGAAATAAATTTGAATAATTCTACTTATATTTTTTAATGCATTGATTCCTGGATGTCTGATTGCTAGGGCCGATAGTCCAGTGCCTCGCTTAAGGCTGTTTCAGTGGTCCAAAAAATCATCGTGTTACCAATTTCATTTTCAACAGTATAATGTGTTACAGGCACATCCCATTGGCAGTCCTAACACACTACATAGCGCGTGGACCAGCTACATAACCTGCTGCGCCTAATTTTTCCGTTCAGACACCTACGGGCGCTTTGTGATGGAGGATGTTTTCGCTATGGGCTCCGCGCGACACTAGCGCTATTTAGAGTGATTTTCAACAACGGTCACTTGTGGTACTTCGTAGTAAAGCCTAGACAAAAGTTTGAGCGGTGGGTTGGAGGAGTGAAGAAACTCATCAGGCCGGTTTTGGTCCAGCCAGCCAGGATGTTGTACGTTGCACTGGGTGATTGGAGAATGTAGCTAATGGCTGTTTAGGGAGTTGAGGAAAAGAAGTCGAGATAACCCGCTGGCAGCGTAGCCCCCACCCCCTCCTTTATTGTCCATCACCAGGAAGAAAAACATGTGTAACACTGCAAAGGAAAAATAATTCAGAACCGCTCAACACAGACTAGATAGAAGGCCCGCGTGCACTGCTGTGACGTCATCACGTGTGGACCATCCTCCTCTGCAGGCACGCTACCAGTCTGCGGTCAATAAGCTGACGGCTAGCATAAATATTCGTGGCTTTACGTTGATTGTGTGTCATTTTTGTTAATGTGTTATATGCGTGTCACAGCATACGTTAGTAAAATGAGGCGGGGAATTTTAACTACTGCTTTAAAAAGGTGATTGTTATTCCAGTATTAGGTGCCGATCCGATCCCCTGCTTTCTGCTTCAAAAACTATTTTTTTTTAGTATTCCTTTGAGAATAATTTATTTGTTTACATTCTTGGCACACATAAACGATAGACAACCAGAAAGAAAAGTATTGCATCATGAAACAGTGCATATTTGTTAAATAAACCCCCAGCTATTAATTCCAGAAACTGCTTAAAACCTCTACTTTTGTGATAAGTATTTAATTCGAAACTAAGTATGCCTGAATTAAATTATATTTATTACAGAAATGGTTACCTTACGGTATAGCGGGCTCATCCACAACTTTGATAATGTACCAACATTTCCCCAAGATTAATTTCTTTTAGTTCACGATTGTCTCGTACCTACACCAAACCAAATTATGTATAACCCGTACTATTAGCCAACAAATTTTAGTCGCGTTATCGTACTGTGCAACTTTTCCAGAGAATCCGTGCTAATGTGGTTCACTTTCTCTGATTTTCGTTCTACTATAACTGCATGTTATTCATTATATCAGTGCAATGGTTTGAAAGTTATTTTTCTCTTCGGCGGAACTATACATGTTTATCACTTCTCCTGGCTGGAAAATTTTTTAATTGATTTTAGATTAAATATTAGCTAGTCACATACACAAGCTAATTCAAAATCAGAATTATTTATTACCTTTAGCACTTTTTTATTTTCACTTAGGAACATCGGCATGCATATCCTGACAGAATAACTCGATTAGCCTAATTTCCTTTTTGTGCTCGAATAAAACATGGTAATATCACATTATCTTCGTAGCGTACAACATGCTTTTATGGGACGTATTTATTACAAAGGAACGTGTTTTACTCGTATACTACAAAAAAAAAAATTTCTGTATAAGAACAAGAATAAATTTACAGTGTACGTTGAATCCTTCATAGGTAATAAGGGGCGTCGCATTTGATTCCCAATGGTGTCAAACCTTGGATAATTTCCTCCTTCACTGCATTTACAGGGGCACAAAACAAAAACAACATGAAAATAATCCTTAGACCAACTCCGAAACCACTGTGACTTATGCATATGAAGAAACATTTTCTGCAGTTAACCACAGCTATGCTGGTGGTGATGATGTGTAGTAAGTGTCTGAACAGATATCAAATTTTAAATGCTTAAATATTCCAAAACAGATCAAGTAACAGCTTAGCTAATTACGAACCAAGTACCCAACCACAGGTTAATATATTGGACCAACTTTTATAAAGTTTTATTTATTTGATATTACGGCGCCCTATGATGAGTTATACTTAGAATTTGGTCGTACTGTCTCTGTTACCTAGAGAATTCAAGTAAACCATTGTAGTTGAATTTCAATATTGTTAATGTATGGGAATGTTAACAAGCGCACACGAACACTTTTTACGTATTCATTACGTGAGCCTTGAGAAGAAAATGCAGAAAATATCTTAGAAAACTTGGCGGATATATCAGTGCAGCAAAATCACCATAACATTGCTATTACAACAACGCATTTAATTTTGATTACCTATGTTTAGTTTTTAACCCGTTTGTTGATTTTAATTGTATCGCTTAAGTAATCGGCGATATGCCTTCGGGATGAAATTTAATTTACCTTCGTGTAAGAATGCGTATTTCTGTATTAAAATACGTAATTAAATGCCACATTGCGCTATTTGCTAATAAATGATCAACACTTAATGAATTTTTACACCTGCATGTCAGCATGAGCGTTGGCAAGCATATATATATATTACATCATTTTTACTGCAAAGTTTTGTTTACTTACCACAGCCTCCTGTGCCAAAATACTTTTCCTAAGGCTTTCTACACAATTGAATCGTTATTGCACACTTCGTTTTGCAGTGCCCATCGAAAGTTTGACAATAAGTAAACTTGTTGAAATATTTCCTGCTGTAAATTGTTTGCTGCAATCTGTGTTGAACAATTGTTTAACATTGTTACTGTCAAAACACACATTATAATTAAGTTATTGAATTAGGTCAAATAGTTTGCATGTGACGATTTTTGAAAGGAATACGTAACTCTGGAATTATCGCACACGTTATTGTGTAGAATGTTATGCATACCCAAATCTACAGCTATTTAAGTGAAACGATTTTTCAATTAGCTTTAAAAATACACATGAAAGAGAAAAAACAGGGGCCAGAATAAAGTTGGAAACAGGTGTAATTGCTTTCTCACTGTAAGAAAAACTAGCTACAAATTCGCCAAAACTGACTACTATATTTGTTTCTTACCAGTTGAGCTGGCGAGATAGGGTTCCCGACGTTAGTTAGTTATCGTTCCACTCAAATTATAACATCACAGGTTTGTTACCGGGAAATTAAAACTCACTGATTATTGCCATCCATGTTGAGACATACAGTTGCAGTGGAAGTTTCGTGCCATTGTGTATAAAATGGCGAAAAAATGTGTATTATCATACATAACGGGGCATATTGTTGGAACTAGTAAGTGCAACAAAACAACAAGAACTTGCAACCCAAACGGGCATTACAAAGGCATGTGTATGAAATATAATAAATTATTTTTGAAGTCAAGAGCTCAATACACATGTGAAAAAAATTATCTAAAACACCAACAAATGGTTGTCGCTTATCATTTAGAATTTTTTTTTTCAGAAGCATTAAATGATTTCCCTGTGTTTTCTTATTTCTGTTATTGATTTTATCCTGTATCACGTAAAGTTTAAGTTTTCATTTACACTTTGCGTGATCCTAAACTTTTGATGTGTACGGTCAGTTCAAGAAACATGTTCACGTAAACCTGCCATATCTTGACTAATGTGTTTCAATAAGACCTATTACGATCATTTAACGTAGAGTTAACGTGAACCGTGACCCCATACTGCCTGTCGCTGTCCACTCACAAAAATAAGGGCGTTGTTTTTATTTTGCAATGCCGTTTGCTCATATATTTAACCGAGCGCATATACTGTCTTTTTTTTTTTCCTGAATTGGAGACGAACGGATTATAAAGTTAGGCTACTTCATAACGGAAAATTAAAGGAAGCTGCTAAAAAAAAAGAGTAGACGAAGCATAAATATATAATATAATGTGTTCCTACAGTGAGGTGACAAAATCAATAACTTCCAGAACATAAGTACATGGAATAGAGCGAATTATTTTCTTTGCAAATTCTGTAATATTTGTACATTGGCAATAAATTTCGAATTGTGTTTAATAGAAATACCAAAGTGCTAGTATGCAGTGATTAATGTATAATTAAAAACACGCCATAATTGTGTGATATATTTCACTCATGCATCCACGGTATATACGAATACACTAAACACTGTTACTTACGGAATGTGCACTCGCATGTCCCGACTAGTACGCATTTTCACCCATTAAATCTATTTTTATTCGTCGGTGAATAAATAAAAAAAATAGAATGTAGTTTTGAGGCGTGCTTCCATGATAAATTTACATTTCACAGACGCAATAATAACACGAATTTAGAGAAAATTCAATACAACTAATGAGTTGATGTAGCACTCGCAAGGCTATTCAATGTAAACAAAAGTTGTGTGTATCCAGTATGGCTGCTCACTTGAAACGCACTAGCAGACAACTTCAACAGCGTCTACTGCGACCACGCACGTGGTTCGTTTTCTACTGTATTATTTTGCACAACACAAAATGAATTACGCATGTAGTACAAATAAAAGCGTTGACGCACATGAAACACGACTTTCCTAAATATTAAGTACATCTAATAAAAATAACATTAATTTCATCAGAAATATGATGTTTAAATTTACCAAATTTTCTGGAAGCAGTAGCAAGCTATTAGAACAAAATATAAAATTTTCTCTGAACACGAAGCAATAGTTGAAGTTGCGAATGGTAACACAGAAATGCTGCAATACAAACGTACGTTTTTTATCAAGGGTAAAACCTGATACTAGATACTGAGGAATTTGAATGATACTTGAATCCTTGGCATTTGAAAATTGTTGAATGAAACATAGTAGAATAATTAATTCATCAGTGTCATCAGCATTAAAAACTGCAGGGATATTGCTTTCGCCAACAGATGCAGCTTGCAAGATTAGTCTTGTGTCGGCCTCTTCATTGCCACAGGCGACTAAGTTATGCACAATGTCACTAGTAGTAGAGGTGGCCGGGTCCTAGGCCACCTTGGATTAATTGATGGATTATCGATTTGATTGAAAAGGCAAGTAGTTAATCCGACCTTAATCCGATAAAATTAAAATGTTTAAAATTAATTGAAAGGGTTCAATTTAACGAAATGGTTATATGAATTGAAAGGGTTAATTTTTAATCGGATCAATTTTTTTTTCTTCATTTTGCTGGTGTACTTCTTTCCTTTTTTCCTTTTGTGGTGAGCAGCAGAAGCTGTGTACCATGTTGACGCTATGGTATCCTGAAGGCGACTGATCACAGTGGTACGTTACAATGTGTTATATAGGAGTTGAGTGCAGGATTGTGCTTATTGTAATTTTTCTTATTTTTTCTAATTTTAATCTTTTTGTAGGGATGTTGGTGCTAGATAGGTGATTTTTACGAATATATTTAACACACGAGAGAAATTCAGAGTCTTTAAACGAGTTCTACATGTGAATAACTTACACACATCGAATCCCAAATTACAAACGAATATGCGAATAATAAGTGCAATCACGTGACTCTCTAATATGGAATTCAATGTAACGTGATTTTACTACTCCGACTTTATAAATATCATTTACACGAGAGAGAATTTAAACTATGTGAATAACAAGTGGTGTCGACAAGTGCAAACTCACTAAACTATGACAATTACACGAGTGTGGAATTAACGATTTACAACCAAATGTCCCTATAAATTAAACGAACAAGTTATGTCACTTCTCGCACATACCTTACACGTCCGTCTGCTTGTGATACTGGTGAGTAGAAACTTCAGAAACATTATCTACAAATAAAAATAAATAAATTGATTAACACGCATAATAAAATTGCACCTTTCCCAAAACATGTCTGTTCGGCTGCGAGCTCAGTGTAATACTGAGTCGATCTTATGTCGAGATCCTGACAATATATACGTGGAGTGCATTCGGAGTCTGACAAATGACTATGTGAATACGATTTACGTGACAAACGTATAACAATTATGTCTACAATGCACATACTAATATATAAATTAGACTAGTTAAATTTTAAACAGACAGAATAGAAAATCATGTAATGATATGGCTGCAGGAGTTCCACGACAACACATCCGTCCACTTCGGATGTCACTCGGTGAATGAGTGTATCGTATGAGGTGCGCCTGCTGATATACGTGTAGCATGACCGCCATCTTAAAGGTAACTGAGTTGAAATTTACTACTGATAAAAACCTATTTCCCTACTATTAACGATTTGATTCGTCCTACACATACATTAATGTTTAGAAGTGAATTATTTAAGAAATAATGTACGTACTACAATTTTTTTTTGTAAAGTCTGGTAAATAGAGCACACTTGTTAACACAGACACGAGTTGAATATCATACCAAGTTTCGTCTACCGAAAACAGAAGTGGAGAATTACATGATAAAACTACTATCACATGAAAATTTCAATTTTTCGCGATAAATTTTAAAAAGAGCTTCCCGATTATACAGTTTTACATTAAAACGTGTATATTTTAAAACGTTAATTGCACCTTTCACACTCCGAAGCCCGGTGAATTCGAGAGACCCAGTGTTGCGTCTATGCAGCGTGAGGATTGGCGAAGTACTAAAATGGCAGAAGCCTTCGAGAAATATCTGCATCGCTCTGCTCAAGGCCAACCACTCCAGACCCCCTACACTCTATTTCCTCTCCCTTCACCCCCAAGAGCGCTGCCTCGGCTATGAACGGTCGCTTGCTTCAAGGTCAAAGCGACAATTTCCCTAGGGAGGCAGTAGCGGATTTTTAACTGTCCTGGGCTAGTTTCCTTCCTCCCTACAAACTGTTATTTTCGCTTGGACACTGAATCTTTCTCCTTTTTTTCGAGACACAAGAGGTTAATGTATTCCCAGCAAATTAAAAAATTTTACTACTTCCACCGATATGACTTTATTTTCCTCATCAGTAAGAAATACGTTCCAAATTCTTTTAACACACAGTAAATTCGCTTTCAAATATAAACCATTTTGCACCAAACATTTTTTCCCCCCTTTCCAGCAATCTTTAGTCACATTCGCAACAATCTTACAAGGCGTTTGATACTTTATTCCCATTTTCTAACAACTTTTAACCAACACAATAGCATATGTCTATTCTGATGAGTTAAATATATAATTATCTACAAGAAAGTAATTAACGATAGAAAATCTTACCCAAATGATTTGTTTCAAAATAATTAACTTGCATCGAAGCATAGGTCAGATGCTTGCAAGTATAAGTACATGTGATATAAAATACTTTATACTTAAATTTAAAAAATATATTAAATTTATTTTATCAATGTAGGCTGGAAGTATGAAGCGAGGCCACCCCCCCCCCCCTAACATCTTAAAATCTGCTCGTTTTTGCCTTTTGGGGGTTCACTACTACACATTCAGGGACATGGCATTTTTGAGGGAAAAGCGGAAAATTTTAAGGGAAAAATAGGAAATTCGTTGGGAAAAATTTAAAAAATTGTTGTAATAAAACATATGATTTTGTGCTAAAATTTGCGATTTTTAGGGAAAAAAGGGAAAATTGACGCCAAGGTCATCCAAGGTCGAGCAACCGAGCCACTCCCGAATCCCGTTTGCCCTTGGAGGAACTATACCCTACTACTAGTACTTGACGTTACATTTACATCAATAGCTTAACTGTACATTACATTAACAGCAAGATTAGTTACTGACGGCTCTCAGATAACCAAAATTGCTGTCGCAGAAACATTAATACTGTCGTCATAGCACTACACGTTTATCTGAATATTTCGTTTGTGTGAACGAAAATCAAGTAAATTTGAAATTTTTGTATGTCGAATTAAAATACAATAGAAATTGATTTATAAATATGCGAACAATAATAATACATTACCTTTTCTATACAGACACTGTATATGTGAAGGATGCCAAGAATATATCGCTATTGCTTAGCTGCATGGTTCAAGTGTTCTAGCGGTATTTACAGACTCCATAGGACAGATGCTGTTGGAAACGAAAATCAGGTGAGGTGTGTTCTGAAAGGTGAGAGGGCTTGCCCAGCTAGTTCCACGTAACAGTAATACCCACCTCTCTCGACCCTACCAACTGACCACGCAAGCAGACGATGCTCCAGGGCTAGTGGGGTGTGAATATTTGCCCGCCACGGTAACCAGGTAATTGCATCGTTTTGGGTGGAGGTCGCGAAGGGCTACTCTGTTGGGGTAATGGCGGAGAAATGCAAACAGGTTGGTGTTTCGATGTCGCGCGTTAAGGTCTGTTCACCGTTGAAAGCGTGTGCGTAATAAACGTGCACGCATCGAAATAAGATATTATTACGAAACGGCTCGTGCAGTGGAGCGATTTGGGCGGTCCTTAAGATCGAGGTCTTGAGAGCCGATGAGGGTGAAGTGAGGTAAGTTATGATAGAGAGCCGGAATGCAAGGGCGGGGGGGAAACGGGAGATCACCGAGAAAACCCGTCCAGCACGAGATCTATGTTCCAAAAATCGAGCCCGGTTCACTTGGGTGGGAAGCTAGTTGACTGACCGCCACACCACCGCGGCCCCGAAACTGTTCGTGGGCATCGTGTTAATGTGTGGTGTAAAAACACCTTCGACGTGTTGATGTGTTGTAGGAAATGGCGATAATTTATTTCGTGCCGTGCACGTAAATACTACGTCTGATAGAAATAAAAGAGAAAATATTAATAGCAAGTTATACATTTATTAATTTTTATCAGAATCTAAAAAAGAAAAGGGAACGTTTGAACTTTCTTAACGCCTTTAAATAACACCTTTAAATAATTGTATTTGTTTGTAAACCACTGTTTTAATAAAATAAAGTTTATATAGAGTCGTGTGTGATTGACGTCTTCATTCGGTATGAACAACGCATTTTTGTAGATGTTCTATGCAGACGTCGTTCCGTAAACGAAACTGATCGTAAATCGACTTTACAGTGCAAACCCCGGTATTTGCATATGCAGATCGTCGCTGGTTTATAGCGACCGGCTTATTGCGGTTGTAAAGGGACCCGCTAATGGAAATTTTTTCTCTCCTTTGAGACTTGGTGGTGACATCTTTATAAAGGCTTGGCATGAACAACAATAGTACTTAACTAACTGACGAGATAAAACATTACGTGTTGTCCTTGAAACGTCATGACTAACACTGGTGAATAATTCCTTTGAAAGAATCAGTATATGTCTATTAAATTATTCCACAATATTAAACCAAATATTGTATACTAACAGCATTGATTCGATGCATCAGTTATGCGTACAAAGATACTTCATTGCCGGTCTCTTAGTAAAATAGTGCCAGATGAGAAAATTGAACATTTTGCTACAATTTTCGGAAGCACTCTACGAATTTTCAAAAAAAATTTCTCACGTATGTAGTGCTGCAAAAGGTCATGTAAACTTACTTTATGTAAGTGGAGTCAGCCACAGTTTTTCTAAATGGCATCAAATAAATCATTTGTAAACGTTTGTCTGAACAATTTAACCGATTTTCATCCAAACTTCGTATACCGGCAATATTATTTTAAACATCGTATTTTGTACGATAGCGCCAAATAAGAAATGAATGTTTTTATGCCATATATCGGGAACCACTAAACCGATTTCCACCAAATTCTTCACACACATTACTTTACGGTAGGCCATGTAAACTTACATGTTTGAAGTGCCGATCCTGTAAATATTTAAGGTATTTTAAAGCTATATCAAAAACTTTTAGACTGATTGCATTCAAATTTGTACTCCGAATCATATCTTTGTCTTGCAGTTGATTGCATTTCTGCCAGAACGACTACCATAAACGATGTGGATAGTGTTCGACCATACAAAACTATTCATGTAAACACATGCTTGGAGATGTTTATATACTTTTTCTAACCAATTTTGATGTAGTTAGAATAAATTAAAATGTGTAAAAGTATTTTATACATATAAAAGATCTATTCTCTCGAAAAGCAATATATAACTATTGACCATGTGACTTTGACAGTTATGATGTTTTGGAGTAGGTAAGTGTTGGGTATATGGGCAATATACGAGTAATTGGTCTAGCTCACGGAACGACGAGCCGAGAGTGTCATAATATGTTGAGGTGTTCTAATGCTCATATTTTGCATGACGCCCAACAGATCGCAGGAAAGATTCCTACCATTACAATTCTGTATGTTCTTTATCGTTTGTAAACTATTGTCCTCTTACTCTCTGTGTATCCTATGCGCACAATACACTGGTCGTCAATTAGTTTTAGCATGATAATTGATATATTAGGTGTATTATTGTTCGTAGTTGTTAAAATGTTACAGTAACTAGTATTTGTGTACATAAATATCCTGTATATAAAGGGTAATGTAGTTTTACCATCTAAATAGTCCTGAGTTCCCTTTGTTAAGGATTTTCAACATATGAGAGAAGCTATCTAGCTTGCAGCAATGGTTTTGCACGCCTGAATATAAATGAAGAAGCTCATTTGCCTACGTCATTAGTGACGTCATATAGAGTTGGTACAATCTAATGCGTCCAACCTCCAAAGATAACAGTTGGCGAGGCCCTGTTAGTCTGATCTACGTCAGCCGTCTGTGCCATCAGCATCTGACGTCACAGGTCACGTGAAACAATGAAATGCTGTGTCGGCATCTGCGTCATTAGCTTGGACATCTCGAACAGACGCATCAGCACAGTTGTTGAAGGACCTTAAACCTCTAAGACCATCTTCAGTGAGAAGCTCTACCACACATCCTGCTTTATATTTATGGGGTTTTATTGTAACATTCAAACAATTTTAATACATAAGCTTAATGTGCTTTTCTGTACGAAGACCGTATAGTATTAGAGAGGCGTGTACACGCTGATAGTTCATATCAGTTTACATACAATGTTCAAATTAATCATATTAATGTATTCGTCATATTGGCAAAATAAATAAATACAAATACACAAAAAATATTTCATTACAACAACAACTATTTATAGCAACGACTATATAATAGGTTGTATAAATATAAACACAGTGCTCCGAAGTTTTGCGTATTCTTTCCTAACATAAAGAATAAAGTTCGGTTTATTACCATGCTGTGGACAGAATGGGTTTCGTAATTCTTACCAAATCAACTCGCATCATTACGAAGTATGATTTTTATGAAATATGCATATTCATATTGAAAATGTTTCGTATGACAGAGCTCATGACGCGGTATGTCGGGTTCAAAACTCCCGGTACGACGAGTAGATGCCTGACGAATGACGGAAACAAAAATTTGCTTGGGAAACGTCTTACCGTCGATACTCGTACTTTTAGCCCATGAGGAGCTTAGTTTATAAAAATATGTCAAACTTTTATGATTGTTTCAATAATATTCATAATTTTTATGTGAGTATAAACAAGCCTTATAATAACTTTTTCCAGTAAAAAAAAATACTTCTCAATAGTTAATATTATAACCACTCAAAATTACAGCAGCGTAAACAATTTTAATTCAGTTTATCCAGCACTCTAAGGGTTGTCGTATTTCCATGTGACTTTGTTAAGACATGGGCCGGGTTTATAGTAATTCTCCTTTCTGAGAGAACATATACGTTTAAGAACTGCTTGTTGTCGAATTCTATTAACTTATGTAAAGTTTAATCCTTGGTATTATTATGAAGAAATCACACTTTTTGTTATTTTAGTAGTGTTGCACAAAATTAATGCCGCTATATTAAAACAGAACGGCATTACAATCACTTTCTTTATATTATTTCATCACATAGTGCATTAGGGGAATACTTGTCATGGTGAAAGTGTTGTTGTTTTGGCGCATAGTGTGTAGAGGTGAGGGCGGGTGCCACCGTGGGAGTGCCCTAGAGAGAGAACTTGGCCACCGCCACAGGTATAAATTGATTGGCTGCTAATGGAGTACTGC
Source organism: Dryococelus australis (assembly GCA_029891345.1). Classification (NCBI taxonomy): domain Eukaryota; kingdom Metazoa; phylum Arthropoda; class Insecta; order Phasmatodea; family Phasmatidae; genus Dryococelus; species Dryococelus australis. The sequence goes on along the minus strand of CM056996.1, from coordinate 23,294,585 downwards.
ACTCTGATGTACAACGTGTACATCTCATGTAATTTAACACACTACCAAAGTTGTCATAAAATAATGATTTACATTTTATATGAGAGAAGAATGCATATATATTGTAACCTTAAAATTATTTTTTCCAAAATGTAGTTACCATATTTAAAAGTTAAATATATATATATATGTTAAAATACTTTTTATAATTGATATATTGTACATTTATTTCACTTATAAAAATGATAACTTTCGCTGCTTAAATGGGCGAACATATAATCAATTAATAAATATATTTGCAAGAAATATTACTAATATTAATTACATAACACGAAAGTTATTATTATACAGGTTTTTGACGACAGCGTTATTTTTTTTTGCAAAATTTTCTTTTTAAATATTCAGAATTGAAATAACTACTGCAATTTTTTTTATATTCTCATAAATTAATTTTAAGAAAATATTTTACATGCTCAAAAATGCATTAATTTTTACTTTATGTGCAAAATAAATCCTACTTTTCTTGCATTTGTGGTAGAGTGTACTATATTTCAATGAGTTCTCCACATTGCACAGCAAAATGCAGTGCTCCACTACGATCCCACTCTCCATATGTCTTCAAATATACACTGATATGATAAAAGTCATGGGATACCCGTCTAGTAACGTGTAGGACCTCCTCTAGCCTTAATAAGTGCATTAACTTGACGTAGCATGGACTCCACAAGTGGATGAATTCCCTCTGGAGTGATGTTAAGGCAGGCTGTCTGAATACCTGCCCAATGTTCCCTGTTATTTCTTCTAGGTGCGGGATCTTGGGTGCCAACGGCTCTCTTCACCACGTCCCATAAATGCTCTATTGGGTTCATGTTGGGGGAACGTGCTGGCCACTCCATCTGCTGGAACTTTCCAGAATGCTCTTCTAACCAGTCCTGGACATCCGCAGCCTGATGAGATAGTGCATTGCATTATTCTGTTGGAACATTCCACCCTTGTCAGGAAAACTGAAGTCCATAAACGACTACAAATGGTCACCAAGGAGTGTTTTGTAGCGATTATCATTGAGTTTTGTGCGTACATCGACAAGTGGACCCAACCGATGTCATGTGAACACACCCCACACCATTACGGAACCACCACCAGCCTGCACGGTGCCTTGTTGACAACTGTGATTCATGGCCTTATTGGGTTTGCGCCATACCCGCACCCTGCCATCAGCCCGACACAACCTGTATCGTGACTCATTGGACAAGACCACACGTTTCCAGTCCTCCAGAGTCCAATTAGCAACATCGCGGGCCCAAGTGAGGCGTTGTGCCCGGTGTCATGCTATTAACAGGGCCACTCTGGTGGGTCTTCTGCTTCCATATCCCATGGAAGCCAATGCACGTTGCACAGATCTGCTTGATACACGCCTGACACCTCCTGCATTGGATGTGACTGTGATTTGAGCTAGTGTTCCTGCTCTGTTAGCACGGACAATTGTACCCAACCTCCGCCGGTCACGATAATCAAGTAGCTTTGGATGGCCACTTCGATGTCCACGGTGGATCGCAATGCCTTGATTCTGATATTCCCTGTACACACGTGACACCGTGGAGCGAGGAATATTATAGGTCTCCACAACTTATCAAATTGAATGTCCCATCTTTCTGGCACCCACAATCGTGCCCCGTTCGAACTCTGATAACTCACTTCCCCTTGCCATGAGCACACAAATAACTGTCAATCCGAATGACACGACCACCTGTTCAACTCTGAGACCGGTTTAGGCCATGCAAAGGCATTATGCAGCGGTGGCGCCACGGGTCATTCAGTAACTTAGTGCAATCCCATGGCTTTTGTCATGCCAGTTTATATCATCACTTCTTTCTCGCAGAGCTGTTGGGGATAGGCTGATTCTGACAGCAACCGGAGCCGACCATCCTTTCACAGGGACACACCAGTATTTACGGCCAGTTAGAAAAGTGGATAAAATAGGGACGGGCCAGCAACAGAAGGAAGAAGGAGGAGGAAAAAGGAGGAGTCCTGAGAGAACCCCTATCGTCACATGCTACATCCGAAAATTTCACCTACGCCCGGAACCTGGGATTGAGCCGCTAGTCCCAGCGAAAGGACACCGGTGTGTTGACTGCAAACAAGCGGCGAGTCCTTTCTTGAACCGCCAGCTGGGTGCTCGAGCCTTAAGTCACGAAAGCTACTGAAGATAAAGCTTCATCATACCGACTTCCTCGTCACACAAGACGACTTAGCGACCACGGATGTCGATGACTCGAAACGAAACGTTAAGAAAGATGAACTGAAATATTTTACTTTGCAATTGGAAAATTGAGAAAGCCTTGTCTGCTGTGGCCGGTTGCTCGTTTTTAATCAAGCTTTTTGGGAATCATACTGTGAAATAATTCTTGCACGCTCCTTCATACGTTTCAGTATAAGTCCTATAGCCCATTCATTGTTACTTCCAATTTTTCTGAAGCCTTGCTATAAGTTCTGCTTTCTGGATATTCCTTCACTTCGTCCAAACAAAGCCTAACTAAGTCTTGAAAATCACACCAAAGAGGCAATGCACCACATGTGACCGCACTCGCTTTAGTAAAATTTTGCACGAGAACCCTTTCTTATAAGGCTTTACCGACACGCTTATATTTTTGTTTTTATTCGTTTTAAATGTAAATGACATATCTTAATGTCTTAGATCAAATATTAGTAAATTAATTAAACAAAAAATAAGATAAATTTTTATGTTAACAGATGTATAAACGCTTGCAATGTATGGTGAATTTAGAAAAAATACCAAATACGTTGTTCAAGTACGGTAGTGATTTTTCAAAAGTTCCATTTGATAAAATACGAAGTCACTGAAAATACACTAAGACGCGATTAACGGTTGGCAGCGACCGAAGGGAAGTTGTTCTGACTATTTAATTGTTGTTAAAAATATTTTCGTCGCATTCAAATGCAAATGAAAACAATTGCGATTGTTTTATGAGCGCCAGCATAAAAATCGTGTGAATATTAAGACATTTTACGTTTCACCATTCACTTGAACTACTCATTGGATAAATTATATCTTAAATGTTTACATATATCGGATGGATAAAAAAAAACTTGAAGCACCAAAGTGGATAATAAACATGAATCTCAGATGTGTTCTCCGCTAAAGAGGGTAACATTTTTGAATGACTATTGTGTGTCACTACCACTAAAGGATAAAAAATCTCCTGGAATGTTTGCTTAGCTTCTCATATACAGCGCGTCAATAGAGACGGAACAAGTGGCTTTGATAATCACGAAAGGGGATGAAGTATCCATGGTCCGTATTAAGAAGGCATCTCGGCATTCACTTCTGATACAGAGAACCATGGGAAAATGTAAGTCAGCTGGCTGGAACGCTATTCTACCCCAGGTCTTGCCGAATGTGAGTCCATTGTTACTATTGAGCCACCTCGCTCAGACATCGGAGCTTTGTTATTCGGGGATTTGGACGTCGAGCGGAGCGTAATGCGCCTGCAGTCAGGCAATTCCCCTTATGTCTGAGGTGGGCGTGTTGCATGCTTCCAGGCGTTCCGCTGCTGCCTTTGATCCCTAGCCGACACGCCCATTCGCCGCGTAGACCAAAAGGTACAACTTTTTATTCGATGTAATCTCGTGAAACACGAACGCTTGTTTTCATTCTGCATCTGTGAACTTTTTTTTTAACCTTTGTAATCTTTCGTCGAAGTACTTTTTAACTGAATTCGAATAATCGTTTTCGCAACAACCCCCAACAATTTATTTCATCACTGCCTTTTCAAAAGAGCATTTCCACGTCAAACATTTCAGTTAAGTGTATTGCAAATGATCACGCAACATGATTCAGTAATTGAATGGACTTTGACACGTAGGGAAAGATATTTCGTATTTTAAATGTATTTGGTTTTTCTGTAATCTTATACGTGTTACTTAGGACGACTCTCTCAACACGCGTGTATACCGACGAGATATCCACACGCATTACTCCTCGTTAAAGACTGTTCACGGCAAAGCGAGCACTTCTGAAAGCAACTTTTGAATAAAATCCTGCCATGTTTCGATATTTATATTACAGTATGCAGTAGCATACAGGCTTTCGGTTAACGTCTCAGCTAATTAATAAAATTAGTTGTAAGACTTTAGTGTAATGTTAACAAATGTAGCCAGTGAAGTTTAAGTGCTTATCTTTTTGTAAACATTTTTTTACGAATAAGCATATTAAATAACGACATGTTGGTCTCATTTCCCGCAAAAAAATAATTTACTTCCTAGTTAGGGTGACGTATTATAGAGTCGTCTATGAGGCGATGGAGGCACGTAAAGGCTGTTCACTATTAAGTGAGCACTTTTGAAATCAACCTTAGAAAAAATTTACTGTCCCTACTTGCATTAATTTTAACGGGCGCACTGAGTATCATGCACCTTGTTAAGTTGGTAATGATAGGTGGAACGTAGTTACATATATTAACGTCTAATAAGAACTGTTAGTAACCATTTGTAATAACTTAAGTTATTTCTTTCCCTTTCTGTTTTTTCAATGCATCGATGCACTTTTCTAATATTTCCACAGATTCATCTGACCGACGCATGAGTAAATTTATTAAGCCCGTGGAAATGTTATTTTTACCTAAGGCGGAAGATGCACTACGTGCATTAAAGTATATCTTAAGCAGGAAATTCAAAAGTGTTCATTTTACCGTGAACAGCCTATAGTGGACACGTTCTAAGTGGAAAGTGTCCCACTTCCGTAAAAAACTATTTTTCATGTTTCTTGCATGTTCTTTGCAGTACAATAAAATATAAATGAATTTTTACACGCGTAACTTCCGTTTCTCATAACGCTTACCGTGACATTTTTCTCTGCGCACGTGGAGTTTTCTCGGAGTATTTACTGGTCTATTGCTTTATGATATGGCTGGAATGCAGAACATATGTCAAGAAAGAAGCGAAGAAACCCAGTTTCCTACCGCGTCCGGGTGTACCTGGCGTAAGTATAGTTATTAATTCGGTTAACCTATTTGCATTTGAATTGGCGCCAAACAGATACTATGCAATTTAATTGAAACTTTATTTTATGAAACTAAAAGACCCATGCATTAAAAGGTGAACTATCTGCATTTTATGATTTCTTTTAAAGGGCTATTGGCAAGTTTTCATTTGCAGTGGAGTGTTCATTAATCCATCCCTTAAATTCACGTTCTACAGACAAATAAATAATGATTTCGTGCATTTACGGTTTCTTCGGATGTTTTGGAATGAACCTTTAAAAACTCTCCCTAGGTGTAACGTGTCAACACGTGTTTTAAATAACTTCTATATCACAAATATAAAACATTGTGATTGAATATGAAGTGTTCCATTCAGATAATCCTAAAATAATCATAATTAATTTCGTTCAGTCACTGAAAGCACCAATGTGTTGGCAACGGCTAGTAAGAAACATATCACCGCATATATATGTGTATATATATGTGTGTGTGTGTGTGTGTGTGTGTGTAGGTAGCACTGAAGAAAACATATTTCGTTGTTACATTAAAAAATATCTGCGCAAATTACGGTGCGTAGGCCCTAGTGACGTGGTTTTTTTATTCCGAGGAAGAAACTTGAATAAGGTGGAGCGGAGATTGTCGCTCTCTCTCTCTCTCCCGCCCCTTTTTTCAGAAGTTTCGCACCGCTAGTAGTAGCAGAAAAACTATAAATGTTTTCAATTGAGCATATTTCATACTTATTACAGCGAAAATACTAATATTTTAGAGTTTAATTTACAACTGAAACGAGATTTTCTTTACTGAATACTTACTATGATAAATCTATATGTAATGGCGGGACGGTTATAAATCCGACGTTGGCAGAAGTGGCGACTGGCGATATGAATCGGCACGAAGCTGAATGATGTGTTAATTTCTCTTTTTGTGAAAACTACTTCAAAGTACAGCATTAAGTTTGTACGCGTGGTTTTTCGTAAACCTACTTGGGTAAGCAACAATGTTGTGATGAATATGTTTTACCACGGCAGGAAGAAATCTTCTGTAATGTGCGTCGTGACTTCTGTGAGTGAAAGAGTATTGTTGTTGCTTTTACGTTACACATGGCCAGTGTGTGAGCGTGATTGCAAAAATTCGGACTTGCGAAATTTATACACTTTAATCGTGAACCGTTTTTATGTCGAAATTGGATTTTTGAACATCGCGTGTGTTTATTTATCACAACGTTATAACGTTAACCTAGGTGTTTGAAACACAATTATGGTACAAGTTTATGTTTATGCGGATTGAATGTTTGCCACAATCCCAATGAAATTCTAAGCCCAGCCAGAAAAAATTTAAATAAAAAATGAAATAAACCTAGAAAATTGTACGTAGAAATACATAGAAATATGAGCGTAATAAATGTTATCGTATGCCTGTTTGTGTGCAAGTTCGCAATTATATTTCAAATATCTCTCTGCTAATTACAAAAAATAAGCGACACGAATTGCATGATTGAATTTGCTGCTTTTTTTCATTAGTCTAGTTTTTCCTTCGTTTTAATATTTATTCCAACTGAGGCCGTCATTTTAACGAAATAACACAACACATATCAGTAACGAGAGGTTAAATATTACAGTTCCTACTCCGCAGTTGTAACAGGGTTAAACTCAGTCGTAGCAAAATATTAACGTGCAATACGTGTAATATGCTTTGTCGTGTAGGTATAACAAATATGATAACAATGTAAAATAATAATCGCAAGAACTACCGGTATACATAAATTGTTAAAATGTCATAAAACTGACCTAAATATGGTTATAGGCCTAAATTAAGAACATTCGTATGAAGTGGCCTTTGAAATATGACAGAATTCTTTGAACAGCTGTAAACATTAAACGACTCATTTGACAGATGAAATGTAGAGGTCACGTGGTAGTGTTTATGTTTTAATGTCACACAGTCCCATTATTGTAAGTATTACCGTTAAAACTAAATATAATGACATTTTCAAGTCAACTTCTCTTATACTCTGATATATATCTTATTAGCTTTTACCCGCTGCTTCGCGCGTTTTTATCGGGATAAATAATGAAGTTTTGTGACACTATTGGGTTCTCTAGCCACTGGGTTACTACGGCCCCACTATTGGGTTCTCTACCCACTGAGTTTCTACGGCCCCACTATTGGGTTCTCTACCAACTGAGCTACTGCAGCCCCACTATTGGGTGCTCTAACCCCTGACCAGCTGCGGCCCCACTATTGAGTTCTCTAGCCACTGAGCTACTGCGGCCCCAATGGACTTAGTTCTATCCACTATGCCACTACTGCCCCACTTGGAATAGCGTTAGCCACTGGGCCACTACTGGTCTCGGGAAGGAATGGAATACAGCCCATAAACAAAAAAGAAAGGAGAAATGACGGGACTTTTTTTTTAACAATGTTTTTTTTTATGCAGTAAAATTGCAACAGGAATTTTCCTGAAGGAATGATATAAATTTACAATAGTAATTTTCCTTGAGGAAATGGATATTTTCGCGCTATAAAAAGTGGCCCATGTCACTCTCCGGTCCTCCAACTGTATCTGTGAAAAAAAATCACGTCGATCCGTTGCCGCGTTTTGACGCGAAAGAAGGACAAAGAAACACACTTTCCCATGTTTAAAGTAGTAAGGATTTACGTCCTAAGTTTAGTATCTTTCTGAGTGACGATGGGTGAAGTCCGACTAACCGTGCCAGCCATCTACCTGAGGGACATTGTAGATAATTAGCTTGTCTTTTCTCTGTCTAATATGAGTCTTTTTGCTGTAATTATGTTTTTTTTGTGTTACCAATTTCGCATCTCTTTTTCTTATTTCTTTTAAGGTTTGTAAATATATCAGTGACTGTTTGGTTGACGTTATAAGAGCTTTAAAAAAATACCGACAAATTTAGCATGCAAATTTTAAGGTGCCGCTTTATTGACATATACGTTTACTAATCTGTGAATCAGTGACAGCTATTTTTTTTCTTTTGGCGGTGCTAATTAATATATGTTTCATAAGAATACACGATAAAATAATGAAACGAATGATAACACCTCCACAAAGATCATAACGCTGGATTAAAATAAAATTAAGAGGACTATGCAGCACGCCGCAAATGCCACAAGAGGAGATACCCGCAAAATTTGCCTTTAATCATATAAATAATTCGAACTATTACATGTTATTAACTTAATGAATGAGGGAGGCCCCTGACTACCGCGGAAATTATTCCACGTAGTTAGATTTCAACAACAAATTTGCGCAAATTTCTTTTGGTTATTGGGATCCACGTCTTCCCGATAATAAGTCTTGATATTTGGCTGGCAGACGGAATTCGGTAACACTGGTACTAGGAGGCACCAAAGACGCGTATCAAAACTGTCCAGTCGCAAAAGTAGATCATAGCTGAAGTATTTAGTAGACCGGTACTATTTTCACAAAAATTTAGTATATCTGTCCGCTAATTCTTAAATTCTTTTTAATAGAAGTCGTTTATTTGTCGATCGGTTACATAAGTTTAGTCGTATCAAGGACGTACTTACGAGTGTAAATAGGGAGCACGCCACTGTTCAAAATTTCCGTATATTCGCGGAAACGTTTCCGGAAGTATGCGGCCAATGTAAGGAAACACGATCCGTAATACTAAAAAACGTATATGAGCTCCGTAAAATACAAAATATGGAGACCTCCGTCTTTCCTACAGCTTCGTATTTCGAGAACGGACAATGCTGAGTGTACACGAAGCTTTCTTCGCCACTGTAACCTCGGGGCTCTTAGGATATTTATACCCCTTTCGCATATTACTTAAGACATAAAAAATAGCATCAGACACGTGTAACAGAAGCACTTTAAACACTAAAATATTCAATTAATCTGAAAGAGTTACGTGTCTCAATTTTATAGGACAATATTAATACTCTTTAATTGTCACGTGAAACAAATAAGTCAGTTGCGAGAATTTCGGTAACTAAAACTTTTAATTCGTGCTCAAATTTAGCTCCAAAATAAAATATTTCAATTTTTACAAGATGTCATTTTTTTTCCTACTGTGTGATGCACCCGCAATACGTAATTTGAAGATTTTATTTTCGTAAGCTCTTCTTTTAAACAGGAATCACAGAATAGCTAACTAGAAAGTTTAGCTATATATGTCGTGGATCCAGAGAAAGCTGTGTGAAATTTATAACAAGTCCGTTATTGGAGATCAATATTTCCTTAATTTTACAGACAGCTCCGGAGAGTTTATCAGCACTTTTCCTAAAACGGCGGGAAAATTTTGAACATTAAATATTAAAAATTCAAAAACCTTTCGGTATTTCCTGAAGCTTAGAGTTTTGGGAATAAACAGTTTTGTTGTTACAAGAAGCGTTCTTCGTCACAATAACCGTTAAATTATCCTTTATGTAATATAATCCATTCAAGGTTACTTCAGCCTTTTCTGAAGACCTGTCAATTTTCTACTTCCAGGGTATTCCTCCGCCTCGTACAAACTAAGCTAAACTAATCCGGGAGAATTACACCAGAGGGACAACGCACCGCATTCGTGCGCATTTAGTGCAACATTATTTTGTATGAGGACTATTTCTCACTAGGCGTTACCAACATACCTATTTTCGATCTGATTTCATTCGAATTATTTATAAATGAAGCATTAAAATTTATAGATAAAATATGCATAATATTTCAATTTAACAGGGAAAAAAAGGCAACTTTAATGAACACAAGTATAAAACGCTTGTGATACATGGAATATGTTAGAAATGATTCAACACGGGGAGATTTTTAAAAGGTTTGATTAAAAAATGATGAAGAATCCGTGAATGGACTATATATATATATATATATATATATATATATATATATATATATATATATATATATATATATATATATATATATATAATTTTCGCGCGACCAATTTATATTCCTTCAAAATATACAGAATGTTTGGAAAATCAGTGCCCAAACTCCATAGTTTCGTCGGACCAATAGTAACACACGAGCCCTATATACCAACACCAGAAAACGTAACTTTATTCCTCATAATTGTGTTCAACGTTGCGGCGTACAGCAACTGCTGAACGAGACAGGCGGTCATTCATGTAGGTAAGTTGCATAGGTCGTAGTCTCGCGACGTAGAGGTTCAGCGAATTCCCGAAAATTCCTTTAAAATTTACGGAAGTCCCTTGATTGAGAAAATAAAAAAAGTTTCTTAACTATGCGAAGAGTTCTGGATAAAATTTATTACCAGTACCATTCCGTGATTAAATGGAAATTTTTTTCTTCCATTGCTTGGAGAGTGCCGGACAAATTGTCGGCCAATGGCGAGATTAAAACTGGCGTAAACAAAACCTGGCCTTTTAGTCTGCTGGCTTATAACAGTGTGAATTCTGCAGTTCCCATCGCTTCAGTACTGGGCCATACAGTATAACGGCTGTTCACGATAAAGTGAGCACTTTGAAAATCAACCTTAGAAAAAAAGTTACCGCTCCTACCTGCATAAATTTTAACGGACACACTGAGTAGCATGAGCACAGAAAAGTTGGTAACGATGTATGTCAAGTAGTTCCATATCTAAACGTCAAATAAAATGGGTATGTAACCATTTGCAATAACGTAAAATATTTCTTTCAGTTTCTGTTGTTTTAATACATCGAAGTTTATAAATAAGCAGATTTGTAAAATATTTACTATTCCAGTAACTTCACAGTTTAACTTGACCGACGCACGAAAAATGTGATGAGGCCCATGGCAATGTTAATTCTACATAAAGCGAAATAATACACAACGTACATACAAGTAGACCTTAAGCAGAGCTTCCAAAAGTGCTCATTTTACCGTGAATAGCCTATAGATAACTACACAATGACGACGAAACGTAAATATATTTAATAAATTTTCTGTGGGGAGTGCACCAAGGGCGAGGCAACAAACTCCTAGAGACAGGCTTTCAATGCTGGGACCCGTAGGTGGCCGTCATCCCCGGGCATGACAGGAAATGAGACCCTAGAACGGAGTGTCCCTGGAATGCAAGGGTGGAGGTAACAAGAATATCCCGAGAAATCCCGCATGCGAATATCTGGGAGTGAACCCCACTGGGGATCGGACCCGGATCGCCGTGGTGGGAGGCGAGCGCCATGTCCACTACAACCTTGCTGCCTCGTAAAAAAAAAAAAAAAAAAACGCTGCCAGTTCTCTTATGTGTGCGACGCTATGGGAAAGAGTTTCCGTTTAATTGGCTACGCAAGGCTGCGAAATGTTCCATATTGGCCAGGGTGCCGGCTGGTGAGTGGGTAGCCTGGCAGTGATCGGCGAACAGCGTTCCAACGTTTCACTGGCCAGTGAAGCCATATCGCAGGAGAGTGAGCAACTGGAGTTCGTGATATAAGCGTCGGTGAAAAAGGTCTCGCTGTGAATGAATTTCCGAAATATGAAATCGAAAACTGCATTTGAACTACTTGAATATGTTTTGTACGTGGTTTTTTTTTATTCATAGTAGGCTAAGTAATATTTGAATTAACAAAAACATCGCGTAAAACTGTCGATACAATGTATAGTTTCTCAATAAAGAATTGCTGACTGACTTTCGTTTTGAAATTTATGAAAAATTAAATGAAAATCAAACTCCTGAACTTTAACAGACTTTCATCTACTTAAAATTTCATGTTTGGATATTTTGCTTAATATGGGTTTTTTTAAATTTACAACATCAACATTTTATGTTATAGATATTTTATGTTGACGATACTACTATTTATATTTTAAAGACAATTATTCTGACACATAAACTACTTTTTTATACTTATATAATGTTTCACTTAAAGTTGGCCATTTTAAAATCAAAAACTGTGGACTATAGCAATCATTAATTACCACCATTCAAATATTTTGTAAATAAATCTAACCCCATCTAATTTCATTAAGCAACTTAAATTTAGTTATTGATTCTATATTTCGGGAAATTGCACACTGCGTGGCCCTTATGTAGGCCTCGAAAGCACTTTGTGACAAGTTGGTGTGTGTTAGCACTGGTGAAGTCAGTCGAGGTCAGCGGTGCCCAAGAACGAGTAGCTTCAACGACCTGTGTGGAGGAATGTATCAGCAAGCCACCCAAGGGGATCCTTCTTCTTCTTCAACTCCTCCCCACCACCTCCCACAACCCACAGGCTAGTAGTTTCTCCCCCAGACACCTGGAGATTTACCGCCACACTATCCTCCTCGTAGAGAATTCCCTTTAATAAATGAACCCTCCCAACTACCTCGGCCCCGAGGATATTAGCGGCAGCCTTTAAGGCGGACGTATTGGTCGCTGGAACTGCACACTTCGCCCTTACTGATTTATAAACCGAAAACATTATATTTACACCGTAAATGCATTCTTCATCGTAACAACTTCGTTTGCGTGGCATTGTGAAACGCGAACAGTCGATAAGTTCCTATCTGATAGGCGAGAATGCGTTTTCAGTATCTATGGCTAACGTATATGCATATATGTATTTATACGCTCCTGCAAACACATATATACACGCACAGGCACTGAAGTACCTTGTCACACACTGATCTAGTAATGAGAACATAAAGTTGGCGAGTGTGACGCTAGTTTGATTTCCTACCAAATGGTGCCACTTAGACGGTTATAGACACGCTCACAAGTGAGTGGTATCAATGGTGAGTTATCCAGAATCTGTTTGTTTAGCTCGAGAATTCGTCTTTGCAACAGCTTGTAAAACAGCATCTGTCACGCGCCATACGACAAATGGCTGATACCCGATGCGGCATTCAATGAACGCGGTGTGCCTGCTTATATAAATCGATACATCCATGTCTGATAGGACAGTTGTTATGAAACCAGCAAATCAGTAATATCTCGGCAGGAGTAAGTCAGTGGGAGTAAAGTGTTTGAGTTAATGTATGCTTGAAGACGACGGAAGCCACTGCCGTTGTGAAATCAAGTATGTCATGCACGAGTGCATGCATGCTTTCAACGACTGCCCGCAAATTGCATGTAAACAATGCCGTTACTGAGCCAGGACCTCCGGTAAAAGGTGCAAAACGCTGCGACATGAGAAGAGTGATTGTCTGAATAACTTATCTCATTCTTTTCAAATGTTTCAGACAGTTCACTCGATGTGATAACATAAAAAAAAAAACACATTAAGGCCGAAAAATATAGCGTTCTTTAGCTTACCGAGAAACATACCTTGTTGTATTCATTACCTCCTGTAAATACACGACATAAAATGTTCGCAGACGAGGGAACTCGCGTGATGAGGAATTACGACAATGGTCACATTCAGTTTATGAAAGAGGATACATTGATAAACCACACCAAGATCTGCAAGGATTCGTCCTTTGAAAGCCAACAAGTGTTGTTATCAATGCATCTTGATGCATCGGTGGATACTGATTCACCAGGCCAATATGACGAGACAGTTAATACTAATGACGGAATGAGAGATCTACGAGGTGTGATAGAGTCGGTTCGCGCGAAATAAACACTTGCAGGGACTTTCGCGTGAAATCGATGAACTTCGAAATAAATAGTCGTCGGCTCTAAACACTGATGATGACCACGCGACTCCTGCGAAGAAAAGCAAACTTGGTATTGAAGATGAAGCAGGAGGTGAAGATGATCATGAAGACAGCATTGATAAAAATGAGTATTACAACAATGTTGATGAAGATAATGTTGATTCCCTTGAAGTTCTCCCACATTTCGCCAACGAATTACTTTCGAAAAGTGGCGGAAAGAAGGCACAGGGCGTCATGAAAGCTCTTTACATATTTCCAGAAGACATGATTGAACTGTTTGATATACTCAGATATTTGATTCACCTGCAAAAATGCGGGAATCTCTCACGCATTGTAAGAGAAATCTTCGATCATTGATGAACTCAAGGATCGGGGTTATATCAGATGAGACAGTTGATTTCTCTCCATTATCTGCAAACATCTGACAACTACACAGATAGAATGTACAAAATAATTATAAATATTTAATGTTTAATTTATACAATAGTTAAATTAATTAAATTTATGTAAACATAGTAATGTGTGTTAAATTTCTTATACGCTGCTACTCTGAAAGACTTATTGATTCAGTGGTGTAAACAATCGACTGTGAGAATCTGTTTTAGATAAAAATTTATTTATGTGGGCGTGTGCAGAAGGATGGCTATGGTTCAATTTAAAGTGTTATGCCTTTCTCGGATCGTTTAAAATGGATGAGTTCTATAAGGCGAACGAATGAAATGAGGGGAATGTTTTTGAGGAATGTTTCATTACTAGTTGGTCGACCTGGTCAGTTAACCTTGTAAGTTGGCTTGGTAAATTAATGCGATATTTTAGTGTTGCCAGTTCTGGTAGAAATTGTTTGCGGAAATTCTGTGTGAAGAAGGTAGTTACAAATCTCTCATTAGAGATTTTTTTCAAGATTTTCCAACATTGTTTGTTTGTATAGGTGGATGGTATGGCAGTTGGTCTTGCCGGTTCGTCTAGCCAGTTTTGTAGGAACTGATCTTGACAGGAGCTAGTCTTGGACTTAGTCTCGCCAGAAACCAGTCTTGGGTGGAGTCGTTGGCTAGTTTGGTTTGTCGGTATGGCCTCTTTTATGACCAACTAGAAAAGGACACTTTCATGGACTGTCGTTTTTCTCGATTTTTTGAGTTCAATGTTATTGAGGTCAAGGTCAAGTTTAACTACAACCAACATGGTGCTAAATCGACAAATCTTCTGGCGGAGTAATCGACAATTAATACACTAGTGTCGCCTAGGTTTTGAAAAGTAAACAAATTACAGACGAAAAAACGAATATTGTGAGTAGAGCGCATTCGACAAAATGAGCAACGATGAGGGGAAAGGGGAGGGGAATATTAATAAGAATGAGATTGATTGAAGGGGGTCAGTTGTCTGCTGGACGTAGTGCTGAAGAAACCTCAGGTAATGAAAATTTTTTAACTTATCTTTTTTATATTTTTAATAAAAACAATTAAAAATAATTTTTAACTAATTTACTTTACAAATATTTAATATTTCTTATATTTTTTTGGAAGTTGTTATTTTTTAAGTAATAATAACTAGATCTTTTGGGTTTAAGGTTACGGGCATAAGGTCAAGGTAAAAGGTTACGTTCTAGGTCACTTGGATTCAAAACAATGGTTGGGTGACGTCATAACATGGCGGCTGGTTTGGTCCAGTCTCCCTCCACTTTAATGCCCAAATATTCGAAATTCTTATTTTTTTAAACTTATAAAAAATCTTTATATTCAAAAAATACGTTCGTCATATTTTTTTTAACGAATTTATAAAAAATTAGCAATATTTTTTAAATTAATTTATATTTTTTTTTTTTTTTTTTTTTAATTTGTTGGGATTTTTTGGAGTTCGAGATAATTCAATGTCACTGTCAAGGAATCGTGGTCAAAGATCAAGGTAACGAATATTTAAGGTCGCAGACAATATGGCCGCCGGCCGACTTTAATGACAGAGCATGAACGGCTTCGAAACTCCGATCCCTCATCCACTTGTCACCAAATCATCACTAATTTCGACTTAATTTTTTTAATAAGAAGTTAAGGTAAACTACCCCTTTTCCTAATTTTCTGCCGAAGCTACCGTAGGTGATCACGTGCGTGATATTCTCATTAAATGTCAAGTATTTTTTTCAAAAGTTAATTTGAATGGATGCATCGGTCATGAGTGAGTACCAGAGTTTATATCTATCGTGTTTACCAGACGAAATTTGTCAATTTCTTATGAATGTTGTCATTATATATCAAAAATGGCCAAAACACTCCCGGGCATAAACTCTAAAATGTAAGTAGCCGTAGAACAACACGGTGACTCCAAGTGCAACTTACGGCCAAGCAGCAACAGGCAGCTGAGCTCATGGCTTAGGCAGTGCTTCTGGGACAGCAGTTCGCGATGAGACAGCATTAAATTTTCCCGCTAAATAGGTTTCCAAACTTTATGTGAATATTCATTTGTACAGACCCTATTTAATTAAAAACACTTTAGTATTTTTTATATGTATCTGTTCACTATCATCATTTGAGAAATCCTCACACCGAAAACCTGGTTTCTGTTTTCTTTATGTCCGTGTATGTTGGCTACGTTTAGAAGAAGCATGCTATGAAAGTGCGTTTTAACTATTTATTCAGGTGCGAAATTTCCAAGACGGGATGTTAAATATAACATAGGAAATTGCAAAACACATTTATTCTTAAGATTGCACCATGAAATGGTAGGGTAGGAGACGAAAATCTCTCACAGTCGAGATGATGAGAGAAACGCCGCCACATCTTTTCGTGTTTTGCATTGCACGTATAGGAGTCGAGGCAACCAATGACTGACCTGTTTCACCCTAACTGCTCCAGCACTTTCAGTTATCTGACAACCTTTAGTACTATAAGGCATGCTAGAGAAATCCTGGAGTGACGCTGGCAATGGTGACATAAATCTGTTACATTTTCTAGAGTGAATACGACCTGTTCATGAGTGCTATGAGTGAACAAAGGACCTCAGGACGAAGTGTCACTTGTGCCGGGGCGCATCAATATAGGGCTGTACCATTATCGAGATTATTTAGACCAAAATCCACGGCGTTGCAGAACACATAAAGAGAGAGAGACGAGATGGCATTGTGGTTCCTTTGATGCTAGCTTACCCATTCTCAGAGTTGCCGTCCGACGTTCTGGGAACGGACCTTGTGTCTGATTGGTTTCCGCCTGTCACGAATGGTTCCCCATTGGCTGGGCGGCCAGATGGCTAGCATGTTACCACAACGTAAATAATTACTTTGCTTGTTGCAAGCAATTATTTGGAACTAGATGCCACAAATATTGTTGTAGCTCTACATATGAAATGTTGCATATTTGCATCATACAATTGTATAAAACATACAAAAGTGTTTACGTTGCTCGATGTTTATAATCAACTTGAAGTCAACAACACTTGCTTAAAGCTTCATGAAATTTACTCCAATTTATTTATGGTGTTAAAAAATTCCTTGTGAAATAACAGAAACTTTTCAACAGTGCAGACGCTGACCTGCAAGTGACGTTCCGAAATGTTTCTGGCCTGTGGAGCACTATTGCTGGCGGGTACGGCTGCAGATTCGCGGTAGCAAGCAGAAGTTCCACCTCCATGTTTTCTGGAGTAGTCGGTGACGCTGCGGTGTAAACCTCAGCAGCTACAGGTACGAGCCGTGTCAGAACAAATTGAATCAGAAATACCGGAGCTAATCCCTCTTCTCGTTCAGGGCCGCGCGCTTCGGCTTAGCGCGGGCTGCTCATCTCAGCGTCTTCTCCGGAGACCTCGTTTGTTATCGGACGGCGCGGGGAGACTGGAGGATGATGTTTTAATCCTCCGTAACAGGCGTAAGTAGCGGGACTCTCTCAAGGGGACAGGAACCAGGTGAGACGTAGAGAGGAAAGGAATGAAGCGCGATGGCAAGGGTTGAAGAAAAAGGGCTAGGAAAAGGTAGCAGGAAGTCGGCGCAGAGGCCCTAAGGCAGGCGGTGGCAACGGGTTCGTTAACTTAATGCGAACCGCTCACCTATTCTATCCGAGGGGGTTTGGAGGCGGGGGCAAACTGAAAGACATCACAGCAGAGGAGGGAAAGGGGTTGAATATCGTGCAGGAATCCTTGCGGGGTTGGCTTCCGCGAGAAATTTATGTGACGGAATTAAAAGCCCCGAGGGATTGGGACCAAGAAGGGTTAAGTTTGCGTGGCGGGGGGGGGGGGGGGGGGGGGGGGAGGTTTTCTGCCGCGCACGCACGGCGGGAACGAGTGTAATTTCGTCGGGACTTGTTAGCCTGGGGTCTGGTCGCCAACTTAAAACGGAGTTGGACTGCTAATTCGCTCCAGCCGATTATCCAACGCTCCGTCCTGCGTGGCTGGCGAGTAGGAGAATGTTTACACTATATTCAAGCGAGAAGTTCTAATGATCACTTTTTATTTTACTCATATTAAAAAAATAACGTTCTTCGTACTCAAATGTATCTAATTACGTTGCATTGTAATATATTTTTAAGATTTAAGGTTTTAGCTACCACATAAAACTTCAATTAACGTAACTTATAAAATTGTGATAATTTTTGTGCATGACTCAACTGTGCAATATTATGCTGAATTGACTTTTCGACCGAAACTTTGCGATCGAATTGTGTGTACAAAATTCCGCTGGGCTTGCTGACCTACCGCGTGGTAGCACACCCGATTAATTTACATTCGGAAGATAGTGGCTTAGATCTCGGCTTGAGTATTTTAGCACCACTCCATGTAAAGGTAGGGGAAGCAATCTGAAAACATTATTGTAGCAGGAAATATACTTTCTCATATTACGGTCAGCCGACGTTGTTTTGACGTGTGTGCTAGCCAACATTTCTAACCAGCTGCTAACCTTTAACCCAACGCAAGTTGCTGGTGGGGATGCCATTTTATGTACGAAAATTTCGTAATTCATTTAATAGATTAAATTATTAAATAAATTATGTCACAAATAATAAAAATATTGGGATATCAAAGAATAAGCAAGCAGTATATGTATGGAATAATTAAAAGATTTTATATCAATAGATAATTATAAGTAAACGTTTTAAAAAACATGTGCAAAAATAAGTGTCTAGAAATTGAAAGTTTACATATTTAAATATTATTTGAGAATTGTACATTTGCACATTGTTCAAAAAACGTGATATTTTCAGAATAAAGGGTATATATCTCATAAATATATTTTAAAAAGTAATTTTTGTATTACGTTTTTTTTTAATAACACTTCAAGAAATCTAATTTTTTAAACTTCACTTGCTGTGTTAGTTTTCTGCTGTTAGAATTTCAGGTGTTTCCAACTTACCTTCACTTTAACGAAGACATACCAAACAGTAAGCACGTTATGCTCTTTATTCAGCTTCATGAGTTGATTAGTGTCTCTTACAACCGTACCTTTTAGTGCCCCAGTGGCCATCTGTCTGCCGTTGCAAAAAAAAACCGGCACAATGATGATTGATATAATTCACTTTTTCTCCGGCTAGCTCAAGGCCAGCGCACTTGGTCATTAAATGGACGTGATCTGAGGTGCGTTTGCTTCTGACCCTTCGACAATCGAGCGGTATCTGCCACGGCCTAAAGGACTGCACTCTGCTCCCCCCCCCCCCCACACTCACACACACACGCCATGGTTTGATCGATACATGTCAATTACCGAGTACCTCTCACGATCCCTTTGTGCTGTAATTGCTAATGAGCAGCCGCAAGTCCCGGGTACTATCGCCTTTGTTCTTAATTGTCCGCTAAAACACTCACGCAGTACGTGATGGGGCAGCCTCCTTTCCTGTGTTACTTGCGAGCTTTCGCGCTTTATTGAGATGACATCTGGAAATCTTGGTTGTATTATAAATCAATTCCCTTTCGCGCTTTATTGAGATGACATCTGGAAATCTTGGTTGTATTATAAATCAATTCCCTTTCGCGCTTTATTGAGATGACATCTGGAAATCTTGGTTGTATTATAAATCAATTCACTTTCGCGCTTTATTGAGATGACATCTGGAAATCTTGGTTGTATTATAAATCAATTCCCTTTCGTGTCTCACCAGCATGTAGTAAAGTTGAATGTTATAATGGAATTACATGAAATGATGAACTTATTTACAAATGGATTTCCAAACTACAATTACCAAGATTGAAATAACCTTTTAAATTAAATGTATGGTTGTCAAACGTAGAAGAAAAAAATTAACGAAAAGACATTACAAACAAATAATCCAACCTGGAATCTCTGTTCCTACCAAATTAGTTCTTCGTTGTCCATCAAACTTCAAGGGTGATACGCCTGGTAGGAGACCGCCGATGAAAATAATTAGCAAAGTATTAAGCTATTCATGTGTTATAGGTTATTCGCGATGAAATGAGCACATTTTTAAAGCCCTGCTTAAGGTCTACTTGTATGCACGTTGTGTATTCTTCCGCCTTATGTAGGATTAACCATGTCATTGGCGTCATCACTTTATTCATGCGTTGGTCAAGCCAAACTGTGAACTCATTAGAAAAGTAAATATTCTACCAATATGCTCATTTCTACACTTCGATGGATTAAAAAAACAGAAAGCGAAAGAAATTATTTATGTTAACAGAAATTGTTACCTAACACTTTTTATTCGACGTTAAGATACCGAACTACTTTCCCATCCGTCGTTACCAAGTTAAATTGGCGTATGACACTCAGGACGCTCGTTAAAATATATGCTGGAAGGAGCAGTGACTTTTTTCGAAGGCTGATTTCGAAAGTGCTCACTTTATCGTGAATAGCCTTTATAAAGCATTTAGCTGTTACGAGCGACAAAGTAGAAGTATGGCCACTCAGGAACGGGGAAGAAAATCGGCCATGGCCTGTATTAAGGAACCATCCCAACATTTGCCTGGACTGATTTCGAGAAATCATGGGAAACTCAGATCATAATTGCCGGATCGGGATTCGAACCCTTGTTCGTCTGAATATGAGGCAAGTGGTCGATTACCACGCTTCCTCACTAGGCCAATACAAAATTATTTATTGTAAGTTAAATTTTGCAATTCCCTACCTCCACTTCGTAGTTTTCAAAAACCGTAGACGCTCTCCCGAATGTTTGGCACATCAAAAACCATTACTTAGCATGGTTCCTGTTCAGACATCTCCCAACGGGGCTTATGACTGTGCACGGTATAAATCTGATGTCTTTCATTCGTCAACTGCCACTACTAGCTCAATTGAATTCAGCCAATAAAATGTTTACTCTAATACATTCACGGTTACTTTACACTTTTATGAAGCCCTGCCTAAGATCTACTTCCAGGATATTCCTCCGCCTTGAGCAAAATAAGCTTAAAAAAAGTCAAGAAAATGACACCAAATGAGAACGCAACGAATTCGTGCACACTCAGTGGTAATAATATTTTTATGATAAGTATTTCTTACCAGGCGCTACCAACATGCGTGTTTTCTCACTGTTTTATTAAATATTATAATTTATAAACAAATTATTGGTAAAACTTCAATTTAATGGAATATAAGATCCTTTCATGTTAACAGAGGTATAAAACGCTTCTGATACATGGCTTATTTAGTAAACAAACAAACACGATATACATGGGGTGATTTTACAAATGTTAGGCTCAAAATGTGTGAAGAAACCGCGAATAGACTATATGGGTGAAGAATCCTTCAGATGGTGGCAAAATAAGCTTGCTTCGATCACACAGCACCGGGGCACAGAATACGTAAGAATACAGATGTGGAACAGCTGCTCGTACTGCCATCTCCAAGCGCGCACGCCGGTGAATTGACGTCACTGGCTAGCTAAATGTCGGGAGGCTACACTTGCAAACCAGCTCCTGGTAACATTCTCGCCAGCAGGCAGCTCAGCCCACAAGGAACCTTCCGCCACTTGCGGTAGCCAACCAGACGCAAAGCCCATTCCCGGAGCATCGGGAACCCAATCAGGTAACGGGTACACCCACGTCAAAAGAACCTCCGTGCCATTTCATATCTGTGCAGTCACCTACTCTATGGCGGGGGATATTTTAAATACACACATGTCGCCAAACTGAAATTCGGAATGGGCCGGTAACAATAATGCGATGTAGGGTGCCCACTACCCTTAATCGTTTGACATACATCAGGGGTGACATACAAGTTGGTAAAGGCTGTTGACGGTAAAGTCAGAACTTAAAAAAATAGACCGTTGAGAAACATCGTTGCCCATAGCTACCCGAGTACTGTCCTACAGTATAGGCTGTTCACTGTAAAATGAGCACTTTTGAATGCCCTGCTTAAGATCTACTTGTACTCACATTGTGTGTTCTTCCACCTTATGTATAATTAACATTCCCTTATACCTAGTCACTTTAATACTGCGTCGGTCAAGTGAAACTGTGAAATTATAACGGTAGTGTGTGTTGTAATAATCTGCTCATTTTAACACTTCGATGCATAAGAAAATACAGAAAGCGAGAGAAATAATTTAAGTTATCACAAATGGTTACCTAACACTTTTTGTCGGCGCTAATATATGCAACTACTTTCTCATCCATCGTTAACAATTTTACTGGACACAAGTCACTCACTGCTCCCGTTCAAATATATGCAGGTAGGGACAGTGACTTTTTTTCTCAGGTTGATTTCAAAAGTGCTCACTTTATCGTGAACAGTCTTTACACACTATCACATATGTTCCCAGTTAAGTTGGCCGTGAATTAAAAGAAATCAGTTAGTGCTCAGACCTGACTTCGTACTGACAGTGTAATATGAAAATGCATGACTACTGACGTCTGAAGTCATTTGTTTATAGACACACGAACACGATTATAATATTATTAAGAGATTTACTAACCTCAAATATGCTTTTTTTCTACTCGGACAACGCATCAATAAAGTGAGACGTTCCATGGCAACATTAATTTACATACAGCGGAAGGATACAAAATAAAATAGGGTTTTTTAAAGTGCTCAATTAACCTTATATAACACACAGTTACCTTACATAGTGAAGATAAGGCTCTATCGCATCGCTTTAAACACCTGAGGCAACCAAAGGGAGTTCACAACTATCGTTGATTCCTTTCGTGAGTTTTAATGCAGATATTTTAGCCCAGACAGTTATTCGACAGTTCCGATACATCATAAATGTCAGTACCATTGATAACATCAATATCAGAATAATTCCTATTCAATTAAAAATATCTATATCACTAAACATTGACATCAACAAAATTTGTATTATTTATTGTTTAACTTTTAGCACAAATAGTTAAATTAATGGAATGCAGTTTTCGTATAAAACAATTCTATCATCAACACAGTTAATATAAATATTTAACGATATTCACAATTTGCACACACCCGGAAATTTTGGAAGTTCCTACAGCAATACGATACATTTTACAGTCCCTTAAAACTTTGGGCTATCCAGGTTTTTACATTACATTCATATGTTGAGGCGCTCTGTGCGTGATTCGTTCACTGTAAGTTGTGTGTATCAAATACATCTTCGCCGAATTCCAACAAGTTTGTTTTTAAGTTGAAAATTGTTCGTATGAATGTACAAATCACATATTCTAATCGTACTGACAGAGCCGAAAATATAATATGCATCACCGCGATGCCAACTGCAACAGTTTAGCTGTATATCGGAAATCCGAACACTTCTTGTTCCTAGCCGGGGGAAATTTCTGCTGGAGAAGGGGGTAACGGGAGGGAGGTAAGAGGGTAGTGAACCACAGCACACAAGGGACCGCAGGTCGTTAGCATAAACGACAGATTGACGCCGGTATTTGTCGAAGAGAAAATTAAGGGAGGAGGGACAGCCTACATTGCGCGACGCGTGCTCACATGCATCGCTCTTCCTTGCTTGACGTGTCGAGTCGTATCAAGTCACGCCGTTTTCCCCACAAATGCCAACGACGACGGAATTATACTTTACTATTGCTTGCGATCTACAGGGCGAGATTCTAGTGCACTAGAATGTTACTGACCGAAAGAGTTACAGGGTTCGAATCCCGGAGAAGCCAAGTATGTTTCTACATTTTCAAACGAAATTGCAAAAGAAACGTTGTATGTTTTACCGCAACTCGCAATTCCTCGTTCACTCTTAGCAAAAAGAAAATCTTATGGGACGTTTCAGCAGGAGGCAGTCATTTTCTCCGAACAGAACAAATATTTGTTTTCAACCTTTCCATGATCATCATTTCTTGCATCGTAATGGTCTGGACAAATTTACTAAGTTGAATATTGCGAGACAAAAATTCGCTATATGTCGCTCTGGCAAAGCATTTGCTCGCAAAACTGGTAAATCTGGTATTTATTATTGCACTTTATTGATTTACCTACATTGGTTTCCAAAAAAGCTGTAGCTATCAATCAGAGTGTTGGCGCTAAGTTACACTGACAGAAATCTTTGTTTCAGATAGCAAAAATACCCGTTTGTATAGACCCGAAAATATATTTTGTTGCCCAACGAATTACTTTATTGAGTAAACAAATGTACGAAACCAACAAAATTAATTTTATTCATCTAACAAAATACACGCTTGAATAAACATAACCTCTGTTTTGGGCCAAAAAAATTTGACGGTTGACAAAATATGTGGTTGAATCGACTGCATATATTTGTTTGGCCATTCATTTAATTGCGTTCCTCCGTAAATACAGCTCGAGAGTTTGCCTGAAAATATTGTGGCAATTAGCACAGTAACAGTGTCATTTTAAAATATTCTCTTTTAATTAGTAGTCATTTTAGCTGAGGTGCCGATCTCCGTGGCACAGTTTCTTGCGTTTAGGCTTATGGCGTGGGAGTTCCGGGTTTAAATACCAGGTAAGGCATGCGTGTATATTTGTGTACGTCTGCCTTAGTCACCCTCTGTGGGAATAAGACCACAACCATGTCAAATGTATCGGCGAATAAAGTAAAATGAAGAAAAATATAAATTGTTAAGGCGTAGCGCTTGGGCCGGAATAGGTAGGTTAAAATCTCGTTCGGGGCACAATTTATTTTTATATTAACAAAAACTGTTTTATGTACTTAGAACTAAACACATATTTAGTTGCACCAATAAATCTTACCGTTTGAGGCAACCAAATAAGAACAACAAAATAGTCATACACACACAATTAATTTTGTTGCCCAAAACCAACTTTGTTTGGTTTAAAAAAAAAAAAATTTTTTCTCAATGTACACACTATGGGATTTTTATTTGTTGGATGTGTAATCTGTTAGGTGGACTTTATAAAGAGTATTAGAATTTTCCTTCAGGGTCGCAAATAATTTGATCGCTGACTCGTTCCTCGGGATCTCTCTTTTTATCCAACGTTAGCATGCACGGCCTTTGAAGACAGCCAGGTCCACGTTCCCAAATAACATCTCTTGTTTTTGAGAAGAAAAGATAAATACAGTGATTCTGACAGTGACTCTCGACCCTACATACCCATTAGGTGCTAGGACTTTGAGTAACGCTGTTCGTGATAGACTGACAATTTGTTAACCCCACATCATTTCGCGGTGAAGTCAACTAGCAGGCTACATTCCACTGTAGAACTGGTCATTTATTCATTGTCTGCATTTTCCAAATTTGACTTATGTAATTTCATTATTAGATGATTGCTTTTGACCTATAGATATCTGCAACACTTCAAACAAGCCGCAGGGTGGTGACGTCATGAAACACTGATACCATCTTGCGTTCCCTAAGAAAATTACTTAATATTTTACAACTATATACATTTCTGAAGTGCAAGCCCTGCGCAAATCTTGTGTAGTGCAGAACACATGCAGCCTAGACTTTTCCTTTTCTTTCAATTGATTTTTTTTCTCGATACTAAGCGAGACGTCTACTAAGACCAGCGTCTAGTCGGACTGACTACTGAGTATGCTACGGGGAGCGGGATGTAAGCCAAGGTGCTCAGAGCCTTCAACTGGGCTGTTCAGATGCGCATGACGCCAGCGTACAGGAAAATAACTACGAAGATATGCGGATAACGGATAACAGGACATTTTCTAAATGCCTGCTTGAAATCTACGTTTCCCCCGTAATATTGTATCTTTGACTATATGTTAGATTAACATTGACAAGAACCATCTGACTTCATTCACACATCATCCAAGTGGATATCGTGGAATTTTTCTTATGGAAATAGACGTGTTAATAATACTCAAATTCGTACTATGTGTGTGTGTGTGTGTCTACACACACACACACAGATATATATATATATATATATATATATATATATATATATATATATATATATATATATATAATACTCTCAATACAATACCAAGTCTTAGCCTGTAGGTCAGTGTGTAGATACAGTAGCGTACATGGGAACCAATTTTTTTTTTCAGTGGTTGATTTCGAAAGTGCTTTCTTCCCACTGGCCGTTTCTTACATTTCAGTTCAAGAGAGGCTTATGACATCATCATTAGGGCTGGCTGTATACAGCTCGAGGTTATAGTTGTGTTGAGAGATTTTGGCTACTCTTCACAACGAGGTCTTGAAAGTCGATACGGGTGGAATGAAACGAGAATGGAGCAGCGTCGGAATGCGATGGCGGGGTGAAACGGGAATTCCCCCCCCCCCCCCCAGAAAATCTGCCAACTAGCGGCATCGTCCGGCACGATTCCCACACGCGGAAATCCAGTTAGGACTAACGAAAAAAAAAATTGCCAGGTTATATACATTCATCTTAATACTCCTAAGCACTTGCATTCTTTCTCGAAAAATATATTTATTTAGTATTTCCATTTGTCCATGTGAAACTTAATGTTATAAATCATTGTACTTCTGTGTTGTTTGGCTTACGTGAGAAAATCGAATTACAATTACCTAAACTTTCAAAATGAGAAAGAAGATAGAATTTAAAAATTTAGAACTTCGT
Source organism: Dryococelus australis (assembly GCA_029891345.1). Taxonomy (NCBI): domain Eukaryota; kingdom Metazoa; phylum Arthropoda; class Insecta; order Phasmatodea; family Phasmatidae; genus Dryococelus; species Dryococelus australis. Next base: position 23,268,193 of record CM056996.1, on the reverse strand, counting down.
CTATTTGAGAAGGGGTAGGTGTATAATGAGAGAGCTGGCTCAGTCCTTCATTTCAACGAATATCGAGGGTTTTTCCTTCAAAATCAAGGTTTTTTGAGGCCAAATTTAAGCTCTAATTTTTTTTTAACACGAGCTCTCAAAAAAAAGCAAATTTGAGCCAAAATCAATCAAAGTTTGCAATTTTTCAAACTCGTCGTGCAGGATTAGTGCCAATTAAAATAACAGTAAAATCTAAGCAAAAACATGCAAATTTTTCGCTTTCTAGAAATGCTTATTTTGCGAACGAGTTATCTAAATCAAGCAACTTTATACCCAAATCAGGCAAATTAAGATAAAATCAAGTGAAATATTAAAAATATAATGGAGAGAATTCAATTTATTCAATGAATACAATATCGTGGATAGTTTTTTATTTTTAATTTCTTTTAAGCCTTCATATGCCATAACAACTCTCCCCGCATTCATAATTTTTAAACTATTTTAATCAACTGTCTTTGCATAACGATCTAGTAAAGTGATTTTATACCTACTATTTAGAATGCAATCAATTTTTTTTGGCAAACTTAGATTCGTAAATTAGAAATTCTTTGGCTTCAAACAATTTATAAATTTCTCATCAGATAGTTTATTCAATGTATATAAATTATTTAACTTCTTGAGGAGTGCTTTTATTTTCGTTTGTGTTATTTAAAAGGAAAAAAATTTAATAAGACTGCAAAAATTTGGAATTACAAAAATAATTTTTTCTCTATATAAAATTTTTTTCTGTATAAATAACATGGAATCGGCATTTGAAATAGAAAATAATAACGCATGCAAGCAATGTAAAAAGTGTGGTGAAGTATTAAACATAGAAAGTTTTGCACCGCAGAGACACACAAAAGATAAACATTTTAACTCCTGTAAAAAATGTTATATTGAATATGCTAGTAGTTGTTAAGAGTTAAAAAAAAGAATGTGAAAAACATGTTTATAATGCATTTCTCAAAAAGTGCAAAAATATTAAACCATACAATACGGTATTAGTTAATTTCAACGAAAATCACTACAGTAACTATGCAACAAAAACCTGTAAAGTGTGTAATGAGAATAAATCTAGAAAATTGTTTTCTCCTAATAAAACTACTGAGAACAAACATGCTAATATATGTAAAAACTGTTATAGTGAGTATACATAGAAATATTATCAAAACATGTAGTTAAGATACAATTTTTCAATAATTTAAGTATTTTTCGGGTTTTCCAATTATCCTTATTTTATAATTCATTTATAAATTTTTATTTCTTATAAATAAAGTATTTGGGCGAAGAACAATCTAACAGTCAAGTTGAGCATAGGACATTGAGGGATTTGAGAATTATCTAGAGATTTCGGAATAAAATATATAAACAGGCTAAAGAAATATGATTTAATTAGAACTCTTATAACACTTATTTATGATTGGTAAAGAAGAAGAAACTTCTCAAATTTGACATTTTCTTATGCCAATATCAATTAATTATATAAGAAAGATAGAAATAAATTGGAAAAATATTTTCATTCCCTAATAATCTTTAAACAAGAGAAAAAGGAATTAAAAGAAATATTCTCATTTTCTAATAATGTATTTGTAAAACAAGAGAAAAAGGAATTAAAATAAATATTCCTATTTTCTAATAATGTGTTTGAAAAGCCTAGAAACAAAAGTAAGCGGCTAACAGAATGTATAACAAAGAATAATTTTACTAATTTACCTTTAGCTGATGCCGATATCAATGCATTATATCCCAAAGATAGAAAGGAATTGGAAGAAATATTTCCCTTTTATAATAATTTATTTGTTAACAAAAGAAGTAGAAGAGCCAATAAAAATCTCTTAGTTAATAAAGATTTTCAGCATAGGATATCAACTTATAATGTTGAAAATTCCTTTAATTTGTAAGGCCAAATAATTTTTTTAATTCAGTAAATAATAAGGTTTTTGAAATAATACACTATAATATTAGGACATTAAGGGGGCTGAAAACTAATATTAAATTATATACCAATTTTCGTAAGCAAGACAATAAACAAGTAGTATTATTTACATCTCAATCACCCAACTATACAGTATTGAATGAAGGAGAAAATTAAAAGGATTTATAAATTGAAATACCAAAAAATTATTACACGAATATCTAATTTTCAGAAAACGTGTTCTGCATGGACTTTAGATAGAGTAATTGCAATACAATTAGCAATAAATAAGTACAATCCATTAAATATATCATCATATATTGAACTACCAGAAGTGATTAAAAATAAAAAAGCATGTATTAATGTATAGAATAATGATCATAAATGCTTTCTTTGGCGAATAAAATCTGCTTTATTTCCAGCAGACAAAAATTCGGATAGAGTAACTAAATATAAAAATGTGGGGCTTGATATCGATAAAGTAGTAGATAAATATCAATATCCTATTAAATTGATGATATACCAAAAATAGAAAATCAAATTGAAACATCTATAAACGTTTACTCTATTGAAGCTAAGGAACCCATTCTATATCCTCTAAAACTTACGAAATATCAAAGGAAAAACATATAAATTTACTTTATTTCGAAGAAGGTGATAACTCGCATTATTGTTGGATTAAAGACTTATCGAAGCTGCTTTCAGCACAAAAGACTAATCATAATGGTAAAACGTATATATGTGATATGTGTCTTCAATTCTTTTATTCTAAAGAGAAATTAAGTAAACATACAGAAGACTGCTCTAAAAATGAAGCAATAAAAATCCAGTTACCTTCGAAATGACAGCAAATATTTCTAAAAATTATAAAGGTTCCTGTCGCAATACATGCCGATTTTGAGTCAATTTTAAAGAAAATATCAACCGTTAAGTCAAATCCAAGAGAAATAACTAAGTTTAAATTAATAAAAGATATCCATTTTTAACAGAGAATTATATCGATAATGGTCTTTGTAAGGAAATATTTAATTAAAGATATAATCTTACTAATGACCAAATAAATAACATTGATTTAAAGTCGAATGACGAATCATATACTATGAAATATAAATTGCATGAAGCATCTGGATTTTGCTATTATGTTGAATCTGCTTATGGTGATTATAAACTGCCAGTTGTTTATCGATGTCCAAATGCTCATAAAATGTTTTTACAATCAATTAAAAGAGAAGTAGAATAAATTGGGGAAATATATTCACAAATTGAACCAATTTTATCCATAAACAAAAGAATAAAAAGAATTGTATAGTAAATCAAATAATGTATAGCATGCAAATGCATATATACCGAAGAAAATAAAAAAGTACGCCATCATGATCACATAAGTGGACAATTTATAAATCCTGTATAAATAATTGTAATCTACAATTAAAATTGGCCAACTTTGTACCAATTTATTTCCATAATTTAGCTGGGTATGATGCTCATTAATTTTTTAATGAACTAGGATATGATGACAAAATATATATTTAATAGCAAATAATGAAGAAAAGTTTATTACTCTTGGGAAAAACACAGAACCTTTTAAAATGAAATTTATAGACACATTTAAATGTATGGCCAGTAGTTTATCTAAATTATCATCGAATTTAAGAAGAGATCAACTGAAACACTAACAAAAAATATTATTATACTTCCAACATCCACGCGAAGCTACCTTTTTATTAGAATTATATTCTTGGAATGCAGCATTGGTTGTTTTAACAATATCTGCATAGTTTTCATAATCGTCATCATCAAATTTATTCTCAAGGGCTTCTTGTGAATTTTCTGTTAGCAAATTACAAAGTTCTGGTGTTAATTCACATTTTTTATCCTTAACAAATAATGTATCATTATTTATCATTTCTTTTGTATCACAAATGTAAAAATTCTCCATGTAAACCAAACTTTTAATTAATAACATTTATTCTTTTTGCAATTTCTTTGCCGAGATTTATAGTAGATTCAGACGCTGAATGTGGTAAATTTTTCGATGGGACAATTCCCATTTGCTCTTCCAAATTAGCAGATTTTTGTTCTGAGTATAATTCTCTTTCCAAAGATGCTTCTTCTGGTTTTGGCAGATAATCTAAACTTTTTGCTGCTACAGGAACTAGTGTTGTTATTAAATTTTTATTTTCTTCACTTTTTCTACTTTTTTTTACCAATATTTCGTAATTCGTCGATTAATGGTTGCTCTTTCTTCTTATTTTTTTCATATTATTTTTTCGTGACGCTTTTTGTAATTTTTATATAGTTCAAGGAGTAATGTAACTAGAGAAACTCCTTGAATTATGCCATATATGTATATATTACATATAAATGAGTTATGAAAATATTGAGAGTTTTGAGAGCAAACTTTTCCTTCAACTAAGCAAACTAGGGTAATTTAAATGTTTACAATAATAGAATCGAATTTGATATTTCTATAGGAGATGGCTTTTCTTTTCCAAATGACGCTCATGTTTATGAGCAAATTAGTTTACTAAAGAGAGATAAGGTTGGAACTGAGGCTAACGATGTTGAATCAGATAATTTTCATGTTTGTTCAAACTTCTTTCCAATTTCCTAAAGTAGAAATTTCAATACATTGAAATGTTATTGAAGCTGTTGATAATCTCGGTATAACAGCAACAATGAGGAAAGCTTTATTAAGACCACCAAGAGAACACAATTATTTAGAATTTACTGGCGTTGATTATCTCAATCGTGATAAATCTGTTTCTTGTCAAATAACAAAACAGATTAAAACTGTTTCTAATAAAAAAAAAAACAAATGAAGTAATCTATCCTCTTACATATCAGTTTGGTTTTATTCGTGATAACAATGACATTTATTGGAAAAAGTGGCTATAAAATTACTTTTTTTTTCGTAATTCATCTTTTAACAATTGTTTATTTCTTTATGAAACTTTCGCTAAAGATGATAAAGTTACGAAACATCGTCCTGATCCTGGTAAAATTGTTATAGAAAAATTAGAAATTATGTGGCCTATTGTTGAATATGAAGCTAAAACCGCCATTGCACTTAAGAAAAAAAGTCACAAAGATAAATAATACCTATTAGTTTTGATTATTGGCAATTTTTAGAAAAAGAACTTCCTAAAGGATCACATGTTTTTAGTTTTTATTTAAAGTTCAGTTTAATAATTTTCAATTTGACATGCCCGATTTTGTAATTGTAGGCTTTCAATTTAATATAAAAAATCCTGCTGAACAGCATAAGCTCACTTCTATGTTTGATCATTGTAGTGTAAGAAATATTTATGTTAAAAATGGCAAAAATTAAATTTTTCCTAACGAAAACTGGAATCTATACATTGAAAATAGTGTTTATCTTAAACAATTTCTTGTTTATAACGATTTAAGAAATTAAAAAATGAAACTAGATACCAGCTATAGAAATAATTAACTTAATTATAAACCAACTGTAAACTTTGATGGTGATATTAATTGCTATTAATTTTGGGGGCGAAGACCATTATATGTTATTGTTTGTTAATACAGAAAAACCACTGTTGTTAAAGAAAAGACAAATATAAAAATTAGTGTTGATTTTAATAAAAATGTCGAAGGAGCAGGTGCCATTTGTAAGGATGTATTAATTAGTCGTAGGAATCTTACTTATGATTATTTGAAAGAAAGAATTGTTGAATATTTATAAATTTTTTATATTATTAAATGGAGGATATAAACGATATTACAGGAACAATAATCTGTTTCGATATTTTAATACACTGTTTTTAGATGTATTTTTAAGTTATTTGATTGAATAAAATTTTTTTTGTTAAACCAGAATGACCATTTTTCTTTCTCTTAATAAATTTTTATTTTATAAATTAAAATTCCTGTGTTACCTTGCAGTATGACAAAGCTTTTTAAAGATGGTTTAAAATAAACTTCGCTTTCATATAAATAAGATAATGCTTTTGGCGAACACAGAGAGTTAGTTTACAAATTTCATCAAAATCTACCAGTTTACAATTGCACTCTTCGAAAACATTAACAATAAATATATATTTTATTAAATAGGGGGTGGCATTGAGAAGATGGAAGAAATTTTTAAAAGATTAGTAGAGTTTCGAATTTAAACTATCAATTGTCTTTTCAATATTTTACTTTATTTTTAGCTTATTTTGCTTGATTTTGGCTTAAATTTGCTTGCTTGCTTACAAATAATCGTTTCTAGAAAACGCGAATATTTGCTCGAAAAGCGAGAAATGTGTATATTTTTTGCTTAAATTTTTCTGTTTTTTTTTTTTTTAATTGGCAGAAATACTGCACAAGTTTTAAAAATTCCACATTTTGCTTGATTTTGGCTTAAGTTTGCTTGTTTTTTGAGAGCTGCTTTCTAAAAAAAAATTCATAGCCTAAATTTAGACTCAAAAAACTTTGATTTAGAAGCAAAAGCCCTCAATATTTCTTTTAAAATAAGGGTAGAGCCAGTTATCTAGTTATACATCTACTAACAGGTTAGCTAATTTCGTTAAATTGGGTAACTTCACTGACAGTGCCTGATCCTGCGACACATCTGGACTGCGAGCTATTTTCGGACAGCAAGTGATACTTGTAGCTTTCTTACATTTCATTTTCACTCTCCCCGACCACAATTCCCATAAACGACATAAACATTAGCTCTAATAAACATTAATTAAAAACGGAATATTTTCTCGCGTCAGTTACAATCAGAACTGTTTTAGTGCCGTGCTGTAACTACTGGCTCTCTTCGTTTTCGACAAACTGCTTAATATGTTCCCAAAGTGTATTTCTTTCAGGTACGTTAAATATCACATTAACAAATCGAAAATAGAAAAGGCATTTGGCAGCACCTTTTCCACTGCTGTGTCCATGCAAGAAACTCATTCGAACTGAAAGTAGACACGGAAAGGCAACCAACCATACGTTTTTATACGAAGAGAAAATATTCGGGATTCAAGAATGTTTTAAGCTATTCACGGAAAAGCGAGCATTTTTGAAAGCCCTCTCATTTGAAATAATAGTGAATAAATATATTTTATTTTAGCCTTGGACGTGAGCTTCCGAGTACGGTTGAACATACACACTGTGTTTATTACTTACACGGCAATGCTTATTTAAAAAAAGATGTTTAAAGATTATAAAATAGCTGTGATGAAAAAGTAACTAGGTCCTCAAAAGTGCTTGCTGTACCGTGAACAGCCATTACCTGCGGCAGATCACAGTGCAAAACGTGCAACATTACACACTAAGTGTAAGTGGCGACGTTTGATCTAGCCCAACCACAATACGATCTGTTGGAATGTGAATATTTGATTCGGTAATCATATCATCCGCTGATATAACAAGATTTCAACGATTTTTATCGTTAACGCCAAGGAATCTGGGGAACTAATATAATCGAGTACTTGTGGAAAAAATTGACTTCTGATGGGCGTATCGATACTTGTTCGGGCCTGACTGAAAACGCATGTGTGTGCCGTATAGTCCAATAAACATCGCCACAGTTTACTTGCCGTTAGAGGCGAGGTAGTCTAGCGACGCATGTTGCCACTTCAGCTGGCGAAGAGCGATCCGCCAGGAAGCAGACGGATGCAGTTGTAAGAATACGCGGACATGCGTTGCAAGAACCCCTCGAGGCCGCTGCTGGCAAACCCCTCCACGCAGGTCAGGCGTTTGTTTCCATGCCGCAGTTATGCATGTAATATTTCGCCTTGAAATCTTACTTTCTCGCGGCCTTCCTTCCTGCAGTCTGTGAAGTATAATACGTGCACGGTTACTTCAAACATATCTGAAGCCCTGCTGAAGTTCTATTTCCAGACTGCTTCTGCGCCTCGTCCAGACAAAACTTAGCAAGTTTAGAAAATTACATCAAAGGGACAAGGAACCTCGTTCGTGCGCTATGAGTTTAATATTTTTTTTTGTACCAGAACTATTTCTTACTAGGCGTTACCAACTCGGCTATTTTATCTCTGTTTTTATTCTTATTGGCCATGAATGAAATATTATAAATTATAATTTAAATATGTGTGAAAACAAAAATTTAAACATGGAAATAACTATTAACCGGCTATACCACGTGATTCGCAGTGTTTGCAAGTAGGAAGTTCGAAGACACGAATACAAATACAACAAAATATTTTACCTTTACTACACGGGTGCTGCAATATGCCTGATCGAAACATTCGCACGATAATTGGCAAGGGGATTGTCGGAAGGGGGGGGGGGGAGGAAGGGGATTTCTTTTTCTTTGTGGTGGTTCGATTTCCGCTCCTCGAGAGATCTGTTGAAGTTCCTTGAGGAGGTATGAGGAGCAAGTAATTTACTATATGTCAATGTATTCAATATATTTTTTATGACACATCAAAGTATTGAAAAATTTAGAAATCAATCATCAAATAAAATATTTAAAAAATATATTATAAGATTTTTGATCTAATAATTTTGCCAAATATATTTTAACATGCTTCTAGAGAAATGTGTTAGCCTGGTTCTTAAAATAGTTTCTGATGTTTTAGTAAGTTTATTTTAGTTTTATTTACGTCTTTATTTTTTCGAATTCATTATGATGTTTGCATGTATATATATTTTTTTCAGTTTTACGAATTAATTTAAATCAAAAAACATTACCAGGTAATCACTAATAGCAGGCGTATAATTGTCGTATTTCAACTAAACTGACAGATGGAATTTGTGTGACCTCAAGTAACATTTAATGTCAAATATATTATTTAGTTTAAATTGCTTTTTGAAATTTTTTATAACACAATTAATTTTAGAAATCTTAGTGCTAGTAAAGGCAGTTCAAAATATTCTTTTCAGTCGATTTAGCATTTAAATGGAATATTTTTCTCTCTCTTTATTTCTCTCTCTCTCTCTCTCTCTCTCTATATATATATATATATATATATATATATATATATATATATATATTTATTTATTTATTTATTTATTTATTTACACATACACACACACAAGTGTGTATTTGAAAAACAGTAAATTACTTCCAAGAAGTAGAATAATTTATCACTTGAATACATTCAATATGAAGAGTCTAGTTCCCGCTCACTGCAATTAAGATTATTTTTCTCCTTACTACGTGTAAAAATGGGGGAGAAATAAAATTAATAGTTCTGAACAGCTCCTACGTGTATTCTCCCTTGAATTTTTCCGGAGTCCATAGTCTGGCACGAAATAGGTAAACTATAACAAGCCTGAGTTGCTGTATTACGGGTTTAAAAAATCCTTAGGATATGTAACTTAATGCGTGAAACAAGTCTACATAGTAAATATTTCTGCAAAAATTAACTAATAGATTTTTAAAGTGTTTGGAAAACGATAAAGTAAGCTGGAATTATTTGGTGAATTGTTTCAAAACGGAACATGTAAAAAGAGAGTGAGCTCCCATTTTATTGGTTGCTAATTAGCCTATTTGAAGAATATTCATTATGCGTTGTTGAATGTTGAACTGTATTGCCATTTCTATTGCAACTCTTGGTTTCGCTGCAATCACGCAGAAGTAATCAAGTTTTCAAATATGTTTGGAAACAAAGATGATAATTAAAGCAAGCTGCAGTCATACATCATATAATTTAGTTTGAAAATAAAAAAAAAAATTACTAGAACAAAAAGGAGCGACAAGAGTTTGGTGAAGCGTACGGGCGATATTTTTCTTAAAAGATACATAGTTTCCTCGATACAAGATGAAACCTTTTTAGAGTAACTACGACTGTTATCTCAGTTTCGCGTTTGCATCCAGAGTTTTGTACGTAAATTCAAAATTAACTTTTCTAACAAAAAAAGGAGTGGTTTATTGTTCTTTATAGCAGCGAAAGAATTGTTTAGTGAAATAGAGTTCAAATTATTTTCCCCTTGAAATAAATTTAGTTGCACCAACGAGTGAATGCTTAGTGGTCCTATTCTTTCTCCTGTTGTGTTGCTATCTGACGCAGACGTCTTGCCCAGAACAGTACAGCGCTCTATTGGGCCTGAAAGACATGTCGTCGCTTTGTCTTTGTGACTCCTCAGAGGGCTGCCAACTTAGGAAATGGAGGTTATCCCTTATCTCTCCCTCCGCTAGACTTCCCCCGTCCAGTGGAAAAGGCGGAGGGGAGTGGGGACCTAATCACAAGGAATGAAATATGAGAATCGTGGACGGGGCGATGGGGGTTGGAGGACGGCAGAGAGAAAGGGGCTTTGATTTGTATCCCCACTCCCAACCCCCCCCCCCCCCGTATACATCCCTTTTCTCCGGAACTCCCCTTGTTATGTGCGTTAGATCTGTCCGCGACATGGAGAAGTCATCTTCGCTCCGAAACCTCCGCCACTAACTGCACCCCGCCATCCCTAGCAACAACCCCCTCACGAGCCAGGCATGACTCATGTCGCCATTGTGCGGCTCGCACATGTCTCCAGCCCCTCGTTACAAAAACCTATCTCGTCATCCCCCGCTCCCCCCCCCCCCCTTCCTTTTTTCATCATCAGTATGCGGGGACGTGGAGGGACAATTACATCCACGTGTTGTGCGGGTTGCAGACCGCCGTCCGCGTGCAGGCGCTGAATACGAGGCCGTAATAACAGCCGACCCTCCTCTAGCTAACGTCTCCCCGCGTGTTTGCGTTAGCGGCCACTAATCAGCCTCGCATGCCACGTACGTCAGAGCCGTGACTCTGACGTCACGTCTTTCCCGCTCGCTTGAAGCCGCGCTTTGAACTTGTGTCCATCACTCTGCGGCTGCCACCTGACGCCGTTACAATGTCTAGAATATTTTTACACAATTTTTGGAAGTGTTTATTTTGTTAGCTTCGTAAAAGTACAATTCGTTTTAACTTAATGAAAAAAAAATTTGAAGAATACACCGTTTAGATTTGTGTCGTGCAAGCAATTAAAAATTCTATCTAATCAATATATTATGCTACAGCACCGGTAGTGTACGTAAAGAAACAGCTGTCTTGTAGTTTGGTTCTATAAATTAAGATAAAAATCCAAAGCTTAAATAATTATAATGCACACTTACCGCAAATAAGCATAACAAGCTATTAAAGAATTTTCGACATGGTTTTCAGGATTGAAGGTACATTTTAACAGGACACTATAATTTTAGAAAATTTTATGCACGAAATCAATGAAAAAATGATTACGATTAGACTTTGTAATATTATTAAATGTTATATTTTTAAACTTGCAATTTACGCTATTCAAAATTAATACTACAATTGAAATGCAACAACAATTCTCAGATATGATATATTTACCAATCACCAACTGCTATATTCACAACATTGTTTCAACACGTGATTAACAAAATACAGTTTAAAGAAAAATTACGTTGGGTAAGTCTTCATATCCTTTGATTATTAATATATAATTTTATTCAGATGATTATTTTCTATTAGCGAATTTATATTGGCTGTAAATTTTAGGCCCAAAAAAATTATGTACCAAATGCTGAAATTATGTTTGCCAACAGTAACCAACGCAATACCAATGAAGTATATTTTAAATAAGATATGGTTTCTGCATTTCATACATTGCTTTTAAAAAACCACTCTCAATTATAGTGTTATTTCATCAGAAGATGTCAGTTAACTTTATTGGCACTATGTTGGTAATATGATTTCCGCCCAACAGAAGGCTAAATACCAAATGCCGACAGTATGTTTTCAAAGAAGTAATCAACACGTGGCCGAAAATTTCAATTTTAAATAAAGCATAGTTTGTGTCTTAAAACTTTACTTTAAAGTATTCACACAAAAAAAGACTATTATTTAATCAGAAATAAGGTAATTATTTTTGTTGGCATTGTGCTGGTCACCTAATATTGGCCCAACCGTTGTGTTCCCAAAAATGACAAGTGGCAATGTTTTCATTCAAAGCGTTTTTTCCATGCTTTTACATAAAATTCTGGTTGCCCAACGTTGGCCCAACAGGAAAATACACACATATTAACAACAGTATTATTATCAGCTTTTTACCAATAATGAACCAACCATTGAAAATTCAAAATAATTATTTTACGTAAAAATGTAACCTCATATTACGACGTATGGATAAGTAAAATTTGATCACAAGTACGTCTTTAGCAATGTCACTGTCATTATAACATTTCGAGTATTACTGTTTACAGCATTTCCTGGGTCCAGAGAATATGAAGGTAATTACAGCAAATAATCAATGAAAATAATGCAGTAATTTTTACATTGAATAAATGAAAAGCATCTGAATAACTCAAAAAAATAATTTTCGTTTATTTAGTATAGTAAACATTTTAAAACACAACAAATTAAAATACTTTTGCTTACATTTTTAAACATCTAATTCTTCAATCTGATCATAACTTCCTCTTCGACATCTTATTAAGCGCTATAGAAGGGGATATGTACCATTCGCAGAAGTAGGAGGACGAGGGTAAGAGGAGACAGAAAATAGGTTTGAAGTCGCCTGGTCATAAAATCTAAAGACGAGAGAAAATACGTGGTCACTATAATTCACGGAGGACTCTGAAAGCAACCATTTTGTTAAAAGTACTGCAAAGTATTTCTCTCTTTTCTTATAAATAAGTGACGTGTCGGACGTTCAGCGTCAATATTCGCCATTTAAAACCTACGGAACATTTTCGTATATCCGGTACGTTATCCATTTATGTGAATTAACGAACGTGTATAGAAAATATTCCTCAGAATCTCCCTGAAATAATTATTCTATCTCGTACATTGGTGTCCACGTGTTTACGTTTCGAAAGCCACATGCTTAAAACGAAGACAACATAATAATGAAAATAATTGTTCTGTGGCTTTGGAAAACTTATTAAAGGGATGTACTTTTAGAAAGGATTACTGAAAGTGCAAACATTTTGAGTATCAAAAACAATAACAGTCAACCAGCAGGAGTCTATAAATAAATTTGCTGTAACCAAATTCTAACACATAAGTGCAATAATACACTACAACAAACTTTAAAGCAATATTTACTGACATTTCTACCAACAAACACACAAACACACACACACCCACTCACCACACACACACACACACGTGTGTGTGTGTGTGTGTGTATAGGCTTTTCACTGTAAAGTAACCACTTTTGAGGCCGCAGTTACTTTTTCCTTTTCGCCATTTCTTATACTTTAACCATCTTTTTAAATAAATGTTGCCATGTAAGTAATAAACATAGTGTATTTATTCCACCGCACTCTGAAATTTACGTCCAAGGCTAAGATAAAATATATTTATTCATTATTATTCGAAATGAGAGGGCTTTCAGAAGTGAGCCATTTGCCGTGAATAGCCTATATACACAATGTGCCAGCTGCAATCACAATGAACCAAACACCTCACACGTTTGCAGTTCGGAATCACCAATTTTCAAAATATATACTGGTATACTGACACAATATCCCATTTATTTATGTTATGTGTATTATTTTATAGTTACCGTTTTGTCGTTGAGAGTATTTTCTGTTATTAATTTTAATATAATATTTCGTAAATTACATTTTAATGATTATTCTTTAGTTGTCTTCTGTTATTAATTCCTCACGTTTGTTTTCTAGAAGAAAAAAACACTTTATGTACACTTCTCAATAATATCAGTTGTAATACAGAGCTATCATTTGTAATCTTAGAAAGAAATGCTGTGCAGATTTTACAAGAAAACTCTTTGTAGTTTTACAAAGGATTTCCTTAGCAACTGGGTTTCCAAGGATTTTTCTTGTCAAGTACAAAAAACATTTAGAGTGCATTCACGCGCCTTTGAATCTCCTATTAACGTGGTCGAGTACACATTTGCGGAATACACAGACATGATCCTTGTATATGGCACAGCTGAAGGTAACGGAAAAGTATCTCGTCAGCTGTATCAAGAGCGTTATCCACAACGTGCGACACCATCACAAACCCTTTTTGCCACAGTTACGTAAAGGCTCCGAGAACAAGGTACCTTCACCGCCAACAAGAACGACTGTGGTGCTCCAAAGAGACACCGCAATCCCGAATTGGAAGAGGCTGTACTGCATCACGTTGAACAGATCTCCTCAGCGAGTACGCGAACAATTGCGCGTGCAATGGGTGTTGCTCCCAGCATAGTCTGGTTTGTTCCGCATGAGCAGCAACTACATCTTTACCACCTCCAAAGGGCACATTTGTTGGGTCCAGCCGATTTTGCACCCCATGTTGACTTCTGCACGTGGTTCCTGCACCGCTGCACCGACGAGCTCGTTCCCACGTCGCGTTCTGTTCACAGATGAATGTGAATTCATTAGGAACAGTGTTCTCTATTCTCGAAACAGCAGTTTCTGGGCAGACGAAAACTCTAGTACCACGCATGTCCAAGGATTCCAGCACATATTTCCTATCAATGTTGGGCATGTATTCTGGACGGTCATGTGTAAAATACCTGATTTGAAATGGTTGTAGCACGGAAACGGTATGTTTACGGACATGGGTTCCTGTTCAAAATATCATCTACTCAGTCCCCTCTACAAGTCCTAGGAGTTTGTAAGGGGAATTTACGAGCATCCTATGTACGCTCCTGTTGGCCTAGTTTGCATCGTGACAGCTCTGTCGTTTATCTCGTGTATCCCAAACACTGCACCCTGAATGCTTCCCTCTGTGGTCTCTGCAGCATCTTGTTACAGTATGTTGAAATTTGCAAACATTCCAAATGGAAATAAGATTGAAGCTGTGAGTCCACAGAATGATTAACAAGAGTACATTTATTTTTAAAATTGCAGTGTTTTGTCCATCGACTTCTTAGTGTATGAGAATAAACTGTGTTTAACTTATTGTTTTAATGTGGGTTTTCATTTTAATGAATGGAATTTCTGTTTTTGCTATTTATTGTCCCCATATGAAATCGTGTCGTTATTCATACGAAGGCATAAGAACTGAACTATACATTAATATAAAACCTAAATACTCAACGTAATTGGATTATGACCGGGAATCACTGTCCCCACATTTCAGTAAAACCAATTTATCCCCCCGTATAACGTGCAAAGTACTTAGTATTTTCCTAATCCAAAAAAACCAAACGCAGAGAACAAAATCGCACTAGTGTCACGTCCAAACTGCAAGTAGTCCATTGGAAACTGCTACAAGTTTCTAATGTCAAAGTTTCAATAGGCCTACTTATTTATGTCATTACTGTAGTGTCGCAGCTTTCCTTGCCCATTTGCACATTTTTATCATCAAACCTGTCGCCAATAGTACTTTATAAGAGGTGGCTCATCTTAAAACACTCTCTCATACATCCTACATATTTTCTTCTCTTACTGTAATATTTTTACTGTACTAAACATATATTACTTAATTTTAAAATTCGAGGTAGAATAAGAGCATTCAAATGCTATTTAAGGAGAAATTACGTGTGCACTATCAGCTTATTGCAGACTTCTAAGGTGTTACATACAAACGTTTTTGAGGTAATTTAATTAATTGTGGTACAATTACAAACCGTTGAGTACGCTCAAAAATTTTGCAAGTAGTAAAATAATTTTACTTTTTTTTATAATGGAACTGGCACCAAAATGATTCAAAACAACGTGATATGGCATCCCAATTGTGTCATTAAATAAAGTCAAGAAGCAAACACTGGGATAAAAAAAAACATTAGATAATTACGTAATTCCGGTCCTCACTATGGAGAGTACTTTCAAAGCGTTCACTTTTATTCGACAACGTTTAATTTATGATTTTATTTCTAAAGTGGTACCTTTTGTACAAAGTGAAAAAGTTAGAAACGAATGTCTTCGCAATACATTCCAAGCAACGTTGGGACGAGGAGAATTTTATTTTTCATCACTGCGTCAGAGAACTGCGTATCCAAGGCCTGGAGTTTCTTTAAATCATTATATTCTTTACATCAGTTGCAAGCTATATGAATCTCAGAACCTTTCAAATGTGTTTAAACGCCCTCAACATATAATTGTGTAACTACTAGTCTGGAGTAGAAGATAACACGCGAAAAGCGGAATCTGTAAAGGTACACACAGGAAATCATGTTATTGTATTTTTGTGCCTAACACGGCCGAACTTATTTACACTGCATGTAAAAATCTCTCAAGTGAATAAATATAAATTAATCCCGCAATTATTGTGTTATGGCATTCAGAAATGAAGCAGTTTACATTTTTTAACATGCCTGAACTAATTCAGAACAAATGTTTAAAATGCAAACAACAATAATTATGAAAATTAATTTTAAAAAAAATAAGGAGAATATTTTGTATTTATCTCCTATGTATAATTTATAGTTTTGTGACATAGCTTCATTAAACGCCTTCTCTAAACAAAGTGAATCATTGGTTTTGAATTTATTGACATTTCTTAAAACGTTTCTTAATTTTACTTGTGTCACGAAATCACAATCAAAATATTTATTTGACAGATTAAAAAAAAAATTGTGGAATCTAAAACTTTTCGTTTTGTTGGAACGCGACGTCCACAAGATGAACAGTTTTTCAGACGCATTGTTTGCTCTCAAACACCACCATAAAGCCATTCCATTCAGAGCAGTTGAGGATTAGTTCCACTTGTTCCATAAGATTACAAAAATTATGAATTTGAGGCAGCCTTCGACGAGCTCACGTAATTTTTTGTAGCACTAATCAAAACGTCAATAGTTTCAGTATTTTTTCACTCAGCCATTGAAAATATGATATCAGTAATGGAAAAGCATTGTGTTCTATTTCTTCAAGGATTTAAATGTTTTTTTTGGGGTCTGCAAGAATTATTTCGAAAACTCTGGAGGAAGATCGTTTTACTAAAGCACACTTTGAGCGTGTGATGGTGTTAGGCAATCGATCAAGAGCAGTGATTCATGGCCACTAAACGGCTGTCAACGTCGCATGCCCTCGAGGGGCAATCACTAATCGAGGGCCATCTCCTGCCTAATCCGTCAGTACCTCTGGATGAGCCGGAGTGTTACACCGCGGGCCGGATCTGAAGGTTTGCGAGTTTGATTCTGTGTACACGAATTGTCCTTGTAGTCTTCCGTGCTATAATGAGTGTGGGGTTAAAAATTTATTTTCTTATGGTAAACGGAAGTGCGCACGTTTCATGCGTTCCTTTTGAAATACGTCAGTATTATTCGTAATTAATTTCACTGCATCGAATTTTTTTTTTATCAGACCTGGACCGTATCAGTGATCGATGAAACAGTAACAGCAGAAAATATTATTTAAACTTTTAACTCACAATGAACTAAAATTATTTTCAATATATTGTTCCTTTGATCTCATTATGTGGCCACTAGCCTAGGTAGTTAAACGGCATTCATAAGTTCGGTAAAAACGTTTCGTTTGAAAAGTACCTAATTTCATCGGGTGGCATTGTTTTCCGAAAATTCTTTCAGGAATCACACAGCTACGTTCATAAGTATCGGTTTCTTTGTCCCGAGTGTTCTGCAGTTCCAGGTACGACACTATGAAATTTCTTTGCTTTTGAGACGAAGCACGCACTAACATAGCTATATTGTTTAGAATTTTTTTGCCGAGGATCACACGAAAAGTTAATCATCGGAATATTTCTAAAGTAAATAATTTATTTGCACAATAGCACAAAATACACGATGAGTTGTAAATACTATTAACAGAACGAGTTGAACATAGCCGGGTCCTTATTCTAAGATAAAGGCTGAAAGCCAGCCAATACTGAACGTTGTGTTTGCAGTAAGTAGGCAATAAGTAGTCTGGACCAATAAGATTATGGTAATAAAGAAATCATCACTTGTATAGGAGACACAGTTATAAATGTTAGACAACACCAATAAATATATGACTGTCGAGAACATGAGTTAGTAACTTTTTGGCCTCAAAATTTCAAATTGCGACATATATATTATATATATATATAAAGGCTATACAATAATCTGTGTTCACAAGAGAAGAAATCAGCTTTCACTGACCGAAAATTGTGGGCAGGCTTTTATTTTAGTTCTATTTCTCATATTATCGCCTTCAAAAGGGTCCAGTTATACGTGATAGTTTATAAACTAGATAAATATATGTTTTCAAATGACACAGACATCTAACTCTGTGTTCATAAAGCAAATCAGTTTGGTGAGTATAAAAAAAGCGTTTCTAAAATAATGACGAATTTAACGTTTGAAAATTAGCTTTTTTTTCAGTTTATAATTGTATATATTTCTGCTTTGTACGGTATTGGTGAAGCAGTAGTAATATTAAATAACATTTTATTGCTATGAAACTGTTAGATGAACACACCTACTTATTCCTATATGATCGTACCCAGGACGAAAATTTTTATCCTCTTATCATTTTCATGAAACTAAACGAATGGGTGGGGGAAAAATTCGCAAACGAGATCAAATAGTTTCGTTAAACTTTTACTTTCCGTAGGCTGCACATGTATTTTTTTTTCAGAGTTGTAAAACCGAGTTCCTGAGAACAAAACTGCTTAAAATGATCCACTAGGTAAGAAAGAAAATAAAACTTTTCCGCTTGCGGTAATACATATTTTTCCCCCGATTTTAATTCGGTTCGATTATAACGAACGGCAAACATTGTTTAACTACATAAAGTTTTCTCACCGAAAAATAATTTCTCCTCCGAGTGCCTCTTCCTCCTTTCGGTAACTTGTTCATTACGTCTCTCCGTGCTTCGGCCATCCTCTCGTTCCTCAAGCCAGTTAGCGAGAGCCGGAAAAAACTTTCCTCTCGTTGGAATTAACTCGGTGGCTGCGGCCTGTAGCTTCGGCCTGCGTGCAAGCTCGAGAAGGAATTGCCTTTTTTTTTTTTTTTTTTTTTTTTCCTTTCCTTCACCGCGGTCAAAGAAAACCTGGAAGTGAATTCAATCGGCGATTGAAAGCGCTTTGCTATTTCTCCACACCCAACACCAGTAGGCGGACATAACCTACCTACTTCGGCCGTTTGTATTCGTCGGGAGAAAATAAAGTTTATCGCTCAAAATGCAGCATCAATTTCGGATTTTGTTTCAATCCGCCTTCGAATCCGACTGCAGCCACTGGCATCTTGTTTCGCGTCTAGTGCGAACGATGTTTATCGTTCGCCGTTTCGAATTCGAATTCGCGGCTGGAATTGAGAAGGAAAGAACCAGAAGATTTATTGAATAACTTACAAAGGAACTCGCGGTATTGGAATTGCAGAACTATATTGTGTTGTCTCCTGAAACTGAGGAAATGCAAAACGTATGTTATTAATGTGGTTGAGTGTTTTGTTACTACAGACTATACTACTTGTATCCCAATAGACAGTGTGCATGATGAAGTGGGCAGGAGTCAGTGATACGAACCATAGCAGAATTCTGCAGCTTATAGCAGAAAGGGTGTGACCGAATGTCAAAAAGTAGCCAAACTGAGGTTCGACGAAGTGATAATTTTTTCGGAAAATTACGTAGTCGTATATACAATTTATTCTCTCTTTTTGCCCAATAAGTGATACTACTTATACGCACTCCATTCAATTTTTAATTTTTAAATGTTATCACCACTCTGTTTATTTTATAAAAAGGAAGTTCTCACAGTATGGTAACATAATATGTTTGCAATGATTTGAATAAGGTTTAAACATGTTTTTTTTTTAAGTGCAGCAGAATGCAGACAAGGAGATCCTTTACTTTCTAAGAATCGGGTCTTTATAAAAGGATCGAGTATTAGTTTCCGTTGTTAAAAGTTTAATGTTTTAATACTTTTCTCGTGTAAGTAAAGTAGATATAGCCAATAGGAACAAAATTTCTCATGTTTCCAGACACTAACGAATGTACTGTAATTACATTCAATAGCAAATTACGCTGTTGTCATTTCTTAACAAAATAAAGTGTACAATTTACAATACGTGGCTAAGTTATTTATAAATTAATGTTTGGTATTTACATTAAAAATATTGTTTGGTTTTGTATTATAAATTGTAGTGCGCAAACTCTTCAGGTTTAGAGCGTAGCTTAATTTTGTTATTCATAGCCGAATTTCCAAACGCATTTAGCTGAGTCGCTGTCCTCTAGGATATAGATTGACAACACTGTCAGTAGTCTGCCTTTGAATTCAGAGGTGCGCGGAGGAGAATTGCAAGACACTTCGTCGATAACCGTCAATGACTTTCGCAGCGCATCGACAAACTCTTACCGCGAGGCTTAGGTATTTTTTAGTAATTACTACAACTACTTTTAACGCCATCTGCCAACGGTGAATAACACAAGCCTGCCAACCGACTGAAGAATTTTCCAATGAAGAACCGCGCGAAACCTCGTGTCGTGGACAAAACCGACCGGTCGGTGGCGGTAGCGGTTTGCCGAATTGTCTATTCACCAAAAATTTCTTTCTCAAGGCCAGGCATATGAGTGTATAGGGAATCAAAGGCCCAATTCGGACAAAGATCTCTCAGTCTTTTTTGTGGCAGTAATTTCAACTAAAGATTTTGCGTTGGAGATTGAACTCATCTAGATTTGTAAACCTTTTAAATTTAATTTTTTTTAAATTTCAAATGTACTTTTTCATTATTAAAAAAAAAAAGTAATTTTATAAATAATAAAAAAGTGCATTTAAAATTTAAATATTAAATACAACAAAACTTTTATTGAAAATACTATCACAATAATGACTGTGAGATCTTTGTCCGAATTTAGCGTGTGATTCTCTATACGCCAATGCATGGTGAAGCCTGGTCTTAAGTAAGATGCAGACGTTCAGCAGAACTGAAATTTGGCAAAACAGTAATTTGTTCGAAAAGGCTTTTGGAATATATTTCCTTTCGTTTATAAAACCTTCTTAGTTCGACCCTCCGGCTTTTCGCCGATCAGGTGTTTGGCACAACAGGCTTTTCGGAGAACAGACATTTGTTTGCATAGGCTTTTGGGAGAAAATTCTGCCAAAGTACTTTTCAACCCAAACAACGCCGATATCGATGCTGCACTATGAAGACGTTTGGGAATAACAATAGGTGGTATATTGTAGATCCATGCGTCTACTGGTAAGTTTATTAGCATCGACATATACCCTGGAATAGAAAACCTTAAAACGGTAGCCTACGTGTCAAAAACTTTATGGCGGAGGTCAACGAGAACATTATTTGCACATTATAGTAGAACGCGGACATATTATCCTTACACTATGAAATGTGGGGGGGGGGGGGAAATTGTTACAAATACGAAGTCGAAAATGGGTTGGCATTCTCAAAATCAAATTGGTTTTGTGTATACCACCCATATGAAAAGTAGGTCACATGAAGGTCTTTGTGTATGACGGACATTATCACGAGTAAAGAGTTTGTAACACTGCGGGATACATTTGCAGCAACATCCCCGCCACAGAATAATTAGAAACAGGGAAGCGACATATTCCTTTCGTCGCAAATTACAGCCGCACACGCCAGCGAAGTGGCGTAATTGGCCTGCAGCACGGAGCAAAGCCGTTCGCCAATCACCGCTTGGTACCGTATCTACCAGGGGGCACCACAACCACAGTAGATTCATGGTTACTTATAACTTTTCTGTAGCCTTGCTTGAATAATACAATCAGGATATTCCTCTGCCTCGTGCAAACAAAGCTTAATTAAGTTTAGAAAACTAGGCCAAAGGGACAACGCACCGCATTCGTGCGCACTCAGTTTAATAATCTTTTGAATGAGAACTATTTCTAACTAGAAATTACCAATAACGGCAGCTTACGATAAAGTGAGTACCTTATAAATGAACATTATAAAAAAGTCACTGCCCCTGCATGTATATATTTCAATAGGCGCATTAAGTGACATTCGCCCGTATAGTTGGTAACGATGGATGGAAAGTAGTTCCATATCTTAACATCGAATAAAAAGTCTTACATATCCATTTGTGATAACTTAGAATTATTTCTTTCGTTTTCCTTTTTTTATGCACAGATTTGTAATGTATTTACATTGTTAATAATTTCAAAGTTTTATTTGACCGACGCATGAATACAGTGGTGAGACCCATGGCAATGTTAATGTCACATAAGGCGGAAGAATACACAACGTGTATACATATAGATATTAGACAGGGCTTTCTAAAGTGCTCATTTTACCGTGAAAAGCCTATACCAATTTTTACTCTTTGTTTATATTCTCATCAATTTTACATCAAATGTTACACTTTTTGTATAAATTATAAGTTAACTTTCTATTTCACATAAATAAGCAACTTTGCATTAACAAAAGTATAAAACGCTTGTCGTACATGATATGTTTAGGAAACAGCTGAACACGTTATCCATGGGGTGATTTTTCAAAGTTTTGAGTCAGAAAGTGTGATGATACCGTGATTAGACTAAAGTCACTCGTGGGCGGGAAACCCGGCTGAGGCCTGCGGGCGAGATCGACACAAATAAATCTCGCTCTTCTCTTTGAAAAAAAAATGCTCGGTAAAAAAAATGACCTGTTAAAACATCATTAGATGACGATGCAACATATAGCACGTGGGACTTGGTAGGGTTTCAGAGACAAGTGTACCATGTGACGTCCGTTATAACCTCAACGACTCCTCTGGAAAATGTGTCCATAATGAAACTGACTGTTCGTCACACTCTCAATTTGAATCCGGGAAATATTACACTGTTTTAATCAGTTACCAGTACCTCACTGATTCAACAGTCACTTCGTTTGTATGTTTGTGTGTTTGTTCAGCGAATTTCACTGATTAATTAATGAAAAATTACAGTTTCCAGTCCTTCCTTGATTCAGTGACTTTTTCACTGATTCATCAGCCATTTTACTCACTATTTTTCAGTGATTTGTTATTTAACTGATGAACCAGTGAAACAGCATATTATAATGGCCGTTCAACAACTTTTTGAAATGGTCGTTTAGCAACGTGCATCAAATGAAATGATAATGCATAAACTAATGAAACCAATACAAATATATTTTTATTATGAGAGTTCCGTCTTTCATAAAATAATTTCACAAGATATACCACAAATATTCAGTCGTTAAATCCGTTTTTAAGTCTTTCATTTCGATTTACGTAATCATCACAGCGCTAGGTTTAAAGGTTTAAACTGCAATTAATAGGACGAAATGAGTGTTTTTTAATACGTACTACATTATTTTTAACGATCCTAACGTTTCCTATTACAATGAAAACGAAAATAAAGGGCATACCCACTTAAAACTACATACTCTGCTGTTTTTCTTTTGCGGCAATCAGTTGCTGAAATTTTAATTCGC
The DNA here is from genome assembly GCA_029891345.1 of Dryococelus australis. Classification (NCBI taxonomy): domain Eukaryota; kingdom Metazoa; phylum Arthropoda; class Insecta; order Phasmatodea; family Phasmatidae; genus Dryococelus; species Dryococelus australis. The sequence goes on along the minus strand of CM056996.1, from coordinate 23,245,083 downwards.
TTTTCAGCGATATCTATGGCAAAGTCCTGTCGTTTGTCCTTGTTATTTATTTGTCTCATTTTTCTGTTAACTGTCAATAATTTTACTAAACTGTTAGTCATTGGTGTCTGAAAACATGAAATGTTCGGCTACTTATAATTAGTAATTTACTGCTACTCTTTTGTAAACATCCGTTTTGTTGACTCTCTGCTATAACTTATTCAAGTGTTTCGTGCCACGGTAGATTGCACTTTAAAGTCTGTCTTGAAATTTGGTCCTGTTACGAAACATTAATTGTTTAAAAAAAAAATCAGACCTACGTTACTTTAATGTAATTAATATAATGTGAAAAAAGGACATTTAAATATGTAGTTAGCGATAATCTCCAATGTGATTCGGGACCATCGCATGGCCACTCGATAGTATCGAATCTGCCATGCGGACGAAATTGTCCACTCGCGCAAACTTCTTTGGTACTGGCGCGACATTATTTCTTTTCTCTTCCAATTATCATTACGTAGAGTGGCGTAATTTTTACGTAGTCCTATTTTGAACAAATTACGTCGTAAAGCTGCATCACCGTCTGTGTTGAGTGACTCGCGTGTTTAATTTTCTCCTGTTTGTTATTTAAGGTGGATATTTTTTTTTATTTTTTGTAATTTGTAGTGCGTTACACCTTTTATACATGGCTTGGTCTCTATTCCGGCATCTTGTCGCAATATAGAACGTATACCACATTTGCGTAAGCGTAGTAAGCCCATATCTTGCGTAAGGCTCTTGACTATTTGCGTAAAGCTTTTATATACTGAATATAAATTGATACAAACATATTAATTTGTAGTAAAGTTTATTACGGCTGTTCGACCGCATATTACAAGTTCTACAGATTGTGTAACTACTATAATTATTTGTCTCCCTTTAGTGCATTTATAAATAAAAGCTTGGTTTTAAAAGTTTGACTGATTTTATTTTTCACTTTTTAGTTTCACCAATTTTTATTTATAATACATGACTCCTAGTTCATTAAGTTACATAAAAACTTGTAACTCCCGGCTCCATCATCAGATCAGCTCAGTGGCACCTTCACATTGTATTGTCATCTGAACTACACATGTATGCATAATTTCAGCTCGATCGGACAACGGTAAATGGTTTAAAATCAACTTGCAAGATTCGAACTAAACACACCCACCCACATACATACAATTGGATTTTAAAAAACCGTAGCAAAATCATCAAATTATAGTGGCGATTTCCAATTCGCTACGCTACTAACCTTTGAGGTGTTCCCTCGTAAGTAGATGATCCTGGTTGCAGCACAAGGTCGCTGTCGCCATATTATTGCATTGTAATCGGATTTCTATGTGTATACCAAGTTCCAGATCAATTGAATACTTATAAGTGGGTCAAAATTCACTTGCAAGATTTCACTCGAACGTACAAAAAAAAAACTAACAAGGAAAGTTATAACCAGGTCGCTGTCACAATATTATTGTATTGTCATCAGGTTTCTATATGTATACCAAGATTCACCTCGATTGAATACCTAGAAGTGGGTCAGAAAATTCACTTGCAAGATTTCACCCGAACGTACAAATAAACAAACTGACAATTCAAGCTAAACAAAAGCTTGTAAAAACCACATTGAATTCACCGCATTCAGCTGGCCGTCACTTATTCGACCAGTCAAATAGTTTAATGTCACTTACTCAATCAGTGAAATTGTTTCACTGAAACAAAAAGTGATTTTCCACTGATTCTAAGTGGAGCCATTTTGACTGATTCGACTAGTTCAATTTCACCGTGAATCAGTGTTTTTTCCACTGATTATAATTTGGATATTAGAGCAGTAGTTACTCAGAATGGGGGCAAATTACAGGATAGATGACGCTGATGTATCTAAGGTAACTGCAAACAATTATCTCGACAATCTAAATACTCGGGGGAAAAGGAGGTAGCATGGAATTTGCTTGATCTTGAGAGAAAGGTAAAGAAGCCAGTGTTTGTAAAATGTGTGTCGAGATGAGGGCTTGGCCGGCTGTAAGAATGCAGAAGGAAGTTTGGAGGTGATGATAATCCATCACTGAGTGGCATAGCGCGAATGTATGACTGCAGGGAACATGGCATGACTAGAAGCGAGTTATGTTCTTTCTTGGATCAGTGAATCATTTTTAACAGAACCGTGGTGTCGGTTTTGAATTAGAATAATCTGATCGTAAGTAACTTATTTCACATCTTGCACAGCGACCCTAGCGTTCAAATACAGTTTCACGTATAGGCATGCAAAGGAGTATGTTCATACCTGTGTATGTAGGAAGAAACATGCCCTGCTCCATAGAACATACATGCTTTCCTGCTCTTCCCTACGCGCTGTATTACATTATGTTTTGTTATGTATTGAAATTAAGCCATATTATAACATTTCTCTATGCAAGCACTGCTGACAGAGGAGGTCAAAATTGTTCCCAAAATACTGAAGTCACAATGTGCACGCTCACTGGCAATTAACTGCTTGACAGTTAGCTGAAAAGTTTGAGGACGTATCGCACGGCATGCTCTCAACACAGAATTTAAAATTTCTGTCAGATTGTAAACTGTACAGTGGCCAGTATGCTGACGATAGCTACAATTTACGTATTCACCATAGAAGCAATGTGCAAATACCAAGACTTTTATATAAATCGCCCCATGCCAACGCAGTATAACTGTAGTTTTGCAATAATTTACCTTATGCCAGACTCGACATTTTAACAACTGCAACATATACACGGATGATGGAAAGCATAGTAGTGGAACGAGTTATACGTTACGCGAAATGGATAACAGCTAGCAAACATTCTCCCACAGCCTTTAAGTCGAATATTCTCGGGGCATAGCTCAAACCGCACGGGCCACCAGACATTGAAAAACTGTTGAATCTGTCACGTGTTTAAATGGTTATTTTCTACCCGGTATAAAGAATAGAGCAGCGGGAACAGAATTCCGTAGAAACGAAATATTAGTTTTTATGGAAAATGGCAATACTAAATTTAAAATGTGCTTAAACCCCTATTGAACTTCGATGTAGCGTGTGAGTGGCGAACTCGACCCTGTAAGTATTTATAAGAGATTCGAGATGGAAGGTGTAGTACCCATACATCAGTAAACATTTCATGCGCTTCATGAACTGCAATTACAGACATGTTTACTCATCCAAAAACAGTATAAATGCCGTAGCTATGGCGTAGTTCCAGCTGTCTTTACGAACCATTCTTTGGTATCGCGCACGATTAATAGTCTTCAAGAACTACTGTTCGCGAGCGAAGTTATTTTCGATAGCACACAAGGCTGTTTGGACAAGAGGAATTGAATCCCGGATTTAAACGGCTGGTTGTTTTGGGTTAGGCAGAAACCCGCTATGCTTAAAAGGTGTAATACTTGCATTTCTATATATTGTCTTGACCTTGGTGCTCGTTCGTTTTTCGTCTGTTTTGTTTCGTATAGTTTGGTAGAACTCTTGACTGATTTCCTATGTGGCGTGTGCTTCAAACCGGACTTCCAACGGTTTTTTAAGATATTTGGAACACTTTTCCATCAAATCTTCTACGAGCGGACGTGGCGAGAACTTGGCATCACTGTATCGACATGGAGAACGTCAACTGAATGAAAAAAGGAATAAACATTAATTGCAATAATATGTAACAGCACATTAACAATTTTTATGTCTAGAAAACGCTACAACAAGAGCTGTAAGAAATATACCTCATCAACCTTCCAAAATGACGTCTCCTTTCAGATACACGTTTTCTAAGAGCTTCGACAATCCTCTCGTTCCTCTCTCAGAGCTTATGCGTATTCGTTTCTCAGCGATTTTACACCCGGTAGATCTCGAAGTAAACGTATTTTCCTGAAAATTGACTGCCGATGTGAAATATGCGAATTACTTGATACAGCAATTCATCAGGTTATAGGCCGTTCACGGTAAAATGAGCACTTTTGAAAGCTCATCTACTTGTGTGCACGTTGTGTATTATTCCACCTTATGTAAAATTAACATTTCCCTGGGCCTCATCACTTTATTCATGCGTTGATCAAGCGAAACTCCGAAGTTATTAAAAAAGTAATTATTTTACAAATCTGCTCATTTCTATACGTAGATGCATAAAAAAACATAAAACTATATAAATAATTTAAGTTATCACAAATGGTCACCTAACACTTTTTATTCGACATTAAGATATGGAACTACTTTCCATCTATCGTTACCAACTTTACTGGGCGTATGTCGCTCAGTGTTCCCCTTTAAATATATGCAGGCTGTGGCAGTGACTTTTTTATAAGGTTGATTTCAAAAGTGCTCACTTTATCGTGAACATCCTTTACCACGTGTACTTATTAAGAGACTGAAGATATTTGGGGAGCTCTTAACATCGATGCCTTTAGAGCCGATGGGAGTGAAGAGGGGTGAGTATGGAACAACAAAGGGCGGGGGGATTGGGAGATTTCCGACAGCAGCATCGTTCGGTACAATTCCCACATGCGAAAATGTGGGGGGGGGGGGGGTGACTCCCCCGGGAATCGAATCCGGTTCGCCTAGGTGGGAGGCGAGTAGTCTAACCACCATACCACCACGGCTCCAGCTGTACTTATTCCCGTCCCTTGCGGAACTAGTGTAAACGTCACATTGTACGAAGACCCACTGTGGCAGCTAACGAATTACCTGCAGAAAAACCATGCTTCCTTGATTTGGCAGCGTTCTCTTCTTTCAGACGGAGAGCGGCGATTGGGTTGCTCATGAATTTAGCTGATTTTGCTTCAAATACATCAATCTAGTTCAGCTTCTATGTATTTACTGACAGGCTTGGCAACACGAGATGAATGATGGTGAAGGGAAAGAAACTAAACTATAAGTACAGGTATAATTGATTTATTTAATTTTACCATTGAGTGTGTGTATTTGAAGTCTCTGACTCATTTGTAAACTTCCTGAAACTAGGTGAAGGACATGCGTACTCGAGCTTGTCCACCAATTTTATTTATAGCATGTACTCTAGTCCAAAACATAATTTTGTATAAAGAAGTTAAAAAAAGTAATGGAATTTTCGCCTTTTACTCAGGGTATTCAGGTTCAACTTCTTGCGCAGGTTCTGTCTGTATTACCTCCATGCCGCAGAAGGTAATTGTAAACCACAGCACCTCGCCCCGGGCGAGACATATTTGCCATCAATAAGCCGATGCCTGGTGTCCCTACCATCGCGATGTTTGTCAGCTTATCAACACATTATCATTACATGAAGCATTTTCTCTTTACACAGAGAAAAACTTAAGTCGCGGGGGTAAAATATAAAAATTTTTTGAGCGTATTTATTTAGAGTAAACAATATTTCGTTCACAAAACTAATGTCTTGATCTAGACATTGACTTTAATGTGTTCAATCGGCTTCATCGTCCGGGACCGACCAATTGAAAGGCTAGTGTTTTAGAGCACATGCTATACTATTTTAAGAGCGTATCGTCCACATTTAAGAGCGGGATGGACCCGCGCACCAAGGTCAAGAAACGAGGGAGCGATACGGGCGACACTAACACGCATGCCTAATGCCCCATCGCTCCTACGCGCAAGGCGTGCATTGTTTCCGTCATGACGCTGTACTGTGCAAATTAGAATTGTAACAGTATGGTTTTGTTACACGCGATGAAAGCCCACATATTAAAATACGCCCGTATCTTTATACTATCGTCTTGCCGCTTGAGGAAACTGCATATAAGCAAGCTTTAGAAATGCGACAGTTGACCATTTTCACGAATTAGTTTCTCCAAGAATACGCTTTATATGACAAAAGTATATATATAACTAAATATATAAATATATATATACATATATAGGCCATGGGTAATTATTTTTTTTTTTTTTTAACTTTGTTGACAAAAAGTCGTATTTGCAGAATATTTATCTACAGAGATACGCGTATTCGCACAAATAACTATTTCACAAAAAACGCCAATGTCCATCCCACTCTTAACATGTCAAAACCTATCCTTTCGTGGGTCCGCGGTGGCTGAGCGATTAGCCTGCTCGTCTCCCACAGTGGCAAACCGGGCTCAATCCCCGGCCGGGTCACGCCAGATTTTGACACGTGAGATATCGTGGCGGACGATGCCGCTGGTCAGAGGGTTTTGACGGAGATTTCCCGCTTCCCCGCCCCTTCATTCCGGCTCCGCTCCGTACTCACCTCGCTTCATCCTCATCGGCTCTCAAGACCTCGATGATAAGAGTCGCTCGACCGGTCTCTCACTAAGCAGCGCCCTTCAAGCCAACAGACCAACAGCCTTATGCCTGAGTTCTGTTTAATTGCATTGCTATTAAAACCTTTGTGCCCGATGATGTTAAAACTTTTATGTTGTAATTTTAATATATGTACATATATATACATATATAAATATATATACATATATACACACTTTTAGATTTGTAGTTTATTGGCAATGGTGCGTTCATGCTATTATACTGGTATGATTGGACTGTAGTAGATATAAAATGCCGATACGAGGACAACCCCTATTACTGGTTAAATATCACCATTAAATAAATCTAAATTTAATGGCCAACAGACACCATTCTAGTAGATATTAATTACACCTCTGTTAATGGTTGACAGATACCATTGCGCACACACCACTTATTTGAACCGCGTATGCTTGTCTTAGCCCATTAGCATTTTTTTAATTTCCTTATAAATTTAATGGACAACAAACACCATACAACTATTTTTTAATTTATTCCCAACTAATGGTTTAAAATCATCCATAACACACGCAGCACTTATTTGAACTCTGTATGCTTACCTTCACCCATTAGAATTTAAATTTATATTTTTGATTTAATGCTTGCCAAGGAACCATTAAATTTTTGGCACCTGTGGAATATTTTTTTTGGTTTAAAGAAATGAAAATGTCATATAAAGAGATACATAAACAAAACATGGATCAGTTGCTAAATATATTAAACAACACCAAACAATTTAAGAAACTTTCCGACCTTACAATAGGACAGTCTTATACCATAAAACATGCTGAGATAAAGGAAACATCGTACGGCCGCAAAGTGGTAGTTACTTCAGGTAATTTCGAGGTAACCTTTCCAGACAGATATGTTCATATTTTCAATGATAATGTATTAAGGGATGTTAATCATGGAGATATAAGTTTTAAGTATGAAGGAATGGTAAATTATGGTAACAAACAAAGGCATTCTATCCAGTTTGTTAAAGAGTAAAACGTCGTAGTATAACTCGACATCAGTTGATTTTTATCTGTCTTCATATCCTTATAAAGTTTTAATGATTATATAAAACCATTAAAACTCAATTATCGCTCTGACTTGGACAAAGTGCTACAACATAGTCTAATTAAAAGTTTAGATACGCACCTGCAGATTCGGCATATTAAAGTAGGCGAAACATTGAATTCTTTTTCTAAATTTTTCATTGCACCTTTTATAGAAATATTATCCATCTTTATAGAAATATTATCCATCTTTATTATTACAAGAAAAAATTGCAAAAGGTTTACGGGCTGTTACACCGCGCCAGGGGACTTTTTTGATATTGGTTTACGGCCAACTTAATGACACGCCAGGGACCATTTTTTTTATTTTACCGGCCTTATTTCAGCACCAACAAAACTCCATTGGAGAACTCCCCCACCTCACCACTCGGCCGGCCTTTGATGTTTTTTTATTATTAAGTGGTGAGATGGGAGAGTTTTTTTTTATTTCTAGTACCCCCTCTCAGAAGGTGTGGCGCCTTCACCATCCGAGATTACCCAGCTATACGTCTGATACAATACTGAATACTATAGAGAGTATGTTTGCTGGGTTTTAAGAGGTACCATATATTTGCATCTGCTACGAGAACGAGCATTTATTTTACCATAGAATTAGCCCAAATTTTGAACGGCTCGGTTGATAAATATACAGAGTGGATGCGGGCGCCTTCACACCCACGCTGTAAATTAATCCGCTCAGCCCGGGGTTTGAACCCACGAACCTTACGTTAAGAGCCGTACGTCTTGCCACTGAGCTAAACTGGCAAGACGCTAGGTGAGGTTCTTCATACTGTTTATATAGTGAGTCACTCTGGCGAATTCCGTCGAGTGGTTTAATGAGTCACGGCCAGAGCGAGTATACGTCGACCGCCTCATGGTCCGTATATTGCATCACAGATAGAGGCTCTGCAGTCAAGGCCAGCGAGATGCATGCTGGTTCACATATAACCGCACAGATAACGAGTTCGTACGAGGAAAACTGGTTCCTACAGAGAGCGTGAGCTCTCTGTTGTTGTCAGATACAGTGTATGAATTGTCTTGAGTTAAATACAAGCAATTAGAATGAACCTGGTTTATATATATATATTTATATGAAACTTTAATGGTTTAAAAAATAACCATTAAAGTTATTATACAGAATACTTTCAACCTAAAATACCTTTTTCTTTAATATGAAAATAGTTATCTACGGTCTCATCTCTAATACTACCGTTCTATCTGATGAATCAAAATTTATTAACTTACCTTTGTCATCCTTAATTTCAATCATTATTTCCGTTACTTGAGTTGTTTGCACTGGAAAAAATAATGGATAAGCAGGTTCGTAATAGATCGTGTCGCCAAATCCAAATGTCGTCCTCGGTTTAAAGGTAGCAATGATGCTGGTTTCTCTGTGGGTGTATTCATCATGTTTTAATATCATACCATTAGCTATATTACAGTGTATATTTATTGTTTCAAAGGGAACAAATTTTGGAATTGTATCACCATAATGGTACTCATTTGCTTTCAGGATTTTATTTTCTGTGAAACCCAAAAGCCCACCAATTGACCCCCACTTCCCAAACTGTAGATTAAAAACACATTTTACTTTCACCCTGTTTGTTATGTTATCCAGCTCAAGGGATATGCTATTTTTTTCTCCCCCACCCATTGGAAATACATTAAATGGGGGAATGGTTTTTATAGTTTTTACAAGATCTTTTAAGCTATATTGGCCAACTGGAATTTCAACTGCTCTTTCCATACCTGCCATGTCTATAAAATAGAGCCTGTTTTTCACATGGGTAACGTTGTGTGTTAAGTATGTAGTGTAGAACTGAACTAAAGCCACTGAGTGCCCCTCTATCTCTAAAGGATAATGTAGCCTTTTCTTCAACACTGATTTGTTATCTGTTAGCTTGAATACTTTACTCATTTATTATAAAAATTATTATTAAATAAATGAAAGGAGATAAGAAACAAGTGGACTGGGATATTAAAATAAGGTTACCAGAAAAGACTGTATTCACAAAACGTCATGGAGAATTATTACCTAATAATATTAGATGTTTGATAGTGGGTGCTAGTAATTGTGGGAAAACTACACTTATGATAGATAATTTTATATATGCCCCGGGATGGTTGGACTTTGGTACTCTCTACATATGTTCAAAAAGTTTGAACCAATCAAAATATATCACTTTGAAGGAAGAGACAGAGGCAGCAGCAAAACTGATAACTGAACCAATAGCATACTTCTTCCCTACAAATGAAGAAATGGTTACCGTGGATGAATGCTGTAATGACTCTGTTGTTGTTTTCGATGATGTCATACTTGAAAATCAGGACAAAGTAAGAGATTTCTTCACTCGTGGTAGACACAAAGATATTGATTGTTTCTATTTAGCTCAAACATACTCAAAAGTGCCTAAACAGCTTATAAGAGACAATGCCAATTTTCTTTGCGTATTCAGGCAAGACGATACAAATCTTAAACATATTCATAGCGATTTTGTTGGTGGTGATATGTCGTTTGAGAAATTTAGGGAGACTTGTTCAAAATGCTGGGATAAGGAATATGGTTTTGTTACAATAGATACGACTCGTAAGTTGAATAATGGTAAGTATCGTAACAAAATTAAACAGTTTTTAAATCCTTAGATTATTATAACATTTTCCTTTGCTTTCAATGGAAGTGTTTCCATTAAAAACTAACAGTATCTGATCTTTTTAAATATATTTATACACCACAACTATTTCGATAAAAACAACTGTGCCTTCAGGTACATTGAAAGCCTTTGGAATTTTAAAAAATATTTTATCATCAGACATTACATCGAATGACTTATGCAATTCAATTTTTTTCAATTTATAATATAACTTGATAATGTCTTTATATTCTTCCGGCTTTATTATTATCTCACTTACTCGCCCATCTGTCATAAAAATGTATTCTGTTTGATTACTACCTAGGTAAAATACTTTATCCTTTGAACTGTATTTTCCAACTAAACGAATAATGTTAATTCTGTTTGACTGATAGTACTCTAAATTGACTGCATCATTAGGTGCAATAGGCTTTCCCACGTTTCTAAGCCTTTTGTTTTCAAAATCTATATTATTATCTTCTTCCAAGTAGGTAAGAAAGGCTTTATCCAATGATCTTTTATTTCTTGTCAGTGTGGTTATAAAGTCACTGAACTGTGGGTAGGAAACAAAATCATTAGGATTGATATTCTCAGTAGTTG